>CM045993.1:55450620-56700620 GCA_025175895.1 Wurfbainia villosa
ACCACATCCTCCACATTACACACCACCAAGGAACTAGGAACTTCTATACAGATAGAGTCTTGAAGCTTCCCTCCTTCTAAAGCACTAGCCAATCGAGCCAACTCGTTTGCCTTTTGATTTTTCTCTCTCGGTATTTGATGCAAGATTACCTCCCGAAGCTGAGTTTTTCCTTTTTTCAAAAGCTACAAAGTATTTTTGTAACCTATCTTCTCTGTTGGTAAAAGCACCCTAGAGTTGTGACATGACCAATTGAGAATCTGAGTGAATTATGACTGAAGCGACCCCCACTACCCTAGTTGCTTGTAATCCAACCAAAATAGCTTCATACTCTGCCTCATTGTTGGATGCCTTATATTCCAAGCAAATGCCTATATGAGTTTCTTCATCTAAAGGAGATATAAGTACCACTCCGACTCCACTTCCTCTGACCCCGAAAGATCCATCCACAAAGATGTTCCAGGCACCCTTTCCCTTTTCTTCTTTTGCTGAACAGTTCTCCAGGCCCATCGGTACTTTAGCTTGGAAATCAGCTAACGATTGGGCCTTGATGGCAGTTCGGGGATGATAATGGATATCATATTCACTTAGCTCCACAATCCACTTGCCTAACCTCCCTGAAAAATTGAGTTTAGTGACCACCTGACCTAACTCACTGTTGGTCAACACATTCACCGGATGAGCCAAGAAATAAGGCCTTAACTTACGAGCTGTTAAAATAAGAATGTATGCCAGCTTTTCCAACTCAGTGTACTGCAATTCTACCCCTTTCAATATGGGACTGGTGTAATAGATGGGCTATTGTTGAGAAGCTTCCTATTTCAATAACACTAAACTGTTTGCCCCTTCTGATACAATGAGGTATATCAACAATGGTTCCCCAGAGATAGGCTTGGCCAACAAAGGGAGTTCAACTAAATATTTCTTCAATTTTTGAAAAGCTTACTGACATGATTCATCCCATTGAAATCGTGCAGCCTTGCGTAGAATTCAGAAGAAAGCTAACCCTTTATTTACTGATCTAGCTATAAACTGAGATAAAGATAGTATCCTTCCCACCAATTTTTGGGCTTCCCGTAAATTAGTAGGTGACTTCATATTACATAATGCTTGCACATTTTCGAGATTAGCCTACAGTCCTTTCTCTGTCACAATATATCCCAAAAACTTCCTACTCTTTATCCCGAACAAACACATCTTTGGATTTAACTTCATGTTGTATTATCTCAGGGTGGCAAACGTTTCTTCAAGATCCTGCACTAGATCCCGAGTGATCTTGGACTTTACCATAATATCATTAACGTAAACCTCCACATTTTTGCCTTTATGCTCAATATCTTATCCATGAGTCTCTGATAAGTGGCCCCGACATTCTTTAACCCAAAAGGCATCACTACATAAGCGTATAATCTTCCTGCCGTGATAAAGCTAACCCACTTCTGATCATCTTTAGCTAAGGGGATCTGGTGATACCCTTGATACACATCCATAAGTGATACCACTTCATATCCCACAGTAGAGTCAACTAACTGATCAATACGAGGCAAGGGGTAGCAGTTTTTAGGGCATGCTTTATTTAAATCACAGAATTCAATACACATCCTCCATTGCCTAGAAGGCTTGGGGACCAATACTACATTTGAGACCCACTCGGGGAATCAGATTTCTCTAATATGACTAGATTGTAGCAATTTATCCACCTCCTCCATGATGACCTTGTCCTTCTCCAGCCCGAAGTGACACCTCTTTTGTTGGATCGGCCGAGCTTCTTGAGAAATGTTAAGATGGTGTTCAATAATTAGAGGATCAATCCCTGTGAGGTCGTGCATGTCTTTGGCAAAAATATCTTCATTCCTTTGCAAGTAGGCGACGAGTTCTTCCTTCACCTCCAACAACTGAACTACCCGAGTGACTTTTCGGGGTGCTATCATTATAGACTCACCTTCCTCCATCTTCTCTACCTTGGGCGGGGATTGTTCCATCATATATACTCCTGAAGTGATAATAGCCTTTCACTTAGGGTCATCCACCCTGGCTTTCTTCTGGTCATCCTGTTGGAGCTGAAAGCTCCAAGTTATGTTTTGGTGTTTGACAAAGGTTTAAGTGATTGTGAGAAATCCAAGGGTGGACCTTGGTGAAAATTACAAGATGATTAATTCCATGGTAGGTGAGAAATCCAAGGGTGGACCTTGGTAAAAAGTCCAAGATGGTTAATTCTTTGGAAGGTGAGAAATCCAAGGGGGGGACCTTGGGGAAAAGTCCAAGAAGGGTAATTCCTTGGCAATAGAGAAATTCCTTGCAGGAGCGGCAAGGTGAAAATTCCAAGAATGGCTGATGGTCGGAGTCTTGGCGAGTAAAGGGTCTCGGGGTAAAGTCTTTACTAGGCGTGTTTCAGTCTTCGAGCTGACTGAAACAATGGGTATTAAGGATAACAATGGGTTGATACCTTGATTGTTGCCCTTACTGCATTCATCAAGTGGAGAAACTTGTCATCGACTAGGTACAGTCGAGTCGGTGCCTCGACTGCTCTGGAGGCTCGACTACTCTGGAGGAGTCGAGGCGGCACCTCGACTGGTCTTGTGCAACGGTGGGAGTCGAAGCTCGACTGCTGCAGGACAAGTCGCAATCGAGCCAACGCCTCGACTGATCCTGAGCTGAAGGATACAGACGCAAGCCGCACTCACCCAGCGCCTCGACTGAGGCAGAACAAATTTGTGAACCATAACGGGTTTGACTGGTGCAGTCAAGGCGGCACCTCGACTGGTCCTGGATAGTTGTGGACAGAAGCGAGGCAAGCTCTATTGTTGCCTCGACTACAGTGGGATAAACTTTTGTTGTGGCCTGCCTCGACTGGCCTTGGTAGAAATGCACAGATGCAAGGCGTGCTCGACTGTTGCCTCGACTGGTGAGAAACCAGTTCGTGATTCTACTGAGGAAACTCTATCTGTTCTTCTGCGTGTTCAATTTTTATAGGATTTCGCTCAAGTGGATGACCAAATCTTTTGGTTCGTGGATGTTTTTCCAATGGCGTGGACAAAATTGATTGGAGAGTGGAGCAAAGATGGTGGGATTAGGGTTGGTGCAAAAAGAAAAGGGCTGGTTCTATTTTTCGATAGGAAAATGCGAATGGAAAAAAATTTGGAACAAGCATTCTTCCTCCCAACGATTTCAATACAGCTATGGGTTGGTTTTCTTTGTGCTAGAAATTGATCAACAACCTGCTAAATCTGACTTGCTCACCCGTGGTCGATTGTTCATCTAAGAAAGAGTTGTGTCCATTGTTTTTGCTAGTGCTCTGAAAATCTAGACGGCTGGGATGATTACTGCATTCGCGATCATCTCGCTACCTCCACATCTCAACTATAAAGGTTAAAAGTTTTGTGTGTTGGTATTTGGTTTTCATTGCTTTCCATTTGTAATCATCTATAATTGCATATATGTCTAGGCTCTAGGTTTGATGTTGATTTTCATTAAGATTCAAGTGTTCATTTCATATATAAAGAATCTGTAATTTGTAAGACTTTTAAGAGGTTTCTCCACCTTTGAAGTTGACTTCAAAAAGGAGAAAACATAGAGGTATGCCTTGGATTAGCTACTCTAGGAGAGAGCTATGAACCAAGTAAAATCGACTGAACCGTTTTGTTTTTTTTGTTGGTTGCTTGTGAGTCGGTTGTGGTAGTTTGTGCTTTGTGTGTGCATTCAAGTTGTTGTTAGTCTATCCGCTGCGTCTTTAGTTCTTTTGGTATAAAAAGAAAAGATTTCAAAAAAATATAAAATGATATATCTCCCCCCTCTTGCGTAGTTACCGGTCCTATCAAGTGGTATCAGAGCTAGGGTTCTATTTACTGACTTAACCTCTGTAGAGTCATAACCATGCAAGTGGGTTACAGTACAAACCAACCTCCATTTTTCGATGGAACCAATTTCTAATACTGGAAAAGTCAGATAGAGTACTATCTCATGAGTGAGATAGAGATGTGGTTCTCTATCACAAAGGGCTTCATCACTCCAGTGGATGAAGTAGGTAAGGTCTAAAAGTTTTCTCTTTGGACAAATGACCAAAAGCACAAGGCACGGGCTAATGCCAAAGCCACTGTAACTTTACAGTGCAGCATGGCAAAGGAACAACTAAATAAAGTTGGTCCTTTCAATAGTGCGCAAGACAAGTGCAACAATTTGCTTGAGCTGCACGAGGCTACCCAGGACTCTCGTATAGCCAAGAGGGATTTGTTCTTAAGTCAACTCCAGAGTTTCTCTGTGAATGACATTGAATCTGTCAGTGAGCTTCATGGAAGATTCAAAGAGTTGCTTAACGGTCTCCACTCTATTGGGGAGAGTGTTAAGAACTGGGATTTGGTAAGGTACATGCTTAAGTCATTTCCCCAAAATGCCTTATGGTCATCTATGGTAGATGACTATAAGGTATCAAGGGACTTATCAACTATTAAAATAGATGAATTGTTTTGTGAGATGGAATTGCACGAACAGGATAATAAAGGTCAAAAAGAGAAGGGTTGACTTTGTTTACAAGTGATCAGAATAAGGAAGGGAAGAAGAAGAAGGAGCTGTCGTCGTCCTCTTCTACCGAATCTGATGGAGACGATGAGTCCTCATCCAGCGAGGTGGCCAACTTCGTGAGGAGAATGATGAGGAGGAGCAGGAGATACAACAGAAAGAAAGGTAAGACAGTTGATAATACGATTGATAAAAGTAACATAGTTTGCTATGAGTGCAGCAAGAAGGACACTTCAGAAATGAGTGTCCTCGGCTCAAGAAGAAGGAGGAAAAGAGGAGAAGAAGGAAAGCTTTGAGATCTACGTGGGATGATTCCTCATCTAGGTCATCGGAAGAGGACAAGGAAGAGAAGACTAGTAGACATGCTGCTCTGATGGCATTGGAAGACTCTGAGACAGAGTCAGAAAGAAGAAGGTCAGAATTAGAGTCAGACTCGAGTTCGTCATCTTCGGATGATGACAAGGTAACCTTTGAACTAGTAGATTGCTAGAAGATAATAGGCTACTTAACTGATATGTTGGATAAATCTAGGGCTAAGGTTAAATTGTTAAAATATGAAATAGGATATTTAAAGAACCTTAAGGAGCATGAGATAGAATCTAGTGCTAACACTTCCCAAATTGATGAACTTATGGATGAAAATAGATCTTTGAAAGCACAGGTGAACGATCTCAAGTGCACTCTTGAGAAATTCACCTCTAGCTCTCAAACATTGAACATGATTTTAGAATCATAACGGGCTATCTACAACAAAGCTGGAATAGGTTATAAACCTAAATAGCAAGAACATAGTTTCATGTCTTTAGTGTCTAGAAATTCTGATAGGAAGAAAACAACAAAGGTATGAACCCCTAAGAAATATATTTTGGAAGCTAATGGAACAAATAATTGGGTTCCAAAATCTTTCATTTTTCGTGTCTAGCAGGCATCTGTTAAGGGGAAGTGTCCATCAACCTGGTTTGTAGACAGTGGATGCTCCAAGAACATGATCGGGGACTTGTCACTATTTTCCACATTGGAGGACAAAAATAGAGGTACTGTTTCGTTCGGTAATAGTGGCAGGTTAAAATTTATAAGAATAAGGAATATCTATATATCTGAACACTTTATGATTAGAAACGTGTTGCTTGTTAAAAACATGTTGTTTAATCTGTTAAGTGTAAGTCAGTTGTGTGATGTTGGGTACAAAGTTGAATTCAATTCAATTTAATTCAACTCAGTGTCTGGTAAAACACAATATTTCAGGTGATACCATGTTAGTAGGAGTTAGGAAGGAGAACATATATCATGTGTATTTTGACAATGCTACTAATGTATCATCCAAGTGTCTTATGTCTAGAATAGATGAATCTTGGCTGTGGCATAGAAGGTTCGCACATGTCAACCTGAAGAATTTGAAGAGATTAGTTGGAAAGGAACTAGTAAGGGGGTTGCCACTACTAAAATTCCAGAAATATAGGTTGTGTGATGCCTGTCAAAAAGGTAAGCAAAAGAGGGCATCACATAAGCCCAAGAATATTGTAAGTACCTCTACTGCTTTGGATTTGTTGCATTTGGACTTGTTTGATTGTAGTAGTGTTAATTCCTTTAATGGTAGTAGATATTGTCTGGTTATAATTGATGACTATACTAGATATGCTTGGACGTTTTTCTTAAAATATAAGGGTGAGACAATAGAGATTTTCATTTCTTTTAGTAAAAGAGTTGAAAATAAAAAGAACACAACCATTAAAACCCTTAGGAGTGATCATGAAGGGGAGTTCCAATATACTCGATTTAGGGACTATTGTTTAGAAAGGGGGAATAGACATGAGTTTTCTGTTCCAATAACACCCCAACCAAATGGTGTTGTGGAATGGAAAAATCGGGCCTTGAAAGAAGCAGTGAGGAGCATGCTTCATGAGTACGTCTTCTAAGCTACTTGTGGGCCGAAGCCATGAGTACAACCTGTTATGTT
The DNA here is from genome assembly GCA_025175895.1 of Wurfbainia villosa. Taxonomy (NCBI): domain Eukaryota; kingdom Viridiplantae; phylum Streptophyta; class Magnoliopsida; order Zingiberales; family Zingiberaceae; genus Wurfbainia; species Wurfbainia villosa. Next base: position 55,457,090 of record CM045993.1, read on the forward strand.
CAGAATATGGTGTTGGTACATAGGCTTTTAGGAAAAACTATTGGATCGATTTGAACACTAGAGGGGGGGGGGTGAATAGCACAAAAGAAACTTTTTCATTTTTGTTCGATATAAAACATAAGTAAGAGTAAACACAGAGAAAAATATATATGACACTTTTTATTTTTACTTGGTTCACAGCCTTCGGCTGCTAATCCAAGGACATAATGGTTCGAGACCACATACAGAGGGCAATACACTAAAACAATCTCCTCCTTGTTAGAGGTAGGAGACAACGGAATACAAAAAGCTCGAAAGAGATTAAGGTAGAGTGACACTCCCCCTCTTCTTGTTATGATTAAAAGCTCCGAAATACAAATGAAACTGAATATAATGAAATAAAAAGTTACCGATGACTAAAGATTTTAGAAGAAGAAGCTAGGGTCGTCGGCGTTTCGGTAGCACTCCGTCGATGTAGAATTGTCGAAGAGTCGTGGCGTTACAGAACTTGGAAGCAGTTTGAATGATGGAAAAGGGGTGGAGAACCCCTACTTTTATAGCCTTGTGAAACCCTTGTTGGTGCAGGGGCACTAGATAATCGAACCTGTATTTTGATTATGGCAAGGACACACAAAGTTAAGTTTATATTGTTATCTCACGAGCTAAATCAAGTGTGCAGAAAAGTACTAAAGCTGGAGCTGAAGGCTAGCGACACCCGGAGGAAGCCGTGGTGGTCGGGCGACACTTGAGTGAATTCGGAGGGAGCCAAAGGAATCGAGTGGAAGGCCGGAAGCAAGAGCTACTATCGAGGTAAGCTCGTGTGAGTGAGAGATTGTAAGGTCGTGTCCTCTTTACGGGGACGACCGTAGGCGACGATTTGACTAAGACTTCTTGTGGAAGGTCTAGGTCGAGATCGGACGGTTAGAAACCGTCGTATTTATCATTTTCCGAGCTAATCTCTTACTGCAGGGAAGTGGTTAGCCGGGCTGACCGGACATTGGGCGATCGATCATTATCCGATCGATGAGATGCATCGATCATTGTCATCCCGATCGATGAGAGGCATCGATCGACCGATGGCGGCGATTCTTTTGCGCTAGGTCAAAAGCGGATAACGCGTTTGACGCGGCCACTTCGCGATAAAAATTTGGAAAAATTCATGATCCGTTCCAAAGAAATAGGAGACAAATTCAGAGGCTAAAGTCTATAAAAGGAGGGGAGGATTCATCTCCAAAGATCATCAATTATTCATCAAGTGCTCCTACAACGCCAACGCTTCAACACCGTCATAACGCCGACGCGACGACAACCTCAGATCTTCTTCGTCGGCAGCAGATTCAAGTAATATTTTTGATATTATATTCTGTGTTTTTTATCTTCATAACGAGGTGAGGTAGGCTTGTTGCCTCATCCTCGTGTATTCGGTTTTTGTAATCGTTGTCTCCTACCTCCAACGAGGAGGAGACGTTTTAGTGCTTTGCCCTCCGTACGCGGTCTAGGACTGATAGGGCCTTGGAGTAGCAACCGCTGGGTTGTGAACCAAGTAAAATAAACGTGTTCATTTATTTTCCGCTGTGCTTACTTTGCGTATTGAACGAACGAAAAAGAAAAGATTTACGATCGCTATTCACCCCCCCTCTAGCGACGCTTCTCGATCCAACAACCCTAATCGTTGAGATGAGGTTTCATGAGGTGATGCCACCTAGCCCATGAGAAATGGAGATAAGATTTGACTATCCTTGAGGTTGATCCTTGACCATCAGTCGGCTTTTACCCTTACCAGTTGACTGTTGGATGCATCAGTTGACTGATACAAGCCGTTAGTCGATTAATGGCCGGGTTTCTAACTGCAATGAAGAGTTAGCTAAAAAATGCAGTTAATATAAGTAAGTTCGATGGTCGTTTACCATCCAATCTCGACTTAGACCTTCCATGGGAGGTCTTGGTCAGATCGATGCCTAAGGACGTCCCCGTACAAAGGACACAACCTTACTTACACTCACTCACATGAGCTTACCTCAACCTTTACCTTTGAATCTTCGCTTAAGGTCTTCACCTAAGTTCTTTGGCTCCCTCCGAAGTCCTTCTGGTGTCGCCTGACCACCACGATTCCTTCTGGTTGTCATTGACATTCGGCTTAGCTTAGCAATTCTGCACACTTGATTCAGCTCGTGAGATAACAAAGTGAACTTAACTTTGTGTATTTGCTATAATCAAAACTCAGGTTCTATTCAGGTGCCTGTTGCACCAACAATCTCCCCCATTTTGATTTATGGCAAACCAACACAAAGTTAAGTAAATAAATTAAGTGCATTAAAAATGAATAACATAAAACATGAATATGAAGGAATGAGTATACTTAGATTAGTAAGTTAAGTAGGAGTATGAAAAACCTTTTTCAAGTGCTCCCCCTTGAGGAATCCTCCCCCTTGAGCGAGGGTGAGTACTTGAGAAAGGATTTTAATCCTCCCCCTTGATGCGTTCTACCAATATTGGCCTTAGTGTTTAAAATAAGTTTAAGTTAAGAGATCAAAACTTGATTTCTTAACCTTGTCCTTTTCTCCCCCTTCTCAAAGTTAAGTTTCTAAAAGTTAAGTTAAGTAATCTAAAAGTTAAGTTAAGTAAACATACGAAAAATTGATCCCTTAACTTTGGTTGTTCTCCCCCTTTTTCCACAAATCGAAAAAGAATGGGGGGTTTTTGAAAAAACATAAATCGGAAAATAAGTATTAAGTCCAAGCATGTTCCAAATAAATTTTGAAAATAGTAGGTTAAACATAAGCTCATCTATTTGAATGTTCAACTCTATTTGACTCGGTTGATATGAAATGATCAACAAGCCCTGATTAGAGTTGGTTAATTTATGTAATTATACTCTGTGGTTCATGTCGATGCACTAAGTCTACATTTGGAACCAGGAGTAAGGTCCTAACATCTCACGCCCATTTACGTGGCTAAGTACACAAACACATTAGTCCTATGTGTTGTGAGATGCATTGGCTCCATAAATCTATAGGTACATGATATCTAGGGTAAGCCCTAAGCTAGTTCCATCAACATGAAAAGAAAAGTGAATAATAGAGTATATAAAAATATAAGTTGTCAATCCTACTCTATTACGCACATGCCCAATTTTCATCTTAGTAGACTAAATTCGGCTTCGGGTAAAGGTTTGGTAAATAGGTCCGATAGATTCGACTTTGATTCCACGTATTCGAGTTGTATGGTTCCATTTGTTAGTAATTTATGAGAGATGTCCTAAGGCAATCGCCTTATGTTTGAACCATTTATATGATAAATGGAGATTCACTATTTGAGTATACATATTTTCATGTATTTGATTAGATCTTAAACTCATTTACTGAATGTCCACGATATGATTCACAACATGAGAGAATTTGTGATTGGATCACAACTAGTGAGTATCTCTGCATGTGTAATTGTGATGTATCGGAATTATCCCTAGTCGATGAATTGATGGATTTGGACACCATCAATTCGGTCGAGACTAGCACGAGGTATACTCCTTGGTGTATCCAAGCAGCTGAATCTCACTGGCTGGAGACATTGTGCTGTCCGGAGTTAATCGTGGATGCTAGTTATGGTAACTAGTTCATTGGAGTGACCAGCCATAAGACTTCATATGCTTCTCTGCATATATAGATATGTCAATGAAGTTCTTACTCCAGCTTAGGTGCGATGTTTCTTTGACTTGCGGAATTCAAGTCATCTTGATCATGAAGACTTATGCTTTGACATCATAAGCAAGCATCTTTGAGGAGATGTGGACCCGGGATGATTGGGTATAAGTCGAAGTGATCGAAGGTGTTTGAATAGCCTATAAAGGATTTACCACTCCTTGCGAGGAGATGTATACTCATGTCCTCTCGTCGGATTGTTACTAAAGTCTTTGGCCAAAGCATTACATGTTTAGAGTAAGGTACTCTTGGATACATGTGCAGTAACTAGAATCCGTAGGACGAGGAAATGATACTTGGGCTAGGTGTGACGTAGTCAACCTAGTGAGGACTGACACTATAGACCATGTCCTGAACCAAGTGGGTATAAGATCAGTGAAAGGAATGGGGCACAATTCATTGTAGCTACTGAAGGGTTTCAGAAATAGTTCTGGATCAACCGTTGATCTTTTCGGTTAATTGGGGATCATGATGTACTACTAGGTGCCACTCATGATCGTTCTATAATTAATGGTTAATTATAGACAGCCAACATAATTCGAGAACCTATTTGGTCACACGCACAACGAGCGTAATCTGAAGGATTTAAAACGATCTTTAGAATGAGATTCTCAGACTGAGAGAAACTAGGTTTGGTTGGACCAAACAAGGATCGAGCATGAAATCATTTCAGTCGCAATGGAAGCGTGGATGAGTCATGTCTTATGAAGACATGATGGATGAACCAAATTGGTTTGGTTCTAATCAAATGGTGGAGAATAAACCAAAGGGGTTTGGTTTGTTTTAAATAAATGAACCAAAGTTGGTTCGGTTCATTTTAACTTAAAATAGACCAAATCGGTTTGGTTTATTTTAACTTAAATTAATGGAGCGGGTTAACGGGTTTTTGGTTATGAACCAATAACCAAGAGGAGAATTTGTTCTCTATAAAAATAGGGCAAAGGATTTTGTGAAAACCTAATCTAATCTTGCCGCGCCCTCTCCCTCTTCTCCTTGTAGTCGGCGCCCAACCCCTTGCCGCCACCCAACCCTTGTTTCGCCGTCCAAGTTGTTGCCTGCATCCAAGCTCTAGCCGGCGATCCTCCGGTGACCCTCCGGTGATCTTCCTTGGCTCTGGCGACAAGGTGAGCATCTAGCTTTCCTTATTTGGCCGACGCAACATCCTCCACCAAAGCTATCCAGTTTTCTGGACAGCTTGTTTCCTTTTTGTCAGAGCATCATTTGGATGATGTTTGGAGCTCCGTCAGCGGCTTCCTTGCCAGGGATTTGATCTCCGATAATCCTCATAGGTGGAGGATGAAGGATTCGTCAAACGGTTGACGAATACCTCTTCGGAGAAGCGAGTTTTGAGGACTCGATTTTGAATCAAAATTTTGATTCGGATTGTGATCTTCTCTCGATCACATCGTCTTCGACACGAGGCTAGTGACTCGTACGAAGATGAGGCTTGTGACTTTGTGAAGTCATCCCGAAGATACTCAGCATGGATACAGATAGAGGCGATTCTAGCCAGGGTCGCTTCGGTTTATGCCTTTCTCGCTACACGTGATACGTCAAGTATACGTAGAATAATTTCCTTTTATTGCAAAATTTGAATTTACAGTTATGTCTACACATATTGTACTGTGCATGCGTGTGGTGTGAGTGATGTAATAAATTAGATTTATTTCTTTTTATTTATTCCACTGCGCACATGTTTACGAAACATATTCGAACACACACTCGCCGCGGTGCTAGAAACCCAATAGTGGTATCAGAGCCCTGGTTGTGTTTCGACGTAATCGTAAAATTGTTTTGCGATAGTCGTAATAGTATTTATGGAAATTTTCTACTTTTGAAAGTTTAGAAGTATTTATAGAAATCTTCTACTTTTGGAAAGTTAGAAGTATTTATGGAAATTAACATTTTCCATAAATAAAATATTTGATTAGATTTGGAAATTTGTTTCTTAATTTAATCATGATTTGATTTGGGAAATCAAATCTAAAATATATTTTATTTCCACAAATAGTTTTGACAATTTAGGAAATTTATTTCCTAAATTAAAATTGACTTTCCTTAATCAACTCTTTCCACAAATAAAATATTTGATTAGATTTGGAAATTTATTTCCTAATTTAATCATGATTTGATTTGGAGGATCAAATCTCAAACATATTTTATTTCCATAAATAGTTATGACATATAAGGAAATTTTGTACATGTCATAATTGTATGCCATGTAATTATATTTGATGCATATCATTATGTCATGCGTGTCGTGACATGTAGATGTATGCCATGTATGTCATGTCATGTAGATAATAGTTATTTGCATGCAAAGAGGATGAGACATAAAACCCTTACTCAATATTAAAGCCTACATCTTCCATTAATATGGTTAGAACCAGAGTTCTATTTCCTATTTGGGTTGTTGGACTCTCTCCAAGCTCGGCTCGAACCTGAACATGTTCATACCATGGAATAGTTTAATACTAATATGGTAAGAGTCAGAGGTCAATCATTAGCTTTGGTTGTTGGACTCTCTCCAAGCTGGGCTAATTGGTTGAATGCACTCTAACCATAATAAAACTATTTCTCGATTAGTGGGTTGACTTTAACCTAGAGCATCGGCTTGTTGGACTCTCTCCAAGGTCGATGTGAAGGGAGGTGAAGTTGGGTGCTATGCATATGATGCATACTTGTTAATGAGTTAACAACCCGATATATGTGTGAACATTCAATTAGTTGATAGCACACTGTGATAGTTGCATATATGTGATATGCAATCGGTATATTTGATACCGACCATCGTAGCTATGAATGGCTTGATGCACTCTCTCCAAGGTTGTTCATATCTATGATGGATATCAGCCCATTCGGAGATGGACCTACGATCTCCCAAAGTGATTTTGGATTTTTTGAAATTCGAAAAATGAATGGGAATTATGAATGTATATTGATGCATTTTAAATCATCTTTCTCATATATGCTCATTTCTTATTTCTATGTTAATTGATTGATCTTGATGTCTTTGTATTTACACTCTATTTTGGATTCAAATAAATTGACTAGGTCGAACTTCTTGGACTGACTTAGAAACTTGAGAATTGTTCTCAAGGAGGAAAAGTTTGCGTATGTCCTCGAAGAGCCTCTTCCTGCCTGTTCTAGTGATGATGCAACTTTGGACCAATTGTTGGTCTATCAGAAACATGTGAGTGATTATGAACTAGTGAGTTGCATCATGCTAGCCGTGATGGTACCTGAGCTGCGGAAGCAGCATGAGCATATGGATGCTCATACCATAGTCTTTCATCTTTATGAGTTGTTTGATGAGCAGGTGAGATTCGAAGGGTTCAAAGTCTCCAAGCTCCTCTTCACCTCTGAGATGCAAGAAGGTTCATCTGTGGTACTACTCAACATGCTGAAGACTGTGGAGCCTTCTGTGAAGCATGACCAGGGGACGGTGTTGTTAGTTGATTCCTCGAAGAAAGATTCTGAGAGGAAGTCAAAGGAACAACAGAAGGGGAAGAAGAAAATGCTAAAAAGGCAGAACTAGCTCAAAAGGGCACTTGCCATAATTGTGGCAAGGAAGGGCACTGGCGAAGAAACTGCAAGATTTATCTTGAGTCCATGAAGAAGAAGAAGGCATCCGATGCCCCATCCTCTTCAAGTATCTTCATTATTGATTGTCATTCTATTTCCTTAGACACTTGGGTATTGGATACTGGGTGTGGCTCTCATATATGTAATGACATATATGGGCTAAGGAATAGAAGAAGACTCATCAAGGGAGAGTCAAATTTACGTGTTGGGAATGGAGCAAAGGTTGCTGCACTCGCCATCGGAATGTATTTGTTGAAACTCCCTACAGGACTTGTCTTAGAACTGGACAATTGCTTTTATGTTCCTTCATTGATAAAGAACATCATTTATATTTCTTGTTTAAATAGAAATGGGTACCATTTGATGTTTGGTAACAATTGTTGTTATATAACTTTGAATGACGTATTTTATGGGACTAGAACGTTGCACAATGGTATTTATACATTTGACGTATCCAGTGACATTTTCAATATCGAAGCGAGTAACAAGCATGCTCGAAAGGATAATCAATTAGACTCCTACATGTGGCATTGTCGTCTTGGCCATGCAAGCAAGAAACGCATGTCTGAATTACACCGATGTGGAATTTTGGAATCGTTTGAATTGGATTGATACGATACATGTGAATCATGCTTAAAAGGCAAGATGACTAAGTTACCTTTTACAGGAAAAGGTGAATGAGTGGGAGAGTTGCTAGGTCAAATACATACTGATGTATGTGGACCTATGTCAACTCAAGCTTTAGGAGGCTATAGCTACTTCATTAACTTCACTAATGATTACTCACAGTTTGGGTATGTGTTCTTGATGAAACACAAGTCTAAAGCATTTGAAAGGTTCAAAGAATTCAGAAATGAAGTGGAGAAACAACATGACAAGAGTATTAAAATACTTCGATCGGATCGAGGTGGTGAATACTTAAGTCAAGAGTTTCTAGATTATCTAAGAGACAATGGTATATTGTCTCAATGGACTCCGCCATATACACTGCAGCATAATGGTGTATCTAAGAGGTGTAACCGGACCTTGTTGGACATGGTCAGGTCAATGATGAATCATGTGAATCTTACCAAGTCCTTTTGAGGCTATGCACTTCAGACAACTGTTTACTTGTTAAATAGAATGCCAACCAAGGTAGTCTCTACTACTCCATATGAGATATGGAATAGTAAGAAATCTCATGTATCTTACTTGAAGATATGGGGTTGTCCTGCTATGTGAAGCGGACTGTATCAGACAAATTGGATGCTAAGTCTGATAAATGTCTATTTATTGGATACCCTAAGGAAACAAGGGGTTACCAATTTTATCATCCTGTGGAATAAAAGGTGTTTATTTCAAGGCATGCTGTGTTTCTAGAGAAAGAGTTTCTCTTGCAAGAAAATAGTGGGAGAGTCGTCGAGCTTGAGGAGGCTCGAGAGACTCAAATAGACATTAATAAGATACCTGGTGAAGCACAATAGCCAATAACTCATAGTGATGAGCAATCGACTGGACCTATTGAGACACCACATCTTCGTTGATCTGGTAGAACATGCAATATTCCTGAGAGATATGAATTTCACGTAAGTCAATCGAACGACGTGTTACTCATTGATGATGAGGAGCCTACCAGTTATGAAGAAGTTCTGACAAGTTCAGAAAGGGATAAGTGGCTTGAAGCCATGAAGTCGAAAATGGATTCCATGTATGAAAACCAAGTTTGGAACTTGGTTGGCCCACCTGAAGGCATAAAGCCTATAGGGTGAAAGTGGGTTTTCAAGAAGAAAACCGACATGGATGGTAATGTGATTACCTATAAGGCTAGATTGGTGGTGAAAGGATATCGTCAAAAGCAAGGTGTTGATTATGACAAAACCTATTCGCCTATTGCTATGCTTAAATCCATTCGGATGCTCCTGGCCATAGTGGTTCATTATGATTATGAGATATGACTGATAGATGTGAAAATAACTTTCCTTAATGGAAACCAACTCGAGGACGTATATATGATATAGCCTGAGGGTTTCACATCGGTTAATAAAACCAAGGTATGAAAATTGCGATGGTCTATATATAGACTGAAGCAAGCATCCAGGAGCTGGAATATCTGTTTTGATGAGACGATCAAAAAGTTTGATTTCTCACAAAATCCGGACGAACCTTGTGTGTACAAGAAGGTTAGTGGGAGTTTAGTCGTGTTCCTACTATTATATGTCGATGACATATTACTTATAGGAAACGATATTTCTATCTTACAGTCGATTAAGATTTGGTTGTCCAAGACATTCTCCATGAAAGACCAGGGAGAAGCAACCTACATCCTCGGGATTAAGATCTATAGAGATAGATAAAAATGGTTGCTTGGTCTTTCACAGTCTACATATATAGATCGAGTGGTAAAAAGGTTTAGCATGTCGGAATCCAAGAATGGTTTCCTACCCATCAGGCATGGGATACACCTTTCGAAGCCTATGTGTTCGCGCACAAAAGATGAGAGGATTTGCATGAGTAAGATTCCCTATGTATCCGCAATAGAATCTATCATGTATGCTATGTTATGTACGAGGCCTGATGTATCGTATGCTCTGAGTGTCATGAGTAGATACCAGTCTGATCAAGGAATGGATCATTAATGGGTGGCTGTTAAGACGATCCTTAAGTACTTAAGAAGAACTAAAGATGTGTTCCTAATATATAGAGAAGGGGACATGGTGATACGCGAGTATACGGATGCCAGCTTCCAGACAGACAAGAATGATTCCAAGTCTCATTCTGGGTACATGTTCACCTTGAATGGGGGTGGAATAAGTTTGAAAGGTTCCAAGCTTGACACTATAGGGATTCTGCCACTAAGGCAGAATACATTGCAGCTTCGGAAACAGTAAAGGAAGCAGTTTGGATTAAGAAGTTCATTTCTGAACTTGATGTGGTCTCATCAATGATCCAAACATGTGCTTCGCCACTATCATTTGATCAGAGAGATCATAAGTAGGAAGGAAATACAAATCAAGAAGATTCCCACTGAAAGGAACTTAGCGGATCCTTTAACTAAGGCATTACATCAAAGTAAGTTTGAGGGTCTTGTTAGAGCTTATGATATTGGATACTATAGCGATTGGCATTAGGCCAAGTGGGAGTTTGTTAGTAATATATGACAGATGTCCTAAGGTAATCACCTTATGTTTGAACCATTTATATGATAAATGGAGATTCACTCTTTGAGCATACATGTTTTCATGTATTTGATTAGATCTTAAACTCATTTACTGAATGTCCACGATACGATTCACAGCATGAGAGAATTTGTGATTGGATCACAACTAGTGAGTTTCTCTACATGTGTAATTGTGATGTATCGAAATTATCCCCAGTCAATGAATTGATGGATTTGGACACCATCAATTCTGTCGAGACTAGTACGTGGTATACTCCTTGGTGTATCCAAGTAGTTGATTCTCACTGGCTAGAGATATTGTGATGTCCGGAGTTAATCGTGGATGCTAGTTATGGTAACTAGTTCATTGGAGTGACTAGCCGTAAGGCTTCATATGGTTCTCTACATATATAGATATGTTAATAAAATTTTTACTGCAACTTAAGTGCGATGTTCCTTTGACTTGCGGTATTCAAGTCATCTTGATCATGAAGACTTATGCTTTGACATCTTAAGCAAGCATCTCTGAGGAGATTTGGACCCGGGATGATTGGGTATAAGTCGAAGTGATCAAAGGTGTTTGAATAGCCTATAAAAGATTCACCACTCCTTGCGAGGAGATGTATACCCATAGCCTCTCGTCGGATTGTTACTAAAGTCTTTGGCCAAAGCATTACATGTTTAGAGTAAGGTACTCTTGGATACATGTGCAGTAACTAGAATCCGTAGGACGAGGAAATGATACTTGGGCTAGGCGTGACGTAGTCAACCGAGTAGGGACTGACACTATAGACCATGTCCTGAACCAAGTGGGTATAAAATCAGTGAAAGGAATGGGGCACAATTCATTGTAGCTGCTGAAGGATTTCAGAAATAGTTCTGGATCAACCATTGATCTTTTCGATTAATTACGGATCATGATGTACTACTAGGTGTCAATCATGATCGTTCTATAATTAATGGTTAATTATAGACGGCCAACATAAATCGAGAACATATTTGGTCACACGCACAACGAGCGTAATCCGAAGGATTTAAAATGAGCTTGAGAATGAGATTCTCAGACCAAGAGAAACTAGGTTTGGTTGGACCAAACAAGGATCGAGCATGAAATCGTTTCAGTCGCAATGGAAGTGTGGATGGGCCGTGTCTTATGAAGACATGATGGATGAACCAAATTGATTTGGTTCTAATCCAATGGTGGAGAATAAACCAAAGGGGTTTTGTTTGTTTTAAACGAATGAACCAAAGTTGGTTCGATTCGTTTTAACTTAAAATAGACCAAATCGGTTTAGTTTATTTTAACTTAAATTAATGGATCGGGTTAACGGATTTTTGGTTATGAACCAATAACCATTAGGAGAATTTGTTCTCTATAAAAATAGGGCAAAGGGTTTTGTGACAACCTAATCTAATCATGCCGCCCCTCTCCCTCTTCTCCTTGTAGTCGACGCCCAACCTCTTGCCGCCGCCCAGCCCTTGTGCCATTGTCAAAGTTGTTGTCGGCGTCCATGCTCCTGCCGGAGATCCTCTGGCAACCCTCCAATGATCTTCCTTGGCTCCGGTGACAAGGTGAGCATCTAGCTTTCCTTATTTGGCCAGCGCAACATCCTCCACCAAAGCTGTCCAGTTTTCTGGACAGCTTGTTTCCTTCTTGTCGGAGCGTCATTTGGATGATGTTTGGAGCTCCGACAGCGGCTTCTTTGCCGGGGATTCGATCTCCGGTAATCCTCATAGTTGGAGGACGAAAGATTCGTCAATCGATTGACGAATACCTCTCTGGAGAAGCGAGTTTTGGGGACTCGGTTTTGAATCCAAATTTTGATTCGGATTGTGATATTCTCTCGATCACATCGTCTTCGACACGAGGCTAGTGACTCGTACGAAGATGAGGCTTGTGACTTTGTGAAGTCATCTCGAAGATACTCGGTGTGGATACGGATATAGGCGATTCTAGCGAGGGTCACTTCGGTTGATGTCTTTCCTGCTACCCGTGATACGTCAGGTATACATAGAATAATTTCCTTTTATTGTAAAATTTGAATTTACAGTTATGTCTACACATGTTGTACTATGCATGCGCGAGGTGTGTGTGATGTAATAAATTAGATTTATTGCATTTTATTTATTCCGCTGCGCACATGTTTACAAAACATATTTGAACACACACTTGCCGCGGTGCCGGAAACCCAACATCATTAGCTACATGTTCTCGAATAAAGTGGTGTTTGACCTATATATGTTTGGTCCTAGAGTGGCATATGTGATTTTTAGTTAAGTTGATTGAGCTAATATTATCTATGTGAGTTTTAATATCGTTGAAGTTTAAGTTAAAGTCTTAGAGAGTGTGCTTCATCCAAAGAAGTTGAGCCACACACTCACCCATCGCGACGTATTCGGCTTCAGTGGTAGATAAGGGAATACAGTGTTGCTTCCTACTGCACCAACTCACTAGACTTGAGCTGAGAAGTTGATAACAACCACTCGTTCTCTTTCTATCAAGTTTACTACCGGCATAGTCCGAGTCGGAGTAGCCGATTAGTTTGAACTCGGTAGATTTAGGGTACCAAATACCTACGCTTAGCATGCCATTTAGATACCTAAGGATACCCTTAACTAATGTTAGGCAAGACTCCTTAGCAAAGGTTTATAACCTTGCGCACATACTTTCTGCAAATAGTATGTCGGGTCGACTCGTAGTTAAGTAAAGGAGACTCCCTATTGCACTCCTATAGTACTTTAGGTCAATAGGTTTTCCGTCTACATCTTCTCCTATATTAACATTTGTTGCCATGGGTGTATTGATGATTTTAGCATTTTTCATTCCGAATCGCTTAATTAATTCCTTAGCGTATTTTTGTTGATGTAAATAGATTCCTTCTTTAGTGTGTTTAATTTGTAATCCTAGAATGAAATTTAATTCTCCTACTAAGTTTATTATAAATTCACTCTCCATGAGTGAAATGAACTCGTTTAGTAGGATTGAATTAGTAGTTCCAAATATTATGTCATCTATGTAGATTTGGACTATAAAAATTTCTTTGCCTACGAATTTTACGAAAAGGGTTGGTGATGCACGTGAACACGACCTCAAATCTCATGACGGAGACCATCGAGTACTCGAAGCACATGCTCGCGCTCAACGCCCACAAATGTACGGATGTCGTCAAGTAATAAAAAGATTATCAATCCCACAGGGACTGAGATTCGAGTACCGATTTGTTCGGTGGATGTAATTGTTTGGGACTAGACTCTAAGGGTTGTGAATGTGAGGGTTATCGGTGGTCCTACTCAATATGATGTCACACGGAGGAAGAAAAGAGTTTGCTGCGAAATCCTTTTAAAGGGATTCTAGGATTTCGATTTCGCTTGTGTGTCGTAAAACATGCTATCAACTGGGCGTTGTCTAAACGTCTAACTATGGTCTTGTGGAAGGGACATCATACACTCTCCCGATGAGCCACCGCATCTATCGGGAGCTATCTCTGCCTTACAAGGACTGGATAGGCATTACGAGGATGCCGAATCAATCCCTGTGATGAACTTTTCTAGTTATATTGCATCCTTCTACCCACGGTTACAGGAGATGAGGCCAACCCCTAGGTTCCTCGTATAAATCCCCTAAATCTTAGATACGAGGGTTGTCACCCCTCGTATCGGCTAAGCACAGTAGATAGAAAACCAAATACACATAGATATCGGTCTAAACTAATTCCAATTGCAAATTCAAACTCAATACTAGAATTCAATTTAAAGCAACATATCCTATGCACACAAACTACTCACTAATCCTAGAATCGAAGTAACTACTCCATAGATAGGAGAGGAGAAACACAAGGCATGTTCATGTTTGAATAAATAAAAGATAAAGTGCAAGAACAGAAATTTACAATACCAATGTGGCCTTCTCTCTAGCGTTGAAGTGCAGAACTCGGGTCTCCAGTGGTGTTCTTCCTCTCCGTTGCGAGTTCCCGAAGCTTTTTTAGGCTTCGGGGTGCCATCCTAGCCATCTTGCCTCTCCCTAGGGTTTGGGTGGAGCTTTCCTTATATAGACATCATGTCGGATCACTCTGAAACCTAGAAAGGAGGCTCAAGTGCACTGGAGGTTCGCTTCCTAGGTTAGTTAACTGTGTTAGTCCCCAGGTTGCTTTCCTTCTTCCTTGTCGAAGCAACAGAAAGTATAATGAGCACTTATATAACGCATCCATGATACTTTCATGGTGGGATCATTCAAGATACATTCTCCATGCACTACCCATGTGTCGATTTGATATCTCATATCCATAGAAGCAATACGTAACTGGAAAACCTCAACTAGAAAATTGGAAATGCATGCAAAACAAAGTGACATATGTATGAAACTAACATAAAATGTAATGAGATATGAGTGAAAACTACTCCTAAAACCCTATATGTTTTGCTCACATAAATTCCCCCAGACTTAAGTCTTTGCTTGTCCTCAAGCAAACCTTTGTGTCATGAAATTTTAAGAAGATATTGTTCCATACTTAGCATGTTAACTAAATTTATCAAGTGATATTTGCAATCAAAGCAAAATAAATATGTTCTAGAAATTCACTAAGTTAGCTTCCCGTACTCGTGCCAAGCAAATCTTCATAGGGGACACTCATTCCATGATAAGTTAAGTCGTCATCCTATAGCTTTCCTAAGGTCTCCGGCTCTTAGGCATTTACCTGCCCAAAGCGAGGGTTGCTTCCTAGATCTAGCACAAAGTCTCAAAGGCGTGCTCGATATTGAGAGAAATTGGTAGGTGTTTCCCCATTAACCTAACTCGATCTCAAAGGAGCACCTAACCATTTCCATCCACGATAACTATTTTTTATCCCTCATAATCACTTTTTCTTCTTTCTTTTCTTTTTTATTGCTTTTTCTCTCTCTTTTTTTTCCTTTTTTTTTATTTTCTCTCTTTTATCTTTTCGGCTCACTAGGATTTCGATTTTTTCGAATAGGCTTACACAATCCGAGCATCTCCAATAACTAAAATGCTAAATCTAGAGTCACCTATGGATTCCAAAGTACTAGACTATTGAGATGAACCATAACTAGGTATGTACTAGACTCTCCCTTTCAGAAAGTTCGTCATGTGTATGTGTAAAATAAAAAACTAACTAGTGTAAGTCTAGAAAATTCATTTAGAGCAAATAAAATAAAATACCACGAGATAAATGAAGATAAGCTACCCATGGAAACAACTCATGAAGAAAACTTTAACAAATACTACTAAGGCAGCTTATAGGTAGCAAAAACTAAGTGTTGAAAGAAACTAAACATCTAATGCATGAATAAATGAATGCTAACTAAAATGCAAACATCAAGAAAGAAACTACTGTTAGAAACAAAATAAAACTTGGGGTACCCCCAGACTTAAATGAAAGTATAACTCTAGTATGGTGGACGAGGTGGAAAGTCTCAAAGCCTCGACATCTCGGGATCTTGGGAGAACCTGCTACTGAGATGCTGATGCCACATGTACATGTGGTCGATTTGAGAGATGGTGGATGCAGCGGCTTCTGAATGTTCCTCCTCCCTAGCCCAC
This sequence comes from Wurfbainia villosa, assembly GCA_025175895.1. Lineage (NCBI taxonomy): Eukaryota > Viridiplantae > Streptophyta > Magnoliopsida > Zingiberales > Zingiberaceae > Wurfbainia > Wurfbainia villosa. Next base: position 55,473,045 of record CM045993.1, read on the forward strand.
TATGCCTGCTGAGCATGCATGTATTGCTGCATCTCCTGGCGGTAAGTGGCCTCATCCTGGTGGCGAGCAGCCTCCTCCTGGAAGTAAATGCGAGCCTCGTCGTAGAACTCCTCGGTCTGTTGGAAGTGCTCCCAGAAGCCCTAAAATTCTGCCTGTGTATAGACGCTCTGCTCCTCCAATCGCTGCCTCTGTGTCTGCTACTCGGCATATATGTCGTCAAGGCTCTATCAGAACTCCTAAAAGTCATAGGCAGATGTACCTGCATCCTGCTCAAAAGACGAAAAAGGTGGTGGTGCAAGTGTAGGCTCATGTCGACGTGGATTAGGTGGGCTCCTATGCATGTCTATACTGGAGGGAGAGTGATGTAAAGGGGGAGAGATGGGTGTCACCATGGATGGTCCCTCACATGGCGGGGACTCCACTATGAGGTCTAAGCACCAGTTGACGCATGTGGTGATGGTGGTACGATCAGGATCGGGGAGCCTGAGGGTCATCAAGTTTTTCCTTACAAAGCATAAGGAGTGTTCCTCTCTTATAATCATCTTCATGGTTATACACACTCCTAGGTCGATCTTAGGGCTCCCCTCTATACTATCTAGCGCGGTGTAGTTGTACCCCATCCGATGGCAAATGTGGGAAAGTAGGACTCCCACATTAATCTCTCCTCTCGCTGCTTTGTCCATCTTCACTAAGTGTCTAATGAAATGGGACCCTACATCGATGCTACTCATTTCTTGTAGCATGTCCCAGAGGCAAAGCAGCTCGATAGCTCCCACTACACCATCACTCTCCCCACGACCAAATATAGTACTTGCCATGATTCGGTGGAGGTATCGGAAAATGGGGTTTTGGAGGTTCGATGCTTTGGCCCGAGAAGGGTCGTAAGTGATGGGTTTGATCCGTGAGGAGAAACTTCGCTTCCCACTTCAACTCAGTCGCTTATGGATGGCGATCTCATCTGTAGGGTTTGGTTTCATTGATCCGTGAGGGGAAACCTCACTTCCCACTACACCTCGGTCGTTTGTTCATGGCGATCCCAACGATGTCCCCGGATTAAAAAGATTTAATCCTAGACAAAAGGGATTTCCCAAACAACCAAGTCATCGTCGTGTTATTCGTTTAGAGAGGTCACTTTAACAAACTTGTCGTTCAAGCGACCAACCTCTATTCTACGAGTAGCCACGGAATAGACGATGTCCGGATTGCCGGCTTTTGTATTTATGTTTGGGATCCAAGTATTATTTAGCCACAAACAGAATATATCATGCTCATAATTGAAAAAACAAATACAAGCAAGTAACAAAAGAGAATAGAGAATAGATATACCTCTCGATCTTCTAATCTATGACCTTCCTCCTTTCGGACGTCGTGTGGGCGACGATCTACCAAAAGTTGAAGCTCCTAGATCACCAATCTTCCTTCCTTGCTCATTCCAAGCACGAGGAAGAATAGAAACAAAGCCCTATTTCTTCTTTCAACCAACCAACAACCTCCAGGGATGGAGCTTTGCCACCGACCAAGAAGGAAGAAGAGATTAAGGGTTGCCGACCAAAAGCATCAAGGGAGGACACTAAACATTTGTTCCACCGGCCAAGGAGAAGGAGAAGAGGGAGTTTGGACGCTGGACAAGGGCTGGAAGAGCTCCAATGGGTGCTGGCAGCTTGTGGATGAAGAACAAGACAAGGAAAATCTTTCCTTATTAGGTGCCGCCCAAGCCCAAACCCTAGCTCCTCTTCTTGCCGCCAACTCTAAAACCCTAGCTCCACTTGATTAATTTTCCATGCCAACCCCTTGTTCTCCTTTTATAGAGTTAGGGATAAGCCTCCTTTTAATCTCCACCGTTGGTTCTAGGGATTTAATCTCAACCGTCGGATCTAGAGATTTAATCTCAACCGTCGGATCTTAGAGATTTAATCTCTACCTTTGGATCTAGAGTTTTTTTTCTATCCATTGGATCTAAGCTTCATGAGGTTTTAATAGGCTACATTAGGGACCATGAGGAGGAGTTGGATCTTGGCCACTCATGGATCAAGCCCACATAAAGTCCGATCCATTAATGATAATCCAATCCACTAAAGGATTATCATTGATCTATCTCACCAACCCCCATAAGATAATATGGGCTACATATATTATTTGTACATTTTCTCCCCGTGTTTAAGATCGCGAATGTCTGTCGATTAATTAATTTACTGACCGTTAATTAATCAACATCTAACTCCATGAGTAGTACCACTCAACCTTTTAATCATGCCGGACCAAGTCCACTTGCAGGGTTTACATGATGAACCTTATGAGCTTCTCAAGGGGATATCATCATCCTAATATATAGGACACAGTTTCCTCCTATAATCAACAACACACCATATAAATAATATCATCTCCCAACATACCGAGCCTATCGATTTAATCTATAAATCTCGCCCATTGGTAAATCAAAGAGATGAATACTAAGTATCTATGCCCGTTATTATATCGGGATTAAGAGTATGTACAATATAATATCTGATGTCTGATTCGATCATGTAGTCAGCAATAAATCGAAACACCTCTAAGTCGGTCCTGCTCAATACACACAAAGTGTACTAGTGTGATTCTATGGTCAAGAAAAACCAATACCAAATCACACTACAACCATTCCAATGGTTTGTCCAAAGCCAACTCGGTTGTGAGCCTTTACATATACTTTACAAGGAACTGATAACATGATCTCCCGTGTGACACCACACACCATGTTATCTACAATGTAATGTATTATACAATATGTATAGCCATAAAAATATGCAAACAATGATCATGCGATTCTTATTTCAAAAATAAAGATGTTCATACAAAAGATAGACTTTTATGTATACATCCCAACAATCTCCCACTTATACTAAAAGAATATACTGTCCTCATACTGCCATACATTTGATTCCCCTTCCCTCCACATGCCTATCAAATCTCTCGCTAGAAGGGCCTTAGTGAAAGGGTTTACCAGGTCATCCTCTGATGCAATCTAGGTGACAACAACTTCTACCTCCTATACGATTTCTCGTATCAGGTGGTACTTGCGCTCTATGTATTTACTCACCTTATGGGCTCGTGGTTCCTTCGAGTTTGCAACTGCACCATTATTATCACAATAAATTGTGATAGTTCTAGGCAAACTAAGAATCACATCAAAGTCCATCAGGAAGTTCCTGAGCCACTCAGCTTCTTTGGCCGCCTTAGAGGCTGCCACATACTCAGCTTCCATGGTAGAGTCCGCCACGCATTTCTGCTTGACACTCCTCAATACAATGGCTCCACCTCCCAAAGTAAACACAAAACCTGAGGTAGACTTATTATTATCCCTATCAGATTGGAAGTCGAAATCCGTGTAACCCATAGGGAGTAATTGGTCTGCCTAGTAAACTAGCATATAATCCCTAGTCCTTCTCAGGCACTTCATTATATGCTTTACCGCAGTCCAATGTCCCTGTCCTGGATTACTCTAATATCTATTGACCATGCCCATGGCATAGCAAATAGCTGGTCTCGTTCATAACATCGCATACATGAGGCTTCCTACCGCTGAAGAATAAGGAATCGCCTTCATCTCCTCTATCGCCTCAGATGTTCTAGGGCACATCTCCTTAGATAAAGGAACTCCATGCTTGAAGGGTAGAAAACCCTTCTTGGAGTTCTGCATGCTAAAACGATCCATAATGGTGTCTATGTATGAAGCTTGGGATAAGCACAACATCCTTTTCCTGCGATCCCTTATAACCTTGATCCCAAGGATGTGTCCCACCTCTCCCAAGTCCTTCATATCAAACTGTTTGGACAACCATACCCTTATGTCCGATAACACCTTGATATTTTTGTCAATCAACAAAATGTCATCTACGTATAGTACAAGAAATATCACTACGTTTTCGTCACATCTCTTGTATACACAAGACTCATCCGGACTTTTGAATAAATCCATAAGACTGGATTACTTTTCCAAGAACTCGAAGCTTGCTTCAATCCATAAATGGACCGATTAAGCTTACATACAAGATGCTCTTTGTCCTTCGCAATGAATCCCTCTGGTTGCTTCATATATATGTTTTCCTCAAGACTTCCATTAAGGAAAGCTGTCTTGACATCGATATGCCACACCTCATAATCCATATGAGCTGCTATGCATAAGAGAATCCAGATAGACTTATGCATGGCTACCGGCAAAAAGGTCTCCTCATATTCGATACCCTCTTTCTGAGTATACCCCTTCGCAACAAGCCTTACTTTGAAGGTCTCAACCTTCCCATCTATTCCTCTCTTTCTTTTGTAGATCCACTTGCATCCAATGGTTTTTACACCATCGGGTGGTTCTACTAGCTCCCAGACCTGATTTGAATCCATAGATTCAATCTCAGTATTCATTGCATTTTGCCAAGATGCTGCATTTTTATCTTGGATTGCCTCGTCATATGTCCAGGGATCAGGTTCATGTTCACTAGGGACCAAATCAAAAGATTCTCCATAGAACATAAATCTATCAGGCTGTCTCACAACCCTCCCACTACGATGAGGTATCACCTGTGTATCCTCTGTGACACGCAGTGCAGTGACTTGTGGTATATCCTCTTGTACCGGTGGTACTGAAGAAGTGACTTCCCCTTTTAATTCTTTCAGAATAATTTCACTCTTGGGTTTGTGGCTTATCACATAGTCTTCCTCTAGAAATCTTGCATTCGTGCTAACGATCACCCTATGATCTCTAGGACTATAAAACAAACCACCCTTCATTCCTCTAGGATAGCCAAGGAACATGCGTACTTCTGTACGAGGTTCCAACTTACCAGCATCTACCTTCAGCACATGTGCTGGACTCCCCCATATCCGAATATGTCTTAGACTAGGCTTTCGCCCAGTCCACAACTCTGTGGGAGTAGAAGGCACTGATTTAGATGGAACCAAGTTCAGAATGTACACCGTCGTATCTAGAGCATATCCCCAGAATGAATCTGGTAACTCAGAATAACTCATCATCGATCTAACCATCTCCATTAGAGTCCTATTCCTTCGCTCTGCTACACCATTCTGCTGGGGTGTGCCAGGTGCAGTCAATTGGGATTGAATCCCAGCCTCTGATAAGTAGTTCCTAAACTCTCCCAAGAGGTACTCACCACCACGATCAGATCGTAGTGTCTTGATACTTTTACCTTGATGTTTCTCCACATCAGCCTTGAATTTTTTGAACTTGTCAAAGCATTCAGACTTACGGTGCATCAGGTAAATGTATCCATATCTCGAGTAATCGTCTATAAAAGAGACGAAATACTCAAAATCACCTCTAGTCTGGATAGACATAGGACCACACAAATCAGAATGAACCAATTCTAACACATCTTTGGCTCTATACCCCTTGGCCTTAAAAGGCCTCTTGGTCATTTTACCTTCCAAGCAAGATTCGTAGGTTGGGAAATCTTCCACCACTAATCAACCCAAAGGTCCATCAACTATCAACCTTTGAATTTTGCTTAGGTTAATATGACCAAGCCTAAGATGCCAAAGATATGTTTGGTTCATCTTCGAAGGTTCTTTTCTCTTATTGGAATTAGAAGATTAGTTATTAATTTCAATTTGCATCGTGGGAGGTTTTGGTTCAAGTGTATACAAATTTCCTATCAATGTACCAGAACAGATAATGTCCCTATTCGTTTTTATAACAACTCTGTCATTAAAAGAAATAGAATATCCATCCATAAACAATTTAGAAACTGAAATTAAATTCTTTCTAAATAAGGGTACATAAAGGAAATTCTTAAGAACCAAAAGTTCATTTTTCTCAAAAGATAAATGAACGTCTCCCACTGCAACAGTCGCCACCTTCGTGGTATCGCCCAAGTACACGGTAATCTCCCCCTCAGCCAGTCGTCTAGTTTCCTGGGACCCCTGCAAAGTATTGCAGACATGATCAGTGGCTCCCATATCTGCACACCAGGTGTCGGTAGATAACACCACTAAACATGTTTCAACAACTAGACCAAAAGATTTACCTTTGTTCTTGCGGTTTGGGAAGTCCTTCTTCCAGTGTCCAGTCTGCTTACAAGTGAAGCACTTGCCTTTCGGCTTCTTCACTCCTCCCTGAGTATCTCCCACCGCCTTTGCCCCAGATGTTTCTTCTTCTTCTTGCCTTTCGGCTTAGAAGTAGAAACCTTTTGGGTCACCATGGCATGTGCCTGAGCACTCTGACAAAATAGCCCCTCTACCGCCTAGAGTTCTATCAGAAGTTCCGCCAACGAATACAACCTCTTGTTCATCTTGTAGTTCAGGAGAAACTGCTCAAAACTCCTAGGTAGAGACTGGAGAATTATATCGACCTGGGTTTCCCCATCGATCTCAGCTCCAAGGACTTCCAACTCATTCAAATGAGCCATCATCTTGAGAACATGATCCCTCACGGGTGTTCCCTCGATCATGGTGGTCATCATCAAGTTTCTCATGGCTTCTTGCCTCGCAGGCCGATTCTGGTGTCCGAAAAGCTCTTTGAGATTGAACATCATGTCATAAGCTGTGGGCATGGCTTGATGCTGATGTTGCAGTACATTTGACATAGATGCCAAAATGTAACACCGCACCATCTCATCGGCCTTTATCCACTTCTTATAACTCTCTCTCTCCTTTTCTCCAGAATCATCTACAGGCATAGGAGGGCACTCTTCGAGGAGTACATATTTGTATTCCTCAGCAGTCAAGACAATGTCTAGATTCCTCTTCCAATCAACATAGTTGGGTCCAGTAAGTTTGTTCTCTTTCAGTATCACAGCAAGTGGGTTGAAAGTCATTTTGAAAGAAAACCTAAGAATCACATAAATCAAAACATTAGATTTCAAAAAATTATTGATTCCTCAAACAATAAAATTTTAAAATCAACCAACACCTCAAAACACCGAGAATATCGTATGCCATGATAGTGTGGACGTATATGAATTCTACATTTGTAAGAGGAGGTTTTACCCATTAATTTTACTATCTTATCAACCTAACTTTTTGACAAGTAAAATTAATAGTTGGTTCCTCTTTGGCCCTACAAATAGAAGCAGTGACTCCGATGGGGAGGATACTTATATTTGTATCTAAGTGTTCACTATTACTCAGTACCAAGGCAATTATCTCGGGTTATGTGTCTTCCTATGGGGAAGTGCACACGCTCCTTAATAATTTCCTATAACCATATTTGACCTTGTGATCCACAAACAAACTCATCGGATGGGGAGGAAGGCACTCAGAGCCGACGTGCAAGTTTGTTTGCATCACATGTCAAATTGTAATGGAGGCCATGGGAATTTATAAAAATATCCATCTCCTACTTAGTAATTTCAAATGGAGGAATTTTCCTAGCCTACGACATGCATATCAAACAAAAAGCAATAAATATGAAAAATAAATTATTTTCCAACTATTATGGATTTCGTCTTCAATATTTCTCCCGTCGCATCGCCTTCTCGTCCGCTCCTCCTACGCCATGTACGAGTCATCCGGAGATCCGAGCCGAGACTAAAATCTATTTTAATTTACATCCATCGATCCTATACTCCACGAGGGAGTGTACATGAAATCTAGATCAAAAGTAAAATAAAATAAAAAGAGTGGCTAAACAATGCCGTATCTAATTTACAAAAAATTAAATACTAGCCTCGTCAACCCCGAGGATTCAACAAAATAAACATTTACACACATACAATCACATACACACATATGACCATAATAGTCGGATCTTATGGCTGCAACCAAAGAGTTAAACTACGCATATACTACTATTATCCGACACATATAATATATGAAAAATGCATAAAAATTAACCGAATCCTAAACACACAAAACCGGAAACCTTGGCTCTGATACCAATTGTAGGGTTTGGTTTCATTGATCTGTGAGGGGAAACTTCGCTTCCCACTTCACCTCGGTCGTTTGTTCATGGCGATCCCAATGATGTCCCCGGATTAAAAAAATTTAATCCTAGACAAAAGGGATTGCCCAAACAACCAAGTCATCGTCGTGTTATTCGTTTAGAGAGGTCACTTGAACAAACTTGGTGTTCAAGCGACCAACCTCTATTCTACGAGTAGCCGCAGAATAGACGATGTCCGGATTGCTGGATTTTGTATTTATGTTTGGGATCCAAGTATTATTTAGCCACAAACAGAATATATCATGCTCATAATTGAAAAAACAAATACAAGCAAGTAACAAAAAAAAATAGAGAATAGATATACCTCTCGATCTTCTAATCTATGACCTTCCTCCTTTCGGATGTCGTGTGGGCAACGATCTACCAAAAGTTGAAGCTCCTAGATCGCCAATCTTCCTTCCTTGCTCATTCTGATGAAGAGGAAGAATAGAAACAAAGCTCTATTCCTTCTTTCAACCAACCAACAACCTCTAGGGATGGAGCTTTGCCGCCGGCCAAGAAGGAAGAAGAGATTAAGGGTTGCCGGCCAAAATCTTCAAGAGAGGACCCGAAACCTTTGTTCCACCGGCCAAGGAGAAGGAGAAGAGGGAGTTTGGGTGCCGGCCAAGGGCTGGAAGAGCTCCAATTGACGCCGGCAGCTTGTGAAAGAAGAACAACACAAGGAAAATCTTTTCTTATTAGGTGCCGCCCAAGCCCATACCCTAGCTCCTCTTCTTGCCGGCAACTCCAAAACCCTAGCTCCTCTTGATTAATTTTCCACGCCAACCCCTTGTTCTCCTTTTATAGAGTTAGGGATAAGCCTCCTTTTAATCTCCACCATTGGTTCTAGGGATTTAATCTCAACCGTCGGATATAGAGATTTAATCTCAACCGTTGGATCTAGAGATTTAATCTCAACCGTAGGATCTTAGAGATTTAATCTCTACCTTTGGATCTAGAGTTTTGTTTCTATCCATTGAATCTAAGCTTCATGAGGTTTTAATCCCTAGAGTTTTGTTTCTATCCATTGTTCCTAATCCTAACCTAACTAGGATTCCTAGCTGCCAAAGGAAAGCAAACCCTAATCCCCTTCCATCAAGTTGCCCCCACCCCTATCCTCTCCTTTTATAGAGTTAGGGATAAGTCTTGTTTTAATCTACACCATTGGTTCGAGGGATTTAATCTTAACCGTCGGATCTAGAGATTTAATCTTAACCATCGGATATAGAGATTTAATCTCTACCTTTGGAACTAGAGTTTTGTTTTCATCCATTGGATCTATGCTTCATGAGGTTTTAATAGGCTACAATAAGGACCATGAGGAGGAGTTGGATCTTGGTCACCCAATGGATCAAGCCCACATAAAGTCCGATCCATTAATGATTATCCATTCCACTAGAGGATTATCATTGATCTACCTCACCAACCCCCATAAGTTAATATGGGCTCCATATATTATTTGTATATTTTTCTCCCCGTGTTTAAGATCTCGAAAGTCCGTCGATTAATTAATTTACTGACCATTAATTAATCAGCATCAAACTCCATGAGTAGTACCACTCAACCTTTTCATCATGCCAGACCAAGTCCACCTGTAGGGTTTACATGATGAACCTTATGAGCTCCTCAAGGGGACATCATCATCCTAATATATAAGACACGATTTCGTCCTATAATCAACGACACATCATATAAATAATACAATTTCCCAAATTACCGAGCCTATCGATTTAATCTATAAATCTCGCCCATTTGTAAATCAAAGAAATGAATACTAAGTATATGTGCCCGTTATTATATCAAGATTAAGAGCATGTACAATATAATATCTGAGGTCCAATTCGATTATATAGTCAGCATTAAATCGAATCTCCTCTAAGTCGGTCCTGCTCAACACACACAAAGTGCACTAGTGTGATTCTATGGTCAAGACAAACCAATACCAAATCACATTACAACCATACTAATGGTTTGTCCAAAGTCATCTCGGTTGTGAACTTTTACTTATACTTTACAAGTAGCCGATAACATGATCTTCCGTGTGACACCACACACCATGTTATCTACAATGTAATGTATTAGACAATATACATAACCACAAATAAGCAAACAATTATCATGTGATTTTTATTTCAAAAATAAAGATGTTCACACTAAAGATAGACATTTCAGTATACATCCTAACAATCTCCCAGTTATACTAAAAGACTATGCTGTCCTCATACTGCCATACATCTGATTCCCATTCCCTCCACATGCCTATCAAAAGCTCTCGCTAGAAAGGCCTTAGTGAAATGATCAACCAGGTCATCCTCTGATACAATCTAGGCGACAACAACTTCTACCTCCTTTACGATTTCTCGTATCAGGTGGTACTTGCGCTCTATGTGTTTACTTGCCTTATAGGCTCGTGGTACCTTCGAGTTTGCAACTGCACCATTATTATCACAATAAATTGTGTTAGTTCTGGGCAAACCAGGAATCACATCCAAGTCCATCAGGAAGTTCCTGAGCCACACAACTTCTTTGGCCACCTCAGAGGCCGCCACATACTCAGCTTCCATGTTAGAGTCCGCTACGCATTTCTACTTGGCACTCCTCCATACAATGGCTCCACCTCCCAAAGTAAAAACAAAACCTGAGATAGACTTACTCTTATCCCTATTTGATTGGAAGTAAGAATCCGTATAACCCACATGGAGTAATTGGTCTGCTTGGTAAACCAGCATATAATCCCAAGTGGTTCTCAGATACTTCAATATATGCTTTACTGCAGTCCAATGTCCTTGTCCTGGATTACTCTGATATCTGCTGACCATGCCCACGATAAAGCAAATATCTGGTCTCGTACATAACATCGCATACATGAGGCTTCCCACCGCCGAAGCATAAGAAACCGCCTTCATCTCTTCTATCTCCTCAGATGTTCAAGGACACATCTCCTTAGATAAAGGAACTCCATGCCTGAAAGGTAGAAAACCTTTCTTGGAGTTTTGCATGCTAAAACGATCCATAATAGTGTCTATGTATGAAGCTTTAGATAAGAACAACATCCTTTTCCTGCGATCCCTTATAACCTTGATCCCAAGGATGTGTCCCACTTCTCCCAAGTCCTTCATATCAAATTGTTTGGACAACCATACCCTTACGTCCGATAACACCTTGACATTGTTGCCAATTAACAAAATATCATCTACGTATAGTACAAGAAATACCACTACGTTTTCGTCACGTCTATTGTATACACAAGACTCATCTGAACTTTGAATAAATCCATAATACTGGATTATCTCATCAAAGCGGATGTTCCAAGACCTCGAAGCTTGCTTCAATTCATAAATGGACCGATTAAGCTTACATACAAGATGCTCTTTGCCCTTCGCAATGAATCCCTCTGGTTGCTTCATATAGATGTTTTTCTCAAGACTTTCATTAAGGAAAGCTGTCTTGACATCCATCTGCTACACCTCATAATCCATATGAGCTACAAAGCATAAGAGAATCCGGATAGACTTGAGCATGGCTACCGGCGAAAAAGTCTCCTCATAATCGATATCCTCTTTCTAAGTATACCCCTTCGCAACAAGCCTCACTTTGAAGGTATCAACCTTCCCATCAATGCCTCTCTTTCTTTTGTAGATCCACTTGCATACAATGGTTTTTACACCATCAGGTGGTTCTACTAGCTCCCAGACTTGATTTGAATCCATAGATTCAATCTCAGCATTCATTGCACTTTGCCAATATAACGCATCTTTATCTTTGATTGCCTCGTCATATGTCCAGGGATCAGGTTCATGTTTGCCAGGGACCAAATTAGAAGATTCTCCGAAGAACATGAATCTATCAGGCTGTCTCACAACCCTTCCACTACGACGAGGTATCTCCTGTATATCCTCTGTGACACGCAGTGCAGTGACTTGTGGTATATCCTCTTGTACTAGTGGTACTGAAGAAGTGACTTCCCCTTTTAATTCCTCCAGAAAAATTTTACTCTTGGGCTTGTGGCTCATCACATAGTTTACCTCTAGAAATTTGGCATTCGTGCTAACGATCACCCTCTGATCTCTAGGACTATAAAACAAACCACCCTTCGTTCCACTAGGATGCCAACGAATATGCGTACTTCTGTACGAGGTTCCAACTTACCAGCATCTGCCTTCAGCACATGTGCTGGACTCCCCCATATCCGAATATGTCTTAGACTAGGCTTTCGCCCAGTCCACAACTCTCTGGGAGTAGAAGGCACTGATTTAGATGGAACCAAGTTCAGAATGTACACCGTCGTATCTAGAGCATATCCCCAGAATGAATCTGACAACTCAAAATAACTCATCATCGATCTAACCATCTCCATAAGAGTCCTATTCCTTCGCTCTGCTATACCATTCTTCTGGGGTGTGCCAGGTGCAGACAATTGGGATTGAATCCCAGCCTCTCATAAGTAATTCCTAAACTCTCCCAAGAGGTACTCGCCACCATAATCAGATCGTAGTGTCTTGATACTTTTACTTTGACGTTTCTTCACATCAACCTTGAATTCTTTGAACTTGTCAAAGCATTCAGACTTGCGGAGCATCAGGTAAATGTAATCGTCTATAAAAGAGACGAAATACTCAAAATCACCTCTAGCATGGATAGACATAGGACCACACAAATCAGAATGAACCAATTCTAACACATCTTTGGCTCTATACCCCTTGGCCTTAAAAGGCCTCTTGGTCATTTTACCCTCCAAGCAAGATTTACAGGTTGAGAAATCCTCCACCACTAATGAACTCAGAGGTCCATCTGCTATCAACCTTTGAATTCTGCTTAGGTTAATATGACCAAGTCTAAGATGCCAAAGATATATTTGGTTCATCTTCGAAGGTTCTTTTCTCTTATTGGAATTAGAAGATGAGTTATTAACTTTCTATTTGCATCGTGGGAGGTTTTGGTTCAAGTGTGTATAGATTTCCTATCAATGTACCTGAACAGATAATGTCTCTATTCTTTTTTATAACAACTCTGTCATTAAAAGAAATAGAATATCCATCCATAAACAATTTAGAAACTGAAATTAAATTCTTTCTAAATAAAGGTACATAAAGGCAATTCTTAAGAACCAAAAGTTTATTTTTCTCAAAAGATAAATAAAACATCTCCCACTGCAATAGCCGCCACCTTCGTGGCATTGCCCAAATAAACAGTAATCTCTCCCTCAACTCGTCGTCAGGTTTCCTGGAACCCCTGCAAAGTATTGCATACATGATCAGAGGCTCTCATATTTACACACCAAGTGTCGGTAGATAACACCGCTAACTATGTTTCAATGACTAGACCAAAGGATATACCTTTGTTTTGCTTCGGATTGGGACAATCCTTCTTCCTATGTCCATCCTGCTTGCAAGTGAAGCACTTTATCTTTCGGCTTCTTCACTTGTCCCTGAGTTCCTCCCACCACCTTTGCTCCACCTTATTTCTTCTTCTTCTTGTCTTTCGGCTTAGAAGTAGAAATCTTTTGGGCAACCATGGCCTGAGTCTGAGCAAGCCTTTCTGTCGGATGGAGAATGATATCGACCTGGGTTTCCCCATCGATCTCAGCTCCAAGGACTTCCAGCTCATTCACAGGCTTAGGAGGATACTCTTCGAAAAGTACATATTTGTACTCCTCGACAGTTAAGACAATCTCTAGATTCTTTTCCAATCAACATAATTTGGGTACAGTAAGCTTTTTTTCCTTTAGTATCACAACAAGTGTACTGAAAGTTATTTTTGAAAATCCTAAGAATCACATAAATCATTACCTTAGATTTTAAAAAATTATTGATTCCTCAAACAATAAAATTTTAAAATCAACCAACACCTCAAAACACCGAGAATATCGTATGCCACGATCGTGTGGACGTATACGAATTATACATTTGTAAGAGGAGGTTTTACCCATTAATTTTGCTATCTTGTCAACCTAACCTTTTGACAAATAAAATTAATAGTTGGTTTCTTTTCGGCCCTACAAATAAAAGCAGTGACTCCGATGGGGAGGATATTCCTTTTTGCATCTAAGTGTTTACCATTACTTGATACCAAGGAAATTATCTCGGGTTATGTGCCTTCCAATGGGGAAGTACACACGCTCCTAAATAATTTCCTATAACCATATCCGACCCTGTGATCCACAAACAAACTCACCCGATGGGGAGGAAGGCACTCAGAGCCGACACGCAAGTTTGCTTACATAACATGTCAAATCGTAATGGAGGCCGTGGGAATTTATAAAAAATATCTCTCTCCCACTTAGTAATTTAGAATTGAGGAATTTTCTAGCCTACGACATGCATATCAAACAATAAGCAATAAATATGAAAAATAAATTATTTTCCAACTATTATGGCTTTTGTCTTCAATATGTCTCTCGTTGCATCGCCATCTCGTCTGCTCCTCTAACGCCATGTACGAGCTATCCGGATATCCGAGCCGAGACTAAAATCTATTTTAATTTACATCCATCGATCCTATACTCCACAAGGGAGTGTACATGAAATCTAGATTGAAAGTAAACTAAAATAAAAAGAGTGGCTAAACAATGTCGTATCTAATTTACAAAAAATTAAATACTAGCCTCGTCAACCCCAAGGATTCAACAAAATATACACATACAATCACATACACACATATGACCATAATAGTCGGATCTTATGCCTGCAACCAAAGAGTTAACCTACGCATATCCTACTATTATCCGACATATATAATATATGAAAAAAATGCATAAGAGTAACCGAACCTAAACACACAAAATCGGAAACCTTGGCTCTGATACCAATTGATGGGTTTGATCCGTGAGGAGAAACTTCGCTTCCCACTTCAACTCAGTCGCTTGTTCATGGCGATCCCATCGATGTCCCCGGATTAAAAATTTAATCCTAGACAAAAGGGAACACCCAAGCAACCTTGTCATCATCGTGCTATTCGATTAGAGTGGTCACTTGAACAAACTTATTGTTCAAGCCACCAACCTCTATTCTACAAATAGCCGCAGAATAAACGATGTACGGATCGTTGGCTTTTGTGTTTATGTTCGGGGTCCAAGTTATATTAGCCACATACATAAAGTAAACAACCACATACAACATGCATATAATTGAAAAACAATTATAGACATAATACAAAGAACACTAATCAAAATAAACAAGATTATACCTCTTGTTATACCTCTTGATCTTCTATTGTATGTCTTTCCTCCTTTTGGACATTGTGTGGGCGACGATCTTCCAAAAGTCGAAGCCTCCTAGATCACCAATCTTCCTTTCCTTGTTCACTCCGAACAAAAGAAGATCATAAAACAAAACTCTTCTTCCTTTCTAGAACCGGCCATCAAGTCAATAGACTCGATGTTGCCGCCGGCCAAGGAAGAGAACATGGAGTATGGGAACCGGCAAAAGGAGAATCAATGAGAGCATGGGCGCCGACCAACACTTGGAGAAGAAAAAGGAAACCAATCTTCACCTTGTAGCCTCCCAATACCTTAACCCTAGCTCTCCTAGTTGCCGCCAAAGGAAGAGGGGAAGAAGAATATGTGGAGCACCGGCCAAAGTAGAGGGAAGAAGGATAGGTTGCCGGTAACACCTTAAGAAGAAGAAGAAAAGAGCTTCTCCTCTTGTTGCCGCCCAATCCAACACCCAAACCCTAGCCGCCCACTCGTAATCCTAACCTAACTAGGATTCCTAGCTACCCAAGGGAAGCAAACCCTAATCCCCTTCCATCAAGTTGCCGCCCACGCCAATCCTCTCCTTTTATAGAGTTAGGGATAAGTCTTATTTTAATCTCCACCATTGGTTCTAGGTATTTAATCTCAACCGTCGGATCTAGAGATTTAATCTCAACCATCGGATCTAGAGATTTAATCTCTACCTTTGGACCTAGAGTTTTGTTTTCATCGATTGGATCTATGCTTCAAGAGGTTTTAATAGGCTACAATAGGGACCATGAGGAAGAGTTGGATCTTGGCCACCCAATGGATCAAGCCCACATAAAGTCTGATCCATTAATGATTATCCATTCCACTAGAGGATTATCATTGATCTACCTCACAAACCCCCATAAGTTAATATGGGCTCCATATATTATTTGTACATTTTTCTCCCCGTGTTTAAGATCTCGAATGTCCGTCGATTAATTAATTTACTGACCATTAATTAATCAACATCTAACTCAATAAGTAGTACCACTCAACTTTTTCATCATGTCGGACCAAGTTCACCTGTAGGGTTTACATGATGAACCTTATGAGCTCCTCAAGGGGACATCATCATCCAAATATATAGGACACGGTTTTCTCCTATAATCAACGACACACCATATAAATAATACCATTTCCCAACTTACCGAGCCTATCGATTTAATCTATAAATCTCGCCCATTGTAAATCAAAAAAATGAATACTAAGTATATGTGCCCGTTATTATATCAGGAATAAGAGCATGTACAATATAATATCTGAGGTCTGATTCGATTATGTAGTCAGCAATAAATCGAATCTCCTCTAAGTCGGTCCTGCTCAATACACACAAAGTGCACTAGTGTGATTCTATGGTCAAGACAAACCAATACCAAATCACACTACAACCATACCAATAGTTTGTCCAAAGTCATCTCGTTTGTGAGCTTTTACTTATACTTTACAAGGAGCCGATAACATGATCTCCCGTGTGACACCACACACCATGTTATCTACAATGTAATGTATTAGACATTATGCATAACCATAAATATGCAAACAATGATCATGTGATTCTTATTTCGAAAATAAAGATGTTCATACAAAAGATAGACTTTTCAGTATACATCCTAATAGTAAGTGTGCTCTCCTGTCAATTCAGTCCAAAAGATCCGAGAGTTAAACCCAATAGGGGTTCTTCTCTCTCCCCCACTTGGCAAGCCAAAACATGAGTTCCATTGGTGTAATGTCCATTCATGCTCAATGTTAAATATTCTAAAGGTAATCCTACCCTCTCCGCTCTCTCTACCTGTTAAAACTTCAGTTTCTAAAGAACTTAAAAATTCTTAAACTATCCTAGGGTAGGTTGGGTGTCTTATCCCCATTATCTCTCCCCATCCTATTTTTGCAAATAGGGCTTCGATGTCACCCAACAACCCTAGGGATTCTAGTAAGTCTTCATCAAGATACATAGTTGCAGTGATTTTACGAGTAGAAAGCATGTTATATCTATCCCTATGCTTATTGTTGCGAAAAAAAAGGGTTGGAAGAGTGTTACCTTCCTCTAGAGTTTGAGGGGTGTTGGTTCTCCTTGCTTGCCGCTCCGAAACACTGGATCGAGATACCACTTGCTTGGTCCTCCTCATCCTTGCTTCTTTTGGCTTTTTTGAAGGTTGGAAAAGCTTCTAGGTGGTGGGGACGAAGGATCCACATGGCTAGGGCAAGAAAAATCAAAATACACGGTGCAAATGGGGTGAAAACGCATGAGGCATTTTTTTAACCTCGCACAACACGGCCATGTGAAAACACACAGCCAGGTCGTGTTCGCCTCAGGTTGGTTTGGCACGACCGTGGGAAAACACACGGCCAGGCCGTGTGTCCACTTTTTCTCTCCTTTTATGCACAACGAACTGAATTTTCTCACACGCTTCGCCGTGTAAGCTAAAAATTGATTTATTTTTACCTAGCAAACTTCTTTTCTTATCCTAATGCTAAATGAAATAGAAATCAAAGTTCAAATTAACCTAAATGCATGAAATACAATCAAAGGGAAACCTAAAACTAAACTTGGGTTGCCTCTCAAGAAGCGCTTTGTTTAAGGTCGTTTAGCTCGACCAAACTCCATTATCAACTTGGCTTTGGAGGTTCAGTGAACCTCCATTCATCCGTCTCGGTTTCTGGAGACTTCCCTAGATACTTCTTTAATCGTTGCCCATTTACCTTGATCTCCTCTAATTCCTTACACCATATATCCACTGTACCATATGGGTATTGTTGGGTTTCCGGCACCGCGGCGTGTGTGTGTTCGATCATGTTTCGTAAACATGAGCACAGCGGAAGCAATTAAAAATAATAAATCTATATTTATTACAACACACACAACACACGCATGCTATTACAACAAGTGTAGACATAACCGTAAATTAAAATTTGCAATAAGAGGAAATTAAACTACGTTATACCTTCCGTATGACGTGTAGCGGGAACGGCATCAACCGGAACGATCCTCGTAAGAATCGTCTCTATCCGTATCCACGCCGAGCTCCTCGGGATGACTTCGCTAAGTCACGAGCTTCGTCTTCATACGGGTTACTAGCCTCGTGTTGAAGACGACGTGATCGAGAGATGATCACGATCCGAATCCAAATTCGGATCCTCAAACGAGTTCACAAAACTCGCTTCTCCGGAGAGGTATTCGTCAACTGTTTGACGAATCCTTCGTCCTCCACCTCAGAGGATTACCGGAGATCGAATCCCCGGTAAGTTAGCCGCTGTCGGAGCTCTAACCGTCGTCCAAACGACGCTCCGACGAGAGGAGAACAAGCTGTCCAGAAAACTGGACAGCTTTGGTGGTGGTTATAGGCGCCGGCCAACCAAGTGAGATAGAGCTCACCTTGATGCCAAACTTGAAGGAGATCACCGGAGCACTAACCGTCAGCAGCTCGACTCCTGCGAGGGGGAAGGTATCAGCCTTCTAGGCGCGGTTGGAGCCTCAAGGTGGGCGGCGGCAAGGAGGAGGAGAGTTAGCTCCGAATTTCTCCAAGGAGAGGTGGGAGGCAACTTAGGGTTGTGGATTAGGGCTTAATTATCCATTAAGCCCTCTTTTATAGAGAACTAATTCTCTTAATGGTTAATGGATCATATCCATAAAGCCCGTTAAACCGCTCCATTAAGATAAGTTAAAATAAACCAAACCATGATGGTTTATTTTAAGTTAAAACGAACCGAACCAACCTTTGGTTCATTCGTTTAATATAAACCAAACCCTTTGGTTTATTCTTATCCATTGGATTAGAACCAAACCATTTTGGTCCATCCATTATGTCTTCATAAGACACGGCCCATCCACGCTTCCATTGCGGTGAAACAATTTC
Organism: Wurfbainia villosa; assembly: GCA_025175895.1. Lineage (NCBI taxonomy): Eukaryota > Viridiplantae > Streptophyta > Magnoliopsida > Zingiberales > Zingiberaceae > Wurfbainia > Wurfbainia villosa. The sequence continues at coordinate 55,492,030 of CM045993.1, forward strand.
ATGCTCGCTTTATGTTTGGTCCAACCAAACATAGTTTCTCTCGATGCGAGAATCCCATTCTCAAGCTCGTTTTAAATCCTTTGGATTACACTCGTTGTGCGTGTGACCAAATAGGTTCTCGGTTTATGTTGGCCGTCTATAATTAACCATTAATTATAGAGCGATCATGAGTGGCACCTAGTAGTACATCATGATCCCCAATTAAGAAAGATCAGCGGTTGATCGAACTATTTACGAAACCCTTGATGGCTCGAATGATTCGTGCCCCATTCCCTTCACTCATCTTATACCCACTTGGTTCAGGACATGGTCTATTGTGTCAGTCCCCACTAGGCTGACTACGTCACACCTAGCCCAAGTATCATTTCCTCGTCCTATGGATTCTAGTTACTCCACATGTATCGAAGAGTACCTTACTCTAAACATGTAATGCTTTGGCCAAAGACTTTAGTAACAATCCGACGAGAGGCCATGGGTATACATCTCCTCGCAAGGAGTGGTGAATCCTTTATAGGCTATTCAAACACCTTCGATCACTTCGACTTATACCCAATCATCCCGGGTCCACATCTCCTCAGAGATGTTTGCTTAAGATGTCAAAGCATAAGTCTCCATGATCAAGATGACTTGAATACCGCAAGTCAAAGGAATATCGCACTTAAGCCACAGTAAGAACTTCATTGACATATCTATATATGCAGAGAACCATATGAAGTCTTACGGCTGGTCACTCCAATGAACTAGTTACCATAACTAGCATCCACGATTAACTCCGGACATCACAATGTCTCCAGCCAGTGAGAATCAGCTGCTTGGATACACCAAGGAGTATACCTCGTGCTAGTCTCGACAGAATTGATGGTGTCCAAATCCATCAATTCATCAACTAGGGATAATTACGATACATCACAATTACACATGTAGAGATACTCACTAGTTGTGATCCAATCACAAATTCTCTCATGCTGTGAATCGTATCGTGGACATTCAGTAAATGAGTTTAAGATCCAATCAAATACATAAAACATGTATACTCAAATAGTGAATCTTTATTTATCATATAAATGGTTCATACATAAGGCGATTGCCTTAGGACATCTCTCATATATTACTAACAGACTCCCACTTGGCCTAATGCCAATCGCTACGGTATCCAATACCATAAGCTCTAACATGACCCTCAAGCTTACTTTGAGGTAATGCTTTAGTCAAAGGATCCGCTAAGTTCCTTTCAGTGGGAATTTTCTCGATTTGTATTTCGTTCCTACTGATGATCTCTCTGATAAGATGATAGCGGCGAAGCACATGTTTGGATCATTGATGAGACCACATCAAGTTCATAGATGAACTTCTTGATCCAAACCACTTCCTTTGCTGCTTCCAAAGTTGCAACGTATTCTGCCTTAGTGGCAGAATCCGCTATAGTGTCAAGCTTGGAACCTTTCCAACTTATTGCGTCTCCATTCTAGGTGAATACATACCCAGACTAAGACATGGAATCATCCTTGCATGCGGATCCGCATCCGTATACACGTATCACCATGTACCCTTCTCCGTATATTAGGAACACATCCTTAGTTCTTCTCAAGTACTTAAGGATCGTCTTAACGACCCAATGATCCATTCTGGATCGGTAGTATCTGCTCGTGACACTCGAGGCATACGATACATCGGGCCTCGTACATAACATAGCATACATGATAGATCCTATTGCGGATGCATAGGAATCTTACTCATGCAAATCCTCTCGTCTTACGTGCGCGGACACATAGACTTGAAAGGTGTACCCCATGCACGATGGGCGGATAACCTTTCTTGGATTCGACATGCTAAACCTCTTTGCTTTTCGGTCTATATATGTAGCTGCGAAAGACCAAGCAACCGTTTTGATCTATCTCTATAGATCTTAATCCCAGGATGTAGGTTGCTTCTCCCGGTCTTTAGAATGTCTTGGATAACCAAACCTTAAGATAAGATGGACACATCGTTTCCTATAAGTAATATGTCATCGACATACAATACTAGGAACACATTTGCACTCCCACTAACCTTCTTGTACACACAAGGTTAAATGCGGATTTTGTGAGAAATCAAACTTTTTGATCGTCTCATCAAAGCGGATATTCGACTCTGGATGCTTGCTTCAATCCATAAATGGATCGTCGCAATTTGCATACCTTGGTTTTATCAAGCGATGTGAAACCCTCGGTGTATCATATACACGTCCTCGGCGGGTTTCCATTAAGGAAAGCTGTTTTCACATCCATCGCCATATCTCATAATCATAATGAGCGCTATGGCGGGAGCATCGAATGGATTTAAGCATAGCTACGGCGAATAGGTTTCGTCATAATCAACACCTTGCTTTTGGCGATATCCTTCGCCACCAATCTAGCCTTATAGGTAATCACATTACCATCCATGTCGGTTTTCTTCTTGAAAACCCACTTGCACCCTATAGGCTTTATGCCTTGGTGGAGTCAACCAAGTTCCAAACTTGGTTTTCGTACATGGAATCCATTTCGACTTCATGGCACCAAGCCACTTATCCCTTCTACGAACTTATCGGCCACTTCTTCATGCGGTAGGCTCCTCATCATCAATGAGTAACACGTCGTTCGATTAAACTTACGAAATCCATATCTCTCGGGAATGTTGCGTGTTCTACGGATCTCTGAAGATGTGGTGTTACAATAGGTCCGGTAGATTGCTCATCACTATGAGTTGTCATTGTTGTGCTTCACCAGTATCTCATTAATGTCTATTTGAGTCTCTCGAGCCTCCTCAAGCTCGACGACACTCCCACTGTTTTCTTGTAAGAGAAACTCTTTCTCTAGAAACACAGCATGCCTTGAAACAAACACCTTTTGTTCCACAGGATGATAGAATTGGTAACCCCTTGTTTCCTTAGGGTATCCAATAAATAGACATTTATCAGACTTAGCATCCAATTTATGCGATCTGATCAGCTTCACATAAGCGAGGACAACCCCATATCTTCAAGTAAGATACATGAGGTTTCTTACTATTCCATATCTCATATGGAGTAGTTGAGACTACCTTGGTTGGCATTACATTTAACAAGTAACAGTATGCAAGTGCATAGCCCCAAAGGACTTGGGAAGAGTTGCATGATTCATCATTGACGACCATGTCCAACAAGGTCGATTCGCCTCTCGGATACACCATTATCTTTGTGTGTATAGGGCGGAGTCCATTGAGACAATATGCCATTGTCTCTTAGATAATCAGAAACTCTTGACTTAAGTATTCACCACCTCGATCGATCAGTATTTTAATACTCTTGTCATGTTGTTTCTCTACTTCATTTCTGAATTCTTTGAACCTTTCAAAGGCTTGGACTTGTGTTTCATCAAGAACACATACCCAAACCGTGAGTGATCATCGGTGAAGGTAATGAAGTAGCTATAGCCTCCTAAAGCTTGAGTTGACATAGGTCCACATACATCGGTATGTATTAAACCTAGTAACTCTCCCACTCGTTCACCTTTTGTAAAGGTAACTTAGTCATCTTGCCTTTTAAGCATGATTACGCATGTATCGTATGAATCAATTCAAACGATTCCAGAATTCCACATCCGTGTAATTCGGACATGCATTTCTTGCTTAAATGGCCAAGACGACAATGCCACATATAGGAGTCTATGTGATTATACCTTAGAGCACGCGTGTTGCTCGCTTCGATATTGAAAATGTCCTTTGATCGTCCAGCGTATAAACACCATTGCTTAAAGTTCGGTCCATAAAGAACTCCATTCAAAGTTATGTAACAACAATTGTTACTAAAAGTCAAATGGTACCCATTTCTATTTAAACAAGAAATAGAAATGATGTTCTTTATCAATGAAGGAACATAAAAGCAATTGTCCAGTTCTAAGACAAGTCCTACAGGGAGTTCCAACAAATACGTTCCGATGGCGAGTGCAGCAACCGTTGCTCCATTCCCAACACGTAAATTTGACTCTCCCCTTGATGAGTCTTCTTCTATTCCTTAGCCCATGTATGTCATTACATATATGTGAGCCACACCCAGTATCGAATACCCAAGTGTCTGAGGAAATAGAATGACAATCAATAAAGAAGATTTTCGAAGAAGATGGGGCATCCGATGCCTTATGCTTCTTCTCGGACTGAAGATAAATCTTGTACTTTCTTCGCATATGTCTCTCCTTGGAATAATGATGGCAAGTTTCCTTTTGTGCTAGTTCTACCTTCTTAGCCCTTCTCTTCTTTCCCTTCTGCTGTTCCTTTGACTTCCTCTTAGAACCTTTCTTCGAGGAATCAACTAACAGCACCGTCCCCTGCTCATGCTTCTCAGAAGACTCCACAGTCTTCAGCATATTGAGCAGTACCACAGATGAACCTTCTAGCATCTCAGAGGTGAAGAGGAGCTTTGAGACTTTGAACCTTTCGAATCTCACTTGCTCATCAACCAACTCACAAAGATGAAGGACTACGATATGAGCATCCATATGCTCATGCTGCTTTCGTAGCTTGGGTTCCATCGTGGCTAGCATGATGCAACTCATTTGTTCAGAATCACTCACATGTTTACGATAGGCCAATAATTGGTCCAAAGTTGCATCGTCACTAGAGATAGGGAAGAGGCGCGAGGACATACACAAGCTTTTCACCTTGAGAACAATTCTCAAGTTTCTAAGCCATCCAAGAAGTTCGGCCCAGTCAATTTATTTGAATCCAAAATGGAACGCAAATTCAAACACATCATGATCAATATATTAACTTAGAAATACAAAACGAGCATATATGAGAAAGATGATTTTAAAATGCATCAATATACATTTATAAATCCCATTCATTTTTCGAATTTCAAAACCCCAAAATCACTTCGAGATTGTAGGTCCATCTCGAATGGGCTGATATCCATCATAGTTATGAACAACCTTGGAGAGAGTCCAACAAGCCATTCATAACTACGACGGTAGGTATCATCTATACCGATTGCATATCCGTATATGCAACTATCACAATGTGCTATCAACTAATTGAATGTTCACACATACATCGGGTTGTTAACACATTAACAAGTATGCATCATATGCATAGCACCCAACTTCACCTCCCTTTACATCGACCTTGGAGAGTCCAACAAACCGATGCTCGGGTTAAAGCCAACCCATTAATCGGACATAGTTTTAATATGGTTAGGCGCATTCAACCAATTAGCCAGCTTGGAAGAGTCCAACAACCAAAGCTAACGATTGACCTCGACTCTTACCATATTAGTATTAAACTATTCCATGGTTTGAACATATTCAGGTTCGAGCCGGGCTTGGAGAGAGTCCAACAACCCAAACAAGAAACAGAACTCTGGTTCTAACCATATTAATGGAAGGTGTAGGCTTTAATATTGATTAAGGTTTTTTATGTCTCATCCTCTTTGCATGCAAATAACTATTATCTACATGGCATGGCATACATGGCATACATCTACATGTCACGACACGCATGGCATAATGTTATGCATCTAATGCAATTACATGGCATACAATTATGTCATGTATATAATTTCCTTATATGTCATAACTATTTATGGAAATAAAATATGTTTAATATTTGATTCTCCAAATCAAATCATAATTAAATTAGGAAACAAATTTCCAAATCTAATCACATATTTTATTCATGGAATTATTTGATTAAGGAAAATCTATTTAGGAAACCAATTTCCTAAATCTTTAAAACTACTTATGGAAATTAAATATTTTAAGATTTGATTTCCCAAATCAAATCATGATTAAATTAGGAAACAAATTTCCAAAATCTAATCAAATATTTTATTTATGGAAAATATCAATTTCCATAAATACTTCCAACTTTCCAAAAGTGGAAGATTTCCATAAATACTTCTAGACTTTCCAAAATTGAAAAATTTCTATAAATACTTCTAAATTTCCAAAATTTAGAAAAATTTCCAGAAATACATTATGACTATCGCAAAACCATTTTTACGATTATGTCGAAACACAACCTGGGCTCTGATACCACTGTTGGGTTTCCGGCACCGCGGCGTGTGTGTGTTCGATCATGTTTCGTAAACATGAGCACAGCGGAAGCAATTAAAAATAATAAATCTATATTTATTACAACACACACAACACACGCATGCTATTACAACAAGTGTAGACATAACCGTAAATTAAAATTTGCAATAAAAGGAAATTAAACTACGTTATACCTTCCGTATGACGTGTAGCGGGAACGGCATCAACCGGAACGATCCTCGTAGAATCGTCTCTATCCGTATCCACGCCGAGCTCCTCGGGATGACTTCGCTAAGTCACGAGCTTCGTCTTACGTCGGGTTACTAGCCTCGTGTTGAAGGCGGCGTGATCGAGAGATGATCACGATCCGAATCCAAATTCGGATCCTCAAACGAGTCCTCACAAAACTTCGCTTCTCCGGAGAGGTATTCGTCAACCGATTTGGCCAGAATCGCCGTCCTCCACCTCAGAGGATTACGGAGATCAAATCCCGGTAAGTTAGCGCTGCCGGGCTCTAACCGTCGTCCAAGCGGCTCCGAGAGGAGAACAAGCTGTCAGAAAACTGGACAGCTTTGGTGGAAGGAATAGCGCCCGGCCAACCAAGGAGAGATAGAGCTCACCTTGATGCCAAACTTGAAGGAGAGATCACCGGAGGTGGCGGAAGATCACGGCGCTGAAGCTTGGAGCCCGAGCTTCAAGGAGGAGACTTAGGGCTTGAGGTGGGGGCACAAGTTGGTTGATTAGGGCTTAATTATCCATTAAGCCCTCTTTTATAGAGAACTAATTCTCTTAATGGTTAATGGATCATATCCATAAAGCCCGTTAACCCGCTCCATTAAGATAAGTTAAAATAAACCAAACCATGATGGTTTATTTTAAGTTAAAGCGAACCGAACCAACTTTTGGTTCATTCGTTTAAAATAAACCAAACCCTTTGGTTTATTCTCATCCATTGGATTAGAACCAAACCATTTTGGTCCATCCATTATGTCTTCATAAGACGGCCCATCCACGCTTCCATTGCGGTGAAACAATTTCATGCTCGCTTTATGTTTGGTCCAACCAAACCATAGTTTCTCTCGATGCGAGAATCCCATTCTCAAGCTCGTTTAAATCCTTTGGATTACACTCGTTGTCGTGTGACCAAATAGGTTCTCGGTTTATGTTGGCCGTCTATAATTAACCATTAATTATAGAGCGATCATGAGTGGCACCTAGTAGTACATCATGATCCCCAATTAACGAAAAGATCAGCAGTTGATCGAACTATTTACGAAACCCTTGATGGCTCGAATGATCGTGCCCCATTCCCTTCACTCATCTTATACCCACTTGGTTGAGGACATGGTCTATTGTGTCGGTCCCCACTAGGTGACTCGTCACACCTAGCCCAAGTATCATTTCCTCGTCCTCACAGTTCTAGTTACTCCACATGTATCGAAGAGTACCTTACTCTAAACATGTAATGCTTTGGCCAGACTTTAGTAACAATCCGACGAGAGGCCATGGGTATACATCTCCTCGCAAGGAGTGGTGAATCCTTTATAGGCTATTCAAACACCTTCGATCACTTCGACTTATACCCAATCATCCCGGGTCCACATCTCCTCAGAGATGTTTGCTTAAGATGTCAAAGCATAAGTCTCCATGATCAAGATGACTTGAATACCGCAAGTCAAAGGAATATCGCACTTAAGCCACAGTAAGAACTTCATTGACATATCTATATATGCAGAGAACCATATGAAGTCTTACGGCTGGTCACTCCAATGAACTAGTTACCATAACTAGCATCCACGATTAACTCCGGACATCACAATGTCTCCAGCCAGTGAGAATCAGCTGCTTGGATACACCAAGGAGTATACCTCGTGCTAGTCTCGACAGAATTGATGGTGTCCAAATCCATCAATTCATTGACTAGGGATAATTCCGATACATCACAATTACACATGTAGAGATACTCACTAGTTGTGATCCAATCACAAATTCTCTCATGCTGTGAATCGTATCGTGGACATTCAGTAAATGAGTTTAAGATCCAATCAAATACATGAAACATGTATACTCAAATAGTGAATCTTTATTTATCATATAAATGGTTCATACATAAGGCGATTGCCTTAGGACATCTCTCATATATTACTAACAGGTATACCCTCTTCACCCGAAACGGTCCTTACCACCTTGATTTTAGCTTCCCTGGAAAAAGTTTTAACCTGGAATTATACAAAAGAACTAAGTCTCATTCCTTAAACTCGCTTCTCAAGATGTGTTGGTCATGCCATTTCCTAGTTCTTTCCTTATATGCCTTTGCATGTTCATATGCATCTCTTCGAATTTTGTCCAACTCGCTTAACTGCAGTTTCCTTTTCTCTCCTGTCGTGCAGTAGTCCAAGTTGAGCTTCTTGATGGCCCAGAAAGCCTTGTGTTCTAAATCAACCGGTAGATGGCAAGGCTTCCTATAGACTAAGCGGAATGGGGTCATGCCTATCGGGGTCTTATAAGCTGTGCGGTAAGCCCAAAGAGCATCGTCTAGTTTTTGTGACCAATCTTTCTGTGATGCCACTACTATTTTTTCTAGCATACTTTTGATCTCCCTATTCGAAATTTCCACTTGTCCACTTGTTTGCAGGTGGTATGCTATTGAAACTTTGTGGATCACCCCATACTTATGTAGCAATTTTTCGAACTGTTTTTCGATGAAGTGGGATCCTCCATCACTGATTACTACTCGAGGAACTCCGAATCTAGGGAATATATTTCTTTTGAACATTTTTATTATGGTCCTTGCGTCACAATAGGGTGATGCTACGGTCTCCACCCATTTGGAGATGTAGTCTATAGTGACCAGGATATATCTGTTTGCGTCAGAAGCGGGAAAGGGCCCCATGAAATCTACTCCCCATACGTCGAAGAGCTCCACCTCTAATATGGTGCTTGCCAGCATCTCGTGTCTCCTCCCTATATTTCCTTTTTGCTGGCACCAATCACAGGAGACTACATAGTTGCGCATGTCCCTAAACATGCTGGGTCAGTAGAATCCTGCCTGAAGTACCTTCGCGACTATTTTTGCAATTCCGGCATGACCCCCATATGTGGAGGAATGACAGTGAAAGAGGATGCTCTCCACTTCCTCTTTTGGTACGCACCTTTGATATATGCTATCTGCACACTTCCTAAATAGGAAGGGGTCATCCCATACGTATTGTCAAACCTCTGAAAAGAATCTTTTCCTTTGTTGGGTCGTGAATTCTAGCGGTATCACTCTTCCCACAAGAAAATTTACCAAATCTGCATACTAGGGAGTGGTAACCTTAGTAATAGCCATGAGGGTATCATCCCATAGAGTATCATCAATTTGGGCACTATCTCCTTCTTCTATCCTGCTATCTATTGGCATGCGCGATATGTGGTCCGCGACGACATCATCCAATCCCTTTTTATCTCTAATTTCTATATCAAATTCTTGAAGTAATAGAATCCAGCAAATAAGGCGGGGTTTAGCATCCTTCTTACTTAGCAAGTAACAAACTGAAGTATGGTCGGTGTAAACCACTACCTTTGAACCTACTAAGTATTGTCTGAACTTGTCGAATGCGAACACAACTGCTAGTAATTCCTTCTCAGTCATGGCGTAATTAATCTGTGCTCCGTTCAGCGTCTTACTGGCATAGTGAATGGCATGTAGTTTTTTCTCCTTCCGTTGCCCTAATACTGCCCCCACTGCATAATCACTAGCATCACACATGACCTCGAATGGTAGTCTCCAGTCAGGCGGTTGTATTATTAGGGATGTCACTAAGTCTCTCTTTATTTCTTCAAATGCTACTAAACATTGATGGTCAAAAATAAACTCCATGTCCTTAGCTAGTAGATTTGTCAGAGGTCTAGTTATCTGAGAAAAATTCTTTATGAACCTTCGATAAAAACCTGCATGCCCTAGAAAGCTCCAGACCCCTTTTACATCACTGGGTGGCAACAAGTTTTCAATTACTTCGACCTTCTCCTTGTCTACTTCAATATCGTTCCCTGATATCTTATGTCCTAGAACTATCCCTTCAGTTACCATGAAGTGACATTTTCCCCAATTCAGAATCAAGCTATTCTCCTCACACCTCTAGAGAACCCTTTCTAAATTCTTTAGACATGCATCGAAACTTGTTCCGTAGACTAAAAAATCATCCATGAATACCTCCATAATTTGTTCGATCATGTTCGAAAAAATAGCTATCATACAACGCTGGAAGGTGGTTGGGGCATTACATAGGCCAAAGGGCATTCGTCTATATGCCAAGGTTCCGTACGGGCAGGTGAAGGTGGTCTTCTCTTAGTCATTAGGGTGGATTTGGGATTTGGAAAAAACCCCGAGTACCCATCAAGGTAGCAAAAATAGGAATGTTTAGCGAGACATTCCATCATTTGGTCGATAAACAGAAGTGGAAAATGATCCTTTCTTGTTGCTTTGTTTAATTTATGGTAATCTATGCACATTCTCCACCCCATTACCATTCAAACAGGGATCATCTCATTCTCCTCATTTTTTACTACTGTAGTGCCGCCTTTCTTTGGAACTGTGTACTGGACTTACCCACTCACTATCTGAAATCGGGTAAATTATTCTGGCATCCAAGAGTTTAAGCACTTCCTTTTTCACTGCCTCCTGCAAATGAGGGTTAAGTCGCCTTTGGCGCTCCACGGTTGACTTACACCCGTCCTCAAGAATTATCCTATGCATGCACAGAGACGGGCTTATCCCTTTTATGTCATCGATGGTATAGCCCAGCACTTTTTTATATGTCTTGAGCACCCCCAACAACTTCCTTGTCTCTTCCTCACTCAAGTTGGTGTTTATAATCACCGGATGGGTTGCAGTTGGTCCTAAAAATTCATACTTTGGACTAGGGGGAGCAGCTTCATCTCAAGCTCTGTGTGTTTCTCTTCTGCTACCTGTCCCGATTCTTCCTCTTCTTCTGATCCTGAGGATAGGGAAACTTCTTCCATCCATTACACTCTCTCCTTGTCCTCCCCCTGTACTTGGCAGGCTACTTCAGCACTGTCTATCCCCTTGATTGGGAAAGCCTCCTAAAAATGTTGCTCGTTGTTTGCCCATATTTCGAGAGTCTCTACCACTGTATCTATAATGCGATATGCGTCGTCTGCGCTCTTTTTCATCAGCATGCCCCCGCAGCTGTGTCCAAGAGTTCTTTCAATGAGTTAGTTATCCTTGAATAAAAAATATGGAGGAGTAACCAATCCTATAACCCATGGTGTGGGCAACGAATAACCAGTCCCTGTAGCCTCTTCCATGCCTCGGCTAGAGTCTCTTCTTGCCCTTGCTCAAATGAAAGGATTTTATCCCTAAGGTAGGTCATTTTGTGGGGCGGGGGAGAGAGAATTTACTTAAGAAAGTGTCTTCCATTTGTTCCCATGTCATTATACTCCCTTATGGTAGCGCACGTATCCATTTCTTAGCCCTCCCTTTCAGTGAAAATGGGAACATGATGAGCTTAATGACATCTGCTGGGACTCCTTCATATTGCACTGTGCCACAGTACGCTAGAAATTCTTCAAGGTGTAAATAGGGTTCCTCAATCTGAGCCCCTCCAAACTACTTTTCTTGAATAAGAGCAATTAATGCAGGGTTTATTTCCCATCTCGTGACCTGAATTCGAGGAATAACTATGCAGGAGTTCTAGGCTTTTCGTCTAGGCACTATGTAATCTTTCAAGGATCGAGCGGGCTGTGTTAACATTTCAACGTCCTTTGATGAGAGAGGATTAATAAATCATATACAATAGATAACTTGGAGGGTGGAACCAAAGTTTTAGTTAAGAAGAAAAGTTAGGAGTATTTACCTAATTCTTAGGAACAAGAAATAAACTAATCTAATTACCAAAATGAAAGACCCAATAAGGAAATAGAAAACTACTACTAAAATGAAATAACAACTAAATCTAGATATGGAAAATCTAAAACTGAAGTAAAATAAATAAAAAGGAAATAAAGCAAGTAAGTAAATCTAATCCTAAGTATGAACCAACTATCCACCTCTTGATTCGATATCGAATCAATCAGTCCCTGGCCACGGTGCCAAAAATTTGATGCACACAAAGCAACCTCAAATCTCGCGACAAAGATCGTCGAGGACTCGAAGCGTGCGCTCACGCTCAACGCTCGAAAGTTCATGGACGTCGTCAAGTAATAAAAAGATTATCGATCCCATAGGGACTGAGATTCGAGTACCGATTTGTTCAGTGGATGTAATTGTTCGGGACTAGACTCTAAGGGTTGTGAATGTGAAGGTTATCGGTGGTCCTACTCAATACGGTGTCACACGGAAGAAGAAAAGAGTTTGCCACAAGATCTTTTTAAAGGGATTCTAGGATTTTGGTTTCGCTTATGTGTCGTAAAACATGCTATCAATTGGGTGTTGTCTAAATGTCTAACTATGGTCTTATGGAAGGGACATCATACACTCTCCCGATGAGCCACCGCATCTATCGAGAGCTATCTCTGCCTTACAAGGACTGGATAGGTGGTACGAGGATGCTGAATCAATTCTTGTGATGAACCGATTCTAGTTCTATCACATCCTTCTACCCACGGTTACATGAGATGAGGCCAACCCCTAGGTTCCTCGTATAAATCCCCTAAATCTTAGTTACGAGGTTTGTCACCCCTCGTATCGGCTAAGCACAGTAGATAGAAAACCAAATACACATAGATATCGGTCTAAACTAATTCCAATTGCAAATTCAAACTCAATGCCAGAATTCAATTTGAAGCAACATATCCTACGCACACAAACTACTCCCTAATCCTAGAATCGAAGTAACTACTCCATAGATAAGAGAGGAGAAACACAAGGCATGTTCATGTTTGAATAAATAAAAGATAAAGTGCAAGAATAGAAATTTACAATGCCAATGTGGCCTTCTCTATGGCGTTGAAGTGTAGAACTCGGATCTCTGGTAGTGTTCTTTCTCCCCGTTGCGAGTTCCCAAAGCCTTTTAGGGCTTCAAAGTGCCTTCCTAGCCGTCTTGCCTCCCCCTAGGGTTTGGGTGGAGCTTTCCTTATATAGACATCACGCCAGATCGCTCTAAAACCTAGAAAATAACCGAATCACATCGGAATCGCGTAGCGCCACATGACCGTGTGTTTCCACACGGCCAGGTCATGTGTGGCGCTAGGGTGGCCGATTTTGCCCCTTTGACATGGCCGTGTGTAGCCACACGCCCTGACCGTGTCCCCTTCTGCGTCTAGCTATAAAATGTCCTTCTTTTGCTCCAAAAGTGCGCCTTTTTTCCCATGAAATGCTATCCTGCACACAAAAGTACAAAGAGCATACCTCCGAACTAGAAAATAGGAAATGCATACAAAACATAGTGACATATGTATGAAACTAACATAAAATGTAATGAGATATAAGCAAAAAATACTCTAAAACCCTATATGTTTTGCTCACATCAGTTGGGTCAACTAAGCCTTGGCTAAACCCTTTAGACTTAAGGTATACAGAAAGCCTCTCATACCAAGCTCTAGGAGCTTGTTTTAGTCCATATAAAGCTTTCTTGAGTTTAAACACATGGTCGGGTTTATCTAAGCTTTCGAATCCTGGGGGTTGACTAACGTACACTTCTTCCTTAATAAGTCAATTCAAAAATGTTGACTTGATATCCATTTGAAAAAATTTAAATACTCGATGTGTAGCGTATGCCAACAACATTCGAATGGATTCTAATCTAGCTACGAGGGCATAGGTTTCATCGTAATCTAACCCTTCTATTTGACTAAACCCTTTCGCGACCAATCTCACTTTGTTTCTAACTACTTCACCTTTGTCATCAAGTTTGTTTCGGAAGACCCACCTTGTTCCAATAATTGATTTATTTTTAGGTGGTGGTACTAATTCCCAAACTTCGTTCCTAGTAAATTGAGCTAGCTCTTCTTGCATTGCAATAATCCAATCGGGATCAAGAAGAGCTTGTTCAATGGTTTTGGATTTGATCTTCGAAATGAAGGAGATTTGACTCAGATTTCTATATGATGATCTAGTTCGAAACTCTAGGCTAGGATCACCTATCACTTGGTCGATAGGATGATTCGATTGAATCCTAGAATGACTTGGGTTAGGGTCACCTATCACTTGATCGATAAGAGGACTCGATTGAATCCTAGACTGGCTCAGATTAGGATTAATAGTAGACTCGATTTCAAGGTCAGAGTCGAGTCTGGTACGAATTGGTTCGCTAGTTGGTTTTACTAAGGTTTTGTGGGTTCATGTCCTTTGTCGAATACTACATTAATGGTTTCCTCAATTCTAAGGGTGTCATTGTTATATACCCTATAGGGTCTACTTGTAGTTGAGTATCCTAGGAAGATATCAGTGGAGGATTTGGATGTGAACTTTCCTAGGTAGTCCTTAGTGTTTAGGATATGTACCTTACATCCAAATACTCTAAAGTATTTAATGTTAGGTACTTTTTCATGGTAGATTTCGTATGAGGTCTTAAGGTGCCTCTTTATCATAAGAATTCTATTTTGGACATAACAAATCGTACTAACGGTTTCTGCTCAAAACATATCGGGTAGGTTGTCACGCCCGCACTTTTATAGGGGTTGGAAGGGCGGCGCGACACGATCATACATACATGCATTTACAGCGGAAGACTTTAAACTTCTTTTTTTTTTCTTTCTTTTTAAACATAGAGCATGAAACATGGAGCATGCATAATCAATTCATAAGTACTTAGTTCAAGTTCATGATAATCAACTTAAAGAACACCAAGTAGCAACCATCAATATCAAGTAGAGTTCGACTCTTAACACTAACATGCAAAACTTAAAGGGAAACATGCATAAGTCTGGGAACATAAACAGATCTCCTCCACCATGCCATTACCACACATACTTTGCCTCTCCTGTTGCTCCCTTTAGGTTAGCCATTCTTTACCCTTATCTACAGTACAAGGGACATGAAACTATAAGCACATAGGCTTAGTAAGATCCTTTCCTACTCACAAAAGCCATACATCAAGAATTAGACATAGAGTAGTGACATGGTCATTTAAGAACATATAAGCATAGCATTCATATAAACATACAAGAACATATAAGCATAGCATTCATATAAACATACAAGAACATATAAGAATAGCATACATATAAACATACAAGAACATATAAGCATAGCATTCATATAAACGTATATGCAAGATGCTCTTTGAAAACATATATTTTATAGGTACTTAAACATAATATCAACATATTGGGCCCGACATTGTACCACATACATCATCATCATTGCGCGCATCCCTAGTAGACCCGAGGTAGCTAATCCCGAACCTACTAGGGTACTAGGTCCGTACTATGTCCGTCGACCTAGGGGAAACATAACATAGAAGCCCATCCTAGGCCCGTACTTATGACTGTCGGCCTAGGGAAACTTAGGAGCCCATCCCGTACTAGGTCTGTACTATGACCGTCGACCTAGGGGCACGTAGGAGCCCATCCCTTGGACCTTGTTAGGGTCCGGTACAAGCCATGCAAAAAGTAAAGTAGCATATCATGTTCTTTATCATAACATATCATATTTCTTTTCATAACATATCATGTTCCTTCTTTATAACATATCATATTTCTTTTCATAACATATCATGTTCCTTATCATGGCATATCATGTTCCTTCTTCATAACATATCATATTTCTTTACATAACATATCATGTTCCTTCTTTATAACATATCATGTTCCTTCTTCATAACATATCATACATTCGTACAATTAACATGACAATGAGCATAACATAATCATACATTCATACAATTAACATGGCAATGAGCATAACATAATCATACATTCATACAATTAACATGGACATAAGGTAGTGACATAAACCAATCATGCTATCAGTCTAACTAACATCATATTAACATCTTATATACATATAGCATGGCATGGAGGATTATTAGAGAGCATGAGCATGGGTTGGCCGAAACCCTATGGGAGGGTTCTTAAAAATTCAACCACTAAAACAACTTGTACAAGGTCTACCTATCATCATACTAGCATCATATACATATAGAGTATGGCATGAAACATCATGAACAAGCATAACATGGTGTGGCCGAAACTTCTTGGGGGTTCTAACAAAATTTAAACCCTAAACAACTTGTACAAGATCTAACTAACCACATGTTAACATCCATTACATATAGATAATGGCAGGGAAGACTATTATGAGCACAACTAGGACTTGGACGAAAGTTTCAAGGGGGCTTTGGGATCAAACACTCAAATCACACCTATCTTTCAACATGTTATCTTCATCTACATACAAAACATGGCATGGAAACATATAGATCTTAGCATGGGAGACCATTGGGAGCATAAATAGGGCTTGGCCGAAAGTTTCAAGGAGAGCTTTGGAATCAAACACTCAACCAAGCCTATCTATCCACATGTTATCTTCATATACATACAAAACATGGCATGGAACATATAGATCATAGCATGGTAGACCATTAAGGGCATAAATAGGGCTTGGCCGAAAGTTTCAAGGTGAGCTTTGGAATCAAACACTCAATCAAGCCTATCTATCCACATGGTATCTTTATGTACATACAAAATCTAGCATGGAAACATATAGATCATAGCATGGGAGGCCATTAAGAGCATAAATAGGGTTTGGCCAAAAGTTTCAAGGAGAACTTTGGATTTAAACACTCAATCAAGCCTATCTATCAACATATTATCATCATATTCATACAAAACATGGCATGGAAAAATCATTGGAAGCATGAAGGAGTCTTGGCCGAGAGTTTCAAAAGAGGTTTTTAAGCAACTATCAACCGAAACAACTTGTACTGCAGGTGAGGGAATACTTACATCCTTTCTCTTGTTTAGGTAGTATAATATACCTACTTCGCCTTTGCCACTGCATAGCAATACGTAACTGGAA
Source organism: Wurfbainia villosa (assembly GCA_025175895.1). Lineage (NCBI taxonomy): Eukaryota > Viridiplantae > Streptophyta > Magnoliopsida > Zingiberales > Zingiberaceae > Wurfbainia > Wurfbainia villosa. The sequence continues at coordinate 55,509,019 of CM045993.1, forward strand.
CGAAGTACACTAAATGGAAGAAGGGGGAGCTAGGGTTTCGGTGGGGAAGAAGAAGAGAAAGAGGAGAATGCCAACTTGGGTTCTCTTGTCTCCTCATACTCCTATTTATTCACTTGAAGGTGTCCCTTAGCCTCCATTACCCTTATCTATCATTTCCCATACCCTTCTAATAGCACAACCCTGCTGGGCTTCTGGTTATTGGATGCATCCTAAGGTTTAGTTATCTACTTGGAGGTTTAGGGTTCAAACCCTAGGCCTTGCATCCTTTTTGGCTCTATTTTCTTTTATTTTTGAAAGAGCCCACATAAAGCCCATTATGATCATGCAAAAATTCTCATAAAATTTCTAGAAATTTTGCGGGTGTTACATAGGTTGTATTCGTTCAACATGGTCCTAGCGGCTTCTTGTAGGGTTTTATTTTTTTGCTCGACTATGTCATTTTGTTGTGGGGTTCTAGGACATGAGAATTCATGGTGGTATCCATTTAAGATACAAAAATCTGTGAACCTGTGGTTTTCGAATTCACCTCCATGATCGCTTCTAAGTCTTTTAATTTTAAGGTTATTTTGGTTTTCGATTAATTTAAACAAGTTGATGAGTTGGTCTAAGATATCACTTTTGTGTTTAAGAAACCTAACCCAGGTAAACCTAAATAGTTGTCAATTATGACTAGGCAAAATTGACTCCCATTAAGTGACTTGGCTCCATGAGAATCGAATAGATTCAATTGAATGAGCTCAAGCACAGTTTTGGTTCGTTCTTGGTTAGTTAGTTGATGTTGTGTCCTAGGTTGTTTACCTTGTTGACAAGCATTACAAATTTTATTGTCTAAGTTGTTAAGGTTAGGCAGAAATCTGACTAAGCCACTCTGACTCATCTATTGAATGAGTCTTGGGTGCGAGTGACCGAGTCACCGGTGCCACAACCAAGATTCTTCTTGCTATGTCATAAGACACTTGGTTGAGGAGTTAGGTAGATTAATAATGTAGATGTTGTTATTCCTAGTTCCTTTAAGTATTGTTTTAGAGGTTTCATTTTTTTTAATTAAGCACTCATTTTCTAAGAATATAACCTTATAGTTGTTATCACACAATTGACTTACACTAAGTAAATTATATTGAAAATCTTCGACTAATAAAACATTGTGAATTGTGAAATTAGAATTTAGCTCAATATCACCTAAACCGATGATTTTGAGCTTGCCGTTGTTTCCGAAAGCTACCAATCCTTGTCGTTTGAATCTAAGCTTTGAAAATTTAAGTTGGTCTTCGATCATATGTCGGGAGCACCCACTGTCCAACATCCATTGATGCTACACACAAGGCAGTTGGATCGGATATTGGAATTTTAAGGGTTGGTTGAAGATTATTAGTCCTAGTTCATCTCACCCATTTCTACATGATCAAACACGTTATCCTTATGTGTTCTTGTAAGATGACTTCAATTTTACTTGATTAATTTTAATGAATCAAAACTAGTCAACCTTGAGTTAGATTCGGATTTAACCCTAAGCTCACCAAGTCATCTTTTCAAGAAATTGCTTCCAGGTCATGGCGAGGCACAGAGGCCTTCATTAATCGGAACAATGACCACTTCCTTCGACAAAGCCAAGTTAGAGAAAATAATGATTTGCTTCACCTAAGATCACTTCCTGGTCTAACTAGTTAAGGATACGACGAGGTAGCTTCAGCTAGTTCCACTTAGTCGAGTGCACTGAGCTAGATACACCTTATCTAACTCGGACACACAAGACTTCACTTTCCTAGTGTACTATCATCTCGCCGCATCCTAGTACTATGTTGTCAAGTGTTGACGAGTTATAGTTCCTATCTAACCATTCTAAAAATAAAAAGAAAAAGAACTAAGCATGCAAATTTTAAGTAATAGCACAAACAAATTTTGTACTAGCTCCCCCTAGACCATTGAATCGGTTCGGTCTTTCCACGTAGTGGATTTGGTCTTTGGGAACCCAGTACAGGTTAGATCCTAATTGAGAAATCAAAGTGGTCTTAGGGACCCATGCTTGGACATGTATTCTATTTCAACTTACAATTGACATATATGACTTGTTAGTCGTATTTGAGCTAAACCCAAGCTCGACCTTGTTGTACACGACCCTTTGCGATCCAAGTAAAAGGTCAAGTCCCTTGGATCCCAAAGTGAACCTTTCCAACGTATGCCTAAGGTCTTCGACTTGACTTTTCAAAAGTGAGTTCTCAACTTCGAGTTTTTCAACTCGAGTTGAGTCCTCCTCTTGAACTCGACTAGTCGAAGAGGTTAGGGAGGCCTTGTGTTTAAGGATTTTAACCTCCTCAACTATGGTCTCGACCTTGGACCCAGACTTAGATAACTTTCTAGTTAAGAATTTAATTGCATTGTATAAAGTGCTAAGCAAAGATTGACTTACCTTAAGCGACCCTTTTGAACCGGATGTGTATCCGTGGCCTGTCTTGAATAGTGACTCATCGTCGGATCCGAACTCGGACACTTCCTCGGGTTTAGATTCTTGATTGGGCTTGGTCGGTTTGGCCATAAGGACGAGATCGTCATCTTCCTCCTCCGACGATTCTTCCCAATTAGCGTTAAGTGCTTTCTTGGTCTTGGGTGCTTTGTTCTTTAGTTTCGGACACTCCGACTTGATGTGTCTGAACCTGTTGCATTCAAAACATCTCAAATTCGAATTAGACTTAGGTTTACCTTGATTGATGGGTCATCTTCGGCTCTTGATCATCTTTTGAACTATATTCACTAGTTCGGTTTCCATCTCGGGGTCTACCTCCGACTCGTACTCGTATTCGTCCACTTCCTTGGGGGGTGATTTGTTTGCGGCCTTCTTCTTCGAACCTGCAAGTAAGGCAATACCTTTCTTGGGAACCGAATTAGACTATTCATGGAGTTCAAATTCAGAAAATAACTCATCTAATCTAATTTTTGAAAGGTCCTTAGAAACCTTGTAGGCATCGACCATGGATGCCCACAAGGTATTCCTAGGGAAAGCATTTAAAGCATACCTTATAAGGTCTCGATTCTCGACCTTTTGTCTGATGGCGTGTAGGCTATTGATGATGTCTTGAATATGAGCATGTAGTTGTGTCACCGTCTCGTGTTCCTACATCTTAAGGTTATACAACTTATTGAAAAAGAAAGTCACGTTTACACACCTTCGCATCGTCTGTTCCTTCATGTAGCTCTACGAGTTTAGTCCATAGATCTTTTTGTTGGAATGTATACTGAAAGCCTAGCTCTTTTTGTATGAACATTTTATTTTGAAATAAGAATCACATGATCATTGTTTGCACTTTATATATTTATTATATGTGTGCATATTGTCTAATATTTTACATTGTAGATAACATGGTGCTTGGTGTGGCACAGAAGATCATGTTATCAGTTCTTTGTAAAATATAAGTAGAGGCTCACAACCAAGATGGTTTTGGACAAACCATTGGCATAGTTGTAGTATAGCTTGGTATTGTTTTGTCTTGAACATAGAGTTACACTAGTACACTTAGGTGTATTGAGCAGGACCGACATAGAGGTGATTCAATTTAGTACTGACTACATAATTGAATCGGACCTCGGATATTATGTTGTACATGCTCTTAATCCCGATATAATAATGGGCACATGTACTTAGTATTTATTTCTTTGATTTACCAGTGGGTGAGATTTAGATGGATTAAATCAATATGCCCGGTAAGTTGGGAAATAATATTATTTACATGGTGTGCCGTTGATTATAGGAGGAAACCGTGTCTTATATATTAGGTTGATGATGTCCCCTTGAGGAGCTCATAAAGTTCATCATGTAAACCCAGCTGGTTGACTTAGTCAACGTGATGATAAGGTTGAGTGGTACTACTCGAGGAATTAGATGTTAATTAATTGATGGTCAGTAAATCAATTAATTGACGGACATTCGATATCTTAAACATGGGGAGATTAATGTACGAATAATATATGGAGCCCATATTAATTTATGGGGGTTGGTGAGGTAGTTCAATGATGATCCTCTAGTGGAATGGAACATCATTGATGGATCAAGTTAGTGTGGTTCCGATCCATCGGGTGGCCAAGACCCAACTCCTCCTTATGGTCCCTATCATAGCCTAATATAATCCTTGTGAAGTCTAGATCCAAGAATGTAAAACAAAACCTAGAACCAACGGTTGGGATTAAATCCCTAAGATCCGATGGTTAGGATGAAACCATAGAACCAACGGTTGGGATTAAATCCCTAAGATCTGATGGTTAGGATGAAACCCTAGAATCGACGGTTAGGATTAAATCCCTAGATCCAACGGTTGGGATAAAACCCTAGATCCGACGGTTGGGATGAAACCCTAGATCCGACGGTTGGGATGAAATCCTAGATCCGATGGTTGGGATGAAACCCTAGATCCGACGGTTGGGATAAAACCCTAGATCCGACGGTGGAGATTAAATCCCTAGATTCGATGGTGGAGATTAAAGGAGGCTTAAGCCCAATTCTATAAATAGGGGGCTTAGGTTTGGGCGGCACAACAAGAGATTTCGAATTGGAGTTAGGGTTTTGGGCGGCTAGGGTTTTTGGGCGGCTAGGGTTTGAAGCAAAGTTGGCGGCAACCTTCATCCTTCTTGTTGATTGTCGGCGCCCATCTCCTTTGATCATTCCTTGGCCGGTGCCCATCCTAGAGGCCTCTCCCTTCTTCCTTGGCCGGCGGTTCTCCTCCCATTGGTGGCCGTTTCTCATCCTCCTCCCTATTCTCCAAGGTGGCCGGCGGTTATCCTTCATTTGTTGGCCGGCGGATCATCCATTTGATCCTTGGCCGGCGGTTGCACCAAATTCCCTAATTTAGTGGCCGGCTCTAGAAAGGATAGGTATTTGTAAGTTCTTCTCTTTGTTCACAGCGGACAAGGTAGAGAAGAAAGCGATCTAGAAGGCTTCTACTCGTGGAGGATCTTCGTCTACACGTCGTCCACGAGAAGGATAGGACATACGGTAGAAGATCGTGTGGTATAAAGTTATTTTAACTTTATTTACAGGTCTGAGCTTGTTCTTTTATGTTTTGATTATGCTTGTGTAAATTAGTAAATATATTGTATAATCATGGACCCCGAAGACAAACACAAAAACCGGCGATCCGTCCGTCGTCTCTTCCGCGGCTAACCAACTAGAAGAGTTGTGTTGCTTGAACAACTAGTTTGTTCAAGCGACCACTCAAGTTGTTAGCACGACGACGAAATGGTTGTGCTAAGGAAGCTCATCCCATCCGGATTAATTCTTTAATTAGTGAAAATTTTAATCCGGGGACATGGGAGCCAATGAACCTCCGAAGCAACTCCCTACACTTTTGCGCTAATAAAGGGGCCGACACGGTTTAGCTCCTCTTTAGACAAGTCACATTGGAGGATTTGGGTAGCCTTTGTGTCGGCTTCTACTTGTCTTTTCATGGCATTAGTTCACTGATCGTAATCCAAGGATTCACCTACTTCATTAGTAGGAAGCATGAATCCGGTTTGGATTACGATCCACATCTTGATCTAGGTCTTAAGGAAGCACTCCATCCGACCGTTCCAATAATGGAAGTCTTCTCCATTGTAAAACGGAGGTCGGACGGTGCTAAACTCTTCGAGATTGTCCATTTAGACAAAATAAGAAAAACAAGTACCTCGAAAAGCAAAAACAATCGAAATGTACCAAGACTTTCATCTTGGATTAGTAGTGCGGGAGAATGAATTTAAACAAAAAGAAAAAACTTGTAAAAACAAAAATAAATTTGTAAAAATTTCTAGATTGGTGGTTTCACTAAATCGTAGCACCCCCGGCTATGATACCACTTGTTGGATCAATTTGAGCGCTAGAGAGGGGGGTGGGGTGAATAGCGCAAAAGAAACTTTTTCATTTTCGTTTGATATAAAACACAAGTAAGAGTAAATGCAGTGGAAAATAAATATGATGCTTTTTGTTTTTACTTGGTTCACAGCCTTCAGCTGCTAATCCAAGGCCCTAATGGTCCGAGACCACGTATGGAGAGCAATACACTAAAACAATCTCCTCCTTGTTAGAGGTAGGAGACAACGGAATACAAAAAGCTCGAAAGAGATTAAGGTAGAGGGACACTCCCCCTCTCCTTGTTACAATTAAAAGCTCCGAAATACAAATGAATTTGAATATAATGAAATAAAAAGTTACCGATGACTAAAGATTTTAGAAGAAGAAGCTAGGGTCGTCGACGTTTCGGCAGTGCTTCGTCGATGTAGGATTGTCGGAGAGTTGTGGCATTGTGGGAGAACTTGGAAGCACTTTGAATGATCGAAAAGGGGTAGAGAACCCCTACTTTTATAACCTTGTGAAACCCTAATCGTTGATATGAGGTTTCATGAGGTGATGCCACCAAGCACTTGAGAAATAGAGATAAGATTTGACTACCCTCGAGGATGATCTTTGACCATCAGTCGACTGCTACCGTTAGCAGTCGATTGTTGGAGGCATCAGTCGACTGATACAAGCCATCAATCGATTGATGGCAGGGTTTCTAGCTGCAATGAAGAGTTAGCTCGAAAATGCAGTTAATATAAGTAAGTTCGATGGTCGTTTACCATCCGATCTCGGCTTAGACCTTCCATAGGAGGTCTTGGTCAGATCGACACCTAAGGACGTCCCCATACGAAGGACATGACCTTACATACACTCACTCAAATGAGCTTACCTCAACCTTTACCTTTGAAGCTTCGCTTACGGTCTTCACCTGAGTTCTTCGGCTCCCTTCGAAGTCCTCCCGGTGTCGCCCGACCACCACGGTTCTCTCCGGGTGTCACTGACCTTCAGCTTTGCTTAGCAATTTTGCACACTTGATTCAACTCGTGAGATAATAAAGTGAACTTAACTTTGTGTATTTACTATAATCAAAACTCAGGTTCGATTCAAGTGCCTACTGCACCAACAAAAATATCACATGAGTTGTGGTTTGGGAGACCACCTATAATCAAGCATCTTAGGGTGTTTGGTTGTAAGGTGTTTATTCTAATTACCAAATATCATCTTGGTAAGTTTGCAACTAAATCTGATGAAGGTATCCTTGTAGGGTATTCTTCTATTAGCAAAACATATAGAGTGTATAACAAGATGTCGAAGTTGATAGAGGAGTCACCAAATGTTGTATTTGAGGAAGATGAAAAATTTGGTGATACTCGAGAAATTGAGAAAGAAATTAAGTTTGGATTGGAGAAGGTCAAATTACATGAAAACACTAAAGTAGGGGGAGCTAAGATTGAGTCTGATGATGAAAAGGTTAGGCAACAAGGGTCATTGCTTGAAGATGTATCAAATGACCAAGTACTTGAAACATCTCAAGCACCAAAATCCATTAGGACAGTAAGTGGGCATCCCCAAGATCAGATCATTGGAGAACTTCAACAAGAGGTGAGGACTAGATCATCCTTTAGGAATGAAGGAGTTAAAGTTTCATTGATCTCAGAAATTAAACCTAGGGTAGTAGAAGAGGCTTTGCTTGATCCTGATTGGGTCTTAGCAATGCAGGATGAACTAAGACAATTTGAGAGAAGCCAAGTGTGAGACTTAGTTCCGAGGTCGGAAGAAGTTTTAGTGATTGGTACCAAATGGGTGTTTAAGAATAAGATGAATCATAAGGGAGAGATAATAAGAAATAAGGCAAGGTTAGTCACCAAGGGATATAACCAGATTGAAGGGTTAGATTATGAAGAGACCTACGCCTCAGTAGCTCGACTAGAATCCATAAGGCTGATGCTAGCTTTTGCTGCATTCAATGGCTTCAAACTCTATCAAATGGATGTGAAGTTTGCCTTCTTGAATGGGGTGATTAAGAAAGAGGTGTATGTTAAACAACCACTAGAATTTGAGAGTATAGAGTTTTCAGACCACATGTATAAACTGGAAAAGGCTCTCTATGGGATGAAACAAGCACCTCGTGCCTGGTATGAAAGGCTGTCCACATTTCTTGTAGAGAAGGGGTTGAGAAGAGGTCAGCTAGATTCAACACTATTTCTGAAAAGAGATGGTGAGAATATTTTTGTGGCTCAGGTTTATGTTGATGACATAATATGTGGCTCAAATAATAAGGATTATTTGAATGAGTTTGTAGGACACATGGAGAGTGAGTTTGAGATGAGTCTTGTGGGGAAAATGGCATTCTTCCTCGGACTTGATATCAAACAAACCAAGGAAGGTATATATGTTCATCAGTCTAGGTATGCCATGAATCTTCTAAAGAAATTTAATATGGAGAATTCGAAGGAGATATCTACCCCCATGGCACAAAACGCAAATCTAGGAAGTGATGAAGGTGGAAAATCTATGGATCTGAAATATTATAGAAGTGTAATAGGTAGTCTACTTTATCTCACATCAAGTCGACCTGATATTTTGTATGCTGTGGGTGTGTGTGCTAGGTATTAGTCATGTGCCAAGGAGTCTCATTTAAGTGTTGTGAAGAGAATAATGAGATATCTTAAAGGCACTATTAATGTTGGCTTATGGTACCCTCGCACTGAATCATTTGATTTGGTTGACTACACTGACTCAAATTATGCAGGGTGCAAGTTAGATAGGAAGAGTACTGTTGGTGCAGGGGCACCAGATAATCGAACCTGTGTTTTGATTATAGCAAAGACACAAAGTTAAGTTTACATCATTATCACACGAGCTAAATCGAGTGTGTAGAAAAGTACTAAAGCTGGAGCTGAAGGCTAGCGACACCCGTAGGAAGCCGCGGTGGTCGGGCGACACTCGAGTGACTTCGGAGGGAGTCGAAGGAATCGAGTGGAAGGCCAAAAGCGAGAGATACACAGTAAGTATCGAGGTAATCTCGTGTGAGTGAGAGATGGTAAGGTCGTGTCCTCTGTACGGGGACAACCATAGGCGGCAATCCGACTAAGACTTCCTTTGGAAGGTCTAGGTCGAGTTCAGACTGTTAGAAACCGATGCATTTATCATTTTCTGAGCTAACCTCTTACTACAGGAAAGTGGCCAGGCTGGCAGTCGACTGATGCTCATCAGTCGACTGATGGGAGGCATCAGTCGACTGATGGCGACGAATCAGCCTTTGCGCAAGGTCAAAATGGATAAGGTTTGACACGGCCACTTCGTGATAAAATTTATACAACTTCGTGGTCTGTTCCAAAAGATGAGGAGATGCATTCAGAGGCTAAAATCTATAAAAGGAGGGGAGGATTCCAACTCCAAACATCATCAAGTTTATTCTCAAGTGCTTCTACAACGCAAACGCTCCAACACCGTCATAATACCGATGCGACGACAAGTTATGTTCTTCTTCGTCAGCAGCAGCATCAAGTAATATATTTTGATGTTGTATTTTTTGTTTTTATTCGTAACGAGGTGAGGAAGGCTTGTTGCCTCATCCTCGTACTTTCGGTTTTGTGATCGTTGTCTCCTACCTCCAACGAGGAGGAGACGTTATAGTGCTTTGCCCTCCGTATGCAGTCTAGGACCGATAGGGCCTTGGAGTAGCAACCGCTGGATTGTGAACCAAGTAAAATAAACGTGTCTCTTTATTTTCCGCTGTGATTACTCGTGTATCGAACTATCGAACGAAAAGATTTACGCTCGCTATTCACCCCCCCCCTCTAGCGACGCTTCTCGATCCATTAATTGGTATTAGAGCGGGGGCGCTATGATTTGGTGAAACAACCAATCTAGCACGTTTTGGTTTTCTTTTCGTATTTTTCGATTTGTTTTTTTTTAGTTTTATTTTCTCTCCCTCACTACTAATCCAAGACGAAGTCTTGGTACGCTTCTTTTGGTTGTGTGTTTGCAAGTATTCTCCTTTGGAGTAGTCGACGGTAAAACGGCCATAACTTTTCGCATAAGTGTACGCACAAAATTATCTACCTACTAAATCGAAGCCCTCTGAGAGATCTACATTTTTTACAAGGTTTACCCTTGTAACAAGCTGTTTCTAGCCCCAAAAACCAATGTTTAGTACCCTTTCGGGGACATCAAAGGTCGTAAGTTTCTAGAACCTATATGTGGGCCCTTTTATGTGGACAGGGATATGGAATGTGTAGGGACTTACTCTCTCCAGGCGACGCCCCAAGAATCACTTCCATCTGATGTCCAACGATGTATGGTGAGTATTTTCGGTGATTTATTAGAGATTTTCATGGATGATTTTTCTGTGTATGGTTCTTTTGATTCATGTTTGGAAAATTTATCGAGGGTTTTGCGGAGATGTATTGAGACTGATTTGGTTTTGAATTTTTAGAAATGTCATTTCATAGTCAAGCAAGGGATAGTCTTAGGTCACATTATCTCTTTGCATGGTATTGAAGTAGATCTTGCTAAAATTCATGTTATGTCTTCTTTAACTTACCCCTCTTTTATATGGGAAATTCGTGCTTTTCTGGGTCATGCAAGTTTCTACAGATGTTTTATCATAGACTTCAGCAAGATTGCCCTACCCTTGATCAACTTGTTGCAGAAAGATGTGGTCTTCCAGTTAGACCACCAAATTGGACTCTCCCATTCGAGTTGATGTGCGATGCTTCAAATTATGCGGTGGGAGCTGTCTTGGCATAGAGAGTGGATAGAGCATCTCATGTGATCTGCTATGCCCAAAGGATTGCTATGAAAGTTTTAGAGTCTGGGAACATAGGAAGTAGAAATGAAATTTCTCAACAATCCCTGCTATTCTGTGAGATTTTTTATGTTTGGGGTATTAATTTTATGAGTCTGTTTCTTGTATCTTTTGGATATTCATATATTCTTTTGGCAGTTGATTATGTTTCTAAATGGGTGAAGTGTTAGGTTTCCGACACCGCGGTGAGTGTGTGTTCAAACATGTTTCATAAACATGTCCACAACGGAAGAATTAAAAAGCAATAAATCTAATTTATTACAACACACACATCACACGCATGCATAGTACAACATGTGTAGACATAATCATAGTTTTAAATTTTACAATAAAAGGAAATTACTCTAGTTATACCTGACATATCACGTGCAGCGGGAATAGTATCAACCGAAGCGACTCTCGCTAGAATCGCCTCTATACGTATCCACGCCGAGTACCGTTGGGATAGCTTCACCAAGCTACAAGCCTCGTCTTCGTAGGAGTCACTAGCCTCGTGTCGAAGACGATGTGATCGAGAGAAGATCACAATCCGAATCAAATTTCGGATTCGAAAATGAGTCCCTAAATCTTGCTTCTTGAGAAAGGTATTCGTCAACCGATTGACGAATCCTTAGTCCTCCACCTATGAGGATTATCGGAGATCGAATCCCCGGCAAGGTAGCCATTGTTGGAGCTCCAAACATCATCCAGCTTGGTGGAGGATTTGTGCCAGCCCAAAGGAAGAAGGCCGGCTACACCTTGGTCACAGGAGCCAAGGGATGTCGCAGGAGGATCGCTGGCAGCAGCAGGTGGTCGGCTGCAGCTGGTGGTGTCGGCAGCAGGAGCTGCAAGAGGCAGCAACATGGAGACTTTGGGAGGCGGCAAGGAGAAGAGAGGGAGAGGAGAGGAGAAGTTTATTCCCAAAATAAAACTTAGGGCTCTCCAAAAACCTAACCGCGATTTTATAGAGCCCGTGTTTCTTAACCATTAATAAAACTTCTCCTTAGAGTTATTGGTTCATAACTAAAATCCGTTAACTCACTCCAATAACTTAAGTTAAAATAATCCGAATCGAGTTGGTCTATTTTAAGTTAAAACGAACCGAACCAACTTTGGTTCATTCGTTTAAAATAAATCAAACCCCTTTTGTTTATTCTCCACCATTGGATTAGAACCAAACCAATTTGGTTCATCCATCATGTCTTCATAAGACTCAGCCCATCCATACTTCCATTGCCACTGAAACAATTTCATGCTCGCTCCTAGTTTTGTCCAACCAAACCTTGTTTCTCTCGATCTGAGAATCTCATTCTCAAGCTCGTTTTAAATCTTTCAAATTATGCTCGTTGTGCGTGTGACCAAATAGGTTCCTGATTTATGTTGGCCGTCTATAATTAACTATTAATTATAGAACGATCATGAGTGGCATCAAATAGTACATCATGATTCTCAATTAATCGGAAAATCAACGGTTGATTCCAGAACCATTTCTGAAACCCTTCAGCAGCTACAATGAATCGTGCCCCATTCCCTTCACTTATCTTATACCCAATTGGTTCAAGACATGGTCTATAGTGTCAGTCCCCACTAGGCTGACTACGTCACACCTAGCTCAAGTATCATTTCTTCGTCCTACAAATTCTAGTTACTGCACATGTATCCAAGAGTATCTTACTCTAAACATATAATGCTTTGGCCAAAGACTTTAGTAACAATCTGACGAGAGGCCATGGGTATACATCTCTTCATAAGGAGTGGTGAATCCTTTATTGGCTATTCAAACACCTTCGGCCACTTCGACTTATACCCAATCATCCCGGGTCCACATCTCCTCAGAGATGCTTGCTTAAGATGTCAAAGCATAAGTCTTCATGACTAAGATGACTTGAATACCGCAAATCAAAGGAACATCGCACTTAAGCTATAGTAAGAACTTAATTGATATATCCATATATGCAGAGAACCATATGAAGTCTTACAGCTGGTCACTCCAATAAACTAGTTACCATAACTAGCATCCATGATTAACTCCGGATATCATAGTATCTCCAGCCAGTGAGAATTAGCTTCTTGGATACACCAAAGAGTACACCTCGTGCTAGTCTCAACAAAATTGATGGTGTCCAAATCCATCAATTCATCAACTAGGGATAATTCCAATACATCACAATTACACATGTAGAGATACTCACTAGTTGTGATCCAATCACAAATTCTCTCTTGCTGTGAATCGTATTGTGGACATTCAGTAAATGAGTTTAAGATCTAATCAAATATATGAAAACATGTATACTCAAATAGTGAATCTTAATTTATCATATAAATGGTTTAAACATAAGGCGATTGCCTTAGGACACCTCTCATATATTACTAACAAACTCCCACTTGGCCTAATGCCAATCGCTAATCTCCACAGTATCCAATACCATAAGCCCTAACATGACCCTCAAACTTACTTTGAGATAAAGCCTTAGTTAAAGGATCCGCTAAGTTCTTTTCCGTGGGAATCTTCACGATTTGTATTTCCTTCCTACTTATGATCTCTCTGATCAGATGATAGTGGCGAAGCACATGTTTGGATCATTGATAAGACCACATCGATTTCAGGGATGAATTTCTTGATCCAAACCGCTTCCTTTGCTGCTTTTGAAGCTGTAATGTATTTTGCCTTAGTGGCAGAATCCACTATAGTATCTTGCTTGGAAACTTTCCAACTTATTGCACCTCCATTCAAGGTAAATACGTAACCAGACTGAGACATTGAATCATCCTTGTCTGTTTGGAAGCTGGCATCCGTATACCCGTATATTATCATATCTCCTTCTCCATATATTAGGAACACATCCTTAGTTCTTCTTAAGTACTTAAGGATCGTCTTAACAGTTGCCCAATGATCCATTCCTAGAGAAGACTGGTATCTCCTCGTGACACTCAGAGCATACGATACATCAGGCCTCGTACATAACATAGCATACATGATATATCCTATTGCGGATGCATAGGGAATCTTACTCATGAAAATCCTCTCATCTTCTGTGCGCGGACACATAGACTTCGAAAGGTGTATCCCATGCCTGATGGGAAGGAAACCTTTCTTGGATTCTGACATGCTAAACCTCTTTAGCACTCAGTCTATATATGTAGACTGTGAAAGACCAAACAACCGATTCAATCTATCCCTATAGATCTTAATCCCGAGGATGTAGGTTGCTTCTCCTAGGTCTTTCATGGAGAACGTCTTGGACAACCAAATTTTAACTGACTGTAAGACAGAAACATCGTTTCCTATAAGTAATATGTCATCGACATACAATACTAGGAACACGACTGCACTCCCACTAACCTTCTTGTACACACAATGTTCGTCCAGATTTTGTGAGAAATCAAACTTTTTGATTGTCTCATCAAAACGAATATTCTAGCTCCTGCATGCTTGCTTTAGTCCATATATAGACCGTTGCAATTTGCATACCTTGGGTTTATCAATCGATGTGAAACCCTTAGGCTATATCATATATACTTCCTCGAGTAGATTTCCATTAAGGAAAGCTATTTTCACATCCATCTGTCATATCTCATAATCATAATGAGCTGCTATGGCCAGGAGCATCCGAATGGATTTAAGCATAGTAACAGGTGAATAGGTCTCGTCATAGTCAACTCTTTGCTTTTGACGATATCCTTTCTCCACCAGTCTATCCTTATAGATAATCACATTACCATCCATGTCGGGTTTCTTCTTGAAAACCCACTTTCACCCTATAGGCTTTATGCCTTTAGGTGGGTCAACCAAGTTCCAAACTTGATTTTCATATATGGAATCCATTTCGGACTTCATGGCGTTAAGCCATTTATCCTTTCTGAACTTTTCAGAACTTCTTCATAACTGGTAGGCTCCTCATCATTAATGAATAACACATCATTCGATTCACTTACGAGAAATCCATATCTCTCAGGAATGTTGCATGTTCTACCAGATCTACGAAGATGTGGTATCACATTAGGTCTAGCCAATGGCTTATTACTATGAGTTATCGGTTGTGGTGCTTCTCCAAGTATCTCATCAATGTCTATTTGAGTCTCTCGAGCCTCCTCAAGCTCAACGACACTCCCACTGTTTTCTTGCAAGAGAAACTCTTTCTCTAGAAACATAGCATGCCTTGAAACAAACACCTTTTGTTCCATAGGATGATAGAATTGGTAACCCCTCGTTTCCTTAGGGTATCCAATAAATAGACATTTATCAGACTTAGGATCCAATTTGTCTGATACAGTCCGCTTCACATAAGCAGGACAACCCCATATCTTCAAGTAAGATACATGAGGTTTCTTACTATTCCATATCTCATATGGAGTAGTAGATACTACCTTAGTTGGCATTCTGTTTAGCAAGTAAACAGCTGTCTGAAGTGCATAGCCCCAAATGGACTTAGGAAGATTTGCATGATTCATCATCAACCTGACCATGTCCAATAAGGTCCGGTTACGCCTCTCAGATACACCATTATGTTGTGGTGTATACGACGAAGTCCATTGAGACAATATTCCATTGTCTCTTAGATAATCTAGAAACTCTTGACTCAAGTATTTACCACCACGATCCGATTGAAATATTTTAATACTCTTGTCATGTTGTTTCTCTACTTCATCTCTGAATTCTTTGAACCTTTTAAAGGTTTCAGACTTGTGTTTCATCAAGAACACATACCCAAACCATGAGTGATCATCGGTGAAGTTAATGAAGTAGCTATAGCCTCCTAGAGCTTGAGTTGACATAGGTCCACATACATCAGTATGTATTAGACCAAGCAACTCTCCCACCCATTCACCTTTTCCTATAAAAGGTAACTTAGTCATCTTGCCTTTTAAGCATGATTCGTATGTATCGTATGAATCTAATTTAAACGATTCCATAATTTCACATCGGTGTAATTTGGACATGTGTTTCTTGCTTGCATGGCCGAGATGACAATGCCACATGTAGGAGTCTAATTGATTATCCTTTCGAGCACCTTGTTGCTCGCTTCGATATTGAAAATGTCACTGGATACGTCCAACGTATAAATACCATTGCTCAAAGTTCCAGTCCCATAAAGTACGCCATTCAAAGTTATATAACAACAATTGTTACTAAACGTCAAATGGTAACAATTTCTATTTAAGCAGGAGATAGAAACAATGTTCTTTATACCAATTGGCTCTGATACCAATTGAAGGGATTTCCCTTTGCCGAGTCCGTGAGAGGAAACTTCGCTTCCCCTTCACCTCGGTTGCTTAACCATGGTGATCCCTTCGATGTCCCCGGATTAAAAATGTAATCCTAGACAAAAGGGATTCCCAAGACAACCAAGTCATCGTCGTGCTATTCGTTTAGAGAGGTCACTTGAACAAACTAGTTGTTCAAGCGACCATCCTCTATTCTACGAGTAGCCGCGGAATAGACGATGTCCGGATCGCCGGTTTTTGTGTTTAGACTCGGGATCCAAGTATTATTTAGCCTATTTACAGAAATATAACATGCTTATATTTTGAAAAACAAACACAAGCAATGAATAAAAGAGATAGAAGAATAGTTATACCTCTTGGTCTTCTAATGTATGACCCTCCTCCTTTTGGACGTCGTGTGGGCGACGATCCACCAAAAGTCAAAGCTCCTAGATCGCAAAACTTCCTTCCTTGCTTTTCCCAAGAAAGAGGAAGAAGAGAAACAATGTTTTTCTCCTTCAAAAACTCAACCAACAAAGAACTATAGAAGTTCTTGCCGCCGGCCAACTAGAAGGAGAAGAAGATGATGGAAAACTACCAAGACACCAAGGGAAACCCTATATCTTGTTTCCACCACCTAAGGAGAAGAGAGGGAGTGTTTTTGGGCGCCGGAAAAGGGCTGGGAAGGGCTGGAATAGCTGCTGGACGTTGGCCACAAGGCAAGGAAGAAGAAGGAAAACTTGCCTTATTTGGTGCCACCCTTGCTTCCAAACCCTAACCCTAATTCCAATCCTATCTCAACTAGGATTGCCCTATTCTTGCCGCCCAAGCCTTGCTCCCTCTCTATGATCATCTTCACGCCAACCCCATGCCACCTTTTATAGAGTTTGGGTATAAGCCATGAAATAATCTCCTCCATTGGTTCTAGGGATTTAATCTCAACCGTCGGATCTAGAGATTTAATCTCAACCGTCGGATCTTAGAGATTTAATCTCTACCAATGGATCTTAGTGTTTTGTTTCTATCCATTGGATCTAAGCATCTTGAGGTGTTAATGGGCTACATTAGGGACCATGAGGAGGAGTTGGGTCTTGGCCACCCATGGATCAAGCTCACATAAAGTCTGATCCACTAATGATGATCCAATCCACTAAAGGTCCATCATTGATCTACCTCACCAACCCCCATATGACAATATGGGCTCCATATATTATTTGTACATTTTCTCCCCGTGTTTAAGATCTCGAATGTCCATCGATTAATTAATTTACTAACCATTAATTAATCAACATCTAACTCCTTGAGTAGTACCACTCAACCTTTTCATCATGCCGGACCAAGTCCACCTGCAGGGTTTACATGATGAACCTTATGAGCTCCTCAAGGGGACATCATCATCCTAATATATAGGACATGATTTCCTCCTATAATCAATGGCACACCATATAAATAATATCATCTCCCAACTTACCGAGTCTATCGATTTAATCTATAAATCTCGCCCATTGGTAAATCAAAGAGATGAGTACTAAGTATATGTGCCCATTATTATATCGGGATTAAGAGCATGTACTAAATAATATCTGAGGTCCGATTCGATTATGTAGTCAGCAATAAATCGAATCACCTCTGTGTCGGTCCTGCTCAATACACACAAAGTGCACTAGTGTGATTCTATGGTCAAGACAAACCAATACCAAATCACACTACAACCATTCCGATGGTTTGTCCAAAGTCATCTCGGTTGTGAGCCTTTACTTATACTTTACAAGGAGCCAATAACAAGATCTCCCGTGTGACACCACACACCATGTTATCTACAATGTAACGTATTAGACAATATTGCATAACCATAAAAATATGCAAACAATGATCATGTGATTCTTATTTCAAAATAAAGATGTTCATACAAAAGATAGACTTTTCAGTATACATCCCTACAATCTCCCAGTTATACTAAAAGACTATGCTGTCCTCATACTGCCATACATCTGATTCCCCTTCCCTCCACATGCCTATCAAAGCTCTCTCTAGAAGGGCCTTAGTGAAAGGGTCTACCTGGTTATCCTCTGATGCAATCTAGGCGACAACAACTTCTACCTCCTTTACGATTTCTCGTATCAGGTGGTACTTACACTCTATATGTTTACTAGCCTTATGGGCTCGTGGTTCCTTCGAGTTTGCAACTGCACCATTATTATCACAATAAATTGTGATAGTTCTGGGCAAACCAGGAATCACATCCAAGTCCATCAGGAAGTTCCTGAGCCACTCAGCTTCCTTGGCTGCCTCATAGGCTGCCACATACTCAACTTCCATGGTGGAGTCCACCATGCATTTCTGCTGGACACTCCTCCATACAATGGTTTCACTTCCCAAAGTAAACACAAAACCTGAGGTAGACTTACTGTTATCCCTATCTGATTGGAAGTCACAATCCATGCAACCCATAGGGAGTAATTAGTCTGCCCGGTAAACTAGCATATAATCCCTAGTCCTTCTCAGGCACTACAATATATGCTTTACCGCAGTCCAATGTCCCTGTCCTGGATTACTCTGATATCTACTGACCATGCCCACAGCAAAGCAGATATCGAGTCTTGTACATAGCATCACATACATGAGGCTTCCTACTGCCGAAGCATAAGAAACCGCCTTCATCTCCTCTATTTCCTTAGATGAAGGAACTCCATGCCCGAAAGGTAGAAAACCCTTCTTGGAGTTCTGCATGCTAAAACGATCCAAAATTGTGTCTATGTATGAAGCTTGGAATAAGCACAACATCCTTTTCCTGCGATCCCTTATAACCTTGATCCCAAGGATGTGTTCCGCTTCTCCTAAGTCCTTCATATCAAACTGTTTGGACAACCATACCCTTACGCCCGATAACACTTTGATATTGTTGCCAATCACCAAAATGTTATCTACGTATAGTACAAGAAATACCACTACGTTTCTGTCACATCTCTTGTATACACAAGACTTATCCGGACTTTGAATAAATTCATAAGACTGGATTTTCCTCATCAAAGCGGATGTTCCAAGACCTCGAAGCTTGCTTCAATCCATAAATGGACCGATTAAGCTTACATACAAGATGCTCTTTGCCCTTAGCAATGAATCCCTCTGGTTGCTTCATATAGATGTTTTCCTCAAGACTTCCATTAAGGAAAGCTGTCTTGACATCCATCTGCCACACCTCATAATCCATATGAGGTGCTATGCATAAGAGAATCCGGATAGATTTAAGCATGGCTACCGGCGAAAAGGTCTCCTCATAATCGATACCCTCTTTCTGAGTATACCCCTTCGCAACAAGCCTCGCTTTGAAGGTCTCAACCTTCGCATCTATTCCTCTCTTTCTTTTGTAGATCCACTTGCATCCAATGGTTTTTACACCATCGGGTGGTTCTACTAGCTCCCAGACCTGATTTGAATCCATAGATTCAATCTCAGCATTCATTGCACTCTGCCAAGATACTGCATCTTTATCTTGCATTGCCTCATCATATGTCCAGGGATCAGGTTCATGTTCGCCAGGGACCAAATCAGAAGATTCTCCCAAGAACATGAATCTATCAGGCTGTCTTACAACCCTCCCACTATGACGAGGTATCACCTGTGTATCCTCTGTGACACGCGGTGCAGTGACATGTGGTATATCCTCTTGTATCGGTGGTACTAAAGAAGTGACTTCCCCTTTTAACTCCTCCAGAACAATTTTACTCTTGGGCTTATGGCTCATCACATAGTCTTCCTCTAGAAATCTGGCGTTCGTGCTAACGATCACCCTCTGATTTCTAGGACTATAAAACAATCCACCCTTCATTCCTCTGGGATAGCCAACGAACAATCGTACTTCTGTACGAGGTTCCAACTTATCAGCATTTGCCTTCAGCACATGTGCTAGACTTCCCCATATCCGAATATGTCTTAGACTAGGCTTTCGCCCAGTCCACAACTCTATGGGAGTAGAAGGCACTGATTTAGATGGAACCAAGTTCAGAATGTATACCGTCGTATCTAGAGCATATCCCCAGAACGAATCTGGCAAGTCAGAATAACTCATCATCGATCTAACCATCTCCATAAGAGTCCTATTCCTTCGCTCTGCTACACCATTCTGCTAGGGTGTGCCAGGTGCAGTCAATTGGGATTGAATCCCAGCCTCTGATAAGTAGTTCCTAAACTCTCCCAAGAGGTACTCACCACCACGATCAGATCGTAGTGTTTTGATACTTTTACCTTGACGTTTCTCCACATCAGCCTTGAATTCTTTGAACTTGTCAAAGCATTCAGACTTGCGGCGCATCAGGTAAATGTATCCATATCTTGAGTAATCGTCTATAAAAGAGACGAAATACTCAAAACCACCTCTAGCCTGGATAGACATAGGACCACACAAATCAGAATGAACCAATTCTAACACATCTTTGGCTCTATACCCCTTGGCCTTAAAAGGCCTCTTGGTCATCTTACCCTCCAAGCAAGATTCACACGTTGGGAGATCCTCCACCACTAATGAACCCAAAGGTCCATCAGCTATCAACCTTTGAATTCTGCTTAGGTTAATGTGACCAAGCCTAAGATGCCAAAGATATGTTTGGTTCATCTTCGAAGGTTCTTTTCTCTTATTGGAATTAGAAGATGAGTTATTAACTTCAATTTACATCGTGGGAGCTTTTGGTTCAAGTGTGTACAAATTTCCTACTAATGTACCCGAACAGATAATGTCCCTATTTCTTCTTATAACATATCTGTCATCAAAAGAAATAGATTATCCATCTAGAACAAATTTAGAAACCGAAATTAATTCTTTCTAAATAAGGGTACATAAAGGAAATTCTTAAGAACCAAAACCTTTATTTTTCTCAAAAGATAAATAAAACATCTCCCACTGCAATATCCGCCATCTTCATGGCATTGCCCAAGTAAATGGTAATATCCCCTTTAGCTAGTCGTCGGGTTTCCTGGAACCCCTGCAAAGTGTTGCAGACATGATTAGTGGCTCTCGTATCTACACACCAGGTGCCGGTAGATAATGCCTCTAACCATGTTTCAACGACTGGTCCAAAGGATATACCTTTGTTCTTCTTTGGATTGGGACAGTCCTTTTTCCAATGTCCATCCTGCTTGCAAGTGAAGAACTTGCCTTTCGGCTTCTTCACTCCTTCCTGAGATCCTCCCACCACGTTTGCTCCACCCTGTTTCTCCTTCTTCTTGCCTTTCGGCTTAGAAGTAGAAACCTTTTGAGCAACCATGGCTTGAGGACAATCTTTGAAGAGTGTATACTTGTACTTCTTAGCAGATAAGACAACATCTAGATTCTTTTCCAATCAACATTATTTGGGTACAGTAAGTTTATTTCCTTTAGTATCATAATAAGTGGACTGAAAGTCATTTTGAAAATCCTAAGAATCACAATGATCAAAATATTAGATTTCAAATTTTATTGATTCCTCAAAACAATAAAATTTTTAAAATCAACCAACACCTCAAAACACCGAGAATATCGTATGCCACGATAGTGTGGACGTATATGAATTCTACATTTGTAAGAGGAGGTTTTAGCCATTAATTTTACTATCTTGTCAACCTAACTTTTTGACAAGTAAAATTAATAGTTGGTTCCTCTTTGGCCCTACAAATAAAAGCAGTGACTCCGATGGGGAGGATACTTATATTTGTATCTAAGTGTTCACCATTACTCGGTACCAAGGTAATTATCTTGGGTTATGTGCCTTACGATGGGCAAGTACACACGCTCCTTGATAATTTCCTATAACCATATTCGACCTTGTGATCCGCAAACAAACCCATTCGATGGGGAGGAAGGCACTCAGAGCCGACGCGCAAGTTTGTTTGCATCACTTGTCAAATTGTAATGGAGGCCGCGGGAATTTATAAAAATATCCCTCTCCCACTTAGTAATTTGAAATTGAGGAATTTTCCTAGCCTACGACATGCATATCAAACAAAAAGCAATAAATATGAAAAATAAATTATTTTCCAACTATTATGGCTTTTGTCTTCAATATGACTCCTGTCGCATCGCCATCTCGTCCGCTCCTCCTACGCCATGTACGAGTCATCCGGAGATCCGAGCCGAGACTAAATCCTATTTTAATTTACATCCATCGATCCTATACTCCATGAGGGAGTGTACATAAAATCTAGATCGAAAGTAAAATAAAATAAAGAGCGGCTAAACAATGCCGTATTTAATTTACAAAAACTAAATACTAGCCTCGTCAACCCCGAGGATTCAACAAAATAAACATTTACACACATACAATCACATACACACACATGCCATAATAGTCGAATCTTATGCCTGCAACCAAAGAGTTAAACTACGCATATCCTACTATTATCTGACATATTTAATATATGAAAAAGTGCATAAAAATTAACCGAATCCTAAACACACAAAACCGGAAACCTTGGCTCTGATACCAATTGAAGGGATTTCCCTTTGCCGAGTCCGTGAGAGGAAACTTCGCTTCCCCTTCACCTCGGTTGCTTAACCATGGTGATCCCTTCGATTTCCCCGGATTAAAAATGTAATCCTAGACAAAAGGGATTCTCAAGACAACCAAGTCATCGTCATGCTATTCCTTTAGAGAGGTCACTTGAACAAACTAGTTGTTCAAGCGACCATCCTCTATTCTACGAGTAGCCGCGGAATAGACGATGTCCGGATCGCCGATTTTTGTGTTTATACTCGGGATCCAAGTATTATTTAGCCTATTTACAGAAATATAACATGCTTATATTTTGAAAAACAAACACAAGCAATGAATAAAAGAGATAGAAGAATAGTTATACCTCTTGGTCATCTAATGTATGACCCTCCTCCTTTTGGACGTCGTGTGGGCGACAATCCACCAAAATTCAAAGCTCCTAGATCGCAAAACTTCCTTCCTTGCTTTTCCCAAGCAAGAGGAAGAAAAGAAACAATGTTTTTCTCCTTCAAAAACTCAACCAACAAAGAACTATAGAAGTTCTTGCCGTCGGCCAACTAGAAGGAGAAGAAGATGATGGAAAACTACCAAGACACCAAGGGAAACCCTATATCTTGTTTCCACCACCTAAGGAGAAGAGAGGGAGTGTTTTTGGGCGCCGGCCAAGGGCTGGGAAGGGCTAGAATAGCTGCTGGACGTTGGCCACAAGGCAAGGAAGAAGAAGGAAAACTTGCCTTATTTGGTGCCACCCTTGCTTCCAAACCCTGACCCTAATTCCAATCCTATCTCAACTAGGATTGCCCTATTCTTGCCGCCCAAGCCTTGCTCCCTCTCTATGATCATCTTCACGCCAACCCCATGCCACCTTTTATAGAGTTTGGGGATAAGCCATGAATTAATCTCCTCCATTGGTTCTAGGGATTTAATCTCAACCGTCGGATCTAGAGATTTAATCTCAACCGTTGGATCTTAGAGATTTAATCTCTACCAATGGATCTTAGTGTTTTGTTTCTATCCATTGGATCTAAGCATCTTGAGGTGTTAATGGGCTACATTAGGGACCATGAGGAGGAGTTGGGTCTTGGCCACCCATGGATCAAGCCCACATAAAGTCTGATCCACTAATGATGATCCAATCCACTAAAGGTCCATCATTGATCTACCTCACCAACCCCCATATGACAATATGGGCTCCATATATTATTTGTACATTTTCTCCCCGTGTTTAAGATCTCGAATGTCCGTCGATTAATTAATTTACTAACCATTAATTAATCAACATCTAACTCCTTGAGTAGTACCACTCAACCTTTTCATCATGCCGGACCAAGTCCACCTGCAGGGTTTACATGATGAACCTTATGAGCTCCTCAAGGGGACATCATCATCCTAATATATAGGACACGGTTTCCTCCTATAATCAACGGCACACCATATAAATAATATCATCTCCCAACTTACCGAGTCTATCGATTTAATCTATAAATCTCGCCCATTGGTAAATCAAAGAGATGAGTACCAAGTATATGTGCCCATTATTATATCGGGATTAAGAGCATGTACTAAATAATATCTGAGGTCCGATTCGATTATTTAGTCAGCAATAAATCGAATCACCTCTGTGTCGGTCCTGCTCAATACACACAAAGTGCACTAGTGTGATTCTATGGTCAAGACAAACCAATACCAAATCACACTACAACCATTCCGATGGTTTGTCCAAAGTCATCTCGGTTGTGAGCCTTTACTTATACTTTACAAGGAGCCGATAACAAGATCTCCCGTGTGACACCACACACCATGTTATCTACAATGTAACGTATTAGACAATATTGCATAACCATAAAAATATGCAAACAATGATCATGTGATTCTTATTTCAAAATAAAGATGTTCATACAAAAGATAGACTTTTCAGTATACATCCCTACAGTTACCTTCTCCCCTTTATCGAGTTTGATATTGTTGAGTTGGGAGCGAAGGATATCTCTCCTTGCTAGCTTGACCTCGGATGTGCCTTCATGAAGCTCCACTAGCTTCTCCCACATTTCTTTGGCGCTAGAAGATTCTCTTATTCGGTTGACTTCTTGTTGGGGGAGTATGTTGAATAGATGATGCTTGACCTTTGAATTCGCCAAGTACTCCTCTCTTTGCCTCTTTGTCCATTTCGATTTTTCCAATGGATCCCCTTCCTCATCCCTAGGTATCTCAAAACCGTTATCCATTATTAGCATAATTTCAAAATTGGTTTTAAAGAATACCTCCATTCGCTTTTTTCACCAAGCGAATTCTCCTTCAAACTTTGGCGGATGAATGTTGGAGCCGACCATCTCTTGATTGTGCTTGTTGCAGCGGTTAGTCTGGTGATAAGCGACTTGGCTCTGATACTACTTGTTGGAATGTCGATGGCCGGCTAGAGGGGGGTGAATAGCCCTCTTTTGTATACGGTTGAAATCGCTCGTTGATTACTCGTGTACAAAACCGTTAGCGCAGCGGAATAATAAAACTAAAGACAATTAAGAATAACAAAGTATACAAATGCTAACACGAAGTCATAACATGGTTCATGACCTTGTCGCTAATCTACGGACCGATTCATTCCAGGTGAATCACGCCTAAACTTTCACTATTCTCTCCTTGGCACCAAGGAAGGTGGAGGTAACCTTTTCTTACAAGATCACTCTTCTAACAATAGAATTTAGATTAAAACAAGTAAGAAGAGTAGGGTAGCATTTTGGTCACTTTGGTGTTGATTGGAGTTAAAGCATTAGGCTCCCCAAGTGTCCAAAGGCCCCTTCTTGTAGGGAAGAGCTCATTCTTCCCGTTGGGCGCCTGGCAGTCGACTGATGCCTCGATCAGTCGACTACCCCTGTAGTCGTTGCCCTATAATGGCTTCTTCCACGTTGGATTTCATCCAATGGCTCCCACATCAGTCGATTGATCTTCCCATCAGTCGACTGATAGAGCCAACAGACGAGTCCTGTGAGCGAGCAGTCGACTAACAACCATTCTATTCCCGAAATATTCGAGACCAGTCGACTTCTACCATCGAATCGATCGATGGTTTCCAGCGATTATTTATCGCAACCCTTGGTAGTCGATTCGACTCAAACACTAGTCGAGTCTAAGTCGACTTGGAGCAGTCGACTGCCATGGCATGGCAGTGGACTGATGTCGAGAAATCTCATCCGACACTTAGCCAATCGGCCAAGTTTCACGTAAGGCTGCCCCATCCTGGGTTACAATCGCTCACTCTCATTCACTTGGAGTCCCTCGCCTTTGAAGTTGTCTTCGTCCAGCCATGTCCCTCAGATGCGCCAAGCGCACGACTTCGTAGAGCCATCCTTCGCGTCTGCCCTGAAGTCTACTTCCTCCGGCTTCACACTAATGCTCCTCGTTCAGCGGTCCCTCGGATGCACCAAGCGTACGCCTTCCGCAATGCATCTTTCACCGACTCAAAGACCGATCATCAGAGGTGAAACTTGTCAATGCTCTATGTGCGAATTACTAAGTCCTGCATGACTTCAACGCACATATCAAATCCATATCAATCCTAACTTAAACCCTTTGCCACACACATCAAAACTATATCACATGGGTAGATTGCCCTAACAGTTCTAACCATATTAATGGAAGGTGTAGGTTTTAATATTGAGTAAGGGTTTTTATGTCTCATCCTCTTTGCATGAAAATAACTATTATCTATATGACATGACATACATGGCATACATCTACATGTCACGACACGCATGACATAATGATATGCATCTAATGCAATTACATGACATACAATTATAGCATGTACAAAATTTCCTTATATGTCATAACTATTTATGAAAATAAAATATGTTTGATATTTGATTCGTAAAATAAAATCATGAATAAATTAGGAAACAAATTTTCAAATCTAATCACATATTTTATTTATGGAAGGTCTCAATTAAGGAAAGTCAAATTTAATTTAGGAAACAAATTTCCTAAATTGTCAAAACTATTTATGGAAATAAAATATATTTTAGATTTGGTTCCCCAAATCAAATTATGATTAAATTAGGAAACAAATTTTCAAATCTAATCACATATTTTATTTATAGAAAGTGTTAATTTTCATAAATACTTCTAAACTTTTCAAAAGTAGAAGATTTCCATAAACACTTCTAAACTTTCCAAAATTAGAAAATTTCCATAAATACTTCTAAACTTTCCAAAAGTAGAAAATTTCCATAAATACAAATACGACTATCACAAAATAATTTTATGAATATGTCGAAACACAACCTGGGCTCTAATACCATTGTTGGGTTTCCGACACCACGGCGAGTGTGTGTTCGAACATATTTCGTAAACATGTCCACAGCGAAAGAATTAAAAAGCAATAAATCTAATTTATTACAACACACACATCACACACATGCATAGTACAACATGTGTAGACATAATCGTAGTTTCAAATTTTACAATAAAAGAAAATTACTCTAGTTATACCTGACGTATCACGTACAGCAGGAATGACATCAACCGGAGCGGCTCTCGCTAGAATAGCCTCTATCCGTATCCATGCCGAGTACCGTCGGGATAACTTCACCAAGCTACAAGCCTCGTCTTCGTAGGAGTTACTAGCCTCGTGTCGAAGACGATGTGATCGAAAGAAGATCACAATTCGAATCAAAATTCGGATTCGAAAATGAGTCCCCAAAACTCGCTTCTCCGGAAAGGTATTCGTCAACCGATTGACGAATCCATGGTCCTCCACCTATGAGGATTACCGGAAATCGAATCCCCGCCAAGGTAGGCACTGTCGGAGCTCCAAACATCATCCAAACGATGCTCCAACACGTAAGGAAATAATCTGTCCAGAAAAACTAGATAGCTTGGTGGAGGATTTGCAGCGACCCAATGGAGGAAGGCCGGCTACACCTTGGTCACCGGAGCCATGGGATGTCGCCGGAGGGTTGCCGACAGTAGTAGGTGGCCGGCAGCGGCTGGTGGCATCGGTGGCAAGAGCTGCAAGAGGTGGCGGCGTGGAGACTTTTGGCGGCGGCAAGGAGAAGAGAGGGAGAGGAGAGGGAGAGGAGAGGAGAAGTTTATTCCCAAAATAAAACTTAGGGCTCTCCAAAAACCTAACCGCATTTTTATGTGTTTCTTAACCATTAAGAAAACTTCTCCTTAGAGTTATTGGTTCATAACCAAAACCTGTTAACCCAGTCCAATAACTTAAGTTAAAATTAACCGAACCGAGTTGGTCTATGTTTAGTTAAAATGAACCGAACCAACTTTGGTTCATTCGTTTAAAACAAACCAAACCCCTTTGGTTTATTCTCCACCATTGGATTAGAACCAAACCAATTTGGTTCATCCATCATGTCTTCATAAGACTCAGCCCTTCCATGCTTCCATTTTGACTGAAACAATTTCATGTTCACTCCTTTTTTGGTACAACCAAACCTTGTTTCTTTTGATCTGAGAATCTCATTCTGAAGCTCGTTTTAAATCCTTCGGATTACGTTCATTGTGCGTGTGACCAAATAGGTTCCCGATTTATGTTGGTCATCTATAATTAACCATTAATTATAGAACGATCATGAGTGACACCTAGTAGTACATCATGATTCCCAATTAATCAGAAAATCAACGGTTTATTCCAGAACCATTTCTGAAACCCTTCAGCAGCTACAATGAATCGTTCCCCATTCCCTTCATTCATCTTATACCCACTTGGTTCAAGACATGGTCTATAGTGTCAGTCCCCACTAGGCTGACTACGTCACACCTAGCCCAAGTATCATTTCATTGTTCTACGAATTTTAGTTACTGCATATGTATCCAAGAGTACCTTACTCTAAACATGTAATGCTTTGGCCAAAGACTTTAGTAACAATCCGACGAGAGGCCATGGGTATACATCTCCTCACAAGGAGTGGTGAATCCTTTATAGGCTATTCAAACACCTTCAGCCACATCGACTTATACCCAATCATCCCGGGTCCACATCTCCTCAGAGATGCTTCCTTAAGATGTCAAAGTATAAGTCTTCATGACCAAGATGACTTGAATACCGTAAGTCAAAGGAACATCATACTTAAGCTGCAATAAGAACTTAATTGACATATCCATATATGCAGAGAACCATATGAAGTCTTATAGCTGGTCACTCGAATGAACTAGTTACCATAACTAGCATCGACGATTAACTGTAGACATCACAATGTATCCAGCCAGTGAGAATCAGCTGATTGGATACACCAAAGAGTATATCTTGTGCTAGTCTCGATAGAATTGATGGTGTCCAAATCCATCAATTCATCGACTAGGGATAATTCCAATACATCACAATTACACATGTAGAGATACTCACTAGTTGTAATCCAATCACAAATTCTCTCATGCTGTGAATCATATTGTGGACATTTAGTAAATGAGTTTAAGATCTAATCAAATACATGAAAACATGTATACTCAAATAGTGAATCTTCATTTATCATATAAATGGTTTAAACATAAGGCGATTGCCTTAGGACACCTCTCATATATTACTAACTTGTGTAGGGCATCGGTACGGCCGGCTAGAGGGGGGTGAATAGACCTCGTTCGTTGGATGTCATATTTTGCTCGTCTACAAAAAATTAGCGCAAGCGGAATATGCAAATATATAAATAAAGACAAGCAAAATATAAACAAGCAATACAAACACGAGATGTAACATGGTTCACGGCTACGCCGCAAATCCACGGTCCGATTCGTCCACGGTGAATCACTCCGCAATCTATCCACTAGATCTCTCCTTTGCACAAAGCTAGGTGGAGGTAACCTCTTTATACAAAAACACTCCTCTTACAAATATAATGGAAATAAGCTCAAGTAAGAGGATGGAAAGCTTTAGGGAACTTTGGGAGAGTATTAGAGCATAAGCATTAGCCTCCCAAAGCCTCATCCCCTTCCTTTTTATAGAGGAAGAGGGTTTCTTCCCGTTGACACAGGATCAGTCGACTGATTCCCTCGATCAGTCGACTGATCCCGTAGCCGTTGCCCAATAACGACTGCTTTCCATGTTGGATTCCATTCAACGGTATTGGCATCAGTCGACTGATGGCACCATCAGTCGACTGGTGCTCGATCAGTCGAGTCCTCAACGAGGTCGACTCCACTCTGTGCCCGTGCACAATGACATCGATCGTATGCGTCCCTTGGCGATTGGGATGACATTATCGATCGGCGGTCCCAAGGCGATCGCTAAACCAAATGCCCATGAGTCGACACCCGGTCGAACCCAATCAACTTCGAGCGATCATTGCCATTCCATGATCGGCGGTGTCGAAAATCCCATCCGACACTTAGCCAAATGGCCAAGTTTCACCTACGAGCTACTACTCCTTCCCGGGTTACATTCGCTCACTCTCATCCTTCGGAGTCCCTCGTCTTCGAAGTTCTCTTCATTCTTGGCCACGTCCCTCGGCAGCATCAGGCGCACGGCTCTGCAATGCTCCTTCGCGTCTCTTGCCTCGAAGTCTACTTCCTCCGGCTTCACTCCAAGCTTATCGTCCGGCGGTCCCTCGGATGCTCCAAGTGCACGGCTTCCGCAAAGCAATCCTTCACCGACTCAAGGACCGAGTCATGAGTGTGAAACTCGCCACGGCTCCATGTGCGAATTACTAAGTCCTGCACGACTTCAACGCACATATCAAATCAACATGACAAACTAACTTAAACCCTTTGCCACACACATCAAAACCTAATCATGGCAAGAGATTGCCCTAACAATCTCCCCCTTTTTGATGTGTGGCAATCCGTTTAAGTTAGGTAAAAACATTTGATAAAAATTTCTAAGGTAAGAAAGCATGTAAGCATAAAACATGATATAGCAACATGCAACTCCCCCTTAATCCATGAAACTCTCCATACAATTTAAATTTCTCCCCCTATCACTTTTTAACAATTTCTCCCTCCCCCTATCACAATTTACTTAAACATAATTATCTCTCCCCCTTTGACACCATCCAAAAGATTAACACTAAGTTAAAAACTAATGGCATCAAGTATAATAGAGGAAAAAATACCAAAAATTGCTCTAAAACCTGAATTCGGCCTCAATTAGTCTGATTTACAGGCCATCAGTCGACTGGTTCAGATACCAGTCGACTGGCACATGTTTTTTAGGATTTCCTGATTTTCGGACCGAATTTCAGAAATGCGTTGAAAATTCCAAAAAATTCAAAAAATTATGAAATTTGGCGAACACATTTCTTTTAAGTATATCTATCAGTGAAAAATAGGTTTTCATGAAAAAGTCATCATATTTTCACGTTTTTGCCAAAAATCCAAAAGGTTTAAAAATCACTAGGTTTTTGACCATTCTAGTATCAAGTTTAACACCTAGTTTTGGTTCCAATTGTTTCAAAACATGAATACATAGATTTTAGATTAAGAAATTGTTTTGAAAACATATGAAATATCCAACCATGATCTTTGGGAAATATGTCTATGAATTAAACATAAGTCTTCCCCATGATTGGTCTATTATTGCTATTTTGATACTTTAAATGACCATCTAAATGCCATAGGCATTAGTGGACATTTGTATCATTCTAACATCTCACCCATGCTAAGTTTTCAATCAAAGTAGCCTATGGTGAGTGTGAGATGCATCCTAGGGGGTATTTGTATATACTTAACCATTATATTCATACAATTCTATCAAGGTTAAGTATCAACCTAATAATCCTCATGATCATAAAGGCATATATCAATTAAATTTACATTATGATCATGAAATACATGTATTCATCAAATTGTAATCATGCATTAGGTATTATATGATCATAATAAACAAAGTATCACCTAAAGCATGATTCAAACCTATTTCCCATGATTATGTGCCAAATATCAATAGCATAAATCATGATTGCAAACATGTGTAACAATTACATTAATCATCATGATTTATGCATTATTATCTATTTATGGGCACGTTATCATCACCCAACACTATTTAAAAATGTTGTCCCACCATCCTAAGTCAACCAAAATATGATATAGGTCAATTGCATATGGTTGACTATCCTAAGGTTATCCTAACCCTTAAGGATGGATTTTGGAACCCAAAATAAGTTCTTTCCTATTGGGTTCACTAAGTATTCCTTGGGGATCCATTTCGTAGCTATTACTTTCTTCTTATCTTGTCCCCTAGCTATTAGGCATTTGTAGGCCTTTTCATTTTTCTTTTCTTTGTATCCTAGGCCTTTCTTATTGAAGCTAGCTCTTTGGCTCCCAATTATCATGTTAAGGGTGTTGGAGCCAATTGTAAACTTTTCTAGGGCTTTTGTCAAATAGTCTACCTTTTCCCTTAAAGCCCTATTTTCTTCTATACATGCATCACTAACATTAAATGGCATATATTCATCTGAGCATGCATCATTTAAGCTAGAAGAAATATTATCATCATTTAAGCATGCTTTTTCTAACTTCTCTTCTAAGTCCTTAATTTGTTCAAGCATGCATTTATTCTTTTTCTTGGCTCTAAATAAGTCCTTAGTGAGGCTAGAAATCATAGACATAATTTGCTTAGGGGGTAGATTTGTTACCTCACTTACCAAATCCTCTTCTTCGGATGAGGATGTAGAGGAAGCTCCCCCTTCATTTGAGCTCTCCCCACTTGTGCTTGATTCTTCATTTGAGGAGGAGGAACAATCCAAATCATCAAAAGCCATTAGTGCAAAATTTGAGTAGACATGTTCTTCTTCTTCTGATGAGGATGAGGAAGCAAGGGCATCCCATGTCTTTGCTTTGAGAGCCATGGCCTTTCCTTTTTCCTTGGCCTTCTTTTCCTCTTCCTTCTTTTTACTCCCCTTTTTCTTCTTCTTTTCTTCTTTCTTCTTCCTTTCTTCCTTGCTTTTGTTTAGGAAAGGACAATTGTCCCTTATGTGCCCCTCTCCTTGGCAATTGTAGCATATGACCTTCCCCCTAGGTCTTCTTCTCCTATCATGAGATTTATTAAATTGAAAACCTTTTAACGTACGTCTTACCCTCCTTACCATATACGCTTCTTCCGTGCTATCCATGGAGGAGGATGAGGATGCTTCGTCATCGGAGGAGGAAGGAACTTCCATCTTCTTCTTCCCCTTATTTGCCATCAATGCTACTCCCCTTGAAGGTTGGATTCTAGGCTCTTCTTGTATTCCTTCAAGCCTCGTTTCGTGGAGCTCCATTGTTGAGAAAAACTCCTCCAAGGTACTTACTTCCAAGTTCTTGGAGATGTAAAATAAATCCACCATGGAGCTCCATCTTGAGGACCGGGGAAAGGCATCTATGTCCTTCATTACCATATCCCAGTTGGAGAGCTTTTCTCCTACACTTGTTAGCCCAATTAATATTTCTTTAAATCTAGAATGTAGGGAAGTTACCTTTTCTCCCTTTTCAAGCTTAATATTTGATAGTTGGGAGCGGAGGAGATCTCTTCTTGCTAGCTTGGCTTCCGAAGTGCCTTCATGAAGTTCAACTAACTTCTCCCACATCTCCTTAGCACTAGAACATTCCCCTATCCTATTGACTTCTTGTTGGGGGAGTACATTATAGAGATGGTGTTTGGCCTTTGAATTTGCCAAATACTCCTCTCTTTGTCTTTTGCCCCATCTCGATTTCTCCAATGGCTCCCCATCTTCGTTCCTAGGCAACTCGAAACCGTTTTCCATAATTAACAATATTTCAAAGTCGGTTTGGAAGAATACCTCCATTCGCTTCTTCCACTAAGCGAATTCCCCTTTGAACTTCGGCGGATAAATGTTCGAGCCGGCCATCGTTTGATGAAGTGCTTGTTGCGGTGGTTAGTCCAGTGACAAGCAACCTCACTCTGATACCACTTGTAGGGGATCGGTACGGCCGGCTAGAGGGGGGTGAATAGCCCTCGTTCGTTGGATGCCATATTTTTCTCGTCTACAAAACGTTAGCGCAAGCGGAATATGCAAATATATAAATAAAGATAAGCAAAATATAAACAAGCAATACAAACACGAGATGTAACGTGGTTCATGGCTATGCCGCTAATCCACGGTCCGATTCGTCCACAGTAAATCACTCCGCAATCTATCCACTAGATCTCTCCTTTGCACAAAGCTAGGTGGAAGTAACCTCTTTATACAAAAACACTCCTCTTACAAATATAATTGAAATAAGCTCAAGTAAGAGGATGGAAAGCTTTAGGGAACTTTGGGAGAGTATTAGAGCATAAGCATTAGCCTCCCAAAGCCTCATCCCCTTCCTTTTTATAGAGGAAGAGGGTTTCTTCCCGTTGACACAGGATCAGTCGACTGATTCTCTCGATCAGTCGACTGATCCCGTAGCCGTTGCCTAATAATGGCCGCTTTCCATGTTGGATTCCATCCAACGGTATTGGCATCAGTCGACTAATGGCACCATCAGTCGATTGGTGCTCGATCAGTCGAGTCCTCAACGAGGTCGACTCCACTTGGCGGTCGGCCGATCATCGATATCGATCGGCCGGTCGCGATCGGCCCGCTAAACCAAATGCCCATGAGTCGGACACCGGTCGAACCCAATCGACTGAAGCGAAGCCGACTGCCATTCCATGGCAGTCGACTGGTGTCGGGAAATCCCATCTGACACTTAGCCAAATGGCCAAGTTTCACCTACGAGCTACTACCCCTTCCCGGGTTACATTCGCTCACTCTCATCCTTCGGAGTCCCTCACCTTCGAAGTTCTCTTCGTTCTCGGCCACGTCCCTCGGGAACATCAGGCGCACGACTCTGCAATGCTCCTTCGCATCTCTTGCCTCGAAGTCTACTTCCTCTGGCTTCACTCCAAGCTTCTCGTCCGGCGGTCCCTCGGATGCTCCAAACGCACGACTTCTGCAAAGTAATCTTTCACCGACTCAAGGACTAAGTCATGAGTGTGAAACTCACCACGACTCCACGTGCGAATTACTAAGTCCTGCACGACTTCAACGCACATATCAAATCAACATAACAAACTAACTTAAACCCTTTGCCACACACATCAAAACCTAATCATGGCAAGAGATTGCCCTAACAACTTGGAGGCCATCCCCACCTGGATTAATGATTCTCTAGTTGATGTGAATTTTGTTAGGTCTCACATATTTTACAGATTTCGGGTACCCAGGGCAATCATTAACGATCAAGGGTCTCACTTTTGCAACAGACACATGAAGGCCATGTTAAGCAGAGAGATTAAGTCTATACTGGAGAAGACAGTGGGGCCAGACAGAAAAGATTGGAGCTAAAGTGAGGGAAGTGGACCTTGATGATGCTTTTTCTCCGACATGAAAGGGGAGTGTGTTCTTTTGTTTACTGCATTTATTCCCTTCCTTTCATGTTTGAAATAATTTTTGTGGTTGATTGCTTGTTTGCCCATTTACCTAGGTTTGTTTGTCTGCTGTTGAGTTCAAATAAAATTCCCTATGCTTGCTTTAGTATCATTTCAAAGGTAGTAAAAATTAGTTAAGTTTGATCATCAAATTGTGGATTTTTGTGTATGATAGAAGACTTCACTTGCATGCAGTCACTTGTTATGATGGTGAACTTTTTATTGACAGACCAAGCTTGATGTTTTATTCACCTAGTGAGGTTGTAAGTCATTCTTATCATTTACCCACTTTTGTGTGATAACATATGTGATACTTGTTGTTCTAGAACTTGCTTTGAGTCTTTTCAAAACTACAGTAACATTTACTTACTTGAATATGATGAAGGATTTCATTCTTGGTTCTTTTTCCTTACTTGGTTTTCTTGTCTAATCCACTTGATACTCCCACATTTGATATCTTACTTGTCATATATCTTCATTTACTATCCATTGTCTTTGTATCTTTGTTGATTATCTTTTTCATATCTATTATTTTCCATGTTGGAGGAATAGGTTGATGGGGGTTATTGTCTGAGACGGACAAAATTTTTAAGTGTGGGGGAGGAGCCATATTATTTTTTGTTGGAAACATGATATGGAAGGCATAGTTTTTAGAGGGCATTGGCCTTGAGATGCATTTGTCTGTGATTAGTACTTGATTTTCTACGCAAAAAAAAATGGCACCATTGATGTTTCTTTTGTAAAAAATAAAAAAATAAAAAAATTGTGCAATTGTATTGCAGGCAAATGTAATTTGCAATGTGTTGGATAGAGTCATTTAATCTTGAAAATCTAATTCTTAAGTTTCCAAATGTTCTAGCCTCACCCCATGTTGTTGGTGTCATTGAGCAATCTACAGAGCAACTCATCAGGTTTATTTCTCCAATTCTTCTATTATTTTTTGTTCATTGTACCTTTGTCTTGTACTTCTCTTTGTATACTTTATCTGTAGTCTACTTTTGATCTCATTCTGATTCTTGATAAATACTTTTGATTCATTTGTGAGATGTATTGATAGCAGTAGAGAAGTAGATGATAAGAAAGCATATGGGAGTGCTAGATTACATGTTGTTTTGAGGGCGCCCCACTCCTACGTTTATTATGTGAGCATCAGTGTATTTATCCATTTTGGGAGGTTTTGTATTAGGCTTAGTCTATTTGATTTGATTGGAAATCATCATACATGTTGACTATTATAGGAGTTGGATCTTTTGACTACCTTGTATCCGGATCGATTTGTGATCCTAAGCAACTAATTTTTCCTATCTCTGAATTATTGATATGGGGTATTGTTTGGGGAATGAGTGATTGAGTCAGTGTTTCTTTATTTTTATTATTGCTCGAGACGCACAAAATTTAGTGTGGGGGAATTTGATAGCTTCGTTTTTATTGTGCTATTTGATTTATGGATTAGACATTTTAGGCTCTTTGATGGGGTAATTATTGTTATTCGGTATGTTTTTTACATATTGTGTATATTTGCGATTAATTTCATTAATTCCTATAATTTCAGTATTTTTCATGAATTGCATGTGATTTTGTATGAAACATGAAAAGAGGGCCTGATTGGAGCAATCACAGTCGTCAATCTGGATCCAAATCTATCGCAACCATTGGATTTGATTGATTAGTCTACTTAGGGAGAAAATTAATGGGATAATTAAACCCTATCTCTAAATGGGCGGCTGAGATGGAGGGGCGTGCGATCGGACGACTAAGAAAATGTAGTTTAAAAAAACCTAACATTTTCTCGCCATAGGATCAGCGAGCGACGAGAAGCAGTGCACCTTCTGTAGGAACGTTCAGTGACCGCTAGAGGGGGGTGAATAGCGATTCGTCGTAGATGGAAGTCGTTTCATGCTTGCTACAAATTGATTAGTGCACAGCGGAAATAAAGCAATAACAAAAACACACAAGCACAATAGATAACATGATATAACGTGGTTCAGAACCGAATGGTTCATACTCCACGGATTGGGCTCTAAAGGCCCTAGCGATGCCAACACACACCACTATAACAAATAACTCCTTCTCAGAACAATCCAAAGGTGGATAAACCTCGTACAAGTGATTAAAACAGTAATACTAAGAAAATACAATCAAATACAAATATGAAATGCAATACAAGTAAAGAAAATAATTTTACAAGAGCTTTTGATTGCTTGCTTTTGGTTGCTTTAAGAGTAGCCTTGGAGACCCCGAATTGCAACAACAAATCACCCAAAAGAAGCTCAAAAAACCTTGCCAAAAATCCTCCCCACGAACAGCTTTTATAACCTGCATTTGGGCTGATTTTTTGCCTAGCAGTCGACTAATCGGGACCATTAGTCTACTGCCCTTGTATCCATTGTCTCACAACGGCATGAGCCACGTCGAATAAGTCCAACGGATAGACCATCAGTCGACTGATGGCTCAATCAGTCGAGTGTTCTGGTTGATCACTCGACTGGAGAGCTTTCTGTGCCCGAAAACTTGACCATTAGTCGACTGATCTCGGATCGATCGGCCGCTAATCTTGGCGATCGCTAGGCCATCTTCCCACAATCAAACCCTAGTTGACTCCCATCAATCGATTGACCATAGTCCCAGTCGACTGATACACCTCAAACATGAGATTTTAACCCAAGTATGGTGCCCCCATACTTGCTAGACCACCCTTAGCCTAGACCTAAGCCTTTTAGCCACCTCCATCAGCCTCACGCCTATTGGATCTCTCTAAGTCATCCATGACTTGTTCATCCATATGCTAGCCTTCAGGTCCTTCCAACGGCTATTGTCATGCTAATGGTGTCTACACTGCCAAGGCACATTGGGCTTATGCTGCCAAGACTTCGTTTGGACTTTACGTCGCCAACCATTGGACTTATCAATTGCCAAGTACCTATGACTTGGACTTTCACTGCCAAGACTACCTTGGACTTACGTGGCCAATACTACACCCTTGGACTTCCTTGCCAACCTAATGTTGGGCTTTCCATGCCAAGACCCATTCTTGGACTTTTCCTTGTCAAGACCTATGCTTGGACTTTCCTTTGCCAAGACCCATTCTTGGACTTTTCATGCCAAGTACACAAGACTTGGACTTCTCCTATGACAATGGTCAAACCATCGTCAAACATCAAGTATGACCTGGGACGATTGCATCAGCAATCTCCCCAACACATGGCAGACATCATGTCAAACATTAAAACACTACTCGAGTCAAACTCGAGTCTGGTCAATCATGACCTGGGTCGATTGCACCAACAATCTCTCCCTTTTTGATGTTTGACAAAAACACCCTTGAGTTAGGACCCTAACTCAAATTCCCTTAACAGTTATCCCAAATTGGTAATTTTACTTTCTCCCCCTTTTTGACATACATCAAAAAGGATCTCCCAAGGAGGTTAATGTCTTATATCCAATGAGATCTTACAATCTCCTTCTTGGTCCAAAGACACCTAGGATGCCTACAATCTTCCTAGTGATAAGTCTCACATCCCTTAAGAGAGACATTCCTATGAACTCTCCCAATTTCCAAATTGGGTATCTCAAAATCCCATTTCTCTCCTCATGAGAAAAAATACATCCATCATCTCATGATGGATACCTCCCCCTAAAGGCTTGCTCCCCCTTGACCATTGCACCAACAATGTCCTTGGGAAGTCTCTAAGCCAATAGGAACACTAAACCATCAAAAATAAGGTTCAAAGTTCAACATTGAACTTTCCAATACCTTAAAATTGATACACACCCTAACAACTCTCCTAATCCATATCCAATGAATTTTCACCCTTTCTAATACTTCCTAAAGCATATCCTAGGGTTAGGAGTAGTTAGGGAACCCTAATATAGCTGAAACATCAGATAAACATCCTTGTTTAGAAATGACTCTATCGATCAAACGATCATTGCCTACCTCATCAGATCGCCAATAGGTGATAGGTGATCGATAACTAAATTTCTGAATATCAATTATCAGAAATGAATTTTGAAAATTCATAAGTAAATATCTGTAATTTGAAAAATCATGAAAATTCATACGTATAATACTTATAACCAATACAATGGGTGAAAAATATTTTACCTATAAAATAGCAAAATTGATACAAAGTTCAAAAGTGAAGAAAAACTTTAATGTTTAAGCTCACTTTGTATCAACTTCATCAATGGTGACTTTTATCAAAAGATAGGTTGCACCAAGGTTTTTCAAAGTGTTTTTTTAAATGTTTTTACAACCTTATATTGGATCATATTCTTTGAGCTCAATGTACAATACTTGAACATAAGCTTTCCCAATGATCCACCACTTGATTTTAGATGAGTTTGAGTTCATCTACATGCAAAAACTATGCACCTTGAACTTAACTCATTTCCTAACATTTCACATGTATCTAGGGTGTATCAATATACATACATGTCAATGAAATTTGAGATGTGGGTTTTGTTCATCCTAATCTAGGGTTTCATACATTTTCATAAGGCAACACTACTTGATTCCCTTATACATGAGACTTCAAATCATGCCATATATCCTTAATTTAATTTTATTAATGCATGAAATGATCATGGCATAAATAATGATATAAATAAAGCATGGCCAATGATCATGATGTCATGACATATAATTAAATTTAAGTCTACATGACACTAAAACACAAACCCTAAACATAAACATGACATTTATATGATTTAAATGAATATGATGTCATGACATGTTATATGACAAATCAAGCTTGACAAATAAAATGTAAAGGTATATAATACCTAAATTTTGATATTAGTTGCCATTTGTCATTATTAAACCCATTTCGCCATATTATTGGTTTATCTCCCAAGTGTGCCAAACACCCAAAATGACACACTATGAC
Source organism: Wurfbainia villosa (assembly GCA_025175895.1). Taxonomy (NCBI): domain Eukaryota; kingdom Viridiplantae; phylum Streptophyta; class Magnoliopsida; order Zingiberales; family Zingiberaceae; genus Wurfbainia; species Wurfbainia villosa. The sequence continues at coordinate 55,548,509 of CM045993.1, forward strand.
CTCTAAACCTAAGTTGTACCAATTTGATCAATTTTCCATAGTTTCATAAATTATATTGGAACATCCTAAAATCTTTTAGGTTTAAAATCAAAGCACATTTCCAAGGTACCCATGACCTTGAAAAGACTTAAGGTGCCACCTTTACCAAGGTTAGGTTAACTACCTATCCATTCAAAGTTAGCACACCTAAACCCATTTAGCGTGAATCGATCACACTCCTAGGAACCCAATACCTATTGGAGCTCCTTGGGTTTACTAGGTATTCGTTAGGGATAACTTCCCTAGATACCCTCCTAATGACCCTTCTAGGCTTAGAAGCCTTGGTCATTTTGGTCTTGCCTAGGTTAACCCTAGAAGTAACTCCCCCTTTGACCTTCTTAATGGCTTTCCTAGGTTTCCTTGAAACCCTAGCCACTAGGCACACACCTTGGTTACCCTTAGGGATGACTTCCCTAGTAACCTTGGTTTTCCTAGACCTAACTTGAGTTCCATAATCGAATGGAACACTATGATAGGTCTCCTTGGGCTTAGGTTTGTGACCCAAACCTTTCTTGCCCATGGGTGGACCTTGCTTTCTAAACCCTAGGTTTTGACTACTTACTTAGATTTTTGTTCATTTGACCCTATAATTGAATTTTGCATTTTTGCAAGGGTCTTTTCAAGTTTTTCAAAGCTTGTCCTCAAGGCTTGATTTTCTAACTCTAATTGTCCAATTTTTTATTTTTCATCTATTCTTTGGACATGAGACTTCCTAGTCATATGCCTAGTCCATTTAGGGTTAAAACATAGGTGGTCCTCAATTTTCCTAATACTTGCCTTAGGTAAAACATTTTTAGGGACATTAGTCCCAAATTTCTCCTTATTCCTAAGGTTGACACTCTTAGCACCTAGACAATAAAATCTATTGTTTCTACTAGCATGCATTTTATGATGAATTGCAAGATTGCTAAAATTATTTCTAGCATACTTTTGCCTATAACTTAAAGAGTGAGCATTATTAAATTTTACCTTAGGGTTTACCTTAGAGGCTCCCCTACTTGTGATGCTCCTTCTTCGACCTTCTTGCTCCCCTTTGGACATTGACTCCGGTAGTGTCCAGGTTGTCGACATTTGAAGCACACCACGTGCTCCTTGCTTTTTCTAGTGGGGGCATTGGCATCCTTGACTTTTTCGTTGACTTTTGGTGCCGAAGGACTTTCCTTGACTCTTTTAGGACATTTACTCTTGTAATTGTTGGATCGATATGAGTGCAAGAGGGTGGGGGTGAATAACATTCGTGAAAATTTTCCTTTTTTAACGATTAAAACCAAGTACATAGCGAAAAACTATAAGACAAACACAAGAAAGACACAAAACTTTTTTACTTGGTTCATAGCTCACCGGCTGCTAATCCAAGGCCCTGCAATCCTTGATCACTTCCGAAGGGCAATCACTAAAAGTCTCTTCCTCGTTGGAGGTAAGAGACAAGACGATTACAATGATTATAAGGCTGGTAACAACCTCACCGATCCTTATACAAATTAAGTACAGAAAGATAATAATAATACCGACAATTAATTAGAAGATGGCGCACGGTCGGAGTAGCATTGTAGAGAGCACGAGCACTTGGGAGATTCTTTAATTTGGGTTTGAGTCCTCCCCTCCTTTTATAGATTTGCACCTTGGAATTTATCCCGATCCAGATCCAAAACTCTTGGATCTTATCTTGAGGTGGCGGCTTATCTTATCCTGAGGTGGCAACATCAATCTCTATCTCTTTGACCTTTTCCACTAGGCTAATTCGTCGATATCAGTCGACTGATCCTCTTAGTAGTCGACTACCTTCAGTCGACTGTTGACATCTCCAGTCGACTGCTGCACTTGAGAATTCCTGCAACACAAGATTAGCACAATAGATGCATAATGTCATGCAGTGTGATAGTCCTTTGACTGTCCGATCTCGACTTTGGCATTCCTCCGGAAACCTTAGTCGGATCGACGCCTAGGATTGTCCTCTAACCGAGGACGGGTCCTTACCACCGCTCCACACATGGAGCTTACCTTTGGTCCTATTGACCTATCACTTAGCTTTTGGTCACCATTGAGGTTCCTCAACTCCCCGAGGTTCTCCTAGTGTCGCCCGACCACCACGGTTTCTCGACTTGAGATTCTCCGAGTGTCGCTCGACTTTGACTTAGCTTAAACACTTCCTGCACACTTAGCATATCACATGAGATAACAAAATAGCTTAACTTTGAATCTTTGCCATCATCAAAACCAAGGTTTGATTATCTAGTGCCCCTGCACTAACAATCTCCCCCTTTTTGATCTATGGCAAACCAATTCAAAGTTAAGAGAAAATAAGCAGTAAGCATTGAACAATCATTTTCAAAACCTCCCCTTAAGGGTACCTCCCCCTTAACCCTAGGTGAGTTTTTAAAAACAATTACTTTTTGGGATAGAAAAAGTAAGTAACCTCTTAACTTTATCCTCTCTCCCCCTTTGACATATATCAAAATTAACTTTATAAGGGGTACATTGCCAGAAATAGAATTTTTAAACATGCTAATCAAGTTGATTTAATATGTTCAACTCCCTTTAATACTTAAGAGTTTAGGAGTTTAGATTTCTAGATTCTGCACCAACAATGTATATCCTAGGTTAGAATGTGACCCCCTAACCTTTAACATTGTTATAAAATTTTGAGAATGAATTTTTTTATAAAAACATTTTAAAGGCTCATGTCTATTGAGTTTTATGCCAAACTGGAGGTAGCTAGATACTAAGTTTGTCCAACATAAGTCTTCTTTCCCCCTTGGCATATTATCAAAAGAAGGATTTAAATTTAGAAAGTATTGGCGATTTTTTTTTTAAAATATTTTTTAACAACTTCTATGATGTTTATCCAATTAGAACATCCCCCTTAACCTAACATCCTTGTTAGCCACAAGGAAGGCTTATCTAGAGGTCTCCCCTTTTGTCTGACAAACTCTTAGGACATCCTTGTTGGCCACAAGGAAGGCTCACCTAAGTGTCCAGAGGGTCTAGGTGTCTAAAGTTAACCTAAGGATTTAGACATTTAGTATTGGTCAACTAACCATCATTTTAAGAAGCATAGTTGTTTTAAAAACTACATATAACTACACACAACAATCATGACAACCAATAAAAATAGTTTTAAGAATCTATTTATGTGTATATAAATTTTGAAATCGTTTTCAAAACCATTTTCAATTTGTTGTCTTTACCATCTCACCCATTCTACATGATCAACAAAGTCATATTTATAGGTATTGTGAGATGAATTTAATTTAATGCCTTAGAAATTAATTAACATTCGGTTAGATTTGGATTTAACCTTTAGTTAGTTAAGTGAACATTTCAAAAGAGGGCTTCCAGGTCGTGCCAAGGCATTGAGGCCTTCTTTGATCGGAACAACGACCACTTCCTTAGACAGAGCCAACTTTGGAAATTACACACTTAATTCACTTAGGATTACATCCTGGTCTAACTAATTTAGGATGTGGTGAGGTAGTTTCAGTTAGTTCCACTTAGTTAAATGCACCAAGCTAGATACTCCTTATCCAACTCCGATACACTTGACTTCGTTTCCTTAACGTATTATCATCTCACCGCGTCCTGATACTATGTTGTCAAGATTAATTAATTATTTCCTATCTAACCATTCTATGAGAGTTAATTTAAAACTAGTATGTATGACATGACAAAATAAGCATGATAATTATATGTATGCATGAGCAAGCTAATTCAATCAATTTAAAGAAATGATTGTTTTCTTGGGTAGACTTTTATTTGTTCCATAGTTATAAGATACTTTATTATAATTAGGTTTACAAATTTTAGTGTCTTGATTTTTGATTAGCTTAGACTTGTAACCCAAGTCTACATATTTATTAGTTGAATTTTTAAAAGTTGAAGGTTTAATTACTAGATTATTAATTTGTGTATAATCAAATGGTACTCTATTATAATTAATTTTATTGGTTTGATTATCTAATTTTGAATTTTTTTAATTAAGTTAGATTGTGAATGATTTAAAATAGGATTATTAGAATTTTTCAAAATAATATTATTAGACTTTTTCAAGATAAGATTATTAGACTTTTTAAAAGTAAAATTATTAGAATTTTTTAAGATAAGATTATTAGACTTTTTAAAAATAGAATTATTAAAATTATTAGAATTTTTTAAGGTAGAATTATTAGAATTATTCAAGATAAGATTATTAGAATTTTTAAAGGTAGAATTATTATTATAATTATTTAAGATAAGATTGTTAGACTTTTCAAAGGTAGAATTATTTAAACTAAGATTATTAGAGTTTTTAAAGGTCGAATTATTATTAGAATTATTTAAGAAAAGATTGTTAGATTTTTTAAAGGTAGAATTATTATTAGAATTATTTAGATTATCTTTGGAATTTTTTAAAGTTAATTTCAAATTTTTTATGGTTGAATTTTTCAAAACATAATTTTTTAATTCGGAATTATCTAGATTAATCAGATCTAGTTTTTGATGATTTTGTCATATCTTTTGATTATTCTGATCAAGGTTTTGATTATTCTGATTAAGTCCTAGGTTGGTTTTATCCTTGATTTGATCTAGTTCTATATTGATTAAACTAAATATTTGATTAATCTCTTGGTTAATTTTATCAAATGTTAGATTAATTTGATCATTTTCTTCCATGATATTGTTATTATTATTATTTAGACTAATTAAATATGAATAAATTAATTTTTTATTAGTTGAATTATTAATTGTATTAATTAATTGACAATAATTACACAATTTATCTAAATTATAAACTATTCTAAAACTCAACTTTTCAAAATTATTAACTTTACTAACCTTTTTTTTGGACACCAATTCTTGTAGTGACCGAATCTTCCGCACCCGAAGCACTTGATGTGCTCCTTATTCTTTTGGACTCCTAGCAATGGTGTCTCCTTTGTCATCGGTTGTGTCATTCGAGTCTTACAAGTAGGGCACTTATTTTTATAGTGTCCTCTCTCCCTACACTTGAAGCAAATAATATGAAATTTAAAATTTAAATTGACATTGTTACCTTTATGCCTTGTGGGAGACTCTTTCATGGTTGGCTCGGTCAACGATTTTCTAAAACTTGCAAAAAAAAAAACACAAACCAAAAAGTCCCAAGACTTGGTCTTGGATTAGTAGTGCGGGAGATATTTAAAAATAAAAATAAAAATAAATAAAATAAAATGCTCGTCCGGTAGTTGTACCGAATCTGAGCACCCCCGCTCTGATACCAATTGTTGGATCGATATGAGCGCTAGACGGGGGGTGAATAGCGTTCGTGAAAACATTCCTTTTTCGATGATTAAAACCAAGTATACAGCAGAAAACTAAAAGAAAAACACAAGAAAGACACAAAGCTTTTTTACTTGGTTCACAGCCCACCGAATGCTAATCCAAGGCCCTGCGATCCTTGATTGCTTCCGAAGGGCAATCACTAAAAGTCTCTTCCTCGTTGGAGGTAAGAGACAAGATGATTACAATGAGTGTAAGACCAGTAACAACCTTACCGGTCCTTATACAAATTAAGTACATAAATATAATAATACCGACAATTAATTAGAAGATGGCGCACGGTCGGAGTAGCATTGTAGAGAGCACGAGCACTTCGAAGATTCTTTAATTTGGGTTTGAGTCCTCCCCTCCTTTTATAGATTTGCACCTTGGAATTTATCTCGATCCAGATCCAAAACTCGTGGATCTTATCTTGAGGTGGCGGCTTATCTTATCCTAAGGTGACAACATCAATCTCTATCTCTTTGACCTTGTGCACTTGGTTGATTCGTCGACATCAGTCGAATGATCCTCTTAACAGTTAACTTCCTTCAGTCGACTGCTGACATCTCCAGTCGACTGTTGCACTTGAGAATTCCTGCAACACAAGATTAGCACAATAGATGCATAATGCCATGCAGTGTGATAGTTCTTTGACTATCCGATCTCAACTTCGACATTCTTACGGAAACCTTAGTCGGATCGACGCCTAGGATTGTCCTCTAACCGAGGATGCATCGTTACCACCGCTCCACACACGGAGCTTACCTTTGGTCCTCTTGACCTATCGCTTAGCTTTTGGTCACCACCGAGGTTCCTCGACTCCCCGAGGTTCTCCTGGTGTTGCCCGACCATCACGGTTTCTCGACTTGAGATTCTCCGAGTGTTGCTCGACCTTTGACTTAGCTTAAACACTTCCTGCACACTTAGCATATCACATGAGATAACAAAATAGCTTAACTTTGAATCTTTGCCATCATCAAAACCAAGGTTTTATTATCTATTGCCCCTGCACCAACAGTAATGTCCTACTTCCCTACACTCAAAGCATATAATGTGATTTTTAATATTAACCGAAATGCTTGAGTTACCTTCCATGGTAGGGGAGTCCCTAGCTTCCTCTTCCTCTCGATCGGAGGTGGATGGTTCTTCTTGAGGTTCCTCCGGTGTGGAAGGTGATCTAATCTCCTCCCCCTCAATCCTAGAGGTGGAGGCTTCTCCTACTTCTTCCTCTTCTTCCACCGATCCCGATCCGGATGTTGATTCTCCATCAACTTCCGAATCCTCACTTGCTTGTGAGGATGAGGATTCTTCTTCTTCGGGCTCTTGGACCGGTTGAGGGTTCTCATGGAGCTTGGCCAATTCGCTCTAAAATTCCTTTGCATCCTTGTATTCTCCTAATTTGGATACAACATCGTTAGGAATTAAATCACTTAAAAATTTGATTACCTTATTGCTCCTCTCAAATTCTTGGAGTTGTTCTTTGGTCCACTTCTTCATTTTGAGAAACCCTCCCTTAGGCCCTCTTGGAAATTTGAAACCTTCCATCAAAGTGGCCCAATCATCTAAGTCCATCATCATGATGAAGTCTTCAATTCTTCTCTTCCATGAATTGAAGCCTTCTTGTCCATAAAGCGCATACGAGACCGGTGTGTTGATGTTCCATCCTAGTTGTTCTTCAAAATCCATCTTCTTGCCCTCTAGCGGTGCTCTCTTGGTTGTTAGTCTGTAGAAGAGCGGCCTCACTCTGATACCAATTGTAGGAACGTTCAGTGACCGCTAGACCGAGGGGGGTGAATAGCAATTCATCGTAGATGGAAGTCATTTCGTGATTGCTACAAATTGATTAGTGCGCAGCAGAAATAAAGCAATAAGAAATACACATAAGCACAATAGACAACACGATATAATGTGGTTTGGAACCGAATGGTTCCTACATCACAGATTGGGCTCTAAAGGCCCTAATGATGCCAACACACACCACTATAACAAATAACTCCTTCTTGGAACAATCCGGAGGTGAAGAAACTTCGTACAAGTGATTACAACAGTAATTCTAAGTAAATACAATCAAATACAAATATGAAATGCAATACAAGTAAAGAAAACAACTTTATAAGAGCTTTTGATTGTTTGCTTTTGGTTTCTTGAAGATTAGCCTTGGAGACCCCGAATTGCAATAGCAAATCACCCTGAAGAAGCTCAAAAACCCTTGCCAAAAATCCTCCCCACGAACAGCTTTTATAACCTGCATTCGGCTAGATTTTTTGCCTAGCAGTCGACTGATCAGGACGATCAGTCGACTGCCCTTGTAGTCATTGTCTCACAATGACATGAGCCACGTCGGATAAGTCCAACGGATAGACCATCAGTAGACTGATCATACCTATCAGTCGACTAATGGCTCAATCAGTCAAGTGTTCGGGCTGATCACTCGACTAAACTCGACCATCAGTCGATTAATCTCCATATCAGTTGACTGCTCAGGCCATCAGTCGACTGCCCAATGCTAGCAATCAACTGTTAGGCCATCTTCCCGTAGTCAAACCCTAGTTGACACCCATCAATCGACTGACCATAGTCCCAGTCGACTGATACACCTCAAACATGAGGTTTTAACCCAAGTATGGTGGCCCCATACTTGCTAGACCACCCTTAGCCTAGACCTAAGCCTTCTAGCCACCTCCATTAGCCTCACACCTATCGGATCCCTCCAAGGCATCCATGACTTGTTCATCCATACGCTAGCCTTCAGGTGCTTCCATCGGCTATTGTCATGCTAACGGTGTCTACACTGCTGAGGCACATTGGGCTTACGCTGCCAAGACTCCGCTTGGACTTTATGCCGCCAACCATTGGACTTATCAATTGCCAAGTACCTATGACTTGGGCTTTCACCTCCAAGACTACACCCTTAGACTTACGTGGCCAAGACTACACCCTTGGACTTCCTTGCCAACCCAATGTTAGACTTTCCATGCTAAGACCCATGCTTGGACTTTTTCTTGCCAAGACCCATGCTTGGACTTTCCTTTTCCAAGACCCATGCTTGGAATTTTCATGTCAAGTACACAAGACTTGGACTTCTCCCATGACAATGGTCAAACCATCGTCAAACATCAAGTATGACCTGGGTCGATTGCATCTGCAATCTCCCCAACACATGTCAGACATCCATGTCAAACATCAAAATACTACTCGAGTCAAACTCGAGTATGGTCAATCGTGACCTGGGCCGATTGCACCAACACCTTCTTCCTCCTCTCTTGCGCGGCGAGCGGTGATTCATCCATAGCGGGTTCGATGATGGTGTTTCGACAGACGGCAGCGACGCCTCCTTCATCTCCATCCATCCGAAGTTTCCTTTCCATGGTCCAGTGAAGCTGAGTTCTGAGGTTTGGCAGATGACAGTTTCATCAGGAGGCTTGGATCTTTGGTCGTCTTCACCAGTGCTCCTCTCATGCCTGGCGATCAGATCTGAGACAACCCAATTTGATGTGATTTAGAAGGCTAGGGTTATCTGCTACTACCGTGATTCTTCAGCACTTTTTTCCAGTTCCGGTAGCCGTTCAATCTCCTCAATTAAGGTGGCAGAGTCTCAATTCCAGCATTGGTGAAGACCCATAGATGTTCACAACTCCAATTTCCTTCTCTTTCTGCGGTCGTGATTCGACCGCTTCACCTCCACAAATTCACCCATTGGCTACGGTGATTCGGTAGCCCCGAAGCTCATTGCTGGAGTAGTGATTGGTGTCCATTATTTCCAGTTCTTGTCAGAAGGATATTCCAACGAGAGATCCATTCCATTGACACCGTTTGGAGCTTTCCAGCACTATCGTTGTTTATCGGAGAGGGTGGTTCCTTTCCGAGAGTTGTGGACGATTGTTGGTTAATTTTTATTCTTTTGTTTGGTTGTGTTTTAATTTGTGTTTTGTTTGGTTATGTTTGTTTGTTTGTTGTTTGTTCTGTATTTTCATTGGATGATGACTTGTTAATTGAATAGGTTGTTAGATTGAATGTGTTCGTTTAGTGTTGCATGTCGTAATTTGTCTTAAGTGTTTAGTTCGTGTTGTTGATCATTTAATTTGGTTACTTGGTGGTTAGGTTTATTTCCAGCAATGTTAATTGTTCTTTCTAGTTTTCAGTTGATATTTGATCATTGTACTGTATAGTGATAGTGCGATGCTTCGTTGAATTGCTTAGATTTGTTAGTTTAGTTTTCAGTTGATATTTGATCATGGTACCATATAGTGACAGTGCGGTGCTTGGTTGAATTGCTTAGGTTTGTTTAATTTAGTTTTTAGTTGATATTTGATCATTGTACCGTATAGTGACAGTGCGGTACTTGGTTGAATTGTTTAAGTTTGTTTTGTTTAGTTTTTAGTTGATATTTGATCATTGTATCGTATAGTGACATTGCGATGCTTGGTTGAATTGCTTAGGTTTGTTTGGTTTAGTTTTCAGTTGATATTTGATCATTGTACAATGTAGTGACAGTGCGGTGCTTGGTTGAATTGTTTAAGTTTGTTTTGTTTAGTTTTCAGTTGATATTTGATCATTGTACGGTATAGTGACAGTGCGGTGCTTGGTTGAATTGTTTAAGTTTGTTTAGTTTAGTTTTCAGTAGATATTTGATCATTGTATCGTATAGTGACAGTGCGGTGCATGATTGAATTGCTTTTGCACATTAGGTTATCTTCCAGGCAATTGTTAATTGATAGTTAGGTTTATTTCTTGCAAGGTTAATTCTCAAGTTTGTTAACCAGAATTGTTTAACCATTGTATCGTATAGTGACAGTGCGGTGCATGGTTGAATTGTTCTTGCACATTATGTTAGCTTTCAAATAATTATTTTGATAGTTTTAGGAATCCCTAGTGTTAATAATATTTACAAACAAACGTTCAACCATTGAGTTCCATGGGAGACGACCCGAGTTACCCTATACTGCATTAGTTTAGTTAGAGGGTTCGGTAAATAATTTGGGAATGGTACCGCGATAAATAAACTGTTCGACCACCCAGTCAACTTATTTGAATAAAAAATAGAGTGTAAGTTTAAAGACGTCATGATCAAGCGTTTAACCTAAAAATACAAATCGAGCATATATGAGAAAGATGATTTAAAATGCATCAACATACATTTATAAATCTCATTCATTTTTCAAATTCAAAAACCCTTAAAATCAATTCGGGAGATCATGGGTCCATCTCCGAATGGGCTGATATCCAATGATGATAGGTATCAAATATACCAATTATATATCACGTATATGTAAATATCACATTGTGCTATCAACTCAAAGAATGTTCGCACAAACATTGGGTTGTTAACACATTAACAAGTATGCAACATATGTGTTGGTGCAATCGGCATAAGTCACGATTGACCAGACTCGAGTTTGACTCGAGTCGTATTTTGATGTTCAACAAAATGTATGACAATGTGATTGTCATGGGAAAGTCCAAGTCTTAAGTACTTGGAAATGGAAAGTCCAAGTCATGGATACTTGGCATGGAAAGTCCAAGTGGGACACTTGGCAATGGGAAAGTCCAACATGGGTTGACATGGAAAGTCTAAGCATGGGCCTTGGCAATGGAAAGTCCAAGCTTGTGTCTTGGAAATCGAAAAGTCCAACATGGGTTGACAAGGGAAGTCCAAGGGTTGATATTTTTGGTGCAATCGGCCTAGGTCATGGTTGACAAGACTCGAGTTGGACTAGAGTAGTGTTTTGATATTTGACAATATTTTGGAAAGATTGTTAGTGCAATCGACCCGGATCATGATTCACCGGACTCGAGTTTGAGTAGAGTGATATTTTGATGTTTAATGATGGTTTGACCATTGTTTGACTATATGGTTGACATGGGGTTGACCATATGATGGAAAGTCCAAGCTTGAGTCTTGGCAATTGGAAAGTCCAACATGGGTTGGAAAGGAAAGTCCAAGCATGGGTCTTGGCAAGGGAAAGTCCAAGCTTGAGTCTTGGCAATTGGAAAGTCCAACATGGGTTGACAAGGAAAGTCCAAGCATGGGTCTTGGCAAGGGAAAGTTCAAGCTTAAGTCTTGGAAAATGAAAAGTCCAACATGGGTTGGCAAGGTAAGTTCAAGGGGTGATATTGGCGGCGTAAAGTCCAAGGGTGGAGTCATGGCAGCATAAGTCCAATGGTTGGTGGTGTAAAGTCCAAGTGGGAGTCTTGGAAGCGTAAGCCCAATGTGCCTTGGAGGTATAGACCAACATAGCATGACAATAGCCGATAGAAGCACCTGAAGGCTAGCGTATGGATGAACAAGTCATGGATGACTTGGAGGGATCCGATAGGCGTGAGGCTGAGGGAGGTGGCTAGAAGGCTTAGGTCTAGGCTAAGGGTGGTCTAGCAAGTATGAGGGCATCATACTTGGTGTTAAAATCTCATTGATGAGGTTATCAGTCGATTGATTTTATGATCAGTCGAGTGTTGGGAGTCGACTGGTGTTCGACTGCAGGAAATGGCCTAGCAGTCGACTGCCAGTATTGGGCAGTCGACTGATGGCCTGATTGTAGGAACATTCGAGACTGCTAAAGGGGGGTGAATATCGCATTTTCGTCGTGGATGGAAATTGATCGTTTGTTTCTACAAATCATGTTAGCGCAATGAAATAATAATAATACGAATACAAATAACAACAATCACAAGATCAACACCAAGATATAACGTGGTTCGGAACCGTATGGTTCCTACTCCATGGATTGGGCTCTAAAAGCCCTAGTGATGCAAACACACACCACTAATCACAAATACTCCTTCTCGACAATAAGTCGAAGGTGGAGAAACCTCTTACAGTGATTATAAAAGTAATACAACAAATGCAAGCTAATACAAGTATGAAATACACTATAAGTAAAGGAAAAACACTTTACAAAGAGCTTATTTAGTTGCTTGAGATGCACTTGGAGAGCCTAAAATGCACTAGCAAATCGCCACAAATATCCCTAGTAACCGCTACCAAAAATCCTCCCTTCGTGCTCCTTTTAAACCTGTAACTCGGGATGATTTTTACCTAGCAGTCGACTGATCAGGACAATCAGTCAACTGCCCCTGTAGCCGTTGTCTCACAATGACATGAGCCACGTTGGATAAGTCCAATGGATAGACCATCAGTCAACTGATCATTCCCATCAATCAATGGATGGCTCAATCAGTCGAGTGCTCCTGTTGATCACTTGACTGGAGAGCTTACTGTGCTCAAATTCTCGATCGGCAGTCGACTGATCTCCAGAGTAGTCGACTGCTCAGTCCATTAGTCGACTGGCCAATGTTGGTAGTCGATTGCTAGGCTAATTCCAGCAATCGAACTCTAGTCAACTCCCATCAGTCGACTGACCATTGTCCCAATCGACTAATACACCTCAAACATGATGTTTTTACCCAAGTATGGAGCCCCTATACTTGCTAGACCATCCTTAGCCTAGACCTAAGTCTTCTAGCCACCTCCGTCAGCCTCATGCCTATCGGATCCCTCCAAGTCATCCAAGACTTGTTCATCCATATGCTAAGCTTCAAGTTCTTCCATCGGCTATGTCATACTAAGTTGATCTATACCGCCAAGGCACATTGGACTTACGCTGCCAAGACTCCGCTTAGACTTTATGCCGCCAACCATTGGACTTATGCTGCCAAGACTCCACCCTTGGACTTTACGCCACCAATATTTCCCTTGGACTTTTCAATTGCCAGACTCAAGCATGGACTTTACCTTGCCAACTCTTGTTGGACTTTCTATGCCAAGACCCATGCTTGGACTGTCCTTGCCAAGACCCATGCTTGGACTTTCCTTGCCAAGACTCAAGCTTGGACATTTCATGGCAAGTACACAAGACTTGGACTTCTCCTATGCAATGGTCAAAACCATCATCAAACATCAAGTATGACCTGGATCGATTATACCAACAATCTCCCCAACACATTGCCAACCCATGTTGGGCTTTCCATGCCAAGACACATTCTTGGACTTTCCTTGCCACAACCCATGTTGGACTTTCCTTGCCAAGACTCAAGATTGGACTTTTCATGTCAAGTACACAAGACTTTGACTTCTCCCATGACAATGGTCAAACCATCGTCAAGTATCAAATATGACCTAGGTCGATTGTACCAACAATCTCCCCAACACATTGTCAGACATCAATGTCAAACATCAAAACACTACTCGAGTCTGGTCAATCGTGACCTGGGCCGATTGCACCAACAATCTCCTCCTTTTTGATGTTTGACAAAAACACCCTTGAGTTAGGCCCCTAACTCAAATTCCCATACTAATTTTCCCAAATTGGTAATTTTACTTTCTCCCCTTTTTGACATACATCAAAAAGGTTCTCCCAATGAGGTTAATGTCTCATATCCAATGAGATCTTACAATCTCTCCCTTGGTCCAAAAACACCTAGGATGCCTTCACTCTTCCTAGTGAGTCCTATATCACTCAAGAGAGGCACTCATATGAAGTTTCCCAATTTCCAAATTGGGCATCTCAAATTTCCATTTCACCCTCTCATGAGGAAAAATAACATCCATCATCCCATGATGGATACCTCCCCCTAAAGGCTTGCTCCCCCTTGACCATTGCACCAACAATGTTCTTGGAGAGTCCCTAAGCCAATAGGAATACTAAACCATCAAAAATAAGGTTAAAAGTTCAATATTGAACTTTCCCACACCTTAAATTGATACACACCCTAAACCAATTCTCCTAATCTATATCCAATGGATTTTCACCCTTTTTAATGCTTTCCAAAGTATGCCTTAGGGTTAGGAGTGGTTAGGGAACCCTAACATAGCTGAAACATAGGCTAAACATCATTGTTTATCCGAAATCAGTCTATCAATCGACTCTTCCATAGAACAGTCGACTGAAATCATCATTAGTCGAATGATAAACTGTAATAGTCGACTGATCCCTGATTTTCAGAAATCAGATTTTCAAAAATGAAGTTTGAAAATACGTAAGTAAATATACTTATTTCAAAAAATTTTGAAATTTCATACGTATATTACTTACATGGAATATAATTGGTGAAAAATAGTTTGAAAATAAAATACCCATTAAAATAGAAGATTGATACAAAGTTAAAAAACCATTAAAACTTTAATGTTTTTAATCTACTTTGTATCAACTTCTTCAATGGTGATTGCTATCGAAAGATAGACTTCACCAAGGTTTTCTAAAAGGATTTTAAAATGATTTTGAAAACCTATTTTGAACCATGGATGGTTGGCTAGATGTACATGACTTGTACATTAGCTTTCCTCATAATCCATATTTATGATTGAAATAAGTTTTAAGTTCATCTAGATGCAACATCTATGCACCTTGAACTTAACTTATTTTCCTAACATCTCACATGTATCTAGGGTGTATAAAACACACACAAGTCAATATAATTGTGAGATGTGGAATTAGGGTTACTATGGCTTCATGCATTTTCTAGGCAACTCTATTTGATTTCTTTATACATGAGACTTCAAATCATATCATTGTCCTTAAATCAATTTTATTAATGCATGAATGATCATGGCATAAATGATAACATAAATAAGCATGACCAATGATCATGATGTCATGACATATAAATAGGCTCTAAATATGAGCATGATATAGAAAGCAACCCTAAGCAATATCATGACATTTTATATAATTAAATCTAGATATGATGTCATGACATGGTAAAATAGAGTATATAAACACATTAACACCCACACAATCAAACAAAAGACACATGATTTTCAATAAACAAAATATTTCATTCAAATATAAATTCAATTTTTACAAGCAATATAGATGTCTAAAAAGCTCTCAACCTCACTACGAAAATAAAGACAAGATCCCTAATCTGTGCGTAGCTATCATTTCTGGAGCCATCTCCTGGAGGTGGTGGAGGCTGCTGACCCAGGGTCCAGGTTCGCATCATCTCATATATATCAATCTGGCACTGCTCCATCAGGCTCTGGCGCTGCTCTATCTGGCTGAGCTGCTGACCCAACTCCTAACCCATGGAGGACATGCGATCGGCCATGGTGGACTGCTCCAGACTAAGCTCCATCCAACTCGTGCTAGCTTCCTCATAAAACTCCTCGAAGCGAGTATCCAAGCGTGTGACCCATGTCGAGAGACTCTCTGAAGAAGCATCAGATAGCATCTGGCCATCCTCCTCAGCAGTGGGCCCCTCATGCATGGTCGTGGGATCTCCAGCCTCTATAGCTGGCTCCTCATGCCCCATGGGTTGAGTCCGAGCCACCCACTCCATCTGTCCAGGGCCAGTCCGCATCCCAACCAGTGTACTACCATGATGTGGTCGTATGCGTCTGAGAACGACCTCAGTGATCCCCTGGATATGTTAATGATGATGGACTCTAACCATGCTGTAATGATATGTCCAAATGGCATATGAACTTTCCCCTATATAGGGGTCACAAAATGGTCAATGTAATGAAATATGTTCAATGCAATGTCTATTCCCAACTAATGACGCATGGCATACATAAGAAAAAGATGGAGAGGCCGGATCTTGGCCTGACCCCAAGTCACAATCAGAAGGATGCACCCAACAATGCTTTGTAAAGAACATTGTCAGGTGCAAATAATTCATTGATAGGAAATAGATTTTGAGCTGGTGGGTAAGGATGAAGAAAGAAATGCTAATGCATGGACTTTAATGATATATGGTCAAATGGAGCAGGAAGAGGTGCATCAAAGGAAGGGTAAAACACGAAAGTGTCATCCGATGCCTAACACTCCAGGAACTCTTGCAAAATCGCAGGAGTGAACTCTAGGTCGCATTTTGCAACGCGAGTGGTGTAGGTCGGGCTATCGTCGACCTTCCTCAAATTTTGGTAAAACTCCTTGAGAAGATCATCGTTTATGGAATGCGTCTGAAAAATGACCTTCATCGGTGATAATGCCGTACAATCTGAATGACATACGCCCGCAGTAGGTTCTAAAGAATCACTCATCCAAGTACCTAACTGACATTGGTTGGTACGCGAGTGACCCAACCTCACTAGACTCACCCCTACGTTGTTTTCTACATGAATGCAATGAATGTAATGCAATGCAGTGTGATGACGCAAATAACATGGTTAGATCAAAATGTGGTATATGTAAAAATATGGGGTTTAAGGTTTAGAAGTATACTTTGGTGCCATTTTTGGGTTTAGGCTTGTGAGGGACGAACTGAACTGCTTGATTGCTGGAGAGGACACTGGAGGATCGTCGGAAAGAAGCTCTCGTCGGAACCCTAACTCGCGGAGGAGAGTGGAAACACCATTAGTGTGATGGAAGGACTCAAAAGATGAAAACAGAGTAAGGTTCCAAACCTAAGGCCTTGAGTCGCTGGCATGGACACGAGGAGGTCGGTCGGAGGTTTTGGGATCGATCGGAGAAGAAATCGCGCGAGAAGAAGGCGTGAAGAAGCTGAACACTAGCGGTTCGACCTTATAAAATGCGACGCCAGTCGACTGTTAGTGGTCCAGTGAACGGTTCACAAAATCGGAAGTCTACTGAACCGGCTAAGCACTCGACTGCTAAAGCTGTCGAACTACGATAGCATCGATGTCGTATTATGGCGTCGTCGTGATGTGACATGTGACAAACACTTTCATTCCGGACTAGCCCCTCGACTATTAGCTCTTCTGTCCCAAACAACAGTAACATTAGTCAACTATTATCGATCTTCAGTCGACTGTTGTGGATGTTCAGTCGACTGATGGACAATCAGTCGAGTGCTGGAAGAAGCACTCGACTGCTGATCTCGCAGTGTCGTGCTACAGTGTTATCAGTCGACTGATATCTGATTTTCAGTTATGAAATTAAGTGAATTTCGATTTCTTCACTCAATTTGTTTCATTTTAAAATGTTTAGGCATGTATATCAAATATATTAGTGTTATGTCTGTGTTTATGTATTTGTTCATGTATTTTAGTATTTTATTTTATTTTCACAAACATTAACATCCAAGAGTTTTAAATCCTAGCATCTCATCCTTTCTAAGTGTTGAAATACACAATTAAGGTGAATGATATATTTTGTGAGATGCAATACACCATAAATATACCTTCCATGTAAACATATGGTAAGACACATGAAGCATGGAAAGTATGTGGCATCAAGATATATAGTGCTTGAGTGTTAATCTTAAATGTAATTTCTAAACCTTAAGACAATTTTCTTGATACATGAATTCCCAAAGTGTGCCAAAACCCCACATTGTACACTAATATCTCTAAGTCTAAATGTGCCAAGTTTAATCAATTTTTCACAATTCTCAAGGTTTATTGGCACATCCTAAAATCTTTTAGGATTAACATTCAATCTTATTTACAAGGTATCACATAACCTTGAAAATGCTATAAAGGGTTAACTTTACTATGGTTATGTTAACTACCCACCAATTCAAGTTAACACCCCCAACCCACTTAGCGTGATGGAATCATGCTCTTAGAAACCCAATACTTATTGGAGCTCCTTGGGTTAATTAGGTATTCACTAGGGATAACATCCCTAGATACCCTCTTAATGACCCTCCTAGGCTTAGAAGCCTTGGTCATTTGGGTCTTATCATGGTTAACCTTAGGGATTGCCTCCCTAGTAACCTTCTTAGTGGTCTTTCTAGGTTTCATGGAAACCTTAGCCACTAGACACTCACCATGGTCAATCCTAGGGATGACTTCCCTTGTGACCTTGGTTTTCCTAGACTTAGGTTGAGTTCCATAATCAAATGGAACCCTATGGTAGGTCTCCTTGGGCTTAGGTTTGTGACCCAAATCTTTCTTGCCCTTAGGTGGACCTTGCTTCCTAGACCCTAGGTTTTGACTCCTATACCCTAGATTTTGACAATTTGACCATTTAATTTGATTTTTCATCTTTCTAAGGGTCTTCTCTATTTTCTCAAGTTTTGACCTCAAAACTTGATTTTCTAGCTCTAATTGCCCAATTTTTGAATTTTGATCTAATCTTTCGGCATTGTTTCATTTCTTAGGGGCATATGCCTACCCTTATTAAGGTTAATGCCTAAATGATCCTCTACCTTCTTAATGGTTTCACTAGATAGGATTTTTCTAGGGACATTAGTCCCAAATTTCTCCTTATTTTTAACATTGTAACTCTTAGCCCCTAAACAATAAAATTTATTATTTTTAGCATGCTCTTTATGAAACATAGAAAGTTTACTTCTAGGTTTCTTTTTCTTATTACTTAAAGAATGAGCATTATTTAAATTTACCTTAGGGTTTGCCTTAGAGACTCTCCCTACATTTGATGCTCCTTCCTTTCTCCTAGACCATTAGATTCTATAGTGCCCTCTTTGGTGACACTTGAAGCATACCACATGCTCCTTGTGTTAGTAATATATGAGAGATGTCCTAAGGCAATCGCCTTATGTATGAACCATTTATATGATAAATGAAGATTCACTATTTGAGTATACATGTTTCATGTATTTGATTGGATCTTAAACTCATTTCTTGAATGTCCACGATGCGATTCACCATGATGAGAGAATTTGTGATTGGATCACAACTAGTGAGTATCTCTACATGTGTAATTGTGATGTATCGGAATTATCCTAGTCGATGAATTGATGGATTTGGACACCATCAATTGCCGAGACTAGCACGAGGTATACTCCTTGGTGTATCCAAGCACCGATTCTCACCGGGCCGAGACATTGTGATGTCCGGAGTTAATCGTGGATGCTAGTTATGGTAACTAGTTCATTGGAGTGACCAGCCGTAAGACTTCATATGGTTCTCTGCATATATAGATATGTCAATGAAGTTCTTACTGTGGCTTAAGTGCTATGTTCCTTTGACTTGCGGTATTCAAGTCATCTTGATCATGGAGACTTATGCTTTGACATCTTAAGCAAACATCTCTAAGGAGATGTGGACCCGGGATGATTGGGTATAAGTCGAAGTGATCGAAGGTGTTTGAATAGCCTATAAAGGATTCACCACTCCTTGCGAGGAGATGTATACCCATGGCCTCTCGTCGATTGTTACTAAAGTCTTTGGCCAAAGCATTACATGTTTAGAGTAAGGTACTCTTCGATACATGTGGAGTAACTAGAATCCGTAGGACGAGGAAATGATACTTGGGCTAGGTGTGACGTAGTCAGCCTAGTGGGGACTGACACAAGAGACCATGTCCTGAACCAAGTGGGTATAAGATGAGTGAAGGGAATGGGGCACGAATCATTCGAGCTACTGAAGGGTTTCAGAAATAGTTCTGGATCAACCGTTGATCTTTTCGGTTAATTGGGGATCATGATGTACTACTAGGTGCCACTCATGATCGTTCTATAATTAATGGTTAATTATAGACGGCCAACATAAACCGAGAACCTATTTGGTCACACGCACAACGAGCGTAATCCAAAGGATTTAAAACGAGCTTGAGAATGGGATTCTCAGACCGAGAGAAACTAGGTTTGGTTGGACCAAACATAAAGCGAGCATGAAATCGTTTCAGTCGCAATGGAAGCGTGGATGGGCCGTGTCTTATGAAGACATAATGGATGAACCAAAATGGTTTGGTTCTAATCCAATGGAGGAGAATAAACCAAAGGGTTTGGTTTATTTTAAACGAATGAACCAAAAGTTGGTTCGGTTCGTTTTAACTTAAAATAAACCATCATGGTTTGGTTTATTTTAACTTATCTTAATGCAGCGGGTTAACGGGCCTAATGGTTATGATCCAATAACCATTAAGAGAATTAGTTCTCTATAAAAGAGGGCTTAATGGATAATTAAGCCCTAATCCAAAAACCCTAGCCTCAAGAGTTGCCGCCCACCCCTTGAAGGACTTGGAGCCAACCCTAGGCTGCCGCCCCTCTCCTCCTCCAACCGGCGTCCAGAAGGAGCCTTCCTTCCCCTTCGCCGGCGTCGAGCTGCTGCCGGTTGGTGCTCCGGTGATCTTCCTTGGGTGTGGCGACAAGGTGAGCACTTGGCTTCCTTGTTTTGGCCGGCGCCTACTCCTCCACCAAGCTGTCCAGTTTTTTGGACAGCTTCTTCTCCTCTCGTCGGAGCGTCGTTTGGACGACGGTTAGAGCTCCGACAGCGGATAACTTACCAGGGATTCGATCTCCGGTAATCCTCTGAGGTGGAGGACGAAGGATTCGTCAATTGGTTGACGAATACCTCTCCGGAGAAGCGAGTTTTGAGAACTCGTATTAGGATCTGAATTTGGATTCGGATCGTGATCATCTCTCGATCACGTCGTCTTCAACACGAGGCTAGTAACCCGTACGAAGACGAAGCTCGTGGCTTAGCGAAGTCATCCCGAGGAACACGGCGTGGATACGGATAGAGACGATTCTAGCGAGGATCGTTCCGGTTGATGCCGTTCCCGCTACACGTCATACGAAAGGTATAACGTAGTTAAATTTCCTTTTATTGCAAATTTAAATTTACGGTTATGTCTACACTTGTTGTAATATGCATGCGTGTGTTGTGTGTGTTGTAATAAATAGAAGTATTTATTATTTTTATTGCTTCCGCTGTGTTCATGTTTACGAAACATGATCGAACACACACACGCCGCGGTGCCGGAAACCCAACAGTGGTATCAGAGCCCAGGTTGTGTTTCGACATAATCGTAAAATGGTTTTGCGATAGTCATAATGTATTTCTGGAAATTTTCTAATTTTGGAAATTTAGAAGTATTTATGGAAATTTTTCAATTTTGGAAAGTCTAGAAGTATTTATGGAAATCTTCCTCTTTTGGAAAGTTGGAAGTATTTATGGAAATTGATATTTTCCATAAATAAAATATTTGATTAGATTCTGGAAATTTGTTTCCTAATTTAATCATGATTTGATTTGGGAAATCAAATGTTAAAATATTTTATTTCCATAAGTAGTTTTAATGATTTAGGAAATTGGTTTCCTAAATAGATTTTCCTTAATCAAATAATTCCATGAATAAAATATGTGATTAGATTTGGAAATTTGTTTCCTAATTTAATTATGATTTGATTTGGAGAATCAAATCTTAAACATATTTTATTTTCATAAATAGTTATGACATATAAGGAAATATATACATGACATAATTGTATGTCATGTAATTGCATTAGATGCATAACATTATGCCATGCGTGTCGTGACATGTAGATGTATGCCATGTATGTCATGCCATGTAGATAATAGTTATTTGCATGCAAAGAGGATGAGACATAAAAACCCTTAAACAATATTAAAGCCTACACCTTCCATTAATATGGTTAGAACCAGAGTTCCGTTTCTTGTTTGGGTTGTTGGACTCTCTCCAAGCCCGGCTCGAACCCGAACATGTTCAAACCATGGAATAGTTTAATACTAATATGGTAAGAGTCAGAGGTCAATCGTTAGCTTTGGTTGTTGGACTCTCTCCAAGCTGGGCTAATTGGTTGAATGCGCTCTAACCATATTAAAACTATTTCCGATTAATGGGTTGGCTTTAACCTGGAGCATCGGCTTGTTGGACTCTCTCCAAGGTCGATGTAAAGGGAGGTGAAGTTGGGTGCTATGCATATGATGCATACTTGTTAATGTGTTAACAACCCGATGTATGTGTGAACATTCAATTAGTTGATAGCACATTGTGATAGTTGCATATACGGGATATGCAATCGGTATAGTTGATACCTACCGTCGTAGTTATGAATGGCTTGTTGGACTCTCTCCAAGGTTGTTCATAACTATGATGGATATCAGCCCATTCGGAGATGGACCTACGATCTCCCGAAGTGATTTTGGGGTTTTTGAAATTCGAAAAATGAATGAGATTTATAAATGTATATTGATGCATTTTTAAAATCATTTTCTCATATATGCTCGTTTTGTATTTCTAAGAATGATCATGATGTCTTTGAATTTGCGTTCCATTTTGGATTCGAATAAATTGACTGGGCCGAGCTTCATGGACTGGCTTAGAAGCTTGAGAATTGTTATCAAGGTTAAAAAGCTTGCAAATGTCCTTGAAGCGCCTCTTCCCGCCCGTCATAGTGACGATGCAACTCTGGACCAATTGTTGGCCTATCAGAAACATGTGAGTGATTCTGAACAAATGAGTTGCATCATGCTAGCCGCAATGGAACCCAAGCTACGAAAGCAGCATGAGCATATGGATGATCATATCGTAGTCCTTCATCTTTGTGAGTTGGTTGATGAGCAAGTGAGATTCGAAAGGTTCGAAGTCTCAAAGCTCCTCTTCACCTCTGAGATGCTAGAAGGTTCATCTGTGGTACTGCTCAATATGCTGAAGACTGTGGAGTCTTCTGAGAAGCATGAGCAGGACTGTCGTTAGTTGATTCCTCGAAGAAAGGTTCTAAGAGGAAGTCAAAGGAACAGCAGAAGGGAAAGAAGAGAAGGGCTAAGAAGGTAGAACTAGCACAAAAGGAAACTTGCCATCATTATGGCAAGGAGATCCATTTGCGAAGAAAGTACAAGATTTATCTTGAGTCCGTGAAGAAGAAGGCATCCGATGCCCCATCCTCTTCAGGTATCTTCGTTATTGATTGTCATTCTATTTCCTTAGACACTTGGGTATTGGATACTGGGTGTGGCTCACATATATGTAATGACATACATGAGCTAAGGAATAGAAGAAGACTCGTCAGGGGAGAGTCAAATTTACGTGTTGGGAATGGAGCAAAGGTTGTTGCACTCGCCATCGGAACGTATTTGTTGAAACTCCCTGCAGGACTTGTCTTAGAACTGGACAATTGCTTTTATGTTTCTTCGTTGATAAAGAACATCATTTCTATTTCTTGTTTAAATAGAAATGGGTACCATTTGACTTTTAGTAATAATTGTTGTTACATAACTTTGAATGGAGTTCTTTATGGGACTGGAACTTTAAGCAATGGTGTTTATACGTTGGATGTATCCAGTGACATTTTCAATATCGAAGCGAGCAACAAGCGTGCTCGAAAGGGTAATCACATAGACTCCTACATGTGGTATTGTCGTCTTGGCCATGTAAGCAAGAAACACATGTCCGAATTACACCGATGTGGAATTCTGGAATCGTTTGAATTGGATTCATACGATACATGCGAATCATGCTTAAAAGGCAAGATGACTAAGTTACCTTTTACTGGACAAGGTGAACGAGTGGGAGAGTTACTAGGTCTACTACATACTGATGTATGTGGACCTATGTCAACTCAAGCTTTAGGAGGCTATAGCTACTTCATTACCTTCACCGATGATCACTCACGGTTTGGGTATGTGTTCTTGATGAAACACAAGTCTGAAGCCTTTGAAAGGTTCAAAGAATTCAGAAATGAAGTAGAGAAACAACATGATAAGAGTATTAAAATACTTCGATCGGATCGAGGTGGTGAATACTTAAGTCAAGAGTTTCTTGATTATCTAAGAGACAATGGTATATTGTCTCAATGGACTCCGCCATATACACCACAACATAATGGTGTATCTGAGAGGCGTAACCAGACCTTGTTGGACATGGTCAGGTCAATGATGAATCATGCGACTCTTCCCAAGTCCTTTTGGGGTTATGCACTTCAGACAGCTGTTTACTTATTAAACAGAATGCCTACCAAGGTAGTCTCAACTACTCCATATGAGATATGGAATAGTAAGAAATCTCATGTATCTTACTTAAAGATATGGGGTTGTCCTGCTTATGTGAAGCGAACTGTATCAGACAAATTGGATGCTAAGTCTCATAAATGTCTATTTATTGGATACCCTAAGGAAACAAGGGGTTACCAATTCTATCATCCTGTGGAACAAAAGGTGTTTGTTTCAAGGCATGCTGTGTTTCTAGAGAAAGGGTTTCTCTTGCAAGAAAACAGTGGGAGTGTCATCGAGCTTGAGGAGGCTCGAGAGACTCAAATAGACATTGATAATACGGTGAAGCATAGCCGACAACTCATAGTGATGAGCAATCATTTGGACCTATTGTAACACCACATCTTCGTAGATCCGGTAGAACACGCAATATTCTGAGAGATATGGATTTCGTAAGTGAATCGAACGACGTGTTACTCATTGATGATGAGGAGCCTACCAGTTATGAAGAAGTGCTGACAAGTTCAGAAAGGGATAAGTGGCTTGGTGCCATGAAGTCGGAAATGGATTCCATGTATGAAAACCAAGTTTGGAACTTGGTTGACCCACCTGAAGGGATAAAGCCTATAGGGTGCAAGTGGGTTTTCAAGAAGAAAACCGACATGGATGGTAATGTGATTACCTATAAGGCTAGATTGGTGGCGAAAGGATATCATCAAAAACAAGGTGTTGATTATGACGAAACCTATTCGCCTATAGCTATGCTTAAATCCATTCGGATGCTCCTGGCCATAGCGGCTCATTATGATTATGAGATATGGCAGATGGATGTTAAAACAGCTTTCCTTAATGGAAACCTGCTCGAGGATGTGTATATGATACAGCCTGAGGGTTTCACATCGGTTGATAAAACCAAGGTATGCAAATTGCGACGGTCCATTTATGGATTGAACCAAGCATCCAGGAGCTGGAATATCCGTTTTGATGAGACAATCAAAAGGTTTGATTTCTCACAAAATCCAGATGGACCTTGTGTGTACAAGAAGGTTAGTGGGAGTGCAGTCGTGTTCCTAGTATTGTATGTCGATGACATACTACTTATAGGAAACGATGTTTCAATCTTACAGTCAGTGAAGGTTTGGTTATCCAAGACATTCTCCATGAAAGACCTGGGAGAAGCAACCTACATCCTCGGGATTAAGATCTATAGAGATAGATCGAAACGGTTGCTTGGTCTTTCGCAGTCTACATATATAGACCGAGTGCTAAAGAGGTTTAGCATGTCGGAATCTAAGAAAGGTTTCTTACCCATCAGGCATGGGGTACACCTTTCGAAGTCTATGTGTCCGCGCACAGAAGACGAGAGGATTTGCATGAGTAAGATTCCCTATGCATCTGCAATAGGATCTATCATGTATGCTATGTTATGTACATGGCCCGATGTATCGTACGCTCTGAGTGTCACGAGCAGATACCAGTCCGATCCAGGAATGGATCATTGGGCGGTTGTTAAGACGATCCTTAAGTACTTGAGAAGAACTAAGGATGTGTTCCTAATATATGGAGAAGGGGACATGGTGATACGCAGGTATACGGATGTCAGCTTCCAGACAGACAAGGATGATTCCAGGTCTCAGTCTGGATACATGTTCACCTTGAATGGGGGCGCAGTGAGTTGGAAAAGTTTCAAACAAGAGATCAGAGCGGATTCTACCATGAGGCAGAATACATTGCAGCTTCGGAAGCAGCAAAGGAAGCGGTTTGGATCAAAACGTTCGTTCATGAACTTGGTGTGATTCCGGCCATTGTTGAAGCAATACCCTCTCATCTGCGACAACAATTGAGCAATTACAAGCGAAAGAGCCAAGGTCTCATGTGATCCAAACATGTGCTTCACCGCTATCATCTTATCGAGAGATCATCGGTAGGAGCGAAATACAAATCGAGAAAATTCCCCTTTGAAAGGAACTTAGCGGATCCCTTGACTAAGGCATTACCTCAAAATAAGTTTGAGGGTCATGTTCGAGCTTATGGTATTGATACGTAGCGATTGGCATTAGGCCAAGTGGGAGTCTGTTAGTAATATATGAGAGATGTCCTAATGCAATCGCCTTATGTATGAACCATTTATATGATAAATGAAGATTCACTATTTGAGTATACATGTTTCATGTATTTGATTGGATCTTAAACTCATTTACTGAATGTCCACGATGCGATTCACAGCATGAGAGAATTTGTGATTGGATCACAACTAGTGAGTATCTCTACATGTGTAATTGTGATGTATCGGAATTATCCCTAGTCGATGAATTGATGGATTTGGACACCATCAATTCGTCGAGACTAGCACGAGTATACTCCTTGGTGAATCCAAGCGGTGATTCTCACCGGCCGAGACATTGTGATGTCCGGAGTTAATCGTGGATGCTAGTTATGGTAACTAGTTCATTGGAGTGACCAGCCGTAAGACTTCATATGGTTCTCTGCATATATAGATATGTCAATGAAGTTCTTACTGTGGCTTAAGTGCTATGTTCCTTTGACTTGCGGTATTCAAGTCATCTTGATCATGGAGACTTATGCTTTGACATCTTAAGCAAACATCTCTAAGGAGATGTGGACTCGGGATGATTGGGTATAAGTCGAAGTGATCGAAGGTGTTTGAATAGCCTATAAAGGATTCACCACTCCTTGCGAGGAGATGTATACCCATGGCCTCTCGTCAGATTGTTACTAAAGTCTTTGGCCAAAGCATTACATGTTTAGAGTAAGGTACTCTTTGATACATGTGGAGTAACTAGAATCTGTAGGACGAGGAAATGATACTTGGGCTAGGTGTGACGTAGTCAGCCTAGTGGGGACTGACACAATAGACCATGTCCTGAACCAAGTGGGTATAAGATGAGTGAAGGGAATGGGGCACGATTCATTCGAGCTACTGAAGGGTTTCAGAAATAGTTCTGGATCAACCGTTGATCTTTTCGATTAATTGGGGATCATGATGTACTACTAGGTGTCACTCATGATCGTTCTATAATTAATGGTTAATTATAGACGGCCAACATAAACCGAGAACCTATTTAGTCACAAGCACAACGAGCGTAATCCAAAGGATTTAAAACGAGCTAGAGAATGGGATTCTCAGACCGAGAGAAACTAGGTTTTGTTGGACCAAACATAAAGCGAGCATGAAATCGTTTCAGTCGCAATGGAAGCGTGGATGGGCCGTGTCTTATGAAGACATAATGGATGAACCAAAATGGTTTGGTTCTAATCCAATGGAGGAGAATAAACCAAAGGGTTTGGTTTATTTTAATCGAATGAACCAAAAGTTGGTTTGGTTCGTTTTAACTTAAAATAAACCATCATGGTTTGGTTTATTTTAACTTATCTTAATGGAGCGGGTTAACGGGCCTAATGGTTATGATCCAATAACCATTAAGAGAATTAGTTCTCTATAAAAGAGGGCTTAATGGATAATTAAGCCCTAATCCAAAAACCCTAGCCTCAAGAGTTGCCGCCCACCCCTTGAAGGACTTGGCGCCAACCCTAGGCTGCCGCCCCTCTCCTCCTCCAACCGGCGTCCAGAAGGAGCCTTCCTTCCCCCTCGCCGGCGTCGAGCTGCTGCCGGTTGGTGCTCCGGTGATCTTCCTTGGGTGTGGCGATAAGGTGAGCACTTGGCTTCCTTGTTTTGGCCGGCGCCTACTCCGCCACCAAGCTGTCCAGTTTTCTGGACAGCTTCTTCTCCTCTCGTCGGAGCGTCGTTTGGACGACGGTTAGAGCTCCGACAGCGGATAACTTACCGGGGATTCGATCTCCGGTAATCCTCTGAGGTGGAGGACGAAGGATTCATCAATTGGTTGACGAATACCTCTCCGGAGAAGCGAGTTTTGAGAACTCGTATTAGGATCCGAATTTGGATTCGGATCGTGATCATCTCTCGATCACGTCGTCTTCAACACGAGGCTAGTAACCCGTACGAAGACGAAGCTCGTGGCTTAGGGAAGTCATCCCGAGGAACTCGGCGTGGATACGGATAGAGACGATTCTAGCGAGGATCGTTCCGGTTGATGCCGTTCCTGCTACACGTCATACGAAAGGTATAACGTAGTTAAATTTCCTTTTATTGCAAATTTAAATTTACGGTTATGTCTACTCTTGTTGTAATATGCATGCGTGTGTTGTGTGTGTTGTAATAAATAGAAATATTTATTATTTTTATTGCTTCCGCTGTGTTCATGTTTACGAAACATGATCGAACACACACACGCCGCGGTGCCGGAAAATCCAACACCTTGTTCTTAATGGTGGCGACTCTTGCATTCTTGGTCCATTCTTGAGGTTTCGGTGCCGGTTGACTTTTTTTGACTTTCTTAGGGCACTTACTCTTATAGTGCCCATACTCTCTACACTCAAAACACATAATATGATTTTTATTTTGAATTGATGCGCTTGAGTTACCTAGGTCAATGGTGGTCGAAATTGGTTCTTCATCTTCTCGACTTGAGGTAGATGGTTCCTCTTGAGTTGGCTCCGGTATTGAAGATGGTCTAGTCTCCTCCCCCTCAATCCTAGAGGTGGAGGCTTCTTGTGCTTCTTCTTCCTCCTCAGATGTAGACTCCCTCTCAAACTCCAAATCCTCACTTTCTTGTGAGGAAGATGAACTTGTTTCGTCGGCCTCCTCCTCTTCTTGAGCCGATAAACATTCTTCGGCTTCTTGTGACTGTTCTTTGCTTGAGGCCGGTGATGATCCTTCATGAAGCTTTGCCAATTTTCTCCAAAGCTCCTTAGCATCTTGATATTCACCTAGTCTAGACAAAACATCATTAGGTATCAAATCTTCTAAAAGTTTTGTTACCTTGACTTCGGTTTTGAACTTTAGGCGTTGCTCTTGGGTCCACTTCTTCAACTTTAGAACATTTCCCTTCTTATCCCTAGGAGGTTCAAAGCCTTCCATGATGATGAACCAATCTTCTATGTCCATCATCAAGAATGTCTCCATTCTCACCCTCCATGCCGGAAAATCCTCTTGGTCGTATGGTGGCGGTGTGTTGATGTGCCATCCTAGTTGTTCTTCAAAATCCATCTTGTTCCTCTTCACCCTCTAGTGTCTTTGCTCCCTGTTGTTAATCCGTAGAAGAGCCCCGGGCTCTAATACCAATTGTAGGAATGTTCGTGACCGCTAGAGGGGGGTGAATAGCACATTTTCATCGTGGATGAAAATTGATCATTTGTTTCTACAAATCGTGTTAGCGCAGCAGAAATAATAATAACACGAATACAAATAACAATAATCACAAGATCAACACCAAGATATAACGTGGTTCGGAATCGTATGGTTCCTACTCCATGGATTGGGCTCTAAAAGCCCTAGTGATGCAAACACACACCACTAATCACAAATACTCCTTCTTGACAATAAGTCGAAGGTGCAGAAATCTCTTACAGTGATTACAAAAGTAATACAACAAATGCAAGCTAATACAAGTATAAAATACACTACAAGTAAAAGAAAAACACTTTACAAAGAGCTTTTGATTGCTTGCTTGTTTGGTTGCTTGAGCTGCACTTAGAGAGCCTGAAATGCACCAGCAAATCACCCCAAATAGCCCTAGTAACTGTTTCCAAAAAACCTCCCTTCGTGCTCCTTTTAAACCTATAACTTGGGCTAATTTTCGCTTAGCAGTCGACTGCCCCTGCAGCCATTGTCTCACAACGGCATGAGCCACGTTGGATGAGTCCAACAGATAGGCCATTAGTCGATTGATCATTCCCATCAATCGACTGATGGCTCAATCAGTCGAGTGCTCGGGTTGATCACTTGATTAGAGAGCTTACTATGTTCAAATTCGACCGGTCGGTGATCTCGGATCGGTTGACTTCTCGAACCATCGATCGGCCCGGTAGTAGTCGATCTAGGCTAATTCTAGCAGTCGAACTCTAGTCAACTCTCATCAGTTGACTGACCATAGTCCCAATCGACTGATACACCTCAAACATGAGGTTTTATCCCAAGTATGGTGCCCCATTACTTGCTAGACCATCCTTAGCCTAGACCTAAGACTTCTAGCCACTTTCGTCAGCCTCACGCCTATCAGATCCCTCCAAGTCATCCATGACTTGTTCATCCATATGCTAGCCTTCAGGTTCTTCCATCGGCTATGTCATGCTAAGTTGATCTATACCGCCAAGGCATATTGGACTTACACTGCTAAGACTCCGCTTGGACTTTATGCCGCCAACCATTGGACTTAGGCTGCCAAGACTCCACCCTTGGACTTTACACTGCCAATATTCCCCTTGGACTTCTCAATTGCCAAGACTCAAGCATGGACTTTCCCTTGCCAACCCTTGTTGGACTTTCCATGCCAAGACCCATGCTTGGACTTGTTGGGATGTATACTGAAAGCCTAGCTCTTTTGTATGAACATTATTTATTTTGAAATAAGAATCACATCATCATTGTTTGCCCTTTATATATATGTGCATATTGTCTAATACTTTACATTGTAGATAACATGGTGCTTGGGTGTGGCACAAAAGATCATGTTATCAATCCCTTGTAGAGTATAAGTAGAGGCTCACAACCAAGATGGTTTTGGACAAACCATTGGCATGGTTGTAGTGTAGCTTGGTATTGTTTTGTCTTGAACATAGAGTTACACTAGTACACTTAGGTGTATTGAGCAGGACCGACATAGAGGTGATTCAATTTATTGCTGATTACATAATTTAATCGGACCTTGGATATTATGTTGTACATTCTCTTAATCCCGATATAATAACGGGCACATGTACTTAGTATTTATTTCATTGATTTACCAAAGGATGAGATTTCTGTGGATTAAATCAATATGCCCGGTAAGTTGGGAAATGATATTATTTACATGGTGTGTCGTTGAATATAGGAGGAAACTGTGTCCTATATATTAGGTTGATGATGTCCCCTTGAGGAGCTCATAACGTTCATCATGTAAACCCTGCAGGTTGACTTAGTCAACATGATGATAAGGTTGAGTGGTACTACTTGAAGAGTTAGATGTTAATTAATTTATGGTCAGTAAATAAATTAATTGATGGACATTCGATATCTTAAACACGGGGAGATGGATGCACAAATAAGGCACATAATCTGAAATAATTCCCTTAGTACCGTGTAATGGTGCACACTTAGATGCAAATAAAAAGTATCCTCCCCATCAGAGTCACTGCTTTTATTTGTAGGGCCAAAGAGGAACCAACTATTAATTTTATTTGTCAAAAAGTAAGGTTGACAAGATAATAAAATTAATGGGTAAAACCTCCTCTTATAAATGTAGAATTCGTATACGTCCACACTACCGTGGCATGCGATATTCTCGGTGTTTTGAGGTGTTGGTTGATTTCGAAATTTTATTGTTTGAGGAATCAATAATTTTTGAAATCTAAAATTTTGATCATTGTGATTCTTAGGATTTTCAAAATTGACTTTCAGTCCACTTACTATGATACTAAAGGAAATAAACTTACTATACCCAAATAATGTTGATTGGAAAAGATTCTAGATATTGTCTTATCTGCTAAGGAGTACAAGTATGCACTTTTCGAAGAGTGTCCTCAAGCCATCATTGCTCAAAAAGGTTTCTACTTCTAATTTGAAAGGCAAGAAGAAGAAGAAACAAGGTGAAGCAAAGATGGTGGGAGGATCTCAAGGAAGAGTGAAGAAGCCGAAAGGCAAGTACTTCACTTACAAGCAGGATGGACATAGGATGAAGGACTGTCCCAATCCAAAACAGAACAAAGGTATATCTTTTGGACTAGTCATTGAAACATGATTAGCGGTGATATCTACCGGCACCTGGTGAGTAGATACGGGAGCCACTAATCATGTCTGCAACACTTTGCAGGGGTTCCAGGAAACCCGATGACTAGCTAAAGGGGAGATTACCATTTACTTGGGCAATGCCATGATGGTGGCGGCTATTGCAGTGGGAGAAGTTTTATTTATCTCTTGAGAATAATAAAACTTTGGTTCTGGAAAATTCCTTTTATGTACCTTTATTTAGAAAGAATTTAGTTTCAGTTTCTAAATTATTATGGATGGATATTCTATTTCTTTTAATAAAAGAGTTGTTATAAGAAGGAATACGGAGAATATCTATTCAGGTACATTGAAAGGAAATTTGAACCAAAACCTCCCACGATGCAAATTAAAGTTAATAACTCATCTTCTAATTCCAATAAGAGAAAAGAACCTTCGAAGATGAACCAAACATATCTTTGGCTTCTTAGGCTTGGTCACATTAACCTAAGCAAAATTCAAAGGTTGATAGCTGATGGACCATTGGGTTCATTAGTGGTGGAGGATCTCCCAACCTACAAATCTTTCTTGGAGGGTAAGATGACCAAGAGGCCTTTTTAAGGCCAAGGGGTATAGAGCCAAAGATGTATTAGAAATGGTTCATTCTGATTTGTGAGGTCCTATGACTATCTAGGCAAGAGGTAATCTTGAATATTTCATCTCTTTTATAGACGATTATTCAAGATATTGATGACACTACGATCTGATCGTGGTGGTGACAACCTCTTGGGAGAGTTTAGGAACTACTTATCAGAGGTTGGGATTCAATCCCAATTGACTGCACCTTGCACACCCTAGTAGAACAGTGTAGAAGAGCGAAGGAATAGGACTCTTATGGAGATGGTTAGATCGATGATGAGTTATTCTGACTTGTTTTATAGTCCTAGTGATCAGAGGGTGATCGTTAACACGAACACCAGATTTCTAGAGGAAGACTATGTGATAAGCCACAAGCCCAAGAGTAAAATTGTTCTGGAGGAGTTAAGAGGGGAAATCACTTCTTTAGTACCACCGGTACAAGAGGATATACCACATGTCACTGCACCGCGTGTCACAAAGGATACACAGATGATACCTCGTCGTAGTGGGAGGGTTGTTAGACAGCCTCTTACATTCATGTTCTTGGGTGAATCTTTTGATTTGGTCCCTAGCAAACATGAACCTGATCCCTAGACATACGACGAGGCAATCCAAGATATAGATACAACACCTTTGCAAATTGCAATGAATATTGAGATTGAATCTATGGATTCAAGTCAGGTCTGGGAGCTCTTATGCATTGTAGCTCATATGGATTATGAGGTGTGGCAGATGGATGTCAAGACAGCTTTCCTTAATGGAAGTCTTAAGGAAAACATCTATATGAAGCAACCAGAGGGATTCATTGCTAAGGGCAAAGAGCGTATTGTATGTAAGCTTAATCGGTCCGGTTATGGACTGAAACAAGCTTTGAGGTCTTGGAACATCCGCTTTGATGAGGTAAATCCAGCCTTATGGATTTATTCAAAGTCCGGATGAGTCTTGTGTATACAAGAGATGTGACGGAAACGTGGTGGTATTTCTTGTACTATACGTAGATGACATTTTGGTAGTTGGCAACAATATCAGAGTGTTATTAGACGTAAGGGTATGGTTGCCCAAACAGTTTTGAAGGACTTGGGAGAAGTGGGACACATCCTTGGGATCAAGGTTAGTGTGCTAATCCCAAGCTTCATACATAGACACAATCTTGATCGTTTTAGCATGCAGAACTCCAATAAAGGTTTTCTACCTTTTTGGCATGGAGTACCTTTATCTAAAGAGATGTGTCCCAACATCAAAGAAGATAGAGGAGTGTAAATTTGGGATGTACTCAATTATCCTAGTCGATGAAAATCGCTGATTTGCACACTAGGGAATTTATTACGAGACTAGTAATGGTGTATACCTAGGCATCCAAGTAAATGGACTAGGTCGGAGACATAGTGATGTCCGTGAGTTAGCAATATGTAACTGGAACGGGAAGGGTAGTTTCTCGGACAATTACTCCCTGTGGGTTGCATGGATTGCGATTTCCAATCAGATAGGGATAACAGTAAGTCTACCTCAGGTTTTGTGTTTACTTTAGGAGGTGGAGCCATTGTATGGAGGAGTGCCCAGCAGAAATGCGTGGAGGACTCCACCATGGAAGTTGAGTATGTGGCAGCCTATGAGGTGGCCAAAGAAGTCGTGTGGCTTATGAACTTCCTGATGGACTTGGATGTGATTCCTAGTTTTTCCAGAACTATCACAATTTATTTTGATAATAATGGTGCAGTTGCAAACTCGAAGGAACCATGAGCCCATAAGGCTAGTAAACACATAGAGCGCAAGTACCACCTGATACGAGAAATCGTAAAGGAGGTAGAAGTTGTTGTCGCCTAGATTGCATCAAAGGATGACCTGGTAGACCCTTTCACTAAGGCCCTTCTAGTGAGAGCTTTGATAGGCATGTGGAGGGAAGGTGAATCAGATGTATGGCAGTATGATGACAGCATAGTCTTTTAGTATAAGTGGGAGATTGTTGGGATGTATACTGAAAGCCTAGCTCTTTTGTATGAACATTATTTATTTTGAAATAAGAATCACATCATCATTGTTTGCACTTTATATATATGTGCATATTGTCTAATACTTTACATTGTAGATAACATGGTGCTTGGGTGTGGCACAGAAGATCATGTTATCAGTCCCTTGTAGAGTATAAGTAGAGGCTCACAACCAAGATGGTTTTGGACAAACCATTGGCATGGTAGTAGTGTAGTTTGGTATTGTTTTGTCTTGAACATAGAGTTACACTAGTACACTTAGGTGTATTGAGCAGGACCGACATAGAGATGATTCAATTTATTGCTGACTACATAATTTAATCGGACCTCGGATATTATGTTGTACATGCTCTTAATCCCGATATAATAACGGGCACATGTACTTAGTATTTATTTCTTTTATTTACCAAAGGGTGAGATTTCTGTGGATTAAATCAATATGCCCGGTAAGTTGGGAAATGATATTATTTACATGGTTTGTCGTTGATTATAGGAGGAAACCGTGTCCTATATATTAGGTTGATGATGCCCCATTGAGGAGCTCATAAGGTTCATCATGTAAACCCTGCAGGTTGACTTAGTCAACATGATGATAAGGTTGAGTGGTACTACTCGAGTAGTTAGATCTTAATTAATTGATGGTCAGTAAATCAATTAATTGACGGACATTCGATATCTTAAACACGGGGAGATGGATGCACAAATAATATATGGAGCCCATATTAATTTATGAGGGTTGGTGAGGTAGTTCAATGATGATCCTCTAGTGGAATGGAACATCATTGATGGATCAAGTTTGTGTGGTTCCGATCCATCGAGTGGCCAAGACCCAACTCTTCCTCATGGTCCCTATCGTAGCCTAATATAAACCTCATGAAGTCTAGATCAAATGATGGAAAACAAATCTCTAGATCTGACGGTTGAGATTGAATCCCTAGAACCGATGGTTGAGATTAAATCTCTAGATCCGACGGTTGAGATTAAATCTCGAGAACCGACGGTTGAGATTAAATCTCTAGATCCGACGGTTGAGATTAAATCCCTAGATCCGACGGTTGGGATGAAACCCTAGATCCGACGGTTGGGATGAAACCCTATATCCGACGGTGGTGATTAAATCCCTAGATCCGATGGTGGAGATTAAAGGAGGCTTAAGCCTAACTCTATAAATAGAGGGCATTGGCTTGGGCGGCAACCTAATGCTAAGATGATTAGGGTTGTGGGAGAGTCCTTGGGTGGCAACATTAGGGTTTAGAACCCTAATGCTTGGGCGGCAAGATTAGGGTTTAGAACCCTAATCTTTGGGGGGCGCCAATTGTCCATGGAGTGTGGCCGGCGGCAAGAAGGTAAGGGATGAGCTTCTCATCTTCCTTTCTTGGCCGGAGCATTCTCTCCTCTTCTATATCAAGGTTGGCCAGCGGCAACCTTCTTCAAGGTTGGTCGGAAATTCTTTTATTCTCTTTGGGCCGGCAGCAAACATCATGCTTGGAGCTTGATGGTTGGTCCTAGATAAGAGATGAGTTATGTTTCCATACTTCTTCTTGTTCGGAGCGAGCAAGGAAAAAAGATCGTGATTTAGGAGGCTTCAACTTGTGGAGGATCTTCGCCCACACGAAGTTTACAAGGAGGTTAGGACATACGATAGAATATCGAGAGGTATAAAAGTTTTACAACTTTTATTATTGATCTTTGCATGTTCTTATTAATATGCTAGCTTATGTTCTTTATGTTAGTATGCATGATTATACTAGTTTGCATTTGTATGTTTTTGTATAATCATGGACCCCGAAGACAAACACAAAAACCGTCGATCCGTCCGTCGGCTCTTCCGCGGCTAACCGACTAGAAGAGTTGATTGCTTGAACAACAAGTTTGTTCAAGCGATCGCTCAAGTCGTTGGCACGACGACGAATTGGTTGTGCTTAGGAAACTCATCCCATCCAGATTAGTTTTCATTAGTGAAAATTTTAATCTGGGGACATGGGAGCCGATGAGTCTCTGAGGAATAGCACATCACCAACAAATGGTATCGGAGCCACGGTTTCTGGTTTTGTGTGTTTTGGATTCGGTTACTTTCACGCACTTATCATATATTGTGTATGCCGGATAATAGTAGGATGTGCGTAGGCTAACTTTTTGGTTGCAGGCATAAGATCCGACTATTATGGCTATATGTGTGTATGTGGTTGTTTTTGTGTGATTTTATGTATATTATTTGAATCCTCGGGGTTGACGAGGCTAGATTAGTATTTAATTTTTGTAATTGAATACGGCATTGTTTAGCCACTCTTTATTTTATTTTACTTTCGATCTAGATTTCATGTACACTCCCTCGTGGAGTATAGGATAGATGGATGTAAAATAAAATTGGTTTTATTCTCGGCTCAGATCTCTGGATGGCTCATACATGGCGTAGGAGGAGTGGACGAGGTGGCGATACGACGGGACGCATATTGGAGAACAATACCATAATAGTTGGAAAAAATTCTGTTTTTTTCATATTTATTGCTGATTTGTTTTATATGCATGTTGTGTGTGCTTTAAAATTCCTCATTTTCAATTAACTAAGTGGGGGAGGGATATTTTAATTAATTCCCGCGGCCTCCATTACAATTTGACATGTGATGCAACAAACTTGCGTGTCGGCTCTGAGTGCTTTCCTCCCCATCGGATGGGTTTGTTTGCAGATCACTAGGTCAAATAATGGTTATAGGAAATTATCTAGGAGCGTGTGTACTTCCACAGCGGTAAGGCACATAATCCGAAATAATTCCCTTAGTACTGTGTAATGGTGCACACTTAGATGCAAATAAAAAGTAGTTTTATTTGTAGGGCCGAAGAGAAACCAACTATTAATTTTATTTGTCAAAAAGTAAGGTTGACAAGATAATAAAATTAATGGGTTAAACCTCCTCTTACAAATGTAGAATTCGTATACGTCCACACTATCGTGGCATGCGATATTCTCGGTGTTTGAGGTGTTGGTTGATTTCGAAATTTTAATGTTTGATGAATCAATAATTTTTATTGAAATCTACAGTAATAATAAACATGTTGTGTGTGCTTGAAAATTCCTCATTTTCAATTTACTAAGTGGGAGAGGGACATTTTAATTAATTCCTGCGGCCTCCATTACAATTTGACATGTGATGCAACAAACTTGCGCGTCGGCTCTGAGTGTCTTCCTCCCCATCGGATGAGTTTGTTTGCGGATCACTAGGTCAAATAATGGTTATAGAAAATTATCTAGGAGCGTGTGTACTTCCACAGCGGTAAGGCACATAATCCGAAATAATTCCCTTAGTACCGTGTAATGGTGCACACTTAGATGCAAATAAAAAGTATCCTCCCCATCGGAGTCACTGCTTTTATTTGTAGGGCCAAAGAGGAACCAACTATTAATTTTATTTGTCAAAAAGTAAGGTTGACAAGATAATAAAGTTAATGGGTAAAACCTCCTCTTATAAATGTAGAATTCGTATACGTCCACACTATCGTGTCATGCGATATTCTCGGTGTTTTGAGGTGTTGGTTGATTTCGAAATTTTATTGTTTGAAGAATCAATAATTTTTGAAATCTAAAATTTTGATCATTGTGATCCTTAGGATTTTCAAAATTGACTTTCAGTCCACTTACTATGATACTAAAGGAAATAAACATACTATACCCAAATAATGTTGATTGGAAAAGATTCTAGATATTGTCATATCTGCTAAGGAGTACAAGTATGCACTCTTCGAAGATTGTCCTCAACCCATCATTGCTCGAAAAGGTTTATACTTCTAAGACGAAAAGCAAGAAGAAGAAGAAACAAGGTGAAGCAAAGATGGTGGGAGGATCTCAAGGAAGAGTGAAGAAGCTGAAAGGCAAGTACTTCACTTACAAGTAGGATGGACATAGGAAGAAGGACTGTCCCAATCCAAAACAGAACAAAGGTATATCTTTTGGACTAGTCATTGAAACATGATTAGCGGTGATATCTACCGGCACCTGGTGAGTAGATACGGGAGACACTAATCATGTCTGCAACACTTTGCAGAGGTTCCAGGAAACCCGATGACTAGCAAAAGGGGAGATTACCATTTACTTGAGCAATGCCATGATGGTGGCGGCTATTGCAGTGGGAGAAGTTTTATTTATCTCTTGAGAATAATAAAACTTTGGTTCTGGAAAATTCCCTTTATGTACCTTTATTTAGAAAGAATTTAGTTTCAGTTTCTAAATTATTATGGATGGATATTCTATTTCTTTTAATAACAGAGTTGTTATAAGAAGGAATAGGGAGAATATCTATTCAGGTACATTGAAAGGAAATTTGAACCAAAACCTCCCACGATGCAAATTAAAGTTAATAACTCATCTTCTAATTCCAATAAGAGAAAAGAACCTTCGAAGATGAACCAAACATATCTTTGGCTTCTTAGGCTTGGTCACATTAACCTAAGCAGAATTCAAAGGTTGATAGCTGATGGACCTTTGGGTTCATTAGTGGTGGAGGATCTCCCAACCTACGAATCTTGCTTGGAGGGTAAGATGACCAAGAGGCCTTTTTAAGGCCAAGGGGTATAGAGCCAAAGATGTGTTAGAAATGGTTCATTCTGATTTGTGAGGTCCTATGACTATCTAGGCAAGAGGTAATCTTGAATATTTCATCTCTTTTATAGACGATTATTCAAGATATGGATGACACTATGATCTGATCGTGGTGGTGACAACCTCTTGGGAGAGTTTAAGAACTACTTATCAGAAGTTGGGATTCAATCCCAATTGACTGCACCTGGCACACCCCAGCAGAACGGTGTAGCAGAGCGAAGGAATAGGACTCTTATGGAGATGGTTAGATCGATGATGAGTTATTCTCACTAGTTTTATAGTCCTAATGATCAGAGGGTGATCGTTAACATGAATGCTAGATTTCTAGAGGAAGACTATGTGATAAGCCACAAGCCCAAGAGTAAAATTGTTCTGGAGGAGTTAAGAGGGGACATCACTTCTTTAGTACCACCGGTACAAGAGAATATACCACATGTCACTGCACCGCGTGTCACAAAGGATACACAGATGATACCTCGTCGTAGTGGGAGGGTTGTTAGACAGCCTCTTACATTCATGTTCTTGGGTGAATCTTTTGATTTGGTCCCTAACAAACATGAACCTGATCCCTAGACATACGACGAGGCAATCCAAGATATAGATACAACACCTTTGCAAATTGAAATGAATATTGAGATTGAATCTATGGATTCAAGTCAGGTCTGGGAGCTCTTATGCATTGTAGCTCATATGGATTATGAGGTGTGGCAGATGGATGTCAAGACAGCTTTCCTTAATGGAAGTCTTGAGGAAAACATCTATATGAAGCAACCAGAGGGATTCATTGCTAAGGGAAAAGAGCGTATTGTATGTAAGCTTAATCGGTCTGGTTATGGACAGAAACAAGCTTTGAGGTCTTGGAACATCCGCTTTGATGAGGTAAATCCAGCCTTATGGATTTATTCAAAGTCCGGATGAGTCTTGTGTATACAAGAGATGTGACGGAAACGTGGTGGTATTTCTTGTACTATACGTAGATGACATTTTGGTAGTTGGCAACAATATCAGAGTGTTATTAGACGTAAGGGTATGGTTGCCCAAACAGTTTTGAAGGACTTGGGAGAAGTGGGACACATCCTTGGGATCAAGGTTAGTGTGCTAATCCCAAGCTTCATACATAGACACAATCTTGATCGTTTTAGCATGCAGAACTCCAAGAAAGGTTTTCTACCTTTTTGGCATGGAGTACCTTTATCTAAAGGGATGTGTCCCAACATCAAAGAAGATAGAGGAGATGAAGGCGGTTCCTTATGCTTCGGCAGTAGGAAGCCTCATGTATGTGATGCTTTGTACGAGACTAGATATCAGCTTTACCATGGGCATGGTCAGCAGATATCAAAGTAATCCAGGACAGGGACATTGGACTGCGGAAAGCATATATTGTAGTGCCTGAGAAGGACTAGGGATTATATGCTAGTTTACCGGGCAGACCAATTACTCCCTGTGGGTTGCATGGATTGCGATTTCCAATCAGATAGGGATAACAGTAAGTCTACCTCAGGTTTTGTGTTTACTTTAGAAGGTGGAGCCATTGTATGGAGGAGTGCCCAGCAGAAATGCGTGGCGTACTCCACCATGGAAGTTGAGTATGTGGCAGCCTATGAAGCGGCCAAAGAAGTTGTGTGGTTCAGGAACTTCTTGATGGACTTGGATGTGATTCTTGGTTTGCCCAGAACTATCACAATTTATTGTGATAATAATGGTGCAGTTGCAAACTCGAAGGAACCATGAGCCCATAAGGCTAGTAAACACATAGAGCGCAAGTACCACCTGATACGAGAAATCGTAAAGGAGGTAGAAGTTGTTGTCGCCTAGATTGCATCAAAGGATGACCTGGTAGACCCTTTCACTAAGGCCCTTCTAGGGAGAGCTTTGATAGGCATGTGGAGGGAAGGTGAATCAGATGTATGGCAGTATGATGACAGCATAGTCTTTTAGTATAAGTGGGAGATTGTTGGGATGTATACTGAAAGCCTAGCTCTTTTGTATGAACATTATTTATTTTGAAATAAGAATCACATCATCATTGTTTGCACTTTATATATATGTGCATATTGTCTAATACTTTACATTGTAGATAACATGGTGCTTGGGTGTGGCACAGAAGATCATGTTATCAGTCCCTTGTAGAGTATAAGTAGAGGCTCACAACCAAGATGGTTTTGGACAAACCATTGGCATGGTAGTAGTGTAGCTTGGTATTGTTTTGTCTTGAACATAGAGTTACACTAGTACACTTAGGTGTATTGAGCAGGACCGACATAGAGATGATTCAATTTATTGCTGACTACATAATTTAATCGGACCTCGGATATTATGTTGTACATGCTCTTAATCCCGATATAATAACGGGCACATGTACTTAGTATTTATTTCTTTTATTTACCAAAGGGTGAGATTTCTGTGGATTAAATCAATATGCCCGGTAAGTTGGAAAATGATATTATTTACATGGTGTCGTTGATTATAGGAGGAAACCGTGTCCTATATATTAGGTTGATGATGTCCCATTGAGGAGCTCATAAGGTTCATCATGTAAACCCTGCAGGTTGACTTAGTCAACATGATGATAAGGTTGAGTGGTACTACTCGAGTAGTTAGATGTTAATTAATTGATGGTCA
The DNA here is from genome assembly GCA_025175895.1 of Wurfbainia villosa. Lineage (NCBI taxonomy): Eukaryota > Viridiplantae > Streptophyta > Magnoliopsida > Zingiberales > Zingiberaceae > Wurfbainia > Wurfbainia villosa. The sequence continues at coordinate 55,589,998 of CM045993.1, forward strand.
GTAAATCAATTAATTGACGGACATTCGATATCTTAAACACGGAGAGATGGATGCACAAATAATATATGGAGCCCATATTAATTTATGAGGGTTGGTGAGGTAGTTCAATGATGATCCTCTAGTGGAATGGAACATCATTGATGGATCAAGTTTGTGTGGTTCCGATCCATCGAGGGGCCAAGACCCAACTCCTCCTCATGGTCCCTATCGTAGCCTAATATAAACCTCATGAAGTCTAGATCAAATGATGGAAAACAAATCTCTAGATCTGACGGTTGAGATTGAATCCCTAGAACCGATGGTTGAGATTAAATCTCTAGATCCGACGGTTGAGATTAAATCTCGAGAACCGACGGTTGAGATTAAATCTCTAGATCTGACGGTTGAGATTAAATCCCTAGATCCGACGGTTGGGATGAAACCCTAGATCCGACGGTTGGGATGAAACCCTAGATCCGACGGTTGGGATGAAACCCTAGATCCGACGGTGGAGATTAAATCCCTAGATCCGATGGTTGAGATTAAAGGAGGCTTAAGCCTAACTCTATAAATAGAGGGCATTGGCTTGGGCGGCAACCTAATGCTAAGATGATTAGGGTTTTGGGAGAGACCTTGGGCGGCAACATTAGGGTTTAGAACCCTAATGCTTGGGCGGCAAGATTAGGGTTTAGAACCCTAATCTTTGGGGGGCGCCAATTGTCCATGGAGTGTGGCCGGCGGCAAGAAGGTAAGGGATGAGCTTCTCATCTTCCTTTCTTGGCCGGAGCATTCTCTCCTCTTCTATATCAAGGTTGGCCGGTGGCAACCTTCTTCAAGGTTGGTCGGAAATTCTTTTATTCTCTTTGGGCCGGCGGCAAACATCATGCTTGGAGCTTGATGGTTGGTCCTAGATAAGAGATGAGTTATGTTTCCATACTTCTTCTTGTTCGGAGCGAGCAAGGAAAGAAGATCGTGATTTAGGAGGCTTCAACTTGTGGAGGATCTTCGCCCACACGAAGTTTACAAGGAGGTTAGGACATACGATAGAAGATCGAGAGGTATAAAAGTTTTACAACTTTTATTATTGATCTTTGCATGTTCTTATTAATATGCTAGCTTATGTTCTTTATGTTAGTATGCATGATTATACTAGTTTGCATTTGTATGTTTTTGTATAATCATGGACCCCGAAGACAAACACAAAAACCGTCGATCCGTCCGTCGGCTCTTCCGCGGCTAACTGACTAGAAGAGTTGATTGCTTGAACAACAAGTTTGTTCAAGTCGTTAACGCGACGACGAATTGGTTGTGCTTAGGAAACTCATCCCATCCAGATTAGTTTTCATTAGTGAAAATTTTAATCTGGGGACATGGGAGCCGATGAGTCTCTGAGGAATAGCACATCACCAACAAATGGTATCGGAGCCACGGTTTCTGGTTTTGTGTGTTTTGGATTCGATTACTTTCACGCACTTATCATATATTGTGTATACCGGATAATAGTAGGATGTGCGTAGGCTAACTTTTTGGTTGCAGGCATAAGATCCGACTATTATGGCTATATGTGTGTATGTGGTTGTTTTTGTGTGATTGTATGTATATTATTTGAATCCTCGGGGTTGACGAGGCTAGATTAGTATTTAATTTTTGTAATTGAATATGGCATTGTTTAGCCACTCTTTATTTTATTTTACTTTCGATCTAGATTTCATGTACACTCCCTCGTGGAGTATAGGATAGATGGATGTAAAATAAAATAGGTTTTATTCTCGGCTCGGATCTCCGGATGGCTCATACATGGCGTAGGAGGAGCGGACGAGGTGGTGACACGACGGGACGCATATTGGAGAACAATACCATAATAGTTGGAAAAAATTCTTTTTTTTTCATATTTATTGCTGATTTGTTTTATATGCATGTTGTGTGTGCTTTAAAATTCCTCATTTTCAATTAACTAAGTGGGAGAGGGATATTTTAATTAATTCCCGCGGCCTCCATTACAATTTGACATGTGATGCAACAAACTTGCGTGTCGGGTCTGAGTGCCTTCCTCCCCATCGGATGGGTTTGTTTGTAAATCACTAGGTCAAATAATGGTTATAGGAAATTATCTAGGAGCGTGTGTACTTCACATGATGAGCACATAATCAAAATAATTCCTTAAATCGTGTAATGGTGCACACTTAGATGCAAATAAAAAGTAGTTTTATTTGTAGGGCCGAAGAGAAACCAACTATTAATTTTATTTGTCAAAAAGTAAGGTTGACAAGATAATAAAATTAATGGGTTAAACCTCCTCTTACAAATGTAGAATTCGTATACGTCCACACTATCGTGGCATGCGATATTCTCGGTGTTTGAGGTGTTGGTTGATTTCAAAATTTTAATGTTTGAGGAATCAATAATTTTTATTGAAATCTACAGTAATAATAAACATGTTGTGTGTGCTTGAAAATTCCTCATTTTCAATTTACTAAGTGGGAGAGGGACATTTTAATTAATTCTTGCGGCCTCCATTACAATTTGACATGTGATGCAACAAACTTGCGCGTCAGCTCTGAGTGCCTTCCTCCCTATCGGATGAGTTTGTTTGCGGATCACTAGGTCAAATAATGGTTATAGAAAATTATCTAGGAGCGTGTGTACTTCCACAGCGGTAAGGCACATAATCCGAAATAATTCCCTTAGTACCGTGTAATGGTGCACACTTAGATGCAAATAAAAAGTATCCTCCCCATCGGAGTCACTGCTTTTATTTGTAGGGCCAAAGAGGAACCAACTATTAATTTTATTTGTCAAAAAGTAAGGTTGACAAGATAATAAAATTAATGGGTAAAACCTCCTCTTATAAATGTAGAATTCGTATACGTCTACACTATCGTGTCATGCGATATTCTCGGTGTTTTGAGGTGTTGGTTGATTTCGAAATTTTATTGTTTGAAGAATCAATAATTTTTGAAATCTAAAATTTTGATCATTGTGATCCTTAGGATTTTAAAAATTGACTTTCATTCCACTTACTATGATACTAAAGGAAATAAACTTACTATACCCAAATAATGTTGATTGGAAAAGATTCTAGATATTGTCTTATCTGCTAAGGAGTACAAGTATGCACTCTTCGAAGATTGTCCTCAAGCCATCATTGCTCAAAAAGGTTTATACTTCTAAGCCGAAAGGCAAGAAGAAGAAGATACAAGGTGAAGCAAAGATGGTGGGAGGATCTCAAGGAAGAGTGAAGAAGCCGAAAGGCAAGTACTTCACTTACAAGCAGGATGGACATAGGAAGAAGGACTGTCCCAATCCAAAACAGAACAAAGGTATATCTTTTGGACTAGTCATTGAAACATGATTAGCGGTGATATCTATCGGCACCTGGTGAGTAGATACGGGAGCCACTAATCATGTCTGCAACACTTTGCAGAGGTTCCAGGAAACCCAATGACTAGCAAAAGGGGAGATTACCATTTACTTGGGCAATGCCATGATGGTGGCGGCTATTGCAGTGGGAGAAGTTTTATTTATCTCTTGAGAATAATAAAACTTTGGTTCTGGAAAATTCCCTTTATGTACCTTTATTTAGAAAGAATTTAGTTTCAGTTTCTAAATTATTATGGATGGATATTCTATTTCTTTTAATAACAGAGTTGTTATAAGAAGGAATAGGGAGAATATCTATTCAGGTACATTGAAAGGAAATTTGAACCAAAACCTCCCACGATGCAAATTAAAGTTAATAACTCATCTTCTAATTCCAATAAGAGAAAAGAACCTTCGAAGATGAACCAAACATATCTTTGGCTTCTTAGGCTTGGTCACATTAACCTAAGCAGAATTCAAAGGTTGATAGCTGATGGACCTTTGGGTTCATTAGTGGTGGAGGATCTCCCAACCTACGAATCTTGCTTGGAGGGTAAGATGACCAAGAGGCCTTTTTAAGGCCAAGGGGTATAGAGCCAAAGATGTGTTAGAAATGGTTCATTCTGATTTGTGAGGTCCTATGACTATCTAGGCAAGAGGTAATCTTGAATATTTTGTCTCTTTTATAGACGATTATTCAAGATATGGATGACACTACGATCTGATCGTGGTGGTGACAACCTCTTGGGAGAGTTTAAGAACTACTTATCAGAAGTTGGGATTCAATCCCAATTGACTGCACCTGGCACACCCCAGCAGAACGGTGTAGCAGAGCGAAGGAATAGGACTCTTATGGAGATGGTCAGATCGATGATGAGTTATTCTGACTAGTTTTATAGTCCTAGTGATCAGAGGGTGATCGTTAACATGAACGCCAGATTTCTAGAGGAAGACTATGTGATAAGCCACAAACCCAAGAGTAAAATTGTTCTGGAGGAGTTAAGAGGGGACGTCACTTCTTTAGTACCACCGGTACAAGAGGATATACCACATGTCACTGCACCGCGTGTCACAAAGTATACACAGATGATACCTCGTCGTAGTGGGAGGGTTGTTAGACAGCCTCTTAGATTGATGTTCTTGGGTGAATCTTTTGATTTGGTCCCTAGCAAACATGAACTTGATCCCTAGACATACGACGAGGCAATCCAAGATATAGATACAACACCTTTGCAAATTGCAATGAATACTAATATTGAATCTATGGATTCAAGTCAGGTCTGGGAGCTATTATGCAGTGCAGCTCATATGGATTATGAGGTGTGGTAGATGGATGTCAAGACAGCATTCCTTAATGGGAGTCTTGAGGAAAACATCTATATGAAGCAACCAGAGGGATTCATTGCTAAGGGAAAAGAGTGTATTGTATGTAAGCTTAATCGGTCCGGTTATGGACTGAAACAAGCTTTGAGGTCTTGGAACATCCACTTTGATGAGGTAAATCCAGCCTTATGGATTTTTTCAAAGTCCGGATGAGTCTTGTGTATACAAGAGATGTGACGGAAACATAGTGGTGTTTCTTGTACTATACGTAGATGACATTTTGGTAGTTGGCAACAATATCAGAGTGTTATCAGACGTAAGGGTATGGTTGCCCAAACAGTTTTGAAGGACTTGGGAGAAGTGGGACACATCCTTGGGATCAAGGTTAGTCTGCTAATCCCAAGCTTCATACATAGACACAATCTTGATCGTTTTAGCATGCAGAACTCCAAGAAAGGTTTTCTACCTTTTTGGCATGGAGTACCTTTATCTAAAGAGATGTGTCCCAACATCAAAGAAGATAGAGGAGATGAAGGCGGTTCCTTATGCTTCGGCTGTAGCCTCATGTATGCGATGCTCTGTACAAGACTAGATATCTGCTTTACCGTGGGCATAGTAAGAAGATATCAGAGTAATCTAGGATAGGGACATTGGACTGTGTAAAGCATATATTGTAGTGCCTGAGAAGGACTAGGGATTATATGCTAGTTTACCGGGCAGACCAATTACTCCATGTGGGTTGCATGGATTGCGATTTCCAATCAGATAGGGATAACAGTAAGTCTACCTCAGGTTTTGTGTTTACTTTAGAAGGTGGAGCCATTGTATGGAGGAGTGCCCAGCAGAAATGCGTGGCGTACTCCACCATGGAAGTTGAGTATGTGGCAGCCTATGAAGCGGCCAAAGAAGTTGTGTGGTTCAGGAACTTCTTGATGGACTTGGATGTGATTCTTGGTTTGCCCAGAACTATCACAATTTATTGTGATAATAATGGTGCAGTTGCAAACTCGAAGGAACCACGAGCCCATAAGACTAGTAAACACATAGAGCGCAAGTACCACCTGATACGAGAAATTGTAAAGAAGGTAGAAGTTGTTGTCGCCTAGATTGCATCAGAGGATGACCTGGTAGACCCTTTCACTAAGGCCCTTCTAGCGAGAGCTTTGATAGGCATGTGGAGGGAAGGGGAATTAGATGTATGGCAGTATGATGACAGCATAGTCTTTTAGTATAAGTGGGAGATTGTTGGGATGTATACTGAAAGCCTAGCTCTTTTGTATGAACATTATTTATTTTGAAATAAGAATCACATCATCATTGTTTGCACTTTATATATATGTGCATATTGTCTAATACTTTACATTGTAGATAACATGGTGCTTGGGTGTGGCACAGAAGATCATGTTATCAGTCCCTTGTAGAGTATAAGTAGAGGCTCACAACCAAGATGGTTTTGGACAAACCATTGGCATGGTTGTAGTGTAGCTTGGTATTGTTTTGTCTTGAACATAGAGTTACACTAGTACACTTAGGTGTATTGAGCAGGACCGACATAGAGGTGATTCAATTTATTGCTGACTACATAATTTAATCGGACCTCAGATATTATGTTGTACATGCTCTTAATACCAATATAATAACGGGCACATGTACTTAGTATTTATTTCTTTTATTTACCAAAGGGTGAGATTTCTGTGGATTAAATCAATATGCCCGGTAAGTTGGAAAATGATATAATTTACATGGTGTCTCATTGATTATAGGAGGAAACTGTGTCCTATATATTAGGTTTATGATGTCCCCTTGACGAGCTCATAAGGTTCATCATGTAAACCCTGTAGGTTGACTTAGTCAACATGATGATAAGGTTGAGTGGTACTATTCGATGAGTTAGATGTTAATTAATTGATGGTCAGTAAATCAATTAATTGACGGACATTCGATATCTTAAACATGGGGAGATGGACGCAAAAATAATATATGGAGCCCATATTAATTTATGGGGGGTGGTGAGGTAGTTCAATGATGATCCTCTAGTGGAATGGAACATCATTGATGGATCAAGTTAGTGTGGTTCCGATCCATCGGGTGGCCAAGACCCAACTCCTCCTCATGGTCCCTATCGTAGCCTAATATATGTAGGGGATCGATTGGCCGGCTAGAGGGGGGTGAATAGCCCTCGTTCGTTGGATGTCGTATTTTCGTTCGTTCTCGTGTGCTCGTCTACAATTGTCGTTAATATACGCAGCGGAATAACAATAGAAATAACAATAATACTAACAACAATACAGGCACACCAAATACGCAAGCATATACGTGGTTCGGAACCGAATGGTTCCTACTCCACGGGCGAGCTCCTCGAGCTCTAGAGATGCACACGACAATACTCAAACTCCTTCTCGACTACACGTCGGAGGTGGAGAAACCTCTCACAAGTAATTACAACAGTAATATACAAATACAAACAAGAATACAAATACAATATAAAAGAAACACTTTTCACCGATTGCTTTTGATCACTTGTTTGTTGCTTGCTTTGATTGGCTCTTGAAGGACTGGAATGCAGTAGAAATTCCCCTCCAATAGCTCCACAAAAACCTTGGCGAAATCCTTCAACTTGAGCTCCATTTATAACCTGCATCAAGATGTTTTCGCGCCCATCAATCGACTGATCGTGACCATCAGTCGACTAATCCCGTAACCGTTGTCTCACAACGGCCAGATCCACGTTGGTTAAGTTCCAACGGATCACACATCAGTCGACTGATGGCACCCATCAGTCGACTGATCATCCATCAGTCGAGTGCTGGCGAGCTCGACTCCATTCTGTGCCCGTGCACAGTGTCATCAGTCGAACACTGGTCGAACCCATACGACCTAGAGCAGTCGACTGGCACCTATGCCAGTCGACTGATGTCGGCTAAAACCTCAAACATAACGATGTTTGAGCCTCCGACACTCAGTCTTAGCCACTTGGCCAAGTCCACCTTATCCCTCATGGAGTTCCCCACCGAAGCTCTCTTCCCTTGGCCTACGTCCCTCGGATGCGCCAAGCGCACGGCTTCGCAATGCCATCCTTCGCGTCTCATGCCCTAGAAGTATGCTTCCCTTTGAGCTCACTCCATTCGCTCCCCATCCGGCGGTCCCTCGGATGCACCAAGCACACGGCTTCGCAATGCCATCCTTCACCGACTCAAGGACCCGAGCCTAGTGAACTTGTCGAGTTCTCAAGACTTCCCAAATGCACCAAGCGCACGGCTTCGCAATGCATTTCTCGCCAAGCACCAAGCGTACGGCTTCGCAATGCTTTGGATTTCCCATGCCAAGCACCAAGCGCACGGTTTCGCAATGCTTTGGACTTTCCCATGCCAAGGCTTCCCCCTTGGACTTCCACACCAAGCTCCATGCTTGGATTTTCCATGCCAACCCCATGTTGGACTTTCCCATGACAATCCCATGTCATGAGTTTTGTCTATCATCAAAATATCATTAAGGTACTGCTCGAGTCAAACTCGAGTCAACCTGGGCCGATTGCACCAACAATCTCCCCCTTTTTGATGATTGACAAAACTACCATTTCAAGTCTACCAATTCTCCCATATTGGCAATTCTCATATCCCAATGAGAATTCCAACGAACCCTAATTGGTAACTTGGTAACTTCTCCCCCTTTTTGACATTACATCAAAAAGGTCCTTCCCAAGGGTATGAATGTCTCATATCCCAATGAGATCTTACAATCTCTCCCTTGGAGGAACACATGCCTACAATCTTTCTAGTGATCCCATATCACTTAAAGAGAGGCAACCCAATTTTCCTCCCATGAGGAAATTCACATCCATCTTCCCATGATGGATACCTCCCCCTAGAGGCTTGCTCCCCCTTGACCATTGCACCAACAATGTCCTTGGAGAGTCCCTAAGCCAATAGGAACATTAACCAAATCAAAATTAAGGCAAAGTTCAACAATGAACTCTCATCCACCTTAAAATTGATACTCACCCTCAACCCAACTCCTAATCCATATCCAATAGATTTCCACCCTCTCTAATGCTCTCCCAAGCATATCCTAGGGTTAGGAGTGGTTAGGGGACCAAAACATGGCTAAACATGGGCCTAACTATCAAGTTTACCCGAACTCAGCCTGTGCGGTCGACTCGTCGGATACGATTATTTGGACTTACCATCGATCATTGCCATTACAGTGATCGTCTGCAATTTTCAGTTTCAGAAAATGGATTTTCGAAATCCATAAGTAAATATACGTAATTTTAAAAATCTTGAAAATGCATACGTATAATACTTATCCTAAACACTATGGGTGAAAAATATTGAAAAATTATTTTACCCATTAAATTAGGAGATTGATACAAAGTTCAAAATTTAAGAAAAGCTTCAATAAAGAGTCATCTTTGTATCATCCCATTCAATGGTGATAGCTATCAAAAGATAGGCTTCACCAAGGTTTTTCAAAATGTTTTCAAAATGTTTTTCAAACCTTTATTTTCTTTTTCCTAAACATCTCACCAATATCTAGATGTGTAAAACACATACAAGTCAAATATCTTAGTGAGATGTGGGGTTTTTGTTCTTTATGTTCTCATGCATATTTCTAAGGCAACATAATTTGATTCCCTTCAAATTGTGCCATAGTTCTTAATTTCATTTTATTTAATGCATGATATGATTATGGCATAGATATGATATAGATAAAAACATATGCCAATATCATGATGTCATGGCATGTGAATGAAAATTAAGCATACATGACATACAAACATAAGTCTGAACATTATCATGACATTTTTATAATTTAAAAAAAATGAGAATGATGTCATGACATGGCAAGGCAAATAAATCATGGCAAGTAAAGTATACTAAGGTATAGAATACCTAAGTGTTAAAATCAATTTGCCATTTCTAGGGATTAAGTTCATTTTGCCTTAATGCCATTCATTTTCCTAGTGTGCCAAAAACCCAAAATGACACACCAATACCTCTATGACCTAATTGTGCCAATTCAAACTATTTTTAAACTTCTCAAACCATATTGGCACAACCTAATGTGTCAACTCTACTATGGTTAGGTTAACTACCCATCCACTTAGGGTTGACACACCCTAACCCATTTAGCGTGAATCGATCACGCTTTTAGGAACCCAATACCTATTGGAGCTCCTTGGGTTAACAAGGTATTCCCTAGGGATAACTTCCCTAGATACCTTTCTAATGACCCTTTTTGGCTTTGAAGCCTTAGTCAAATGGGTCTTACTTGGGTCAACTCTAGAGGTGACTCCTCCATTGACCTTCTTAGTGGCTACATTTGATTTCTTTGAGGTGTTAGCCACTAAACACATACCATGGCTAGATTTAGGGATGGCTTCCCTATTAGCCTTGGTTTGTCTATACCTAGATGATGTTCCATAATTAAATGGAACATTATGGTAGGACATAGGTTTGTGACCCAAACCCTTCTTGCCCTTAGATGTTTCTTGTTTCCTAGGTCTTGACTTTTGTACATTAGACCCCTTAATCGAATTTGATATTATTGCTAGGGTCTTCTCCAATTTCTCTAGCCTTAACCTCAAGGCTTGGTTTTCTAACTCTAATTTTCCCAATTTTGAATTTTCATTTATCTTTTGGAAAATGTTTTTCTTTTTAGGCATATGCCTAGATTTCTTGGGATTAACACCCAAGTTTTCTTCAATTCTCCTAATTGACTCCCTAGGTAAAATAGATCTAGTGTTTTGAGTCCTAGGTTTGTCCTTAGTTATATGAACATGCTTAGCACCTAGACAATACACCTTATTATTTCTCTTAGCATGCTTTTCATTGATAATAGCAAGAGAACTAAAATAATTTTTAGCATGCTTTTTGACTTTGGAATTAAAGGTGCATTAACTAAATGTACCTTAGGGTTAGCTTTAGGAGCTCCCCCTACATGAATTGCACCTTCTTGCCCTTTCTTCCTCCCCCTAGGGCATTGGCTTTGGTAGTGTCTCTTTTGATTGCATTTGAAGCACACAATGTGCTCTTTGCTCTTGATTTTGGGAACACCGGTATCGTTTGACTTTGGGTTGACTTTTGGTGGCGATGCCTTCTTCTTAGCCAATTTAGGGCATTTGCTCTTGTAATGCCCTTTCTCCCTACACTCGAAGCATATTATGTGATTTTTATTTAAAATAATAACACTTGAGTTACCTAGGGAGGTGGTGGAGGCTTCTTCACTTCTTTCGGAGGTAGATGCTTCGTTTTGGTCTTGCTCCGGAATAGAAACCCTTTCCTCCCCCTCAATGCTAGAGGTAGAGGTCTCCACCAAGTCATCAACATTATCAAATGTGATGGGTGCTTCTTCCTCGGCATTCTCCTCTACTTATGCCGGTTGGGAATTTTCTTGGAATTTCATTATCTTATTCCATAATTCCTTTGCATCCCTATAGTCACCCAAACTAGACCAAATTTTGTTAGGTAACAAATCACTAAATAATTTTATTACCTCGAGATTTGTCTTGAAGTCCTTAATTTAGTCTTGGGTCCACCTTGACTTTTCAATTGGCTTGTTGTATTTGTCCCTAGGCATCTCAAAACCATTTTCTACAATAATCATATAATCAAAATTGGTTTCGAGATATACCTCCATCCGTTTCCTCCACCAAGAAAAATCTCCATCGAATTTCGGTGGATGGATGAAGCCGGCCATCTTGTAGTGCTCTCGCGGCGGTTAGTCCTTGAAGAGCGACCTCGGCTCTGATACCACTTGTAGGGGATCGATTGGCCGGCTAAAGGGGGGTGAATAGCCCTCGTTCATTGGATGTCATATTTTCGTTCGTTCTCGTGTGCTCGTCTACAATTGTCGTTAATATACGTAGCGGAATAACAATAGAAATAACAATAATACTAACAACAATACAAGCACACCAAATACGCAAGCATATACATGGTTCGGAACCGAATGGTTCCTACTCCACGGGCGAGCTCCTCGAGCTCTAGAGATGCACACGGCAATACTCAAACTCCTTCTCGACTACACGTCGGAGGTGGAGAAACCTCTCACAAGCAATTACAATAGTAATATACAAATACAATACAAAAGAAACACTTTTCACCGATTGCTTTTGATCACTTGTTTGTTGCTTGCTTTGATTGGCTCTTGAAGGACTGGAATGCAGTAGAAATTCCCCTCCAATAGCTCCACAAAAACCTTGGCGAAATCCTTCAACTTGAGCTCCATTTATAACTTGCATCAAGCTGTTTTCGCGCCCATCAGTCGACTGATCGTGACCATCAGTCGACTGATCCCGTAGCCATTGTCTCACAACGGCCAGATCCACGTTGGTTAAGTTCCAACGGGTCACACATTAGTCGACTGATGGCACCCATCAGTCGACTGATCATCCATCAGTCGAGTGCTGGCGAGCTCGACTCCATTCTGTGCCCGTGCACAGTGTCATCAGTCGACTGCCATCCCTCGATAGTCGATCGATCTTCAACGATCATTGCCCTCCCTAGCGATCGATCACCGAGAACTTAGTTGATTGAACATTGGTCAAACCCATACGACCTAGAGCAGTCGACTGGCACCTATGCCAGTCGACTGATGTCGGCTAAAACCTCAAACATAACGATGTTTGAGCCTCCGACACTCAGTCTTAGCCACTTGGCCAAGTCCACCTTATCCCTCATGGAGTTCCCCACCGAAGCTCTCTTCCCTCGGCCTACGTCCCTCGGATGCGCCAAGCGCACGGCTTCGCAACACCATCCTTCGCGTCTCATGCCCTAGAAGTATGCTTCCCTTTGAGCTCACTCCATTCGCTCCCCGTCCGACGGTCCCTCGGATGCACCAAGCGCACGGCTTCGCAATTCCATCCTTCACCGACACAAGGACCCGAGCCTAGTGAACTTGTCGAGTTCTCAAGACTTCCCATATGCACCAAGCGCACGGCTTCGCAATGCATTTCTCGCCAAGCACCAAGCGCACGGCTTCGCAATGCTTTGGATTTCCCATGCCAAGCACCAAGTGCACGGCTTCACAATGCTTTGGACTTTCCCATGCCAAGGCTTCCCCCTTGGCCTTCCACACCAAGCTCCATGCTTGGATTTTCCATGCCAACCCCATGTTGGACTTTCCCATGACAATCCCATGTCATGAGTTTTGTCTATCATCAAAATATCATTAAGGTACTGCTCGAGTCAAACTCGAGTCAACCTGGGCCGATTGCACCAACAATATAAACCTCATGAAGTCTAGATCAAATGATGGAAAACAAATCTCTAGATCCAACGGTTGAGATTGAATCCCTAGAACCGATGGTTGAGATTAAATCTCTAGATCCGACGGTTGAGATTAAATCTCGAGAACCGACAGTTGAGATTAAATCTCTAGATCTGACGGTTGAGATTAAATCCCTAGATTCGACGGTTGGGATGAAACCCTAGATCCGACGGTTGGGATGAAACCCTAGATCCGACGGTGGAGATTAAATCCCTAGATCCGACGGTGGAGATTAAAGGAGGCTTAAGCCTAACTCTATAAATAGAGGCTATTGGCTTGGGTGGCAACCTAATGCTAAGATGATTAGGGTTTTGGGAGAGACCTTGGGTGGCAACATTAGGGTTTAGAACCCTAATGCTTGGGCGGCAAGATTAGGGTTTAGAACCCTAATCTTTGGGGGGCGCCAATTGTCCATGGAGTGTGGCCGGCGGCAAGAAGGTAAGAGATGAGCTTCTCATCTTCCTTTCTTGGCCGGAGCATTCTCTCCTCTTCTCTATCAAGGTTGGCCGGCGGCAACCTTCTTCAAGGTTGGTCGGAAATTCTTTTATTCTCTTTGGGTCGGCGGCAAACATCATGCTTGGAGCTTGATGGTTGGTCCTAGATAAGAGATGAGTTATGTTTCCATACTTCTTCTTGTTCGGAGCGAGCAAGGAAAGAAGATTGTGATTTAGGAGGCTTCAACTTGTGGAGGATCTTCGCCCACACGAAGTCTACAAGGAGGTTAGGACATACGATAGAAGATCGAGAGGTATAAAAGTTTTACAACTTTTATTATTGATCTTTGCATGTTCTTTTTAATATGCTAGCTTATGTTCTTTATGTTAGTATGCATGATTATACTAGTTTGCATTTGTATGTTTTTGTATAATCATGAACCCCGAAGACAAACACAAAAACCGGCGATCCGTCCGTCGTCTCTTCCGCGGCTAACCGACTAGAAGAGTTGATAGCTTGAACAACAAGTTTGTTCAAGCGATCGCTCAAGTCATTGGCACGACGACGAATTGGTTGTTCTTAGGAAACTCATCCCATCCGGATTAGTTTTCATTAGTGAAAAATTTAATCCGGGGACATGGGAGCCGATGAGTCTCTGAGGAATAACACATTACCAACAGGACTGTCCTTGCCAAGACCCATGCTTGGACTTTCCTTGCCAAGACTCAAGCTTGGACATTTTTTGCCAAGTACATAAGACTTGGACTTCTCCTATGCAATGGTCAAACCATCGTCAAACATCAAGTATGACTTGAGTCGATTATACCAACAATCTCCCCAACACATTGTCAGATATCAATGTCAAACATCAAAACGCTACTCGAGTCCAACTCGAGTATAGTCAATCGTGACTTGGGCCAACTGCACCAACACTGATCAGTCGACTTATATGGCTGGTAGTCGATTGATTGTCGAGTTTTTGGGAATAGAAAGTTTTCGAATCGACTGTTAGGGTTTGACAGTCGACTGATGGTCTTGATCAGTCAACTAATGGTCTTGATCAGTTGACTGATGGTCTATCCGTTGGAACTTATCTAATGTGGCTCGGGCTGTTGTGAGACAATAGCTACAGAAGCAGTGGACTGATGGTCTCAATCAGTCAACTACTAGGCAAAATCTAGCCCGAATGCAGATTATAAAAGTAGCTCGTGGAAAAGGTTTTTACAATGGTTTTCTAGGGCGATTTGGGGCGATTTACTTGTGCATTTCAGGGTCTCAAAATGTAGCTCAAGCAACCAAACAAGAAAGCATCTAAAAGCTCTTTGTAAAGTTTTCTTTACTTGCATTCTATTGTATTTGTTTGTATTCTTGTTGTATTACTATTGTGATCTTTGTACGAGGTTTCTCTGCCTCCGACGTGTTGTCGAGAAGGAGTTTTATTAGTGGTGTTGTCATCACTCGAGCTTGTCGATCTCAACCCGTGGAGTAGAAACCTTGAGGTTCCGAACCACATTATATTTTTGTGTTCTTGTGCTTGTATTTGTGATTTTATATTTGTTTGTATTATTTCTATATTCCGTTGCATACTAAGAATCATAGGCAAGCATGTGAACGATATCCATCAACGTCAAAAATTCTATTCACCCCCTCTAGCGACGTTCAATTCTCCAACAAGTGGTATTAGAGCGAGGTCACTCTTCAAGGTTTAACAACTAAGGGATCATCTCTAGAGGGTGAAGAAGAAGATGGTGGTTGAAAAAACATTGGGATGGGATATCAACACACCGATCCCATATGCACTTTATGGACGAGAAGACTTCAATTAATGGAAGGCAAGGATTGAAGACTTCATCATGATGAGGGACTTTGAAGAATGGGCCACCTTGATGGAAGGATTCAAGTTTCCAAGAGGGCCTAAGGGAGGATTCCTCAAAATGAAAAAGTAGACCGAGGAACAACATCAAAAATTCGAGAGAAGTAATAAGGTAATAAAATTCTTGATTGATTTAATTCCTAACAATGTTGTGTCCAAGTTAGGTGAATAAAAGGGTGCAAAGGAATTTTGGAGCGAATTGGCCAAGCTCCATGAAGAATCATCTTCGGCTCAATTTGAGGAAGAGGCCGAAGAAGTAAGCTCATCCTCACAAGAGAGTGAGGATTCGGAGGTCGAGGAGTGTTCAACATCTAAGGAGGAAGAAGAGGTGGAAGAATTGGAGGAATCCTCCACCTCTAGGATTGAGGGGGAGGAGATTTGGCCAATTTCCATGCCGGAGCAAGAAGAAGAGCTTTCAACATCCGGAAGAGTTGAAGAAGCTCAAAATTCGGCCACCATTGACCTAGGTAACTCAAGCACATTAATTCAAAATAAAAATCACATAATGTGTTTTGAGTGTAGGGAATATGGGCACTATAAGAGCAAGTGCCCTAAGAAGGTCAAGAAAAGTCAACCATCACCAAAACCTCAAGAAATCTCAAAGGATGCCGGAGCACCAACCATTAAGAGTAAGAAGCACGTGGTGTGCTTCAAGTGCCACCAAAGAGGTCATTATAGGAGTCAATGCCCTAGGGAGAAGAAGAAGGGGCAAGAAGGAGCTACACTAGTAGGGGGAGCTTCCAAAGAAAACCCTAAGGTATATTTCAATAATGCACCTTCAAATTTTAGTTATAAAAAGCATGCTTTTAATTCACTTGTAATTTATCGTAAAGAGCATGCTAGAAATAAATTTTATTTCCTAGGTTCTAAGAGTTGTAGTATTAGGAATAAGGAGAAATTTGGTACTAATGTCCCTAGAAAAATCATACCTAGGGAGACCATTAGAAAGATAGAGGATAACCTAGGCATCAACCCTAAATGGACTAGACATATGCCTAGAAAGAAGAATATCTCAAGAGTTAATGAAATATCAAAAATTGAGGTATTAGAAAAGGAAAATCAAGTCTTGATGTCAAAGCTTGGGAAAATGGAAAAGACCCTTGCAAGGATGCAAGATCAAGTTAAAGGGTCAAATTGTCAAAACCTAGGGTTTAGGAAGCAAGGTCCACCCAAGGGCAAGAAAGGTTTGGGTCACAAACCTAAGCCCAAGGACACCTACCATAGTGTTCCATTCGATTATGGAACACAACCTAGGTCTAGGAAAACCAAGGTCACAAAGGAAGTCATCCCTAGAGTTGACCATGGTAGGTGCCTAGTGGCTAAGGTTTCGAAGAAACCTAGGGAAGCCACTAAAAAGGTTACAAGGGGAGTCACCCCTAGAGTTAACCTAGGCAAGACCCAAATGACCATGGCTACCATGCCTAGAAGGGTCATTAGGAGGGTATCTAGGGAGGTCATCCCTAAGGAATATATAGTTAACCCAAGGAGCTCAAATAGGTTTTGGGTTCCTAGGAGCGTGATCGATTCACGCTAAATGGGTTAGGATGTGCCAACTTTAAATGGATGGATAGTTAACCTAACCATGGTAAAGGTGACACTTTAGGATATTTTGAAGGTTATAGGTACCTTGGAAATAGGTTTGAATGTAAATCATAAAAGATTTTAGGACGTGCCAATATTATCTTGTGAATTATGAAAAATCAATCAAATTGACACAAACTAGATTTAGAGGTCATGGTGTGCCATTTTGGATTTTTGGCACACTTGGGGGATAAGTGACATTAAGGCAAAATTGAATTTAATTCTAGAAATGACAATTTGAGCTTAACACTTAGGTATTTAATACCTTAGTGTTTTACATTTGTCATGCTTTGTTTGCCTTGCCATGTGATGGCATTATATTTATTTTTATCATATAATATGTCATGATCATGCTTAGGTTAGTTTTAATGCCATGTGTATTTAGATTTAATCATATGTCATGACATCATGTTCATTGACCATGATTATTTATGTTATCATTTATGCCATGATCATTCATGGATTAATTAAAATTGATTTAAGGACAATTGGCATGACTTGAAGTCCCATGTATAAGGGAATCAAGTAGTGTTGCCTTATAAAATGCATAAAACCCTAGTTTAGTATGAACAAAACCCACATCTCACATCAAATTGACATGTGTGTATTTTCAAACACCCTAGACACATGTAAGATGCTAGGAAATGAGTTAAGTTCAAGGTGCATAGCTTTTGCATCTAGATGAACTCAAACTCATCTTATATATCATGGGTAGATCATGGGGAAAGCTAATGTGCAAGTCATGTGCAGTGAGCCCATTGATCAAGATCCGATATAGGTTTTCAAAAACATTTTAAAATAATTTTAGAAAATCTTGGTGAAGTCTATCTTTTGATAGCAATAACCATTGATGATATTGATACAAAGAGGGCTCAAAACATTGAAGCTTTTCTTATTTTTAAACTTTGTATCAATTTCACTATTTTTTGGGTAAATTAATTTTCAAATATTTTTCACCTATTGTATTTATCATAAGTATTATAAATATGACTTTTCATGATTTTTTGTATTATGTATAATTACTTATGAATTTTTGAAATTCATTTCTGATTTTTAATTTCTGCATTTTACGAGATATCGATCATTTGATCGTAGAGGCGATCATTGTTATCGAGAGAGTCGACTGCTAACGCTGATTTCAGGTAAACAAGGATATTTAGCCCATATTTCAGCTATGTTAGGTTACCCTAACTGCTCCTAACCCTAAGATATACTTTGGAAAACATTGGAAAGGGTGAAAATCCATTGGATATGGATTAGGAGAGTTTTTTAGGGTGTGTATCAATTTTAAGGTGTGTGAGAGTTCATGTTTGAACTTTTGCCTTTACTTTTGATGGTTTAGTATTCCTATAGGCTTAGGGACTCTCCAAAGACATTGTTGGTGCAATGGTCAAGGGGGAGCAAGCCTTTAGGGGGAGGTATCCATCTTGGGATGATAGATGTGTTCTTCCTCATGAGGGGGAGAAATGGGAATGTGAGATACCCAATTTGGAAATTGGGAGAGTTTATAGGAAGCCTCTCTTAAGTGATATGGGACTTATCACTAGGAAGAGTGAAGGCATCCTAGGTGTTTTTGGACAAAGGGGGAGATTGTAAGATCTCATTGGGATATGAGACATTGACCTCCTTGAGGAGAACTTTTTTGATGTATGTCAAAAAGGTGGAGAATTTATGGGATTACTAATTTGGGATAATTGGTAAGGAGATTTGAGTTAAGTGGCCTAACTCAAAGGTGTTTGGTTTTTATGAAACATCAAAAAGAGAGAGATTGTTGGTGAAATCGGCTCAGATCATGATTGACCAGATTCGAGTTAGACTCGAGTAGTGTTTTGATGTTTGACAATATTTTGGGAAGATTGTTGGTGCAATCGACCCGGGTCATGATTGACCGGACTCGAGTTTGACTCGAGTAGTATTTTGATGTTTGACGATGGTTTGACTATTATTTGACTATATGGTTCACATGGGGTTGACCATATGATGGAAAGTCCAAGCTTGAGTCTTGGCAATTGGAAAGTCCAACATGGGTTGGAAAGGAAAGTCCAAGCATGGGTTTTGGCAAGGGAAAGTCCAAGCTTGAGTCTTGGTAATTGGAAAGTCTAACATGGGTTAGCAAGGAAATTCAAAGGATGGGTCTTGGCAAGGGAAAGTCCAAGCTTGAGTCTTGGAAAATGGAAAGTCCAACATGGGTTGGCAAGGGAAGTCCAAGGGGAGATATTGGCGGCGTAAAGTCCAAGGGTGGAGTCTTGGCAGCATAAGTCCAATAGTTTGCGGCGTAAAGTCCAAGCGAGACTTTTGGCAGCGTAAGCCCAATGTGCCTTGGCAGTATAGACCAACTTAGCATGATAATAGATGATGGAAGCTCCTGAAGGCTAGCGTATAGATGAACAAGTCATGGATGACTTGGAGGGATCCGATAGGCATGAGGTTGACGGAAGTAGCTAGAAGGCTTACGTCTAGGCTAAGGGTGGTCTAGCAAGTATGAGGGCATCATACATGGTGTTAAAACCTCATGGATGAGGACTGGTGTTCGACTACAAGAAGTGGCCTAGCAGTCTACTGTCAGTATTGGGCAATCAACTGATGACCTGATCAGTCTATTGATAAGGCTGGTAGTCGACTGATGGTCAAATTTTTAGGAATAGAAAGTTTCTGAGTCGACTGTTAGGGTTTGACAGTCAAGTGATGCCTCGATCAGTTGACTAATGGGAATGATCAGTCGATTGATGGTATATCCATTGGAACTTATCCAATGTGGCTCAGACCGTTGTGAGACAACGGCTACAGTAGCAGTCAACTGATGGTCTCGATCAGTCGACTGCTAGGCAAAATCGAGCCCGAATGCAAGTTATAAAATTAGCTCATGGAGAAGGTTTTTTTATGGTTTTCTAGGGCGATTTGGGGCGATTTGTTGGTGCAATTCAGTGTCTCCAAGTGCATCTCAAGCAACCAACCAAGCAAGCATCTAAAGCTCTTTGTAAACTTTTCTTTACTTGCATTCTATTGTATTTGCTTGTATTCTTGTTGTATTACTATTGTAATCTTTGTATGAGATTTCTCTGCCTCCGACGTGTTGTCGAGAAGGAGTTTTATTAGTGGTGCTGTCATCACTCGAGCTCGTTGAGCTCAACCCGTGGAGTAGGAACCTCGAGGTTTCGAACCACGTTATATTATTGTGTTCTTGTACTTGTATTTGTGATTGTGTATTTTTTTTGTATTATTTCTATATTTCATTACATACTAACAATCATAGGCAAGCACACGAACGATATCCATCAACGTCGAAATTGCTATTCACCCCCTCTAGCGACGATCAATTCTCCAACAGATATTAGCGACGTAAAGTCCAAGCGGGAGTCTTGGCAGCATAAGTCTAATGGTTTGATGATGTAAAGTCCAAGCGGTAGTCTTGGCAGTGTAAGCCCAAATGTGTCTTGGCGATATAGACCAGCTTACTATAACAATAGTCGATGAAAGCACCCGAAGGCTAGCATATAGATGAACAAGTCATGGATGACATGCAGGGATCCGATAGGCGTGAGGTTGAAGGAGGTGGCTAGAAGGCTTAGATCTAGACTAAGGGTGGTCTAGCAAGTATGAGGGCATTATACTTCGGGTTAAACCTCATGGGTGAGGTTATCGGTCGACTAGGGCTTTAGACCAGTTGATTGGTCAAGTGTTTTGACCCTTGGCAGGCGAGTTGACTCTGGGCAGTCGATTGGAGTTATAATCATTCAAATATTGTGAGTCGACTCGGGTTTGACTACAGCAAAAAGCTTTGTGATCATTGCCCGACGTTGGGCAATCGTGATGGCAGCGATCAGCTAGTCGAGGTTCTGGGGTAGAATGCTCGATGTGGCCAATCGTCGACTACGACCTCGGTAGTCGACTGATGGATAATGGTAGTCGACTGCCAGTGTATTCATTGGCTTGAATGATGATGTGGATTAAGTATGTTGTGAGACAATGGTACTGTTGGCAGTCGACTGGGGCCTTATGGAAGTCGACTGCTAGGCACGCGAATCTTGCCCGAATGCAGGTTATAAAAGTATCTCATGAACGAGGATTTGGCAGTGATTTCTTGGGCGTTTTGAGGCGATTTGTTGGTGTAAATCAGGGTCTTCAAGCACGATTCAAGGAAACATCCAAAGTAATAGTTGTAATGTTTTCTTTATGTTATTTTGCGTATTTTATTTGTATTTTCTTGTTTATTACGTGTATTTCTTTTGTAATCATTGGAAGAGGTTGTTGGATCGATTTGAAACGCTAGAGGGGGGGGTGAATAGCGTTAGTGAAAACTTTTCTTTTTCGACAATTAAAACCAAGTAGGCAGCGGAAAACAAAAGATAAATACAAGAAAGACACAAAGCTTTTTACTTGGTTCACAGCCCACCGACTGCTAATCCAAGGCCCTGCGATCCTTGATCGCTTCCGAAGGGCAATCACTAAAAGTCTCTTCCTCGTTGGAGGTAAGAGACAAGACGATTACAATGATTATAAGGCCAGTAACAACCTTACCGGTCCATATACAAATTAAGTACAGAAATATAATAATACCGATAATTAATTATAAGATGACGCACGGTCGGAGTAACGTTGTAGAGAGCACGAGCACTTGATGTTGGGGATATTTTGAACGGCTAGAGGGGGGGTGAGTAGCATTTTGTCCGTACGATGGAATTTGATCGTGATCGTGTCTACAATTTTGTTAGCGCAGCGGAATATAGAT
Source organism: Wurfbainia villosa (assembly GCA_025175895.1). NCBI lineage: Eukaryota > Viridiplantae > Streptophyta > Magnoliopsida > Zingiberales > Zingiberaceae > Wurfbainia > Wurfbainia villosa. The sequence continues at coordinate 55,611,549 of CM045993.1, forward strand.
AATAAAAGCAATAACGAAAAGATACAATCACGAACGCAAGCACAACACGAGGATATAACGTGGTTCGGAACCGTAATGGTTCCTACTCCATGGATTGGGTTCGTACGAACCCTAGCGATGCCACAAACACCACTAAGCAATAAAGCTCCTTCTCGACAACAAGTCGGAGGTGGAGAAACCTCGTACAATGAATTACAACACGTAATACAAAGTAAACAAGCAAATACAAGTGAAAATGTAAAGAACACTTTACAAACTAGGGTTTTGAGCGCTTGCTTGTCGGTTGCTTGGATGAGCTTGAAGGACCCTGAAATGCACCTGCAAATCGCCTCACCAAAGCCCCCAAAGAACTGATGCTGCAATCTCCATGAATAGCTCCCTTTTATCCTGCGTCAGGCTGGATTTTCGCCTATCAGTCGACTGATGCCACTGTTGTCATGAGACAACGGCTCAATCCACATTGGATAAGTTCCAACGGGACTCTTGGCAGTCGACTGCCAACATTGGCCGATCGGGCCAGCGCCCGTAATCGACTTCCCGATCGGCTACGGGCGTTCATGCTTGACACTCGGCGCGATCATTGCCATCCCTTGGCAGTCGACTGCCAGAGCCATCAGTCGACTGCTACCAATGAGCAGTCGACTGCTAGAGCATTTTCAGCCTCAAGCTGGCAGTCGAACTCAAGTCGACTCACGACAGTCGAACCGGCCATAATGCCAGTCGACTGCCAACCTCAAGAATGAGGTTTTAACCCAATTATGGTGCCCCCATACTTGCTAGACCACCCTTAGCCTAGACCTAAGCCTTCTAGCCACCTCCATCAGCCTCACGCCTCTCGGATCCCTCCAAGTCATCCATGACTTGTTCATCCATCGTGCTAGCCTCCAGGTGCTTCCCTCGGCTATTGTCATGCTAACGGTGTCTACACCGCCAAGGCACATTGGACTTACGCCGCCAAGACTCCGCTTGGACTTTACGCCGCCAACCATTGGACTTATGCTGCCAAGACTCCTGCTTGGACTTTACGCCGCCAATATCAAACCCTTGGACTTCTCAAATGCCAAGACTCAAACTTGGACTTTCCCTTGCCAACCCATGTTGGACTTTTCATGCCAAGACCATGCTTGGACTTTCCTTGCCAACCCATGTTGGACTTTACATTGCCAAGACCATACTTGGACTTTCCTTGCCAACCCATGTTGGACTTTACATTGCCAAGACCATGCTTGGACTTTCCTTGCCAACCCATGTTGGACTTTACATTGCCAAGACCCATGCTTGGACTTTTCCCAATGCCAAGTGTCCCACTTGGACTTTCCATGCCAAGTACTCAAGACTTGGACTTTACCAAATGACAATTACATTGTCATATGTTTTTGTCGAAACATCAAAACATCACTCGAGTCAAACTCGAGTCCTGGTCAATCGTGCCCTGGGCCGATTGCACCAACTATCTCCCCCTTTTTGATGTTTGACAAAAACCAAACAAATCATTGAGTTAGACACTAACTCAAATCCCTTACCAATTATCCCAAATTGGTAAATAATCTCCAAATGTTCTCCCCCAAACATTCTCCCCCTTTTTGACTAACATCAAAAAGGTTTTCTCCCCAAGAGGGTCAATGTCTCATGTCCCAATGAGATCTTACAATCTCCCCCTTGGTCCAAAGATACTTAGGATGCCTACCATCTTCCTAGTGATAAGTCCAATATCACTTAAGAGAGGCAATCCTAAACACTCTCCCAATTTCCAAATTGGGTTTCTAAAAATCCATCAATTTCCCAAATTGATAACATTCTCCCCTTCAAGAAAAAAAAAACACATCCATCATCCCAAGATGGATATCTCCCCCTAAAGGCTTGCTCCCCCTTGACCATTGCACCAACAATGTCCTTGGGAAGTCCCTAAGCCAATAGGAACTCTAAACCATCAAAATTAAGGTTAGAAATTCAACATTGAACTTTCCAACACCTTAACATTGATACAAACCCTAAACAACTCTCCTAATCCACATCCAATGGATTTTCACCCTTTATAATGCTTCCCAAAGCATATCCTAGGGTTAGGAGTGGTTAGGGACCTTTACCATGGCTGAACACGGGCTAACCAAACCTAGTTTTCCCGAAATCAGCCTTGACAGTCGACTCTGTCAGCTACCAGTCGACTGCCACACTCATCAGTCGACTACCACTCAGGCGATCGTGATAATAATTTCAATTTGATTATCGAATTAATTCAGAAAATCATAAATAATTATACGTATATCGAAAAATCATGAAATTTGGTACGTATAATACCTATGACCAATACAATGGGTGAAAAATATTTCAAAATTATTTTACCCATAAAATAGTGAATTTGATACAAAACTCAAAACCATTGAAATTTTCAATGTTTTGGCCCTATTTTGTATCAACTTCATCAATGGTGATTGCTATCAAAAGATAGACTTCACCAAGGTTTTTCAAAATGATTTTAAAATGTTTTCAAAACTTTATTTTGGATCATATTCCTTGGGCTCTATGCACATGACTTGTACACAAGCTTTCCCAATGATCCACAAATAGAATTAGATGAGTTTTAGTTCATCTAGATGCAAAAACTATGCACCTTGAACTTAACTCATATCCTAGCATCTCACATGTGTCTATGGTGTATAAATACACATACATGTCAATTAGATGTGAGATGTGGGTTTTGGTTCATTTAATCTAGGGTTTCATGCATTTTTCTAAAGCAACCCTACTTGATTCCCTTATAAATGGGACTCCAAGTCATGCCATTGTCCTTAGTTCAATTTTAATCAATTAAATGCATGAAATGATCATGAAATAAAGATAGCAATAATTAAGCATGGCCAATGATCATGATGTCATGGCATATGATAAAATCTAAAAACACATGACATTGGTCCTTAATCCCTAAGCATACTCATGACATATAAATGATAGAACATAAACATGATGTCATGTCATGGCATATGGCAAACAAATCATGGCAAGTAAAAAGTATAGGTATAAGTATACCTAAATTTTAATATTCATTGTCATTTGATATAATTAATTATATTTTGCCATATTAACCTAAATTTTCCCAAGTATGCCAAAAGCCCAAAATGGCACACTACGACCTCTAAACCTAAATTGTGCCAATTTGACCATTTTATCAAGCTTCTCAAATAATAATGGCACACCCTAAAATCTTTTAGGATTATAATTCAAATCTATTTCCAAGGTATCCATAACCTTGAAAATAACCTAAAGTGCCACCTTTGCCATGGTTGAGTTAACTACCCATCCATTTAAGGTTGGCACACCCTAACCCATCTAGCGTGAATCAATCACGCTCTTAGGAACCCAAAACCGATTTGAGCTCCTAGGGTTAATTAGGTATTCCTTAGGGATAACCTCCCTAGATACCTTCCTAATGACCCTTCTAGGCTTATTAGCCTTGGTCATTTGGGTCTTACCTAGGTTGACTCTAGGGGTAACTCCCTTGCAACCTTCTTAGTGGCCACCCTAGGTTTCCTAGAAACCTTAGCCACTAGGCACACACCATGGTCAACTCTAGGGATGACTTCCCTATTGACCTTGGTCTTCCTAGACCTAGTTTGTGTTCCATAATCAAATGGAACACTATGGTAAGCCACCTTAGGCTTAGGTTTGTGACCCAAACCTTGCTTGCCCTTGGTTGACTTTTGACTCTTAGGTCCCAAGTGTTGACTTTGACTTTTGGACCTGGAAGTTTGACTAATTGACCCTTGCATTTGATTTTGCATAACCTTAAGGGTCTTTTCAAGTTTTTCAAGCCTTGATCTCAAGGCTTGATTTTCCTTTTCTAATATCTCAATTTTTTATTTTTCATTTTCTCTTGAGATATTTTTATTTCTAGGCATATGTCTAGATTTCTTAGCATTAAAGCCTAGATGTTCTCCTATTTTCTTAATGCTTTCCTTAGGTAATATATTTTTAGGGACATTAGTCCCAAATTTCTTCTTATTTCCTAAGTGAACCTTCTTAGCTCCTAAACAAATATGTTTGTTATTTCTAGCATGCTCTTTATGATAAATAGCAAGAGAATTGAAACCCTTAGCATGCTTTTGCCTATTAACTAAAGAGGATGCATTATTAAAATGTACCTTAGGGTTAGCTTTGGAAGCTCCCCCTACATGTGTATCTCCCTCTTGGGTCTTCTTCTTCCCCCTAGGACATTGATTCCTATAATGTCCTTTTGCATTGCATTTGAAGCATATGATGTGCTCCTTGCTCTTGATACTTGGGGGACCAGTCTCCTTGACCTTTGGAACCGGTTGAGCCTTCTTGACCATTTTTGGACACTTACTCTTGTAGTGTCCGGATTCCCTACACTCAAAACAAATGATATGAATTTTATTTGAACCTTGAGTGTTTGAGTTACCTAGGGTATTTGTGGTGGTGGGTGCCGGAGTTGGAGCTTCTCCATCTTGACTGGATGTGGAAGCTTCTTCTTGTCGCTCCGGAGTGGAGATCCTTTCCTCCCCCTCAATCCTAGAAGTAGATGCTTCTTCCACCTCTTCTACTTCTTCTTTCTCCGATTCGGAAGTTGACTCCATCTCAACTTCCGATTCCTCACTCTCACTTGAAGATGAGCTCTCCTCTTCATCCTCCTTGTCTTCTTGGATTGAATGAGGCTCTTCATGGAATTTTGCCAATATGTTCCATACCTCTTTGGCGTCTTTACAATCCCCATAGTCACCTAGGCTACACAAGATGTCATTAGGAATTAAATCAAATATAAATTTGATTACCTTCTTATTTTTCTTGAATTGTCGTAGTTGTTCTTCACTCCATTTCTCCTTCTTGAGACATCCTCCCTTTGGTCCCTTAGGATATTCAAATCCTTCCATCAAGGCGGACCATTCCTCAAGGTCTCTCATCATCAAAAACTCTTCAATTCTCGCCTTCCAAGAATTGAAACCTTCTCGTCCATAGAATGAATAAGGGACCGGTGTGTTGATGTCCCATCCAAGCTTTGTTGGTGCAGTGGGCACCTAAGTCGAACCTATGTTTTGATTATAGCAAACGATACAAAGTTAAGCTTATATTGTTATCTCACGAGCTAAATCAAGTGTGCAGAAAAGTCTCAATGCTGGAGCTGAAGGCTAGCGACACCCGGAGGAAGCCGCGGTGGTCGGGCGACACTCGAGTTACTTCGGAGGGAGCCGAAGGAATCGAGTGGAAGGCCGGAAGCAAAAGCGACAAGTAAGTATCGAGGTAAGCTCGTGTGTGCAAGCGTAAGTGAGGTCGTGTCCTTTGTACAGGGACGTCCTTAGGCGACGATCCAACCCAAGACTTCCTATGGAAGGTCTATGTTGAGATCGGACGGCAAGTGGCCGTCGAATTCACTTGTATTTTGAGCTAAACTCCTTTTTTAGTCAAAAATCGTGGCTGCCAGTTCAACCGGCCAGTTCAACCGGTGGTCAAAAATCAGCCTCGAGGAGTCAAGCTTTATCACCATTTTTCAAGGAGTTTTGTGCCCATTTGTAATTGGTTGAAGACCCATTCGTTGAGGGGCTTAAAGGCTATAAAAGGAGGGCCAAACATAGAGTTTTTCATCAATTCAAAAGCTTCCAAGTGCTTCCGATACGCTCCGACTCTCACAGCGTCCCTCTAACCTCCAATCCTTGAAGTCGTCGGTATAATCTTTAATTTTGTATAAGTTGTCTTTATTTTCAAGCTTTAAATCATATCAAGGAGAGAGTGTCCTCTACCTTGAATCTTTATTGAGTTTTTGTATTAAGCTTAACTCCTATCTCTATCGAGAAGGAGTTCGTTTAATATTGCCCTCTGCGTGGTCAAGGACCATTAGGGCCTTGGAGTAGTAGTAGGCTATGAACCAAGTAAAAACCCCTCGTGTTTTTATTTATTTATTGCTATCTTTCCGCGTTTACTACTGTGCCAATTCGAACGATTACGAAAAGTTTTTTCTTAGCGCTATTCACCCCCTCCTCTAGCGCTCAAATCGATCCAACAATTGGTATCAGAGCCGGGGGTTGCTAAGATTTGGTGAAACCACCAATCTAGCTTTTTTTTACAGATTTATTTTCTTTTAATTCTGTTTATTTCTATTTATTTTGTTTGTTAAATTCTCTCCCGCACTACTAATCCAAGGCGAGTCTTGGTACTTTTGAGTTTTTGTCTTTGCTAGCTTTTCGGTCTTCGTCTCTTTTTGTCTTTTTGTTTCAATGGCCCATCTCGAGGGTTTTAGCACCGTCCGACCTCCGTTTTATAACGGAGATGACTTCCGTTATTGGAAGGGTCGGATGGAATGCTTTCTCAAAACCCAACTCGAGATGTGGATCATAATCCAAACGGGTTTCACACTTCCGACTAATGAAGTGGGTGACTCCTTGGATTATGATCAATGGACCGTTGCAACAAAACGACAAGTCGAAGCCGACGCCAAGGCAACACAAATCCTCCAATGCGGCCTATCCAAGGAGGAGTTAAATCGCGTCGGCCCCTTCATAAGCGCAAAGGATCTTTGGACTAAACTAATCGAGTTACACGAAGGATCGGATCAAGCCAAGGTATGTAAGCGTGATTTGTTATTCAATAAATTGTACACACTAAAAATGCAGGAACACGAATCCGCGGCCAACTCCACGCCCGTGTCGAGGACATCGTCAACAACTTACACGCAATCGGGCAAAAGGTCACGCGACCTTATAAGGTATGTTCTAAACTCTTTTCAGGACTACCTTGTGGGCATCCATGGTCGATGCCTACAAGGTCTCCAAGGATCTTTCTAAAATTAGGTTAGATGAACTCTTTTCCGATTTCGAATTACATGAACAATCCAACTCGGAACCCGAGAGGGTATAGCTTTATTTGCAGGATCAAAGAAGAAGAAAATCGCAAGCAAGCCACCACCAACCGAGGAGGAAGACGAGTCCAAGAAGAAGTTGACCGACCAGGAATTGAACCTAGCTCGAAGAATAGCCAAGGGACGGCGAACCACGACTCGACCCAACCAAGGTAAACCTAAAAGTTCTAATATTAGGTGTTATGAGTGTAACAGGTTTGGACATATCAAGTCCGAGTGCCCCAAGCTCAACCACCAAGGACTTAAGCACAAGAAGGCCCTTAACGCGACATGGGAAGAAGCGTCATCCGAAGAAGACGAAGACCACGTCTTCATGGCGAAATCAATTGAGTCAGACACGGAGGCGAACCCGAACTTGAGTCGAGCCCGGAGGATGATTCGGACTATGAAGCAACCTTCAAGTCAAGCCACGGATACGCATCCGGTTCAAAAGATACCCTTAAGGTGAGTCGTACTTTATTTAATACTTTACATAATATGGTTAGGTTTTTGTCTAGGAAGTTAGCTAAGTCCGAGTCCAAGGTCGAGACCCTGGTTGAGGAAGTTAAACTCCTCAAACACGAGGTCTCCCTAACCTCTTCGACTAGTCGAGTTCAAGAGAAGGACTCAACTCGGGTTGAAAAACTCGAAGTTGAGAACTCACTCTTGAAAAGTCAAGTCGAAGATCTTAGGAATACGTTGGAAAGGTTTACTTTGGGATCCAAAGGACTTGACCTCCTACTTGGATCGCAAAGGGCCGTGTACAACAAGGCCGGACTAGGGTTTAGCTCAAACACGACCAATAAGTCGTATATGTCAATCGTAAGTAGACATAAAAAATGTGTCCAAGCATGGGTCCCTAAGACCACTTTGATTTCAACTCTAGGATCTAACTCGTACTGGGTTCCCAAGGACCAAATCCACTATGTGGATAGACCGAACCGATTCAACCGTCTAGGGGGAGCCAGTACAAAACATGTTTGTGCTTTAACTTAGAAATTGCATGCTTAGTTTTTTTTGTTGTTTTTTTTCTTTTAACTCACTTGGAATACACAAATAACCAACTAAAAAATCCTTCGAAAAGATTGAGCCTCGGGGAGCCTCTTTTCAAATAACCAACTAAAATCCTTCGAAAAGATTGAGCCTCGGGGAGCCTCTTTTCAAAAATAACTAGTTAGACTAGGAAATAGTCTTAGGTGAGTCAAGTCATCATTTTCTTGAACATGGCTTTGTCTAAGAAAGTGGTCGATGATCCGATAAAAGAAGGCCCCTGTGCCTCGCCACGACCTGGAAGCCATGATCTTGAAAAGGTAAACTTGACAAGCCTTGGGTTAAATCCAAATCTAACTTGAACCTAAATCCACTTAATCAACTTAATTGAAAATCATCTCAATATAAAATTACTTGAACCTAAATCCTAATTACTTGAACCTAAATCCACTTAATCAATTTAATTGAAAATCATCTCAACATAAAATCACTTAAACCTAAATCCACTTAATAAATTTAATTGGGAGTCATCTCACAAAAAACACATAAGTATAACATGCTTGATCATATAGACTCGGGTGAGATGACCTAGGTTTAACAACTTACAACCAATTTAAAAATAAAAATCTAACATCCAATCCAACCACCTTGTGTGTAGGATCAATGGATGTTGGACAGTGGTTGCTCCCGACACATGACCGGGGATCAACTCAAATTCACAAAGCTTCGATTCAAACGACAAGGATCGGTAGCCTTTGGGAATAACGGCAAGCTCAAAATCATCGGATCAGGTGATATCGAGCTTAACTCGAATTTTGTTATTAAAAATGTATTACTTGTAGAGAATTTTGAATATAAACTGCTTAGCGTAAGCCAATTGTGTGACAATAACTATAAGGTCGTATTTTTAGAAAATGAATGTGTAATTAAAACAAATGAAACAGCTAAAACAATACTCAAAGGAACTAGGACAAATAACATTTATACAATGAACTTAATCAAATCCTCAGCCAAATGTCTTATGACACAGGAAGAGGAATCATGGTTGTGGCACCGACGACTCGGTCACTCGCACCCAAGACTCGTCCACAAGATGAGTCAGAGTGGCTTAGTCAGAGGTTTACCCAACCTCAACAACTTGGTTAATAAAATCTGTAATGCTTGTCAACAAGGAAAACAACCTAGGACACAACACAAGTTAACTAACCAAGAACGAATCTCAAGTGTACTTGAGCTCCTGCATATGGATCTATTCGATTCACATGGAGCCAAGTCACTCAATAAAAGTCAATATTGCTTAGTCATAATTGACGACTACTCCAGAGTTTACAGGTTAGGTTCATCAAACATAAAAATGATACCTAGATCAATTAATCAATCTATTCAAATTAATCGAGAATCAAAAAGACCTTAAGGTTAAAAAGACTTAGAAGCGATCATGGTGGTGAATTCGAAAATCAAAGGTTCACCGACTTCTGTAACCTAAACGGATACCACCATGAATTCTCTTGCCCTAGGACCCCTCAACAAAATGGCCTAGTGGAGCGGAAAAACCGAACTCTACAAGAAGCCGCTAGGACCATGTTAAACGAATATAACCTACGATAGGTTTTGGGGAAGCGAATAGGATCCTTATGGTAAAGAGGCACCTTAAGACCTCGTATGAGATTTATCACGATAAAATACCTAACATCAAGTACTTTAGGGTATTTGGGTGTAAGGTACATATTCTAAACACTAAGGATTACCTAGGGAAATTTACATCCAAAACCACGATCGGAATATTTCTAGGATACTCGACTACAAGCCGAGCTTATAGAGTATATAACCACGACACCCTTAGAGTCGAGGAGACTATCAATGTAGTATTTGATGAAGGACACGAACCTACAAAACCCCCGACAACCCCAATTAGCGAGCCTACTCATACTAGACCTAACTCTGACCCTGAGATCGAGTCTAATCCACATCAACCAACTTCTCTTGTCGACCAAGTGACAAGTGATCCGAGTCAAACTAGTGTTCAACCAAGTCACCCCATTGATCAAGCATTAGGTGACACAAACCCAACCCAATCTAGGATTCAGACTAACCACCCTATCGATCAAGTGATAGGAGATCCTAATCTAGGAGTTCGAACTAGAGCATCCTATAGGAACCTTAGTCAAATTTCCTTAATTTCAAAGATAGAACCCAAATCAATTGAACAAGCTCTTCTTGATCCCGATTGGATTATTGCAATGCAAGAAGAGCTAGCTCAATTTACTAGGAATGAAGTGTGGGAATTAGTACCACCACCTAAAGACAAAACGACAATTGGAACAAGGTGGGTGTTTAGAAATAAGCTTGATGATAAAGGTGAAGTAGTTAGAAACAAGGCTAGGTTAGTCACCAAAGGGTTCAGTCAAGTCGAAGGCTTAGATTACGACGAAACCTATGCCCCAGTAGCTAGACTCGAATCCATTCGAATGTTGCTAGCTTATGCCACACATCGAGGATTTAAGCTATTTCAAATGGATGTTAAGTCGGCATTCCTAAATGGATACATTAAAGAAGAAGTTTATGTTAGCCAACCCCTCGGATTCGAAAATCTAGATAAACCCGACCATGTTCTAAAACTTAAGAAAGCTCTCTATGGACTTAAACAAGCTCCTCGAGCTTGGTACGAGAGACTTTCAATCCATCTCAAGTCAAAAGGGTTTAACCAAGGCTTAGTTGACCCAACTCTCTTCGTAAAAACCTTAGGTAAAGAAATATTCATAGCTCAAATTTACGTAGACGATATAATTTTTGGAACCTCTAACTCAGCCTTACTAAACGAGTTCGTTTCACTCATGGAAAGTGAGTTTGAAATGAACTTAGTAGAGTTAAGTTTCTTTTTAGGTCTACAAATTAAACAAACTAAGGATGGTATATACCTATATCAACAAAAATACACTAAGGAGTTAATTAAAAGATTTGGAATGCAAGACGCTAAGATAATAAACACCCCAATGGCGATTAATGTTAACATAGGGGAAGACCTAGAAAGTAAGTCCATTGACTTAAAGTACTATAGGAGCGCGATAGGAAGTCTCCTATACTTAAGCTATGATCGACCGACATCCTATTCAGAAGTATGTGCGCCAGGTTTCAAACTGTGCTAAGGAGTCTCACCTAACCCTAGTTAAGCGTATCCTTAGATATCTTAAGGGTACACTTAACGTTGGTATTTGGTACCCTAGATCTACGGAGTTCGAACTAATCGGCTACTCCGATTCGGATTATGCCGGTAGTAAACTCGATAGAAAGAGCACGAGTGGTTGTTGTCAACTACTCGGCTCAAGTCTAGTGAGTTGGTGCAGTAGGAAGCAACATTGTGTTGCCTTATCTACCACCGAAGCCGAATACGTTGCGATGGGTGAGTGTGTAACTCAGCTTCTTTGGATGAAGCACACTCTCCAAGACTTTAGGTTGGACTTCACCAAAACTAAAATTTTTGTAGACAACATAAGTTCGATAAATCTAACTAAGAACCCTATATGCCATTCAAGAACAAAGCATATAGAGGTAAAACATCATTTCATTCGAGAACATGTAGCCAACGGCTCCATACAACTCGAATATGTTGACTCGAAGTCTAACCTAGCAGATATATTTACTAAACCACTACCCGAAGCCGAATTTAGTCTCTTGAGACGAAAATTAGGCATGTGCGTAATAGAATAGGTTTTGCAAATTATATTACTACTATTTCTTACTTTTTCATGAAACTAGCATAGGTCATACCTTAGATATCATGCACCTATAGATTTAAGGAGCCAATACATCTCACAACACATAGGACTAATGTGTTTGTGTACTTAGCCACGTAGATGGGCGTGAGATGTTAGGACCTTACTCCTGGTTCCAGATGTAGAGCTAGTGCATCGCTATGAACCATGGAGTATAATCATACATACTAACCGACTCCGACCAGGACTGGTTGATCCTTCATATCAATCAAGCCAAATATGAGTCGAACATTTCATAGATGAGCTTATTTTCAATATACTATTTTAATAAAAAATGTGGAACATGCTTGGACTTTAAATTTAGCAATTATTTTGATTTCCACACACCCCTTACTCTTTTCGATATACGGCAAAAGGGGGAGAAAAAGGCCAAAGTTAAGGGGTCAAATTTTTGGCCTTTTTTTGATAACTTAACTCTTACTTCATGTTTAAACCAAAAGTTAACTTTAGGTTTTGAGAACTTATTTAACTTTTGACAAAAGGCCAAGTTAAGATAATTCTTAACTTATTTATGTCGTTAGTGTTTTACTTAAGGGGGAGAAAGGGCTTAACTAAAACGTTTTACTAAAGCTAATTTTAAAACGTTTTACTAAAGCTAATTTTATGTAATGTTAATTACTTAAAGCAACCCTCAAGGGGGAGGATTAAGGTCTTTCTTCAAAGACTCACCCTCGGTCAAGGGGGAGGTTTCCTCAAGGGGGAGTACTTGAAGAAAATCCTTACTACTCCAACTTAATCTTTATTTTTTTTCTCTCATGCACATTATTATTCTTCATGCTTGCTTAACTTTGTATGTGGGTTTGCCATAAATCAAAAAGGGGGAGATTGTTGGTGCAGTGGGCACCTAAGTCGAACCTATGTTTTGATTATAGCAAACGATACAAAGTTAAGCTTATATTGTTATCTCACGAGCTAAATCAAGTGTGCGAAAAGTCTCAATCTTTGGGTGAAGGCTAGCGACACGGAGGAAGCGCGGTGGTCGGCGACACTCGAGTTACTTGGAGGGAGCCGAAGGAATCGAGTGGAAGGCCGGAAGCAAAAGCGACAAGTAAGTATCGAGGTAAGCTCGTGTGTGCAAGCGTAAGTGAGGTCGTGTCCTTTGTACGGGGACGTCCTTAGGCGACGATCCAACCCAAGACTTCCTATGGAAGGTCTATGTTGAGATCGGACGGCAAGTGGCCGTCGAATTCACTTGTATTTTGAGCTAAACTCCTTTTTTAGTCAAAAATCGTGGCTGCCAGTTCAACCGGCCAGTTCAACCGGCGATTCAAGCCGTGGCGATTCAATCGATTCAGCCGGTGGTCAAAAATCGACCTCGAGGAGTCAAGCTTTATCACCATTTTTCAAGGAGTTTTGTGCCCATTTGTGATTGGTTGAAGACCCATTCATTGAGGGGCTTAAAGGCTATAAAAGGAGGGCCAAACCTAGGGTTTTTCATCAATTCAAAAGCTTCCAAGTGCTTCCGATACGCTCCGACTCTCCGACATCCCTACGACGAAGCGCTGCCGAGACTAAGACTAAATATTCAACCTCCAATCCTTGAAGTCGTCGGTATAATCTTTAATTTTGTATAAGTTGTCTTTATTTTCAAGCTTTAAATCATATCAAGGAGAGGGGGAGTGTCCCTCTACCTTGAATCTTTATTGAGTTTTTGTATTCGCTTAACTCCTATCTCTATCGAGAAGGAGTTCGTTTAATATTTGCCCTCCGTGCGTGGTCAAGGACCATTAGGGCCTTGGAGTAGTAGCCGTAGGCTACGAACCAAGTAAAAACCCCTCGTGTTTTTATTTATTTATTGCTATCTTTCCGCTGCGTTTACTCGTGCCAATTCGAACGATTACGAAAAGTTTTTTCTTAGCGCTATTCACCCCCCCCCCCTCTAGCGCTCAAATCGATCCAACAAGCTTGTCTTGGAATTCCATCTTCACCCTCTAGCCTTTTGTCTTAGCTCCGGGTTGTTAATCCGTAGAAGAGCCCCGGGCTCTGATACCACTTGTTGGGGATATTTTGAACGGCTAGAGGGGGGGTGAATAGCATTTTGTCCGTACGATGGAATTTGATCATGATCGTGTCTACAATTTCGTTAGCGCAGCGGAATATAGATAATAAAGGCAATAACGAAAAGATACAATCACGAACGCAAGCACAACACGAGGATATAACATGGTTGGAAACCGTAACGGTTCCTACTCCACGGATTGGGTTCGTACGAACCCTAGCGATGCCACAAACACCACTAAGCAATAAAGCTCCTTCTCGACAACAAGTCAGAGGTGGAGAAACCTCATACAATGAATTACAGCACGTAATACAAAGTAAACAAGCAAATACAAGTGAAAATGTAAGGAACACTTTACAAACTAGGGTTTTGAGCGCTGGCTTGTCGGTTGCTTGGATGAGCTTAAAGGACCCTGAAATGCACCTACAAATCGCCTCACCAAAGCCCCCAAAGAACTGATGCCGCAATCTCCATGAACAGCTCCCTTTTATCCTGCGTCGGGCTGGATTTCCGCCTATCAGTCGACTGCCATAAGTCCCCAGTCGACTGATGCCACTGTTGTCGTGAGACAATGACTCAATCCACGTTGGATAAGTTCCAACGGGACTCTTGCGATCGCCAACATTGGCGATCGGCCCGCTAAGCGCGTAATCGGCCGCCCGATCGGCTCACGAGCGTCTGTGCTCGACACTCAGAAGTCGATTGCCATCCTTAGCGATCGAGCCGCGAGCCATCAATCGGGCTACCAATGAGCGTCATTGCTAGAGCATTTTAAGCCTCAAGCTGGCAGTCAAACTCAAGTCGACTCATGGCAGTAGAACCGGCCATAATGCCAGTCGACTGCCAACCTCAAGAATGAGGTTTTAACCCAAGTATGGTGCCCCCATACTTGCTAGACCACCCTTAGCCTAGACCTAAGCCTTCTAGCCACCTCCATCAGTCTCACGCCTCTCGGATCCCTCCAAGTCATCCATGACTTGTTCATCCATCGCGCTAGCCTCCAGGTGCTTCCCTCGGCTATTGTCATGCTAACGGTGTCTACACCGCCAAGGGACATTGGACTTACGCCGCCAAGACTCTGTTTGGACTTTACGCCGCCAACCATTGGACTTATGCTGCCAAGACTCCCGCTTGGACTTTACGCTGCCAATATCAAACCCTTGGACTTCTCAAATGCCAAGACTCAAGCTTGGACTTTCCCTTGCCAACCCATATTGGACTTTCCATGCCAAGACCATGCATGGACTTTCCTTGCCAACCCATGTTAGACTTTACATTGCCAAGACCATGCTTGGACTTTCCTTGCCAACCCATGTTGGACTTTACATTGCCAAGACCATGCTTGGACTTTCCTTGCCAACCCATGTTGGACTTTACATTGCCAAGACCCATGCTTGGACTTTTCCCAATGCCAAGTGTCCCACTTGGACTTTCCATGCCAAGTACTCAAGACTTGGACTTTACCAAATGACAATTACATTGTCATATGTTTTTGTCGAAACATCAAAACATCACTCGAGTCAAACTCGAGTCCTGGTCAATCGTGACCTGGGCCGATTGCACCAACACTTGAGAGATTCTTGAATTTGGGTTTGAGTCCTCCCCTCCTTTTATAGATTTGCACCTTGGACTTTGTCCCGATCCAGATCCAAAACTCGTGGATCTTATCTTGAGGTGGCAGCTTATCTTATCTTGAGGTGGCGACTTATCTTATCATGAGGTGGTGGCTTATCTTATCCTGAGGTGGCGGCATCAATCTCTATCTCTTTGACCTTGTGCACTGGGCTGATTCGTCTACATCAGTCGACTGATCCTCTTAGTAGTCGACTGCCTTCAGTCGACAGCTGACATCTCCAGTTGACTACTGCACTTAAGAATTCCTACAATACAAGATTAGCACAATAGATGCATAATGCCATGCAATGTGACAGTCCTTTGACTGTCCGATCTCGACTTCGGCATTCCTCCGGAAGCCTTAGTTGGATCGACGCCTAGGATTGTCCTCTAACTGAGGACACGTCCTTACCACCGCTCCACACACGAAGCTTACCTTTGGTCCTCTTGACCTGTCGCTTAGCTTTCAATCACCACCGAGGTTCCTCGACTCCCCGAGGTTGTCCTGGTGTCGTCTGACCACCACGGTTTCTCAACTTGAGATTCTTCGGATGTCGCTCGACCTTTGGCTTAGTTTAAACACTTTCTGCACACTTAGCATATCACATGAGATAACAAAATAGCTTAACTTTGAATCTTTTCCATCATCAAAATCAAGGTTCGATTTTCTAGTGCCCCTGCACCAACAATCTCCCCCTTTTTGATCTATGGCAAACCAATTCAAAGTTAAGAGAAAATAAGCAGCAAACATTGAACAGTCATTTTTCAAAACATCCCCCTTAAGGGTACCTCCCCCTTAACCCTGGGTGATTTTTGAAAAACAATTACTTTTTGGGAAAGAAAAAGTAAGTAACCTCTTAACTTTATTCTCTCTCCCCCTTTGACATATATCAAAAATAACTTTATAATGGGTACATTGCCAAGAAATAGAATTTTTAAACATGCTAATCAAGTTGATTTTATATGTTCAACTTTCTTTAATACTTAGGAGTTTAGGTTTCTAGATCATGCACCAACAATGTATATCCTAGGTTAGAATGTGACCCCATAACCTTTAACATTGTTATAAAATTTTGAGAAAGAAAAAAAACATTTTAAAGGCTCATGTCTATTGGTTTTTATGCCAAACTGGAGGTAGCTAGATACTAAGTTTGTCCAACTTAAGTCTTCTCTCCCCCTTGGCATATTATCAAAAGAAGGATTTAAATTTAGAAAATATTGGTGATTTTTTAAAAAAAATATTTTTTAACAACTTCTATGATGATTATCCAATTAGAACCTCCCCCTTAACCTAACATCCTTGTTAGCCACAAGGAAGGCTTATCTAGAGGGTCTCCCCTTTTGTCTGACAAACTCTTAGGGCATCCCTGTTGGCCATAAGGAAGGCTCACCTAAGTGTCCAAAGGGTCTAGGTATCTAAAGTTGACCTAAAGATTTAGATTTTTAGTATTGGTCAACTAACCATCATTTTAAGAAGCATAGTTGTTTTGAAAACTACATATAACTACACACAATAATCATGGCAACCAATAAGAATAGTTTTAAGAATCTATTTATGTGTATATAAAATTTGAAATCATTTTTAATTTGTTGTCCTTACCATCTCACCCATTCTATATGATCAACCAAGTTATCCTTATAGGTATTGTGAGATGAATTTAATTTAATGCCTTAGAAATTAATTAATCTTGGGTTAGATTCAGATTTAACCTTTAGTTAGTTAAGTGAACATTTCAAAGAGGGCTTCCAGTGCGTGGCGAGGCACGGGGGCCTTCTTTGATCGGAACAACGACCACTTCCTTGGAGCAAAGCCAACAGTTACACACTTAATTCACTTAGGGTTACGTCTGGTCTAACTAGTTTAGGATGTGGTGAGTTATCTAAATTTAGTTCAACTTAGTTAAATGCACCAAGCTAGATACTCCTTATCCAACTCAGATACACTTGACTTCGTTTCCTTAACGTACTATCATCTCACCGCGTCCTGATACTATGTTGTCAAGATTAATTAATTATTTCCTATCTAACCATTCTATGAGAGTTAACTAGTATGTATGACATGACAAAATAAGCATGATAATGATATGTATGCATGAGCAAGCTACATTCAATCAATTTAAAGAAATGGTTATTTTCTTGGGTGGACTTTTATTTGTTCCATAGTTATAAGATACTTTATTATAATTAGGTTTACAAATTTTAGTGTCTTGATTTTTGGTTAGCTTAGACTTGTAACCCAAGTCTACATATTTATTAGTTGAATTTTTAAAAGTTGAAGGTTTAATTGCTATATTATTAATTTGTGTATAATCAAATGGTACTCTATTATAATTAATTTTATTGGTTTGATTAACTAATTTTGAATTTTTAATTAAGTTAGATTGTGAATTATTTAAAATAGGATTATTAGAATTTTAAAAAATAATATTATAAGACTTTTTCAAGATAAGATTATTAGACATTTTAAAAGTAGAATTATTGTTAGAATTATTTAAGATATGATTGTTAGAGTTTTTAAAGGTAGAATTATTATTAGAATTATTTAAGATAAGATTGCTAGAGTTTTTAAAGGTAGAATTATTAGAATTATTTAAGATAAGATTGTTAGAGTTTTTAAAGGGAGAATTATTATTAGAATTATTTAAGATAAGATTATTAGAGTTTTTAAAGGTAGAATTATTATTAGAATTATTTAGATTATCTTTGGAATTTTTTAAAGTTAATTTCGAATTTTTTATGGTTGAATTTTTCAAAATAGAATTTTTTAATTCGGAATTATCTAGATTAATCAGATCTAAGATTTGATGATTCTGTCTTATGGTTTGATTATTCTGATCAAGGTTTTGATTATTCTGATTAAGTCCTAGGTTGGTTTTATCCTTAACTTGATCTAGATCTATGTTAATTAAACTAAAAATTTGATTAATCTCTTGGTTAATTTTATCAAATGTAAGATTAATTTGATCATTTTCTTCCATGATATTGTTATTATTATTATTTAAACTAATTAAATCTGAATTAATTAATTTTTTATTAGTTGAATTATTAATTGTATTATTTAATTGACAACAATTACACAATTTATCTAAATTATCAACTATTCTAAAACTCAACTTTTCAAAATTATTAATTTTACTAACCTTTTTCTCCGGACATCGATTCTTGTAGTGGCCGAATCTTCCGCACCCGAAGCACTTGATGTGCTCCTTGTTCTTCCGTACTCCTGGCAATGGTGTCTCCTTTACCGCCGATTTTGTCGTTCGAGTCTTACGAGTAGGACACTTATTTTTATAGTGTCCTCAATCCCTGCACTTGAAACAAATAATATGGAATTTAAAATTTAAATTGACATTGTTACCTTTAGGCATTGAGCGATACTCTTCCATGGTTAGCTCGGTCAACGGTCTTCTAATACTTGCAAAAAAAAAAAAATACAAACCAAAAAGTCCCAAGACTTGGTCTTGGATTAGTAGTGCAGGAGATAATTAAAAATAAAAAATAAAAATAAAGAAAAGAAAATGCTCGATCGGTGGTTGCACCGAATCTGAGCGCCCCCGCTCTGATACCAATTGTTGGATCAATTTGAAACGCTAGAGGGGGGGTGAATAGCGTTAGTGAAAACTTTTCTTTTTCGACAATTAAAACCAAGTAGGCAGCGGAAAACAAAAGATAAACACAAGAAAGATACAAAGCTTTTTACTTGGTTCCATTACATCGCTAATCCAAGGCCTGCGATCCTTGATCGCTCAAGCAATCACTAAAAGTCTCTTTCGTTGGAGGTAAGAGACAAGACGATTACAATGATTATAAGGCCGAATAACCTTACCGGTCCTTATACAAATTAAGTACGAAATATAATAATATCGACAATTAATTAGAAGATGATGCAGTCGAGTAGCATTGTAGAAACCGAGCACTTGAGAGATTCTTGAATTTGGGTTTGAGTCCTCCCCTCCTTTTATAGATTTGCACCTTGGAATTTGTCCCGATCCAGATCCAAAACTCGTGGATCTTATCTTGAGGTGGCAGCTTATCTTATCTTGAGGTGGCGACTTATCTTATCTTGAGGTGGTGACTTATCTTATCCTGAGGTGGCGGCATCAATCTCTATCTCTTTGACCTTGTGCACTGGGTTGATTCGTCTACATCAGTCGACTGATCCTCTTAGGAGTCGACTGCCTTCAGTCGACTGCTGACATCTCCAGTTGACTACTGCACTTGAGAATTCCTGCAATACAAGATTAGCACAATAGATGCATAATGCCATGCAGTGTGACAGTCCTTTGACTGTCCGATCTCGACTTCGGCATTCTTCCGGAAGCCTTAGTTGGATCGACGCCTAGGATTGTCCTCTAACCGAGGACACGTCCTTACCACCGCTCCACACACAGAGCTTACCTTTGGTCCTCTTGACCTGTCGCTTAGCTTTCAGTCACCACCGAGGTTCCTCGACTCCCCGAGGTTCTCCTGGTGTCGTCTGACCACCATGGTTTCTCAACATGAGATTCTCCGGATGTCGCTCAACCTTTGGCTTAGTTTAAACACTTTCTGCACACTTAGCATATCACATGAGATAACAAAATAGCTTAACTTTGAATCTTTGCCATCATCAAAATCAAGGTTCGATTTTCTAGTGCCCCTGCACCAACAGAGGTTTCTCCACCTCTGACTTATTGTCGAGAAGGAGTGTTTTTGATTAATGGTGGTATTTGCATCACTATGGCTCATTCAAGCTCAATCCGTGGAGTAGCAATCCTAAGGTTCCAAACCACGTTATATCATGTGTGTTGTGCTTGTATTGTGCATTTATTTTTATTGTTATTATTCCACTGCACTAAAAAGTGTTGTAGATGATCAAGCACGAACGATTTCCATCGAGCAACAAATGCGCTACTCACTCCCCTTTAGCGACGGTCAATTCCCAACAAGTGGTATCAGAGACCGGTGACTCTAAGAAGAAGAAGACGCTCCGATACCCAATAAGTGGTATCAGAGCGAGGCCGCTCTTCATTTGGACTAACCGCCAAGGGAGCATGCTAGAGGAAGAAGATGGAGTTTGAAGAGAAATTTGGATGGGACATCAACACCCGAATCCCATATGCGCTCTATGAATGAGAAGTCTTCAATCAATGGAAAGCAAGGATAGAAGACTTCATGATGATGAGGGACTTTGAAGAATGGGCCATCTTGATGGAAGGATTAAATTATCCAAGAGGGCCAAAGGGAGGATCCCTCAAGATGAAGAAGTGGACCGAGGAACAAATCCAAGAATTCGAGAAAAATAAGAAGGTAATTAAATTCTTGGTTGATTTAATTACTAATGGCATTTTGTGTAGTTTAGGTGATTACATGGATGCCAAGGAGCTATGGAGCCAAGTGACAAGAATCCATGAGAAACCGCAACCGGTCCAAGAAGAAGAGGAAGAAGAGGAATGCTCATTGGCTCAATCGGAGGAGGCCGAAGAAACAAGCTCATCCTCACAAGAAAGTGAGGAGTCAGAAGTTGAGGAGTCAACTTCCGGATCGGTGGAAGAGGAGGAAGTAGAGGAAGCCTCCACCTCTAGGATTGAGGGGGAGGTGATTAGATCATCGGAGCAATGGTAAGAGCAAGACGAAGCCTCTACCTCCGGGAGCCAAGGACAAGATCAAAATTCCACCACCACCCTAGGTAACTCGAGCATTTCAATTAAAAATAAAATCCATATTATATTCTTTGAGTGTAGGGAAGTTGGACACTATAAGAGCAAGTGTCCGAAAAAGATCAAGAAAACAACACAAGTTGTGCCAAAGGCCAAGGAACCCGATGCCTGATGAACGAGTATTTGTTGTGGTACCATTTCAAATTAATTACTGAACCCCTAACTACACTAATATAGCATAGTGAATGCCCCGGATTGTTTCCCAACGAGTGTAAATGACATTATAGTAAACTTAGGATTTCTAATTATTGCTTGGATTTTCTATTGAAGATTGGGGGTTTTGGGTTTTAAAAGGCTAATCCTACCAAACGAAAGACAATGCAGGGAAATTAAGCTTTAATCTAACTAAACTATGAGTGCGATGAAATTAAAAGAAACCTAAACTAAGCATTCAAACAAGAAAGTGCATGAATTTAAATATGAAGAATAACATAAGAGTAAAACATAGCATGAAATTAAATCTAAACTAACCAACTACAACCTAATTACTCTAAGAGACATTTCACCAAACACTTCGTAAGCATGAAACAAATTAAACTAATTACGTACAAATCTAAACATGGAAGGAATTTTGATTACAAACATTCAACACAAACTAAATGATTCAACAATCAAAATGAAGGCTTGTTGTCCGAACGGATGTTTCAGAAGCTGGAAATTGTAGGAAAAAGGCTGGAAATGGAGCTGTGGAAGATGGCTGCGGGCACTGTGATGGGCTGCGGTGAAAATGAAGCTGCTGGTGGAGGTGCTGACGGTTGATGGAGTGGATGGAAATGAGATGACTGGAGGTGGTGGTGGCTTCGACAGAGGTAAAGATGGAGCTGCCGGACCGATCGACGCAACTAAACTCGGCTATGAAGCTGTGGAAGACGAGCGGCTGGCGACGGTGGAGAAGCTTCTTTTGGTCGGAGGTGCTGGTGAAGAAGGCGGAGATGGTGTTGGTGCAGGGGCACTAGATAATCGAACCTGTATTTTGATTATGGCAAAGACACAAAGTTAAGTCTACATCATTATCTCACGAGCTAAATCAAGTGTGCAGAAAAGTGCTAAAGATGGAGCTGAAGGCTAGCGACACCCGGAGGAAGCCGCGTTGGTCGGGCGACACTCGAGTGACTTCGGAGGGAGCCGAAGGAATCGAGTGAAAGGCCAGAAGCGAGAGATACTATCGAGGTAAGCTCGTGTCAGTGAGAGATTGTAAGGTCGTGTCCTCTTTACGGGGACGACCGTAGACGGCGATCCGATTAAGACTTCCCGTGGAAGGTCTAGGTCGAGATCGGACGGTTAGAAACCGTCGTATTTATCATTTTCCGAGCTAACCTCTTACTGCAGGGAAGTGGCCGGTGTGGCGATCATTGGACATTGGGCGATCGTGATGCTCATCGGATCGATGGGAGGCATCGATCGATGGCGGACTCAGCCCTTGTGCTAGGTCAAAACGGATAACGTTTGACGCGACCACTTCACGATAAAATTTGGACAACTTCGTGATCCGTTCCAAAAAAAGGGGAGACAAATTCAAAGGCTAAAGTCTATAAAAGGAGGAGGATTCCAACTCCAAAGATCATCAAGTTTATTCATCAAGTGCTCCTACAACGCCAACGCTCCAACACCATCATAACGCTGATGTGACGACAACCTAAGATCTTCTTCCTCGGCATCAGCATCTAGTAATACTTTTTAATATTGTATTCGTTGTTTTTATTCGTAACGAGGTGAGGTAGGCTTGTTGCCTCATTCTCGTACTTCCGGATTTTGTGATCGTTGTCTCCTACCTCCAACGAGGAGGAGACATTATAGTGCTTTGCCCTCCGTATGCGGTCTAGGACCGATAGGGCCTTGGAGTAGCAACCGCTGGGTTGTGAACCAAGTAAAATAAACGTGTCATTTTATTTTCCACTGTGCTTACTCGTTTACTTGTGTCTCAACGAACGAATTCAAACGAAAGTTTTACGATCGCTATTCACCCCCCCCCCTCTAGCGACGCATCTCGATCCAACAATTGGTATCAGAGCGGGGGCGCTCAGATTTGGTGAAACCACCGATCTAGCACGTTTTGGTTTTCTGTTCGTATTTTTTGATTCGTATTTTTTTTAGGTCTTTTTCCTCCCGCACTACTAATCCAAGACGAAGTCTTGGTACGTTTCTTTTGGTTGTGTGCTTGCAAGTTTTTCTCTCTTGGAGTAGCCGACGGTAAAATAGCCATAACTTTTCGCACAAGTGGACTCACATAACGATCTACCTACCAAATCGAAGCTCTCTGAGAGATCTACATTTCTTATGAGGGTTTACCCTCATAACAAGCCATTTCCAGCCCCAAAATCCAACGTCTAGTACCCTTTCGGGGGCATCAAAGGTCGTAAGTTGTTAGTTTTTGTTAGTTTTTTATTTTTCTCATTTAATTCTGTTTATTTCCTATTTACTTCCCGCATTACTAATCCAAGACCAAGTCATGGAACTCCCTTTGGTTTTTATTCGTGTTTTGCAAGATACTTAATGTTGGTGCAGTAGGCACCTAAGTCGAACCTGAGTTTTGATTATAGCAAACGATACAAAGTTAAGCTCATGTCGTTATCTAACGAGCTGAATCGAGTGTGAAGAAGATTACTATAGCTGAAGGCTAGTAACACCCAGAGGAAGCCGCGGTGGTTTGGCGACACTCGAGTGACTTCGGAGGGAGCCGAAGGAATCGAGTGGAAGGCCAGAAGCAAAAGCAACATGAAAGTATCGAGGTAAGCTCGTGTGTGCGAGAGTAAGTGAGGTCGTATCCTCGTTACGGGGATGATCTTAAGCGTAGATCTGACCAAAGACATCCTATAGATGGTCCAAGTCGAGATCGGACGGTCGACGACCGTCGAAATTATGTTTTTGTTGAGCTAACTTTGACTTGCAGCAAACATCGATCATTGCCCGGCTTGGAGGACTCATTGCTCTCGGTCGATCATTGCCAGTCGTGATCGATGATCTTTGCCATCGATCGTGATGGTCAATGATCAGATTCGAGGAGTCAAGGCTTATCACCCCATTTCAAGGAGATTGGTGCTCAATTGTGATTGGCTAGGGTTCCTCTCGAAAAGGGGCTCAAAGGCTATAAAAAGGAGGTCCTAACCTAGGGTTTTCTCATCAATTCTAAGTGCTCAAAAGCCTCATAGCCTGCGACTCTCAAACAACTCTACAACAGCGAAGTCTTTGCCAACAACCCTAGTTTAAGTCCTATCTTCGAGTTGTTGGTATAATCTTAGTTTGTCATTTATCTTAATCTTGCAATTCGTTTGTTAATCGAGGCTTTCTACTGTTGCATTTTATTTTAATAGAAGAGAGGGGTTGTCTCTCTATCTTTTGCTTCGAAGGTTTTTGTAATCGTAAAACTCCTACCTCCAACGAGGAGGAGTATTTTAGTGAATTGCCCTCCGTACACGGTCTAGGATCGTTAGGGCCTTGGAGTAGTGGCCGAAGGCTATGAACCAAGTAAAAAAACTATTTGTCTCATTTAGTTTTTATTTACATTTCCGCTGCATTTAATTGTCTACCGAACGATTTAAAAAATAAAGTTTTTATCGCTATTCACCCCCCCCCCCTCTAGCGATCCACTCGATCCAACACTTAATGGTTCACATTGAGGGATATAGCACCACCCGACCTCCGTTCTTTAACGAAGATGATTTCCGTTATTGGAAAGGTCGGATGGAGTGTTTCTTGAAAACACAAGTCGAGACTTGGATAATAATTCAAACCGGCTTTGTTCTACCCACCAATGATCAAGGAGAGCCCTTGGATTTCAACAAGTGGACAAATGCAACCAAGAGACAAATCGAAGCCGATGCAAGAGCAACCCAAATATTACAATGTGGCTTGTCCAAGGAGGAGCTCAGCCGCATCGTTCCAATTATTAGCGCCAAAGACCTCTGGAACAAATTGATTGATCTACACGAAGGGACGCCCGATGCTAAGGTATGTAAAAGAGATTTACTTTTAAATAAACTGTACAATCTAAAGATGCAGGATCGCGAGACCACCACCCAATTACATGCGCGGATCCAAGACATCGTCAACGGTCTTCACTCGATCGGGCAAGCCATAGAGAACCGAGACCTTATAAGGTATGCTTTAAATGCTTTCCCTAGGACTACCTTGTGGGCATCCATGGTTGATGCTTACAAGGTCTCTAAGGACCTTTCAAAGCTTAGGTTAGACGAATTATTTTTCAAGTTTGAACTTCACAAGCAAACTAACGTGGTCCGGGCTCAGAGAGGTATTGCTCTACTTGCAGGACAAAGAAGCAAGCCACCTACTAGGCAAGTAGATGAACTCGAACCCGAAGACAAATCGGAGTCCGAATCGGAAAAGGTGGAAGCAATAGTGAAGGTAGTGCGGAAGATCGTTCGGAGGGAAAGGAGACTACTAAAGAATCAAAAGAGGGCACAATTCAAATCAAATCGAAAGAAGGCTTTTCATGCAACATGGGACAACGAAGAAGGCGGCGGCATAGCATGCATGGCAAGACCCCAAGAGTCCGAGTCAGAGTTCGAATACGAATCCAATTACAACACCGACTCCGAACTCGAAGACTACTTCGAGAAGCAACTCAAAGCCGGACCAAAAGAGAAAATTAAGGTTATCCGCTCACTAATTCATACGCTTTACAATACAATTAAAATGCTTAATAGGAAATTAACTAAGTCCGAGTCTAGGGTTGAGTCCTTACTTGAGTAGGTTGAAACCCTCAAGCAAGAGGCTACTCTAACCCCTTCAACTAGTCAAGTTCAAGAGGGAAACTCAACTCAAATTGAAAAACTTGAGGAGGAGAATTCTCTCTTGAAAGACCAAGTTCAAGAGGTTGAGGCTAGGTTGGAAAGGTTCACATTGGGATCTAAGAACCTTAATCGACTACTTGGAACCCAAAGAGCAGTGTACAACAAAGTCGGACTCGGATTTAGGTCAACGACTACGAATAGGTCATATATGTCTATCGTAAATCGTAGTCATCAAAGAGTCCAAGCATGGGTCCCAAAGGTTTTATTGAACTCACATATAGGGACTAATAAGTATTGGATTCCTCAGGATCAGGTTCATTATTTGAATAGACCATATTGGTTCAATGGTCCAGGGGGAGCTAACACTAAAATAGTATACCCGCTTACTTAGCAAAATCATTGAATATTTTACTTAATTTTTAGAATGGCTAGATAGGAAAAATAGTTAGTCAAATCTTGACAACATAATATCAGGACGCGGCGAGATGATAGTACGTTAGGGAAACAAAGTCTCGTGTATTCGAGCTAGATAAGGCATATCTAGCTTGGTGCACTTGACCGAGTGAAACTAGCTGAAGCTACCTTGCTGTATCCTAAACTAGTTAGACCAGGAAGTAACCCTAAGTGACTTAAGTGATATTTTCTTGAAGTTGGCTTTGTCTAAGGAAGTGGTCGTTGTTCCGATCAAAGAAGGCCCCTGTGCCTCGCCACGACCTGGAAGCCAGTTTCTCGAAAAGTTACTTAACGATCTAAAGGTTAAATCCGAATCTAACCCAAGGTTGACTATCTTTAATCAATTTAAAATCATCTCACAAAACATATAAGGTGAACAAATTCTGAGACACATAGAATGGGTGAGATGTTAAGGATAATTGAAATACACTTAAAACAATCTCTTCAAAATACTACTTATTTTCTCAACTATTGTATTTAACAACTCTTAGGCCAAAGTTTAGAGCCCCCTACATCTCTTATACTTCATATATTTGACTAAGGGGGAGAGCAAACTAACCCTAAGGGTTATATTATAAACCTTTAGATTATTGGTGCAGAGGGACACACCTCGAACCAATCTATCTAACTACTGCTAGACGCATGCTTGGACTCATATTTGATTTATCTAGATGCATGCATATACGATGTTGTTTTCAAAACCCTATTTTATACAAAAACCCCATTTTTTTTTAATTATGGAAAAAGGGGGAGAAGAGCAAAAGTTAAGAGGGAGTAACATTTAATGGGGAGTAACATAAAATTTAATTTTGAAAATTAAAGTATCTCTTTCAAAACTCACATAGGGTTAAGGGGGAGTTTTGGTTAAGGGGGAGTTTTTGAAAATGACATTCATCATTTACTATACTTGTTTTATGCTTTAATTTCCCTTAACTTTGTGTTGGTTTGCCATAGATCAAAAAGGGGGAGATTGTTGGTGCAGGGGCACTAGATAATCGAACCTGTGTTTTGATTATGGCAAAGACACAAAGTTAAGTCTACATCGTTATCTCACGAGCTAAATCAAGTGTGCAGAAAAGTGCTAAAGCAGGAGCTGAAGGCTAGCGACACCCGGAGGAAGCCGCGGTGGTCGGGCGACACTCGAGTGACTTCGGAGGGAGCCAAAGGAATCGAGTAGAAGGACGAAAGCGAGAGCTACTATCGAGGTAAGCTCGTGTGAGTGAGAGATTGTAAGGTCATGTCCTCTTTACGATGACGACCGTAGGCGGCGATCCGATTAAGCCTTCCCGTGGAAGGTCTAGGTCGAGATCGGACGGTTAGAAACCGTCGTATTTATCATTTTCCGAGCTAACCTCTTCTTTGCAGGAAGTGGCCAAGTTAGCGATCATTGTTGGACATTAGGCGATCGTGATGCTCATCGATCGGTGATGGGAGGCATCAGTCGACTGATGGCGACGACTCAGCCCTTGTGCTAGGTCAAAACGGATAACGTTTGACGCGGCCACTTCGCGATAAAATTTGGACAACTTCGTGATCCGTTCCAAAAAAAGGGGAGACAAATTCAAAGGCCAAAGTCTATAAAAGGAGGAGGATTCCAACTCCAAAGATCATCAAGTTTATTCATCAAGTGTTCCTACAATGACAACTCTCCAACACCATCATAATGCCGACGCGACGACAACCTCAGATCTTCTTCGTCGGCAGTACCATCTAGTAATACTTTTTAATATTGTATTCGTTGTTTTTATTCGTAACGAGGTGAGGTAGGCTTGTTGCCTCATCTTCGTACTTCCAAATTTTGTGATCGTTGTCTCCTACCTCCAACGAGGAGGAGACGTTATAGTGCTTTGCCCTCCGTACGTGGTCTAGGAACGATAGGGCCTTGGAGTAGCAACCGCTGGGTTGTGAACCAAGTAAAATAAATGTGTCATTTTATTTTCCACTGTGCTTACTCGTTTACTTGTGTCTCAACGAACGAATTCGAACGAAAGATTTACGATCGCTATTCACCCCCCTCTAGCGACGCTTCTCGATCCAACAGATGGTTGGAGATCACTGGTCATCGGAAATTGGAGGGGATCCCCTTCCCTCTCCGGCGACCAGCGGGGAAGGGAAGAGCGCGGCGGCGATCGAGCATCGGGCGATCGCGTGAAGAGAAGAACTATGTCGTGTGTCAATTAAGGGAAAATGTTGGATTTTTAAAGCCTTTTTCCTTGGCCGTCTGATCTAAGATGGATCAAATCTCAGCCGTCCAACTGAAGCTAGGTTAATTGCCTTGATGAATCAAATTAAGGGTAGTGCATCCAACGGCTGAGAATTCTCCGACGTTGAATGGATGGATCTGATCAATCTGAAAGGCTAATCATGATCGGTTGAATCTGGATGAATGGTCAAGATATCCAGATCTAAATGTATGGACCAGATCACTCCAGATTTAGATTGATGGCTCAGATCAATCAGATCTCATCGGACGGTCAGGATTAAACAGAGCTGAACCCTTGATTAAATTGCCTCTGATCTTGATGAAGGGATCAGATTCTTCCATCTTAAAATGCCTATTATGACCCTTAGATGAAGCCATATTTGATCCAACCTGAGTCTAGTTCAGTGGCTCATCTTGATCTTTTACAAACAAAGATAAAATTTGCATATAAGTCCAAAATTTAAGAGAATTTACAATAAGGTCCAAAAATATATCAAACTCATAAAACATGATAATAAACAATAATAAATCACTCGAGAGGATAAACACAGTGATATTAAGGACCAAAATAACCCAAAAAAAATAGTAGTTATCAATTCCCCCACACTTATTCTTCCACGTCCCGAGCAAGTAAAGAAAATTAAAAGTAAACTAAAGATATATTTCCCTAGCAATTCCGAATCATACATAGAAAATCATGAAAGAAAGTTACCTAGGATTGTCAAATCTCAAAGACTCAAGCAATTAAGGAATCAAATCTTACACAGGTTAACAAACATGCTGACTTCAATCCATCATGAATATACTAAGAATGATTAAGTCTCACAAGGTAAGTGGTGGTTTCTCTCGCTCTCATAAGCATGTAATAGTGGAGTTCACGCAAGCTACTCATGGTTTATGAACTACCATATGCTTGCTTTTCTTCTACCTTCACAACTATATACACATAAGAATGCACAATTACTGAAGGCTTATTAAGAATGTAAGGGAAACATGAATACAAGAAAAATCACAATATCTGTGAAAGGAAAGAAAGGTAAGACATGAAATAGATAAAGAAATGCAAGATGAAGATATGGAAATACTAGAATGCTATATAGATGAGTACAAGAAAACATTGCCCAAAAATTGTTTTCTTCCAACCCAATAAACATGTAAACAACCCTTATCACATTCTTCAATACAAATCTACTCAAGATATACAATAAATCTCTCAATGATTGCAACAAGGGATTTCACTAACAAAAATACTATCACAGATAAATAAAAATGAATGGCACCACATGTCAAAATTTTCATAATACTTTTTTTTTATTTCATGGGCACACAATTTATTATTATTATTTTCAACCCTTTTTTCAGCTTTCTTTTTTTTTCAACTTTTTTTTTCAAATGTAGTGCACTTCCCTATGTTCCAACATCAAGCTCAGCTAAAAAAATAAAAACATAGCTTGTCTGTGTGATCAAGCACGACTTGCCTATGCTTACACTGAATTCTCCTGAGCTACACTCTCCCCCACACTTAAACTTTTGTTCATCCCGGGCAAAATAGTCATCATGGAACATCCAATATTCCACATCCAAAAATAGAAATAGAGAAGAAAGTAATGGAAGGAAAGAAAGAAAGGAAAAAAAAAGAAGACATGATGTAGGAATAGAAAGACAATAGAATGAATAATGAAAATAGCATGACGTATGATAAGAAAATTATTTGAGTAGCATGTGACAACAAAAGTAGTAAAGGGAAACAAGTGAGATTGCCTTCATAGTAATCATGCAAACCTATGGTTGTGTGGTCTTGAAAGAATCAAAGCAAGTTCTAGAGTTACAATGACCACAAGTGCACCACACACAAGTAATAAAAATAGACACAATCCTCACTAGGAATGAAAAAAAATCATCTCAATCTATCAACATAGAATCCATCACCAAGTATTAACCACATGCAATCAAATAATCCATTCAAGTCAATACATCCCAAAATTCGACAATCAAATTTAACTAGCTTTCACGACATCTAAGATGATATAAAGGAATGCATAGGAAATTTATTTGAACAACCATCAAAGCAACAACTCAACAAATGAAACATAACAACTAAAACAAAAACAAATTAAGTAAAAGAAATATATATACAAGGAAAAAGAAAAGAGATGAGATAGAGCAAACTTCCCTGAGGTCCTGGCAGTTGAAGAAGATTTAGCAGGAGTAACCACGCAGGTCATGGGGTGCTCCGAGAGAAATTCTGTCCTAGTGGTTGAAGAAGATTCAACTTTAACATCCACGCCGGAAGTGGGATGGACAGAATGGGGGTGAGCGCTTTCATGGTATCATCAGAATAGGTCCATGTCGCTACCTCCAATATGATCGTCGCATCATATGTAATCTCTAGTGGTCGAAGGCGATTCAGAAAAAGTGTCCAACCTTGGGGCTGGATTATTGCATATGTTGTTAGGGCCTTCATCAGCAAAATTCTTGGAGTCTTCAGCTGTGATGGGAGTGTCCAGTCTGAGGGAAAAACCCAGCTATCCATCACTCCTCCGTTAGGCTTATCGAGTGGTTGCATAGCTAAACATAAAAATTATGTAGGCACTGTCTCCTCTGCAACATCATCTTCAATAAAACTGCAAATAGGAGTAGCTGGCAACTCACTAACATCATCCTCAACTAATTTTTCTGACCCTGCTTCGACTGTAGATATCTCAATATCAGTGGCATAAATAGCATCACAAAATAAATCCAAGCCACTAGTATCATCATCCACTTCATCTGCTACAGCGACAACTTCATCTACAAATTCACATTCATCAGTATCTACAATAACATCACAACACAAAGATTCATAGGAGTCCTGTGGAGCGACTAAATCATAGACATGCTCATCACTCACTCTACAATCCATCTCCCTAAACGCGTCGATATCCATAGAAATGGTCTTTGACGGAGGCTGAAAGGAATCCAGTGCTTGTATCTGACTGATGGATGATGCAATTTGATCTAGCTAGATTTGTAAATTTTGTATCTTTTCTTGTTGCTGCTGATGACTATTCCTCATTTGATGCTGCAATATTGCTAGTTGCACGAACTTTTCTAGTGTATTTTCTTGACTAGGAGCAAGGGTTTCTTTATTTTGGTCTTGATATATTGGACTCTGATATGCTGGAAAAGGTTGATCATGCTGTTGTTGCTCATTCCCATTATCAAAGCTCTAATGATCAGTCCACCCTGAATTGTTGAATTGAGGTCGAGGAATGTTCTGTTGTGTGCTTCCATACTTGAACCCTGAATGATCCATCCAACCATAATTATAATTATTTGAAAATGATTCATACATATTCTGTTGTTGAGGTGGAAAGTACTCATACTGCTCTGAAATTTGCTGGGGCTGATAATATTGCGTTGAAGGATCTCCCCAATCATAACTATAAGATCTAAGAGATGGATCATATACGTCTTGATATTGTCGCAGGTAACTCTGAGGCTCAATAGGAAATACACTTTGTCGCTCACTTTAGTCTGAATAATAAGCCTGATTGAAGTCTCCAAATCACTGATAATAAGGATCCATGTTTAAAGAAATTTCCTGTTCTTTCCTGTAATGCTAACAAACAATATCAAAAGACACAGGAAATAGATATGACCAAATACATGGATATACAAGAAATAAAATAATGCAGCCCTAAACAAAAATTTTGATTTTTGTTTTTTTTAGAAAAAGGGACAAACAATCCTAAGTCTACCAAACATCATTACACTCCCCGGCAACGGCGCCAAAATTTGATGAACGAGTATTTGTCGTGGTACCATTTCAAATTAATTACTGAACCCCCTAACTACACTAATATAGCATAGTGGATGGCCTGGATCGTTTCCCAACGAGTGTAATCGACAGAATAGTAAACTTAGGATTTCTAATTATTGCTTGGGTTTTCTATTGAAGATTGGGGGTTTTGGGTTTTAAAAGGCTAATCCTACCAAACGAAAGACAATGCAATGAAATTAAGCTCTAATCTAAATAAACTACGAGTGTGATGAAATTAAAAAAAAACCTAAACTAAGCATTCAAACAAGAAAGTGCATGAATTTAAATATGCAAAATAACATAAGAGTAAAACATAACATGAAATTAAATCTAAACTAACCAACTACAACCTAATTACTCTAAGAGACATTTCACCGAACATTTCGTAAGCATGAAACAAATTAAACTAATTATGTACAAATCTAAACATGGAAGGAATTTTGATTACAAACATTCAACACAAACTAAATGATCCAACAATCAAAATGAAGGCTTATTATCCGAACGAATGTTTCAGGAGCTAGAAATTGCAGGAAAAAGGCTAGAAATGGAATTGTGGATGATTCTTTGTCGATCTTTGTGATGGGGCGGTGAAAATGAAGGCTTGGGAGTCTTGTGGTGGATGGAGTGGTTTGGAAATGAGATAGTGGAGGTGGTGGTTGCTTGGCGAGTAAAGATGGGTGTCGGTGATCAATGCAATTGAACTCAGTGGTATGGAAGATGGCGTAGTGGCGGTGGAGAAACTTCTGCTAGTCGGAGGTGCTGGTGAAGAAGGCGGAGATGGCTGGAGATCACCGGTCACCGGAGATTGGAGGGGATCCCCTTCCCTCTCTAACGACCGGCGGGGAAGGGAAGAGCGCGGCGGTGATCGAGCGTCGGGCGATCACGTTAAGAGAAGAAGTGTGTCGGCTGCCGATGAAGGGAAAATGTTGGATTTTTAAAGTCTTTTTCCTTGGTCGTCCGATCTAAGATGGATCAAATCTCAGCCGTCCAACTGAAGCTAGGTTAAATGCATTGATGAATCAAATTAAGGGTTAATTACGATCGATCGAATCTGGATGAACGGTCAAGATGTCCAGATCTAAATGTATGAATTAGATCACTCCAAATTTAGATGGATGGATCAGATCAATTAGATCTCATCGGATAGTCAAGATTAAACAGAGCTGAACCCTTGATTTAATTGCCTCTGATCTTGATGAAGGGATCAGATTCTTCCAGCTTAAAATGCCCATTGTGACCCTTAGATGAAGCCATATTTTATCCAACCTGAGTCTAGTCTAGTGGCTCATCTTGATCTCCTACAAACAAAGATAACATTCAAATATAAGTCCAAATTTTAGGAGAATTTATAATAAGGTCCAAAAATATTTTCAACTCATAAAACATGATAATAAGCAATAATAAATCACTCGAGAGGATAAAAATAGTGATATTATGGACCAAAATAACCCGACAAAATGGTAGTTATCAGTGCCTCAACACATAAAAGTAAGGAGCACGCGGTGTGCTTCAAATGCAATAAAAAAAGGGCATTATAAGAGCCAATGCCCAAGGAGGAAGATAACCAAGGGTCAAGAAGGAGCATCACATGTAGGGGATGATAGGGAAAACCCTAAGGTAACCTTTAATTATCTTCCTTCCTTAATTAATAGGCAAAAGTATGCTAGGAATTTTATTGCTATTGCTCTTGAACAAAAGCATGCTAGAAATATATTTTATTACCTAGGTGCAAAATCATGTAATTTTAGAACCAAGGAGAAATTTGGGACTAATGTCCCTAAAACAATCCTACCTAAGACAAGTATTAGGAAAATTTAAGACCATCTAGGCTTTAATCCAAAGAAATCTAGACATATGCCTAGGAAGGGCAAAAATGATCAAAGAAACAATGGACCCACTAAAATAGAAAAATTGGAGTTAGAGAATCAAGCCTTGAGGTCAAGGCTTGAGAAACTTGGAAAGACCTTTGCAAGAATGACAAATTCAATCAAAGGGTCTAGGAGTCAAAACCTAGAGTCTAGGAGGCAAGGCTCATCTATGGGCAAGAGAGGCTTGAGCCACAAGCCTAGGTCTAAGGTAGATAAGCCTACCTATCACAACGTTCCATTCAATTATGGAACTAGTACTAGGTCTAGGAGAACCAAAGTCATAAGGGAAGTCATCCCTAGAGTTGACCATGGTAGGTGCTTAGTGGCTAAGGTTTCGAAGAAACCTAGGGAGGCCACTAAGAAGGTTACAAGGGGAGTCACTCCTAGAGTTAACCTAGGCAAGACCACAATGACCAAGGCTACCAAGCCTAGGAGGGTATCTAGGGAGGTCATCCCTAAGAAATACCTAGTAAACCCAAGGAGTTCCAATAGGTTTTGGGTTCCTAGGAGCATGATCGACTCACGCTAGATGGGTTAGGATGTGCCTACCTTGAATGGATAGGTAGTTAACCTAACCTTGGTAAAGGTGACACTTTAGGTCATTTTCAAGGTTATGGGTACCTTGGAAATAAGTTTTGATCATAATCCTAAAGGATTTTAGGATGTGCCAATATTATTTAAGAAGTTTGATAAATTTATCAAATTGACACAAACAAGGTTTAAAGGTCATAGTGTGCCATTTTGGATTTTTGGCACACTTGGAAGAAGAGTGATAGTATGGCAAAATGGAATTAATCCTAACAAACGACAACTAATATTAAAATTTAGGTATTTTTATGCCTTATATCTTATTTTCCATGCCTTGATTGTC
This sequence comes from Wurfbainia villosa, assembly GCA_025175895.1. Taxonomy (NCBI): domain Eukaryota; kingdom Viridiplantae; phylum Streptophyta; class Magnoliopsida; order Zingiberales; family Zingiberaceae; genus Wurfbainia; species Wurfbainia villosa. The sequence goes on from CM045993.1 coordinate 55,646,419, forward strand.
ATATAACATGTCATGACATCATATTTCTTTTTAATCATATAAAATGTCATGATTATGCTTAGGACTATTTTTGTCATGTGTTATTTAGGTTGTCTTCATATACCATGACATCATGATTATTAACACATATTTCACTTATGCTATCATTATATGACATGATCATATTTCATGCATTTAGGTTTAATGAAATTTGATTTAAGGACAATTGGCATGACTTGAAGTCTTATTTATAAGAGAATTAAGTAGTGTTGCCTTAGAAAATGCATGAGGACTTAGATTAGGATGATCAAAACCCACATCTAACATTAAATTTACATGTGTGTGTTTTCATATACCCTAGACACATGTAAGATGCTAGGAAATGAGTTAAGTTCAAGGTGCATAGTTTTTGCATCTAGATGAACTCAAACTCATCTTATATCATGGGTGGATCATTGGGAAAGCTAATGTGCAAGTCATGTGCATTGAGCCCATTGATCATGATCCAACATAGGTTTTCAAAAATATTTCAAAAACATTTTATAAAACCTTGGTGAAGTCTATCTTTTTATAGTAATCACCATTGATAAAGTTGATACAAAGTACGACCAAAATATTGAACTTTTCAATAGTTTTGAACTTTGTGTCAATCTCAATATTTTATGGGTATTTTATTTTCTAAATATTTTTCACCCATATGTTTGACATAAGTATTATACATATGAATTTTTGTGATTTTTCGATTTATGTATAATTACTTATGATTTTTGAAAAATCATTTTCTAATTATGATTTCTGCATTTTGCAGATATCAATCGGTTGTCGCTTGTGGGAAATCGATTGATGCATAGGGCAGTTGACTAGTGACTGTAAGAGTCGACTGTCAATGATGATTTCTGGTAAACAAGAATGTTTAGCCCATGTTTTAGCTATGTTAGGCTACCCTAACTGCTCCTAACTCTAGGATATGTTTTAGAAAGCATTGGAAAGAGTGAAAATCCATTGGATATGGATTACGAGAGTTATTTGGGTGTGTATCAAATTTTATGGTGTGTGAAAGTTCAAGGTTGAACAATTGAACTTAATTTTGATGGTTTAGTGTTCCAATAGGCTTAGGGACTCTCTAAGGACATTGTTGGTGCAATGGTCAAGGGGGAGCAAGCCTTTAGGGGAAGGTTATCCATCATGGGATGATAGATCTGTTCTTCCTCATGAGGGGGAGAATTTTGGAAAATGGGAGAATGTGAGATGCCCAATTTGGAAATTGAGAGAGTTTGAGGATAGACTCTCTTTACTGATATGAGACTTATAACTAGGAAGAGTGAAGACATCCTAGGTGTTATTTGACCAAGGGGGAGATTGTAAGATCTCATTGGGATATGAGACATTGCCACCCTTGGAAAGAGAACTTTTTTTATCTATGTCAAAAAGGGGGGGAATTGATGGGAAAATCAATGGGAGAATTTGAGATTACCAATTTAGGAAAATTAGTAAGGAGATTTGAGTTAGGTGGCCTAACTCAAAGGTGTTTGTGGTTTTTGTCAAACATCAAAAAGGGAGAGATTATTAGTGCAATCGGCTCAGGTCATGATTGACTAGACTCGAGTTTGACTAGAGCCATATTTTGATGTTTGACAAAATATATGACAATGTGATTGTCATGGGAAAGTCCAAGTCTTGAGTACTTGGCAATGGAAAGTCCAAGTCATGGGTACTTGGCATGGAAAGTCCAAGTGGGACACTTGGCAATGGGAAAGTCCAACATGGGTTGACATGGAAAGTCCAAGCATCGGTCTTGGTAAGGGAAAGTCCAAGCTTGAATCTTGGTAAGGAAAGTCCATCATGGGTTGGCAAGGGAAGTTCAAGTGTTGATATTAGCTGCGTAAAGTCCAAGCGGGAGTCTTGGTTGCATAATCTCAAATGTGTCTTGGCGGTATAGACCAACTTAGCATGACAATAGTGTAACGCCCATAAAATTTCTGGCAATTTTACAAGAATTTTTGGCTTGATTATGATGTGCTTTATGTGGGCTTTTCAAAAATAAAAGAAAATGAGCCAAAAAGTATGCAAGGCCTAGGAATTGAACCCCAAACCTCTAGAGATAGTCAAGCCCTATAGATGCATCCACTAACCAGAAGCCCAACAAGATTGTATTATTAGAGGAATATGGGAAATTATAGTTAGGGGTAATGGAGAATAAGGGACTCTTCAAATGAATAAATAGGGGGGAATGAGGAGACATGAGTTATCAAGTTGATTTTCTCTCCTCTCATCCTCTTCCTCACCGAGATCCACTTCTCCTCCCCCTTCTCATCCATTGTCCGAAGGTCATCCAAGCAAGAAGAAAGGCTAGGTTGCTTCCCTTAGGTCATCTTCCAACCAAAAAGCAAAGCGAAGGAAGTAAGTATCCCCTCACCTGCATACAAGTAGCTTTTCGATTGAGGTTTTTGTGTCAATCCCCCCTTGACCATTCGGCCAAACCCTTTTCTTGAAGTTTCCATGAAGTTCTATGCCATACTTGTATGAATATGATGATGTTAGGATGTTAGATGGATTAGGTTAAAAGTTTAACCCTAAAAGCCCCCATGAACCATTCGGCCAAACCTTGTTCTTGAGGTTTCAATGAAATTCTATACCATATTTTGTATGTATATGATGATGTTAGGATGTTAGATGGATTAGGTTAAAAGTTTAACCCTAAAAGCCCCCATGAACCATTCGGCCAAACCTTGTTCTTGAGGTTTCAATGAAATTCTATACCATATTTTGTATGTATATGATGATGTTAGGATGTTAGATGGATTAGGTTAAAAGTTTAACCCTAAAAGCCCCATGAACCATTAAAACCTTGTTCTTGAGGTTTCAATGAAATTCTATACCATATTTTGTATGTATATGATGATGTTAGGATGTTAGATGAATTAGGTAAAAGTTTAACCCTAAAGGCCCCCATGAACCATTCGGCCAAACCTTGTTCTTGAGATTTCAATGAAGTTTTATACCATATCTTGTATGTATATGATGATGTTAAGATGCTAGATGAAGATAACATGCTCTAGGTTAGGTTAACATGTGTTTATGCTTAGGTGAGTCATGTTAACTTGTGATGTTAAATGATGCTAGATGAAGATAACATGCTCTAGGTTAGTGCTTACTTGCTCTTGATGTTTATGCCTTATGCCATGCCCTATATGTGTGTGATATCTGAGATATGTTATGTAATGAAATATGATATGGTTATGAAATGAAGTATGATCTGTTCATGAAGTAAAATATGATATGTTTATGAAGGAATTCATGATATGTTTATGAAATGAAATATGATATGGTTATGAAATGAAGTATGATCTGTTCATGAAGTAAAATATGATATGTTTATGAAGTGATTCATGATATGTTTATGAAATGAAATATGATATGGTTATGAAATGAAGTATGATATGTTCATGAAGTAAAATATGATATGTTTATGAAGTGATTTATGATATGTTTATGAAACGGAATATGATAAGTTTATGAAATGTAATGTAATATTTTTATGAAATGAAATATGATATGTTATGATAAGAAGCATGTATATATTTTATCTTCTGCATGGCTTGTACCAGGACCCTAACAAGGTCCAAAGGGATGGGCTCCTAAGTTTCCCTAGGCCGACGGACTAAGATCGGGCCTAGGATGGGCTTCTATGTTACGATTGCACCTAGGTCGACGGACTAAGATCGGGCCTAGTACGGGATGGGCTCCAAGATGCCCTAGGTTGATGGACTAAGATCGGGCCTAGGATGGGCTTCTATGTTATGATGTTGGCCCCTAGGTCGACGGACTAAGATCAAGCCTAGTAACCTAGTAGGTTCGAGACTAGCTACCTCGGGTCTATTTAGGGATGCGCGCTATGATGATGATGATGTGGTACAATGCCGGGCCTAATATGTTGAGATTTATGTTTACGTACCTCTAATATATGTTTTCAAAGAGCATCCTGCATATGTTTACATGTTATGATTACCATGTTATATTTGTGTTTACATGTTATGTTGCTATGATATATATGTTGCATGTTATGTTTGATTATGCCATATATGTACATGATATGTTGCTATGTTGTATATGTTACATGTTATGTTTGCTTAGCTTACTTATGCTACATGTTATGTTTGCTTAGGTTATATATGTCACATGTTATGTTTGCTTATGTTACTTATGCTACATGTTATGTTTGCTTATGTTATTTATGCTACATGTCATGTTTGCTTATGTCACATATGTTACATGTTATGTTGCTTATATGTTATGAGTGTTACATGCTATGCTTAATGTCGATGTATGGTTTTGTGAGTAGGACAGGATCTTACTAAGCCTATGTGCTTATAGTTTATTTTCCCTTGTACTGCAGATAAGGGTAAAGGGTTGATAAACTAAAGGGAGCAGCAAGAGGGGCAAGTGTGTGTGGCAGTGGCATGGTGGAAGAGATCTGTTATGTCCCTTATGCATGTTTTCCTTAAGATGTTTTGTTTATGGTTTTGAATTAAGCACTAAGTACTTATGAAATAATAATGCATGCTCTGTGTTAAGAAGAAGTACGTATGAAATGACGATGCATGTTATGTTTAAAAGAAAAAAAATATATATGTCTAAAGTCTTCCGCTGTAAGAAGTACGATATGTATAGTCTTCCGCTGTAAGTAGTACGATGTATGTATGTACGATCGCGTCGCGCCGCCCTTCCGGACCCTAGGAAAGGGCGGGCGTGACAAATAGCCGATGGAAGCACCTGAAGGCTAGCATATGGATGAACAAGTCATGGATGACTTGGAGGGATCCAATAGGCGTGAGGCTGATGGAGGTGGCCATAAGGCTTAGATCTAGGCTAAGGGTGGTGTAGCAAGTATGAGGGCATCATACTTGGGGTTAAACCTCATGGGTGAGATGTTGGGTTTTCCGAGCCGCAAAAATAGCTTTTTGCATTGCGGAAACCTCGGAAGCCTGGCCACGGATCCGTGTGAAGTATAACAAATAAAACTAACATGTATGTGTTTACTACCTTTAGATTTACTCTAGATCTACATGATAAGAAATCACCCTTGAAGCGATGCCCTTCGCTTATCCCGCTCGTCCAAATGGATTGGCGAAACTCGAGAGTGTCAAGTGCACACTCCTCTATTGGTATCCACACAAGCAATAGGTTGAGAAAAGACAATCTTGAGTGTGCAAGAACTCCTTGAAGGTCTTGGCAAAGTGGAGGATTGGGAGAGCTTGAGAGGATGATCCATGGAAGAAGAAGATGGAGTTACCACACAAATGAATTTCCACCATCAAGCCTCCTAAAGTGGCCGACCACTTATTGGGAGTTACATGCATGCATGTAACTCCAAGAGCCAATGGCTCTTGGTCTCCCTCATGAGGTGACACCCCATGATAAGTCCATGATGATTTGGAACACCATCATTGGCCGTCCCACATGCCATGTCACCATGACATGGCAATTGGTCAAGTCAAAATTGACCATTCATCTTCCCTCTCAAGTCAAGTCAAACTTGACCTCTTATCTCCCATGGTTGATCAAATCTAACCACTTGATTCAAGTCAATTTGATTTAATGAATCTCTATTCATTAATTTAAATTGACTCAATGAATCAAATCTAAATTAGACTCATTCAACACTTGAATCAACTTGAGTCTAACTCAATTAGTCTAATTTGGATTACTCTTAAACCAATTTAGTTCATCTCATGAACCTAATCGGCATGGTTCATCATATGAACCTAATTTCCATCTAATTGCCCTTTGTGTGTGACCCTATAGGTTCTTGTAACGTTGGCAATGTCCCTAAACCGATTTAGAAATATGAGAAATGAGCGGTATCTAGCAACACATCATTGCTACCCAAGTTATAAGAATGTTGAGCTCCAACATCACCTTTGTGACTCTCACAATATATGACAATGTCCTTCTATCCTTGACATCTAGATTGACCAATTGAGGCATAGACTGTGTCATCCTCGGTACAATCTATATCTTGAACTCCAAGTAGACTCACTCTAATCAAATGAGCTCAATATCTCATATTGACTCATTTGGGCATGACCATGCACTTCGCGGTCTCACTCTATCAAGAATAACGATGTCACTCCCGTCATATAGGAGGGATAGATCTCATCTACATCACTCATATCCCTCCGCATAATTTGTTACATACCCAGTAGTCACCTTTATAGTCCACCCATTTACGGGTGACGTTTGACGAAGCCAAAGTATGCAACTTCTTATGTAGGGAACCATGGTGACTTCAGGTCTAAGGACTAATAGTTATACTAATAGCCACATGAGAAAGTATATGACACTCATATAATGATCCATGATACTTTCTCATGGTGGATCATTCAGTATACATTCTCCAATGCATACCCATGTGTCAACTTGATATCTGATATCCATGACTTGTGAGATTAAGTCAGCATGTTGACCTACATGATAGTCTCTACGCATTAACATTGTCCCTGAATGTTAATACTTGACTAGGAATTATTAAGAGTCATGTTCTCTATATCATCTCATTATTGATTCAACCAATCGATTGATATAGATAAGAACCTACTACTCAAGGATGTTATTATACATAGTTATTTGGCACCAATACAAGTAAATATAATAACCATGCCTTTATAAATAGGAATATGATACAATAAAGTCCATACAACAATCATCACATGATTGTCTCTAAGGCTTTCACTAACAATCTCCCACTAGCAATAGTGTCAATTATCGTAGTATCTAATACCCAATGACCTAGTGTGACCATCATGCTTTTTCTGTGCCAAAGTCTTGGTCAAGGGATCTACGATGTTAGCCTCTATGGGTACTCTGCAAATCTTCACATCTCCTCTATCGATAATCTCTCAAATGAGATGGAAGCACCGATATATTCGGCCTCTGTTATAGAATCAGCAATTGTGTCCTGCTTGGAACTCTTCCAGCTCACAGCGCAACTATTCAAGCAAAACATGAACCCTGACTGCAATCTATAATCATCCTGGTCAGTTTGGAAGCTGGCATCGCTGTAACCCTTTACAGCTAGCTCCTCATCACCTCCAAATATCAAGAAATATTCTTTAGTCCTTCTTAAGTACTTAAGAATATTCTTGACTGCTATCTAGTGACGCTTACCTGGATCTGACTGGTATCTACTCGTCATGCTCAAAGCATACGAGACATCAGGACGAGTACACAACATGGTGTACATGATAGATCCTATAGCAGATGCGTAAGGGATCTTATCCATGTGATCTCTCTCCTCTCTAGAAGAGGGACTTTGAGTCTTCGAAAGACTCACACCATGTGACATCGGCAGAAGTCCCTTCTTGGATTTTTGCATGGCAAACCGTAGTAATACCGTGTCAATATATGTACTCTGACTTAGGCCAAGCAATCTCTTAGATCTATCTCTATAGATCTTGATGCCTAGAATACAGGCTGCTTCACCTAAGTTCTTCATTGAGAAGCACATCTCTAGCAAAGTCTTCATAGACTGTAGTGAAGGGATGTCATTCCAAATGAGTAGTATGTCATCCACATACAATACAAGGAAGACAACTGTGTTCCCATTAACCCTCTTGTAGACATAGGGTTCATCTTCATTCTTGATGAAACCAAACTGTTTAATCACATCATCGAATCGAAGATTCCATCTCCGAGAAGCTTGCTTTAGCCCATAAATGGACCTTTGCAGCTTGCATACTTTCCCAATATGCTATGGATCTACAAAACCCTCAGGTTGTGTCATGTACACATCCTCGAGTAAGTTTTCATTCAAAAATGTAGTTTTGACAACCATCTACTAGATCTCATAATCGTGGTATGCTGCAATAGCAAGCAAGATCCGAATGGACTTAAACATCGCCACTAGAGAAAAGGTTTCATCATAGTCAATACCATGAATTTGCTTGAAATCTTTAGCCACCAATTGACCCTTATAGGTATGCGTAAGTCCATCCATGTCAGTCTTTCTCCTAAAGACCCACTTACACCCAATGGATTTGACCCCTTCAGGTGGATCAACCAAAGTCCATACTTGGTTGGTGTACATGGATTCCATCTTGGATCTCATGGCCTCTAGCCATTTCTTAGAATCTGGGCTCATCACAACTTCCTGATAGGAGGTAGGCTCATTCTCAATGAGCATAACATCATCATGGTCAGACAAGAGAAATGAGTATCTCTCAGGCTGATGACGTACCCTATCAGACCTGCGAAGAGGTAGGTCTACTTGATCAGGTGGTTGTTCCACAACTCTTTGTCCAATAACCTCATCACCCACAACACTTTGTGGTTCCTATTCAACCTCCATCAAGGCCTTAGTGCTATGGTCCTTATCTTAAATTTCTTCAAGATCGAACGTACTCCCACTAGTTTTTCTAGAAACAAAATCCCTTTCTAGAAAAACCCCAGTCTTTGCCACAAACACTTTGTGCTGACTGGGAATGTAGAAGTAATATCCCTTCGTGTCCTTGGGATATCCAACAAAATAGCACCTATCAGATTTGGGTCCCAGTTTGTCTGAGACTTGACGTCAAACGTAAGCCTCACAACCCCAAATCCTCATGAAAGACATCTTGGGATTTCTCCCTGTCCATATCGTATATGGTGCCTTTATCATAGCTTTGGATGGTATACAGTTAAGGGTAAAGGCTGTTATGTCTAAAGCATATCCCCAAAAGGATATAGGAAGATCTATGTGACTCATCATAGATCGTACCATATCTAATAGGGTATGATTCCTTCTTTCGGATACACTATTCCACTGTGGTGTTCCAGGAGGAGTGAGTTGGGATAGAATCCCACACTTAGCTAGATAGTCACGAAACTCATGGCTAAGGTATTCTCCACCTCGATTTGATCGAAGTATCTTAATACTCTTGCCAAGCTGGTTTTGTACTTCATTATTGAATTCTTTGAAGTTTCAAAGGATTCTGATTTATGTGTCATGAGATACACATAACCATATCTACTGAAGTCATTAGTAAATGTAATGAAGTACTTGTAACCACCTCTAGCAGCAACATTGAAAGGGTCACATACATCACTATGTATAAGTCCTAACAAATCAATTGCTCTTTCGCTGTGTCCACTAAAGGGAGTCTTGGTCATCTTGCCTAAAAGGCAAGACTCGCATATCTCATATGATTCAAAATCAAATGAGTCTAGCAGCCCATCCTTATGGAGCTGAGATAAGCGACTCTCATTTATGTGACCTAAGCGACAATCTAGAGATAGGTTTGGTTCAACTCATTTGACTTGAACCTTTTGGTACTTATGTTATAGATAGGGCTCTCTAAGTCTAGAAAGTAAAGTCCGTTCATTAGAGGTGCACTACAATAGCACATATCATTTAAATAAAGTGAACAACATTTGTTCTTTATTATAAATGTAAATCCTTTCTTGTCCAAACAAGAAACCGAAATTATGTTCTTAGTTAAGGCAGGCACATAACAACATTCATCTAATTCTAGTATAAGCCCAGAGGGCAGAGATAGATCATAAGTTCCTACAACAACAGCAGCAACTCTTGCTCCATTGCCTACTCGTAGGTCCACCTCGCCCTTTGTCAATGCTCTACTATTTCTCAGCGCCTGCACATTGGTACAAATGTGAGATGCACATCCGGTATCTAATACCCATGATGAAGAAATAGATAGATTGACTTCTATAACATTTATACCTGAAGTAGAAGTCTCACTTCTCTTCTTCTTAAGATCTTCCAGGTAAGCTTTGCAGTTACGCTTCTAGTGTCCAACTTTCTTGCAGTGGAAGCAATCCCCTTCCTTGGCCACCCCTCCTTTGGGTTTCAGTTCCTTGCCTTTGCCCTTGGCTTGGGACTTTCCCTTACCTTTAGGCTTGCCCTTGCCTTTCTTCTTTTGCACCATCAAAATGGAGTCAGATTTTCCCTTCTTAAGGTTGAGCTCAGCAGTTCTCTACATGCTGAGCATCTCAGGCAGTGGCTTATCAATTTCATTCATGTTGTAATTCATGACAAATTGATTGTAGCTTTGCGGCAAAGACTGCAAGATCAAGTCAATAGCTAGCTCTTGGCCAAGGGGGAATCCCAATATCTGTAGGTTTTCTAGGTACCCAATCATCTTGAGTACATATGGACCTACGGGAGTCCCATCTTGCATTTTGGAACCAAACAATGCCTTAGAGACTTCATATCTCTCGTGCCTTGCTTGTCCTTGATATAGTTGACGAAGATGTTCAACCATATCATAAGCATTCATGAACTCATGTTGCTTTTGAAGCTCAGAGTTCATGGTCGCGAGCATTACACATGACACATCTAATGCATCATCTTGATGCTTCTTGTAAGCATCTTTGTCAGCTCGCGAGGCAGTGGCAGAAGGTGCCTCCGGAATGGGCTGCTCCAGGACGTACAGTTTCCTTTTTTTGGTGAGAATGATTCTCAAGTTTCTGTACCAGTCCAGGAAATTTGCTCCATTGAGCTTGTCCTTCTCAAGTACAGAACACAGAGAGAGAGTGTTCGTGTTTGTCGACATAGTAATCTACAACATACAATGCAGAGAATTAATATCATATTTTTTTTATCATTTAATTCGGCCTTTAATCAAATGATGCTCCCACTGAATTATAGGAATTTTGTAGAATCGAGTTATGGATGTGGTCAAACCACATTACTAGATTCATACAAACTAGCTATAATTCCTACGGGACAAGATCCACATCATACTAAGCCTTGAGTTAGCTTTGGCTAAATAGCCCAAGACTTAATACGATCGGTGGGTAACACATTACCGATTACATCTCTATGCAACTCTTGTTTATAGGATCAAGACCCACATTTACAAAAGACCTTGAGTTAGCTTTGGCTAAATCACCCAAGATTTAGTGTAAATGCGATCTTATCCATCTTTCCAACAGTTGGAATATGCCAATAGTTCTACTCGATCCAATTAAGTTAACTAGTTTTACTTAATCTAATTGAGCTTACTCTAACCCAAGTCGTGATAGGCGGGACCAAGATTGTCCCTCCGCACCATACCAAGATAATATGCATTGCTCTACTTTGGCAGATTCAACAACTACAAATGATCGAGGTAGTGATGGGTATCAAGGACTTGGTAGGCATTTACGAGTTGATTCAAATAAGATCTAATCTAATCATAATGTGTATCATATATGCATTAAGGCCTTTATTATCCTATATTAGCATACATCACATACATACAAGCATAACAAATATATATATATATATATATATATATATATTAACATATATACATATATATTTATTAATTGTGATTAGGTCATGGACCTACTATGATCTTCTCAAGCCAATGAGAAGATCAGACGGTCAACCTAGGGTTAGCGACTTCTCCAAGCGCCTCCTTTGACCGCCATGTGTCGTCGGCACCCTCCTCGTAACTCCGTTCACAAGTGGACCTTCCACCACTCCATTTTGTATATTACAAACATGAAACTCGAGTTACATTCGAGTCTAAAACTATTTACAACTAGAATTTTAAAAGAAGAGGTACGACGCGTAGGTCGCATACACTATACAACACACACAACCACAAAAACGGCACGCAGGCCGTATTATGAATTACAACACATCATCATCCAATCATATTGGGGTTATTGGGTCATGACCATCACAGAATTATACATAATACTAAATTATGTATTTTACAGAAAATTTCTATGATTTTTCCTAATTTTCTTTTTCAATTTTATGAGTCATCTCTCCGTAATGGTCCCGCTAAATGGTTTCCGAGCGCGATCGCGGGACAAGGCCCCTTTCGGGGATAGGGGCAGCACCCCTACTCACAAAATAAACTTTGTGAGTGTCCCTACTACGATCTTACAGTGACTTAAGTCGTTGTCCCAAAAACCTAAAGCGAGAACTTGCCGTTTCGGAGAGTTTTTCTCGGTGGTTGAAGCCTACAAGTGTCCCAACACTTGTTGCTTCGACTCTTTGAGAAAAATACCCAAAAATTCTATAAAAATAGGAAATTTACAGAAACTTAAAAATCTATAATTTTTATATCTAATACAAAAACTACAAATACGAAACACATACATGCTTCGCACATGGCTCTGATACCACTGTTGGGTTTTCCGAGCCGCAAAAACCGCTTTTTGCGTTGCGGAAACCTCGGAAGCCCGGCCACGGATCCGTACGAAGTATAACAAATAACGTACAAAGTATAACAAATAAAACTAACATGTATGTGTTTACTACCTTTAGATCTACTCTAGATCTACATGATAAGAAATTACCCTTGAAGCGATGCCCTTCGCTTATCCCGCTCGTCCAAATGGATTGCCGGAACTCGAGCGTGTCAAGTGCAAACTCCTCTATTTGTATCCACACAAGCAATAGGTGGAGAAAATAAAATCTTGAGTGTGCTAGCACTCCTTGAAGGTCTCGGCAAAGTGGAGGATTGGGAGATATTGAGAGGATGATCCAAGGAAGAATAAGATGGAGTTACCACACAAATGAATTTCCACCATCAAGCCTCCTAAAGTGGCCGACCACTTATTTGGGAGTTACATGCATGCATGTAACTCCAAGAGCCAATGACTCTTGGTCTCCCTCATGAGGTGACACCCCATGATAAGTCCATGATGATGTGGAACACCATCATTGGCCGGCCCACATGCCATATCACCATGACATGGCAATTGGTCAAGTCAAAATTGACCATTCATCTTCCCTCTCAAGTCAAGTCAAACTTGACCTCTTATCTCCCATGGTTGATCAAATCTAACCACTTGATTCAAGTCAATTTGATTTAATGAATCTCTATTCATTAATTTAAATTGACTCAATGAATCAAATCTAAATTAGACTCATTCAACACTTGAATCAACTTGAGTCTAACTCAATTAGTCTAATTTGGATTACTCTTAATCCAATTTGGTTCATCCCATGAACTTAATCCTCATGGTTCATCATATGAACCTAATCTCCATCTAATTGCCCTTTGTGTGTGACCCTATAGGTTCTTGTAACGTTGGCAATGTCCCTAAACCAATTTAGGAACATAAGCAATGAGCGGTATCTAGCAACACATCATTGCTACCCAAGTTATAAGAATGTTGAGCTCCAACATCACCTTTGTGACTACTAATTGTGACTCTCACATTAGGTGACAATGTCCCTCTATCCTTGACATATAGATTGACCAATTGAGGCATAGACCGTGTCATCCTCGGTACAATCTATATCTTGAACTCCAAGTTGACTCACTCTAATCAAATGAGCTCAATATCTCATATTGACTCATTTGGGCATGACCATGCATTTCGTGGTCTCACTCTATCAAGAATAACGATGTCATTCCCTTCATATAGGAGGGATAAATCCCATCTACATCACTCACATCTCTCCGCATAATTTGTTACATATTCAGTAATCGCCTTTATAGTCCACCCATTTACGAGTGACGTTTGACGAAACCAAAGTATGAAACTTCTTATGTAGGGAACCATGGTGACTTCAGGTCTAAGGACTAATAGTAATGCTAATAGTCACATGAGAAAGTATATGACACTCATATAACGATCCATTATACTTTCTCATAGCGGGTCATTCAGTATACATTCTCCAATGCATACCCATGTGTCAACTTGATATCTCATATCCATGACTTGTGAGATCAAGTCATCGTGATGACCTACATGCTAGTCTCTACGCATTAACATTGTCCCTGAATGTTAATACTTGACTAGGAATGATTAAGAGTAGTGTTCTCTCTATCATCTCATTATCGATTCAACCAATCGATAGATATAGATAAGAACCTACTACTCAAGGACGTTATTATACTTAGTTATTTGGCACCAATACAAGTAAATATAATAATCATGCCTTTATAAATAGGAATATGATAAAATAATGTCCATACAACAATCATCACATGATTGGCTCTAGGGCTTTCACTAACATGAGATTATTAGTCGACTGGGGATTTGAACCAGTCGATTGGTCAAGTGTTTTGACACTTGACAGCTGAGTTGACTCTGGACAGTTGATTGGGGTTATGACCAGTGGATTGTTGTGAGTCGACTAGGGTTCGACTGCGGCAAAAAGTCTTGGCAGTCGACTGCTAGCATTGGATAGTCGACTGATGGATTGAGCAGTCAACTGCCATGGATGGCAGTTGATTGCTGGTTGAGATTATGGGAGAAGAATGCTCAGTAGCCGACTGATCAGTCGGCTACGACCTTGGTAGTTGACTGATGGGTAATTTCACTCGACTGTCAATGTATCCATTGGCTTGAATGCTGACGTGGATTAAGTCTGTTATGAGACAACGATACTGTTGGCAGTCGACTGGGGCCTTATGGCAGTCGATTGCCAGGTGCGAATCCTACTTGAATGTTGGTTATAAAAGCATCTCATGGAGGAGGATTTGGCAGTGATTTCTTGGGCGTTTTGAGACGATTTGATGGTTCAAATCAGGGTCTTCAAGCACGATTCAAGCAATCAATAAGCTAGCATCCATAGCAATAGTTGTAAAGTTTTCTTTACGTTGTTTTGTGTATTTCATTTGTATTTGATTGTTTATTACATGTATTACTTTTCTATTCATTGTAAGAGGTTTCTCCACCTCTGACTTTTTATCAAGAAGGAGTGTTTGTGATTAGTTGTGGTGTTTGCATCACTAGGGCTCATTCGAGCCCAATCCGTGGAGTAGGAACCCTAAGGTTCAGAACCACATTATATCTTGTGTGTTGTGCTTGTATTGTGCATTTGTTTTTATTGTTATTATTCCGCTGCGCTAACAGGTTTTGTAGATGATCAAGCACGAACAATTTCCATCGAGCAACGAGTGCGCTATTCACCCCCTCTAGCGACGATCAATTCCTTGAAGGTTGACGAATCGAAGCTTCGCTTCCCACCTCGGTCGCTAGTGCATGGCAATCCCATCTACGTCTCCGGATTAAAAAAATTAATCCTTGATGAAGAGGGATTTCCCAAGCAATCGATCCATCGTCGTGCTATTCGATTAGAGTAGTCACTTGAACAAACTTATTGTTCAAGCAACCTAACTCTTTTCTTTGATTAGCCGCGGAATAGACGATGTACGGATCGCCGGTTTTTGTGTTTGTCTTCGGGGTCCAAGTAAATTAGCCACATACAATACATACAAATTGCATAGAATAAGAAAACATACTTAAACAAGAATTATACCTCTTGTTTACCTCAAGTTCTTCTATTGTATGTCCTATCCTCCTCTTGGACGTTGTGTGGGCAACGATCCTCCAAGAGTTGAAGCTTCCTAGATCACGTTCTTTCCTTCCTTGCTCACTCCGAACAAAGGGAAGAATAAAACAAAACTTCTTCTCCTATTCTAGAATCGACCACCAAGCCACCAACTTGGTTGTTGCCGCTGGCCAAGGAGAGGAAAAAGGAGATGGAGTGGGCACCGGCCAAGAGCTCCAATGGAAGAAGTAGGAGCTGCCCTATGAATGGAGAAGCCGACCAAGATCAAAGGAGAAGAGGAAATCCTTATCCTTTTCTTGTGTTGCCGCCAGCCCTAAGGGAGAAGCCAAACAAGTTGCCGCCCCCCTTGAAACTCCAAACCCTAGCTCTCCTAAAGAACTCTTGCTGCCCAAGCCAAGGGAAGAAAAACCCTAATCTCCCAAAAGATATGTGCCGCCCAAGCCTTAGCCCTCCTTTTATAGAGCTAGGCTTAAGCCTCCTTTCAATCTCCACCTTCGGATCTAGAGATTTAATCTCTATCGTCGGATCTAGAGATTTAATCTCTACCGTCGAATCTAGAGATTTAATCTCCACCATCGGATCTAGAGTTCCATTTTCCACCATCGGATCTAGGTTTCATGAGGGTTTTAATATGCTACAATAGGGACCATGAGGAGGAGTTGGATCTTGGCCACCCAATGGATCTAGCCCACATAAAGTCCGATCTATTAATGATAATCCATTCCACTAGAGGTTTATCATTGATCTACCTCACCAAACCCCATAAATAAATATGGGCTCCATATATTAATTGTACAAATATCTCCCCGTGTTTAAGATCTCGAATATTTGTCAATTAATTAATTTACTGACAATTAATTAATCAACATCTAACTCCATGAGTAGTACCACTAAACCTTATCATCATGACGGACCAAGTCCACATGCATGGTTTACATGATGATCATTATGAGCTCCTCAAGAGGACTTCATCATCCTAATATATAGGACACAGTTTCCTCTTATAATCAACGACACACCATGTAAATAATATCATTTCCCAACTTACCGAGCCTATCGATTTAATCTATAAATCTCGTCTATTGGTAAATCAAAGAAATAAATACTAAGTACATGTGCCCGTTATTATATCGGGATTAAGAGCATGTACACCATAATATCCGAGTCCGATTCAATTATGTAGTCAGTAATAAATTGAATCACCTCTAAGTCGGTCTTGCTCAATACACAGAAAGTGTACTAGTGTAATTCTATGGTCAAGATAAACCAATACCAAATTACACTACAACCATACTAATGGTTTGTCCAAAACCATCTCGGTTGTGAGGCTCTACTTATACTCTACAAGGAATTGATAACATGATCTCTCGTGTGACACTACACACCATGTTATCTACAATGTAATGTATTAGACAATATGCATAACCATAAATATGCAAACAATGATCATGTGATTCTTATTTCAAAAATAAAGATGTTCATACAAAAGATAGACTTTTCAGTATACATCACAACATTCCCAACAATATGCATAGCACCCAACTTCACCTCCCTTCACATCAACCTTAGAGAGAGTCCAATAAGCCGATGCTCCATGTTAAAGCCGCGCCATTAATCAAGAAATATTTTTAATATGGTTAGAGCACATTCAATCGTTTAGTCAAGCTTGGAGAGAGTCCAACAACCCAAACTAAAGATTGACCTCTGACTCTTACCATATTAGTATTAAACTATTTCAATGGTTTGAACATGTTCAGGTTTGAGCCGGGCTTGGAGAGAGTCCAACAACCCAAACAAGAAATGGAACTCCGATTCTAACCATATTAACGGAAGTGTAGGCTTTAATATTATGTAAGGGTTTTGAGGTCTCATCCTCCTTTCTATGCAAATAACTATTATCTACATGGCATGACACACATGACATACATATGTGAAACTATTACCTTTTCTTTGGATCATCTAAGTTTACTCTCAAAGTGCTCCAACAATGCCAAGCTAAACAACACTCTATTAATAGCGTCGACATCAGCTAAGTCGGTAGCTTGTCTTTATTTTTTTTTCATTCTTGTACTCGAGCTTTCAATTGCAAAGAGAAGAGGTAGGCTTATTGCCTCTTCCTCTATCTTGTGTTTTTGTAATCGTCATCTCTTACCTCCAACAAGGAAGAGATTCCTTTAGTGGGTTGGCCATCGAAAGTGATCTAGGACCGTGGGCCTTGGACTAGCAATCTTTTGGTTGTGAACCAAGTAAAAATAAAGCATGTCAATCTTGTTTTTGCTATTACTTTTCGTTGTGCATACTTTGGTTTTAACAACGAAAAAGAAAAAGATTTACGTACGCTATTCTCCCCCCTCTAGCGTGTTTACTCGATCCAACATGTGCTACCCATGGCCATCCCCCTCCAGATACAGATATAAATTATCTAAATGTGTGGAGGCCGCCATGGAAGAATATTCAGAAGAGGTCTTTGAACTATAATTCTTGATCTTCCCTAACACTATATATATATATATGAATTTTAATGAAATATCCTGCATTTTTTCCTCTTTTCCTAAGTTATTTTGGATGATAATATTTTCTTCATTGATCGGATATTTCCCCCTTTTCTGTGATTGACCGCTTCTGATCGGAACTTTCCTAGTACCAGTCGACTGATACATAGCCTCCCTAGACCTAAGCGAGTTTAGAAAATATCGTATTTTCATATTATCCCGAGCTATTCCCCTAGTAGGAGGGACCCACCACTACTAAGTTACCCTGCACCACAGTCGGATCAACCTTGAATAGCCCTTATCCCATTAATCAAATGAGGATATGACTAATCACCTCATTGTCAATGTTCTTACTATTCCCAAAGCCAACCCTTCAGTTACTTCGTCTAACCGTCCACATTCTTCTTCTTTTTCCAAGGAGGAATATTCATCCTCCTTCCCTTCTATAAATATCTACCATGAGACCTCTTTACTTCATCCTACTTCCATGGCTTCTCCTTCGCTCCCCCTTAGCATAAGTTTCAACATAGACTCGCCTGATGATCCGGATACTCGTTCTACAGCGACCTCAGCGTATCGACCTCCACCTCCTCAAACTCTTACCAACACAGTAGCTCTAGACACTAGGAGGTCCTTCCGACCTCCTTTCCCTTCCTTTGGCAATCGTGTATGGAACCCTCCCACAACCCTGCTATAACTTACAAGGGTTCTCCCTCCTCCACCAGTCGACACTCCACTTCCTCCACCGGTTGATGCTCCTCCTCCCCCTCAAGCTGAGGTCCCTTGACCTTGAACACTTGCTGGGGTTTCTTCTCTTAGGGTAGTCCTACTATCCCATTCAGAAGAGGAGTCTTTTGTTGACTCTTCTAGTACTATCCGATCTTTGTGACTGATAAAGTCCTGGTCGACTGTAATATTTGTTTATATATATGTATATATAAAAGAAGATAATATTAAGTTCAACATAACCGCTACAATCGCCTGAACATTCCTTGCAGGGTTACTATTTTAATACTTGACCAATTCTAAAGGACTAGCAATGTACAACGAAATTGGAAATCATCACAAGAAAATCCCTATATTATGATTGGATTGCGTCGACTAAATATTTACTTCTTCTGTAGGATCTGAACGGTTGTTTCATCATTAAGGCATCCAACTACCCCCAATATTGCCCTCTCATCTTCCCATCCTATCAGTTTTTACTTTCTTCATTTTCCAAGAGGGTCAATCAATACCCCCTCTTCCTCTATAAAAACTTCCGACACCGCCTTCTACTTTGGTACTCCTCCATTCTTCTACCTTCTAAATGGCGAACTCGTGAGAGTAAGGAAGCAACTCTCCTTCCCTTGAGCCATGTACAAGCGATCAACAATGCATACAAGAGCTGAAAGAGCTAGTGAGGGACCTGAGGAGGCACCTGCAGTCAGCCTCCACTCGCAACTACTTCCTACGACAAGAACTGGTTGTGACCCAACAGACCATATCAAAACACCAGTTCATGTACCAGTCTCGCATCAGACAACTTCTCGCCATGTCAGGCTGCCACAGTGCTCCGACATTACCTCTAGAGAGAGTCATCCACAAAGCTCCTTAATTTTCCTTATACTAGATGTATTTTCTTTACTTTTCTTAAGAAGTTATGCATGTAACCCTTATTGTATTAATAAAACCCTTAGTTTGGAAAATGCTATGATGTATCTCTTCTTGCTAAACACTGATTTTCGGACATGAGAAAAATATCATAGCTCCATCTTTCAACATAGAAACTCATCAATCCCATGCCAACGTACTCTTTGATTCTTTAGCACAAGTTTGTCATAGAAACCTTCTCTTACCTTAGGTCTAGCCCCATGAAAAGATGAAATTTAGCTATAACAGATAGAGACGATCTTACCTTGGGCTCCTCCTGGACAAATCGGAGCAAGACTTGTTACTTCCATCACCTTTCGACAATGCTTCTCCCTTAAACCCAACTCTTCCGGTCCACCACTTGAATCCAAACCTTCCGATCCACCACCGCACGAAGATAACAGCTTGACTTGGAGACAAGCTAAAAAAATAATGATGACCTGACCAGGGGCTTCGCCTAGTCATATCGAAATAATAATTTTTTATTTTGCCAATCTTCATCAGTGCATCTATCTTGAACCCAACTCCTCCGTTTACAACGACACAGGGATAATAGCTTGACTTAGAGACAAGCTGAACAAATAGTGACGATCTAACCTAGGGCTTTACCTGGTCAGATCGGAATAATTTTTTACTCTGCCAATCTTCATCAATGCATCTACCTTTAACCCAACTCCTCCGTTCCGTAACCACATGGGGATAATAGCTTGACTCGGAGACAAGTTGAACAAATAGTGATTATCTGACCTAGGTCTTCACCTGGTCAGATCGGAATAATAATTTTTTACTCTACCAATATTCATCAGTGCATTTACCTTGAGCCCAACTACTCTGTTCCGCAACCATACGGGGATAATAGCTTGACTTGGAGACAAGCTAAACAAATAGTGATGATCTGACCTCGGGCATCGCCTAGTCAGATCGGAATATTTTTTTACTCTGCCAATATTCATCAGTGCACCTACCTTGAACCCAACTCCTTGGTTCCACAACCACATGAAGATAATAGCTTGACTTGAAGATAAGCTAAAAAAATAGTGATGATCTAACCTAGGGCTTCGCCTGGTCAGATCGGAATAATTTTTTACTCCGCTAATCTTCATCAATGCATCTACCATGAACCCAACTCCCTCCGTTCCACAACTACTCGGGGATAATAGCTTGACTTGGAGACAAGCTGAACAAATAGTGACGATCTGACCTAGGGCTTCGCCTTGTCAGATCGAAATAATTTTTTACTCTGCCAATCTTCATCAGTGCTTCTACCTTGAACCCAACTCCTCTGTTCTGCAATCACACAGGGATAATTGCTTGACTCGAAGACAAGCTGAACAAATAGTGACGATCTGACCTAGGGCTTTGCATGGTCAGATCGGAATAATAATTTTTTACTCCGCCAATCTTCATAAGAGCATCTACCTTGAATCCAACTCCTCTGTTCCGCAACCACATGGGGACAATAGCTTAACATGGAGACAAGCTGAACAAATAGTGATTATCTGACCTAGGGCTTCACCTGGTCAGATCGGAATATTTTTTTACTTCGCCAATATTCATCAGTGCATCTACCTTGAACTCAACTCCTCCATTCTGCAACCACATTGGGATAATAGCTTGAATTGAAGATAAGCTAAAAAGATAGTGACGATCTGACCTAGGGCTTTGCCTGGTCAGATCGGAATAATTTTTTACTCTGCCAATCTTCATCAGTGCATCTACATTGAAAACCCAACTCCTCCATTCCGTAACCACTCGGGGATAATAGCTTGACTTGGAGATAAGCTGAAAAAATAGTGACAATCTGACCTAGGGCTTCGCTTGGTCAGATCAAAATAATTTTTTACTCCGCCACTCTTCAATAGTGAATCTACCTTGAACCCAACTCCTCCGTTGCGCCACCACACGGGGATAATAGCTTCAGCGATTGCCGAGCTGTAAAAAGTGTGACGATTTGATCTAAGGCCTTGCTTCATTATATCGGAATGAATTTTTTACTTGGCCAATCTTCACAGGTGTATTTATCTTAAACCCTACTCCTCCGTTCCACAACTGCACGGGGATAATAGCTTCGACTAACACCGAGTTGAAAAAAGTGTAACGACCTGATCTAAGGCTTTGCCCTATCATATCGGAATGAATTTTGTACTCTGCCAATCTTCCAAAGTGTATTTACCTTAAACCCTACTCCTCCATTCTGCAATTGTACGGAGATAATAACTTTGGCTAACACTGAGATTTAAAAAAGTGTAACGACCTGATCTAAGGTTTTGCCCTATCAGATCAAAATGAATTTTTTACTCTGTCAATCTTCCAAAGTGTATTTACCTTAAACCCTACTCCTCCATTTCACAACTGCACGGGGATAATAGTTTTGGCTAATACCGAGCTATAAAAAGTGTAACGACATGATCTAAGGTTTTGCCTTATCAAATAAGAATGAATTTTTTACTCCGCCAGTCTTCCAAAGTGTATTTACATTAATCCCTATTCCTCCATTCCACAACTGCACGAGGATAATAGCTTCGGCTAACAACGAGCTATAAAAATTGTAATGACATGATCTAAGGCTTTAACCTATCAGATAGGAATGAATTTTTTACTTCGCCAATCTTCCAAAGTGTATTTACCTTAAACCCTACTCCTCCGTTCCGCAACTACACGGGGATAATAGCTTCTGCTAACACCGAGCTGTAAAAAGTGTAACAACCTAATCTAAGGCTTTGCCCTATCAGATCGGACTAAATTTTTTACTCCACTAATCTTCCAAAGTGTATCCACCTTAAACCCTACTCCTCCGTTCCACCACCACACTGGGATAATAACTCTAGCTAATGCCAGGCCATGAAGAGTCAAATAAAGGCTCATCCCTCAGCTGAACCACACCTCCATCTTCTTTTAAGGCCCATACCCTTGCCCCAAGGCCCAACTATTTCGCTTATCACAAAATACATTTTCTTCCTTTAAATCGGACTCCTCACCTCCCCCCTTCTTCGTCTTCAACTCCTCCTATCTTCGAAACCTCTCCACACTTCTACATAGCATGAAAATTCTCCTCTCTTCTTCTTGCATCCTCCTCCTTTCTCCCTTCTTTTCAACAAGATGAAGGCTCACTTTTAGAAAGCTGCTTCCCAGCAAATGCGAGAAGCTTCGATGAGCTTAGTCCAAATGCCCGTCGAGCTCACATCGCTGCCCACAGTTTTGATTCTTGTAGGGCTCCCCTCCACCGCTTCCACAACTACATCTCCTCCCTTTTCATTGACAACATCGTTCTCCATTGTCCCACCATCATCTACCATGAGTCCCTGACCAGTATGACCATCTTCTCCTTCCCTATTCATATTATCGCCAAACCCTAGCTGTCCTGTTGGGATGTATACTGAAAGCCTAGTCTTTGTATGGACATCTTCATTTTGAAATAAGAATCACATGATCATTGTTTGCATTTTGTATTTATTATATATGTGCATCTTGTCTAATACTTTATATTGTAGATAACATGGTGTGTGGTGTCACACAGAGGATCATGTTATCAGTTCCTTGTAGAGTATAAGTAGAGGCTCACAACCAAGATGGTTTTGGACAAATCATTGGTATGGTTGTAGTGTAATTTAGTATTGGTTTATCTTAACCATAGAATTACACTAGTAAACTTTGTGTGTATTGAGCAGGACCGACTTAGAGGTGATTCAATTTATTGCTGACTACATAATTGAATCAGACCTCGAATATTATGGTTTACATGCTCTTAATCGCGATATAATAATAGGCACATGTACTTAATATTTATTTCTTTGATTTACCAATGGGCGAGATTTATGGGCTAAATCAATAGGCCCGGTAAGTTGGGAAATGATATTATTTACATGGTGTGCCATTGATTATAGGAGGAAATCGTGTCCTATGTATTAGGATGATGATGTCCCCTTGAGGAGCCCATAAGGATCATCATGTAACCCCTACAGGTGGACTTGGTCTAACATGATGATAAGGTTGAGTGGTACTACTCATGGAGTTAGATGTTAATTAGTTAATTATCAGTAAATTAATTATTTAATGGACATTCAATATCTTAAACATGGGGAGATATTTGTACAATTAATATATGGAGCCCATATTTAATTATGGGGGTCGGTGAGGTAGATCAATGAAAATCCTCTAGTGGAATGGATTATCATTAATGGATCGGATTTTATGTGGACCGGATCCATTAGGTGGCCAATATCCAACTCCTCCTCATGGTCCCTATTGTAGCCAAATATAAAACCCTCATGAAGCCTAGATATATATAAGTGGTTGGAGAGGCTTTGGCATGGATATGTTTTTGGTTCAAGGGTTGGCTTGGGAGCAAAGATTTTTGGAGAGGCAAGGTGATGCACGTGAACGCGACCTCAAATCTTGCGGTGGGGATCGTCGTGGACTTGAAGCGCGCGCTCGCGCTCAACGCCCGCAAGTGTACGGATGTCGTCAAGTAATAAAAAGATTATCAATCCCACAGGAACTGAGATTCGAGTACCAATTTGTTCGATGGATGTAATTGTTCTAGACTAGACTCTAAGGGTTGTGAATGTGAGGGTTATTGGTGGTCCTACTCAATACGGTGTCACATGGAGGAAAAAAGGAGTTTGCCGTGAGATCTTTTAAAGGGATTCTAGGATTTTGGTTTCGCTCGTGTGTCGCAAAACATGCTATCAATTGGGCATTGTCTAAACGTCTAACTATGGTCTTGTGGAAGGGACATCATACACTCTCCTAATGAGCCACTGCATCTATCGGGAGCTATCTCTGCCTTACAAGGACTGGATAGATGGTACGACGATGTCGAATCAATCCCTGTGACGAACCGTTTCTAGTACTATAGCATCCTTCTACCCACGGTTATAGGAGATGAGGCCAACCCCTAGGTTCCTCATATAAATCCCCTAAATCTTAGATATGAGGGTTGTCACCCCTTGCATCAGCTAAGCACAATAGATAGAAACCAAATACACTTAGATATTGGTCTAAACTAATTCCAACTGCAAATTTAAACTCAATACCATAATTCAATTTGAAGCAACATATCCTACACACACAAACTACTCTCTAATCCTAGAATCGAATAAACTACTCCATAGATAGGAGAGGAGAAACACAAGGCATGTTCATGTTCGAATAAAGAATAGATAAAGTGCAAGAATAGAAATTTACAATGCCAATTTTGCCTTCTCTCTTGCATTGAAGTGCAAAACTCGGATCTCTGGTGGTGTTCTTCCTCCCCATTGCGATTTCCCTAAGCTTTATAGGGCTTCGGGGTGCCGTCCCAGCCGTCTCGCATCCTCCCTAGGGTTTGGGAGCCCTAGGGTAGCTCCCCCATTGTCCCATAGGGTTTGGGCGGAGCTTCCTTTATATAGACATCATGCAGGATCGTTACGAAATCTGGAAAAATCCCTAATCGCGTCAATCTGCCTGGCCGCCACACGACCATGTGAAAACACATGGCCTGACTATGGTGACTATTTTTTCCCTCTGAACACGGCATTGTGTGGACACATGCCCTGGCCGTGTTCCCTTCTGCGTCCAACTGCAAAATGCCCTTCTTTTGCTCTAAAGTGGGCCTTTTCCCATGAAATACTATCATGCACACAAAAGTACAAAGAGAAGATCTCTGAACCAGAAAATAGGAAATGCATGCAAAATAAAGTGAAATATGCATGAAACAAACATAAAATGTAATGAGATGTGAGAGAAAACTACTCCTAAAACCCTATATGTTTTAAAAAGGTATTGTTCCATACTTAGCATGTTAACTAAATTTATCAAGTGGTATTTGCAATCAAAGCAAAAAAGATATGTTCTAGAAATTCACTAAGTTAGCTCCTCGTGCTCATGCAGAGCGAATCTTCTTAGGGGATACTCATTCCATGATAAGTTAAGTCGTCACCCTATAGCTTTCCTAAGGTCTTCGGCTCTTAGGCACTTACCCGCCCAAAGCGAGGGTCGTTCCCTATATCTAGCACAAAGTCTCAAAGGCATGCTCGATATTGAGAGAAATTGGTAGGTGTTTCCCCAGTAACCTAACTCGGTCTCAAAGGGGCACTGATAACGAGTCTGTCGTGGTACCGTTACAAATTAATTACCAAACCCTCTCTACGCTAATATAGCATAGTGAACGGCTCAGATCGTTTCCCAACGAGTGTAATCAATAGAATAATAGTCTTAGGATCGCTAATTATTGCTGGAGTTTTGCAAATGTAACAAGGTGTTTGGATCAAAATAAAACTAATCCTACTGAACAAAAAGACAATGCATGTAATCAAACTCTAATCTAACTAAACTATGATTGCGATGAAATTAAAAGAAACTTAAACTAAACATTCAAACAAGAAAGTACAAGAACATGGAAGATAAATGTAAAGCAAAGTATGGAATTAAATATAACTTAACTAACTGAACCTAATTACTAAAGAAACATTTAATCAAACATCAATGAGGCATGAAACAAATTAAACAAAGTGCGTGCAAATAACAAGGAAGATATTCGATGACAAACATTCAATACAAATAAAAGTGAAAAGCATTCAACATATCAATGAATCTAGCAATGGGCTGTCCGAAATCTGAAATTGCTGGAATGGTGGTCGGAAACTGCAATACGAGTTGCTGGAGGCTGAAATAGAGCTGTGGAGGCTATAAATGGAGATAAAACCTAAAGGCACAACCGACTCCTCTTCAGTCGGCAATGATGTTGATGATGAAGAGAAATGGGTTGCAAAAGCTAGAATTAAAACTGGTTAGCTGGACAAAATGAAGAAGGTGCTGTGATAACAAGCCGAAGAGAAGGTGCTGCCGGTGATGAAGAGATGTCATCGAAGGCAAGGGTTGCTATCGGCGATGAATGAAGGAGCCGAAATGGAGATGCCACCGGTGTGATAGTAACAGGAGATGCTAGAGATGAAATAGCACCGTCGGCCTTGGTGGAGGAAATGGATGGCCGGCCGGCGGTGCTTGGAGGTGAAACGGCGATGGAGCGACGGTGAGGAAGAAGCTGCGTGCGTCGGCTGAAATTCCCTCGGAAGAAAAGCCACCGAACCCCAATAAATCTCTAAGCCTAATTACCACCCAAATCAAGATCTGATCCAAAGGCTGGAATGGCTCTGATCTTTTACGGACGGATATGATCAATCTGAATGGGTGATCATGATCAAATCGTTCTGGATGAAAGGCTAAGATGTGTAGATCTGAATGTATGGACCAGATCTTTCCAGATCTGGATGGATGGCTCAAAATTAATTGGATCTCATTGGACAATCAGGATCGATCAGATCTGCATCAACGGTTCAGATTGTTTCTACTTGATCTCTCTCTTTTGGTCTTGAAATCAAGCCCAACTTGGTTTGACTTGATTCGAATCATGGCTCCTTTTAATTTCCTACAAAATCACATTCATAATATGAGAAATAATATCGTATTTGTAGGAAAAATTACAATTAAGCTCAAAATAAATCCAAACTCATAAAACATGTTAACAATCAACAATTAATCACAGGAAAGAGTAAAAAGTATCAAATTTAGGAGCAAAAATAATGTACTAAAATGTTGTTATCAAATTCCCCCACACTTATTCTTGCACGTCCCGAGCAAGTAAAAAAATTAAAAAAATATATCCAAGAACATATCTTTATCAACCCCTAGCAATACCTTGAAAATAGTAAAACATAATTACTTAGTATCATCAAGTTTTAAGAATCTAGGCACTCATATTCCACTTCCAACACAAGTCAATAAGCAAGGTAATTTCAATCAAGTTGAATAGATTAAGCATGATTGAACCTAACAAGGTATATATATGCACTGATACACACATGTTAGTGAAAAGCCTTAGAGCCAATCATGTGATGATTGTTGTATGGATTTTATTGTATCATATTCCTATTTATAAAGGTATGGTTATTATATTTACGTGTATTGGTGCCAAATAACTAAATATAATAATGTCCTTGAGTAGTGGGTTCTTATCTATATCAATCGATTGGTTGAATCGATAATGAGTTGATATAGAGAACACTACTCTTAATCATTACTAGTCGAGTATTAACATTCAGGGACAATGTTAATGCGTAGAGATTAGCATGTAGGTCAACACAATGACTTGATCTCATAAGTCATGGATATGAGATATCAAGTTGACACATGGGTATGCATTGGAGAATGTATACTGAATGACCCGCCATGAGAAAGTATCATGGATCGTTATATGAGTGTCATATACTTTCTCATGTGGCTATTAGTATGACTATTAGTCCTTAGACCTGAAGTCACCATGGTTCCCTACATAAGGAGTTACATACTTTGGCTTCGTCTAACATCACCCGTAAATGGGTGGACTATAAAGGCGATTACTGGGTATGTAACAAATTATGCGGAGGGATGTGAGTGATGTAGATGAAATTTATCCCTCCTATATGACGAGGGTGACATCGATATTCTATATAGAGTGAGACCACGAAGTGCATGGCCATTCCCAAATGAGTCAATATGAGATATTGAGCTCATTTGATTAGAGTGAGTCTACTTGGAGTTCAAGATATAGATTGTACCGAGGATGACACGGTCTATGCCTCAATTGGTCAATCTAGATGTCAAGGATAGAGGGACATTGTCACATATTGTGAGAGTCACAATTAGTAGTCACAAAGGTGATGTTGGAGCTCAACATTATTGTAACTTGGGTAGCAATGATGTGTTGCTAGATACCGCTCATTGCTTATGTTCCTAAATCGGTTTAGGGACATTGCCAACGTTACAAGGACCTATAGAGTCACACACAAAGGGAAATTAGATGGAGATTAGGTTCATATGATGAACCATGAGGATTAGGTTCATGTGATGAACCAAATTGGATTAAGAGTAATCCTAATTAGACTAATTGAGTTGGACTCATTTTGATTCAAGTGTTGAATGAGTCTAATTTAGATTTAATTCATCAAATCAATTTAAATTAATGAATAGAGATTCATTAAATTAAAATTGACTTGAATCAAATGGTTGGATTTGATCAACCATTGGAGATAAGAGGTCAAATTTGACTTGACTTGAGAGGGAAGATGAAAGGTCAAGTTTGACTTGACCAAATGCCATGTCATGATGATGACTTGGCATGGGACCGGCCAATGATGATGCTCCACATCATCATGGACACATCATGGGGTGCCACCTCATGAGGGAGACCAAGAGCCATTGGTTCTTGGAGTTACATGCATGCATGTAACCCCCTTATAGTGGGTTATGAAAGTGTCAAGTTAAGGTGTGTAACTTCATCTTCTTCCTTGGTTCTTCCTCTCTTGCTCTCCCAATCCTTCTTGGCCGAAATTTCCATGAGTGCTAGCACACTCTAGGTTGAGTTTCTCCACCATTTGTCCGTGTGGATACCAATAGAGGATTGTACACTTGACACTCTTGAGTTCCGGCAAGCTTTTGGACGAGCGGGAAAAGCGAAGGGCGTCGCTACGAGGGTAACACTCTCAACTTCTAGATCTAAGTTTACTTAGCACATACATGTTTTTATTTTAATATATCTTTGCAAGGATCCGTGGTCGGACTTCCGGAGTTTCCGCAATGCAAAAAGTGGTTTTTGCTGCTCGGAAAGTCCAACAACACATAACAAATATGGAACTGAAGCTCACTCAAAACAACTTATGATATTGCACTACCATATGCTTGCTAATCTTCTACTTCTCCATTACTATTAACATAAGCACAAATAAATCAAGAGGACTTATCAAAAGTAGTGATAAAGCCAATATGAATTCCAAAGAACAAGAAACATAGGCAGCACAGAAGACTAAAAGAACATGAGAGCATTGGAGTATTCACATGACGACTACAACAAAATATAAGCAAGAAATCACTCAAACGCATCCAACACTCAACTTCCTTGTACCCTTTTCAATGTAATACACAAATAAACATTCACACATCTCCAAAAATATTTACCCTCAACAAACTCTCAATCCAAGAATGCTTCCACGTGACAAAGCCAAATAGATAGGAATAACATCCTCAAAATCTCAATATCACTAATATGAGAATTTTGAAACCATGAGAATGCTTATTTTTATTCATCAATCACATATCATGCAAAGAAAAATTCAACATTTGTTTGTTTTTTTTCTTGTTGTTGTTTTTTTTTCTTTTCTTCTTTTTTTCTTCTTCTTTTTTCTTCTCTTTTTTTTTTCTTTTTTTTTCTTTCAACATTTTTTCGTGTTTTATTTTTTGGAATCAAACAAAGATATGTGATTGTGATGATGATAAATTTGGACTCCCATGTTTCAACCTGTGAAAATCTCCTCTCAAAAAAAAAAATCAAAAGAATGTAACAATATATTTCATCCCCTTTTTTTCACATATAACACTCTCCCCCACACTTAAACTTGTCCGTCTCAGACAATGTACTCATCATGTAATCCCCAAAAACTCTCATCATATGATAAGGAAAAGGAAAACCAACAAAGATGTGAAAGTGACAATATAATGACAATGAGAAGATATATCAAGGAAGCTACAATGTCATGCAAGTATCAGGTAGAATGTATGACGAGTAACAATAACAAAGAAAAGGGGAGAAAATACAAGAGAAATTGCCTCCATCATATTTATGCAAACTCGTATTATTGTAATTTCAAAAAGAATCAAAGAAAGTTCTAGAGTGTCAAGTATCACAAGTGTTAGCACACACAAGAGGATAAAGGGTAGACATGACAATAAACCTGACTAGGTGAATAAAAATATCAAGCTTAATCTATAAAGATAGAGTCCATCACCATAACAAATGACTAAATGCAAGTAATGTACTTAATCATACCAATGAATCCAAAACTCGATAGTCAAACTTAATTATGTTTTACAATTTTTAAAAAACTATGAAAGGATGTGTAAGGAATTATTGAAACCACTATGACAAAGTAAATAAAACCACATAAGGTGTGAAGTAAAAGAACAAAACAAGAATGTAATAACACAAACAGAAAGATAAAAGCAATAAAAGAAAGGAACAAACTCCCCTGAATTCCTAGCGGTTGAAGACGATTCAGAAGTAGTAGCCAGTGAAGGAGTGGAATGCTCCGAGAAAAGATCCTTCCCGGTGGTTGAAGCCGGTTCAGAAGTAAAATCCACGTCGGAGGTGGAATGGATCAAGAGAAAGCGAACGCCTTCTTCAAGTGGCCAGGATAGTGTTGCACTACTTCCTCTAATATGATCGCCTTCTTATATGTCTTCTCTGGAGGTCGGAGGAAATTCATCAGAAGTTTCCAGCCTAGAGGTTGGATTATTGCATTCAGTGTTGAGGCCTTTATGAGAAAAAATGTTGGAGGCTGTTGCTGTGGCAGGAGTGTCCAGTCTGGAGGTCTCCAGCTATCCATCACTCCTATGTCAGACTGGCAATTCTGGGTGTTGATATCTAGCAGTTGCTCTTCTTCAGGACATGCATACTCCAAGGAATCAGGAAGAAGATCTAACTGTAGATCCTTTTGTTGCACAACTGAAGGAAATAACTCTAAGAGTGATGCCTCTTCTGCAATATTATCTTCAATAAAACTACAAGCAGCTTCAGTTGGCAACTCATCAATAGTATCATCCATATTTAAAATAGTAGCAACTTCCTCAAAACCTTCACATGCATCAATATCAACAATAATATTTGCAGCAATACTAATATCATCTAGTGTTCTGAATGTATCAATATTATCATCAAAGTACACAACATCAGTATTCACATCAATATTTGGAACATTACAATGTACATCATCACAACTCACAACAGCGGAGTCCTATAGAGTTGTAGAAGTAGAAACTAGCGCATCCTCAACTCTACAATCCATCTCCTCAAGAACATCAATCTGCCTCGGCATAAAGCAATGAGGAATAGCCTCCGATAGAGGTTGAATGACTTCTTGTGCATGCATCTGCTAGATGGATGATCTAAGCTAATCTAACTGACTTTCCATTTCATGTTCTGATGCTTCAATTTCTTGTATGGAATAGAGACCACTGGACATCTGCATTCGCTTCGTAGCTAGCTGCTGGATATGTTTTCTCAAATATTGTATTGAATCATCTTGTGGGCTAGGGTTAGAAGCTTGTTCACTATGGTTCAGAAATCCCAATGGACTCTGATATGCAGAAGAATGTTGAGCATCTTGATGTTGTGCTACCTTATATGTTTAAGATGATCAATCTCCCCAACTAGGCATGCAAGTACTGGTAGATGATGGGGGTGAATAACACTGAGGTTGTTCAAGAATGTACTGATGCATGTGCCCATATCTCAAATTTAAATTGTAAGCATGTGTACCAGAAAATGAATTATACCTGTCCTGCTGATATGACTGATGATACTGAGGGATAGGTTGATTATACTGAGATTGGTACTGGAGATGTTGATAGTTAGATTGATAATACTGAGAATATGCATCTATATTATTCCTACCATAATATCCAGTGCCTGGATAATGAATATCACTGAAGTCTCCAAATGACTGATAATATGGATCCATGCTTGCTACAAAATAAATTTTCCTGTTCTTGTCTTGAAATACTGGCAAACAAAATCAAAAGATACAGGAAAAATGAAAAATAGAACAAATGGATATACAAGACATAAAAGAATGAAACCCTCAACAAAAGTTTTGAATTTTGATTTTTTTTAGAGAAATAGACAAACAATCCAAAGTCTACCAAACATCATTACACTCTCCGGCAACGGCGCCAAATTTGATAACGAGTTTGTCGTGGTACCGTTACAAATTAATTACCAAACCCTCTCTATGCTAATATTGTTGGATCGAAGCAGATCGCTAGAGGGGGGGGTGAATAGCGATAAAAACTTTTCTTTTAAAACGTTCGATAGACAATTAAATGCAGCGGAAATGTAAATAAAACCTAAATGAGACAAATAGTTTTTATACTTGGTTCGTAGCCTTCGGCTACTACTCCAAGGCCCTAACGGTCCTAGACCGTGTACGGAGGGCAATTCACTAAAACACTCCTCCTCGTTGGAGGTAGGAGTTTTACGATTACAAAAGCCTTCGAAGAAAAAAGATAGAGAGACAAACCCTCTCTTCTATTAAAGTAAAATGCAATGAAAAAACCTCGATTGAAAAGAATTGCAGTATTGAAAGAAATAACAAATTAAGATTATACCAACAACTAAACAAAAGAAATTTTAAGCTAGGGTTGTTGGCAGCACTTCGTTGTTGTAGAGTCGTCGGAGAGTTGCAGCGTAACGGAGGCTTTTGAGCACTTAGAATTGATGATGAAACCCTATGTTTGGCCCTCCTTTTATAGCCTTTGAGCCCCTTTTCGAGAGGAACCCTAGCCAATCAAATTTGAGCACAACTCCCCTTGAAATTTGGTGATAAGCCTTGACTCCTCGAATCTGATCATTGACCATCGATCGGTGATGGCCATCATCGATCGTGATGGCGACATCGATCGATCTTGACTCAGCCGATCGTGATTGTGAGTCGAGTCCTCCAAGATGGCAGTCGACTGATGCTTGCTGCAGGTCAAAATTAGCTCAACAAAAACATAATTTCGATGGTCGTTGACCATCCGATCTTGACCTAGACCACCTATGAGATGTCTTGGGTCAGATCTACGCTTAAATCTCTCCCCGTAAAGAGGATACGACCTCACTTACGCTCGAACACACGAGCTTACCTCGATACTTACGTATTGCTTTTTCTTCCGGCCTTCCACTCGACTCCTTCGGCTCTCTCCGAAGTCACTCGAGTGTCGCCCGACCACCGCGGCTTCCTCCGGGTGTCGCTAGCCTTCAGCTCCAGCTATAGCAATCTTCTGCACACTCGATTCAGCTCGTGAGAAAATGATATGATCTTAACTTTGTATCGTTTGCTATAATCAAAACTCAGGTTCGACTTAGGTGCCTACTGCACCAACAATCTCCCCCTTTTTGA
Organism: Wurfbainia villosa; assembly: GCA_025175895.1. Lineage (NCBI taxonomy): Eukaryota > Viridiplantae > Streptophyta > Magnoliopsida > Zingiberales > Zingiberaceae > Wurfbainia > Wurfbainia villosa. The sequence continues at coordinate 55,679,721 of CM045993.1, forward strand.
TTTATGGCAAACCCACATACAAAGTTAAGAAAATTAAGCGCATTGAGAAAAATGAACAAGAGATATGCATGAATGAGCAGGAGTATAAAAACTCTTTTTCAAGTGCTCCCCCTTGAGGAATCCTCCCCTTTGACCGAGGGTGAGTACTTGAGAAAGATTTTTAACTCTCCCCCTTGATGTTTGCTACTAAAAAAAAATTAAGTAACCGAAATTACTTAATATTGGCCATAGTATTTAAAATAAGTTTTAAGTTAAGAAATCAAAGGATTGATTTCTTAACCTTGGCCTTTACTTCCGTTTTGTTAACAAGTTAACTTAAAGTGTTTAAATTGACCCCTTAACTTTGGCCTTTTTCTCCCCCTTTTGCCGTATATCGAAAAGAGTGAGGGGTGTGTAAAAAAAATAAGTATTAATTTTAAAGTCCAAGCATGTTCCACATTATTTTGAAAATAATATACTGAAAATAAGTTCATCTATAAAATGTTCGACTCATATTTGGCTTGATTGATATGAAAGATCAACCAGTCCTGGTCAGAGTCGGTTAGTATGTATGATTATACTCCATGGTTCATAGCGATGCACTAGCTCTACATCTGGAACCAGGAGTAGGGTCCTAACATCTCACGCCCATCTACGTGGCTAAGTACACAAACACATTAGTCCTATGTGTTGTGAGATGTACTGGCTCCTTAAATCTATAGGTGCATGATATCTAAGGTATGTCCTATGCTAGTTCCATCAAAATGAAAATTAAGAAATAGTAGTAAGAAAATATAGTTTGCAAGTTCCTATTCTATTACGCACATGCCCAATTTTCATCTTAATAAACTAAATTCGGCTTCGGGTAGGGGTTTAGTAAATAGGTCTGCTAGGTTAGACTTCGATTTGACGTACTCGAGTTGTATGGCTCCGTTGGCCACATGTTCTCGAATGAAATGGTGTTTGACTTCTATATGTTTGGTCCTAGAGTGACATATTGGATTCTTTGTAAGATTAATTGAACTAATGTTATCTACGTGAAGTTTAGTATTCGTAAAGTCTAACTTAAAGTCGCGGAAGGTGTGCTTCATCCAAAGAAGTTGAGTGACACACTCACCCATCGCGATGTATTCGGCTTCGGTGGTAGATAAACCAACACAGTGTTGCTTCCTACTGCACCAACTCACTAGACTCGAGCCGAGAAGTTGACAACAACCACTCGTGCTCTTTCTATCGAGCTTACTACCGGCATAGTCCGAATCGGAGTAGCCGGTTAGTTCGAACTCGGTAGATCTAGGATACCAAATACCGACATTAAGTGTACCCTTTAGATATCTAAGGATACGGTTAACTAGGGTTAGGTGAGACTCCTTGGCACAGGTTTGAAACCTGGCGCACATACTTACTGCAAATAAGATATCAGGTCGGCTTGCAGTTAAGTAAAGGAGACTCCCTATTACGCTCCTATAGTATTTTAAGTCAATGGACTTACTTTCTAGGTCTTCTCCTATGTTAACATTAATCGCCATTGGGGTGTTTATTATCTTAGCGTCTTGCATTCCAAATCTTTTAATTAACTCCTTAGTGTATTTTTGTTGATATAGGTATATACCATCCTTAGTTTGTTTAATTTGTAGACCTAAAAAGAAACTTAACTCGCCTACCAAGTTCATTTCGAACTCACTTTCCATGAGTGAAACGAACTCGTTTAGTAAGGCTGAGTTAGAGGTTCCAAAAATTATATCGTCTACGTAAATTTGAGCTATGAATATTTCTTTACCTAAGGTTTTTACGAAGAGAGTTGGGTCAACTAAGCCTTGGTTAAACCCTTTTGACTTAAGATGGATTGAAAGTCTCTCGTACCAAGCTCGAGGAGCTTGTTTAAGTCCATAGAGAGCTTTCTTAAGTTTTAGAACATGGTCGGGTTTATCTAGATTTTCGAATCCTGGGGGTTGGCTAACATAAACTTCTTCTTTAATGTATCCATTTAGGAATGCCGACTTAACATCCATTTGAAACAGCTTAAATCCTCGATGTACGACATAAGCTAGCAACATTCGAATGGATTCGAGTCTAGCTACTGGGGCATAGGTTTCGTCGTAATCTAAGCCTTCGGCTTGACTAAACCCTTTGGCGACTAACCTAGCCTTGTTTCTAACTACTTCACCTTTATCATCATGCTTGTTTCGAAACACCCACCTTGTTCCAATTATCGTTTTGCCTTTAGGTGGTGGTACTAATTCCCACACTTCATTCCTAGTAAATTGAGCTAGCTCTTCTTGCATTGCAATAATCCAATCGGGATCAAGAAGAGCTTGTTCAATTGATTTGGGTTATATCTTTGAAATTAAGGAAATTTGACTAAGGTTCCTATAGGATGCTCTAGTTCAAACTTCTAGATTAGGATCTCCTATCACTTGATCAATAGGGTGGTTAGTCTGAATCCTAGATTGGGTTGGGTTTGTGTCACCTAATGCTTGATCAATTGAGTGACTTGGTTGAACACTAGTTTGACTCGGATCACTTGTCACTTGGTCGACAAGAGAAGTTGGTTGATGTGGATTAGACTCGATCTCAGGGTCGGAGACGAGTTTGGTATCAGTGGGCTCAACACTTGGGGTCATTAAGGGTTTTGTAGGTTCGGGTACTTTATCGAATACTACATTGATAGTCTCCTCGACTCTAAGGGTGTCGTGGTTATATACTCTATAAGCTCGACTTGTAGTCGAGTATCCTAGAAAGATTCCGGTTGTGGTTTTGGATGTAAATTTTGCTAGGTAATCCTTAGTGTTTAGGATATGTACCTTACACCCAAATACCCTAAAGTACTTGATGTTAGGTATTTTATCATGATAAATCTCGTATGAGGTCTTAAGGTGCCTTTTTACCATAAGGATCCTATTTTGAACATAGCATGTCATACTCACGGCTTCTGCCCAAAACCTATCGGGTAGGTCGTATTCGTTCAACATGGTCCTAGCGGCTTCTTGTAGAGTTCGGTTTTTCCGCTCCACTAGGCCATTTTGCTGAGGGGTCCTAGGGCAAGAGAATTCATGGTGGTATCCGTTTAGGTTACAGAAGTCGGTGAACCTTTGATTTTCGAATTCACCACCATGATCGCTTCTAAGTCTTTTAACCTTAAGGTCTTTTTGATTCTCGATTAATTTGAATAGATTGATTAATTGATCTAGGGTATCATTTTTATGTTTGATGAACCTAACCCAGGTAAACCTAGAGTAGTCGTCAATTATGACTAAGCAATATTGACTTCTATTGAGTGACTTGGCTCCATGTGAATCGAATAGATCCATATGCAGGAGCTCAAGTACACTTGAGGTTCGTTCTTGGTTAGTTAACTTGTGTTGTGTCCTAGGTTGTTTTCCTTGTTGACAAGCATTACAGATTTTATTAACCAAGTTGTTGAGGTTGGGTAAGCCTCTGACTAAGCCACTCTGACTCATCTTGTGGACGAGTCTTGGGTGCGAGTGACCGAGTCGTCGGTGCCACAACCATGATTCCTCTTCCTGTGTCATAAGACATTTGGTTGAGGATTTGATTAAGTTAACTGTATAAATGTTATTTGTCCTAGTTCCTTTGAGTATTGTTTTAGTTGTTTTATTTGTTTTAATTACACATTCATTATCTAAAAATACGACCTTATAGTTATTGTCACATAATTGGCTTACGCTAAGCAGGTTATATTCAAAATTCTCTACAAGTAATACATTTTTAATAACAAAATTCGAGTTAAGCTCGATATAACTTGATCCGATGATTTTGAGCTCGCCGTTATTCCCAAAGGCTACCGATCCTTGTCGTTTGAATCGAAGCTTTGTGAATTTGAGTTGATCCCCGGTCATGTGTCGGGAGCAACCGCTGTCCAACATCCATTGATCCTACACACAAGGTGGTTGGATTAGATGTTAGATATTTTTTTTTAAAAAAAAAAGTGGTTGTAAGTTGTTAAACCTAGGTCATCTCACCTGTGTCTATATAATCAAGCATGTTATACTTATGTGTTTTTTTTTGTGAGATGACTTCCAATTAAGTTGATTAAGTGGATTTAGGTTCAAGTAATTTTATGTTAGATTTGGATTTGACCCTAGGCTTGTCAAGTTTACCTTTTCAAGATCATGACTTCCAGGTCGTGGCGAGGCACAGAGGCCTTCTTTTATCGGATCATCGACCACTTCCTTAGACAAAGCCATGTTCAAGAAAATGATGACTTGACTCACCTAAGATTATTTCCTAGTCTAACTGGTTATTTTTGAAAAGAGGCTCCCCGAGGCTCAATCTTTTCAAAGAATTTTAGTTGGTTATTTGAAAAGAGGCTCCCCGAGGCTCAATCTTTTCGAAGAATTTTAGTTGGTTATTTGAAAAGAGACTCCCCGAGGCTCAATCTTTTCGAATGATTTTAGTTGATTTTGTACGTGTTCTAAGTGAGTTCATAAGTTAAATAAAAACTAAGCATGCAATTTCTAAGCTAAAGCACAAACATAGTGAGTTCACAAGTTAAAAAAAACATGCAATTTCTAAGTTAAAGCACAAACATGTTTTGTACTGGCTCCCCCTAGACCGTTGAATCGATTCAGTCTATCCACATAGTGGATTTGGTCCTTGGGAACCCAGTACGGGTTGGATCCTAGAGTTGAAATCAAAAAGTTCTTAGGGACCCATGCTTGGACATGTTTCCTATGTCGACTTACAATCGACATATACGACCTATTAGTCGTGTTTGAGTTAAATCCTAGTCCAGCCTTGTTGTACACGGACCTTTGAGATCCAAGTAGGAGGTCAAGTCCTTTGGATCCCGAAGTGAACCTTTCCAACGTATTCCTAAGATCTTCAACTTGACTTTTCAAGAGAGAGTTCTCAACTTCGAGTTTTTCAACCCGAGTTGAGTCCTTCTCTTGAACTCGACTGGTCGAAGAGGTTAGGGAGACCTCGTGTTTGAGGAGTTTAACTTCCTCAACCAGGGTCTCAACCTTGGACTCGGACTTAGCTAACTTCCTAGACAAAAACCTAACCGTATTATGTAAAGTATTAAATAAAGTCCGACTTACTTTAAGGGTATCTTTTGAACCGGATGCGTATCCGTGGCTTGACTTGAAGGTAGCTTCGTAGTCTGAGTCATCCTCAGGTTCCGACTCAAGTTCAGGTTCGGTCTCCCTGTCTGACTCAATCGATCTTGCCATGAAGACGTGGTCTTCGTCTTCTTCGGATGACGCTTCTTCCCATGTCGCGTTGAGGGCCTTCTTGTGTTTAGGTGCTCGGTGGTTGAGCTTGGGGCACTCGGACTTGATATGTCCAAACCTATTATACTCATAACACCTAATATTAGAACTTTTAGGCTTACCTTGGTTGGGTCGAGTCGTGGTTCTCTTTCGTCCCTTGGCTATCCTTCGAGCTAGGTTCATTAGTTCGGCAGTCAATTCCGGGTCAACTTCTTCTTCGGACTCGTCTTCCTCCTCGGTTGGTGGTGGCTTGCTTGCGATTTTCTTCTTCTTTGAACCTGCAAACAAGGCTATACCCCTCTCGGGTTCCGAGTTGGACTGCTCATGTAATTCGAAATCGGAAAAGAGTTCATCTAACCTAATTTTAGAAAGATCCTTGGAGACCTTGTAAGCATCGACCATGGATGCCCACAAGGTAGTCCTCGGAAACGAGTTTAGAACATACCTTATAAGGTCGCGGTTTTCGACCTTTTGCCCGATTGCGTGTAGGTTGTTGACTATATCTTGGACACGTGCGTGGAGTTGCGTCGCGGACTCGTGTTCCTGCATTTTTAGTGTGTACAATTTATTGAACAACAAATCACGTTTGCAAACCTTAGCTTGATCCGATCCTTCGTGTAACTCGATTAGTTTTGTCCAAAGATCCTTTGCGCTTATGAAGGGGCCGATGTGATTTAGCTCCTCCTTGGATAGGCCGCATTGGAGGATTTGTGTTGCCTTAGCGTCGGCTTTGACTTGTCGTTTTGTCGCAATGGTCCATTGATCATAATCCAAGGAGTCACCCACTTCATTAGTCGGAAGTGTGAAACCCGTTTGGATTATGATCCACATCTCGATTTGGGTTTTGAGAAAGCATTCCATCCGACCCTTCCAATAACGGAAGTCATCTCCATTGTAAAACGGAGGTCGGACGGTGCTAAAACCCTCGAGATGGGCCATTAGAACAAAAGACCGAAGGAGACGAAGACGAAGAAACTAGCAATGACAAAAACACGAAAACAAGTACCAAGACTCCGTCTTGGATTAGTAGTGCGGGAGAAAAACTTAACAAAGCGAAATAAATAAATAAATAACAGAATTAAAAGAAAAATAAATCTATAAAAAAGGCTAGATTGGTGGTTTCACCAAATCTTAGCAACCCCCAGCTCTGATACCAATTGTTGGATCGAAGCGGATCGCTAGAGGGGGGGGTGAATAGCGATAAAAACTTTTCTTTTAAAACATTCGATAGACAATTAAACGCAGCGGAAATGTAAATAAAACCTAAATGAGACAAATAGTTTTTTTACTTGGTTCGTAGCCTTCGGCTACTACTCCAAGGCCCTAACGGTCCTAGACCGTGTACGGAGGGCAATTCACTAAAACACTCCTCCTCGTTGGAGGTAGGAGTTTTACGATTACAAAAGCCTTTGAAGCAAAAAGATAGAGAGACAAACCCTCTCTTCTATTAAAGTAAAATGCAACGAAAAAACCTCGATTGAAAAGAATTGCAGTATTGAAAGCAATAACAAATTAAGATTATACCAACAACTAAACAAAAGAAATTTTAAGCTAGGGTTATTGGCAGCACTTCGTTGTTGTAGAGTCGTCGGAGAGTTGCAGCGTAACGGAGGCTTTTGAGCACTTAGAATTGATGATGAAACCCTAGGTTTGGCCCTCCTTTTATAGCCTTTGAGCCCCTTTTCGAGAGGAACCCTAGCCAATCAAATTTGAGCACAACTCCCCTTGAAATTTGGTGATAAGCCTTGACTCCTCGAATCTGATCATTGACCATCAGTCGACTGATGGCCATCATCAGTCGACTGATGGCAGCATCAGTCGAGTGCTGACCTTCGGTAGTCGACTGATGCTTGCTGCAGGTCAAAATTAGCTCAACAAAAACATAATTTTGATGGTCGTCGACCATCCGATCTTGACCTAGACCACCTATGAGATGTCTTGGGTCGGATCTATGCTTAAGTCTCTCCCCGTAAAGAGGATACGACCTCACTTACGCTCGCACACACGTGCTTACCTCGATACTTACGTGTTGCTTTTGCTTCCGGCCTTCCACTCGACTCCTTCGGCTCTCTCCGAAGTCACTCGAGTGTCGCCCTGTTGGGCTTTTCCGGGCCGCAAAAACCGCTTTTTGCGTTGCGGAAACCCCGGAAGTCCCGGCCACGGATCCGTGCGAAGAAGTATTAAAACTAATTACATGTATGTGCTTACAAAATCCTCTAGATCTACCTTAGAACTAAGAGATAAGGATGTTACCCTTGATGCGATGCCCTTCGCAAATCCCGCTCGTCCAAAGTCCGCCGGAACTCGAGAGTGTCAAGTGCACACTCCTCTATGGTATCCACACAAGTAATAGGTGGAAGAAAACTCAACCTTGAGTGTGCTAGCACTCCTTGGTTGGTTCGGCCAAAGAGAGGAAGGAGAGGGAGAGCTTGAGAGGAAAATTCCCAAGGAAGAAGATGAAGTAATGAGTGATTACTCACCAAATGAATTTTCACTCACATAACCCCCAAATGGTGGCCGGCCACTTCATGGAGGAGTTACATGCATGCATGTAACTCCCATGACCCTTGGTCTCCCTCATGATGTGGCACTAATTGACAAGTCAATGATGATGTGGAGCATCATCATTGGCGCCATGCCTAGTCATCATCATGACATGGCATTTGGTCAAGTCAAACTTGACCTTTCAACTTCCCTCTCAAGTCAAGTCAAACTTGACCTCTAATCTCCCATGGTTGATCAAATCTAACCACTTGACTCAAGTCAATTTAATATAATGAATCTCTATTCATTAATTTAAATTGATTTGATGAATCAAATCTCAATTAGACTCATTCAACACTTGAATCAACTTGAGTCTAACTCAATTAGTCTAATTTGGATTACTCTTAATCCAATTTGGTTCATCCCATGAACCTAATCCTCATGGTTCATCATATGAACCTAATCTCCATCTAATTGCTCTCATGTGTGTGACCCTATAGGTTCTTGTAACGTTGGCAATGTCCCTAAACCGATTTAGGAACATAAGCAATGGCGGTATCTAGCAACACATCATTGCTACCCAAGTTACAAGAATGTTGAGCTCAACATCACCTTTGTGACTACTAATTGTGACTCTCACAATATGTGACAATGTCCCTCTATCCTTGACATCTAGATTGACCAATCGAGGCATAGACCGTGTCATCCTCGGTACAATCTAAATCTTGAACTCAAGTAGACTCACTCTAATCAAATGAGCTCAATATCTCATATTGACTCATTTGGGCATAACCATACGCCCATTGGTCTCACTCTATCAAGAATATCGATGTCACCCCGTCATATAGGAGGATAGATCCCATCTACATCACTCACATCCCTCGCATAATTAGTTACATACCCGATGTCGCCTTTATAGTCCACCCATTTACGGGTGGCGTTTGTGATATGCAACTCCTTATGTAGGGAACCATGGTGACTTGGTCTAAGGACTAATAGTCATACTAATAGCCACATGAGAAAGTATATGACACTCATATAACGATCCATGATACTTTCTCATGGCGGGTCATTCAGTATACATTCTCCAATGCATACCCATGTGTCACCTTGATCTCTCATATCCATGACTTGTGAGATCAAGTCATCTTGTTGACCTACATGCTAGTCTCTCTGCATTAACATTGTCCCTGAATGTTAATACTCGACTAGGAATGATTAAGAGTAGTGTTCTCTATATCATCTCATTATCGATTCAACCAATCGATTGATATAGATAAGAACCTACTACTCAAGGACATTATTATATTTAGTTATTTGGCACCAATACAAGTAAATATAATAACCATGCCTTTATAAATAGGAATATGATACAATAAAGTCCATACAACAATCATCATGATTGGCTCTAGGGCTTTCACTAACAATCTCCCACTAGCACTAGTGCGATCAGTAGTATCTAATACCCAATGACCTAGTGTGACCATCATGCTTTTACGTACCCAAAGCCTTGGTCAAGGGATCTGCGATGTTAGCCTCTGTGGGTACTCTGCAAATCTTCACATCTCCTCTATCGATAATCTCTCGAATGAGATAGAAGCGTCGTAGTATGTGTTTGGTCATTTGGTGTGGCGAGGTTCCTTAGCTGCAATCGCTCCATTGTTGTCACAATAGAGCTCTATAGGATCTGCAATGCTAGGAACCTCCCCAAGCTCAGTAATGAACTTGCGGATCCAAACTGCCTCCTTTGCTGCCTCAGATGCAGTGATATACTCGGCTTCTGTTGTAGAATCAGCAAGCGTGTCTGCTTGAACTCTTCCATTTCGGCCACCATTCAAGCAAAACACGAACCACATTGCGATCGTAATCATCACCTAGTTTGGGTAGCATCAGTAACCCTTTAAGCTCCTCATTGCCTCGAATATCAAGAAATATTCTTTAGTCCTTCTTAAGTACTTAAGAATATTCTTGACGCTATCCGATGGCGCTCACACGGATCTCGATCGTATCTACTCGTCATGCTCAAAGCATACGAGACATCGGACAGTACGGCGTGGCGTACATGATAGATCCTATAGCGGATCGTAAGGGATCTTATCCATGCGGTCTCTCTCCTCTCTAGAAGAAGGACTTTGAGTCTTGAAGACTCACACCATGTGACATCGTGAAGTCCTTTCTTGGAATTCTGCATGGCAAACCGAGTAATACGTGTCAATGTATGTACTCGGACTTAGGCAAGCAATCTCTTAGATCTATCTCTATAGATCTTGATGCCTAGAATACGGTGCTTCACCTAAGTCCTTCGTTGAAGCACGTCCCGGCCAAGTCTTCACAGTATGGCGAAGGGATGTCATTCCCAATGAGTAGTATGTCATCCACATACAATACAAGGAAGACAAGCTGTATTCCCATTAACCCTCTTGTAGACACGAGGTTCATCTTCATTCTTGATGAAACCAAGCTGTTTGATCGCATCATCGAATCGAAGATTCCGGCTCAGAAGCTTGCTTTAGCCCATAAATGGACCTTTGCTTGCATACCTTCCCGGTATCTTTGTGGATCTACAAAACCCTCGGGTTGTGTCATGTACACATCCTCGAGTAAGTTTCCATTCGAAATCATTTTTGACATCCATCTGCGGATCTCATAATCGTGGTATCTTTGCAATAGCAAGCAAGATCCGAATGGACTTAAACATCGCCCTTTGAGAAAAGGTTTCATCATAGTCAATACCATGAATTTGCTTGAAACCTTTAGCCACCAATCGGCCCTTATAGGTATCGTAAGTCCATCCATGTCAGTCTTTCTCCTAAAGACCCACTTACACCCAATGGGTTTGACCCCTTGGTGGATCGACCAAAGTCCATACTTGGTTGTGTACATGGATTCCATCTCGGATCTCATGGCGTCTAGCCATTTCTCGAGAATCTGGGCTCATCACGGCTTCACGATGGGAGGTAGGCTCATTCTCAATGAGCATAAGCGTCATCATGGTCGGACAAGAGAAATGAGTATCTCTCGGTGACGGCGTACCCTATCGGACTGCGAAGAGGTAGGTCTACTTGAGCATTGGTTGTTCCACAACTCTTTGTGCAACAACCTCATCACCCACAACACTTTGTGGTTCTGTTCAACCTCCATCAAGGCCTCGATGCTATGGTCCTTATCTTGAATTTCTTGAGATCGAAGGTACTCCCACTAGTTTTCTAGAAACAAAATCCCTTTCTAGAAAAACCCAGTCTTTACCACAAACACTTTGTCTTGTTGGGAATGTAGAAGTAATATCCCTTTGTATCCTTGGGATATCCAGCAAAATAGCACCTATCGGATTTGGGTCCCAGTTTGTCTGAGACTTGACGTCGAACGTAAGCCTCACAACCCCAAATCCTCATGAAAGACATCATGGGATTTCTCCCTGTCCCATATCGTGATATGGTGTCTTTACCATGCCTGGATGGTACACTGCTAAGGGTAAAGGTCGTGTCCAGAGCATATCCCCAAAAGGATATAGGAAGATCTGTGTGACTCATCATAGATCGTACCATATCCAATAGGGTACGATTCCTCCTTTCGGATACACCATTCCACTGTGGTGTTCCAGGAGGAGTGAGTTGGGATAGAATCCCACACTCAGCTAGATAGTCACGAAACTCATGGCTAAGGTATTCACCACCTCGATCTGATCGAAGTATCTTAATACTCTTGCCAAGCTGGTTTTGTACTTCATTCTTGAATTCTTTGAACTTTTCAAAGGATTCAGATTTATGTGTCATAAGATACACATAACCATATCTACTGAGGTCATCAGTAAATGTAATGAAGTACCTGTAACCACCTCTAGCAGCAACATTGAAAGGACCGCATACATCACTATGTATAAGTCCTAACAAATCTGTTGCTCTTTCGCTATGTCCACTAAAGGTTGTCTTGGTCATCTTGCCTAAAAGGCAAGACTCGCATATCTCATATGATTCAAAATCAAATGAGTCTAGCAGCCCATCCTTATGGAGCTGAGATAAGCGACTCTCATTTATGTGACCTAAGCGACAATGCCAGAGATAGGTTTGGTTCAACTCATTTGACTTGAACCTCTTGGTACTTATGTTATAGATAGGGCTCTCTAAGTCTAGAAAGTAGAGTCCGTTCATTAGAGGTGCACTACAATAGAACATATCATTTAAATAAACTGAACAACATTTGTTCTTTATTATAAATGAAAACCCTTTCTTGTCCAAACAAGAAACAGAAATGATGTTCTTAGTTAAAGCAGGCACATAACAACATTCTTCTAATTCTAGTACAAGCCCAGAGGGCAGAGATAGATCATAAGTTCCTACAGCGACAGCAGCAACCCTTGCTCCATTGCCTACTCGTAGGTCCACCTCGCCCTTTGTCAATGCCTTGCTATATTTCACCGCACATTGGTACAAATGTGAGATGCACATCCGGTATCTAATACCCATGATGAAGAAATAGATAGATTGACTTCTATAACATTTATACCTGAAGTAGAAGTCTCACTTCTCTTCTTCTTAAGATCTTCCAGGTATGCCTTGCAGTTACGCTTCCAGTGTCCTGCTTCCTTGCAGAAGAAGCCCCTTCCTTGGCTACCCCTCCTTTGGGTTTAAGTTCTTTGCCTTTGCCCTTGGCTTGGGACTTTCCCTTACCTTTAGGCTTGCCCTTGCCTTTCTTCTTCTGCACCATCAAAATGGTGTCAGATTTACCCTTCTTAAGGTTAAGCTCGATTCTCAACATCTTTGAGCATTTCAGTGCGATGGCTTATCAATTTCATTCATGTTATAATTCATGACAAATTGATCGAAGGCTCTTGGCAAAGATTGCAAGATTAGGTCAGTGGCCAGCTCTTGGCCAAGTGGGAATCCCAGCCTTTGTAGGTTTTCTACGTACCCAATCATCTTGAGTACATATGAACCTACAGGAGTCCCTTCTTGCATTTTAGACCCAAATAGTGCTTTAGAGACTTCATATCTCTCATGCCTAGCTTGTCCTTGATATAGTTGACGAAGATGTCCAACCATATCATAAGCATTCATGAACTCGTGTTGCTTCTGAAGCTCAGAGTTCATGGTCGCGAGCATTAGACATGACACATCTAATGCATCATCTTGATGCTTCTTGTAAGCATCTTTGTCACGCGAGGCGGGGGAGGTGCCTCCGGAATGGGCCGCTCCGGGACGTCTGACTTCCTTTCTTGGGTGAGAACAATTCTCGTGTTCTGCATCACCCAAGAAATTTGCTCCATTGAGCTTGTCCTTCTCAAGGACAGATCGCAGAGAGAGTGTTCGTGTTGTTTGACATAGTAATCTACAACATACAATGCAGAGAATTAATATCATATTCCTTTTATCATTTAATTAGGCCTTTAATCAAATGATGCTCCCACTGAATTATAGGAATTTTATAGAATCGAGTTATGGATGTGGTCAAACCACATTTACTTGATTCATACAAACTAGCTATAATTCTTGTGGGACAAGATCCACATCATACTAAGCCTTGAGTTAGCTTTGGCTAAATCGCCCAAGACTTAGTACGATCGGTGGGTAACACATTACCGATTACATCTCTATGCAACTCTTGTTTATAGGATTAAGACCCACATTTACAAAAGACCTTGAGTTAGCTTTGGCTAAATCGCCCAAGATTTAGTGTAAATGCGATCTTAACCTATCTTTCCAACGATTGGAATATGCCTATAGTTCTACTCGATCCAATTGAGTTAACTAGTTTTGCTCAATCTAATTGAGCTTACTCTAACCCGAGTCGTGATAGGCGGGACCAAGATTGTCCCTCCGCACCCTACCAAGATAATATGCGTTGCTCTGCTTTGGCAGATTCAACAACAACAAATGATCGAGGTAGTGATGGGTATCAAGGCTCGGTAGGCATTTTCGAGTTGATTCGATTATGATCTAATCTAATCGTAATGTGTATCTTATATGCATTTAGGCCTTTATTATCCTATATTAGCATGCATCATATACATACATTAATTATTCTAGCATGCATCATATACATACAAGAAAATTAACCTAGCATGCATCATATACATACAAACATTTTTCTACTAGCATGCATCACATACATACAAGCAAAAATCAATTAAATATACATATATATATATCAACATATATATATATCATTAAATGTGATATAGTCATGGCCCTACTACGATCTTCTCAAGCCAATGAGAAGATCGGACGGTCAACCTAAGGCTAGCGGCTTCTCCAAGCGCTTCCTTTGACCGCCATGTGTCGTCGTCACCCTTCTCGTAAGCTCGTCTTCAAGTGGACTTTCCACCGCTCCATTTTTGTACATTACAAATACGAAACTCGAGTTACATTCGAGTCTAAAACTATTTATAACTAGAATATTAAAAGAATAGGTGCGACGCGCAGGTCGCAAACACTTTACAACACGCACAACCACAAAACGGCACGCAGGCCGTATTATGAATTACAACACACTTAATCCAATCCAATTGGGTTATTGGGCCATGACAATCACAGAATTATACATAATTCTAAATTATGTATTTTTACAGAAATTTCTATAATTTTTCCTAATTTATTTCGAATTTATGAGTCAATTCTCCGTAACGGTCCCGCTAAGCGGTTTCCGGGCGCGATCGCGGGACATGGCCCCTTTCGGGGATAGGGGCAGCGCCCCTACTCGCAAAATAAACTTCGCGAGTGTCCCTACAATGATCTTACAGCGACTTAAGTCGCTGTCCCAAAAACCTAAAGCGAGAACTCGCCGATTCGGAGAGTTTTTCTCGACGGTTGAAGCCTACGAGTGTCCCAACACTCGTTGCTTCGACTCTACGAGAAAAATACCCAAAAATTCTATAAAATTAGGAAATTTACAGAAACATAAAAATCTGTAATTTTTATATCTAATATAAAAATACAAAAACGAAACACATACATGCTTCGCACGTGGCTCGATACCCTTTGTTGGGCTTTTCCGAAAACCGCTTTGCGTTATGGAAACCCCTAAGTCCCGGCCACGGATCCGTGCGAAGAAGTATTAAAACTAATTACATGTATGTGCTTACAAAATCCTCTAGATCTACCTTAGAACTAAGAGATAAGGATGTTACCCTTGATGCGATGCCCTTCGCAAATCCCGCTCGTCCAAAGTCCGCCGGAACTCGAGAGTGTCAAGTGCACACTCCTCTATGGTATCCACACAAGTAATAGGTGGAAGAAAACTCAACCTTGAGTGTGCTAGCACTCCTTGGTTGGTTCGGCCAAAGAGAGGAAGGAGAGGGAGAGCTTGAGAGGAAAATTCCCAAGGAAGAAGATGAAGTAATGAGTGATTACTCACCAAATGAATTTTCACTCACATAATGGTGGCGGCCACTTCATGGAGGGGAGTTACATGCATGCATGTAACTCCCATGACCCTTGGTCTCCTCATGATGTGGCACTAATTGACAAGTCAATGATGATGTGGAGCATCATCATTGGCCGGCCATGCCTAGTCATCATCATGACATGGCATTTGGTCAAGTCAAACTTGACCTTTCAACTTCCCTCTCAAGTCAAGTCAAACTTGACCTCTAATCTCCCATGGTTGATCAAATCTAACCACTTGACTCAAGTCAATTTAATATAATGAATCTCTATTCATTAATTTAAATTGATTTGATGAATCAAATCTCAATTAGACTCATTCAACACTTGAATCAACTTGAGTCTAACTCAATTAGTCTAATTTGGATTACTCTTAATCCAATTTGGTTCATCCCATGAACCTAATCCTCATGGTTCATCATATGAACCTAATCTCCATCTAATTGCTCTCATGTGTGTGACCCTATAGGTTCTTGTAACGTTGGCAATGTCCCTAAACCGATTTAGGAACATAAGCAATGAGCGGTATCTAGCAACACATCATTGCTACCCAAGTTACAAGAATGTTGAGCTCCAACATCACCTTTGTGACTACTAATTGTGACTCTCACAATATGTGACAATGTCCCTCTATCCTTGACATCTAGATTGACCAATCGAGGCATAGACCGTGTCATCCTCGGTACAATCTAAATCTTGAACTCCAAGTAGACTCACTCTAATCAAATGAGCTCAATATCTCATATTGACTCATTTGGGCATGGCCATGCACTTCGTGGTCTCACTCTATCAAGAATATCGATGTCACCCCATATAGGAGGGATAGATCCCATCTACATCACTACATCCCTCCATAATAATTGCTACATACCCGAATCGCCTTTATAGTCCACCCATTTACGGGTGACGTTTGACGAAGCCAAAGTATGCAACTCCTTATGTAGGGAACCATGGTGACTTCAGGTCTAAGGACTAATAGTCATACTAATAGCCACATGAGAAAGTATATGACACTCATATAACGATCCATGATACTTTCTCATGGCGGGTCATTCAGTATACATTCTCCAATGCATACCCATGTGTCAACTTGATATCTCATATCCATGACTTGTGAGATCAAGTCATCTTGTTGACCTACATGCTAGTCTCTACGCATTAACATTGTCCCTGAATGTTAATACTCGACTAGGAATGATTAAGAGTAGTGTTCTCTATATCATCTCATTATCGATTCAACCAATCGATTGATATAGATAAGAACCTACTACTCAAGGACATTATTATATTTAGTTATTTGGCACCAATACAAGTAAATATAATAACCATGCCTTTATAAATAGGAATATGATACAATAAAGTCCATACAACAATCATCATATGATTGGCTCTAGGGCTTTCACTAACACGCCCGACCACCGCGGCTTCCTCCGGGTGTCGCTAGCCTTCAGCTCCAGCTATAGCAATCTTCTGCACACTCGATTCAGCTCGTGAGAAAATGATATGATCTTAACTTTGTATCGTTTACTATAATCAAAACTCAGGTTCGACTTAGGTGCCTACTGCACCAACAATTATAGCATAGTGAACGACCCAGATCATTTCCCAATGAGTGTAATCAATAGAATAATAGTCTTAGGATCGCTAATTATTACTGGAGTTTTGCAAATGTAACAAGGGGTTTGGATCGAAATAAAACTAATTCTACTGAACAAAAAGACAATGCACGTAATCAAACTCTAATCTAACTAAACTATGATTGCGATGAAATTAAAAGAAACTTAAACTAAACATTCAAACAAGAAAGTACAAGAACATGGAAGATAAATGTAAAGCAAAGCATGGAATTAAATCTAACTTAACTAACTGCAACCAAAATACTAAAGAGACATTTAATCAAACATCAAAGAGGCATTAAACAAATTAAACAAAGTGCGTACAAATAACATGGAAGATATTCGATGACAAACATTTAATACAAATAAAAGTGAAAAGCATTCTACACATCAATGAATCAAGCAATGGGCTATCCGAAATCTGAAATTGCTGGAATGGTGGTCGGAAGCTGCAATACGAGCTACTGGAGGCTGAAATAGAGCTGTGGAGGATGTAAATGGAGATAAAACCTAAAGGCACAACTGACTCCTCTTCAGCCGACGGTGAAGTTGATGATGAAGAGAAATGGGCTGCAAAAGCTAGAATTGAAACTGGTTAGCCGGACAAAATGAAGAAGGTGTTGTGATAACAAGCCGAAGAGAAGGTGCTGCCGGTGAAGAAGAGATGTGATCGGAGGCAAGGGTTGCTGCCGTGGATGAATTAAGGAGCGGAAATGGAGTTGTCGCCGGTGTGATGGTAACCAGAGATGTTGGAGATGAAATAGCACCGCTGGCCTTGGTGGAGGAAATGGATGGCCGACCGACGATGCTTGGAGGTGAAACGGCGATGGAGCGACGGTGTGGAAGAAGCTGCGTGCGTCGGCTGAAATCCCCTCAGAAGAAAAGCCACCGAACCCCAATAAATCTCTAAGCCTAATTACCACACAAATCATGATTTGATCCGATGGCTGGAATTGCTATGATCTTTACGGACGAATCTGATCAATCTGAATGGGCGATCACCATCAAACCATTCCGGATGAAAGGCTAAGATGTATAGATCTGAATATATGGACCGGTGTTGCGATGTATACTGAAAAGTCCATTTTTTGTATGAACATCTTTATTTTGAAATAATAATCACATGATCATTGTTTGCATATTTATGGTGATTCATATTGTCAAATACAATACATTGCAGATAACATGGTGTCTGGTGTCACACGGGAGATCATGTTATCAGCTCCTTGTAAAGTATAAGTATAGGCTCACAACCGAGATGGCTTTGGACAAACCATTGGTATGGTTGTAGTGTGATTTGATATTGGTTTGTCTTGACCATAGAATCACACTAGTACACTTTGTGTGTATTGAGTAGGACCGACTTAAAGGTGATTCGATTTATTTCTGATTACATAATCGAATCGGACCTCAGATATTATATTGTACATGCTCTTAATCCCGATATAATAACGGACACATATACTTAGTATTCATTTCTTTGATTTATCAATGGGCGAGATTTATTGATTAAATTGATAGGCTTGGTAAGTTGGAAAATGATATTATTTATATGGTGTGGCGTTGATTATAGGAGGAAACCGTGTCCTATATATTAGGATGCTGATGTCCCCTTAAGGAACTCATAAGGTTCATCATGTAAACCCTGCAGGTGGACTTGGTCCGACATGATGAAAAGGTTGAGTGGTACTACTCATGGAATTAGATGTAGATTAATTAATGGTCAGTAAATTAATTAATCGACAGACATTCGAGATCTTAAACACGGGGAGAAAATGTACAAATAATATATGAAGCCCATATTAACTTATGGGGGTTGGTGAGGTAGATCAGTGATAATCCTTTAGTGGATTGGATTATCATTAATGGATCGGACTTTATGTGGTCTTGATCCATTGGGTGGCCAAGATCCAACTCCTCCTCATGGTCCCTATTGTAGCCTATTAAAACCTCATGAAGCCTAGATCCAATGGATGAAAACAAAACACTAGAACCAATGGTAGAGATTGAATCTCTAGATCCGACGGTTGAGATTAATTCTCGAGATCCGACGGTTGAGATTAAATCCCTAGAACCAATGGTAGAGATTAAAACAAGTCTTATCCCTAACTCTATAAAAGGAGGCAAGGGGGTGGGCGACAAACACAATTGAAGAGGGATAAGGGTTGGGCGGCAAGGAGCTTGAAGGCTAGGGTTTTTGGAGTTTGCTTTGGGCGGCCACAAATAAGAAATTTATTTCCTTCTTCTTCTTCTTCCATTAGGTGGTCGTCGCCCATCTCTTTCTCCTCTCCCCTTGCCGGCATCCAAACCTTCTCCTTCCCTTCTCCTTGGCTGGTGGAAACAAGGCTTAGGGTCTTCCCTTGGAGCTCTTGGTCGGCATCCATCTTCTTCACCCAATCCTTCTTGGCCGGCGGCAAGCACCAAGCTTGAAGCTTGGTGGTTGGTTGAAAGAAGGAGAGTTTTGTTTCTATTCTTCCTCTTGTTTGGTGTGAGCAAGGAAGGAAGATTGGTGATCTAGGAGCTTCAACTTTTGGTAGATCGTCGCCCACACGACGTCCAAAAGGAGGAAGGACATATAATAGAAGACCAAGAGGTATAATGTTTGTTTATATTAATTTGTAAGTTGTCTATATTTGTTCTTCAATTATATATGCATGATATATTCTATTTTGTGGCTAATATAACTTGGACCCCGAACATAAACACAAAAGTCGGCGATTCGTACATCGTCTATTCTGCGGCTATTTGTATAATAGAGGTTGGTTCCTTGAACAACAAGTTTGTTCAAGTGACTACTCTAATCGAATTGCACGACGATGAAATGGTTGCTTGGGTAATCCCTTTTATATAGGATTAAATTTTTTTATCCGGGGACGTAGAAGGGATCGCCATTAACAAGCGACCGAGTTGAAGTGGGAAGCGAAGTTTCCTACCTTCAAGTGGTATCAGAGCCACGGTTTCCAGTTTTGTGTGTTTAGGATTCGGTTACTTTTATGCACTTTTCATATATTATATGTGCCGGATAATAGTAGGATATGCGTGGGTTAACTCTTTGGTTGCAGGCATAGGATCCAACTATTATGGCCATATGTGTGTATGTGATTGTATGTGTGTAATTGTATATTTTATTGAATCCTCGGGGTTGACGAGGCTAGTATTTAATTTTTGTAAATTAGATACAACATTGTTTAGCCACTCTTTTTATTTTAGTTTACTTTCGATCTAGATTTCATATACACTCCCTCGTGGAGTAAAGGATCGATGGATGTAAATTAAAATATTTTTTTCTCGGCTCGGATCTTCGGATGGCTTGTACATGGCGTAGGGAGGAGTGGACGAGATGGCGATACGATGGGAGACATATTGAAGACGAAAGCCATAATAGTTGGAAAATTTTTATTTTTCATATTTTTTGCTTATTGTTTGATATGCATGTCATAGGCTAGAAAATTCCTCAATTTCAAATTACTAAGTGGGAGAGGGATATTTTTATAAATTCTCACGGCCTCCATTACAATTTGACATGTGATGCAAACAAACTTGCGCGTCGGCTTTGAGTGCCTTCCTCCCCATCGAATGGGTTTGTTTGCGGATCACAAGGTCAAATATGGTTATAAGAAATTATTAAGGAGCGTGTGTACTTCCCCATCGAATGACACAAAATCCGAGATAATTACCTTGGTACCGAGTAATGGTGAACACTTAGATACTAATATAAGTATCCTCCCCATCGGAGTCACTGCTTTATTTGTAGGGCCAAAAAGGAACCAACTATTAATTTTACTTGTCAAAAAGTTAGGTTGACATGATAGTTAAATTAATAGGTAAAACCTCCTCTTACAAATGTAGAATTCGTATACGTCCACACTATCGTGGCATACGATATTCTCGGTGTTTTGAGGTGTTGGTTGATTTTAAAATTTTATTGTTTGAGGAATCAATAATTTTTTGAAATCTAATGTTTTGATCTATGTGATTCTTAGGTTTTCTTTCAAAATGACTTTCAACCCACTTGCTGTGATACTGAAAGAGAATAAACTTACTGGACCCAACTATGTTGATTGGAAGAGGAATCTTGACATTGTCTTGACTGCTGAGGAATACAAATATGTATTCCTCAAAGAGTGCCCTCCTAAGCCTGCAGATGATTCTGGGGAAAAGGAGAAGAAGAGTTATAAGAAGTGGATCAAGGCCGATGAGATGGCCTGGTGTTACATTTTGGCATCTATGTCAAATGTACTGCAACATCAACATCAAGTCATGCCCACTGCTTATTACATGATGCTCAATCTCAAAGAGCTTTTTGAACACCAGAATCGGGTTGCAAGGAAGGAAGCCATGAGGAACTTGATGACGACCACCATGATCAAGGGAACACCCGTGAAGGATCATGTTCTCAAGATGATAGCTTATTTGAATGAGCTGGAGGTCCTAGGAGCTGAGATCGATGGGGGAACCCAGGTCAATATCATTCTCTAGTCTCTACCTAGGAGTTTTAAGTAGTTTTGCTTGAACTACAACATGAACAAGAGGATGTATTCGTTGGCAGAGCTTCTGACAGAACTCCAAGTGGCAGAGGGGCTATTTCGTCAGAGTGCTCAGGCGCATGCCATGGTTACCCAAAAGGTTTTTACTTCTAAGCTGAAAGGTAAGAAGAAGAAGAAATAAGCTGGGGTAAAAGCGGTGGGAGGAACTCAGGGAGGAGTGAAGAAGCCGAAAGGTAAGTGCTTCACTTGTAAGCAGACTGGACACTGGAAGAAGGACTGCTCCAACCGCAAGTAGAACAAAGGTATATCTTTTGGTCTAGTCATTAAAATATGTTTAGCGGTGTTATCTACCAGCACCTGGTGTGTAGATACAGGAGCCACTGATCATGTCTACAATACTTTGCAGGGGTTCCAGGAAATCAGACGACTGGCTGAGGGGGAGATTATCGTATACTTGGGCGATGCCACGAAGGTGGCAGCTGTTGCAGTGAAAGACGTTTATTTATCTTTTGAGAAAAATAAAGTTTTGGTTCTTAAGAATTGCCTTTATGTACCTTTATTTAGAAAGAATTTAATTTCGATTTCTAAATTGTTTATGGATGGATATTCTATTTCTTTTAATGACAGAGTTGTTATAAAAAGGAATAGGGACATTATCTGTTCTAGTGCATTGATAGGAAATTTATACACACTTGAACCAAAAGCTCCCACGATGCAAATAGAAGTTAATAACTCATCTTCTAATTCCAATAAGAGAAAAGAACCTTCGAAGATGAACCAAACATATCTTTGGCATCTTAGGCTTGGTCATATTAACCTAAGCAGAATTCAAAGGATGATAGTGTTGGTGCAGTAGGCACCTAAGTCAAACCTGAGTTAGTATTATAGCAAACGATACAAAGTTAAGCTCATGTCGTTATCTCACGAGCTAAATCGAGCGTGCAGAAAATTGCTATAGCTAGAGCTGAAGGCTAGCGACACTCGGAGGAAGCC
This sequence comes from Wurfbainia villosa, assembly GCA_025175895.1. NCBI lineage: Eukaryota > Viridiplantae > Streptophyta > Magnoliopsida > Zingiberales > Zingiberaceae > Wurfbainia > Wurfbainia villosa. Next base: position 55,701,893 of record CM045993.1, read on the forward strand.
GCGATGGTCGGGCGACACTCGAATGACTTCGGAGGGAGCCGAAGGAATCGAGTGGATGGCCGGAAGCGAAAATGACACAGTAAGTATCGAGGTAAGCTCGTGTGTGTGCGAGAGTAAGTGAGGTCGTATCCTCTTTACGGGGATGATCTTAGGCGTAGATCCAACCAAAGACATCCTATAGGTGGTCTAGGTCAAGATCAGACGGTCGGAGGCCATCAAATTAATGTTTTTGTTAAGCTAACTTTGCCTTGCAGCCAATATCAGTCGATCGACTTGGAGGACTCCAGTCGCGATCCAACAGCACTCGAGGTCGACATTCAGCGATTTGCCATTAGTCGATCGATGATGGCCATCGATCGATTGATGGTCGGATCGACCGAGGAGTCAAGCCTTATCGCCATTTTTCAAGGAGCCATGTGCCTAATTTCCATTGGTTGAAGGTCCTCTCGAAAAGGGGCTCAAAGGCTATAAAAGGAGGGTCTATCCTAGGGTTTCTTCATCAATTCTAAGCTTCCAAAAGCATCCGCATAGTGACAACTCTCCGATAACGAAGTGCTTCTTCTCCGACGTCTAGGTTTAATTTATTTTACTTTTTTTTTACGTTGGTTTAAGCTTTATATTAGTTGTTTCTTTACTTTTTTGAAGCTTTTCTATCTTAACGAGGAGAGGGGGAGTGTCCCTCTACCTCAAGCTTTTTGTGTTCTTGTATCGATTAACTCCTACCTCTAACGAGGAGGAGTTCTTTAGTGTTTTGCCCTCCATGCGTGGTCAAGGACCACTAGGGCCTTAGAGTAGTAACCGAAGGATATGAACCAAAGTAAAAAATATTTTGTCTCTTTTATTGTTTCATTTATTTTTCCTCTGCACTTAATTGTTTTGAAATGAATTCGAAAGAAAGAAAAGTTTTATCGCTATTCACCCACCTCTAGCGATCCGCTTCGATCCAAAAATTGGTATCAGAGCCGGGGGTTGCTAAGATTTGGTGATACTACCGATCTAGTTTTTTTTACAGATTCTTTTCTTTTTAATTCTGTTTATTCCAGATTTATTTCATTTAGTTAGTTTTTCTCCCGCACTACTAATCCAAGACGCGAGTCTTGGTACATTTTCGTGTGTTTTTGTCGTTGATAGGTTTTTCGTCTTCGTCTCCTTGTTTCTTTTGTTTTAATGGCCCATCTCGAGGGTTTTAGCGCCGTCTGACCTTCGTTTTACAATGGAGATGACTTCCGTTATTGGAAGGGTCGGATGGAATGATTTCTCAAAACCCAAATCGAGATGTGGATCATAATCCAAATGGTTTCACACTTCCGACTAACGAAGTGGGTGAATCCTTGGATTATGATCAATGGACCATTGCGACAAAATGTCAAGTCGAAGCCGACGCCAAGGCAACTCAAATCCTTCAATGCGATTTATCCAAGGAGGAACTAAATTGTGTCGGCCCCTTCATCAGCGCAAAGGACCTTTGGACAAAGCTAGTGGAGCTACACGAAGGGACCGATGAAGCCAAGGTATGTAAGCGAGATCTTTTATTTAATAAACTATATAATATAAAAATGTAGGAACATGAGTCCGCGACGCAACTTCATTCCCGAGTTCAAGACATAGTCAACAATCTACACGCAATCGGGCAAAAGGTCGAAAACCGCGACCTTATAAGGTATGTTCTTAATTCCTTTCCGAGGACTACCTTGTGGGCATCCATGGTCGATGCCTATAAGGTATCCAAGGATCTTTCGAAACTTAGGTTAGATGAATTATTTTATGATTTTGAACTTCATGAGCAGTCTAATTCGGAACCCGAGAAGGGTATATCACTTTTTGCAGGTTCAAGGAAGAAAACCGTAAGCAAACCACCCCCGAAGGAAGAAGAGGATGAGTCCGATTCGGAGGTTGACTCGGAAATGGAGGCTGAACTAGTCAACCTAGTTCAGAGGATAGTCAAGGGCCAAAAATGAACCGTCACTCGACCCATCGAAGGTAAGATTAAAAGTTCAAATATTAGATGCTATGAATGCAACAGGTTTGGACATATCAAGTCCGAATGCCCAAAACTCAAGAGCAAAGCACCAAAACACAAAAAGGCACTCAACGCTACTTGGGAAGAAGCATCCGAGGAAGAAGATAATGATCGTGTTCTCATGGCTAAACCGGTGGAATCAGAGACAGAGTCGGAACCAGAACTTGAATCGGAAATCGAAGATGAATCGGACTGTGAAGCACTATTCAAGACAAGCCACGGATATGCATCCAGTTCAAAAGATACACTCAAGGTAAGTCGATCCCTCATTAGTACACTTTATAGTGCAATTAAGTTTTTAACTAAAAAATTAGCTAATTTCGAGTCCAAGGTCGAGACCCTGGTTGAGGAAGTTAAACTCCTCAAACACAAGGTCTCCCTAACCTCTTCGACTAGTCGAGTTCAAGAGGAGGACTCAACTCAGGTTAAAAAACTCGAAGTTGAGAACTCACTCTTGAAGAGTCAAGTCGAAGATCTTAGGAACACGTTGGAAAGGTCTACTTTGGGATCCAAAGGATTTGACGTCCTACTTGGATCGCAAAGGGCCGTGTACAACAAGGTCAGACTAGGGTTTAGATCAAATACGACCAACAAGTCATATATGTCGATTGTAAATCAACATAAAAAACATGTCCAAGCATGGGTCCCTAAGACCACCTTGATTTCAAACTTAGGATCGAACCAGTACTGGGTTCCCAAGGACCAAATCCACTATGTGGAGAGACCGAATCGATTCAACGGTCCAGGGGGAGCTAGTACAAAACTTGTTTGTGTTTTAACTTAAAAATTACATGCTTAGTTTTTTTTATTATTTAGTTTGATTTTCCTTTTTAGAATGGTTAGATAAGACTATAACTCGTCAACACTTGATAACATAGTACCAGGACGCGGCGAGATGATAGTACGCTAGGAAAGTGGAGTCTTGTGTATTCGGGCTAGATAAGGCATATATAGTTCGGTGCACTTGACCGAGCAGAACTAGCTGAAGCTACCTCGCCGTATCCTAGACTAGTTAGACCAGGAAGTGGTCTTAGGTAAGTCAAGTCTCTATTTTCTTGAAAATGGCTTTGTCTAAGGAAGTGGTCGTTGTTTCGATCAAAGAAGGCCTCTGTGCCTCGCCACGACCTCGAAGCCATGATCTTGAAAAGGTGACTTGATGAACCTAAGGTCAAATTCGAATCTAACGTAAGGTTGACAAGTGTTCAAGTCATTGAATTTAAATCAAGTAAAATTTGGAAGTCATCTCACAAAAACATATAGGGTTAACGTGTTTGATCATGTAGACATGGGTGAGATGATTTAGGTTAATAATTTTCAACCAATCTTTAATAAATCCAATATCCGATCCAATTACCTTGCGTGTAGGATCAATGGATGTTGGACAGTGGTTGCTCCCGACACATGACCGGGGATCAACTCAAGTTTTCGAAGCTTCGATTCAAACGACAAGGATCGGTAGCCTTCGGAAACAACGGCAAGCTCAAAATCATCGGATCAGGTGATATTGAGCTCAACTCAAATTTTGTTATTCAAAATGTTTTATTAGTAGTAAATTTTCAATATAATTTACTTAGTGTAAGCCAATTGTGTGATAATAACTATAAGATCATATTTCTAGAAAATGAATGCGTAATTAATACAAATGAAACTTCTAAAACAATTCTTAAGGGAACTAGAAATAACAATATTTACATTATTAACTTAACTAACTCCTCAACTAAGTGTCTTATGATACGGCAAGAAGAATCATGGTTGTGGCACCGACGGCTCGGTCACTCACACCCAAGACTCATCCACAAGATGAGTCAGAGTGACTTAGTCAAAGGTTTGCCTAACCTCAATAACTTGGATAATAAAATATGTAATGCTTGTCAACAAGGTAAACAATCTAGGACACAACATCAACTAACTAATCAAGAACGAACCAAAAGTGTGCTTGAGCTCCTACACATGGATCTATTTGATTCACACGGAGCTAAGTCAATTAATGGAAGTAAATTCTTCTTAGTCATAATTGATGACTATTCTAGATTTACTTGGGTTAGGTTCATCAAACACAAAAGTGATACCCTAGATCAATTAATCAACCTATTTAAATTAATAGAAAATCAACAAAGCATTAAAATCAAAAGACTTAGGACTGATCATGGTGGTGAATTCGAGAACCATAGGTTTAGAGAATTCTATAACCTAAATGGATACCACCATGAGTTCTCTTATCCTAGAACTCCATAACAAAATGGCCTAGTAGAACGCAAAAATAGAACCCTACAATAAGCCGCTAGGACAATGTTAAACGAGTATAACCTACCCGATAGGTTTTGGGCGGAAGCCGTGAGTACGACATGCTATGTCCAAAATAGGATCCTTATGGTAAAGAGGCACCTTAAGACCTCATACGAGATTTATCATGACAAAATACTTAACATCAAGTACTTTATGGTATTTGGGTGTAAGGCACATATCCTAAACACTAAGGATTACCTAGGGAAATTTACACCCAAAACCATGACCGGAATCTTTTTAGGATACTCAACTACAAGTAGAGCTTATAGAGTATATAACCATGACACCCTTAGAGTCGAGGAGACTATCAATGTAGTATTTGATGAAGGACACGAACCTACAAAACCCCCGGCAACCCCAATTAGCGAGCCGAGTCATACTAGACCTAATTCTAATCCGGAGATCAGGTCTAGTGTTAATCCTAACCTAAGTCAACCAAGTCACTCTATCGACCAAATGATAGATGACTCCAACCAAACTAGAACTCAAACGAGTCATCCTATGGATCAAGTTGTAGACTCAAACCCAAATCCAACTAGGACTCAAACAAATCATCCTATCGACCAAGTGATAGGTGATCCAAGTCTAGGAGTTCGAACTAGAGCCTCATATAGAAACCTTTGTCAAATCTCCTTGATTTCTAAAATTGAACCCAAAACTATTGACCAAGCTCTTCTTGATCCCGATTGGATCATTGCAATGCAAAAAGAGCTAGCTCAATTCACTAGGAACGAAGTATGGGAATTAGTACTACCACCTAAAGATAAAACAATCGTTGGAACAAGGCGGGTGTTTAGAAATAAACTTGATGATAAAGGTGAAGTAGTTAGAAATAAAGTCAGACTAGTTGCTAAAGGTTTTAGTCAAGTTGAAGGTTTAGATTACGACGAGACCTATGCCCCAGTAGCTAGATTAGAGTCCATTCGAATGCTATTAGCTTATGCTGCACATCGAGGATTTAAGTTGTTTCAAATGGATGTGAAATCAGCATTCTTAAATGGATACATTAAGGAAGAGGTCTATGTTAGTCAACCTCCCGGTTTCGAAAGTGTAGATAAACCCGACCATGTCCTTAGGTTAAAGAAAGCTCTCTATGGACTTAAACAAGCTCCTCGAGCTTGGTACGAGAGACTTTCAATTTATCTTAAGTCTAAAGGATTTAACCAAGGTATAGTTGACCCAATCCTTTTCGTAAAAACCTTAGGTAAAGACATATTCATAGCCCAAATCTACGTAGATGATATTATTTTCGAAACCACCAACTCGATCCTACTTAATGAGTTCATTTCACTTATGGAAAGTGAATTTGAAATGAATTTAGTAGGCGAGTTAAGTTTCTTCTTAGGTCTACAAATTAAACAAACTAAAGATGGAATATACCTACATCAATGCAAATATACTAGGGAATTAATTAAACACTTTGGAATGCAAGACGCTAAAATTATTAATATGCCAATGGCAACTAATGTGAATATAGAAGAAGATGTAATCGGAAACTCAATTGATTTAAAATACTATAGGAGTGTAATAGGGAGTCTTTTTTACTTAACTGCAAGCCGACATGATATCTTATTTGCAGTAAGTATGTGCGCAAGGTTCCAAACCTGTGCCAAGGAGTCTCACCTAACTCTAGTCAAGCGTATCCTTAGATATCTAAAGGGTACACATAATGTAGGTATTTGGTACCCTAGATCTATCGAGTACGAACTAACCGGCTACTCCGATTTGGACTATGCCAGTAGTAAGCTCGATAGAAAAAGTATGAGTGGTTGTTGTCAACTTCTCGGCTCAAGTCTAGTGAGTTGGTACAGTAGAAAGCAACACTGTGTTGCCTTATCTACCACCGAAGACGAATACATCGCAATGGGTGAGTGTGTCACTCAGCTTCTTTGGATGAAGCACACTCTCCGTGACTTTAAGTTAGACTTTACAAATACTAAACTTCACGTAGATAACATTAGTTCAATTAATCTTACTAAGAATCTGATATGTCACTCTAGGACCAAACATATAGAGGTCAAACACCATTTCATTCGAGAACATGTGGCCAACGGAGCCATACAACTCGAATACGTCGAATCGAAGTCTAACCTGGCAGACCTATTTACTAAACCCCTACCCGAAGTCGAATTTAGTCTATTAAGACGAAAATTGGGCATGTGCGTAGTAGAATAGGACTTTGCAAATTATATTCCTACTATTTCTTACTTTTCATTTTGATGGAACTAGCATAGGACATACCTTAGATATCATGCACCTATAGATTTAAGGAGCCAGTACATCTCACAACACATAGGACTAATGTGTTTGTGTACTTAGCCACGTAGATGGGCGTGAGATGTTAGGACCTTACTCCTGGTTCCAGATGTAGAGCTAGTGCATTGCCATGAACCACAGAGTATAATCATATATACTAACCGACTCTGACCAGGACTGGTTGATCTTTCATATCAATCAAGCCAAATATGAGTCGAACATTTTATAGATGAGCTTATTTTTAGTATATTATTTTCAAAATAATGTGGAACATGCTTGGACTTTAAAATTTAATACTTATTTTTTATTCCACACACCCTCACTCTTTTCGATATATGGCAAAAGGGGGAGAAAAAGGCCAAAGTTAAGGGATCATTTTTTTCATATGACCAAAGGTTAAGTAAATGTTTACTAGGTAAGTAAATGTTTACTTAACTTTAAGTTAACTTGTTTGTTAACAAAAGTAAATGTTTACTGGGTAAGTAAATGTTTACTTAACTTTAAGTTAACTTGTTTTTTTAACAAAAGTAAATGTTTACTGGGTAAGTAAATGTTTACTTAACTTTAAGTTAACTTATTTTTTAACAAAAGTAAATGTTTACTCGGTAAGTAAATGTTTACTTAACTTTTAGTTAACTTGTTTTTGTTAACAAAATGGAAGTAATTTACTTAACTTTAAGTTAACTTGTTAACAAAACGGAAGTAATTTACTTAACTTTAAGTTAACTTGTTAACAAAATGGAAGTAAAGGCCAAGGTTAAGAAATCAATTTTCTGATTTCTTAACTTAAAACTTATTTTAAACACTATGGTCAATATTAAGTAATTTTGGTTACTTAATTCTTTTTTAGTAGAAAACATCAAGGGGGAGAGTTAAAACTCTATCTCAAGTACTCACCCTCGGTCAAGGGGGAGGATTCCTCAAGGGGGAGCACTTGAAAAAGTTTTTATACTCCTTCTAATTCATGCATATCTCATACTCATTTTGCTTAATGCACTTATTTTATTTTTCTTAACTTTGTATGTGGGTTTGCCATAAATCAAAATGGGGGAGATTGTTGGTGCAGTAGGCACCTAAGTCGAACCTGAGTTTTGATTATAGCAAATGATACAAAGTTAAGCTCATGTCATTATCTCATGAGCTAAATCGAGCATGCAGAAAATTGCTATAGCTGGAGCTGAAGGCTAGCGACACCCGGAGGAAGCCGCGGTGGTCGAGCGACACTCGAGTGACTTCGCAGGGAGCCGAAGGAATCGAGTGGAAGGTCGGAAGTGAAAGCGACATAGTAAGTATCGAGGTAAGCTCGTGTGTGTGCGAGAGTAAGTGAGGTCGTATCCTCTTTATGGGGATGATCTTATGCGTAGATCCGACCAAAGACATCCTATAGGTGGTCTAGGTTGAGATCGAACGGTTGGAGGCCGTCAAATTAATGTTTTTGTTAAGCTAACTTTGCCTTGCGGCGATCATTGCCATCTTAGAGGACTCATCGTCGACCAACGATCGCACGAGGTCAAGATTCGGTGATCTTTGGCATCGATCGTGATGATGGCCATCAGTCGACTGATGGTCAAGGATCATCCTCGAGGAGTCAAGCCTTATCACCATTTTTTAAGGAGCCATGTGCCTAATTTCCATTGGTTGAAGGTCTTCTCGAAAAGGGGCTCAAAGGCTATAAAAGGAGGGCCTATCCTAGGGTTTCTTCATCAATTCTAAGCTTCCAAAAGCCTCCACAAAGTGACAACTCTCCGACAACGAAGTGCTTCTTCTCCGACGTCTAGGTTTAATTTATATTACTTTTTTTTTATGTCGGTTTAAGCTTTATATCAGAGTTTTCTTTACTTTTTCGAAGCTTTTCTATCGTAACGAGGAGAGGGGGAGTGCCCCTCTACCTTAAGCTTTTTGTGTTCTTGTATCGATTAACTCCTACCTCTAACGAGGAGGAGTTATTTAGTGTTTTGCCCTCCGTGCGTTGTCAAGGACCACTAGGACCTTGGAGTAGTAGCCGAAGGCTACGAACCAAGTAAAAAATAACTTGTCTCTTTTATTGTTTCATTTATCTTTACTCTGCACTTAACTGTATTGAAACGAATTCGAAAGAAAGAAAAGTTTTATCACTATTCACCCCCCCCTCTAGTGATTCGCTTCGATCCGACAGATAGCTGATGTACCTCTTGGTTCATTTGTGGTGGAAGATTTCCCATCCTGCGAATCTTGCTTGGAGGGTAAAATGACCAAGAGGCCTTTTAAGGCCAAGGGGTATAGAGCCAAAGATGTGTTAGAATTTGTTCATTCTGATTTGTGTTGTCCTATGTCTATCCAGGCTAGAGGTGGTTTTGAGTATTTCATCTCTTTTATAGATGATTATTCGAGATATGGATACATTTACTTGATGCGCCGCAAGTCTGAATGCTTTGACAAGTTCAAAGAATTCAAGGCTGATGTGGAGAAACGTCAAGGTAAAAGTATCAAGACACTACGATCTGATCATGGTGGTGAGTACCTCTTGGGAGAGTTTAGGAATTACTTATTGAGATTGGGATTCAATCCCATTTGTCTGCAGCTGGCACACCCCAGCAGAATGGTGTAGCAGAGCGAAGGAATATGACTCTTATGGAGATGGTTAGATCGATGATGAGTTATTCTGAGTTGCCAGATTCGTTCTGGGGATATGCTCTAGATACGGCAGTGTATATTCTGAATATGGTCCCATCTAAATCAGTGCCTTCTACTCCCACAGAATTGTGGATGGGACGAAAGCCTAGTCTAAGACATATTCGGATTTGGGGGAGTCCAACACATGTGCTGAAGGCGGATGCTGGTAAGTTGGAACCTCATACAAAAGTGCGCATGTTCATTGGCTATCCTAGAGGAACGAAAGGTGGTTTGTTTTATAGTCCTAGAGATCAGAGGGTGATCGTTAGCAAAAACGCCAGATTTTTAGAGGAAGACTATGTGATGAACCACAAACTCATGAGTAAGTTTGTTCTGGAGGAATTGAAAGGGGAAGTCACTTCTTCAGTACCATCGCTACAAGAGGATATACCACAAGTCACTGCACCGCGTGTCACAGAGGATACATAGGTGATACCTCATCGTAGAGGGAGGGTTGTTAGACAGCCTGATAGATTCATGTTCTTGAGAGAATCTTCTGATTTGGTCCCTGGCGAACATGAACCTGATCCCTGGACATATGACGAGGCAATCCAAGATAAAGATACGGTATCTTGGCAAAATGCAATGAATACTGAGATTGAATCTATGGATTCGAATCAGGTCTGGGAGCTAGTAGAACCACCCGATGGTGTAAAAACCATTGGATGCAAGTGGATCTACAAAAGAAAGATAGGAATAGATGGGAAGGTTGAGACATTCAAAGCGAGGCTTGTTGCGAAGGGTTATACTCAGAAAGAGGGTATCGATTATGAGGAGACCTTTTCGGCAGTAGCCATGCTTAAGTCTATCCAGATTCTCTTATGCATTGTAGCTCATATGGATTATGAGGTGTGGTAGATGGATGTCAAGACAACTTTGCTTAATGGAAGTCTTGAGGAAAACATCTATATGAATCAACCAGAGGGATTCATTGCAAAGGGAAAAGAGAATCTTGTGTGTAAGCTTAATCGGTTCATTTATGGATTGAAACAAGCTTCGAGGTCTTGGAACATCCGCTTTGATGAGGTAATCCAGTCTTATGGATTTATTCAAAGTCCGGATGAGTCTTGTGTGTACAAGAGATGTGACGGAAACGTAGTGGTATTTCTTGTACTATACATAGATGACATTTTGTTAATTGGCAACAATGTTAAGGTGTTATCAGACGTAAGGGTATGGTTGTCCAAACAGTTTGATATGAAGGACTTGGGAGAAGTGGAACACATCCTTGGGATCAAGGTTATAAGGGATCACTGGAAAAGGATGTTGTGCTTATCTCAAGCTTCATACATAGAGACTATTATGGATCGTTTTAGCATGCAAAACTCCAAGAAAGGTTTTCTACCTTTCAGGCATGGAGTTCCTTTATCTAAGGAGATGTGTCCTAGAACATCTGAGGAGATAGAGGAGATGAAGGCGGTTCCTTATGCTTCGACAGTAGGAAGCCTCATGTATGCGATGCTATGTACGAGACCAGATATCTACTTTGTCATGGCCATGGTCAGCAGATATCAGAGTAATCCAGGACAGGGACATTGGACTGCGATAAAGCATATATTGAAGTACCTGAGAAGGACTAGGGATTATATGCTAGTTTACCAGGCAGACCAATTACTCCCTATGGGTTACACGGATTCTGACTTCAAATCAGATAGGGATAACAGTAAGTCTACCTCAGCTTTTGTGTTTACTTTGGGAGGTGGAGCCATTGTATGGAGGAGTGTCAAGCAGAAATGCGTGGCAGAGTCCACCATGGAAGCTGAGTATGTGGCAGCCTCTGAGACGACCAAGGAAGTTGTGTGGCTCAGGAACTTCATGATGGACTTGGATGTGATTCCTGGTTTGCCCAGAACTATCACAATTTATTGTGATAATAGTGGTGCAATTGCAAACTCGAAGGATCCACGAGCCCATAAGGCAAGTAAACACATAGAGCGCAAGTACCACCTGATACGAGATATCTTAAAGAGAGGAGAAGTTGCTGTGGCCAAGATTGCATCGGAGGATAACCTGACAGATCCTTTCACTAAGGCCCTTTCGACGAGAGCTTTTGATAGGCATGTATGGTAGTTTAGGGACAACATAGTCTTTTAGTATAAGTGGAAGATTGTTGGGATGTATACTGAAAAGTCTATCTTTTGTATGAACATCTTTATTTTGAAATAAGAATCACATGATCATTGTTTGCATATTTATGGTGATACATATTGTCTAATACATTACATTGTAAATAACATGGTGTGTGGTGTCACACGGGAGATCATATTATCGGCTCCTTGTAAAGTATAAATATAGGCTCACAACCGAGATGGCTTTAGACAAACCATTGGTATGGTTGTAGTGTGATTTAGTATTGGTTTGTCTTGACCATAGAATCACACTAGTACACTTTGTGTGTATTGAGCAAGACCGACTTAGAGGTGATTCGATTTATTACTGACTACATAATCGAATCGGACCTTAGATATTATATTGTACATGCTCTTAATCCCGATATAATAACGGGCACATATACTTAGTATTCATTTATTTGATTTACCAATGGGCGAGACTTATAGATTAAATCGATAGGCTCGGTAAGTTGGGAAATGATATTATTTATATGGTGTGATGTTGATTATAGGAGGAAACCGTGTCCTATATATTAGGATGATGATGTCCCCTTGAGGATCTCATAAGGTTCATCATGTAAACCCTGCTGGTGGACTTGGTCCGATATGATGAAAAGGTTGAGTGGTACTACTCATGGAATTAGATGTTGATTAATTAATGGTCAGTAAATTAATTAATTGACGGACATTCGAGATCTTAAACACGGGGAGAAAATGTACATATAATATATGGATCCCATATTAACTTATGGGGGTTGGTGAGGTAGATCAATGATAATCCTTTAGTGGATTGTATTATCATTAATGGATCGGACTTTATGTGGGCTTGATCCATTGGGTGGCCAAGATCCAACTCCTCCTCATGGTCCATATTGTAGTCTATTAAAACTTCATGAAGCCTAGATCCAATGGATGAAAATAAAACTCTAGAACCAATGGTAGAGATTGAATCTCTAGATCCGACGGTTGAGATTAATTCTCGAGATCCAACGGTTGAGATTAAATCCCTAGAACCAATGGTGGAGATTAAAACAAGGCTTATCCCTAACTCTATAAAAGGAGGCAAGGGGGTGGGCGGCAAACACAATTGAAGAGGGATTAGGGTTGGGCGGCAAGGAGCATGAAGGCTAGTGTTTTTGGAGTTTGCTTTGGGCGGCCACAAATAAGGAATTTATTTCCTTCTTCTTCTTCCATTAGGTGGCCGGTGCCCATCTCTTTCTCCTCTCCCCTTGCCGGCATCCAAACCTTCTCCTTCCCTTCTCCTTGGCCGGTGGAAACAAGGCTTAGGGTCTTCCCTTGGAGCTCTTGGTCGGCATCCATCTTCTTCACCCAATCCTTCTTGGGCGGCGGCAAGCACCAAGTTTGGAGCTTGGTGGTTGGTTGAAAATAGGAGAGTTTTGTTTCTATTCTTCCTCTTGTTCGGAGTGAGCAAGGAAGGAAGATTGGTGATCTAGGAGCTTCAACTTTTGGTAGATCATCGCCCACACGACGTCGAAAAGGAGGAAGGACATACAATAGAAGACTAAGGGGTATAACGTTTGTTTATATTCTTTTGTAAGTTGTCTATATTTGTTCTTCAATTATATATGCATGATATATTCTATTTTGTGGATAATATAACTTGGACCCCGAATATAAACACAAAAGTCGGCGATCCGTACATCGTCTATTCCGCGGCTATTCGTAGAATAGAGGTTGGTTGCTAGAACAACAAGTTTGTTCAAGTGACTACTCTAATCAAATAGAACGACGATGAAACAGTTGCTTGGGTAATCCCTTTTGTCTAAGATTAAATTTTTTTATCCAGGGACGTGGAAGGGATCGCCATGAACAAGCGACCGAGTTGAAGTGGGAAGTGAAGTTTCCTACCTTCAATCGGATCTCTCCAGTTTTGGATTGATGTCTCAAAATTAATCGGATCTCATTGGACGATTAGGATCGATCAGGATCGATCAGATCTGCTTCCTTAGATATGATTACTTTAGATCTGCATCAATGGTTCATATTGTTTCTGTTTGATCTCTCTCTTTTGGTCTTGAAATCAAGACCAACTTGGTTTGACTTGACTCGAATCATGGCTCCTTTTCGTTGGTGCAACAATGCTCCAAGCATTTATATGTTTTGATGTTTGGCTAATCATCTAAGTTAGGCAATATCTTGTGATCTAATTACGAATGTGTTTAAGTGACAGGGAAATCCAAGGATGAAGACTTGGTAAAAGGAAGTCCAAGTATGATCTTGGCAAAGGAAGTCCAAGGGATGGACTTGGCGGCATAAGACCAAGCTTGTAGTCTTGGCAGCATAAAGTCCAAAGTGAACCTTGGCAAAGGAAGTCCAAAGTAAAGTCTTGGCAGCATAAGTCCAAGCTTGTAGTCTTGGAGGCGTAAAGTCCAAGCATTTGGCAACCCAAGACATGACGAAATCGAAGGAAGCTCTTGGAAGCAAAGCGCAAAGGATGAACAAGTCGCGGACTCGGAGGGATCCTGAAGGCGCAAGGCTTAATGAGGAGCTAGAAGGTTGAGTCTATGTAAAACACCGGAAAAAAAAAAAAAATTAATAATAATAATAATAAAGCATGGTTAGGGATTTAGTTAAATTTAACTTAGGCTTAATGGTAATTACTTAATTGGAATCAAGGTTTAATTCCTATTGGGTTTTAAATCCAACCCTATAATAAAATTAAATCCGATCCGGTATCTTTATTAATGCCGAGCGTTAATATGCTGCGCTTTCTCCTCGCGAGAATGTGGAGCTACCGATGCGATTCTTTCCTCTCTTCGCCGACGCCGCGAGCTCTTCTCCTTCTCTTTGTTGCCGCCGCCAAATCTTTGGCCTCGCTCTTCGATCGTCGGTGCCCCAAGCCAGCCGCGAGCTCTCCCCTGCCCCTCGACGCCGGTTGTCGCCACCACGAGTCCAGCGTTGGCGACGCGAGGGAGTCGGCGATGGGCTAGATCTAGGGTTGGATTCCTTGCTGCCGATCTCTTCGGTCTCGACTTCTAGGGCTTTTCCCCAATCGTCGCCGGAGAGGCGTGTTGGTCGCCAGCCTTGCCGAAGGTGCCCATCGAACGCCGACGATCGATTGCTCGCCCACCCGTGATGTTCCCCCTCACGATCTCACTCGAGCGTCGACGGTGTTCCCCTCTTTGTTTCTTCTGTTTCAACGACAGCCGGTTGCCACCTCGACACAGCGGCAGCACCACCACCCGACTCCTCTGCCACCGACGCCGTGCCTCCTCTCCCAACGCAGCCGTCGTTGTGTCACCCTCCGTCGATTCAAGCAGCAAGGAGCACTGACCCCCTTTCCTTGCTCGCGTTCCTATCATCGACCAACGACAACTTCATCTACTGCGTCTTTCCTGATTAGAATTGGAGCTGGTGAACAGGGGTAATGGAGGGTGGTTCTTGGGGATTTGGGGCAATTTCTAATCGAGCACGCCCAAAGATTGATCTGTGATTGTTGTGGTGAGAGTGCTCCCATTCTAATTCTGATGGTTCAAGAGAATAGAGGTAACGATGTGTGGAATTTTGATTAATTAAATTTGGTACAAACCTATACGATTGATTGGCTTGATTGCTAGGTTTAGCTAATCTGATGGGATTTGCTTGCAGTTAAATTGACTGGGCAGATTAGGTTTCTCGTAAATTGGATCAAGAAACTGTGAAAGGAAGCTAAACTTGGTAAGTACGAATTCGGATTATTATAGAGGTGTAGTTGCTATAGATCTGATGGATGGATTTGTATATTTGTCGTGTGCTTGAATTTAATTGTAAATGATGATATTTACAGGACGTGGATACGAGGCAGATCCACAGACGTGAAGATATTTATTTCGCAGAGCTATTTAACAGGTGGGTAATTTCCTACCTGGTCCGGGTAGTTGTTTTTCATTCAGATTTAGTCATTGATATGAGCATGTTAGGTGTTCATATTACCTTGATCATGTTCTTTTTATCGTATGCTTGATCTTCTACCATCGGCTATTAACTCCATTGTTGATATCATGTTTATTTTATCATGATTAGGAGTATATATATAGGTGATGTAAGTAACTTAGAATTTGTTTAAGTTAAGTGCAAAGAGTAAAGTCCGGATGACAACCTGATTGTATATTGGGCAAAAAGGTCATCCGTAGGTAGATAATGACTTTAACCTAGGGTTAGTTCTAGTACCCTTAGGATATATGTTACCACCGAACATGTGTTGTGTAAATGGTCAAAGGAATGATACTTAGGGTATCGCTACGGACCGGTGGTCCTAGCTTGTTATAATCAGATGGGTACGACTCTCTACAGGATAGAGAGTGCGTCGAGTAGATTGGTATGACTCTCTACAGGATAGAGAGTCTATGGTAGACGTCTGTATGTGAGACATTGCATTCATGCATTTACATGCATCTTGGCGCGAGGTCTCCCTTGTGGTTGAGAGGGTCGCCTATCATCTGCCTCCGGTTACTCATAGGAGGAGAATGCTTAGGTGTGGCGAGCATTGAGGTGCCGCACTCTACCACTATAGGCGGTGGTAGTTGGATTTGCGTCTTCAGTAGTCCTGCGTGTGTGGTACTCGACCACTCATGGGTAGTATTTGTCGGAGTGACCAACGTGAGGACCCCCATCGTGTAGCTTGCTCTTTACGCTTATATGCTACTCGATCATCTGCCCCACCGGCCACTCGAGAGTAGTGGTTGGTGTTGAGTTAGGGACGATTGTCATGCTCGAGCCACCGAGGCCACTGGGTCGTGGTAGCTTTAGGGTGAGCCGACATGACCATGCATCTTTGCATAAGGTATCGATGGCGTTTTGCATATTACCATATATATATACATATATGTATATATATATATATGGTTGGTTGAGATTAATATATATATATTGATACAGTCTATATATATATATATATATATCTGATTATTGTGATGTTGCATTTGGTTGTACTATGCTTGTTGCATTTTGGGTGGACATCATATTCATGCATGTTTCTTACATATGTTATACTCTGATTGTATGGATCTTTGGTATGTGTTGGATAGACCACTAGATACCTTGACCGTAGCTAGAGTTTATTTTTGAGTTGATCTACTCTTCTGTATATATATATATGTTGGATATATGTTTGAGTTGGATCGAGTAGCGTGCGAACTTGAGTATACTGCATGTTTTATATTATTCATTCGTTCGGTATAGGCTTGTATTTATATACTATCTTGATATACCTGTTGTATTTCTAGATTATGTTGTTAAATACATGTGATATGACATATATACATGTTTTCTATTACTCTTTGAGTTTTACTCACCACCCCTCGCGGACCACAGGTTTTTACATGCCGAGTAGCAGTCGACCGTGATGGACTTGGAGCACATTGGCCGGCATCGTCTCATCTCAACTCCGAGAGTCCGAGTTTTGAGTCTTCCGTATGTTTTGGTTATGTATTCGAGTTATGTGATGTACGCACATGTTGGTGCGGGTTTTAGCGAGGTTTCTTTATGTTACAGTGTTAGTCATACGGTATGCACTTTGTGGATTGTATTGTGGTCCCGTTGTTTCATTGTGTTTTTAGTTATATGTTATGTTCTTATATGTATATGTTATTATTATTGTGGCCTCACGGGCCTTGTATTAACCCGAAATGTTGCCACGCATGTGGGAGGTCTTGTCCGTTTGATTTTCGGTCGGCATGCTCTCGGCGTGACAACTTTAGTGGTATCAGAGCCCAAGGTTCTGCGATGCCATATTATGTTGTTTTTGGAGTCGAGTCTTGGATTCTCGGGAGTCGATTTATTCGGTTTTGGTTTTCTGAGATGAGATGAGCAATGACTGAGCTCCAAGCAAAGACGAGGTAAGAATTCAAAACTTGTGGTTTAGTAGATATTTATCTAAACTTGATCAGTAGGTGTATACAATAGAGTTATGACACCTGTGTAGACTTTTAGTAGGGGTCGTCCACCGAGACGATCAACTGGAGTTACCTTAGTGTTTATACTCCCGGTTTGTGCCTATGCATTTAGATGCTTATAACGAGAATAACACTGTAGTTTGTTGGTTATTGTTAAATAGCAGTGGTATGTATTGACCCGGAAGCGACACATTAAGTTTGTGAGTCTTGAACCCTGTCGAGAAGGTGATTTACCTTTGAGGCCGTGATCGAGTCGAAAATAGGGGCCAAGTCGTCACATTTATTATGGAAATCGAGACTACAGTCTTAGAGATTTCCACTAATCATGTTAGTCGGATCATTACATGGGTAATGAATAGACTTAGACTATTGTTGATGCGGATAGCGGAAGGCTAGGTTACGGTGATTTCATAGGATTTTATCACTGAGTTGTTAAATGCTTAGTTGTATAACTTTGAGAGTACTTTTAAGCACTTAACTCATGTTATCGATAAAGAAGAGTTGTTTGCATTCCATTATCGGATTAAGCCGATATTTGGTGGAAAATGCAGAAAAATGACATTGGAAATAATATATATCACTTGATCATGGTTTAGTGATGTTGAAAGAGTATTTCCCGTGTCACTTTTAGTGACGCATTGTAAGAATTCTTGAGCTTTAAGAAAGAGGGATCAGTTAGTAATAGAGTACTGTGCAGAGTCGTGAGACTTGCCGAGGTTACGACCACCTAATAGCTCAAGTAGATGAATGGATGATTTAAGCCACTCCGAGTTATTGTCTTATAGTTGGATTAGGATCTTTGGGATCTTCTATCAGATCCTGTCTAAAGACGTTGGATTGAGAAGGGAGTTTAGGAATGACTCCGTATAAGTGTTTAGGTGATGAAGATCGATAAGCAGATATTGCAAGTCAGATAAAGGAGCAAGATCGGAGTCAGAGGCCTTGGGGCTACTTTCCGATTATAGAAGACCAATCGAAGATCATCAGAAGGTTCTTGTGGATATCAGCAAAATCAGAACAAAGACTCCGAAGGAATTGTGTGCGTACAGTGCGGACCACAAAGACACGCAGCCGTTATCTGTTGAAGCATCTGTTGCTATTGTGAGCAACCGGTACAGTGGAGGAAGTATACTTTGAAGACACAGTTGAAGACTATCGATGGTGTTCCAGGAGGAAGATGCATTGTCTCGACAGCAGAGATCAGCACCGAAGATTGGATTGTTTCATCAGCAACAACCTACTACCTCAGGCGTGGTTGGAGTTCCTTGATACTCCCCTTCAGCAGGGATCAACACAGAAGCAGCATCAGCAGAAGACATTGTAGAAGACTCAGCAGACAACAACAAACAGTTACCTCCAGATGTGATTTGCCTAGTGCAGAGGAGAGAGTATACGACAAAGGTCGTATCTATTCGGTAATCTTCAGTTGCAACTCGTAGGATTTAGGGATGTGATCAGATGATCTAGGAAAATCCCTGGATTATTCGTCGCAAAAATGCAACCGCTTTGTCGCGGACTGTTGGATCTGATCTTATTCTCTTCGGAGAAAGGCCGAGACCTGTGTGGAGCCTTTTGGATTGGATCAACAGATATTTCATCGTTCAGGGTATTACTTTAGTTTACCCTCAATGTTAATATTGAGAGATACTTGTAGTTATGAGTATCTTTGTCTAGAACATTCTCAGTTAGACTAGAAGGGTCCTTTACATCGACTTGTGGGTTGGTGGTATCTCTACCGTCTGGTGAGATGTGGATCAATAATTAAGAAGTCAAGGGATACCCTTAGACTTTAATAGACATACTTTTGTTGTAGACATATCCCTACGGATGGTCAAATTGTCGGAAGTATGGTACGATATGTCTCTCGGATGTGCGTACAATCCAAGAGCCTTTGGATATAGTTTTTGGATGAACTCCTAGGCTTGTCGTTGCTTAGGCAAGTGGAGTAGGCGATCGAAATGATTGCGAAAATAGTCCAGTATCGAAGATCACATATCGAGTGATAATTTTGCTGGTATCAGTGTTGTTAAACACTATAGAAATTGGAATAACGTGAGTTGCGATTATAGGAGATGTTGGAGGGGATATTTATCTATCCCAGTATTCCTCCTTGAGAAGGATCCAGAACTCTTTATTGAAAGAGGGATGGACATTTGAGATTATGCATCGATTATCGATGATGGAATATAGTAGTTATTGTGATGAATATCCTTCGTTATGGATAAATAATCTATTGAGATCAGCCAAAGACACCTGTGTATACTCTAAGGTTGGTTTATGACTAGAGGATTGATATTGTAGTGACATGGTGTCATACGATTATCATTGTCGTTGTGATGATTAATATATATCATCAACTTAGAGTAAAGGGGATGCAGGTGTGTAGAGACGCCAATTTCATACTTAGTATGAATTTTATAAGTTGTGATTAAGTTGTTAGATTAATTAACGATTTAGTCGTCACTGGATTTGAGAATCGTGTATCTTGAACACGATTGGATCCTTTTGTGGTTGTTGGAGTTGCGCAGTCGACCACCGTAGTGGTTGTTTCCTTGTATTGATTTTGTTATTCCTACGAATGTGGATGGGATGCTTTTAAGCATTAGTATACCGAACTTGTTTGGCAAAGGTAATGTTGGAAATTATTTAGTGAAGTGGTGAAACCGGTTATGAGACCTAGATGGTGGTTAACTTTTACGCAAGTATTAGTTAATCCTTTAGGAGTGGATAAAAGGAGGTGAAGTAGCGGATCGTCGTTTGAGATCGGAATGATTACGATGCGAGTTGAATGAGGCATATCTTATGCCTATGTCGATTAAGAAACTACAAGATAGTCATCATATACATGGCGTGACTTTAGTAGTTATTATGCGGATTTATGGATATATGGGCGAGGAATGCTCATGGGATTTTAACTAACTCTTGGGTAGCTAGTATAAAGTTGCTAGAATGCGAATAGTTGTAATTTGCGAGAGTTGATCGCTATAGTCTCCCATGCACTTATAGAGTGCGTGGTGGAGTGGAATTTTTGGACGACAGATGGACTTCTCTTTTGAGAAGATAATTTTCCCCATCTCTGATAAGGATAGTGGGTTCTGGGGTTGCAGTGTTTAAGGAAGAGTTGCTACAGAGAGCACATAATTCGCGATGGGCTATATACCCTGGTGGTACTCAGATGTACCGAGAGTTGAAACGTTTATACTAGTGGAATGGTATAAAGAGAGTTATCGCAGATGTTGCTGCTCGATGTTTAGTATGCCAGCGGGTGAAGGCTGAACCTCAAAAAACTTGATGGATTGCTCTAGAAAATTCCGATTCCGGAATGGAAGTGGGAGCATATCACGATTGATTGCGTTACAGGATTGTTTAGAACCCGTAAAAGACATGATGTGATTTGGGTGATTGTGGATCGACTGACCAAATCAGCTCATTTCCTTCATATTCGTGGGTCATACCTATTGGATCATTTGGTAGAGTTGTATTAAGAAAGATTATCGATCAGTACTTTTGAGTACTATATCCGATAGAGACCCGCGATTTACCTTGCGATTTTTGGAGAGTCTGCACCAGACTATGGGCACAGAGCTTCGGCTTAGTGCAACGTTTCATCCGAAGACAGATGAACAGTCTGAGTGTATCATTCAGACGTCGAAGGATCTATTAAGATTTTGTGTCATGAATTATGAGAGTAGTGGGGAGGATCACATTCCTTTAGTGGAATTTAACTATGAGGACAGGTATCACTTCCATTCAGATGAATCCTTCGGAGACCCTATACGTTAGACTCTGAAAATCTCCCGTGTTGTGGGAGGAAGTCGGGGAAATGATAGATATTGGGGGCCACAGAGTATCCAACATGATGCAGAGTTGGTGCGTGTCATCTGATGATGGTTATAAGAGACACAAGGTCGGCCGTGAAGAGTTACGCATCAAGGCAAAGACCTTTAGAAATTCTCAGTTGGGGAATAGGTATTTCTGCGTGTTTCACCTTCGAAAGGGGTGAAACGATTTGGGTCGCAAGGAGCGACAGTAGCGGAACAAGACCATCCGACTCGTAAAGATTGGATGACAGTATCCTACTGATGAGGGGACTATATGAGAGCTGGAAGATACTATTCGAGCTCGATACCCTCATTTGTTTGTTTGAGGTATGTGGTTATTTCAGAAACCTTCTTGAATTAATTTTCACATTTAAGTACGAAATTTGGGGACCAAATTTTAATAAGCGGGGGAGAATGTAAAACACCGGAAAAAAAAAAATTAATAATAATAATAATAAAGCATGGTTAGGGATTTAGTTAAATTTAACTTAGGCTTAATGGTAATTACTTAATTGGAATCAAGGTTTAATTCCTATTGGGTTTTAAATCCAACCCTATAATAAAATTAAATCCGATCCGGTATCTTTATTAATGCCGAGCGTTAATATGCGTTGCAGTTTTCTCCTCGCGACCGAATGTGGAGCGCTGATGCGATTTCTTTCCTCTTCGCCTTCGACGCGCGAGCTCTTCTCCTTCTCTTTGTTGCCGCCGCCAAATCTTTGGCCTCGCTCTTCGATCGTCGGTGCCCCAAGCCAGCCGCGAGCTCTCCCCTGCCCCTCGACGCCGGTTGTCGCCACCACGAGTCCAGCGTTGGCGACGCGAGGGAGTCGGCGACGGGCTAGATCTAGGGTTGGATTCCTTGCTGCCGATCTCTTCGGTCTCGACTTCTAGGGCTTTTCCCCAATCGTCGCCGGAGAGGCGTGTTGGTCGCCAGCCTTGCCGAAGGTGCCCATCGAACGCCGACAGCAGCAGTCGATTGCTCTGCCCGCTGCACCGGCAGTGTTCCCCCTCACGATCTCACTCGAGCGTCGACGGTGTTCCCCTCTTTGTTTCTTCTGTTTCAACGACAGCCGGTTGCCACCCCGACACAGCGGCAGCACCACCACCCGACTCCTCTGCCACCGACGCCGTGCCTCCTCTCCCAACGCAGCCGTCGTTGTGTCACCCTCCGTCGATTCAAGCAGCAAGGAGCACTGACCCCCTTTCCTTGCTCGCGTTCCTATCATCGACCAACGACAACTTCATCTACTGCGTCTTTCCTGATTAGAATTGGAGCTGGTGAACAGGGGTAATGGAGGGTTGGTTGCCGAGGGATTTGGGGCAATTTCCTAATCTGGAGCACAGCCAAAGATTGACTGTGTGATTGTTGTGGTGGAGAGTGCTCCCATTCTAATTACAGTGGTTCAAGAGAATAGAGGTAACGATGTGTGGAATTTTGATTAATTAAATTTGGTACAAACCTATACGATTGATTGGCTTGATTGCTAGGTTTAGCTAATCTGATGGGATTTGCTTGCAGTTAAATTGACTGGGCAGATTAGGTTTCTCGTAAATTGGATCAAGAAACTGTGAAAGGAAGCTAAACTTGGTAAGTACGAATTCGGATTATTATAGAGGTGTAGTTGCTATAGATCTGATGGATGGATTTGTATATTTGTCGTGTGCTTGAATTTAATTGTAAATGATGATATTTACAGGACGTGGATACGAGGCAGATCCACAGACGTGAAGATATTTATTTCGCAGAGCTATTTAACAGGTGGGTAATTTCCTACCTGGTCCGGGTAGTTGTTTTTCATTCAGATTTAGTCATTGATATGAGCATGTTAGGTGTTCATATTACCTTGATCATGTTCTTTTTATCGTATGCTTGATCTTCTACCATCGGCTATTAACTCCATTGTTGATATCATGTTTATTTTATCATGATTAGGAGTATATATATAGGTGATGTAAGTAACTTAGAATTTGTTTAAGTTAAGTGCAAAGAGTAAAGTCCGGATGACAACCTGATTGTATATTGGGCAAAAAGGTCATCCGTAGGTAGATAATGACTTTAACCTAGGGTTAGTTCTAGTACCCTTAGGATATATGTTACCACCGAACATGTGTTGTGTAAATGGTCAAAGGAATGATACTTAGGGTATCGCTACGGACCGGTGGTCCTAGCTTGTTATAATCAGATGGGTACGACTCTCTACAGGATAGAGAGTGCATCGAGTAGATTAGTATGACTCTCTACTGAGGATAGAGAGTCTATGGTAAACGTCTGTATGTGAGACATTGCATTCATGCATTTACATGCATCTTTGGCGGCAGGTCTCCTTGTGGTTGAGAGGGTCGCCGATCATCCTGCCTCACGCGGTTACTCATAGGAGGAGTAACCGTGTGAGAGCGAGCATTGAGTGCGCACTCTACCACTATAGGCGGTGGTAGTTGGATTTGCGTCTTCGTAGTCCTGCGTGTGTGGTACTCGACCACTCATGGGTAGTATTTGTCGGGTGACCAGCGAGGACCCCATCGTGTAGCTTGCTCTTTCGCTTATATGCTACTCGATCATCACGCCCACTCGGCCACTCGAGAGTAGTGGTTGGTGTTGAGTTGGGGACGATTGTCATGCTCGAGCCACCGAGGCCACCTGAGTCGTGGTAGCTTTAGGGTGGAGCCGACATGACCATGCATCTTTGCATAGCCGTATCGATGGCGTTTGCATATTACCATATATATATACATATATGCATATATATATATATATATATGGATAGTTGAGATTAATATATATATATGGATACGATCTATATATATATATATCGATTATTGTGATGTTGCATTTGGTTGTACTATGCTTGTTGCATTTGGGTGGACATCATATTCATGCATGTTTCTTACATATGTTATCTGATTGTTATCGGATATTGGTATGTGTTGGATAGACCACTAGATACCTTGACACTGTAGCTAGAGTTTATTTTGAGTTGATCTACTCTTCTGTTGTATATATATATATGTTGGATATGTTGAATTTGGATCCGAGTAGCGTGGCACTTGAGTATGTCCGCATGTTTTATGTTGTTCATTCATTTAGACGGTATATGATTGTATTTATATACTATCTTTGATATACTGTTGTATTTCTAGAAAATGTAGTCGAAATACAAGTGATATGACATATATACATGAATTATATTAACTGCTGAGTTTTACTCACCACCCCACGCGGACCACAGGTTTTCATGCGCCTGTGTAATGTAGCCGACTTGATGGACTTGGAGCACCGCTGGCTGGCATCGTCTCATCTCAACTCCGAGAGTCCGAGTTTTTGAGTCTTCCGTATGTTTTGGTTATGTATTCTGAGTTATGTGATGTACGCACATGTTGGTGCGGGTTTTGACGAGGTTTCTTTATGTTCTGGTGTTAGTCATACCGGTATGCACTTTGTGGATTGTATTGTGGTCCCGTTGTTTCCGCTGTGTTTTTCGTTATGTTGTTATGTTCTTATATGTATATGTTATTATTGTTGTGGCCTACGGGCCTTGTATTAACCCGAAATGTTGCCACGTACAGGGGAGGTGCTGTCCGTTTGATTTTCGGTTCGGCATGCTCTCGGGGCGTGACAACTTTAGTACAAGATCACTTGGTTACCAGGATTCATAAACTTTAGTACTTAGCCTGGAGGTCTAGAGTTCGAATCCTGGGGAAGGCAAAAACCCACTTCCAGGGGTGGGAAGTCCAGGTGAGTAACGACGGGCCAACAGGGGCGACGGTCGTCGACCAATAGGGGTCGCCGAATTCCGCCAACAGGGGCGACGGTCGTCGACCAATAGGGGTCGTCGAATTCCGCCAATAGGGGCCCGATCGTTACAGTCTAGGTCTAGGGAATAAAATCAAGTATGAATTACTCATACTTGATGAGTATCAGTCGACTGGTACGATGTATCACCGACCGTCGAGCGTTCGACTAAGTCGGTGAAACCACGACCATCGATCGGACCGCCTTGATCGACGATCGGCCGATCTGCGATCGATCGATGCCTTGATCGGAGCGGTCGGATCGATCTGCGATCGATCGACGCCAAGGGCATCGATCGGTGATCAAGGGAAATATCGCCCGCAATGCGGTCTCACTCGACTCGCCTTGATCACTCGATCGATCACCCCATCACGATCGGTGATGGAGGGATCGGTCGATCACCTGGCCGTTGAGAGATTGCGGCTACGAATCTCGCTGAGATCGTGATTTCGAGCCGTTGGCCCGGCGGCGATCGTGATGGTATGCATCAGTCGACTGATCGACGCCCAATGGGAAAAACAACCCCTCTTCTATAAAAAGGGGTCATGGGGAGCTTGGTGAACCTAGTGCTCTTGCTCCTAACTATACTCTCGTGCTCACCAAGCCTTCCAAGTGTTTTTAGTGATTTAAATCCTCCTCTTCTCTTGTTCTTGATCATCCATCATTGTTAAGAAGAGGAGAGCATTGTAAGAAAGGTTTCTCCACCTTGGTTCACCCAAAGGAGGTTCTAGTGAAGGTTGATTAGGGCTAATCCACCTTACGGATTGCCGTGGAGTAGGAGCGTCATCTCCGAACCACATACATCGGGTGTTAGCCTTGTTCTTGCTTTGATTTGTGTTTATATTTTGTATTGCTTCCGCTAACATTTTTGTAGAAAAGAAGAAAGGCTAATCACCCCCCCCCCCTCTAGCCATTCCAAGGGTCCTAACAAGTGGTATCAGAGCCCGGATAGCTTGGAAGATCTCACCATCAACCAAGACATCGATGGCTCTTCAAGAGGGATATAGCATCGCCAAGCCACCGCTCTTCGATGGGAGTCATTTTGCGTATTGGAAAGGTAGGATGAAGTACTATCTTATGAGTAATATTGAAATTTGGCATAGTGTTGTAGATGACTTCGAGGAACCGGTGGATGAACATGGACATCCTATTCCAAGCAAGGATTGGACAAGAGAAATAAACAAGAAATTTGAATCAAATGCAAAGGCCGTCCTCACCATCCAATGCGGCGTCACAATGGAGCAACTCAACAAGGTGGGACCTTTTGAATCCGCCAAGGAGCTATGGGAAAAGTTCATTGAGCTAAATGAAGGTTCCAAGGAATCAAAGAGGGCCAAGAAGGACCTATTAATTGGACAACTTCAAGCCTTCCAAATGAAGATGCATGAAACCGTAAGTCAAATGCATGGAAGGTTCAAGGAAATTGTAAACGGACTCCATATCATAGGTGAGCGAGTTGAAAACCGGGATTTGGTAAGGTATATTTTACAAGCATTTCCTAGAAATTCTTTATGGACTTCAATAGTTGATGCCATTAAGGTAACTAGGGATTTATCTCAAATTAAAATTGATGAATTATTTTATGAGTTTGAATTACATGAGCAAACTAACATGTCCTCTAAGGAAAAGGGTTTAGCTCTATTTGTTGAAAAGAAGGACAAGAAAGAAAAGAAGAAGAAGGAAAGAAAAGAAGCATCATCATCATCCGAGTCGGAGGATGAGTCAAGAAGCGATGGGGACTCATCTAGTGAAATGACAAATTTCGTCAAGAAGCTTTATAGAAAGTCAAGAGAGTTCAAGAATAGAGAAGCAAGGAAGGGGTCTATTCCTCAAAAGGTAAATTTAATGGTAATTCAAGTTTTAGCAATAATGTGATTTGCCATGCTTGCAATAAGAAGGGGCATATAAAGCCGAATTGTCCGGAGCTAAAGAAGAAGGAGGAAAAGGAAAAGAAAAAGAAGGACAAGAAGGAAAAGAAGAAGAAGGAGGCCATGGTGGCTCAAACCACATGGGACACACCAAGTGTTGAAGACTCTTCATCCGATGATGAGCTTTGCCACATCACTTGCCATGTGGCACTCATGGCATTAGAAGATGATTCCGGCACATCAAGTCAAGAAGATTCTTCAAGTGATGAATCGTCATCTAGTGACGATGAGGTAATGAATTCTCCCAAGGTTATGCTTCTCTATAAATCAATTGCTTATCTTAAAGAAGCTCTAGATAAGTCAAAATCTAAGGTTAAGAGCATGAAGGTAGAACTAAAGGCCATTAGGAATGAAAAGCCTTCACATATTGACTCTTGCATGCTTAGGGAAGAAAATGACAAACTTAAGGATGAGGTTAGTGAATTGAAAGCATGTTTAGAAAAATTTTCAAATGGCTCAAAGTGTCTTGATATGATTCTTAGTAGACAAAGAGCGGTTTATAACAAGGCCGGGATAGGATATAAGCCAAAAGAAAAAGAAGTTGCTTATATTTCATTAATTAATAGGAAAGCAACCATTAAGGGTAAGGTTAAGAAAGCTTGGGTACCTAAGAAGTTTTTACTTAATGTTACCGGTCCAAATGTTTGGGTACCAAAAGCTTGTGTTTTTCATGTGATTTAGGTAGGAGAGCGAGGTATGTGGATTGTGGATAGCGGTTGCTCAACACATATGACCGGAGATGTGAGCAAGTTCTCCACAATTAAATATGTGAAGAAAGGAGCGGTGTCCTTTAGGAATAGTGGAAAACTCAAGATATTAGGTAGAGGTACAATTGAGGTATCCCCTAAAATTGTTATTCACAAAGTATTGCTAGTTGAAAATATGAAATTTAATTTATTAAGTGTTAGTCAACTTTGTGATGCAAACTATCATGTCTTTTTTGAATCCTCTAAATGCATGATTAAACACAAGGAATTAAATGATTGTATGTTAGTTGGATATAGGAAATCAAACATCTATTATGTTGATCTTTCATATGCTTCTAACATTTCTACTAAGTGTTTTGTTGCAAAAGAAGAGGAAAGTTGGCTATGGCATAGAAGATTGGGGCATATCAACATGAAAAACATAGCCAAGGTAGCCAAGATGGAGTTGGTCAAAGGGCTACCAAAGATCAAGTATGTCAAGAACAAATTGTGTGATGCATGCCAAGAAGGAAAACAAACAAAGGCATCACACAAAGGTAAAACCCTAACCAATACCTCTTTACCATTAGAATTATTGCATCTTGACTTATTTGATTGCCATAGTACTCCATCTTTAAATGGTAATAAATATTGTTTGGTTATAGTAAATATTGTTTGGTCTATTTTATGAAACATAAGGATGATACCTTAGAAATAATCATAGGATTTAGTAAAAGGGTTGAAAATGAAAAGAGTCTCAAAATCAACCGAATCCGTAGTGATCATGGTGGTGAATTTGAAAATCTAAAATTTTCACAATTTTGTTTAGAGCAAGGGTACAAGCATGAGTTCTCTTGTCCTAGAACACCCCAACAAAATGGGGTGGTGGAAAGGAGAAATCGTGCCCTACAAGAGGCGGCTAGGACTATGCTTAATGCATATTCTCTACCTAGCTACTTGTGGGCGGAAGCGGTTAATACCGCTTGCTATATCCAAAATAGGGTTCAAATCCATAGGTTTTTAGGAAAAACACCATTTGAATTATGGAATGGGACTATACCCATAATTCATTATTTCAAAGTCTTTGGATGTAAAGTTTATATTCTAAACACCAAAGATAACTTAAGAAAATTTGAATCAAAAGCGGATGAGGGAATCCTAGTTGGATACTCATCCACAAGTAGAGGGTATAGAGTCTACAATAAGAGAACCAAAGGGATTGAGGAGTCTTCCAATGTTCAATTTGATGAAACTACTAGTACCTACCTAGAAAGTCCTCCATTGATAAGGATATTAATGACAATAATCAAGACATTAAAAACTTCAAAATTTGACCATTAGGGTAATGATCAAGGGGAAGAGGAGACTCCGATGATGAAAGAAGGGTGGAAGATAACAATGATCAAATTGAAATCCCTTCTAGAAACCTAAGAATTCATCAAGATCATCCACTTGACCAAGTAGTAGGAGATCTATCTCAAGGAGTAAGAACTAGGTCATTTCATAGACCTCCTACTAGTCAAGTTGCTCTTATCTCACAAATTGAGCCCAAATCGATCAATGATGCATTACATGATCCGGATTGGATTTTGGCAATGCAAGATGAATTGGCTCAATTTGAGAGAAGTCAAGTGGGAATTAGTACCTAGACCCAATGATAGCACCATAATTACTACAAGATGGGTCTTTAGGAATAAGCTAGATGATCAAGGAAATATCACTAGAAATAAAGCTAGGTTGGTTGCTAGGGATTCAATCAAGTTGAGGGGACTATGATGAAACTTATGCCCGGTTGCAAGGTTAGAATCTATTAGGATTCTCTTAGGGTATGCTTCCTACATGGGATTTAAACTTTACCAAATGGATGTTAAATCGGCATTCGTAAATGGTTTTATTAAGGAGGAAGTATATGTAGAGCAACCACCCGGATTTGAGAACATAGATTATCCAAATCATGTATGTAAGCTTAGGAAAGCATTATATGGGTTAAAACAAGCTCCCCGGGCATGGTATGAAAGATTGTCATCCTTCTTAATTTCTAAGGATTTTAGAAGAGGCCAAGTAGATCAAACTTTGTTTATAAAGTCAATGTTAAAAGATATATTCATAGCCCAAGTATATGTTGATGATATCATTTTTGGGTCAACAAATGATGATCTTCTTCAAGACTTTATAAAAAATATGGAAAATGAATTTGAAATGAGTTTGGTTGGAGAGCTTACCTTTTTCCTAGGTTTACAAGTCAAACAAACCAATGAGGGTATTCATATTTATCAAACCAAATATGCAAATGAAATGATCAAGAAATTTGGTTTGGAAAATGCCAAAATTGTAACCACTCCTATAGCCACTAGCACTAGAATAGATAGTGATCATGAAGGTAAATCAATTGATCTTAAACTGTATAGGAGTATGATTGGTAGCTTACTATACCTAACCGCTAGTAGATCCGACATTTTATTTGCGGTAGGTATGTGTGCAAGATACCAATCTTGTGCCAAAGAATCACATTTGGTAGCCGTCAAAAGAATATTAAGATATATTAAAGGCACCCTAAATGTAGGACTTTGGTATCCTAGGACTAAGTCATTTGAATTACTTGGTTATACCGATTCCGATTATGCCAGGTGCAAATTGGATAGGAAAAGTACTAGTGGTGGATGTCATTTTCTTGGGTCCTCCCTAGTTAGTTGGAGTAGTAGGAAGCAACATTGTGTTGCTTTATCAACCACCGAAGTCGAATATGTGGCTATGGGTGGTTGTGTAGCTCAATTACTTTGGATGAGGCATACTCTTGTAGACTATGAGCTACACTACTCTAACATTAAAGTTTATTGTGATAATGTGAGTACCATCAACTTGACCAAAAATCCGGTACATCACTCTAGGACCAAGCACATTGAAGTGAAACATCACTTCATAAGAGATCATGTGGCAAGAGGGGACATTGAACTTAATTATGTAGAATCTAAGTCCAACCTTGCCGATATCTTCACCAAAGCTCTTCCCGAAAATGAATTTTCATCTTTAAGGAGAGAGCTTGGTATGTGCTTTGTAGAGTAAAATTCTAGGTTTGCATGATCCCATGTTTATATGTTATCTTTATACCCTGATACATCTCACAAAAAGCCTTAAGAAACCTTGATTTTTGTATTGAGACACTTAGAACCATGTGAGATGATAGGGAAGGTGTACTTGGCTCATCATGCTTGTTATGATGCATTACTATGAGCCAATGACACACCTAGAGACATAAATACCTTATGGACCAACCATTGGGAAGGCTTGTATTCAAGTAATGAGTACATAGCTCTAAGAACATGGTTGGAAATTCCAAATCATATATATTTTAAACTATGTTCATTGTATTTTGGAAAACAGTTTTCAAGTGAATCACAAAAGTGATACAAAGTTTGAAAATTCTTTAGAACTTTTGTAAGTTTCTAAATTTGTATCAAACTTGAAATCTGGAAAACATATATTTTTCAAATTACTTTTCCTTAATAAAGTATGATTTCAGAAATGTGTACGCAAAATTTTGTGATTTTTCGAGATTTCTGAAATTTCTACATATTTCGAAAATGTAAAAGGTCGAAATTTCGAATTCAGCATAGCGATCATTGGTTGAATACCATCGTGATACACTTTTTTCTGATAATAAGCTCCATTTTCTGATATTTGGTGTATTTTTGATGTCCTAACACTCTAGTATGATAATGTTGCGTTTTAGGACTGCTTAATACAGTGGTTTAGGGGGAGTTTCAATAAATTCTATCCTTTTATCCCCAAAACCATTGTTGGTGCAAAGTTAGGATTTAACTTTTAAATTTTAGATTATGCTTTGCTTCAAATGTAATTTATATCCTACCTTGGATTAAGGGGGAGCTTAATTTCAATCTAATACCTTAGTCCAAGATCCAACACTCTAAATTATTTCATCCTTCTCTTTTTGATGTATGTCAAAGGGGGAGAAGGAATGCTTAAGTTAGATGATTATGTGTGTATCTTTAAAGACCTAACTTAAATGATTGTCAAACATCAAAAAGGGGGAGATTGTTGGTACAACAATGCTCCAAGCATTTATATGTTTTGATGTTTGGCTAATCATCTAAGTTAGGCAATATCTTGTGATCTAATTACGAATGTGTTTAAGTGACAGGGAAATCCAAGGATGAAGACTTGGTAAAAGGAAGTCCAAGTATGATCTTGGCAAAGGAAGTCCAAGGGATGGACTTGGCGGCATAAGACCAAGCTTGTAGTCTTGGCAGCATAAAGTCCAAAGTGAACCTTGGCAAAGGAAGTCCAAAGTAAAGTCTTGGTAGCATAAGTCCAAGCTTGTAGTCTTGGCGGCGTAAAGTCCAAGCATTTGGCAACCCAAGACATGACGAAATCGAAGGAAGCTCTTGGAAGCAAAGCGCAAAGGATGAACAAGTCGCGGACTCGGAGGGATCCTGAAGGCGCAAGGCTTAATGAGGAGCTAGAAGGTTGAGTCTAGGTCTAGGGAATAAAATCAAGTATGAATTACTCATACTTGATGAGACATGACCGATACGATGTATCACCGACCGTCGGCGTCAACTAAGTCGTGAAACCGACCATCATCACCGCCTTGATCGCAAGCGATCGATATCGCGATCACCGACCGCCAAGGGCATCACCGATCGATCAAGGGAAATATCGCCACAGAATGCAGTCTCACTCGACTGCTGCCTTGATCACTCGACTGATCACCCCATCAGTCGACTGATGGAGGGATCAGTCGACTGATCACCTGGCCGTTGGAGATTGCGGCTACGAATCTCCGCGGAGATCGCATTCGTGGCCGTTGGCTGATCGGCAATGATGGTATGCATCAGTCGACTGATCGACGCCCAACGGGAAAAACATCCCCTCTTCTATAAAAAGGGGCCATGGGGAGCTTGGTGAACCTAGTGCTCTTGCTCCTAACTATACTCTCGTGCTCACCAAGCCTTCCAAGTGTTTTTAGTGATTTAAATCCTCCTCTTCTCTTGTTCTTGATCATCCATCATTGTTAAGAAGAGGAGATCATTGTAAGAAAGGTTTCTCCACCTTGGTTCATCCAAAGGAGGTTCTAGTGAAGGTTGATTAGGGCTAATCCACCTTACGGATTGCCGTGGAGTAGGAGCGTCATCTCCGAACCACGTACATTGGGTGTTAGCCTTGTTCTTGCTTTGATTTGTGTTTATATTTTGTATTGCTTCCGCTAACATTTTTGTAGAAAAGAAGAAAGGCTAATCACCCCCCCTCTAGCCATTCCAAGGGTCCTAACACTTTTAATTTCCTACAAAATCGCATTCATAATATGAGAAATAATATCGTATTTGTAGGAAAATTACAATTAAGCTCAAAATAAATCCAAACTCATAAAACATGCTAACAATCAACAATTAATCACATGAAAGAGTAAAAAGTATCAAATCTAGGAGCAAAAATAATGTACTAAAATGTTGTTATCAGGCACCTAATCATTTCCACCCACTGTAACTATTTTTTTTCTTTTTTCCCTCATAATCTCTTTTTTCTTTTTTCTTCTTTTTTTTTCATTTCTTTTTCTCTCTCTCTTTTGGGATTTTGATTTTTCCAAATGGGCTTCCACAATACGAGCATCTCCAGTAACTAAAATGCTAAATCTAGGGTCACCTATGAATTCCAAAGTACTAGACTACTGAGATGAATCATAACTAGGTATATACTAGACTCTCCCTTTCAGAATATTCATCATGTGTAGGTGTAAAATAAAAGCTATCCAGTGTAAGTCTAGAACATTCATTCAGAGCAAATAAAATAAAATACCACGAGGTAAATGAAGTTAAGCTACCCATGGAAACAACTCATGAAGAAAACTTTTACAAATACTACTCAGGCAACTTATAGGTAGCAAAAACTAAGTGCTAAAAAAAACTAAACATCTAATGCATGAATAAATGAATGATAACTAAAATGCAAACATCAGGAAAGAAATGATTGCTAGAAAAACAAAACTTGGGGTCCCCCCCAAATTAAATGAAAGCATGCCTCTAATATGGTGGACGAGGTGGAAAGTCTAGTAGCCTCAGCATCTCGATATCCTAGGAGAACCTGCTGTTGAGCTGCGATGCCACATGTACATATGGTCGATCTGAGAGCTCGTGGATGCAGTGGCTGCTCAGTGCTCCTCCTCCCTAGCCCACTGTGCCTGCTGGTCTCGCATATGATGCAGCATCTCCTAGCGGTAGGCGGCCTTTGCCTGACGACAGGTAGCCTCCTCCTAAAAGTCGATGCGAGCCTCGTCGAAGAACTCCTTGGCTCACTGAAATTGCTCTCGAAAGCCTTGAAACTCCGCCTAGGTGTAGGCACTCTACTCCTCCCATCATTTCCTCTACGTCTGCTGCTCGGCATATATATCGTTGAAGCACGATCGAATCTCCGAAAAATCATAGGGCGACGTACCTACTCACTACTCAAAAGTAGAAAAAGGTGGTGGTGCAGGTGCAGGCTCATGTCTATGTGGACTAGGTGGGCTCCTATACATGTGTGGACTGGAGGAAGAGTGATGTAGAGGGGGAGAGATGGGTACCGCTGTGGATGGTCCCTCAAATGGCGGGGACTCCACTAACAGGTCTAAATGCCAGTTGGCACGTGTGGTGATGGTGGTACGATCAGGGTCGAGGAACCTAAGGGCTATCAGGTTTTTCCTTACAAAGAATATGGAGTGTTCCTCTCTTACAATCATCTTCATGGTCATACACACTCCTAGGTCGATCCTAGGTCTCCCCTCTATACTATCTAGCACAGTGTAGTCGTACCCCATCCGATGGCAAATGTGGGTAAGTAGGCCTCCCACATTAATCTCTCCTCTCGCTGCTTTGCCCATCTTCACTAAGTGTCTTATGAAATGGGACCCTACATCGATGCTACTCCTTTCTTGTAGCATGTCCCAAAGGCAAAGTAGCTCGCTAGCTCTCACCACACCGTCACTCTCCCCACGTCCAAAAATAGTGCTTGCCAAGATTCGGTGGAGGTATCGAAAAATGGAGTTATGGAGGCGTGATGCTTTGGCCCTAGAAGGGTCGTAAGTGTGCTCTCCTATCAATTCAGTCCAAAAGATTCGAGAGTTGAACCCAATAGGGATTCTTTTCTCTCCCCCACTTGGCAAGCCAAAGCATGAATTCCATTGGTGAAGTATCCATTCATGCTCAATGTTAAATATCCTAAAGGTAATCCTACCCTGTTCGCTCTATCTACCCGTTAAAATTTCCGCTTCTATGGAACTTAAAAACTCTAGAACTATCCTATGGTAGGTTGGGTGTCTTATCCCCATTATCTCTCCCTACCCTATTTTTGCAAATAGGACTTGAATGTCACCAAACAACACTAGGGATTCTAGTACGTCTTCATCAGG
Source organism: Wurfbainia villosa (assembly GCA_025175895.1). Lineage (NCBI taxonomy): Eukaryota > Viridiplantae > Streptophyta > Magnoliopsida > Zingiberales > Zingiberaceae > Wurfbainia > Wurfbainia villosa. The sequence goes on from CM045993.1 coordinate 55,736,739, forward strand.
ATACCTAGTTGCAATGATTTTACTAGTAGAAAGCATGTTATATCTATCCCTATGCTCATTGTTGCGAAAAAGAAGGGCTGGAAGAGTGTTACCTTCCTCCAGAGCTTGAGGGGCATCGATTCTCCTTGCTCGTCACTCTGACACACCAGATCGAGATGCCACGTGCTTGGTCCTCCTCATCCTTACTTCTTTTTGGGCTTCCTAGAGGGTTGGAAAGGCTTTTAAGTCGTGGGGACGAAGGATCCACATGGCAAGGGCAAGAAAATCAAAACACACAGTGCAAATGGGGCGAAAATACATGGGGTGCCCTACTTAACCCTACACACCACAACCATGTGTGCCTCGTGTTGGTCGGGTACGACCGTGGGAAAACATACAGCCAGGCCGTGTGTCCCCTTCTTCTCTCCTTTTATGCACAATAGTCCGAATTTTCTCATACGTTTCACCGTGTATGCTAAAAATTGATTTATTTTTACCTAGCAAAGTTCTTTTCTAGTCCTAATGCTAAATGAAATGGAAATCAAAGTTCAAATTAACCTAAATGCATGAAATACAATCAAAGGAAAACATAACAACTAAACTTAGGTTGCCTCCCAAGAAGCGCTTTGTTTAAGGTCTTTTAGCTTGACCTTATTCCTACATTTCATTTGATGTGTTTGAATCTTGCTCATGGGGGAGCAAGATATTTGCTCACTTTTCACCTCTTGTCTTTTTGTCCTCCATCACTATATCCCTTAAATCTTGCTCGTGGAGGGACCAGATACTTTCTCACCTTTTGCTTCCTACCTTTTGGTCCTCCATTACTATATCTTTTAAATCTTCCTTGTGGAGGGGCAAGATACTTGGGCGCTGCTTTCCTTGACTCGAGGTTGAACATGCTTAGTCTCAATGAATCATCAATATTTTGATCATTATATTCTAAATGTTGTAAATAATTTAACTCACCATAGACATCCTCACCAAAAGATTGATTAGTAGATTCTATTATGTCGAATGAAATTTTACCATTATCAATCACCAAAAGGGTTTTGTTACTAGTAACTAAAGTTTCAGTGAGGGTTCAGGTAGGCTTTACTAGATCCTTGAGGTTAGGAGGTGTTTTCATTGAAGCAATGCACTCCTCGATTAAAGTATCAATTAAATAATCCTCAAGTTCTTCTTCAAGTGGTGATTGAATGGATTGCCCTTCTTTACTTCCTATGTCATCTACGTCTTCCTCATCCATTCGCCCAAACCGAGTCTCCGCCATATTAGGTGTAATCCAGTCATCGAAGGCACATTCTAGTCATTTGGTTTCTTCTTTCTGTTGCATAATCTCTGTAAATTGTAGACTATGCTCCTTGCATTCCCTAGTAGAATTGTCTAGCAAGGCTTCTAAGTGGGGACTTGATTCTGGATAAAATTTGTGTGGTGATTCATAGCTCTCGTTCTCACTTGGGAAATAATATTGAGTCTTTGTCTGCGAATCCCGCCGTTGGAATTCAGTGTTTGCCGCTTGTTCTGTTCGAATGAAATCTTCCATCATCAGCTCAAGTTGGGATTTAGGTAGACAATATTGAGGGTTTAAGTACCCAGGGTCATAACTATATGAATAGGAATCATCTTGTGGTCACTGGTTATAATTGTAGGTGACATCTTCTTGTTCAAATGTGAAGGTTCGAATATATCTGGACAATCATTAACAGTATGCCAAGTTTCACTACAATGCTCACAATAAATGTTACCAAAACTTACAACATTAAATTTATCATAATCATGAGTAAAAGCATGCATCGTTATACACAGGAAATTGTAGGTAAGGAAAGGAATAGCAGTGGGTTGGCAAGAGTCTCCTTTTTTTTTTAAACTAGAGCACTACTAAAAACTGAAAGAAAGAAAGATGTAATTAATCTAAACTACAAATTGAATAGCAAAAATCTAAAATAAAATAAAAATGAAATAATATAAAATAAAGCAAGTAAATAAATCTAATCCTAAGTCTGATCCAATTATCCACCTCTTGATTCGATATCGAATCAATCGGTCCCCCGCAACGGCGCCAAAAACTTGATCTACGTGAATGCGACCTCAAATCTCGCGATGGACACCGTCGAGGACTCGAAGCACATGCTCGCACTCAACGCCCACATGTGCACGGATGTCGTCAAGTAATAAAAAGATTATCGATCCCATAGGGACTGAGATTCGAGTACTGATTTGTTCAGTGGATGTAATTGCTCGGGACTAGAATCTAAGGGTTGTGAATGTGAGGGTTATCGGTGGTCCTACTCAATACGGTGTCACACAGAGGAAGAAAGGAGTTTGCCGCAAGATCTTTTAAAGGGATTTTAGAATTTCGGTTTCGCTTGTGTATCACAAAACATGCTATCAACTGGGCGTTGTCTAAACGTCTAACTATGGTCTTGTGGAAGGGACATCATACACTCTCCCGATGAGCCACCACATCTATCGGGAGCTATCTCTGCCTTACAAGGACTGGATAGGCGGTACAAGGATGTCAAATTAATCCTTGCGACAAACCATTTCTAGTTCTCTCGCATCCTTCTATCCACGATTATAGGAGATGAGGCCAACCCCTAGGTTCTTGTATAAATCCCCTAAATATTAGATACGAGGGTTGTCACCCCTTTTATCGACTAAGTACAGTAGATAAACAACCAAATACACGTTGATATCGGTCTAAACTAATTCCAATTGCAAATTTAAACTCAATACCAGAATTCAATTTGAAGCAACATATCCTACGCACACAATCTACTCCCTAATTCTATAATAGAAGAAACTACTCCATAGATAGGAGCGGAGAAATACAAGGTATGTTCATGCTCAAATAAAGAATGGATAAAGTGCAAGAATAGAAATTTACAATGCCAATGTGGCCTTGTCGCTGGCATTGAAGTGCAGAACTCGGATATCTGGCGGTGTTCTTCCTCCCCATTGTGAGTTCCCTAATCTTTTTAGGGCTTCGGGATGCTATCCCAGCTATCTCACCTCCTCGCTAGGGTTTGGGAGCCCTAGGGCAGCTGCCCCATCATCCGTTAGGGTTTGGGCGGAGCTTCCTTTATATAGACATCAATCTGGAAATCTAGAAAAAATCCCTAATCACATCAATCTGCCTGGCTACCACACGACCATGTGAGAACACATGGCTTGGCAGTGTGTCAGGCTGTACAACCATTTTCTCTCTCTGAACACGACCGTGTGTAGACACACGCCCTAGGCATGTTCCCTTCTGCGTCCAACTGTAAAATATCCTTCTTTTGCTCCAAAAGTGTGTTTTTTTTCCCATGAAATGTTATACTTCACACAAAAGTATAAAGAGTAAATCTCCCAACTAGAAAATAGGAAATGCATTCAAAACAAAGTGAAATATGCATGAAACAAACATAAAATGTAATGAGATGTGAGCGAAAACTAATCCTAATATCGTATATGTTTTGCTCACATCACTAGGGTTTGGAGTTGGCATTGAGAGGCTTGGGAGGCACAAGGAATTAGGGTTTTCCTAGGGTTTCTTTGTATTTCTCTCTTTTGGCCGGCGGAAACAAGCTTCTTCCTCTCCACTTGGCCGACAACAACCTCTACCCTTTCCCTCTCTTTTGGCCGACGGCAAGAGTTAGGGTTTCTTCCCTTGGAGCTCTTGGCCCGTGCCCACACTCTCTCCCTCTCCTTAGGGCCGGCGGACACCAACCTTGGTGGTTGGTGGTTGGCCCAAGAAAGGAGAAGAAATGGGCTTTGGTTATCTTTCTTTATTCAGAGCAAACAAGGAAAGGAAGATACATGATCCAGGAGGCTTCAACTCTTGGAGGATCGTTGCCCACACAACGTCCAAGAGGAGGATAGGTCATACGATAGAAGATCAAGAGGTATATTCTTGTTTGTTTTGATTTTGTTCTTTTTTATCATGAATGTGGTTAATTTACTTGGACCCCGATGATAAACACAAAAATCGGCGATCCATACATCATTTATTCCGCAGCTAATCGAGGAAATGAGTTAGGTTGCTTGAACAACAAGTTTGTTCGAGCGACGACTCAAATTGAGAAGCACGATGATGGATCGGTTGCTTGGGTAATCCATTTTCATCTAGATTAATTTTTTTGTAATCCGACGACGCATGATTGGATCGCCATGCACAAGCGATCGAGGCGAAGCGAGAAGAGAAGCTTCGACCTTCAAGTGGTATCAGAGCCAGATTTCCAGTTTTGTGTGTTTAGGATTCAGTTACTTTTATGCACTTTTCATATATTATGTGTGACATATAATAGTAGGATGTGCGTAGGCTAACTTTTTGGTTGCAGGCATTAGATCCAACTATTATGGCCATATATATGTGTATGTGATTGTATGTGTGTAATCATAATATTATTTGAATCATCGGGGTTGACGAGACTAGTATTTAATTTTTGTAATTAAGTATGACTTTGTTTATCCACTCTTTTATTTTAGTTTACTTTCGATCTAGATTTCATCTACACTCCTTTGTGGAGTATAGGATCGATGGATGTAAATTACAATAATTTTTCTCGGCTTGGATCTCCGGATGGGTTGTACATGGCGTAGGGAGGAGTGGACGAGGTGGCAACACGACTGGAGGCATATTGGAGAACAAAAGCCATAATAGTTGAAAATTTTATTTTTTCATATTTATTGCTTTTGATTTATATGCTTGTTGTGGTTGCATGGTTAAAATTCCTCAATGTTAAATTACTAAGTGAGAGAGGGATATTTTTCTTAAAATTCCCACGGCCTCCATTACAATTTGACATGTGATGCAAACAAACTTGCGTGTTGGCTCTGAGTGCCTTCCTCCATATCGGAAGAGTTTGTTTTGCGGATCACTAGGTCAAATATGGTTATAGGAAGTTATTTAGAAGCGTGTGTACTTCCCCATCGAAAGGTGTTGGTGCAATCGGCCCAGGACTCGAGTTTTACTCGAACTATATTTTGATGTTAGACAAAATGCATGACATGAGATTGTCATGGAAAGTCCAACATGGGTTGGCCACGTAAGTCCAAGTGTGCAGCCTTGGCGGTGAAAGTCCAAGCATGGGGCTTGGCATGAAAAATCCAAGCATGAGGCTTGGTGTGGGAAGTCTTGAGGACTTGGCAAACTCACTAGGCTCGGGGTCCTTGAGTCGGTGAAGGATGACATTACGAAGTCATGCACTTGGTGCATCCAAGGGACCGCCGGACGGGGAGCGAATGGAGTGAGGCCCAAGGGAAGCAAACTTCTAGGGCAAGAGACGTGAAGGATGGCATTTCAAAGTCATGCGCTTGGTGCATCCGAGGGACATAGGCCGAGGGAAGAGAGCTTTAGTGGGGAACTCCATGAGAGATGAGGTGGACTTTTCCAAGTGGCTAAGACTAAGTGTCGGATGCTCAAACATGGTATTTGAGGGTTTACCTGACGGTCGGATGCTCAAACAACTTGGTGTTTGAGGTTTTACCCTGTTAGTGAAAGCCCTAGAGCCAATCATGTGATGATTGTTGTATGGACTTTATTGTATCATATTCCTATTTATAAAGGCATGGTTATTATATTTACTTGTATTGGTGCCAAATAACTAAATATAATAATGTCCTTGAGTAGTAGATTCTTATCTATATCAATCAATTGGTTGAATCGATAATGAGATGATATAGAGAACACTACTCTTAATCATTCCTAGTCGAGTATTAACATTCAGGGACAATGTTAATGGGTAGAGACTAGCATGTAGGTCAACAAGATGACTTGATCTCACAAGTCATGGATATAAGATATCAAGTTGACACATGGGTATGCATTGGAGAATGTATACTGAATGACCCGCCATGAGAAAGTATCATGGATCGTTATATGAGTATCATATACTTTCTCATGTGGCTATTAGTATGACTATTAGTCCTTAGACCTGAAGTCACCATGGTTCCCTACATAAGGAGTTGCATACTTTGGCTTCGTAAAACGTCACCCGTAAATGGGTGGACTATAAAGGCGATTACTGGGTATGTAACAAATTATGCGGAGGGATGTGAGTGATGTAGATGGGATCTATCCCTCCTATATGACGGGGGTGACATCAATATTCTTGATAGAGTGAGACCACGAAGTGCATGGCCATGCCCAAATGAGTCAATATGAGATATTTAGCTCATTTGATTAGAGTGAGTCTACTTGGAGTTCAAGATTTAGATTGTACCGAGGATGACACGGTCTATGGCTCGATTGGTCAATCTAGATGTCAAGGATAGAGGGACATTGTCACATATTGTGAGAGTCACAATTAGTAGTCACAAAGGTGATGTTGGAGCTCAACATTCTTGTAACTTGGGTAGCAATGATGTGTTGCTAGATACCGCTCATTGCTTATGTTCCTAAATCGGTTTAGGGACATTGCCAACATTACAAGAACCTATAGGGTCACACACATAAGAGCAATTAGATGGAGATTAGGTTCATATGATGAACCATGAGGATTAGGTTCATGGGATGAACCAAATTGGATTAAGAGTAATCCAAATTAGACTAATTGAGTTAGACTCAAGTTGATTCAAGTGTTGAATGAGTCTAATTTAGATTTGATTCATCAAATCAATTTAAATTAAATGAATAGAGATTCATTAAATTAAATTGACTTGAGTCAAGTGGTTAGATTTGATCAACCATGGGAGATTAGAGGTCAAGTTTGACTTGACTTGAGAGGGAAGATGAAAGGTCAAGTTTGACTTGACCAAATGTCATGTCATGATGATGACTTGGCATGGCCGGCCAATGATGATGCTCCACATCATCATTGACTTTGTCAATTGGTGCCACATCATGAGGGAGACCAAGGGTCATGGGAGTTACATGCATGCATGTAACCCCCTTCCTTGAAGTGGCCGGCCACTTTAGGGGTTTTAAAGTGGGAATTCATTTGGTGAGTTACTTATTCCATCATCTTCAACCTTGGATCATCTTCCTCTCAAGCTCTCTCCCTCTCCCAACCTCCTTGGCCGAAATTCCTAAAGGAGTGCTAGCACACTCTAAGGCATTTTTCTCCACCTATTGCTTGTGTGGATACCAATAGAGGAGTGTGCACTTGACACTCTCGAGTTCCGGCAACCTTTTGGACGAGCGAGATTTGCGAAGGGCATCGCATCGAGGGTAATGATCTCACCTCTTAGATCTAAGGTAGATATAGGGTTTTAGTAAGCACATACATGTTTTATAATTTTTATACTTCGCACGGATCCGTGGCCGGGGCTTCCGAGGTTTCCGCAACGCAAAAAGCGGTTTTTGCGGGTCGAAAAAACCCAACAGTGGTATCAGAGCCACGTGCGAAGCATGTATGTGTTTCATCTTTGTAATTTTTGTATTAGATATAAAAATTACAGATTTATATGTTTGTGTAAGTTTCCTAATTTTATAGATTTTTTGGGTATTTTTCTCAAAGAGTCGAAGCAACTAGTGTTGGGACACTTGTAGGCTTCAACCGTCGAGAAAAACTCTCTGAAACAGTGAGTTCTCGCTTTAGGTTTTTGGGACAGTGACTTAAGTCGCTATAGGATCGTAGTAGGGACACTCGCAAAGTTAATTTTGCGAGTATGGGCGCTGCCCTATCCTCGAAAGGGGCTTTGTCCCGCGATCGCGGCCGGAAACCGCTTAGCGGGACCGTTACGGAGAGGTGACTCAATAATTTGAAAAATAGAAAATTAGGAAAAATTATAGAAATTTATGTAAAAATACATAATTTAGAATTATGTATAATTCTGTGATTGTCATGGACCAATGACTCCAATTTGATTGGATTATGTGTGTTGTAATTCATAATACGGCCTGCGTGCCGTTTTGTGGTTATGCGTGTTGTATAGTGTATGCGACCTTCGCGTCGTACCTCTTCTTTTGATATTCTAGTTGTAATTAGTTTTTAGACTCGAATGTAACTCGAGTTTCATATTTGTAATGTACAAAATGGAGCGGTGGAAAGTCCACTCGAAGACGAGATTACGAGAAGGGTGACGACAACACATGGCGGTCAAAGGAAGCGCTTGGAGAAGCCGCTAGCCTTAGGTTAACCGTCCGATCTTCTCATTGGCTTGAGAAGATCATAGTAGGGCCATGACTATATCACATTTAATTTTATATATATATATATATAATTTAATTGATTTTGCTTGTATGTATGTGATGCATGCTAGTAGAATAATGCATGTATGTATATGATGCATGCTAGAATAATGAATGTATGTATATGATGCATGCTAATATAGGATAATGAAGGCCTAAATGCGTATAAGATACACATTATGATTAGATTAGATCATAATAGAATCAACTCGAAAATGCCTACCGAGCCTTGATACCCATCACTACCTCGATCATTTGTTGTTGTTGAATCTGCCAAAGCAAAGCAACGCATATTATCTTGGTAAGGTGCGGAGGGACAATCTTGGTCCCGCCTATCACGCTTGGGTTAGAGTAAGCTCAATTAGATTGAGCAAAACTAGTTAAACTCAATTGGATCGAGTAGAACTATAGGCATATTCCAATCGTTGGAATGATAGGTCAAGATCGCATTTACACTAAATCTTGGGCGATTTAGGCAAAGCTAACTCAAGGTCTTTTGTAAATGTGGGTCTTGATCCTATAAACAAGAGTTACATAGAGATGTAATCGGTAATGTGTTACCCACCGATCATACTAAGTCTTGGGCGATTTAGTCAAAGCTAACTCAAGGCTTAGTATGATGTGGATCTTGTCCCGCAAGAATTATAGCTAGTTTGTATGAATCTAGTAATGTGGTTTGACCACATCCATAACTCAATTCTACAAAAAAAATTCCTATAATTCAGTGGGAGCATCATTTGATTAAAGGCCTAATTAAATGATAAAAGGAATATGATATTAATTCTCTGCATTATATGTTGTAGATAACTATGTCGACAAACACGAACACTCTCTCTCTGCGTTCTGTCCTTGAGAAGGACAAGCTCAATGGAGCGAATTTCCTGGACTGGTACAGGAACCTGAGAATTATTCTCACCCAAGAAAGGAAGTTGTACATCCTGGAGCAGCCCATTCCGGAGGCACCTCCTGCCACTGCCTCACGAGCTGACAAAGATGCTTACAAGAAGCATCAAGATGATGCATTAGATGTGTCATGTCTAATGCTCGCGACCATGAACTCTGAGCTTCAGAAGCAACATGAGTTCATGAATGCTTATGATATGGTTGGACATCTTCGTCAACTATATCAAGGACAAGCAAGGCATGAGAGATATGAAGTCTCTAAGGCATTGTTTGGGTCTAAAATGCAAGAAGGGACTCCCGTAGGTCAATATGTACTCAAGATGATTGGGTACGTAGAAAACCTACAAAGGCTGGGATTCCCACTTGACCAAGAGCTGGCCACTGACCTGATCTTGCAATCTTTGCCACAAGCCTTCAATCAATTTGTCATAAATTATAACATAAATGAAATTGATAAGCCATTGCCTGAAATGCTCAACATGTTGAGAACTGCTGAGCTTAACCTTAAGAAGGGAAAATCTGACACCATTTTGATGGTGCAGAAGAAGAAAGGCAAGGGCAAGCCTAAAGGTAAGGGAAAGTCCCAAGCCAAGGGCACAGGCAAAGAACTTAAACCCAAAGGAGGTAGCCAGGAAGGGCTTGCTTCTCTGCGCAAGGAAGCAGGACACTGAAGCGTGAATCGCAAGGCATACCTAGAAGATCTTAAGAAGAAGAGAAGTGAGACTTCTACTTCAGGTATAAATGTTATAGAAGTCAATCTATCTATTTCTTCATCATGGGTATTAGATACCGGATGTGCATCTCACATTTGTACCAATGTGCAGGCACTGAGAAATAGCAGGGCATTGACAAAGGGCGAGGTGGACCTACGAGTAGGCAATGGAGCAAGGGTTGCTGCTGTTGCTGTAGGAACTTATGATCTATCTCTGCCCTCTGGGCTTGTATTAGAATTAGATGAATGTTGTTATGTGCCTGCCTTAACCAAGAACATCATTTCAGTTTCTTGTTTGGACAAGAAAGGATTTTCATTTATAATAAAGAACAAATGTTGTTCAGTTTATTTAAATGATATGTTCTATTGTAGTGCACCTCTAATGAACGGACTCTACTTTCTAGACTTAGAGAGCCCTATCTATAACATAAGTACCAAGAGGTTCAAGTCAAATGAGTTGAACCAAACTTATCTCTGGCACTGTCGCTTAGGTCACATAAATGAGAGTCGCTTATCTCAGCTCCATAAGGATGGGCTGCTAGACTCATTTGATTTTGAATCATATGAGACATGCGAATCTTGCCTTTTAGGCAAGATGACCAAGACTCCCTTTAGTGGACACAGCGAAAGAGCAACAGATTTGTTAGGACTTATACATAGTGATGTATGTGGTCCTTTCAATGTTGCTGCTAGAGGTGGTTACAGGTACTTCATTACATTTACTGATGACTTCAGTAGATATGGTTATGTGTATCTCATGACACACAAATCAGAATCCTTTGAAAAGTTCAAAGAATTCAAGAATGAACTACAAAACTAGCTTGGCAAGAGTATTAAGATACTTCGATCAGATCGAGGTGGTGAATACCTTAGCCATGAGTTTCATGACTATCTAGCTGAGTGTGGGATTCTATCCCAACTCACTCCTCCTAGAACACCATAGTGGAATGATGTATCCGAAAAGAGGAATCGTACCCTATTGGATATGGTAAGATCTATGATGAGTCACACAGATCTTCCTATATCCTTTTGGGGATATGCTCTAGACACAGCAGCCTTTACCCTTAACCGTGTACCATCCAAGGCTGTGATAAAGACACCATATACGATATGGACAGGGAGAAATCCCATGATGTCTTTCATGAGGATTTGGGGTTGTGAGGCTTACGTTCGACGTCAAGTCTCAGACAAACTGGGACCCAAATCCGATAGGTGCTATTTTGTTGGATATCCCAAGGATATAAAGGGATATTAATTCTACATTCCAGTCAGCACAAAGTGTTTGTGGCAAAGACTGGAGTTTTCTAGAAAGGGATTTTGTTTCTAGAAAAACTAGTGGGAGTACCTTCGATCTTGAAGAAATTCAAGATAAGGACCATAGCACTGAGGCCTTGATGGAGGTTGAACAGGAACCACAAAGTGTTGTGGGTGATGAGGTTATTGCACAAAGAGTTGTGAAACAACCACCTGTTCATGTAGACCTACCTCTTCGCAGATCTGATAGGGTACGTCGTCAGCCTGAGAGATATTCATTTCTCTTGTCTGACCATGATGACGTAATGCTCATTGAGAATGAGCCTACCTCCTATCAGGAAGCTGTGATGAGCCCAGATTCTGAGAAATGGCTAGAGGCCATGAGATCCGAGATGGAATCCATGTACACCAACCAAGTATGGACTTTGGTTGATCCACCTGAAAGGGTCAAACCCATTGGGTGTAAGTGGGTCTTTAGGAGAAAGACTGACATGGATGGACTTACGCATACCTATAAGGGCCGATTGGTGGCTAAAGGTTTCAAGCAAATTCATGGTATTGACTATGATGAAACTTTTTCTCCAGTGGCGATGTTTAAGTCCATTCGGATCTTGCTTGCTTTTGCAGCATACCACGATTATGAGATCTGGCAGATGGATGTCAAAACCGCATTTCTGAATGGAAACTTGCTCGAGGATGTGTACATGACACAACCTGAGGGTTTTGTAGATCCACGGCATACTGGGAAGGTATGCAAGCTACAAAGGTCCATTTATGGGCTAAAGCAAGCTTCTCGGAGCTGGAATCTTCGATTCGATGATGCGATCAAACAGTTTGGTTTCATCAAGAATGAAGATGAACCCTGTGTCTACAAGAGGGTTAATGGGAACACAGTTGTCTTCCTTGTATTGTATGTGGATGAAAAACTGCTCATTGGGAATGACATCCCTTCGCTACAGTCCGTGAAGACTTGGCTCGGGACGTGCTTCTCAATGAAAGACTTAGGTGAAGCAGCCTATATTCTAGGCATCAAGATCTATAGAGATAGATCTAAGAGATTGCTTGGCCTAAGTCAGAGTACATACATTGACACGGTATTACTTCGGTTTACCATGCAGAATTCCAAGAAAGGACTTCTGCCGATATCACATGGTGTGAGTCTTTCGAAGACTCAAAGTCCCTCTTCTAGAGAGGAGAGAGACCGCATGGATAAGATCCCTTACGCATCTGCTATAGGATCTATCATGTACGCCATGCTATGTACTCGTCCTGATGTCTCGTATGCTTTGAGCATGATGAGTAGATAGCAGTCAGATCCAGGTGAGCGTCACTGGATAGCAGTCAAGAGTATTCTTAAGTACTTGAGAAGGACTAAAGAATATTTCTTGATATTTGGAGGCGATGAGGAGCTAGCTGTAAAGGGTTACAGCGATGCCAGCTTCCAAACTGACCAGGATGATTATAGATCGCAGTTAGGGTTCGTATTTTGCTTGAATGGTGGCGCTGTGAGCTGGAAGAGTTCGAAGCAGGACACAGTTGCTAATTCTACAATAGAAGCTGAGTATATTGCTGCATCTGAGGCAACAAAGGAGGCAGTTTGGATCCGCAAGTTCATTACTGAGCTTGGGGTGGTTCCTAGCATAGCAGATCCCATAGAGCTCTATTGTGACAACAATGGAGCGATCAGACTATAAGGAACCTCGCCACACCAAATGGACCAAACACATACTACGGCGCTTCCATCTCATTCGAGAGATTATCGATAGAGGAGATGTGAAGATTTGCAGAGTACCCACAGAGGCTAACATCGCAGATCCCTTGACCAAGGCTTTGGCACAGAAAAAGCATGATGGTCACACTAGGTCATTGGGTATTAGATACTACGGTGATTGGCACTAGTGCTAGTGGGAGATTGTTAGTGAAAGCCCTAGAGCCAATCATGTGATGATTATTGTATGGACTTTATTGTATCATATTCCTATTTATAAAGGCATGGTTATTATATTTACTTGTATTGGTGCCAAATAACTAAATATAATAATGTCCTTGAGTAGTAGGTTCTTATCTATATCAATCGATTGGTTGAATCGATAATGAGATGATATAGAGAACACTACTCTTAATCATTTCTAGTCGAGTATTAACATTCAGGGACAATGTTAATGCGTAGAGACTAGCATGTAGGTCAACAAGATGACTTGATCTCACAATTCATGGATATAAGATATCAAGTTGACACATGGGTATGCATTGGAGAATGTATACTGAATGACACGCCATGAGAAAGTATCATGGATCGTTATATGAGTGTCATATACTTTCTCATGTGGCTATTAGTATGACTATTAGTCCTTAGACCTGAAGTCACCATGGTTCCCTACATAAGGAGTTGCATACTTGCTTTCACAAACGTCACCCGTAAATGGGTGGACTATAAAGGCGATTACTGGGTATGTAACAAATTATGCGGAGGGATGTGAGTGATGTAGATGAGATCTATCCCTCCTATATGACGGGGGTGACATCGATATTCTTGATAGAGTGAGACCACGAAGTGCATGGCCATGCCCAAATGAGTTAATATGAGATATTGAGCTCATTTGATTAGAGTGAGTCTACTTGGAGTTCAAGATTTAGATTGTATCGAGGATGACACGGTCTATGGCTCGTTTGGTCAATCTAGATGTCAAGGATAGAGGGACATTGTCACATATTGTGAGAGTCACAATTAGTAGTCACAAAGGTGATGTTGGAGCTCAACATTCTTGTAACTTGGGTAGCAATGATGTGTTGCTAGATACCGCTCATTGCTTATGTTCCTAAATCGGTTTAGGGACATTGCCAACGTTACAAGAACCTATAGGGTCACACACATAAGAACAATTAGATGGAGATTAGGTTCATATGAAGAACCATGAGGATTAGGATCATGGGATGAACCAAATTGGATTAAGAGTAATCCAAATTAGACTAATTGAGTTAGACTCAAGTTGATTCAAGTGTTGAATGAGTCTAATTTAGATTTAATTCATCAAATCAATTTAAATTAAATGAATAGAGATTCATTAAATTAAATTGACTTGAGTCAAGTGGTTAGATTTGATCAACCATGGGAGATTAGAGGTCAAGTTTGACTTGACTTGAGAGGGAAGATGAAAGGTCAAGTTTGACTTGACCAAATGTCATGTCATGATCATGACTTGGCATGGCCGGCCGCATCATCATTGACTTTGTCAATTGGTACCACATCATGAGGGAGACCAAGGGTCATGGGAGTTACATGCATGCATGTAACCCCCTTCCTTGAAGTGGCCAGCCACTTTAGGGGTTTCAAAGTGGGAATTCATTTGGTGAGTTACTGATTCCATCATCTTCAACCTTGGATCATCTTCCTCTCAAGCTCTCTCCCTCTCCCAACCTCCTTGGCCGAAATTCCTAAAGGAGTGTTAGCACACTCTAAGGCATTTTTCTCCACCTATTGCTTGTGTGGATACCAATAGAGGAGTGTGCACTTGACACTGTCGAGTTCCGGCAACCTTTTGGACGAGCGGGATTTGCGAAGGGCATCGCATCGAGGGTAATGATCTCACCTCTTAGATCTAAGGTAGATCTAGGGTTTTAGTAAGCACATACATGTTTTATAATTTTTATACTTCGCACGGATCCGTGGGCGGGGCTTCCGAGGTTTCCGCAACGCAAAAAGCGGTTTTTGCGGCTCGGAAAAACCCAACATACCCTACAGCAGTCGATTGGCATAGGTGTCGGTTTGACTAATCCAAGTCGACTGGGGTTTGACTAGTGTTAGATTGCATTCTGTAGCCTAGCAGTCGACTGCCAAGGGATGGCAGTCGACTGATGGAAGTGTCACAGGCACAGAATGCTCCATAGCCAACTGGGCAGTCGGCTACGAGGTTAGCAATCGACTGATTGTCATCATTAGTTGACTGATGGAGGATCCATTGGAACTTGTCCAGTGTGAATCAAGCCATTGTGAGACAATGGCTACAGAAGCAGTCAACTGGGGTTTTTTGGCAATCGATTGCTTGGCGCGAAATCAGCTCGATGTAGGTTATAAATGGAGCTCAAGATGGAGGATTTTTCCAAGACATTAAGGGTCATTTTGGAGGGGAATTGCTGTTGCATTCCAGACCTTCAAAGCCAATCCAAAGAAAGCAACAAGCAAGTGATTCAAAGCGGTTTGTGTAAAGTGTTCTTTACTTGTATTTCGTATTGTATTTGTATTTTTGCTTGTACTTTACTATTACTATTGTAATAGCTTGTACGAGGTATCTCCACCTCTGACGTGTTGTCAAGAAGGAGTTTAGTTAGTGTCGTGTGCATAACTAGAGCTCGTTGAGCTCGCCCCGTGGAGTAGGAATCATTCAGTTCTGAACCACATATATCTTGTGTATGCTTGCATGTGTTGTTAGTATTTTCATTTATATTACTATTCCGCTGTGCTAACAACAATCGTAGACAAGTGACACAAGAAGGACGAACAATTTCCACCGTACCACGATAAAAGGCTATTCACCCCCTCTAGTCGACCACCGACGTTCCAACAAGTGGTATCAGAGCCAAGGAGCTTGTCGAGGACTAACTGCCAACACAAGCACGACAAGATGGCCGTCTACAACCTCCAACCACCAAAATTTGAAGGAGATTTTCAATGGTGGAGAAGAAAAATGGTGGTATATCTTGAAACCAATTTTGATATTATGTTAATTCTAGATAACGGTTTCAAAATGCCTAGGGATGAAGAAAATAGGTAAATTGAGAAGTCAAGGTGGACCAACGACAAAATGAAGGATTTCAAGACAAATCTCAAGGTAATTACATTGCTTAGTGATTTGATTACTAACCATATTTGGTCTAGGCTAGGTGAATTTAAGAATGCTAAGGACCTATGGGACAAGGTAATCAAATTTCATGAAGAGCCCACATTGGTCCACGAAGAAAAAGAATGCCCATCAACATCCAGATCCGAGGATGTTGAAGAATCGCCATCCACATTCGACGATGTGGATGATTTGGTGGAGACCTCCACCTCTAGCATTGAGGGGGAGGAGAGGCCTTCCATCCCGGAACAAGTTCAAGAAAAAGCTTCAACATTCGGGAGAAGAAAAAATTCCCTAGGTAACTCATGCATTATAATTAAAGGTAAAAATCATATAATATGTTTTGAGTGTAGGCAAACCGGGCATTACAAGAGTAAATGCCTAAAATTGGCTAAGGAAAAGGCACCGATACCAAAAGTCAACCAAAATTCAAAGGATACCAGAGTCCCCACAACTAGAAGCAAAGAGCACATTGTGTGCTTTAAATGCAATCAAAGGGAACATTACCGAAGCCAATGCCCTAGGGGGAGGAAGAAAGGGCAAGAAGGTGTATCTCATGTAGGGGGAACTTCCAAAGCTAACCCTAAGGTAAATTTAATTAATGCACCTTCAATTCCTAGGACAAATAAGCATGCTAGAAATTATTTTAGTTCACTTTCTATTATTAATGAAAAGCATGGTAGTAGGAATAAATATGTTTATCTAGGAGCCAAGCATGTTAGTTTATCTAAGGACAATCCTAGACACCTTAAAATTATGACAAAATCATCTAAGGAGTCTAGTGATCAAAATTTAAGGCCTAGGAAACAAGAAATGTCAAGGGCAAGAAAGATTTGGGTCACAAACCTATGTCCTACCATAATGTCCCATTTAATTATGGAACAATTTCTAGGTCTAGGAAAACAAAGGCTAATAGGGAAGTTATCCCTAAGACTAGCCATGGTGTGTGTTTAGTGGCTAAGGGCTTAAGAAAAATCAAGAAAGCCACTAAGAAGGTCAAAGGAGGAGTCGCCTCTAGAGTTGACCTAGGAAAGACCCAAATCACTAATGTGTCAAAACCTAAAAGGGTCATTAGAAAGGTATCTAGGGAAGTTATCCCTAGTGAATACCTAGTTAGAAGCGTGATCGATTCACGCTAGATGGGTTAGGGTGTGTCAAGCCTAAGTGGATGGGTAGTTAACCTAACCATGGTGAGTTGACACATTAGGATGTGCCAATGTGCTTTGAGAAGATGAAAAATGATTAAATTGGCACAATTAGGTCTTAGAAGTAATGGTGTGTCATTTTGGGTTTTTGGCACACTAGGGGGGATAATGACATTAAGGCAAAAATGGATTTGATTTTAGAAATGACAATTTGGGCTTAACACTTAGGTATTCGATGCCTTAGTATTTCATAATTGTCATGCTTTGTTTGCCTTGCCATGACATGACATCATATTTAGTTTTATCATATAAAATGTCATGATCATTTTTAGGGATATTTTTAGATGCCATGTATGCTTAGATTTCATTCATATACCATGGCATCATGATTTTGGCACATGTTTTATTCTTGTTTTCATTATGCCATAATCATCATTCATGCATAAATAAAAAGGCTTTAAGGACTAAGGCATGATTTGAAAGGAATCAAATATTGTTGCCTAGAGATATGCATGAAACCCTAAATAACAAAGTCCCCACATCTCACTAATATTTGACTTGTATATGTTTTACACATGTAGATACAAGTGAGATGTTTAGGAAATATAAATCAAAGGTTCTAAAAACATTTCAAAAATATTTTGAAAAATCTTGGTGAAGTCTATCTTTTGATAGCAATCACCATTGAATGGGATGATACAAAGAAGGCTCAATATTGAAGCTTTTCTTAACTTTTGAACATTGTATCAATCTCACTAATTTGTGGGTAAAATAATTTTCTAATAATTTTCACCCATAATGATTGTAATAAGTAATATACATATGAATTTTCATGATTTTTCAACTTATGTATATTTACTTATGAATTTCAGAATTTCATTTCTAAAAACTTGATTTCTGCATTTGCAGTTATCATTCGACTGTCATCCATGGCAGTTGACTGATGAGGGTGGCAGTCGACTGATATCTGATACAGTCGACTTCCCAAGCTAATTTCGAGTAAACCATAGTGGTTAGGCCAATGTTCAATTATGTTTTGGTCCCCTAACCACTCCTAACCCTAGGACATGCTTGGGAGAGCATTAGAAAGGGTGGAAATCCATTGAATATGGATTAGGAGAAGTGTTTAGGGTGAGTATCAATTTTAAGGTGGATGGAAGTTCATTGTTGAACTTTGCCTTAATTTTGATTGTTTTAATGTTTCTATTAGCTTAGGGACTCTCCAAGACATTGTTGGTGCAATGGTCAAGGGGGAGCAAGCCTTTAGAGGGAGGTATTCATCATGGGAAGATGGATGTGTACTTTTTCCTCATGGGAGGAAAATTGGGTTGCCTATCTTAAGTGATATGGAACTTATCACTAGAAAGAATGTAGGCGTGTGTTCTTCCAAGGGAGAGATTATAAGATCTCATTGGAATATGAGACACTCATACTCTTGAAGAAGACCTTTTTGATGTATGTCAAAAAGGGGGAGAAGTTACCAATTGGGATAGTTGGAATTCTCATTGGGATGTGAGAATTGTCAATTGGAGATAATTGGTAGACTTGGGTTTGAGGTTTTGTCCAACATCAAAAAGGGGGAGATTGTTGGTGCAATCGGCCAAGAACTCGAGTTTGACTCGAACTATATTTTGATGTTAGACAAAATGCATGACATGGGATTGTCATGGAAAGTCCAACATGGGTTGGCCACATAAGTCCAAGTGTGTATCCTTGGCGATGAAAGTCCACGCATGGGGCTGGGCATGGAAAATCCAAGCATGAGGCTTGGTGTGGGAAATCTTGAGAACTTGGTGTTGGTGCAATCGGCACAGGTCACGATTGACCAGGACTCGAGTTTGACTCGAGTGATGTTTTGATGTTTCGATAAAAACATATGACAATGTAATTGTCATTTGGTAAAGTCCAAGTCTTGAGTACTTGGCATGGAAAGTCCAAGTGGGACACTTGGCATTGGGAAAGTCCAAGCATGGTCTTGGCAAGGAAAGTCCAAGCATGGTCTTGGCATGGAAAGTCCAACATGGGTTGGCAAGGAAAGTCCAAGCATGGTCTTGGCATGGAAAGTCCAACATGGGTTGGCAAGGAAAGTCCAAGCATGGTCTTAGCATGTAAAGTCCAACATGGGTTGGCAAGGAAAGTCCAAGCATGGTCTTGGCATGGAAAGTCCAACATGGGTTGGCAAGGGAAAGTCCAAGCTTGAGTCTTGGCATTTGAGAAGTCCAAGGGTTTGATATTGGCTGCGTAAAGTCCAAGCGGGAGTCTTGGCAGCATAAGTCCAATTGTTGGCGGCGTAAAGTCCAAGCGGAGTCTTGGCGGCGTAAGTCCAATGTGCCTTGGCGGTGTAGACACCGTTAGCATGACATAGCCGACGGAAGCACCTGAAGGCTAGCGCGATGGATGAACAAGTCATGGATGACTTGGAGGGATCCGAGAGGCGTGAGGCTGATGGAGGTGGCTAGAAGGCTTAGGTCTAGGCTAAGGGTGGTCTAGCAAGTATGGGGGAACCATACTTGGGTTAAAACCTCATGTTTGAGGTGTGCCAGTCGACTGGTGCCATGTGACAGTCGACTGGACCGAGTCAACTAGGGTTTGACTGCGGGTTATGGCCTAGCAGTCGACTGACAGAGTTTGGAAGTCGACTGATGGCTCGAGCAGTCGACTGATCGTGTGATCAGTTGACTGGTGCTCGAGAAATCGGCCACAGAATGGAGTCGAGACTCGACTGGTCGAGTGAGGACTCCATCAGTCGACTGATGGTCACAATCAGTCGACTGATGAAGGTTTCGTTGGACTTATCCAGCGTGGATCTAGCCATTGTCTCACAACAATAGTGGCATCAGCCGACTGATGGTCCCAATCAGTCGACTGATCGACTTTTTCCTGCACAGGTTGAAGCTATATATGGAGCTCGTGATGGAGGAAAAGTAATCGATTTTCTTGGACGTTTTGAAGCGATTTGCTGCTGCAAATCAGAGCTTTCAAGTGCTAGTCCAAGGCAATCAACAAACAATCTTCTAAAGAGTTTTTGTAAAGTGTTCTTTACTTCTCTTATTGTATTTCTTCTTATATTTGCTTGTTGTATTTAGATTATTGTTGTAATCTTATTGTAAGAGGTTTCTCCACCTCCGACTTGTGTCGAGAAGGAGTATTTATCATAGTGGTGTGTGATTGGCATCGCTAGGGCTCGTTTGAGCCCGATCCGTGGAGTAGGAACCTTGAGGTTCCGAACCACGTTATATCATCGTGTTTGTGTGTGATTGTATATTTCTTTATTGCTTTCATTATCTATATTCCGCTGCGCTAATGAAATTGTAGACACGAACGCGATCAAATTCCATCGTACGGGCAAAACGCTATTCACCCCCCCTCTAGCCGTTCGAAATATCCCCAACAAGTGGTATCAGAGCCCGGGGCTCTTCTACGGACTAACCGCCGGGAGCTAAGACAAAAAGCTAGAGGGTGAAGATGGAAGGGCAATTAGGATGGGACATCAACACACCGGTCCCTTATTCATTCTATGGACGAGAAGGGTTCAATTCTTGGAAGGCGAGAATTGAAGAGTTTTTGATGATGAGAGACCTTGAGGAATGGTCCGCTTTGATGGAAGGATTTGAATATCCTAAGGGACCAAAGGGAGGATTCCTCAAGAAGAAGAAGTGGAGTGAAGATTAACTCCAAGCCTTCGAGAAAAACATGAAGGTAGTAAAATTTATTCTTGATTTGGTCCCTAATGAGATTGTGTGTATGGTTGGGGACTATATGGATGCTAAGGAGTTGTGGAGCCAAGTGGCAAAGCTCCATGAAAACTCATCATTGGTCCAAGAAGAAGAAGAAGAAGAAGAGTGCTCATCCTCTCAAGCTCAAAAAGAAGCAAGTACATCTTCATCCAAAGAGCTTGAGGATTCGGAGGTTGATAGGGAATCAACATCTGGATCGGAAGAGGTGAAGGAAGGGGAAGAAGCATCCACTTCTAGGATTGAGGAGGAGATTAGAGTTTCCTCAACACCGGAGCATCAAGAAGAAGCTTCCACATCCGGTCAAGATGAAGAAGTTTCAATTCCAACACCTTCCACCACCATAGGTAACTCAAACATGTCAATTTGTAATAAAAATCATATCATATGTTTTGAGTGTAGGGAAGCCGGGCACTACAAGAGCAAGTGCCCAAAGAAGGTTAGGAAAGCTCCACCGGCACCAAAGGCCAAGGATGCCGGTCCCTCAAGTCAAAAGAGCAAGGAGCATATTATATGCTTCAAGTGCAACTCAAAGGGGCATTATCAGAGTCAATGCCCTAGGGGGAAGAAGAAGGGGCAAGGAGGAGCATCACAAGTAGGGGGAGCTTCTATAGCTAACCCTAAGGTATATTTTAATAATGCACCTTCCAAATTTAAAAATCAAAAGCATGCTAGAAACTTTAATTCTCTTGCAATTCACCATGAAAAGCATGCTAGAGATAAATATATTTGTTTAGGAGCTAAAAGCGTTAACTTCAAAAGTAGGGAGAAATTTGGGACTAATGTCCCTAAAAACAACTTATTTAAGGACAAACCTAGGTCAAATAACTCAAGATCAATTTTACCTAGGGAGACAATTAGAAAGGTGCAAGAGCACCTAGGTCTAAACCCTAAATGGACTAGGCATATGCCTAGGAAGTCCAATGCCCAAGATTTAAATCAAAATTCTAAAATTGGGCAATTAGAAATGGAAAATCAAGTCTTGAGGTCAGGGCTTGAAAAACTTGAAAAGACCCTAAATAAGATACAAAATCAATTTAAAGGGTCTAATGGTCAAAGTCAACACCAAGGACCTAAGAGTCAAAAGTCAACCAAAGGCAAGCAAGGTTTGGGTCACAAACCTAAGCCTAAGGTAGCTTACCATAGTGTTCCATTTGATTATGGAACACTAACTAGGTCTAGGAAGACCAAGGTCAATAGGGAAGTCATCCCTAGAGTTGACCATGGTGTGTGCCTAGTAGCTAGGGTTTCTAGGAAACCTAGGGAAGCCACTAAGAAGGTTGCAAGGGGAGTTACCCCTAGAGTCAACCTAAGTAAGACCCAAATGACCAAGGCTAATAAGCCTAGGAGGGTCATTAGGAAGGTATCTAGGGAGGTTATCCCTAAGGAATACCTAATTAACCCTAGGAGCTCAAATCGGTTTTGGGTTCCTAAGAGCGTGATTGATTCACGCTAGATGGGTTAGGGTGTGCCAACTTTAAATGGATGGGTAGTTAACTCAACCATGGCAAAGGTGGCACTTTAGGTTATTTTCAAGGTTATGGATACCTTGGAAATAGATTTGAATTATCATCCTAAAAGATTTTAGGGTATGCCAATATTATTTGAGAAGCTTGATAAAATGGTCAAATTGGCACAATTTAGGTTTAGAGGTTAGTGTGCCATTTTGGGTTTTTGGCACACTTGGGAGAAAAATAGAAATATGGCAAAATATAATTAATTATATGAAATGGCAATTAATATTAAAATTTAGGTATTACTACACCTATATATTTTATATATGTCATGCCTTGTTTGCCATATAACATGCCATGACATCATGATTATTTTTAATCATTCTATATGTCATGTACATGTTTAGGATTAAGGATTAAATGTCATGTGTTTTTAGATTTCATATTATGCCATGACATCATGATTATGAGCATGTGTTTATCTATATCATCTCTAATGCCATAATCACTCATGCATTTAAGATAATTTGATTGAAATTGATTTAAGGACAATGGCATGACTTGGAGTCCCATTTATAAGGGAATCAAGTAGGGTTGCCTTAGAAAAATGCATGAAACCATAGATAAAGTGAACCCAAACCCACATCTCACATCCAATTGACATGTATGTGTATTTATACACCCTAGATACATGTGAGATGCTAGGATATGAGTTAAGTTCAAGGTGCATAGTGTTTGCATCTAGATGAACTAAAACTCATCTAATTTTATTTGTGGATCATTGGGAAAGCTTGTGTACAAGTCATGTGCATAGAGCCCAAGGAATATGATCCAAAATAAGGTTTTGAAAACATTTTAAAATCATTTTGAAAAACCTTGGTGAAGTCTATCTTTTGATAGCAATCACCATTGATGAAGTTGATACAAAATAGGGCCAAAACATTGAAAATTTCAATAGTTTTGAGTTTTATATCAAATTCACTATTTTATGGGTAAAATAATTTTAAAATATTTTTCACCCATTGTATTGGTCATAGGTATTATACGTACCAAATTTCGTGATTTTTCGATATACGTATAATTATTTATGATTTTAAAAATTGATAACGAAATTAAAAATTTCAGTTATCACCGACGCCTGAGTGGCGAGATCGATGAGTGTGGCAATGATCGGTAGCTGACAGAGTCGACTGCCAAGGCTGATTTCGGGAAAACTAGGTTTGGTTAGCCCGTGTTCAGCCATGGTAAAGGTCCCTAACCACTCCTAACCCTAGGATATGCTTTGGGAAGCATTATAAAGGGTGAAAATCTATTGGATATGGATTAGGAGAGTTGTTTAGGGTTCGTATCAATGTTAAGGTGTTGGAAAGTTCAATGTTGAATTTCTAATCTTAATTTTGATGGTTTAGAGTTCCTATTGGCTTAGGGACTGCCCAAGGACATTGTTGGCGCAATGGTCAAGGGGGAGCAAGCCTTTAGGGGGAGATATCCATCTTGGGATGATGGATGTGTTTTTCTCCTTGAAGGGGAGAATGTTATCAATTTGGGAAATTGATGGATTTTTAGAAACCCAATTTGGAAATTGGGAGAGTGTTTAGGATTGCCTCTCTTAAGTGATATTGGACTTATCACTAGGAAGATGGTAGGCATCCTAAGTATCTTTGGACCAAGGGGGAGATTGTAAGATCTCATTGGGACATGAGACATTGACCCTCTTGGGGAGAAAACCTTTTTGATGTTAGTCAAAAAGGGGGAGAATGTTTGGGGGAGAACATTTGGAGAGTATTTACCAATTTGGGATAATTGGTAAGGGATTTGAGTTAGTGTTCTAACTCAATAATTTGTTTGGTTTTTGTCAAACATCAAAACGGGGGAGATTGTTGGTGCAATCGACCCAGGTCACAATTGACCAGGACTCGAGTTTGACTCGAGTGATGTTTTGATGTTTCGACAAAAACATATGACAATGTAATTGTCATTTGGTAAAGTCCAAGTCTTGAGTACTTGGCATGGAAAGTCCAAGTGGGATACTTGGCATTGGGAAAGTCCAAGCATGGTTTTGGCAAGGAAAGTCCAAGCATGGTCTTGGCATGGAAAGTCCAACATGGGTTGGCAAGGAAAGTCCAAGCATGGTCTTGGCATGGAAAGTCCAACATGGGTTGGCAAGGGAAAGTCCAAGCTTGAGTCTTGGCATTTGAGAAGTCCAAGGGTTTGATATTGGCTGCGCAAAGTCCAAGCGGGAGTCTTGGCAGCATAAGTCCAATGGATACGGATAGAGACGATTCTTACGAGGATCGTTCCGGTTGATGCCGTTCCCGCTACACGTCATACGGAAGGTATAACGTAGTTTAATTTCCTTTTATTGCAAATTTTAATTTACGGTTATGTCTACACTTGTTGTAATAGCATGTGTGTGTTGTGTGTGTTGTAATAAATATAGATTTATTAATTTTAATTGCTTCCGCTGTGCTCATGTTTACGAAACATGATCGAACACACACACGCCGCGGTGCCGGAAACCCAACAGCCTAACATAGCTAAAATATGGGCTAAACATCCTTGTTTACCCGAAATCAACGTTGGCAGTCGACTCTGACAATAATCAGTCGACTTCCCTATGCATCAGTCGACTGTCATCAAGCAGTAGTCGACTGATATCTGCAAAATACAGAAATTAAAAATCAGAATTGAGTTTCGTAAATTCATAAGTAATTATACATAATACGAAAAATCACAAAAATTCATATGTATAATACTTATGACAAATACAATGGGTGAAAAATATTTGAAAATTGATTTACCCACAAAATAGTGAAATTGATACAAAGTTCAAAAATGAGAAAAATTTCATTATTTTGGGCTCACTTTGTATCAACATCATCAATGATGACTTCTATCAAAAGATAGACTACACTAAGGTTTTTCAAAATGATTTTGAAATAGTTTTAAAAATTTTATATTGAACGATGGTCTATGGGCTTAATGCACATGACTTGTACATAAGATTTCCTCATGATTCATTCATGGTATAAGATGAGTTTGAGTTCATCTAGATGCAAAAATTATGCACCTTGAACTTAACTCATTTTCTAGCATCTCACATGTGTCTAGGGTGTTTGAAAACACACACATGTCAATTTGATGTGAGATGTCGATTTTGTTCATCTTAAACTAAGGTTTCATATATTTTTCTAAAGCAACACTACTTGATTCCCTTATACATGGGACTCAAGTCATGTCATTGTCCTTAAATCAATTTTAATTAATCTATGAATGATCATGGAATAAATGATAATATAAATAAGTATGGTCAATGATCATGATGTCATGGCATATGATATAACCTAAGTATACATGACATTAAAACTAAAACCTAAGCATGATCATGACATATATATGATAAAAATAAATATGATGTCATGACATGTTATATGGCAAATCAATCATGGCAAATAAAATATAAAGGTATATAATACCTAAATTTTAATATTAATTGTCATTTGTTAAGGTTAAATCTATTTTGTCATATTATCACTTTTCTCCCATGTGTGCCAAAAATCTAAAATGATACACTATGACCTCTAAACTTAATTTGTGTCAATTTGATTGATTTTTCATAATCTTCAAAAATATATTGGCGCGTCCTAAAAGCCTTTAGGATTATGATCAAAACACATTTCTAAGGTACTCATAACCTTGAAAATGACCTAAAGTGACACCTTTACCAAGGTTAGGTTAACTACCTATCCATTTAAAGTTGGCACAGCCTAACCCATTTAGCGTGAGTCGATCACGCTCCTAGGAACCCAAAATCTATTTGAGCTCCTTGGGTTTACTAGGTATTCCTTAGGGATGACCTCCCTAGATACCCTCCTAATAACCCTCCTAAGCTTGGTAGTCTTGGTCATTATGGTCTTGCCTAGGTTAGCTCTAGGGGTGGCTCTCCTTGTAACCTTCTTAGTGGCCTCCTTAGGTTTCTTTGAAACCCTAACCACTAGACACACACCTTAGTTACCCTTAGGGATGACTTCCCTAGCAACTATGACCTTCCTAGACCTAGGTTTAGTTTCATAATCGAATGGAATATTATGATAAGTCTTCTTGGGCTTAGGTTTGTGACCCAAACCTTTCTTGCCCCTTGAGGGTTCTTGTTTCCTAGGCCTTTGACTTTGACTCCTATACCCTAGATTTTGATAATTTTACCCTTTAATTTGATGTTGCATCTTTTCAAGGGTCTTTTCAATTTTCTCAAGCCTTGACCTCAAGACTTGATTTTCTAACTCTAATTTCTCTAATTTGGTGGGTCCATTGTTTATTTGATCATTTTTTCCCTTCCTAGGCATATGTCTAGAATTCTTTGGATTAAAACCTAGATGGTCTTCTATTTTCCTAATACTTGCCTTAGGTAAAATTATTTTAGGGATATTAGTCTCAAATTTCTCCTTATTCCTAAAATGACAAGACTTTGCACTTAAGCAATAAAGTTTATTATTTTTAGCATGCTCTTTATGATAAATATCAAGATTACTTCTAGCATGCTTTTGACTATTAATTGAAGTAGAAGCATACTTAAATGTTATTTTGGGGTTTACCTTAGCTCCCCCTACATATGATGCTCCCTCTTGAGTCTTCTTCTTCCCCCTAGGGCATTGACTCCTATAATGTCCTCTTTGGTGGCACTTGAAGCACACCACGTGCTTCTTGCTCTTAATGGTTGGGGGGCCGACATCCTTGGCCTTTTCTTGAGATTTTAGTGTCGGTTGACTTTCTGGGGGCACTTGCTTTTATAGTGTCCATATTCCCTACACTCAAAACACATAATATGATTTTTATTTTGAATTAATGTATTTGAGTTACCTAGGTCAATGGTGGAAGTTTGGGCTTGCTCTTCTTCTTGACTGGAAGTAGAAGCTTCTTCTTGATGCTCCAGAGTGGATGGTCTCTCCTCCCTCTCAATCCTAGAGGTGGAGGCCTCTTCCACTTCTTCCACCTCTTCCGATCCAGATGTTGATTCCCTATTAACCTCCGAATCCTCAAGCTCTTGGGATGAAGATGTGCTTGCTTCTTCTTGAGCTTGAGAGGATGAGCACTCCTCCTCTTCCTTTTCTTCTTGAATCGGTTGTGGATTCTCATGGAATCTTGCCACTTTGTTCCATAGCTCCTTGGCATCCATGTAATCACCTAAACTACACAAAATGTCGTTAGGAATCAATTCAACCAAGAATTTTATTACCTTCTTGTTTTTCTCAAATTTTTGGATTTGTTCCTCGGTCCACTTCTTCATTTTAAGAAAACCACCCTTTAGCCCTCTCGAATACTCCAATCCTTCTATCAAGGTGGACCATTCTTCAAGATCCCTCATCATGATGAAGTCTTCAATCCTTGCCTTCCACTGATTGAAGTCTTCTTGTCCATAAAGCGCATGTGGGACCGGTGTGTTGATATCCCATCCCAATGTTTCTTGGAAATCCATCTTCTTCTTCACCCTCTAGCGATGCTCCCTTAGTTGTTAAACCTTGAAGAGCAGCCTCACTCTGATACCACTTGTTGGAACGTTGATGACTGCTAGAGGGGGTGAATAGCGATTCGACATTGCATGATGGAATTCATTCGCGTGCTTGCCTATGATCGTTAGTACACAGCGGAATATAGAAATAATACAATAAATATACAACACAAGCACAACACGCAAATATAACGTGGTTCGGAACCTCAAGGTTCCTACTCCACGAGTGAGCTCAAATGAGCTCTAGCGATGCAACCAACACCACTAAACAATAATACTCCTTCTCGACAATAAGTCGGAGGCGGAGAAATCTCATACAAATGATTACACTAAGTAATGCAATGGATAGAAGCAAATACAAATGTGAAATGTAATACAAATAAAGAAAAATATTTTACAATGAGCTTTTGATTGCTTGATCTTTGATTGCCTTGGACTAGCTTTGAAGGACTGGAAAACACCAACTATTCTCCTTCAAATCGCCCAAGAGAACCATTGTCAAATCCTTCTTCACGAGCTGCTTTTATAACCTCGTATTCGATCGGATTGCTTAGCAATGATCGATCGAGACCATCACGATCGCTCGTAGCCATTGTCTCACAACGGCCCGAGCCACACTGGATAAGTTCCAACAGATAGGCCATCAGTCGACTAATCATGCCCATCAGCCGATTGATCAAGCCATCACTCAACTGTCAAACCCTTACAGTCGACTCAAAAACTTTCTGTCTCCGAAAACTCGACCATCGGTCAACTGATCACAATAGCAATCGACTGATCAGGCCATCAGTCGACTGCCCAATGTTAGCAGTCGACTGCTAGGCCATTTTCTACAGTCGAACACCAGTCGACTCACATCAGTCGACTACCCATAATATCAGTCGACTGATAACCTCATCCAAGAGGTTTTAACACCAAGTATGACTCCCTCATACTTGCTAGACCACCCTTAGCCTAGACCTAAGCCTTCTAGCCACCTCCGTCAGCCTCACGCTTATCGGATCCCTCCAAGTCATCCATGACTTGTTCATCCATACGCTAGCCTTCAGGTGCTTCCATCAGCTATTGTCATGCTAACGTGATCTATACCGTCAAGGCACATTGGGCTTACGCTGCCAAGACTCCCGCTTGGACTTTACGCCGCCAATCATTGGACTTATGCTGCCAAGACACCCGCTTGGACTTTATGCCACCAATATCACCCCTTGGACTTCTCTTGCCAACCCATGTTGGACTTTCTATTTGCCAAGACTCAAGCTTGAACTTTCCTTTGCCAAGACTCATGCTTGGACTTTCCATCGTATGATCAACTCCATGTCAACCATATAGTCAAACAATGGTCAAACCATCGTCAAACATCAAAATACCCCTCGAGTCAAACTTGAGTCCGGTCAATCATGACCCGGGTCGATTGCACTAATAATCTCCCAAAACTATTGTCAAACATCAAAACACTACTCGAGTCCAACTCGAATCTGGTCAATCGTGACCTGGATCGATTGCACTAACAACAAACTCTTATAAGCAAACATATCGAGGAGCGCCTCCCCTTTTCTTTATCCTCTCTTTCTCCCCTAAATATCTTTATTTTCCCAAGTCATCTCTTTTGACTTCTTCATCAACTCAACCCTATTTTCCAGATGACCCTTAGCTTACTTTCCCAACGTATTCCCCTGTACCCTTCTAGTTTACTTAAACCGAGGTACGCATGACTCAACTTGGCCTGCCAAGTTGACATTTGGCCTTGTGCCAACCATCATGCCCATGTACTTATATCCTCCTTAATTTTCTGAGTCGTTTTCCAAGTCAATTCCTGAGTCGTTCCTGACTCATTTCCTCGGGTTACTTTTCGCCCATTAGGCTTATCCATCTTACCCTGGGTTGCAACCTTATCAACTCGGTCTATTTCCCCAAGTCAAGTCTACCCGGACTAGATTGTATGTCCTATACTACATTCCTTCCTTCATACTCTATCTTACCGATCACAATTCCTTTCTCCAACTCTTAAATCATGGTATAATAGTATCAAACTGCTTTCCATTGAAATTAGAGAATTGAAGTCAATTGAAATCGTAGAATCGAAGCTGAAAGCGATTGAAATTATATTGCGAAACTGAGAAAGAATAGTAGAGAAGATGTTGTAAAAATGATAAAATGAACTTCATATATAAAGAGTTTAGAGTATAATAGACACTAAATCATAGCTACTGATTAAAAAAAAAAGTCAAATAATTTAGCTCATAAAAAAAAAAAAAATCCCATTGGAAAAAAATTAAAATTGTTGAACTAGCGATTTGAACTGTCGATTTAGCAATTATGGGCCATCAAAATCGGAACTGATCCATCTGATAAGTCAGTTCCAATTTCGGTCCGTTGACCCAATTACGAGCTCGAGCTAGGTTCGAACCAAACTCGACTCGTAGTTAGGTCTAAATGGAGGGGGACTTAAGCGGTTACATGATGATGATAATTGGTGGGCAACAGTTACCCTCGTTACGTGGCGAGGCTATCCATCTCTAAAAACCTTAAATTTATCTCAAAGTAATTATATTCATGGTAATTATTCGAATCTATCTATTTTTTTTTTTCAATATGGTTTTGAGATTAAAAAATTGTATTTTTGCCTAAAAATATTTGACCTGAATCCATGGACACTTCGCGCCAGCAACAAAAGGAATCAATCTAATCTTTTCAGTCTCTACGCCTATGCATCGTTGCACTCGCACTCGCTCCTTTACGCAGGCTACTTAGCTTTCTTTTATCCGTATATTCATCAGAATCAGTCGATAGAGAAGGATAACTTACTCTGACTCTTATTGAGTTTCATTATTGTCCTCATATCTCCTCGACAGCAAGTCCATTAGATACTATATTAAAAGTGTTTGACAAAGTTCCGATTTGTACACATGGATGTTACACGAAGAAAGATGGAGTAGCTCATATATCTGTAGCAAAAGATGATTATATTCATCTCTAATATCTCTCACCGTCGGTCTTTCGATGATGATGAAAAAAGATAAATCATAAAAGATTGTCCCTTAATCCGTTGACTAAAACAGCGGAAGACTCTTGAGTCCGGATAAAATTTTAGATCTCATGTTAAACA
This sequence comes from Wurfbainia villosa, assembly GCA_025175895.1. Lineage (NCBI taxonomy): Eukaryota > Viridiplantae > Streptophyta > Magnoliopsida > Zingiberales > Zingiberaceae > Wurfbainia > Wurfbainia villosa. Next base: position 55,767,486 of record CM045993.1, read on the forward strand.
TCGACTCTTGTCCATCTATAACAATATCTATGCTTGTCCCGAGAGACTTGGAGTGACTCATATATGAATATACAAAAGAAGACAAATATTTGCAATCTAAGAAGAAATGCTCTTAAATTATATAATTATAAGAAAGAAATCTTTTTAGCAGATCCAAGACTAGTTTTTGCAATGGAATCTAACAAATTAAGTCAACTAGGCATTGACGTCGTATCAAAATAACTAAACTTGGCATCTAATTCTAGCATAATTGGAAAAGGGCAAAAAAAAACACAGATATACTGTAATGATGCTTTTTCTCAAACACTATAATAGGCTAACTATGAAAATTTTATATTCATAACAGAAAATTGATCAAAGAAAAAAAGGGGCTACTATGATGGTAGATTCTCACAAGTCCTCAACAAATGTTGATATAATGGGGCAAATGTAATTGGAACTGGCTAGCAATTTATCGTACTCGCACCCTTCCCTTGTCTTTGTGATCATCCCTGGTAGAATGAACTGTATCAAACTGTTTGGATTGAACAGAGTTGCGCACACTCGTAGCCAGTTGCTTCTTTCTCTTTAGTAGGCCCCCAGCGGCAGGATCGCCTAATGGTCCTGACCATGCAGTTGTTGGTCCCTTTTGGTAGGGAAATATTGTGCTGAATGAAGCATCTGAATTATCAAACGAAGCATCCACATTATGGGAAGGGTCCAATGGATATCCAAGAGCACCGTCCTGGTGTGGAGGAGGGAATTTTTCGCTCTTGCTCTTCGCATTTCCATGAGTAAGAAGACGCATTTTCTATTAATACCAAAAGTAGGTGTTAGGTTTATTAGATCCTTAAAAGGATGTAGTCATATGAATCACAAATAAAAAACTAGGGACAAAATGACAATAACCGTTTGATTTGATGAATAATTTAACTTCTTAGAAAGTTAAACTGCAGATAATAGTAATACGAAGTTTTAACTAATTTCACATCAATTTGCATCGTTGATGTAGACCGAATGACAACTAAATTTGATTTGTAATACGTCACCATGAAAGAAAATCCATTCAATACCAATAATGTATACTAACCCCAAAACGTGAGATACCAATTAGCAACAGAGAAGACATCTAATGAGCGCTTTCTCATGATAAGGACTAATAAACCAACATCAAGCAATGTTCTGTAACAAAATGCCACACAGCCAAAGAAACTGGACTCAAACATATAAAATTGAACTGATTGTGACAACATGGTCTACTCTGACTCTTTCATTTCTGCTAAAAGAAGATCCATTCAACGTGTCTAGCTCCAGGGGAAAGGAGTGTTTGGCAAGGGAAGTGACTTTCTCCGTTGCAGCGTTAACAGGTAGGTTCTAACCACACTTTTTTTTTTTTTATTTCAAACCTAATAGCTCAACTTGTTCAAGGATGACTGGCTGCCACTATTTCACATGCAACTGGGCATAACCATTGTTTCAATGCTCGAAAAACAACTCAGGCAAGATGGTTATTTTCATTTCTGGTTACTTCTGATTCAGTTTTCTGATATTATGATATAATTGTAAGAACCAATTCTAGAGTTCAAACCTGATGCATGATATAATAACTAAGATGAATTAGTTTCTCTTTTTACCTTGAGACGTAATACAAAAAAGGAATTTATTTTTTTTTAATTTATCACAATAGATCCTTTTGTTTAGCAGAAAAGTTTATCAAGGAAATTATAATTGGGCAACTATCTTCTTTAGATAAAATCGACTTATTACAACTTTAATTGAGTGTTTTTATTATTATTTTTTCTCAGAATATTTTAATTTATTTTTAATTTTGTCTGGATTGAAATTTTTAAAAGGATATCAAGCCCACATGTTAATCATCTCTTGCATAATAATATTCTTCCTTGTGAGTTTATTTCTACATGAGATTGTTCCATTTTGGTGCTAGTATCAGACCTAAACCATGATTCACTTTAATATCCTATTTTATTATCACTCCTATCTGGTGCCCAGATTCCTACTGCTTCTACCCTCACCATGACTTATGCATCCTGCTAGTATGTGTTGGTGCAATTGACCCAAATTGACTCGAGTTTAACTCGAGCAGTACCTTGATAGTATTTTGATGATAAACAAAACTCATGACATGGAATTATCATGGGAAAGTCCAACATAGAGTTGGCATGGAAAATCCAAGCATGGAGCTTGGTGTGGGAAAGTCCAACATGGAGTTGGCATGGAAAATCCAAGCATGAGGCTTGGTGTGGGAAAGTCCAACATGGAGTTGGCATGGAAAATCCAAGCATGGGGCTTGGTGTGGGAAAATCCAAAGTATTGCGAAGCCGTGCGCTTGGTGCTTGGTGAGAAATGCATTGCGAAGCCGTGCGCTTGGTGCATGTGGGAAGTCTTGAGGCCTTGGCAAGTTCACTAGGCTCGGGGTCCTTGAGTCGGTGAAGGATAGCATTGCGAAGCCGTGCACTTGGTGCATCCGAGGGACCGCCGGACGGGGAGCGAATGGAGTGAGGCCCAAAGGAAGCATACTTCGAGGACATGAGACGCGAAGGATGGCGTTGCGAAGCCGTGCGCTTGGCGCATCCGAGGGACGTAGACCGAGGGAAGAGAGCTTCGGTAGAGAACTCCATGAGGGATAAGGTGGAGTTGGCCAAGTGGCTAAGACTGAGTGTCGGAGGCTCAAACTTGATGTTTGAGGGTTTACCCGACGGTCGGATGTTCAAACAACTTGGTGTTTGAGGTTTTGCAAGAGCCGATCGGTATAGGTGGCCGATCGTCCAAGTCGACTAGGGTTCACCGGTGTTAGATGCGGTTTTGTGTTTGGCGATCAATCGCCATGGATCGACAATGATCGATGATGACGGCAATGATCGCTAGAGATGGCAATCGTGATGGGAATGTCATGAGCAAGACGCTCGTAGTCGACTACGATCGACTACTAGGTCACTGATCGTATCAGTATGTGATTGGCTAGTAGGTGATCCGTTGGAACTTATCCAACGTGGATCTGGCCGTTGTGAGACAACGATTCTGAGGCGATCGGGTCTTTTGGCGATCGCTAAGCGCAAACAATGACACGGGTTATAAATGGAGCTCAAGTGGGAGGATTTCGCCAAGACTTTAAGGGAGCTATTGGAGGGGAATTACTGTTGCATTCCAGTCCTTCAAGAGTCATTCAAAGCAAGCAACAAGAAAGGGTTCAAAGCTAAGAGTTGTAAAGTGTTCTTTACTTGTATTTCTTGTGTCTTTGTATTTCTTGTAGTATTACTGTTGTAATAGCTTGTACGAGGTTTCTCCACCTCCAACGTGTAGTCGAGAAGGAGTTTAGTTAGTGTCGTGTGCATAACTAGAGCTCGGTGAGCTCGCCCGTAGAGTAGGAACCATTCGGTTCCGAACTACGTATATCGTGTGTGTTTGCATGTGATTGTATTTGTTGTTAGTATTCATATTTGTATTAGTATTCCGCTGCACTAACAACAATTGTAGACGAGCACGCAACGAGAACGAGCAAATTCCACCGTACGACGATAGAGGACTATTCACCCCCCCTAGCCGGCCAACACATACACATCGATCGATCCCCTACAAGTGGTATCAGAGCCTAGGAGCTTGTCAAGGATTAACCACCGACACAAGCACTACAAGATGGTCGGCTATAACATCCATCCACCGAAATTCGATGGAGATTTTGCTTGGTGGAAGAAACGGATGGAGGTATATCTCGAAACTGACTTTGATTTTATGGTTATTGTAGAAAATGGTTTTGAGATGCCTAGGGACAAATACAACAAGCAAATTGAGAAGTCAAGGTGGATCCAAGACCAAATTAAGGACTTCAAGACAAATCTCGAGGTAATAAAATTATTTAGTGATTTGTTACCTAATCATATTTAGTCTAGATTGGGTGACTATAGGGATGCAAGGGAGCTATGGAATAAGATAATAAAATTCCAAGAAAACTCCCAACCGACACAAGTAGAGGAGAATGTCGAGGAAGAAGCACCCACAACATTTGAAGATGTTGATGATTTGGTGAAGACCTCCACCTCTAGCATTGAGGGGGAGGAAAGGGTTTCCATTCCGGAGCAAGATCAAAATGAAGCTTCTACCTCCGGAAGAAGTGAAGAGGCCTCCACCACCTCCCTAGGTAACTCAAGTTTTATAATTTTAAATAAAAATTACATAATATGCTTTGAGTGTAGGGAGAAAGGGCATTACAAGAGCAAATGCCCAAAATTGGCTAAAGAAAAGGCATCGGCACCAAAAGTCAACCCAAAGTCAAAGGATGTCGGAGTCCCCTCGATTAAGAGCAAAGAGCACATTATGTGCTTCAAATGCAACCAAAGAGGGCACTACCGAAGCCAATGCCCTAGGGAGAGGAAGAAAGGGCAAAAAGGTGTATCTCATGTAGGGGGAGCTTCCCAAGCTAATCCTAAGGTAAATTTAAATTATGCACCTTCAATTCCTAAAATTAAAAAGCATGCTAAGAATTATTTTAGCTCTCTTGCAATCATTAATGAAAAGCATGCTAGTAGGAAGAAATATGTTTGTCTAGGTGCTAAGCATGTTAGTTTCTCTAAGGACAAACCTAGGACCAATAACACTAGAACTATCTTGCCTAGGGAATCCATTAGGAGAATAGAAGAAAATTTAGGTATTAATCCCAAAAAGTCTAGGCACATGCCTAAGAACAAGAGGTCTTCTCAAAAACCTAATGAAAATTCAAAATTGAGGAAATTGGAATTAGAAAACCAAGTTTTGAGGTCAAGACTTGAGAGAATGGAGAAAACCCTTAGAATCATAGAAAATTCAATTCTAGGGTCAAATGCCCAAAAGTCAAGACCTAAGGTTCAAAAACGGTCTAAGAGCAAGGAAGGTTTGGGTCACAAACCTAAGCCCAAGAAGACTTATCATAATGTTCCATTTGATTATAGAACTATTTCTAGGTCTAGAAAAACTAAGGCTAATAGGGAAGTCATCCCTAAGTCTAGCCATGGTATGTGTCTAGTGGCTAAGACCTCAAAGAAATCAAGTGTAGCCACTAGGAAGGTCAAAGGAGGAGTCACCTCTAGAGTTGACCTAGGAAAGACCCAAAAGACTATGGCTTTAAAGCCTAAAAGGGTCATTAGAAAGGTATCTAGGAAAGTTATCCCTAGGGAATACCTTGTTAACCCAAGGAGCTCCAATAGGTATTGGATTTCTAGGAGCGTGATTGATTCACGCTAGATGGGTTAGGGTGTGTCAACCTTAAGTGGATGGATAGTTAACCTAGCCATGATGAGTTGACACATTAGGGTGTGCCAATATGCTTTGAGAAGTTAAAAATGATTTAAATTGGCACAATTAGGTCTTAGAGGTATTGGTGTGCCATTTTGAATTTATGGCACACTAGGGGGATAAATGGCATAAAGGCAAAAATGGACTTAACCCTAGAAATGGCAATTTGGATTCAACACTTAGGTATTCTATACCTTGGCATATTTTACTTGTCATGATTTATTTGTCTTGTCATGTCATGACATCATTTTCATTTTTATCTATAAAAATGTCATGATCATGTTTAGACTTATTCTTTAGATGTCATGTATGCTTAGATGTCTCTCACATGTCATGACATCATGATTTTGGCATATTCTTTTATCTATATCATATCTATGTCATAATCATCATCATGCATATAATTAAAATGGATTTAAGAACTATGGCATGTGTTAGAATATTGTAGATATGATTAGGGATAATTGTTATCCCTAAATATCATTAGGAATAATTATTACTTAGGATAGAATTTTGATTTATTCCTAGGATAGGGTTTGATTTATTCTTTTGAATAAGCCCTAATCTTGTCTATAAATAGGGCTTCTTTCATGTAAGTTAGATATTAATTATTACACAATAACATGGTATCAGAGCATTAGGTTTCTTTTGCTTTAGGGTTTCTCCTGCCTCTCCTGCGCTTTCTCTCCTGAACGCATTCCTCTTCTTTCTTTTTCCTCGCAAATGCGCTATTAAGCTCCCGAACGCTGAAAGTGGGTCTTCTTCCCAACGACCATCTTCTTCTCCGTCGTTTCTCTCCGACACCAGAAACCGCCGCCAACGCACGCGACGCCCTCCTCTCACTCGGCCTCGTCGTCGCGTCGGCCTTGAGCTCCTCTTTGCGCTGCCGTCGGCCGCGCGCGCCCTCCTCTCACTCGGCCGTCGTCGCGTCGTCGGCGCCCGAGCTCTATTCTGTTCTTTGCCGTCACCGCGTCGTCCGCGGAACCGCGGTCTCCGCGATCCGCTCTGGCCGATCGTCGGCCGAATCGGACGGCCGCTCTCCGCGCTCCGCTCATGTCGCCCCTACGAGTCGTGAAGGACCCCACAGCGCCACCTCCTCCAGCCCGCTTCCATCACTCGCAACAAGCGAGCGCCTCCTACCGTTCCTTGCCGACTACGAACCGTACGAAACCATCCCTGTTCGACTCAGCGACGGTGGCGACACCGCCAGTATCCTGACCTCTCCACTCGCCTCCTTGAGGAAGTCCTTGGAGGTCCTTCTCCTCTTCCAGCGCCGCGATGGCGGGATCGGTTTCCGTCACGAATAACGTGGTTCGTTCTCGCGAAGAACCCGATCAATGCGATACGTGTCGTTCGTCGTGACTACCTCGATACTTGAGCCGGAGTTTCGATTTTACTAACCGTGTGGCACCGCTCTCGTCGAGTTCTTGGATGGTAGAACTACTCCTCTTGGGCCTCTTATATTGAGCTTTGGCTTGTTGGGCGGGGTTATGAAAAGCATCTCACTGGCGAAGAGGATATTCAAGTGGCGTCGTTCTTTATGGAAAAGTTGATGCTCGGTTGTGTTGCATTATCAGAGTCACCGTCCATCCATCTCTTGGGATGTCTTCCGAACTCATAAGACCTGCGAGGATGTTTGGATACAAGCTCACAACTTTACGAATACTTCTCGGCGACTCTGTCGAGTTTGTGATGATCTCGCGGCCATTCTTAATGCCGTCGGATCGAGTATATATCGACTTATTTGGAATCGATCTCGGCCTACATGTGAGTTGATGACACTGCTCCCACTGCGGCCCTCTATTGCGAGCTTGAAAATCGGAAGAAATTTTTTTGTCTCTGGCGTTATATAGTGCGCCGCGATTACTCGTATTCGTGATCGGATCACAGGCGGCCCATGCGAAGCGACCATGGACTCTCACAGGCGACTCTCGCCGTGTCCCTACGAAGTCTTGACATTATCATCCTCCGTTCGATTGACTCTTGGCGTTGGTCTGCGGAAATAACAATAAACCTCCACGCGTAAGAATGAAGGGCGTCCTTGGTGTAATCATTTATCACCGACGGGACACGATTGATAAATATTGGAGTCTCCGTGGTCGACCTCCTCGTCTTGCTCGGATGCTCGAGTTATCGCGTCTTGGCTTCGATTCGCGATTGACACGGCCCGATTCCACCGCCTCGGATCGACACGGCTCGACTCCGCTGCCTTCTATGATGACTTTACGAAGTGGTATGAGGGTCGACAGTCTAATTCCCTTCTCTTGATTACCTGGTGGTAATTCCTTTCTTTGGCGTATCTCGCTCTTGGGTCCTTGGGTACTTGACTGCTGGGGCCGCGTCGTATCATTTAGTAATAGATCTCTTTTTCCTCCTGCTATCTACTTACAGTTATCTACCCTTTGTCACTATGGCAAATGGTTCTCGAACTGATCCCGAGTGTTGGTATTGTTCATTCTTCTCCGTCTCTTCCCATTCGAATGTTCTTTATGTTCCGGAGCTCCCTTTAATTTATTATCAATAAAGCTCACTCGGTCTCTTGATTGTGTCGTCTCGTTACTAAATCTTATGTTTCATTGCGGGGCCGAGATGCAGGGGAGGATGATTGGCTCGGATGTGAATCTCGTAGTTTATATCAACCGCTGAAAACTCTCTTGTTGGTGCGGCGGCGTCTCACTTGTTATCCATGCTCGGTTGGGACGTCACGGTCTTGATAAGTTAAAGCAATTACATCTAGTCTGTCTCGCCAAGTCTTTGTCTTGTAGTGCGTATCGATTAAGCAAGTACGACGTAGTTCATTTTCTCCTCGCATTATAAGTCCGCCACGCCTCCCTTTGCTTTGGTTCATTCGATATTGGGATCCGAGTCGTGTTACCTCTACATCGGGGTCACGATATTTTGTTACTTTGTAGACGATTTTTCCGTTGTACTTGGTTATATCGATGAAAGATCGCTCTGAATTGTTTTCATTTTTCAATCTTTTTAATGAAGTCAAAACACAATTTGGTATCCTCTTCGATCCTCGCAGAGTGATAATGCAGGAATATCCATCTACTCCGCTTCAAACCTTTTGGCATCTCCGCATATTACATCGGAAGTCTTGTCCTCATACCCCCAACAGTAACGGAGTCGCAGAACGCAAGAATCGCCATCTTCTCGAGACCACGGACCCTTCTCCTCCACTCTCATGTTCCTCTACGTTTTGGGGTGATGTCGTACTTCTATGCATGTTATCTCATCAATCGCACGCTTCCTCTACTTTACAGTGGTCAAATACCTCATCACGTGTACTTTATCCGGCAGTCCTTCATCCTTTACCACCCGGGTCTTTGGTTCTACATGTTTTGCTTTACGCTTGATCCTAGCATTGATAAACTCTCTCTCTGGCCGTGATAAATGTGTTTTCCTTGGGTATCCAAGGTCTCGAAAGGGTATAAGTGTTATTCCCTACTCTCCACTCCAGATTTCATCTCTGCGATGTCACGCCTTTCGATTGATTCCTTTCTTTAGGTCTTTAGAGTCATCGTCCGAGTTTCATCCTTCTACTCAGTGATCTTTGATCCTCCGGAAGTTTCTCTATCACCCCACCCGATTCCTCCTCCTCCTCACAAGTTTATCGGTACCGCTCGTTACGCTGCTGCCGGCCAACACTGACTCTGTCATGGAATCATCTTTGGAGCCAAATCCTTCGCTCCCTCCTCTGGTCCAGTCTTCTGAATCTGATATTCCCATTGCCCTTCGAAAAGGTATACGCTCCACTCGTAATCCTTCTCCACATTATGTTTCTTTGAGTTACCATCGTCTTTCTCCTTCCTATTATTCTTGTCTTTCCTCTTTGTCGTCTGTTTCTCTTCCAAAGACTGCAGGAGATGCATTTGCCCATCCAGGATGGAAACAGGCTATGTTAGACGAAATGAGTGCCTTACAGAGTTGTGGGACTTGGGATCTCGTTTCTCTACCACCAGGAAAGTCAGTTGTTGGTTGTCGATGGGTATATACAGTGAAGGTTGGTCGGATGGAGCGGTATTGACGGCAAAGACGCCTCGTTGCTAAAGGTTATACTGAGATCTTGGATTGGATTATGGAGACACATTTTCTCCTGTTGCAGATGTCCCTCTATACGCTTACTCGCCATTCTTTGCGATTCAACACTTGGTCTCTTTATCGATTAGACATTAAGAATGCATTCTTATACGTGGTGATCCGCTTGAGGAAGTTTATACGTGGAGCAACCTCCGTGTTTGTATGCTCGAAGTCTTACGGTCTTGTATCGCTACGAAAGTCTTTATACGGTCTCAGCGATCGCCTGAGCATGGTTCGGTAGATTCAGTATTGTAATTCAACAGTTCGGCATGACTCGGAGCGAGGCTGACCATTCTGTCTTTTATCGCCACTCATCTACTGGTTGCATCTACCTAGTGGTTTATGTTGATGATATTGTCATCACAGGTAGTGATAATCTCGGGATCTCACAGGTGAAACATCTTTTCAAACATTTCCAGACAAAATATCTCGGCAGACTTAAATACTTCTTGGGGATAGAAGTGACACAATTCAGAAATGGGATCATTATATCTGAAGTATCGATGGATATTACAGAAAAGCAGAATGTTAAACTCAAAGACAGTTGACAACCCTATGGATCCTAATGTCAAGCTCCTGCCAAATCAGGGAGAGCCTCTACCAGATCCTGAACGATACAGGCGATTAGTAGGGAGACTAAGTTACCTTACTGTTACTCGTCCAGATATCTCATTTGCAGTAAGTGTAGTAAGTCGCTCAACTCTCGCGTAAAGAACATTGGGATCTTTGTGATTCGTATTGCTCGATATATCGAGGCGCTCCAGAAAGTGCTTTTGTATGAGAAGAAAGGACATACTCGAGTTATAGGATATTCGATGCGGTCGAGCGGGATCTCCCGTTGATAGGAAATCTACTACGGTTTTTGTATATTTGTTGGAGATAACCTTATTTCGAAAAGCAAAGAATGTAATGTCAGCAAGATCCAGATCGAGCTATGGTCATAGTCGTATCGAGAATATAAACCAAGAACTTATATGGCTTGCTTGGGAGCTAAAATTTGGAGAGACATTACACAAATGTCACTTATATGTGATAACTCAAGTCGCCATGATATCGCCTCAAATCTAGTTTTTAAGAGAGAACAAGCGTATAAATTATCATTGTCACTTGTCAGAGAGAAAGTCGTATACGGAGAAATATCTACTAGTTTTGTTAACTCATGATCACTAGATATATTTACTAAGTCATTTGAGAGATTCCCGAATTATTACATACGTAATGTGAGTGCATATAATTTATATTCTTCAGCTTGAGGGGGAGTGTTAGAATATTGTAGATATGATTAGGGATAATTGTTATCCCTAAATATCTTAGGAATAATTATTACTTAGGATAAAATTTTGATTTATTCCTAGGATAGGGTTTGATTTATTCTTTTGAATAAGCCCTAATCTTGTCTATAAATAGGGCTTCTTTCATGTAAGTTAGATATTAATTATTACACAATAACAGCATGATTTGATGGGAATCAAATAATATTGCCTAGAAATATGCATGAGACCATTAAAGAACAAAACCCCACATCTCACTAAAAACTTGACTTGTATGTGTTTTACATATCTAGATATAAGTGAGATGTTTAGGAAAAAGAAATTAAAGGTTTCAAAAACATTTTGAAAATATTTTGAAAAACCTTAGTAAAGTCTATCTTTTGATAGCTATCTCCATTGAATGGGATGATACAAAGAGGACTCTTTATTGAAGCTTTTCTCAACTTTTGAACTTTGTATCAATCTCCAAATTTAGTGGGTAAAATAATTTTCAAATATTTTTCACCCATAATGTTTGTGATAAGTAATATACATACCAAATTTCAAGATTTTTAAACTTATGTATATTTACTTATGGATTTCAGAAATCCATTTCGAATAAAATCAGAATGTACGATTATCGATCGCCAAGGAGGCCACGATCGATTGGGGTGGCAATGATCGATTTCTAAATTCATGGCCTAAGCTGATTTCGGATAAATCTTATTGGTTAGGCCCATGTTCAGCTAGGTTAAGGTCCCCTAACCACTCCTAACCCTAGTATATGCTTGGGAGAGTATTAGAAAGGGTGAAAATTCATTGGACATGGATTAAGAGAAGGGTTTAGGGAGAGTATCAATTTTAAGGTGGATGAGAGTTCATTGTTGAACTTTGCCTTAATCTTGATTGGTTTAATGTTCCTATTGGCTTAAGGACTCTCCAAGGACATTGTTGGTGCAATGGTCAAGAGGGAGCAAGCCTCTAGGGGGAGGTATCCATCATGGGAAGATGGATGTGTATTTCCTCATAGGAGGAAAATTGGATTGTCTCTCTTAAGTGATATGGGATCACTAGAAAGATTATAGGCATGTGTTCCTCCAAGGGAGAGATTGTAAGATCTCATTGGGATATAAGACATTCATACCCTTGGGGAGGACCTTTTTGATGTGATGTCAAAAAGGGGGAGAAGTTACCAAGTTATCAATTAGGGTTCGTTGGAATTCTCATTGGGATATGAGAGTTGCCAATATGGGAGAATTGGTAGACTTGAGATGGTAGTTTTGTCAATCATCAAAAAGGGGGAGATTGTTGGTGCAATCGGCCCAGGTTGACTCGAGCTTGACTCGAGCAGTACCTTGATAGTATTTTGATGATAGACAAAACTCATGGCATGAGATTGTCATGGGAAAGTCCAACATGGAGTTGGCATGGAAAATCCAAGCATGGAGCTTGGTGTGGGAAAGTCCAACATGGAGTTGGCATGAAAAATCCAAGCATGAGGCTTGGTGTGGGAAAATCCAAAGCATTGCGAAGCCGTGCGCTTGGTGCTTGGTGAGAAATGCATTGCGAAGCCGTGCGCTTGGTGCATGTGGGAAGTCTTGAGGACTTGGCAAGTTCACTAGGCTCGGGGTCCTTGAGTCGGTGAAGGATGGCATTGCAAAGTCGTGTGATTGGTGCATCCAAGGGACCGTCGGACGGGGAGCGAATGGAGTGAGGCCTAAGGGAATACGAGGCGTACGACGCCGCGAAGGATGCGGCGCTCGTGGTCGCGGCGCGATCCGAGGACGAAAGCCGAGAAAGAGAGCTTCGGTGGAGAACTCCATGAGGGATAAGGTGGACTTGGCCAAGTGACTAAGACTGAGTGTCGGAGGCTCAAACTTGATGTTTGAGGGTTTATCCGACGGTCGGATGCTCAAACAACTTGGTGTTTGAGGTTTGCCGATGATGACCGGCATAGGTGTCGCCGATCGTCCAAGTCGACTAGGGTTCGACTGGTGTTGATGATTTGTAGCGATCGATGATCGATAGCAATGATCGCCGAGGGATGGCAATGATTGGGAATGTCGTAAGCATAACGCCCGTGAATCGATCGGCCGATTATTAGGTCACTATCCGATCGCCGTGGATCGCAATGATCGATAGGTGATCCGTTGGAACTTCTCCCACGTGGATCCGTTGTGAGACAATAGCCATACAGTGATGATCGGGCCTTGGCGCTGATCAGGGCGAAAACACCACGCAGGTTATAAATGGACCTCAAGTGGGAGGATTTCGCCAAGACTTTAAGGGAGCTATTGGAGGGGAATTGCTGCTGCATTTCAGTCCTTCAAGAGTCATCCAAAGCAAGCAACAAGAAAGGATTCAAAGCTAAGAGTTGTAAAGCGTTCTTTACTTGTATTTCTTGTGTCTTTGTATTTCTTGTAGTATTACTGTTGTAATAGCTTGTACGAGGTTTCTCCACCTCCGACGTGTAGTCGAGAAGAAGTTTAGTTAGTGTCGTGCGCATAACTAGAGCTCGGTGAGCTCGCCCGTGGCGTAGGAACCATTCGGTTCCGAACCACGTATATCGTGTGTGTTTGCGTGTGATTGTATTTGTTGTTAGTATTCATATTTGTATTAGTATTCCGCTGCACTAACAACAATTGTAGACGAGCACACAACAAGAACGAGCAAATTCCACCGTACGACGATAGAGGGCTATTCACCCCCCTCTAGCCGGCCAACACATACACATCGATCGATCCCCTACAGTATGATCTCCCTACCACAATAATCATCAAATTCCCTGTGTCTCTAGCTTCCTTTTTCCCACAATCCTCATCTTCCAACAAACAAAATCAGACTTGCCTTTCTTCATCCAAATGTTGCCTCCCACGAACCTACCTGCACAATCCAATGAAGTGACACCCTCCTTATTTGCCACCATCTCCATCTCCATCTCCTGAAGAACTCAATGGAATCAACCCCTCTTCCCTAAGGAAAAACTCTTGATCTACTATAAAACCTAGAGCAAGCATACCTTTTGCAGGCCTGCAAAGTAGACCCGCAGCAATTCCTTCTTGATCTACAACACCAACCCCAGAACATTTGTAGCAACTGATGGTCTGTTTTTCCTGCTTCCTACCACTTGCTCCTGCCGAGGATTTCCTTTCCTGCTTGATATGCAAATAGGAAACCTCATGTCTGATTCATGTCGTCCACTACTCGAGTGAAGGCGCCCACCAGCCAAAAGTTCAATAGTGTTACTTTTTAATTTCTCATAAGGTCTCTTCTCCCTAATTTACAACTGTGCCACATATAAACCTCTACCATGCTGAAGAAGGCACAACAGACCAGATCTATTACCCAATTTTGGAGAAACACCAAGTTTGCTCACCTATGTACTATTTCCCTGCCAAATCCCTCCTCTTCAAGCCTATTTCAGCATCTCTCTGCCTGCAACAAGCACTCAACTTTAGCTTTATCTTCACCTCACACAATTGACAATCTCACCCACCTGATATCCATTCGTCACTATGCATCCCACAGTGGCACATCATGCTTTTTTACTTGATTGTAGGTAATCTCTTCCTCGACATTGTTATTTCTACATCGACTTAATTCCTTGAGGAACATAAGTAAAATTAAGATGAGAATAAATTCAAAACTTAGTTCCTTAAAGAAAAGAAGAAAAATTTAGATGCAATTATTCCCCATCATTAGAAGGGTCATTAAAGAAAAATATTATGCTCCTTGAAGGTCAGACTCAGAAAGTGTGTAATTTGTTATTCGTAAACCTAACTCATTGAAAAGGACATTCTAATTGAAGTTACAGACAGTTTACCTAGAGTCAACCTCTTAGCAAGGAAAAATTATGCAAATTAAGAATTTAATGTTTACACTTTTTAGATTTTAAATAAGTTTAATTCAGTAGATTCTTTGTTTAGCTAAGGTAGTTTCTGATTTGATAGTTAGCAAATTGGGGATCTCTTCTGAGTTCGATCGAGTCTTAAAAAGGATACCAATCTCCTCGTGTCAATTATTTTTCTCAAAATAATATTCCGAATTTTGTTCTTTGCATGAGATTGCTAAATATCACTAGAACTAAGAAGTACATTGTAGATAACTAAATAGAAGGGTCTGCTTATGTGTGCCTGCAACACCACAACAATCCAGTAGTATGTAACAAGGGACTTGCAAATGTAAAAGTACACTATAAATAGAGGTCGGTGGCATCGATTTATATACATTATTCAGAGCATGTTACTAAAACTTCCATTTAATTCATCTATAAATGTCTAAAACCAATATCAAGCTAAGGTCTACATCCTGGAACTTCTAACCAATCGCATGCTACTAAGACTAATTTTTCTGCTGTGGCTCCAGGGTGACATTGGCCTTAGCATAAAGAGGATATTTATGTAAATATACCAAGTAGCTAACCTCAAGTAAAAAATATTTTTATTTCTCAATATTCTGACAAATCCTAAAAACAGTCAATGGATCCTTCCCCAGGACCGCGTATGGCTAGAGCTTCGTGCACCGGACTATCCTTTTAATATTCTGACAAATCCATTGTTGATACGTATTACAAAATCAAGTTAAAGATTCAATACTAAGTCTGTCAGTTCTAAAGTTTTGGTGATCCACTTGGCTTGTAGACCAGGATCTCATATTGAACAAAGAGTCAACCAGCACAGTCATGGCAACTTAAAGTCTAGAGAAGGCCTATGCCATACCATGCTCAATTCGTTATTTCATGATTTTGCTAGAAGTGTAAGAGTATGGAAACTATCTTGGGAAACACAACCATTGATTAAAATGACATGCTAAAACTCAATAGAATAATAATAAACAGTAAACAGAGTGGAACTGTAGGCTTTTGACATACATCAATATTTGGTTGGAGTTCAGCATTAGCTTCTGGAGCAGGAACTGCTCTAGGAGCTCGATCACGTGTGCGTATCTTCTGTGATCCATTGGCTTGGACCTTTCCACCAGCAGCCCTCAACCTGCATTAGTTAATTCGATTACAACAAAAAACATATGGAGGAATTATTTTTCAATATATTTGAAAAATTTATGATAGAAGTTGATGGATGTGTGTGTGTGTAATATGCATTCCTAGGCATATTCATAAAAAGCAAATGAAGGATAAGCGAATCGTTTAGCAAATAAAATTTGTGTTCAAACTGCATAACTCATCCACTAAATGATGAAAAAAATAATTAGGTGCCATTAAGTTTCATGCATCATCCTCGAGCAATCTCACTTGTTATTTAAAAACTTAAACTAAATTTGCATCAGAGAACCTTCATTTTGCTCTTCCAACACACACCAACAAAATAATTCAGACACAGCCAACATAGACCTTCTTCATTTCCTTAAAAGAATACAGTGACTTGTATGAAGATTTAATTAGATAATTTAAAGAAAGGTTGATGCATCGTACTAAAATGCTTAACCCACGAGCATGATGGTTTGTGTCAATCAAATACCTTCTGGCTTCTTCATCTCTCATTTTAGCATCCATCTCCTTGCTTGGAGGATATTTTGGAAGACTCGAAGGATCACAAGCATACGGTTCTGAATTAAAAAACTAAAAGCAAGTAGAAGAGGTCAGCCAGTGACCTAGACAATCAATGTACAATAAAAATTTTAGTTGTGCATAGAAACATAATTGTAGTATTCCGAACAGATATAATAGGATGCATGGGCCCCAACAAACTGAATATTGGATCCCAATCCCAGTTTAGATTTGGCAATTTGATCCTTCACAACTTAAATCCTAGTCAATGTAAGGTTTTCATTTCAAAGTTTCCAAGAAATTAATCAAGATAGAAAGAAGCTTTGCATTACCAATTGTTTGATGCTAATCAAAATGTTCTATCATTAGATGCAAAAAAAAAAAAAGGAAAGAAAGAGAGATCAAGTTTTAAAAGTACATGACATAAATAGTCATCATCAAATTGATGATTCATCTAGAATTCAGCTAGACTTTCTATATCATCAGACTAAGCCAATGCCTGGAGTATTAGTTCCTCTATGTTCCAAGCTCAAAGTATTAGCATTTCTATGTTCAAAGCTTGAAGTATTAGCACTTCTATGTTGATTTCCATTTCTACTTTACATTCATATCAAAAACTCATCAAGTAAAGGCTTCATTTATAGAACAAATCAACATTGTAACATTTATGCAAACTGTTAGAATATTCTAGGGATCCATTATTTTATTTCTTAGGATAGAATTTGATCTATAGGTCTTATACTTTATAAATAGGGCTTCTTTCATGTAATAAAGTAGTTCTTTTTCTTTACAAAATAACATGATATCAGAGTCAGGTTAAATTAGATCTCTCTTCTTTTTTTTCCCTTTTCTTTTTTCTGCGGCTCCTTCATCATCGCAATTTGGACGGCTCTATTTCACGCCGCCGCATCCCCTTCGCGACATAGATCTGAAGCCAATCCCCTTCGTCTACGCGTCGCAACAAGTGCACGTCCTCTCCTTTGTCGCCGCTGTCCCTCCCGCTCAAGATCGCCGCTTCCTTCTCCATCCTCGTCTGCTGCACTGCCGGCGTCGTTGTCCCTGTGCTCGGCAAGTGGATCCCCATGCTCCGCCCTGAGAACGACCTGTTCTTCGTCGTCAAGTCCCTCGCCGCCATCGTAACAACTCCGAAGGAAGAAACCAGCGGAGGGAAGTCCTCATCGCCTCCTCCACTCTCTGCGCTCTCCCTCCGCTCAGCGTCCCCAATCTCGCGCGAGCTGCGATTCTCATCCCAACAGCGGCAGCGATAGCTTTGGGCAGCCCATCTCTGGTGGTGGTCTCCTCCATCCCCTCCACCCAATCACCGGCTAGATTTCATCCATCTTCTCCAACGCAGGCAGCAGCCCTTGCCTCCGCTTCTTTCCAACCGCCGGCAACACTTCCACAGCTCCTATTTCATTTTCCGGGTTGGGGACTGGCGGTATCTCCCTGTCCGAGAGTGATTGTACTCGCCGGCGTGCGGCCATCGACGCGATGTTGGAAGAGGCCCTCCTGCTCGAGAAGCTTCGCAATGTCCGTCTCGACGCCGATCGAAACGGGTCGATCGATCCTTCGCTACCTCAGACCACCCATCACCGAGTCGGTCCTTTGTTTGGGTCTTCGCTCGGGTCGTTTGGACGGGATTCTTTGGTAAATGTGAATGGGAACACGTCTCTGCTTCAAATCCCGCAGCGTTATCCTGGAGTTGTAGACTTGTTTAGGAATCTCTCTTTTGGAACCACAGAATTGGAAATTGGTCGAGTTTCTATGAGGAATACCGTCGTTTGCTCTGTTTTGTAGCCGGATCCGCCTCCACCGCCTTCCTATGATGACTTTCTAAAATGGTATGAGAATCGACGGGGTTCTAATTCTCTTGTTGCCGTTACACAAACTGATAATTTCTTTACTGGCATATCTCACTCTTCAGATCCCTGGGTAGTTGACTCTGGAGCCACTGATCATATCACTGGTAATAGATCTCTTTTTTCTTCATTATCTACTTCCGGTTATTTATCCTGTGTCACCATGGCAAATGGTTCTCAAATTCAGTCTCAAGGTACTAATATTATTCATCTTTCTCCATCTCTTTCCATTCATAATGTTCTTTAAGTTCCCAGAGCCCCCTTTAATTTGTTATCAATAAGTCAACTTACTCGGTCTTTTGATTGTGTCATCTCGTTTACTAAATCTTCTGTGTCATTACAGGACCGGAGTACGGGGAGAATAATTGGCTTCGAATGTGAGTCTCATGACCTACACCGACTTCACCAGGCCTCTCTTGTTGGTTCGGCGGCGGCATCTCCACTTGTTATTCATGCTCAGTTGGGACATCCTAGTCTTAATAAGTTAAAACAATTACATCCTAGTCTTTCTCACTTAAAGTCTTTATCTTGTGAGTCATGCCAGTTAGGCAAGTATGTTCGTAGTTCGTTTTCTCCTCGCACTATAAGTCGGGCTACGTCTCCTTTTGCTTTGGTTCATTCCGATATTTTGGGTCCGAGTCGTGTTTCTTCTACATTCGGGTCACGATATTTTGTTACCTTTATAGACGATTTTTCCCGCTGCACTTGGTTATATCTGATGAAGGATCGTTCGGAATTGTTTTCTATTTTCCAATCTTTTTTTAATAAAGTCAAAACACAATTTGGTATCCCTCTTCAATCCTTGCAAAGTGATAATACACGTGAGTATCTATCTACTCCGTTTCAGACCTTCTTAGCGTCTCATGGCATATTACATCGGACATCTTGTCCTCATACTCCCCAACAGAATAGCATTGCAGAATGCAAGAATCGCCATCTTCTTGAGACCACCCGGACTCTTCTCCACCACTCTCATGTGCCTCTTCGTTTTTGGGGTGAAGTCGTACTTACTGTATGTTATCTCATCAATCGCATGTTTTCCTCTACTTTACAGGGTCAAATACCTCATTATATATTTTATCCAAATCAGTCCCTTCATCCTTTACCACCTAGGGTCTTTTGGTTCTACATGTTTTGCTCATGCTCTTGATCCTGATATTGATAAACTCTTTCCTCGGTCGCATAAATATGTTTTTCTTAGGTACCCACGGTCTTAGAAAGGGTACAAGTGTTATTCTCCTACTCTCCATCGATATTTCATCTCTGCTGATGTCACGTTCTTTGAGTCGGTTCCTTTCTTTGGGCCTTCAAAGTCGTCGTCCGAGTTTCCTTCTTCTGTACCTACGTCAGTCTTTTCTCCTCCGGAGGATTATCTATCACCCTCAGCTTCAATTTCTCCTTCGTTGCAGGTTTATCAGCGTCGTCCTCAACCTGCTTGGTCGCTGCCCAACACCGACTCAGCCGTGGAATCATCTCTGGAGCCAGGTCGTGGAATTATCTCTGGAGCCAGGTCCTCCGCCCTTCCTCTGGTACAGTCTTCTAAATCTGATATTCTGATTGCACTTCAGAAAGGTATACGTTCAACTCGTAATCCTTCTCCTCATTATGTGTCTATGAGTTACCATCGTCTTTCTCCTTCCTATTATTCTTGTCTTTCCTCCTTGTCATCTGTTTCTCTTCCGAAAATTGCAGGAGATGCATTTGCCCATCTAGGATGGAAACAGGCTATGTTGGACGAAATAAGTGCCTTACGGAGCTGTGAGACTTGGAACCTCGTTCCTCTACCACCAGGAAAGTCAATTGTTGGTTGTCGATGGGTATATCTGGTGAAGATTGGTCAAGACGGAACGGTTGATCGACTTAAGGCCCGTCTTGTTGCTAAAGGCTATACTCAGATCTTTGGGTTGGATTATAGGGACACTTTTTCTCCTATTGCCAAGATGTCCTCTATACGTCTACTCATGTCCATTGCTGCGATTCAACACTGGCCTCTTTATCAGTTGGACATCAAGAATACATTTTTACATGGTAACCTGCTCGAAGAAGTCTACATGGAGCAACCTCCGTGTTTCGTTGCTCAGGGGGAGTCTTCTGGTCTTGTATGCCGCTTGAGAAAATCTTTATATGATCTCAAGCAGTCACCCATAGCATGGTTCGGTAGATTCAGTATTGTAATTCAACAGTTCGATATGACTCGGAGCGAGACTGACCATTCTGTTTTTTATCGCCACTCATCTACTGGTTGCATCTACCTAGTGATTTATGTTGATGATATTGTCATCACAGGCAGTGATCATCTCGGGATTTCATAGGTGAAATATCTTTTCAAACATTTTCAGACAAAGGATCTCAACAGACTCAAATATTTCTTGGGGATAGAAGTAGCACAGTCCAGAAATGGGATCATTATATCTCAAAGAAAGTATACAATGGATATTCTAGAAAAAACAGGAATGTTAAACTCAAAGACAGTGGACAACCCTATGGATCTTAATGTCAAGCTCCTGCCAAATCAGGGGGAGCCTCTATCAGATCCCGAACGATACAGGCAATTAGTAGGGAGACTAAGCTACCTTACTATTACTCGTCCAGATATCTCATTTGCAGTAAGTGTAGTAAGTCAGTTTCTCAACTCTCCATGTAAAGAACATTGAGATGTTGTGATTCACATTGTTCGATATATAAGAGGCGCTCCAGGAAAAGGTCTTTTGTTTGAAAACAAAGGACATACTCGAGTTATAGGGTATTCTGATGCAGATTGGGCAAGATCCCCCATTGATAGGAGATCCACCTCTGGTTTTTATATATTTGTCGGAGGTAACCTTATTTCTTGGAAAAGCAAAAAGCAAAATGTTGTGGCAAGATCCAGTACAGAGGCAGAGTATCGAGCTATGGTCATAGCCAGTCAAGAGCTTATATGGCTCAAACAATTACTCCAGGAGCTAAGATTTGGAGATGTTACACAAATGTCACTTATATGTGATAACCAGGCCGCCATGCATATCGCATCAAATCCAGTTTTTCATGAGAGGACAAAGCATATTGAAGTCGACTGTCACTTTGTCAGAGAGAAAGTCATATCTGGAGAAATATCTACCAGTTTTGTTAACTCACATGATCAGCTAGTAGATATATTTACTAAGTCTCTGAAAAATTCTCGAATTGATTACATATGTAACATGCTGGGTGCATATAATTTATATGCTCCAGCTTGAGGGGGAGTGTTAGAATATTCTAGGGATAATTTGATATCCCTAAATATGGTTAGGAATAATTATTTTATCTCCTAGAATAGAGTTTTATCCATTATTTTATTTCTTAGGATAGAGTTTGATCTATACGCCCTATACTTTATAAATAGAGTTTTTTTCATGTAATAAAATAGTTCTTTTTCTTTACAAAATAACACAAACCAACTTATGTTAAAACTGTCCATGATGCATCATTTCAATGACGCAGAAATCCAAAAGAGTTCACAAATTGAGCAAGAATGGAGTAAGTCACACAAATCCCTATCAAACTATAATAAAGTAATGTCACGAATGGTTATTAAGCAAAAAGAAAAAAAAAAAAAGAGAAAGAGAGAGATCAAGTTTTAAAACTACATGACATAAATAGTCATTATTTGATTGCAACTAAAGATTGTGCAATGTGCTCAAAGTGATTAAGAATAAAAAAATCCATGTATTTATGAAGCCATAAAGAATGCATCGATCAAAGCTTATGTGATAAGAGAAAAGCTAATTAAAAATACGAGACGTTACCTCACTATTTAAAGCAGAAGTAGCAGTTTGACGTTCAGTTGGATCTATTGCAAGAAGAGTTTCAACCAACAGCAAAGCTGATTGAGGGAAAGCTTTAAATGATTCTCTGATGCAACACTTATAAGGTTGTTGGGGTTTAAATATTGTAGCGTGTGGTAGTTTTGACTTCTTCCAATATTCTTCTGAAGGAGAGCCGCATAATTTAAAAATTTTGTGCAACTGTTCAACCTGATGATCATATTTGATCTTAGAGAAGACTTACGACAATCTTTATGTGAGAATTAACTCCTAAGCATCAAACAAACCAAAACTTGACATGTCTCGGATGCATCAAACAAAAGCAAATTCCAAGTTGCAAATACGAGCATTAATTTCCACACCCAAACACTTTACAAACTCGTTTCTTATTAATTCAAAAAAGTTACCCACCATACCATGAAGCCAATCAACTCATGCACTCTGCTCTCAGAAGCAGTATTTTGGTAAATCATTTATGTATAACTCAAAACTCCAACATTTTGGGCATACAAATATCTTACAGTGATACCAAGGCATCTACTGTCATAAATTGTAGCCCTCATTACTGTTTTAAAGTGATCCTGAACTATCTAGCAATAAATAAATGCAACTGCAACCTAATTCAACATGTTAATACTTATTGGATCTCCATTTTTCTTCTAAGGTTGAGTGATCCAAGTGACCTTTTGTCGTTACATGTTATTAAATTTCTTTCTTGTGAATATAGTAAGGCTGCGTTTGGTACGGGGTAATCAGGATTGTAGATGATTTACTTTGTTTTGTAACATTTCAAAGATGTAATGTAATGTAATCGCATTACAAAACAAGAGCCAAGATCCATAATCTCGATTACGAAGGAAAAGCTATGTAATACGATTACATTACGGACTCAATATTTATCATGACAAATATATCCTTCTACCGACCGACCGATCGGCAAGAATCGGTTTGCCGCAATGGCCACCGGCGACGATCGGCCGATCGGCGATCGCCGATCGGCGATCGGGCGATCGGCGATCGCGGACGATCTGACGGCGATCGGCGATCAGCGATCGGCGACGGCGATCGGCGATCGGCGATCGGCGATCAGATCGGCGATCGGCGATCGGCGATCGGCGATCGGCGATCGGCGATCGGCGATCGGCGATCGGCGATCGGCGATCGGCGATCGGCGATCGGCGATCGATGACCGATCGGTGGCGGCCGACGACCGGCGATCGGGCGACGATCAGCCGGTGCCCACTGGCGATCGGCAACAACCTTATAAGGGTATTTTTGTCATTTTATAATAATATGAATTACATTCCTTATAACAAATATGGACATCAAACAAACGAATATAATCACTTTTGTAATCAAAGATTACACACCAATCGTTAACCAAACACAGTAATGTAATACACATTACATTACATTACATTACAAACTTGATTACATTACAAGGTTGATTACATTACCCCGTACCAAACGTAGCCTAAGAACAATGTTAACCTCTTTCATTATATGAGTGTTTTTACAAAGCTTACAAATTTAGATGCCACTCGAGCTGAGTGACTATAAACACAAGGGTGGCAGTGCAACCATCATTAGTATCATATCTACCCTTCAGCATAAGGACTCTTTTGTTCATAGATAAGAATTTACTGAATACTGAATAGATTATGTTCTTCAACAATTTATAGGATTTAGTTTTACAGATATAACAATCAAAGATCGATGGAGACTGCTTAAGTAATGTAGAGAACCACACAAAACTTGAGCAAGGGATCAAAGTGCCAAAACGTACCTCAGTCCTCCCAGG
This sequence comes from Wurfbainia villosa, assembly GCA_025175895.1. Classification (NCBI taxonomy): domain Eukaryota; kingdom Viridiplantae; phylum Streptophyta; class Magnoliopsida; order Zingiberales; family Zingiberaceae; genus Wurfbainia; species Wurfbainia villosa. The sequence goes on from CM045993.1 coordinate 55,791,032, forward strand.
CATAATAGGCTTCCCTGCCAGCAATTCTGCTAATATACATCCAGCACTCCATAAGTCTACGCCAGCAGCATAATCAGTGGCTCCAAGGAGCAGCTCAGGAGGACGGTACCAAAGAGTAACTACTCTGCTTGTCATGGGATGTTTACCATTGGGATCAAAGAAAGTAGCCAAACCAAAGTCCGCAATCTTGAGTAACCCGTCGTTGTCGAGTAGGAGATTTGAGCCCTTAATATCACGGTGCAGCACACCATTGTTGTGACAATGCTCCAATCCAGATAACAGCTGATGCATATAGCACTTCACCTGCGCAAAGTCAAAATTCAAACATGAACAATAAGAAAGATCACGCTTTGATTAGAATCGAACCTGAGGCACTGTGAACTTGATGGTCGGGCTGGATATAAGACCAGCGAGATCATGCTCCATGTACTCAAAGACCAAATATAAACTACAAGACATCCTGGAAGTGACCAAGCCCTCCAGCTTCACGACATTGGGATGATCCAAATGCCTTAATATAAGGATCTCTCTCGCCATAAATTTCACGCTCTCCGGCTCCATAATATCGAACCGAACCTTCTTCAAGGCCACGATTTTTCCCGTCAATGTGTCCCTAGCCTTGTAAACATTACTATATGTTCCTTGCCCAATCTAAACAAGAAAAGAAATAGCCGCAATTAGTAACTAAACGAATAAAAGATGGGGAAAAAAAACAGGACTGGAGTTCCACAGAGGAATTTTGCTCTTGCCTTGTCGATCTTTTCAAAGGAATCAGCCCGGCGGGGCGTCCATCCCTGGAGGGCCTCCCCAGCAGCCTGGGCAAGCCAGGGGGGCCAGCCTGCGGCGACCTGCTCGCCATGAAGATGCCCCGAGGGGTTGCTCAGCCTAGGGTCCGGCCTAGATCGACGCCTCCTTGTCTGCCGCTCCCTTGCCAGCCGCTCTACCTGCTCCTCCTCCTGCCGTACGACAGCGTCGGGCGCGTCGATGGAGGTCTCCACCCTAGGGAGGGAGGCCTGGGATTTGCGACCGGAGCCAAGGGAGGCAGCCGCAGCAGGCCTCTCCTTCTCCCGACGGCGGCTACGGCGGTGGCCGAGGGAGGCTAGGGATGCAGGTGGGGAGACCTCCTTGGCTTGAACGCAGCCCATGGCTCAGCTTTCCGCCGCCATCCCAGGGTGGCAGTCTCAAGGGCGGGCAGATCGAATCGCCGGCGAGAGAGGTGATCCGATGATCCGCTTCCGGGGTCTACTGAGGGGATGGAGTCTGGGGAAGGACGCGGGTGACAGGAACCGAGGCGGTCAGATGTTTCGCCCAAGAAGGAAGAGGGAGGGAGAGAGAGAGAGAGAGAGAGAGAGAGCACAAAGAAAAAAAAAATTTGCGAATAACGTTGAATTTAATTGATTATGCGGGAGAGAGATGGAATTGATTAGAATAGTGCTGAACCGATTTACTGCATTTATAGTACAAAGGAAATTTGGACTTCCCTAATTCCCAATTTTTCCCCATTTTTTTATAAAAATATTTACTTCCAATTTTCATGGCGATTTACATGCACCAACTAAATATAATTAAAGATTTCGTTTTGACTTAAATCTTCTCCATTTTAAAACCACATTAAAAACCGATACTGCATAATATAAAATCGAAATAAAAGAAGACTATTTTGAAAGGGCATTTTAAATATTGGAAAATAGCGTCAATGGTGGAGTTGGAATGGTTGAGGATCTGGCCCAACCATAAGGTCAATTAATTAATTAAATAAGTTGAATTTTTTTTGACAAAAAAATAAAATTTAAAAATGGGCCGTTCTGAATTGTTTAATAAAAAATTATAGAAATTGTTTTTCTCTCCTACCCTTTTCATATATTCATTTCTATATTTAAAGATTATCCCAATACCACTACAATATTTTTTAATCTTTTATCATTAAATATATTTAATTATGATCGTTAATTCATCTAAAATAATAACGCGGCGGTGGGTATGGAAAAATAGAGAGAAACAATTAAAGTTTTAAAAGGTGGAATTTTTGACAATTTTAAAATTAAAAATTAAAAATTAAATTAAAAGGTTAACTTTTCTGGTGAAGTTATTTTTTCTCCATGCATATTTTATTGAAAATGAAACTTCAAATTTGATTTTTGACATTTATGGTACATTTACTCATGTAAATGATGTGTTTTGTGTGTATTTCCATAAAATAATTATGTTTGATTGAAATAAAATAGTTTTAGTAAACGTATCTACACTATAGTCAATATTTTATTTTATTTCAAAATTTACTGTTTTTTATTATATCATTCTTTGAATATTATATTTGAGTGCTCCGATTGAATAAGTTGGATTGAATAAATTATAGATAATTATATTCAAGTTTGCTAGTTGAACTAGAGAACTTAACGGAATAGACTAGATGAGTTGATTGGATTGATTAAGTTAACTAAATTAGTTAATATAGTTGGATTAGATAAGTTGAGCTTTCTAGATAGTCTAACTAAGTTAATTAGTTTAAATAGATCAAGCAAGTCAATTAATTGAGTATAGTTAATTTTGTGATACTGCTGCTATCCTTTTTTCCGTAAATAAGGTGAAAAGACTCGCGCGTAGGACGCCGTCCGAACCAAGTAGCCGATTCGGCAGGAGGAGTCTGAGAAGAATGGTTTGGGCACGTAAGTTTGGGGAAATTGACTCGGAAGGACGGTTCGAAGAGGTTGGCACGGCCGGGCGAATTCGAAGATTGGTTTGATACGAGACATATGAGAATCGACTCGGTCCAGCAAGCCTGAAGGTGGTTTTGTACGAAAAGGATAGAAGTTGGTCCGAGCTACCGGAAAAAGCCTAAAAACTACGCTACACGTGAGCGGCAGGTCTAGGCTAGCTTTACTGAAGGTAAGTGGTTGAAAAAGATGGGCTAGAATATTTTCCGAAATATAGATAAGAAGTTGGTACACAACAAAAGAGAACCCCACATAACATTCGGAGGAGCCTTCACTCCTTGTGTCTGTAACAGAATGATTCTCCAGATAAACAAGGTGGCCACGTGTACGATGAAGGAGATTCGTGGTGCAACAGCTGGCCAGAGAAAGGGGGATAAAAAGGAGAAGAGGGGCAAGAGGAAGAGGATCCGCATTTTTTCCAACAAGCAAGAGACAAAGGCACACTCGAAGGGGAGAGCAACCACATCGTCGGAGAAGGAAGCCATGAGAGTAGTGAGCTCCATCCTTTCGATACTTTTGTGTATTGAGCTAATTGTAAGAGGTTTTCTCCTCCACCTCCGGAAGTTTTTTCCGCCAAAGAGGAAGTTTATAGTGAAAGTACTTTGGCATCGTAGCTCGTGGGAGAGCTCACCCCCGTAGAGTAGGAATCCTCATTCTGAACCATGTTATATCTTGTGTCTTTGTTCTTTGCTTGTATTGCGTGCATTTTTTCTTCTTTATACTTCATTACTATTGCGGCCGAAGAGAACCCCCCAAGCTTCCCGTACGCTCCTCGGCGTTAAAAGGAAGCCAGAAAATCCTTCTGCGACCGCATCAGTTGGCGCCGTCTGTGGGAAAATTCTGAGAAAGATGTGGAGATGCAGCCAGAGGAGATACATTATCCGGCAACCTCCTCTGCGGAGGAGAATCCCATCACAATATTACCGTCGCAGTTAAGAGCCATGGTGGACACGGTCGTGGCTGAGGCCCTCGCTAAAGAAAGGAGAAGGGCTGGGTACCTTCATCCTCATTCTGAGGAACCTTCCCCCTGTGGACCGCCACAAGAGAGGCCCCCTCCACTTCGTACAACCACAAATGTCGAAGTGTTGCCTGGGGAGGGGCTGAGGGGACGAGTACATCAGATTGCTATACCAACAACCCAGACTCGACGAGAAGAGCAAGGCGAAAGTCATTCAACTAGGGCTCCGGAGATTTACGAGCCCAGTCCTTTCACTATGGACATTCTTTCTGAAGTATCGCCTTCATACTTCAGAAACCCCCAGATGGACAAGTATGATGGCAAGACAGATCCTGAGGAGCATCTATCACAGTTCGCAGGAGCTGCCTCACTTCATTGCTACACTGATGCCCTCAAGTGTCGGGTCTTCCGCACCACTTTAACTGGCTCGGCGCAAAAATGGTTCAATACCCTTCTCCCAGGGTCTATTACTTGTTTTTCTGATTTCCAAGGGATGTTACGCCAAGAGTTCGTCAATTGTAAGGCTGTTGGGTTTTCGGCACCGCGGCGTGTGTGTGTTCGATCATGTTTCGTAAACATGAGCACAGCGGAAGGAATAAAAATAATAAATCTACATTTATTATAACACACACATCACACGCATGCATAGTACAACATATGTAGACATAACCGTAAATTTAAATTTTGCAATAAAGGAAATTTAACTACGTATACCTTTCGTATCACGTGTAGCGGGAACGGCATCAACCGGAACGATCCTCGCTAGAATCGTCTCTATCCGTATCCACGCCGAGTATCCTTAGGATTACTTCGCTAAGCCACGAGCTTCGTCTTCATACGGGTTACTAGCCTCGTGTTGAAGACGACATGATCAAGAGATAATCACGATCCAAATCCAAATTCGGACCCAAAGATGAGTCCTCAAAACTCGCTTCTCCGGAGAGGTATTCGTCAACCGTTTGACGAATCCTTCGTCCTCCACCTCAGAGGATTACCGGAGATCGAATCCCCGGTAAGTTAGGCGCTATCGGAGCTCTAACCGTCGTCCAAATGACGCTCCGACGAGAAGAGAACAAGCTGTCCAGAAAACCGGACAGCTTTGGTGGAGGAGTAGGCGCCGGCCAAACAAGGGAAGCCAAGTGCTCACCTTATCACCGAAGCCTAGGAATATCACCGGAGGGTCGCCGGAGGATCACCGGCTGAAGCTTGGACGCCGGCAAGGAGCTGGACGGTGGCACAAGGGGTTGGGCGGCAATGGGGGGTTGGCGCCGAGAGTCTCCAAGGAGAGGTGGGCGGCAACTATTGCTAGGGTTTTGGATTAGGGCTTAACAATCCCTTAAGCCCTCTTTTATAGAGAACTAATTCTCTTAATGGTTATTGGATCATAACCATAAGGCCCGTTAACCCGCTCCATTAATATAAGTTAAAATAAACCAAACCATGATGGTTTATTTTAAGTTAAAACGAACCGAGCCAACTTTTGGTTCATTCGTTTAAAATAAACCAAACCCTTTGGTTTATTCTCCTCCATTGGATTAGAACCAAACCATTTTGGTTCATCCATTATGTCTTTATAAGACACGACCCATCCACGCTTCCATTGCGACTGAAACGATTTCATGCTCGCTTCTTGTTTGGTCCAACCAAACCTAGTTTCTCTCGGTCTGAGAATCTCATTCTCAAGCTCGTTTTAAATCCTTCGGATTACGCTCGTTGTGCGTGTGACCAAATAGGTTCTCGGTTTATGTTGGTCGTCTATAATTAACCATTAATTATAGAACGATCATGAGTGGCACCTAGTAGTACATCATGATCCCCAATTAACCGAAAAGATCAACGGTTGATCCAGAACTATTTCTGAAACCCTTCAGCAGCTCGAATGATTCATGCCCCATTCCCTTCACTCATCTTATACCCCCTTGGTTCAGGACATGGTCTATAGTGTCAGTCCCCACTAGGCTGACTACGTCACACCTAGCCCAAGTATCATTTCCTCGTCCTACGGATTCCAGTTACTGCACATGTATCAAAGAGTACCTTACTCTAAACATGTAATGCTTTGGCCAAAGACTTTAGTAACAATCCGACGAGAGGCCATGGGTATACATCTCCTCGCAAGGAGTGGTGAATCCTTTATAGGCTATTCAAACACCTTCGATCACTTCGACTTATACCCAATCATCCCGGGGCCACATCTCCTTAGAGATGTTTGCTTAAGATGTCAAAGCATAAGTCTCCATGATCAAGATGACTTGAATACCGCAAGTCAAAGGAACATCGCACTTAAGATACAGTAAGAACTTCATTGACATATCTATATATGCAGAGAACCATATGAAGTCTTACGGCTGGTCACTCCAATGAACTAATTACCATAACTAGCATCCACGATCAACTCTGGACATCACAATGTCTCCAGCCAGTGAGGATCAACTGCTTGGATACACCAAGGAGTATACCTCGTGCTAGTCTCGACAAAATTGATGGTGTATAAATTCATCAATTCATCGACTAGGGATAATTGCGATACATCACAATTACACATGTAGAGATACTCACTAGTTGTGATCCAATCACAAATTCTCTCATGCTATGAATCGCATCGTGGACATTCAGTAAATGAGTTTAAGATCCAATCAAATACATGAAACATGTATACTCAAATAGTGAATCTTCATTTATCATATAAATGGTTCATACATAAGGCGATTGCCTTAGGACATCTCTCATATATTACTAACAGACTCCCACTTGGCCTAATGTCAATCGCTACGGTATCCAATACCATAAGCACTAACATGACCCTCAAACTTACTTTGAGGTAATCCTTTAGTCAAAGGATCCGCTAAGTTCCTTTCAGTGGGAATTTTCTCGATTTGTATTTCGTTTCTACTGATGATCTCTCTGATAAGATGATAGCGGCGAAGCACATGTTTGGATCGTTGATGAGACCTTGGCTCTTTCGCCTGTGCAATTGCTCCATTATTGTCGCAGTAGACCGGTATTGCTTCAACAATGGCCGGAATCACACCAAGTTTATAAACGAACTTTTTGATCCAAACCACTTCCTTTGCTGCTTCCGAAGCTGCAATGTATTCTGTCTCAGTGGTAGAATCCGCTACAGTGTCTTGTTTGGAACTTTTCCAACTCACTGCGCCCCCATTCAAGGTGAACACGTATCCAGACTGAGACCTGGAATCATCCTTGTCTGTCTAGAAGCTGGCATCCGTATACCCGCGTATCACCATGTCCCCTTCTCTATATATTAGGAACACATCCTTAATTCTTCTTAAGTACTTAAGGATCGTCTTAACAGCCACCCAATGATCCATTCCTGGATCAGACTGGTATCTGCTCGTGACACTCAGAGCATACGATACATCGGGCCTCGTACATAACATAGCATACATGATAGATCCTATTGCGGATGCATAGGGAATCTTACTCATGCAAATCCTCTCGTCTTCTGTGCGCGGACACATAGACTTCTTAAGGTGTACCCCATGCCTGATGGGCAGATAACCTTTCTTGGATTCCGACATGCTAAACCTCTTTAGCACTCGGTCTATATATGTAGACTGCGAAAGACCAAGCAACCGTTTCAATCTATCTCTATAGATCTTAATCCCGAGGATGTAGGTTGCTTCTCCCAGGTCTTTCATGGAGAATGTCTTGGATAACCAAACCTTAACTGACTATAAGATTGACACATCGTTTCCTATAAGTAATATGTCATCGACATACAATACTAGGAACATGACTGCACTCCCACTAACCTTCTTGTACACACAAGGTTCGTCTGGATTTTGTGAGAAATCAAACTTTTTGATGGTCTCATCAAAACGGATATTCCAGCTCCTGGATGCTTGCTTCAATCCATAAATGGACCGTCGCAATTTGCATACCTTGGTTTTATCAACCGATGTGAAACCCTCAGGCTGTATCATATACACGTCCTCGAGCAGGTTTCCATTAAGGAAATATATTTTCACATCCATCTGTCATATCTCATAATCATAATGAGCCACTATGGCCAGGAGCATCCGAATGGATTTAAGCATAGCTACAGGCGAATAGGTTTCGTCATAATCAATGCCTTGTTTTTTACGATATCCTTTCGCCACCAATCTAGCCTTATAGGTAATCACATTACCATCCATGTTGGTTTTCTTCTTGAAAACCCACTTGCACCCTATAGGCTTTATGCCTTCAGGTGGGTCAACCAAGTTCCAAACTTGGTTTTCATACATGGAATCCATTTTCGACTTCATGGCACCAAGCCACTTATCCCTTTCTGAACTTGTCAGCACTTTTTCATAATTGGTAGGCTCCTCATCATCAATGAGTAACACGTCGTTCGATTCACTTACGAGAAATCCATATCTCTCCGGAATATTACGTGTTCTACCAGATCTATGAAGATGTGGTGTTACAATAGGTCCAGCCGATTGCTCATCACTATGAATTGTCGGCTGTTGTGCTTCACCAGGTATCTCATCAATGTCTATTTGAGTCTCTCGAGCCTCCTCAAGCTCGACGACACTCCCACTGTTTTCTTGCAAGAGAAACTCTTTCTCTAGAAACACAGCATGCCTTGAAACAAACACCTTTTGTTCCACAGGATGATAGAATTGGTAACCCCTTGTTTCCTTAGGGTATCCAATAAATAGACATTTATCAGACTTAGCATCCAATTTGTCTGATATTGTCCGCTTCACATAAGCAGGACAACCCCATATCTTCAAGTAATATACATGAGGTTTCTTACTATTCCATATCTCATATGGAGTAGTTGAGACTACCTTGGTAGGCATTCTGTTTAACAAGTAAACAGCTGTCTGAAGTGCATAACCTCAAAAGGACTTGGGAAGAGTCGCATGATTCATCATTGACCTGACCATGTCCAACAAGGTCCGGTTACGCCTCTCAGATACACCATTATGCTGTGGTGTATAGGGCGGAGTCCATTGAGACAATATACCATTGTCTCTTAGGTAATCAAGAAACTCCTGACTCAAGTATTCACCACCTCGATCCGATCGAAGTATTTTAATACTCTTGTCATGTTGTTTCTCTACTTCATTTCTGAATTCTTTGAACCTTTCAAAGGCTTCAGACTTGTGTTTCATCAAGAACACATACCCAAACTGTGAGTGATCATCGGTGAAGGTAATGAAGTAGCTATAGTCTCCTAAAGCTTGAGTTGACATAGGTCCACATACATCAGTATGAATTAGACCTAATAACTCTCCCACTCGTTTACCTTTTCCAGTAAAAGGTAACTTGGTTATCTTGCCTTTTAAGCATGATTCGCATGTATCGTATGAATCCAATTCAAACGATTCTAGAATTCCACATCGGTGTAATTCGGACATGCGTTTCTTGCTTATATGGCCAAGACGACAATGCCACATATAGGAGTCTATTTGATTATCCTTTCGAGCACGCATGTTGCTCGCTTCGATATTGAAAATGTCACTGGATACGTCCAACGTATAAATTCCATTACTCAAAGTTCCAGTTCCATAAAGTACGTCATTCAAAGTTATATAACAACAATTGTTACTAAACGTCAAATGGAAACCATTTCTATTTAAACAGGAAATAGAAATGATGTTCTTTATCAATGAAGAAACATAAAAACAATTGTCCAGTTCTAAGACAAGTCCTGTAGGGAGTTTCAACAAATACGTTCCGATGGCGAGTACAGCAACCTTTGCTCCATTCCCAACACATAAATTTGACTCTCCCTTGACGAGTCTTCTTCTATTCCTTAGCCCATGTATGTCATTACATATATGTGAGCCACACCCAGTATCCAATACCCAAGTGTTTGAGGAAATAGAATGACAATCAATAACGAAGATATCTGAAGAAGATGGGGCATCCAATGCCTTATTCTTCTTCACGGACTCAAGATAAATCTTGCATTTTCTTCGCCAATGGCCCTACTTGCCATAATGATGGCAAGTGCCCTTTTGAGCTGGTTCTACCTTTTTAGCCTTTTTCTTCTTCCCCTTCTGTTGTTCCTTTGACTCCCTCTTAGAACCTTTTTTCGAGGAATCAACTAACAACACCGTCCCCTGCTCATGCTTCTCAGAAGGTTCCACAGTCTTCAGCATGTTGAGCAGTACCACAGATGAACCTTCTTGCATCTCAGAGGTGAAGAGGAGCTTGAAGACTTCGAACCTTTCGAATCTCACTTGCTTATCAAACAACTCATAAAGATGAAGGACTACGATATGAGCATCCATATGCTCATGCTGCTTTCGTAGCTTGGGTTCCATCGTGGCTAGCATGATGCAACTCACCATTTCAGAATCATTCACATGTTTCTGATAGGCCAACAATTGGTCCAGAGTTGCATTGTCACTAGGACGGGCGGGAAGAGACGCTTCGAGGACATACGCAAGCTTTTCACCTTGAGAACAATTCTCAAGTTTCTAAGCAGTCCAAGAAGTTCGGCCCAGTCAATTTATTCGAATCCAAAATGGAATGCAAATTCAAAGACATCATGATCAATTTTAGAAATACAAAACGAGCATATATGAGAAAATGATTTTAAAATGCATCAATATACATTTATAAATCCCATTCATTTTTCGAATTTCAAAAACCCCAAAATCACTTCGGGGGATCGTAGGTCCATCTCCGAATGAGCTGATATCCATCATAGATATGAACAACCTTGGAGAGAGTCCAACAAGCCATTCATAACTACGACGGTAGGTATCGACAATACCGATTGCATATCACGTATATGCAACTATCACAATGTGCTATCAACTTATTGAATGTTCACACATACATCGGGTTGTTAACACATTAACAAGTATGCATCATATGCATAGTACCCAACTTCACCTCCCTTTACATCGACCTTGGAGAGAGTCCAACAAGCCGATGCTCCAGGTTAAAGTCAACCCATTAATCGAGAAATAATTTTAATATGGTTAGAGCGCATTCAACCAATTAGCCCAGCTTGGAGAGAGTCCAACAACCAAAGCTAACGATTGACCTCTGACTCTTACCATATTAGTATTAAACTATTCCATGGTTTGAACATGTTCGGGTTCGAGCCGGGCTTGGAGAGAGTCCAACAACCCAAACAAGAAACGGAACTCTGGTTCTAACCATATTAATGGAAGGTGTAAGCTTTAATATTGAGTTAGGGTTTTTATGTCTCATCCTCTTTGCATACAAATAACTATTATCTACATGACATGACATACATGACATACATCTACATGTCACGACACGCATGACATAATGATATGCATCTAATGCAATTACATGACATACAATTATGTCATGTACATAATTTCCTTATTTGTCATAACTATTTATGGAAATAAAATATGTTTAAGATTTGATTCTCCAAATCAAATCATGATTAAATTAGGAAACAAATTTCCAAATCTAATCACATATTTTATTTATGGAAATAGTTGATTAAGGAAAATCAATTTAGGAAATCAATTTCCTAAATCATCAAAACTACTTATGGAAATAAAATATTTTAAGATTTGATTTCCCAAATCAAATCATGATTAAATTAGGAAATAAATTTTCAGAATCTAATCAAATATTTTATTTATGGAAAATATCAATTTCCATAAATACTTCCAACTTTCCAAAAGTGGAAGATTTCCATAAATACTTCTAGACTTTCCAAAATTGAAAAATTTCCATAAATACTTCTAAATTTTCAAAATTAGAAAATTTCTAGAAATAACATTATGACTATCGCAAAACCATTTTTATGATTATGTCGAAACACAACCTGGGCTCTGATACCACTGTTGGGTTTTCGGCACCGCGGCGTGTGTGTGTTCGATCATGTTTCATAAACATGAGCACAGCGGAAGGAATAAAAATAATAAATCTACATTTATTACAACACACACATCACACGCATGCATAGTACAACATGTGTAGACATAACCGTAAATTTAAATTTTGCAATAAAGGAAATTTAACTACGTATACCTTTCGTATCACGTGTAGCGGGAACGACATCAACCGGAACGATCCTCACTAGAATCGTCTCTATCCGTATCCACGTCGAGTATCCTTAGGATGACTTCGCTAAGCCATGAGCTTCGTCTTCGTACGGGTTACTAGCCTCGTGTTGAAGACGACATGATCGAGAGATAATCACGATCCAAATCCAAATTCGGACCCAAAGACGAGTCCTCAAAACTCGCTTCTCCAGAGAGGTATTCGTCAACTGTTTGACGAATCCTTCGTCCTCCACCTCAGAGGATTACCGGAGATCGAATCCCCGGTAAGTTAGGCGCTGTCGGAGCTCTAACCGTCGTCCAAACGATGCTCTGACGAGAAGAGAACAAGCTGTCCAGAAAACCGGACAGCTTTGGTGGAGGAGTAGGCGCCGGCCAAACAAGGGAAGCCAAGTGCTCACCTTATCACCGAAGCCTAGGAAGATCACCGGAGGGTCGCCGGAGGATCACCGGCTAAAGATTGGACGCCGGCAAGGAGCTAGACGGCGGCACAAGGGGTTGGGCGGCAATGGGGGGTTGGCGCCGAGAGTCTCCAAGGAGAGGTGGGCGGCAACTATTGCTAGGGTTTTGGATTAGGGCTTAACAATCCCTTAAGCCCTCTTTTATAGAGAACTAATTCTCTTAATGGTTATTGGATCATAACCATAAGGCCCGTTAACCCGCTCCATTAATATAAGTTAAAATAAACCAAATCATGATGGTTTATTTTAAGTTAAAATGAACCGAACCAACTTTTGGTTCATTCGTTTAATATAAACCAAACCCTTTGGTTTATTCTCCTCCATTGGATTAGAACCAAACCATTTTGGTTCATCCATTATGTCTTCATAAAACACGGCCCATCCACGCTTCCATTGCGACTGAAACGATTTCATGCTCGCTTCTTGTTTGGTCCAACCAAACCTAGTTTCTCTCGGTCTGAGAATCTCATTCTCAAGCTCGTTTTAAATCCTTCGGATTACGCTCGTTATGCGTGTGACCAAATTGGTTCTCGATTTATGTTGGTCGTCTATAATTAACCATTAATTATAGAACGATCATGAGTGGCACCTAGTAGTACATCATGATCCCCAATTAACTGAAAAGATCAACGGTTGATCCAGAACTATTTCTGAAACCCTTCAGCAGCTCGAATGATTCGTGCCCCATTCCCTTCACTCATCTTATACCCCCTTGGTTCAGGACATGGTCTATAGTGTCATTCCCCACTAGGCTGACTACGTCACACCTAGCCCAAGTATCATTTCCTCGTCCTATGGATTCCAGTTACTGCACATGTATCGAAGAGTACCTTACTCTAAACATGTAATGCTTTGGCCAAAGACTTTAGTAACAATCCGATGAGAGGCCATGGGTATACATCTCCTCGCAAGGAGTGGTGAATCCTTTATAGGCTATTCAAACACCTTCGATCACTTCGACTTATACCCAATCATCCCGGGTCCACATCTCCTTAGAGATGTTTGCTTAAGATGTCAAAACATAAGTCTCCATGATCAAGATGACTTGAATACCGCAAGTCAAAGGAACATCGCACTTAAACTACAGTAAGAACTTCATTGACATATCTATATATGCAGAGAACCATATGAAGTCTTACGGCTGGTCACTCCAATGAACTAGTTACCATAACTAGCATCCACGATCAACTCCGGACATCACAATGTCTCCAGCCAGTGAGGATCAGCTGCTTGGATACACCAAGGAGTATACCTCGTGCTAGTCTCGACAGAATTGATGGTGTCCAAATTCATCAATTCATCGACTAGGGATAATTCCGATACATCACAATTACACATGTAGAGATACTCACTAGTTGTGATCCAATCACAAATTCTCTCATGTTGTGAATCGCATCGTGGACATTCAGTAAATGAGTTTAAGATCCAATCAAATACATGAAACATGTATACTCAAATAGTGAATCTTCATTTATCATATAAATGGTTCATACATAAGGCGATTGCCTTAAGACATCTCTCATATATTACTAAAGGCATACAAGCATGATGCTTCCATCCTGCTGCACATTACGTAGGGGCCCTCAGAGTCACTTAGAGGATATCTTCATCGATTCACTTCCACTACCAGAAACATCCCCTTAGCAAGATCAGATGCCTTCAGAGTGACTATTCCACACGGACTAAGGGAGGGTCCTTTCCTTAGCTCACTCTTAAGGAAGCTTGCGGCAAGCTACGAAGAATTGCTAAGCCACACAGAAAAATACATTAACAAGGAAGAAGGATTGAAGGTTTGAAAAGCCAAACAAGCCTCTGTAATGGCCCCTACCGAAAGAAGTCGCCAGGTAGCCCTTCGAGCGCCTCCTCTGCGAGAATATGTACGACCTTTCTACCAGAGGCTCCCAGGCCTCGATTATTGATGCAAGGAGTTCACCCCATGCCTCCTTTGCAGATCATGGCTGCCGATGCAGTCCCTCCCCCAAGAACCTGGAAAGAGTGGGAGATGAAGTTTTATGACCAACAGGGTCTTTTGCAACGGCCAATGGGGTATAGGGGAGTGCCTTGCAACCCTCCCACCTTTTTCTTCTGTCAATATCATATGAAATATAGCCACGCCAGTGGCTGATGTTTCAAGTTACAGAAGGAACTGGAACGCATCCGAGCTGCTTACCCCCATGTGCGGCCTCAGACGGGAGGGCCGACACAGCGAGGCCCACAAACCAACATGGCTCGTCCAGGGCCCTACAACTAACGATCTCAGGTTACTTTCCCTCCAGATCCACAGACTCCCGCCCAAGAGGGTATTTCTCAATGAGGCCCGTCAGGTGAGGGCCCTTCATCTGATCTGAATGACATCCCTACACGGGGAGTTATTCACGTTATCGCAGGAAGACCCACTGATGGGGACTCCAATCGGGCACGGAAGTCTTATGCCCGTCTCATGGAGAGCTTGGCTATAGTCACTGATCAGATTGTCCAGACTGCGCCACCAATTTCATTCGGGTCATAAGACCTCCGAGGCGTTCTGCTAACTCATACGGATGCTCTGGTAATCCGTATTTCCCTGGCTAACTATGAAGTGACCCGGGTATTAGTCGATTCAGGAAGCTCTGTCAATATCCTCTTCTAAGAGGCATTCGGACAGATGCAGCTGGGAAATGCACAATTAGAGGATGCGACCACTCTTCTCTTTGGATTTGCATGACATGTGGTGCATCCCACATGGCAGATCTCGTTGCCCCTCATTCTGGGCACAAAGCCTAGCCAGAAAACCAACATTGTTCTTTTTCTTATCATGGATGCTCCGTCCACTTATAATGCAATTCTGGGTTGTCCCTTCCTGTTTATTTTTTAGGCGGTGGCTTCTCCTTACCACTAGAAGGTAAAATATTTGGTCGGGCAACTGATTGGAGAGGCCAGAGGCGAGCAGAAGGCTGCACGGAGCTGCTACATACAAATGGTCAGGGATGACCAAAAGAAAGTCAGAATAGATGACCCTAAAGGAAAAGCCATCGTGATCTCTGACGTATGCGTGCTGGAAGAGTCTCCCCTTAAAGCGGGAAAAATAGAAGAAGGAGAACTGGTGGAGATAGCTCCAGGAAAAGTCATTCGAGTAGCTCAACAGCTCGAGGTTAAGGAGGAGCTGGTGGCCTGCTTAAAGAAAAACGAAGATATCTTTGCCGGGGATGTGCATGACCTTACGGGGATCGACCCTCATGTTGCTGAACATCATCTCAACATTACTAGAGGAGTCCGACCCGTCCAGCAGAAGTGGCGACATTTTGGATCCGAAAAAGATAAAGTGATAGCTGAGGAAGTAGATAAATTACTACGAGTGGGTCATGTTAAAGAGATTCAATTTCCTGAGTGGGTATCTAATGTAATTCTGGTCCCCAAGCCTTCAAGGCAATAGAGGATGTGTATTGACTTCCGTGATTTAAATAAAGCATACCCTAAAGACTGCTACCCCTTACCTCGTATCGATCAGTTGGTGGATTCTACTGTGAGATACAAAGTGGTGTCCCTAATGGACGCTTACCAAGGGTATCATCAAATACCGCTGGCCAAAGAGGATCAGAAGAGAGTCAGTTTTGTGACAGCGGAAGGGTTATATGCCTATGTGGTGATGCCTTTCGGTCTAAAAAATGTAGGGGCCACATACCATCGGCTCATGAACAAAATCTTTGCAGAATAAAAAGGCAAGAATGTGGAGGTTTACGTTGACAACATCCTGGTTAAATCAAAAATCACTCAGGATCTGGTTACTGACCTGGATGAGACTTTTGCTACTCTGAGGCAGTACAACATGAAATTGAATCCCAAAAAATATTTTTTTGGAGTGAAGAGCGGGAAGTTTTTGGGGTATATTATAACTGAGAAGGGATTGCAGACCAATCCGAAGAAAGTGCAGGCGTTATGCAATATGAAGTCGCCTACTAATCTGCGAGAAACTCAAAAACTGGTAGGAAGAATTGTTTCCTTGTCCCGATTTATAGCTAGATCAGTAGACAAGGGACTACCTTTCTTTCGGATTTTGTGCAAGACTACTAAATTTCAATGGGATGATCAATGCGAACAGGCTTTCCGAGAGCTGAAGAAATATTTAGCCGAACTGCCTCTGTTAGCCAAACCAGTCGCAAGAGAGCCCTTGTAGATGTACTTAGCTGTTTCAGAAGGAGCCATCAGTTCATTATTATTAAAGCGAGAAGGTTCTCAGCAACAGCCTATTTATTATATCAATCATATCTTGAAAGGAGCTGAATCACGATACACTGAGCTGGAGAAGTTGGCGTATATTTTAGTTTTGACAGCCCGCAAGTTGAGGCCATATTTTCTAGCTTACCCAATTAATGTTTTAACTCACAAAGAATTAGGCAAGGTGGTGACTAAGCCTAATTTTTCTAGTAGATTGGCTAAGCGGACAGTGGAGCTAAGTGAGTATGACATTCATTATCAGCCCCGAACCGTCATCAAGGCTCAAGCTCTCGTTGATTTTCTAGCAGAGGTACCTATTGGTCCAGAGGATGGCTCGGCAGAAAAAGAAGAGGGATCGGAAGCGTGGAATGTCTTTGTGGATGGTTCTTCTGGGTCTGCAGGCAGTGGGGTGGGGGTATTGTTAATATCCTCTGAGAAAGAGGAAACTCACATAGCCGTGCGCCTGGGATATCGAGCATCCAACAATGAAGCAGAATATGAGGCTATTCTAGCAGGGTAATAAGCCGCTAGAGCCGTAGGAGCAACTTTTGTCATAATCCATTCGGATTCTCAATTGGCAGTATCACAACTTCAGGGCTCTTTCATGGTTCGGGAAGAAAGATTACAAAAATATTTAAGGGTTTTTGAGAAAGAAAAGGCTCATTTTCAGCAAGTTCTCCTGAAACAGATTCCAAGAGAGAATAATTGGAAGGCGAATGAGTTGACTCATTTAGCTGTGTGGAGACCCTTTTAAGAAGCACTCGCATGGAAATTTATGAGCCGAAGCAAAATCAAATCATCCGTAGCACTGAGTTGGATTTGCTGGAAGAAAAGAGAGACCAGGCGCGGAGGCGAGCAAAGTTTTATAAGCGAAGGGTACAACAAGCCTTTAATAAAAAGGTAATGCCCCGAAGATTTCAAGAAGGAGATTTAGTTCTGCGCAAGGTCAGTCCTGCCTGAGATCCGGGGAAGTTAGCTCCAAATTGGCTTATTATTTGAAGGATGATCAGGGCAAGGAACTCCCTCGACCTTGGAATGTTATACACTTGAAGCATTTTCGTACTGTGTAAGAGGTGATGGATAAAGAAAAGAATTGAGGGGTTCCTCGATAAATGTATGCGATGATTCAATATGTCATTAGATGTATGGCCAATATGAATACACTTGGTGAATCATTTGCATCAACCTTAATTTCTCTCTTGCGGGCTATGAAAAGAAAGAAGACAAAAAGGGAACTATGTGTAATGACCCAAATCCCTTAATGACGACTATTCTAAAGCGATACATCAAGCTACAATTTAAAATGATCGGGAGGGTAGTGCCGGAAGCCAGCTTCCCAATGCAAGTAGAGAGCAGGTTGGTTCGCAGGAGGTAATCCTTGGTCAGCATACTACTGAACCACTTCATTAAATCCATCCTGAAAGGTGGCCCGCATCAGAGCTATTAATCGCTCTCATCGGCTCGGGTCGTCAGGACTTCGATTTTGATGAAGCCTGTGGCAATTCTCTTGATGCTCCCGGAGGGATCGGCGCATTTCACTGTAGCACTGGGATATTTCCATGATAGCATCAGCCGGGACCGATATGTCATCCGCTCAGGAGGTTTGATCCTATTACAGGATCCTTGTCATATCCATTATATTCTGGCATATGGAAGCTGAAATCCCCTCTACAGCCTTCGTATGAGATATAGTGTGAACAAGCTCGCTACCCAGTCTCTGAAGGGATGCTTCCTACCTGTGTATATGAGCGTGAGCATGTGCCCTAGAGGTTATTAAGGAGGAGTTTCTACCTCCTTGGATAAGCGGGTGCGGAGATCCCCTATCTTGTCTTCCACTCTCTGGTGTTGAACCTGCAGGTTTGTGATGATTTTCGAGTCCCTTTGTTTTTCGCGGAGGAGTTCAGCTATTTGCTCTTGAAGGTCCACCAACTCTTGAGAACAGAGAGTTTCTTTATCAGTCTGTTCCTACTGAACGCCTTGCGGGGTTGATAGCAATTCTGTATGTGCCCCGTTGTTGTGCTTGGAAGGCTGCTATGAACTCAACATCCTTTTGCTGCTGGCGATGAGCTTCTGTTAGCTGCTCCTGACATTGCTTCAATTGTTGTAATAGAAGGTGCTCCCGACTCTGGGCAGTAGTTTGGTCCTCTAGTCGTTGTTGCTCCCACTATAGAAACTGAGCTTGGTATTGCTTGAAGGAGCGGTTCAGTTCTTGATAGTTGGTTAAGGCCTGGAGATCATTAATCAAAAATAGATCGTTAAGCGAAGGAAATCAGCAAGGTCAATTTGGGGAGCATACCAATTCCAGAACGTGACGCAAACTCTCCATCCGTGGAGTCAATTCTTCCAAGTTTAAGATTCAAAGACCACGGGTGGAAGAAGAAAAAGGGATAGACGACACTAGAGGCGAAGATTCGCTCATGATGGGGTGATGAAAGGTGGGAGCAATGGGTTGTTTCGGGGGGTTCAGAAGGAGGAGAGGTGGTGCCTAAAGGAATGGGAGACGACATAGGGGTAGCCAGATGGGTTGGGGAGGCTGCGAAAAGATCTCTTGTTAAGAGGCTTAAAGAAATTGGAGAAGAAAGAGGAGAAGCAGAAGTGGGGGGTGGAAGACTCGAAATTGCTTGCTGTGTGACAAGAACAGAAGAATCCGCGGGAGGTGATTGGTCCGATGAGAAGATTGATGAAGAAGATATAGAGAGCACTGGGATTGAAGGTTCTTCGCTGGTGGGAGGAAGAGTAGAGGGACCTTGGTCTGTATCCAAATGAGGGGAAAGGCCTCCATCATGGGTTCTGATGTGGGAGAATGCTTCGGGGAAGGAGAAGGAGGGGGGAGGGGAAGAAAAGATGTCTTCTGCCTGTAGACGTTGTTGTGCAGCGCCTCTTTGCTCAGCCTCATGTCGCAGGAAAGGAGGGGGTGATTTGCGGATTCCCAGGTTGGAAGGTGAAGAGATGGGCGAGTTAGGGTTTTCTAGAGGTGTCGAAGATGAGGGGGGACAGGTCACGCCAAGTGTATCCAGCATGGTCGAGATGGAAGTTTCAGATGAACCTGGAAGGAAGGGGGGCGTTGGAATAGGAGTAGCAGAAATGGTTGAAGGCAAAAAAGGGGATGAAGATGGAGCCGCTGTGGGCTGTTGGCCCTCGCTTAGCCTGGACCCTTGGCGGCGCTTTGCCACCGCTTGTTGAAAAAGGGAATACATCTTGCCCTTTGAGGAAGAGAAGAAGTGCAGGAGATAGTTGCGAGAGCACCGGGGAGTAGTTGTGGAAGAAGAAGAAGGAAAAGAATATTGAAAGTCCGATAAAGAAGATGAAAGTGGAGAAGGGAGAAGGCGAAAAGTCCTATATAAAGGGGGCACTAAATGGGCTTACAATGTCAATTGAGCTTCAAAGCAGTGAGGTGGGCCCCTGGAAATGTGGGAGATAATAATTTATTCTTCCTACTCCCCGTTACCTACCAGAACCACTGTCTTTGCGCAACAAAAGAACAGAAACATCCAACTCCGGGGCGAAGATATGACCCTCGAAGATATCCTTCTCATTTTTCTCTTAAGTTTGGACTTAGCTAAAATTTTTATCCCCGTGTGGTGGTGGATCGAAAGAGTTGAGTATTTCCTCACCTATATATTATTTTATCCCCATGTGGTGGTGGATCGAAAGAGCTGAATTTTTCCTCAGCTATATATTATTTTATCCCCGTGGGTGGTGGATCGGAAGAGCTGAATTTTCCCCTGAGCTATATATTATTTTATCCTCGTGTGGTGGTGGATCGAAAGAGCTGAGTATTTCCTCAGCTATATATTATTTTATCCTCATATGATGGTGGATCGGAAGAGCTGAGTATTTCCTCAGTTATATATTATTTTATCCCCGTGTGGTGGCGGATCGGAAGAGCTGAGTTTTTTTCTCAACTATACATTATTTTATTCCCGTGTGGTGGCGGATTGGAAGAGCTGAGTTTTTTCCTCAGCTATATATTATTTTATCCTCGTGTGGTGGTGGATCGGAAGAGCTGAGTTTTTCTCTCATATATATATTATTTTATCCCCGTGTAGTGACGGATTGAAAGAGCTAAGTATTTCCTCAGTTATATATTATTTTATCCCCGTATGGTGGCGGATCGGAAGAGCTGAGTTTTTTCTCAGCTATACATTATTTTATCCCCGTGTGATGGCGGATCGGAAGAGCTGAGTTTTTCCTCAGCTATATATTATTTTATGTCACGCCCCGAAGGAGACCCCGCCAGACGAAAATCCGACAGCATCTCCCCTGTACGGGTGACAATCCCAATTTACATACAAGGCCTACACGACCACTATACATCGGTCAACACGACCGGAATCCAAACTCACACGCAGTTATATAATTTGGCCTCAGGCCATCAACCAAAATAAATGATAAACAGTCTACCATAAATCGACTTACCCCTTCTGCCATCTGGGCAGGAATACTCACCAAAATCCAATCAAACCAAAATCCGAATAAGGTCCATACGGACACCAAAAATCCAAATACAAAATCAATCTCCAAACCTATACATGTCCTCTAACCAAAATATCCAAACCATAAAGCAAATATCCAAAATAAAACATTTACGACGAGTGGGGTCCGGCAGCTGCACTCTCCTGACAGCTTCATCCTGAAATAGATATAAATCAACGGGGTGAGTTCAAAGAACTCTGCGGGTATAGTAGATATGCAAAGTAAGGTATAACTAACAATAAAAATATCATGCCAGTACAGTCTCACATAAATAGGGTATGAAAGCAAGAAATACAAAATGACTGTACTTACCTGAATCTCCTACCCTGATATAGGAGCATGTGCCTGACTAGAAGTAATAAAGTCCTGACCATATATAAACATGTATCATGTATGCATGACAATCATATGCACATCCAAGGCATCAATAAAAATGCAGCAAACACAATACAAATGCAATCCGTGCAAAGTGCATGCCGTGCCAATGACATGGTCACCCCTGACGCCAGTCAGCCGCCTCACACGCAATGGTGAAGCCGAGTGGGTAGGACTATGACAACTGTGCACTCTGCCATCACTGCTTCTGAGTGACCGAGTGGACAGGATGCTGTCGGAGTACACCTATCCTCCTGCCCCAAACATAGTGGGGGAGCTAAGCTCTCATCTCCCGGTGTCATAGACCAGAGGAGGGATCCCTGCCCGCTACCACGCTGCCTCGTCGCTACCCATGACCGGACCAGCGGAGCCTGACAGAGCAACTGCACACACCCTCCTGATGTACCACTAACCCATGAGTGGCAGTGTGTGCAGGCCATGTAACTGGCTGCGGGCTCAACAATAATGGAACCCCGTCCAGCCAGCATGCAATCATGCGAAAATGGTGCATGATACTAAAGCATGTAAATCCTACTCAAAATACCTATCCGAATAATATGTACAATCAATATGTACATATCCCTAATCCATATACTATGATCCAAATCAAACAGGGAAATATAATCATATCCTATCACATGCATGTATCTAGTAGGCACCAAAAGTATATCAGGCATATAAACATGAAAAAGTTATTGTAAGCTATCCTAACTAGCATATCAACAATGACTATCTAAAAGATAAGTCAAAATACCCGCCTGAATATATATCCGCAAGAATAAGAACCAAATCGTCACGACTGGGGACCTGTCTCGTGACCGAAACTTTCATATAACATAATTATAGTCAAGCATAAAATATACAATTCAACAACAAATCGAATAATCAATCGATTTCCTTCGTAACCCAATTAAATTCCTAATCCTCCAAATATCATACCGATCAACCGAATAACACCCGAATCAGCCCAAATCGACCAATCAAGCTCACCCGTCCTAGGAATTCCATCGACAGCCGATACTCCCAACTCAATTTCTTAAATTTACAGCTGACACATCCACCCACAGCCCACTAGTTCCTCTCCTCACTACACCGGTCAACCAAACTCCGTCCAGTCATTGGAACCTTCACCGACAACACACCCTCTACAAAACACAGCCTATACAACCTAATCGTAGCCCCTTCACACCGAACACCTTCGGCCAAAATAAACTCCCTCACCCACTCGTCCAAGAACGAAAAGTAAAAAGAACCCTTACCTACTCCGGCGACCTCCGACCAGAAGGGAAGAGGAGGTGGCGTCGGCGGTGGACGGCGAGCGCGCGAGGAGAAGAAATAGTGGGGGCGCTTGCGGAGGGAGAGGGGCGTCGGTAGTCCTGTGGTAGAGGAGCCGACGGTGGATGGTCGCAGAGAGGGGCGCAGCGTCGCGGCGAGGCCGCCGAGTGGCACCGGTCGGCCGACGCCGTGTTCTTGCCGACGCCTTGGGAGATGGCCGGGCTCTCGGATGGCAAGTCGGCAAGGCTTGCTCGGCTCGTGGAAGAAGGCTCGGGCGGAGAAGAAGGCGTCGCCGGCGAAGGAGAAGGCTCGCGAAAGGAGATGAGGGCGCTGTCGGCGGCGGCGAGGAGAGCGAGGCGCGTGAAGGAACTGCCGAAGGAGGTCGCGGCGGGGAAAGGAAAAAGGGAAATAGAAAATAGAAATTAGGGTTTCCGGTTTAGGTTAATACCCCTTAAATAAAGCCTAGTTATTTTATCCCCGTAGAAATCTCGTACGGAGTCCGTTTAAACCCGAAAAAATTCCTAAAAATTCCCTAAAAATCCCGAAAAATTTCTAGGCTTATTTCCTTAATTATTTGGCCATTTAATTTACTATTTTAAATCCCCGTATTTAACATTTTATCCCTGTATGGTGGTGGATCGAAAGAGCTGAGTTTTTCCTTCAGTTATATATTATTTTATCCCTGTGTGGTGGTGGATCGGAAGAGCTGAGTTTTTCCCTCAGCTATATATTATTTTATTCCCGTGTGGTGGTGGATCGGAATAGCTAAGTTTTTTCCTCAACTATATATTATTTTATCCTCATGCGGTGGTGGATAAGAAGAGCTGAATTTTTCCCTCAGCTATATATGGTTTTATCTCTGTGCAGAATGGAATTTTATATTAACTATACATTTTTCTATTTCATTGCACAAGAGCAGAGTGAAGGAGCTGGGTGCTCACCTAAGTATATATGTGATTCTTGCGTAATAAAAGGATGAAGAAGTCGTATGCTTATCTGATTCTGGTACTATATAGAGAAGTTGAGATCTCACATAGCAGGAAGAAGGCTAGAAAAGGGGGTAAGCAAAGAAAGACATGGGTAGAAGCTCGTAATAAAGAAGTTCATTAATCTAGAAGAACTACATAATACAATTTTTCAAAAAGAAGAAAATAGCAGGCGAAGTTCCTGATTCAAAAAAGAGGTTATAGTTCTTTTCGTGGTAAGACTGTTGTATGAATATATGCTTGGATAAGTTTTTCTGGGACACGACCAGTTGCTGGTACAGAGAGTAGTTGCTAGTGGAAGACACCCTCAAGCGTCGCTGTAGATCCCAAACTTGTTCTTCCAAACTTGCAATGTAGCGTTGTTCTTCAGTCTGTCCCTCGGGAGGAGGAGAGCTGTTGTCCTGTTCAGAGGTAGGTTCCATGGCGAGGAGAGGAAGAGGAAGAAATGGATGCTGAGCAAATGGTGGTTTAGGGTTTTTATAAAGGTGGAAGAAGGATGCTAATTGGCTCGCGAAGGAGGTAAAAATAATAAATGCAAATAAAGAAGAGAAAGTGCAAAGACAGTAGTTGGGAGTTGTTGAATGCAGTAATTCTAGAGGGATGGTTCAAATTCCACGAAAGCAGTAAGGGTGAAGAATGTTCAGATAAGGTGGCTGTCCTTTCTAATCAAGATCGTTCAACATTTATAAGAAAACGACCAAAATAAGTACCAACATCCCTTTCTTTTTATTAACATACCTAACAGTAGTTACATTGCTTAAGCTACTGATCATACAGACTTTTTATGGTTATCGTTAATGGGGGAGCTGTCAGAGGACTCTTCTGGAGGGGGAGGCGCCAAAATAACTCTGTAGAGATCGCCTTGAGCCGGAGGTACAACTGGTGGAGCTCCATCAAAAGGGGGCGGAGGAATCCCTACTGAAGGGACTAGAACGAGAGCTAGGGTCGGCGGAAGCGGAGGGAGTTCAGTGGAGGCCCGAGGATCTCCTACGATATATTCCCATGTCATGGGGGGATTCCAAACCCGGTTGCAGAAAGAAGAAAAAGGGGCTCGGAAGGATCTCCCCATGTTAGGGGTTGGAGCGTCAGTTGATGAAAGAGGAAGGAAGGGATGAAAGGCCGAAGTCGTAGTTGATCGTGTGGCGGATTCTTCGACAGTGTCCGTGGCCAGGTCACATAACTTGAAGGAATCTGAGTCTGAAGATATCTCAATAGGATGTTCTGCGGAGGCCATGAAGGTAGGATAGAAGGTAGAAGACGTTCGTGGTGACAATTTATAATCGGGAGAGGGGGAGCTACGTTGTCATCGGGAAGGAAGAGAAGGTGGAAGGACAAACAGGATAATGGCGTCAGCATGGGAAACCGTCGAGACATCATTTCTGAAGCAACCATTTATGTCGAGAAGATCAAGGGGCAATGTAGGTTAATTTTTGTCGAACCAAAAATTGGTTCTGGCCAGAGGAGGATAAAGCCTCGGATGTCCCGAGCGGATTCCCGGGTGGGAGATGTTGTTCTTCAATTAACGCTATGGAAGGCAGGGAATAGGCAGTAATTTCGAAGAGAAGAGACCAAGAACAGACTTAAAATTTCCAACCCATGTCAATATGTACATAAGAAGCAATA
Source organism: Wurfbainia villosa (assembly GCA_025175895.1). Taxonomy (NCBI): domain Eukaryota; kingdom Viridiplantae; phylum Streptophyta; class Magnoliopsida; order Zingiberales; family Zingiberaceae; genus Wurfbainia; species Wurfbainia villosa. The sequence continues at coordinate 55,816,115 of CM045993.1, forward strand.
CAAGGTCGTGCAAGTTCAAGCAGTCTTTAATAGCCGAAAATTAGTTAGTACAATAAAGAAAATGTGATAAATTACAACTCAAAAAGTTCAGGAGGACATCTGGCCAGAACTATTTCAAGATCTAGATAGCTGGTATCCGTGTCTGGAGGAGGGTAGCCCTGTTCAGCATTTAAGGAAGAAGACCCGTCGAAGCCTAGCATGAACAATTCTACGCCCTTTTGGACATTCTGCGCCTTCAAATCTACCTCCTACTCCTTTGATTGGCATTGGCAAGCGAAGAGTTGAGCTTGACATGCGGCTAATTGGGCGACCAAGGCATCCCTATCTTGTGATGCCGTCATTGCCTACTGACCCAAGGAAGATAGGGCGTCAGTATACTCCTTGCGAAGCTCTTGCTATTGTTGGGTCACCGAGGACAGGATTCCAGGAAAAGTGGCCACCATTGAAGAGAGGTTCTTGCACTTCTCCAGGCAAGATTGCCGAGCAGCCTCCTGTTGGGTTTCCGGCACCGCGGCGTGTGTGTGTTCGATCATGTTTCGTAAACATGAGCACAGCGGAAGCAATAAAAATAATAAATACTCCTATTTATTACAACACACACAACACACGCATGCTATTACAACAAGTGTAGACATAACCGTAAATTAAAATTGCAATAAAAGGAAATTAAACTACGTTATACCTTCCGTATGACGTGTAGCGGGAACGGCATCAACCGGAACGATCCTCGTAAGAATCGTCTCTATCCGTATCCACGCCGAGCTCCTCGGGATGACTTCGCTAAGTCACGAGCCGTCTTAAATGCGGGTTACTAGCCTCGTGTTGAAGACGCGTGATCGAGAGATGATCACGATCCGAATCCAAATTCGGATCCAAAACGAGTTCTCAAAACTTCGCTTCTCCGAGAGGTATTCGTCAACCGTTTGGCCGAATCGCCTTCGTCCTCCACCTCAGAGGATTACGGAGATCAAATCCCGGTATGTTAGCGCTGTCGAGCACTAACCGTCGTCAAACGACGCTCCGACGGAGGAGAAGCTGTCCAGAAAACTGGACAGCTTGGTGGAGGAGTAGGCGCCCGCCAAAACAAGGAGAGAAAAGCCTCACCTTGATGCCAAACCTATAGGAGATCACGGAGGGTCGCCGGAGGTTCACGGCTGAAGCTTGGCGGCAAGGAGCTAGACGGCAGCACAATCAAGTGGCGGCAAGGAGGTTAGGCGGCACAACCAGTTGGCGGCAACTCCTTGGAGGCTAGGGTTTTGATTTTGGATTAGGGTTTAACAATCCCTTAAGCCCTCTTTTATAGAGAACTAATTCTCTTAATGGTTAATGGATCATATCCATAAAGCCCGTTAACCCGCTCCATTAGGATAAGTTAAAATAAACCAAACCATGATGGTTTATTTTAAGTTAAAACGAACCGAACCAACTTTTGGTTCATTCGTTTAAAATAAACCAAACCCTTTGGTTTATTCTTATCCATTGGATTAGAACCAAACCATTTTGGTCCATCCATTACGTCTTCATAAGACGCAGCCCATCCACGCTTCCATTGCGACTGAAACGATTTCATGCTCGCTTTATGTTTGGTCCAACCAAACCTAGTTTCTCTCGGTCTGAGAATCCATTCTCAAGCTCGTTTAAATCCTTTGGATTACACTTTCGTTGTCGTGTGACCAAATAGGTTCTCGGTTTATGTTGGCCGTCTATAATTAACCATTAATTATAGAGCGATCATGAGTGGCACCTAGTAGTACATCATGATCCCCAATTAACCGAAAAATATCAGCGGTTGATCGAACTATTTACGAAACCCTTGATGCTCGAATGAATCGTGCCCCATTCCCTTCACTCATCTTATACCCACTTGGTTCGGGACATGGTCTATTGTGTCGATCCCCACTAAGTGACTCGTCACACTAGCCCAAGTATCATTTCCTCGTCCTCACAGTTCTAGTTACTCCACATGTATCGAAGAGTACTTTACTCTAAACATGTAATGCTTTGGCAAAGACTTTAGTAACAATCCGACGAGAGGCCATGGGTATACATCTCCTCGCAAGGAGTGGTGAATCCTTTATAGGCTATTCAAACACCTTCGATCACTTCGACTTATACCCAATCATCCCGGGTCCACATCTCCTCGGAGATGTTTGCTTAAGATGTCAAAGCATAAGTCTCCATGATCAAGATGACTTGAATACCGCAAGTCGAAGGAACATCGCACTTAAGCCACAGTAAGAACTTCATTGACATATCTATATATGCAGAGAACCATATGAAGTCTTACGGTGGTCACTCCAATGAACTAGTTACCATAACTAGCATCCACGATTAACTCGGACATCACTATGTCTCGCCCGGTGAGAATCACCGCTTGGATACACCAAGGAGTATACCTCGTGCTAGTCTCAACAGAATTGATGGTGTCGATTCATCAATTCATCGACTAGGATAATTCGATACATCACAATTACACATGTAGAGATACTCACTAGTTGTGATCCAATCACAAATTCTCTCATCTTTGTGAATCGTATCGTGGACATTGATAAATGAGTTTAAGATCAATCAAATACATAAAACATGTATACTCAAATAGTGAATCTTCATTTTATATAAATGGTTCATACATAAGGCGATTGCCTTAGGACATCTCTCATATATTACTAACAGACTCCCACTTGGCCTAATGCCAATCGCTACGGTATCCAATACCATAAGCACCAACATGACCCTCAAACTTACTTTGAGGTAATGCTTTAGTCAAAGGATCCGCTAAGTTTCTTTCAGTGGGAATTTTCTCGATTTGTATTTCGTTCCTACTTATGATCTCTCTGATAAGATGATAGCGGCGAAGCACATGTTTGGATCATTGATGAGACCACATCAAGTTCAGAGATGAACTTCTTGATCCAAACCGCTTCCTTTGCTGCTTCCAAAGCTGCAATGTATTCTGTCTTAGTGGTAGAATCCGCTATAGTGTCAAGCTTGGAACCTTTCCAACTTATTGCGCCTCCATTTTAGGTGAATACATACCCAGACTGAGACATGGAATCATTCTTATGCATGCGGAGGCATCCGTATACCCACGTATCACCATGTACCCTTCTCCATATATTAGGAACGCATCCTTAGTTCTTCTCCAGCACTTAAGGATCGTCTTAACAGCCACCCAATGATCCATTCCTGGATCAGACTGGTATCTGCTCGTGACACTCAGAGCATACGATACATCGGGCCTTGTACATAACATAACATACATGATAGATCCTATTGCGGATGCATAGGGAATCTTACTCATGCAAATCCACTCGTCTTCTGTGCGCGGACACATAGACTTCGAAAGGTGTACCCCATGCCTGATGGGTAAGAAACCTTTCTTGGATTCCGACATGCTAAACCTCTTTAGCACTCGGTCTATATATGTAGACTGCGAAAGACCAAGCAATCGTTTCGATCTATCTCTATAGATCTTAATCCCGAGGATGTAGGTTGCTTCTCCCAGGTCTTTCATGGAGAATGTCTTGGATAACCAAATCTTCACTGACTGTAAGATTGAAACATCGTTTCCTATAAGTAATATGTCATCGACATACAATACTAGGAACACGACTGCACTCCCACTAACCTTCTTGTACACACAAGGTTCGTCTAGATTTTGTGAGAAATCAAACTTTTTGATCATCTCATCAAAACGGATATTCCATCTCCTGGATGCTTGCTTCAATCCATATATGGACCGTCGTAATTTGCATACCTTGGTTTTATCAATCGATGTGAAACCCTCAGGTTGTATCATATACACATCCTCGAGCAAGTTTCCATTAAGGAAAATTATTTTCACATCCATCTGCCATATCTCATAATCATAATGAGCCGCTATGGCCAGGAGCATCCGAATGGATTTAAGCATAGCTACAGGCGAATAGGTTTCGTCATAATCAACACCTTATTTTTGACGATATCCTTTCGCCACCAATCTAGCCTTATAGGTAATCACATTACCATCCATGTCGGTTTTCTTCTTGAAAACCCACTTGCACCCTATAGGCTTTATCCCTTCAGGTGGGTCAACCAAGTTCCAAACTTGGTTTTCATACATGGAATCCATTTCCGACTTCATGGCACCAAGCCACTTATCCCTTTCTGAACTTGTCAGCACTTCTTCATAACTGGTAGGCTCCTCATCGTCAATGAGTAACACGTCGTTCGATTCACTTACGAGAAATCCATATCTCTCAGGAATATTGCGTGTTCTGCCAGATCTACGAAGATGTGGTGTTACAATAGGTCCAGTCGATTGCTCATCACTATGAGTTGTCGGCTGTTGTGCTTCACCAGGTATCTCATTAATGTCTATTTGAGTCTCTCGAGCCTCCTCAAGCTCGACGACACTCCCACTATTTTCTTGCAAGAGAAACTCTTTCTCTAGAAACACAGCATGCCTTGAAACAAACACCTTTTGTTCCACAGGATGATAGAATTGGTAACCCCTTGTTTCCTTAGGGTATCCAACAAATAGACATTTATCAGAGTTAGCATCCAATTTGTCTGATACAGTCCGCTTCACATAAGCAGGACAACCCCATATCTTCAAGTAAGATACATGAGGTTTCTTACTATTCCATATCTCATATGGAGTAGTTGAGACTACCTTGGTAGGCATTACATTTAACAAAGCAAGTATGCGAGTGCATAACCCCAAAAGGACTTGGGAAGAGTCGCATGATTCATCATTGACTGACCATGTCCAACAAGGTCGATTCGCCTCTCGGATACACCATTATTCTTGTGGTGTATATGGCGAGAGACAATATGTCATTGTCTCTTAGATAATCAAGAAACTCTTGACTTAAGTATTCACCACCTTGATCCGATCAAAGTATTTTAATACTTTTGTCATGTTGTTTCTCTACTTCATTTCTGAATTCTTTGAACCTTTCAAAGGCTTCAGACTTGTGTTTCATCAAGAACACATACCCAAACCGTGAGTGATCATCGGTGAAAGTAATGAAGTAGCTATAGCCTCCTAAAGCTTGAGTTGACATAGGTCCACATACATCGGTATGTATTAGACCTAGTAACTCTCCCACTCGTTCACCTTTTCCCATAAAAGGTAACTTAGTCATCTTGCCTTTTAAGCATGATTCGCATGTATCGTATGAATCCAATTCAAACGATTCCAGAATTCCACATCGGTGTAATTCGGACATGCGTTTCTTGCTTATATGGCCAAGACGACAATGCCACATATAGGAGTCTATTTGATTATCCTTTCGAGCACGCGTGTTGCTCGCTTCGATATTGCAAATGTCCTTTGGATCGTCAACGTATAAACACCATTGCTTAAAGTTCCAGTCCCATAAAGAACCCCATTCAAAGTTATGTAACAACAATTGTTACTAAACGTCAAATGGAAACCATTTCTATTTAAACAAGAAATAGAAATGATGTTCTTTATCAACAAAGGAATATAAAAGCAATTGTCGATTCTAAGACAAGTCCTGCAGGAGTTTCAACAAATACGTTAGATGGCGAGTGCGAGAACCTTTGTTTCATTCCCAACACGTAAATTTGACTCTCCCTTGACGAGTCTTCTTCTATTCCTTAGCCCATGTATGTCATTACATATATGTGAGCCACACCCAGTATCCAATACCCAAGTGTCTAAGGAAATAGAATGACAATCAATAAAGATTTAAGAAGATGGGGCATGCCTTATCCTTCTTCATGGACTCAAGATAAATCTTGCACTTTCTTCATAAATGTCTCTCCTTGCCATAATGATGGCAAGTTTCCTTTAATGCTAGTTCTACCTTCTTAGCCCTTCTCTTCTTTCCCTTCTTTGTTCCTTTGACTTCCTCTTAGAACCTTTCTTGAGGAATCAACTAACAACAGTCCCTGCTCATGCTTCTCGGAAGACTCCAGTCTTCATCATATTGGCGATACCACGGATGAACCTCCTAGCATCTCGGAGGTGAAGAGGAGCTTTGAGACTTGAACCTTTGAATCTCACTTGCTCATCAACCAACTCACAGATGAAGGACTACGATATGAGCATCCATATGCTCATCTTTGCTTTCATAGCTTGGGTTCCATCGCGGCTAGCATGATGCAACTCATTTGTTTGAATCACTCACATGTTTTACGATAGGCCAACAATTGGTCCAAAGTTGCATCGTCACTAGGCAGGCGGAAGAGCGCCGAGGACATACAAGCTTTTCCACCTTGAGAACAATTCTCAAGTTTCTAAGCTAGTCCAAGAAGTTCGGCCCAGTCAATTTATTTGAATCCAAAATGGAATGCAAATTCAAACACATCATGATCAATATATTAGAAATACAAAAGCAGTATATATGAAAGATGATTTTAAAATGCATCAATATACATTTATAAATCCCATTCATTTTTGAATTTCAAAACCCCAAAATCACTTGGAGATTGTAGGTCCATCTCGAATGGGTGATATCCATCATAGTTATGAACAACCTTGGAGAGAGTCCAACAAGCCATTCATAACTACGGTAGGTATCATCATCTATACCGATTGCATATCCGTATATGCAACTATCACAATGTGCTATCAACTAATTGAATGTTCATACATCGGGTTGTTAACACATTAACAAGTATGCATCATATGCATAGCACCCAACTTCACCTCCCTTTACATCGACCTTGGAGAGAGTCCAACGATGCTCGAGTTAAAGCCAACCCATTAATCGGGACATAGTTTTAATATGGTTAGGCGCATTCAACCAATTAGCCCAGCTTGAGAGAGTCCAACAACCAAAGCTAACGATTGACCTCGGACTCTTACCATATTAGTATTAAACTATTCCATGGTTTGAACATGTTGAGTTGGTAGGGCTTGGAGAGTCCAACAACCCAAACAGAAACAGAACTCTGGTTCTAACCATATTAATGGAAGGTGTAGGCTTTAATATTGATTAAGGGTTTTTATGTCTCATCCTCTTTGCATGCAAATAACTATTATCTACATGGCATGGCATACATGGCATACATCTACATGTCACGACACATGGCATAATGTTATGCATCTAATGCAATTACATGGCATACAATTATGTCATGTATATATTTCCTTATATGTCATAACTATTTATGGAAATAAAATATGTTTAAGATTTGATTCTCCAAATCAAATCATAATTAAATTAGGAAACAAATTTCCAAATCTAATCACATATTTTATTCATGGAATTATTTGATTAAGGAAAATCTATTTAGGAAACCAATTTCCTAAATCATTAAAACTACTTATGGAAATAAAATATTTTAAGATTTGATTTCCCAAATCAAATCATGATTAAATTAGGAAACAAATTTCAGAATCTAATCAAATATTTTATTTATGGAAAATATCAATTTCCATAAATACTTCCAACTTTCAAAAGTGGAAGATTTCCATAAATACTTCTAGACTTTCCAAAATTGAAAAATTTCCATAAATACTTCTAAATTTCCAAAATTTAGAAAATTTCAATAAATACATTATGACTATCTAAAATCCATTTTTACGATTATGTCGAAACACAACCTGGGCTCTGATACCACTGTTGGGTTTCCGGCACCGCGACGTGTGTGTGTTCGATCATGTTTCGTAAACATGAGCACAGCGGAAGCAATAAAAATAATAAATACTCCTATTTATTACAACACACACAACACACGCATGCTATTACAACAAGTGTAGACATAACCATAAATTAAAATTGCAATAAAAGGAAATTAAACTACGTTATACCTTCCGTATGACGTGTAGCGGGAACGGCATCAACCGGAACGATCCTCGTAAGAATCGTCTCTATCCGTATCCACGCCGAGCTCCTCGGGATGACTTCGCTAAGTCACGAGCTTCGTCTTCGTACAGGTTACTAGCCTCGTGTTGAAGACGACGTGATCGAGAGATGATCACGATCCGAATCCAAATTCGGATCCAAAACGAGTTCTCAAAACTCGCTTCTCCGGAGAGGTATTCGTCAACCGTTTGACGAATCCTTCGTCCTCCACCTCAGAGGATTATCGGAGATCAAATCCCCGGTATGTTAGCCGCTGTCGGAGCACTAACCGTCGTCCAAACGACGCTCCGACGAGAGGAGGAGAAGCTGTCCAGAAAACTGGACAGCTTGGTAGAGATCACCGGAGGGTCGCCGGAGGTTCACCGGCTGAAGCTTGGTCGCCGGCAAGGAGCTAGACGGCAGCACAATCAAGCTGGGCGGCAAGGAGGTTGGGCGGCACAACCAGGTTGGGCGGCAACTCCTTGGAGGCTAGGGTTTTGATTTTGGATTAGGGTTTAACAATCCCTTAAGCCCTCTTTTATAGAGAACTAATTCTCTTAATGGTTAATGGATCATATCCATAAAGCCCGTTAACCCGCTCCATTAGGATAAGTTAAAATAAACCAAACCATGATGGTTTATTTTAAGTTAAAACGAACCGAACCAACTTTTGGTTCATTCGTTTAAAATAAACCAAACCCTTTGGTTTATTCTTATCCATTGGATTAGAACCAAACCATTTTGGTCCATCCATTACGTCTTCATAAGACGCAGCCCATCCACGCTTCCATTGCGACTGAAAACGATTTCATGCTCGCTTTATGTTTGGTCCAACCAAACCTAGTTTCTCTCGGTCTGAGAATCCAATTCTCAAGCTCGTTTTAAATCCTTTGGATTACACTCGTTGTGCGTGTGACCAAATAGGTTCTCGGTTTATGTTGGCCGTCTATAATTAACCATTAATTATAGAACGATCATGAGTGGCACCTAGTAGTACATCATGATCCCCAATTAACCGAAAATATCAACGGTTGATCCAGAACTATTTCTGAAACCCTTCAGTAGCTCGAATGAATCGTGCCCCATTCCCTTCACTCATCTTATACCCACTTGGTTCAGGACATGGTCTATTGTGTGCCGATCCCACTAAGTGACTACGTCACACCTAGCCCAAGTATCATTTCCTCGTCCTACGGATTCTAGTTACTCCACATGTATCGAAGAGTACCTTACTCTAAACATGTAATGCTTTGGCCAAAGACTTTAGTAACAATCCGATGAGAGGCCATGGGTATACATCTCCTCGCAAGGAGTGGTGAATCCTTTATAGGCTATTCAAACACCTTCGATCACTTCGACTTATACCCAATCATCCCGGGTCCACATCTCCTCGGAGATGTTTGCTTAAGATGTCAAAGCATAAGTCTCCATGATCAAGATGACTTGAATACCGCAAGTCAAAGGAACATCGCACTTAAGCCACAGTAAGAACTTCATTGACATATCTATATATGCAGAGAACCATATGAAGTCTTACGGCTAGTCACTCCAATGAACTAGTTACCATAACTAGCATCCACGATTAACTCCGGACATCACTATGTCTCCAGCCAGTGAGAATCAGCTGCTTGGATACACCAAGGAGTATACCTCGTGCTAGTCTCAACAGAATTGATGGTGTCCAGATTCATCAATTCATCGACTAGGGATAATTTCGATACATCACAATTACACATGTAGAGATACTCACTAGTTGTGATCCAATCACAAATTCTCTCATGTTGTGAATCGTATCGTGGACATTCAGTAAATGAGTTTAAGATCCAATCAAATACATAAAACATGTATACTCAAATAGTGAATCTTCATTTATCATATAAATGGTTCATACATAAGGCGATTGCCTTAGGACATCTCTCATATATTACTAACACCTCCCATGTTTGACGCTCCTGTTGAAGTTGAAGGATAGTTGCCGAGGAGTTAGTGGCCTGAATATATGCCTCCGCAAGCTGCCTTTTATACCCATCCAGTTCATGGGTAAGGAGGTCAACTTGCTGGAGTTGGTTGGATTGCACTGAAGGTCCTCATTCTTTTTTTGAAGCTCCTCTTTTTCACTTTGGGCCAGGGTCAATTGAGTCATTGAATCTTCGTACCGGTTGATCAGATCGGTCTCCTTTTGCTCACCCTCCTTCAACTGGTGTGCGAGCTTCTTCTGATGAACCAGGGAAGCAAAATGACGAGTCTCCACATTGGATTGGTATTTGACCAGATGGAACGTCGTCTTATTATAGGTAGCCGATAACTGAGAAGAAGGGCAGGCATTACAAATAATAAGCATTGATATGTGTGTACTGAAGATAAAGAAGGAAGAAAATTACCTCGGCCAAAAGTTTGGCCATATGATCGTAAGGGTCTGGTACGCCAGACTAGTTGAAGAATTTTACTTCTCCCAGATGGAGAATCCTGAGGGAGGCTCCCAGAGTCACTAATGAAGGATTCAGAAGGGGAAGATCCCTCCCCTCTGAAGGAGGGGAGGGACCCATAATCCGAAAAGGAGTGGGAGAAAAAGGTATATCAGTGGAAATATTCACAAGGGAAGAGTCAGTCGGAGAATGAGTTTGAGGGTTGAGTTAAATAGGGGAGGAAACGGGAGAATGGGAAGGAGAAGCCTCCCCTTGAGGAGAAGAGGGTGGAATAGCTAAGGCAGTATCCCCCACCCTCGGTTTATATATGATCAAGCGTTGATGCTTCTTCAATTTTGAAGGGGATGATAAAGGAGAAGAATGGGAAGAAGAAGATACAGGAATTGAAGAGGAGCTGGGGGCACCTTCCCTGACAGGGCGCAATTTCTTTCGAGGCGAAGAAGGAGCTGCTTCGAATTTGCCTTTACCTCGCTTCTTAGAGGTCTTCTTCTTAGTGGCAGCAATCTCCTCGCCTTTTAAGATGACGTTCTGCATTAGATTATTTGCAAAATCTATTGTTAGAAGATATGCCGTCCCGGAAAATTGGTTCTACCAAAATATGAACAATATCCTACCTATGACGTCCAGGTCAGTTAATGGAAAAGGGGACAACCCATGGTGACTGAAAAGGGGAGGTTTTATCAGATGATCTGAGCTATAATGGGATTCTCTCAACACTCTGTAAACCTCAGAAAAGTGGCATTGAGTCCTAATTTTACGAAAAGGGGATAACTCCGGAAGATCTAGCTTCCAGGTATCTGAATAGGGGAGGGGCATCGGAAGTTGAGCAAAGAAATAGAGTGCTTCCCATCCTTTGTGAGAAGATGACATGTTCACTAAAAATTAGCAATCCGAGTGGATGGAGAGATAGAAAAGACCCTCCTTAGAAGATTTCAATTGGAAGAAGCAATGAAATAGTTGGGGAGACAAAGGAAGATCTAAGTATTGGAATACTATGATAGCGCCCGAATAAAATGTGGAAGGAATTGGGGGTAAATTGGTTGAGGGGCAGTTTATAAAAGTCCAAGATTTCTAGATAGGAAGGGGGCACAGGTAAATACAAACCGTTGAGCAGTTGTTTTGAAAAGAAGCAAGTTAGACCTGAGGGAGGACGATGTGGTCGGTAAAAAGTGGTATTGAAATGGCATGGCACGGAAGGGTCTATAAATTGATTCCTAAGGTTGAAGAAATAGTGTTTGCTATCTAGCTGGGTGACAGTGTGCTTATACCAGGGAAGTGAGGGTGGGGTCTTCGGGGCCATAGGTATGAAAGGAGGAAGAACACTTACTTGAAGGTTAAAGAAGGAACGCTTGCAAGAGAAGGGGCTAGGGCACTGGAACACCGTCGAAAAAAATCGCTGGAAGGGAAAAGGGGAAAAGACTGAATTGTTGGACACGTTAAGTTATGCATAAAAGGGGAAGACAGAGATTTATATAGGGTTTTGTGACTTTTTGACTACCTAAGAGAAAAAGAAAAGCGGGGCCCATTAAGCCGCTCCGAGCATATGAGGTAAGGCAACGGGAAAATGTAAATTTGAATTGGTGAGGAAAAGGTGAGTTAGAGACCTTATACATTTAGAAAGTCAAGCTTATGACTTCGTTTGACTATTTTTAGGGGTTGACTAATGATACTGCTGCTACCCTTTTTTCTGTAAATAAGGTGAAAAGACCCGTGCGTAGGACGCCGTCCGAACCAAGTAGCCGGTTCGGCGGGAGGAGTCTGAGAAGAATGGTTTGAGCACGTAAGTTTGGGGAAATTGGCTCGAGAGGATGGATCGAGGGGGTTGGCACGGCCGCGGCGAATTCGAAAATTGGTCCGATATGAGATGGATGAGAATCGGCTCGGTCCAGCGGGCCTAGAGATGGTTCGGTACGAAAAGGATAGAAGTTGATCCGGGCTATCGAAAAAAGCCTAAGAGCTACGCTACACGTGAGCGGCAGGTCTAGGTTAGCTTTACTGAAGGTAAGTGGTTAAAAGGGATGAGCTAGAATATTTTCCGAAATATAGATAAGAAGTTGTTACACAATAAAAGAGCACCCCACATAACATTCGGAGGAGCCTTCACTCCTCATGTCTGTAACAGAATGATTCTCCAGATAAGCAAGGTGGTCACGTGTACGATGAAGGAGGTTCGTGGTGCAACAGCTGGTTAGAGGAAGGGGGATAAAAGGGAAAAGAGGGGCAAGAGGAAGAGGATCCGTATTTTTTCCAACATGCAAGAGACAAAGGCACACTCAAAAGGAAGAATAACCACATCGCCGGAGAAGGAAGCCAAGAGAGTAGTGAGCTCCATCCTTTCGATACTTTTTGTGTATTGAGCTAATTGTAAGAGGTTTTCTCCTCCACCTCCGGAAGTTTTTTCCGCCAAAGAGGAAGTTCATAGTGAAAGTGCTTTGACACCGTAGCTCGTGGGAGAGCTCACCCCCGTGGAGTAGGAATCTTCATTCCGAATCACGTTATATCTTATGTCTTTATTCTTTGCTTGTGTTGCGTGCATTTTTCTTCTTAATACTTCATTACCGTTGCGGCCAAAGAGAACCTCTCAAGCTTCCCACACGCTCCTTAGCATTGGAAGGAAGTCAGAAGATTCTTCTACTACCGCATCATTTTGTATTAGTAAAAAAAAATTGATTAATCAATAATTTATTGGGTTAATCTAATCTGACTAATTTATTTCAGTTGGTTGATCTAATTTGTTGATTGAGCTGATCACTTCGATCAAATAGATCATAAGAGGCAATTAATTAGACGATTGAGAAAAGTTAATTGGATGATAGAAACTAATCTGAAAATATTAGAATAGTCTATCTTGATAGGGCAATTGAGTTAAATAGATCTATTAAGTTGGTCAATGTAGTTGGATCAATCAGATTAGATAGATTAATTAGATCAGATAAATGAAACATATTAAATAAAGTAGAGGCTAATTGGACCAAATTGATTAATTAGCGAATCCAATAGTCAATCATTCCAAATAGACATTTTTGTGCATAAAATAATTTTGGTATAGTAACAATCAATTAGAGGTTCAATTTAGTCGATTAGAGGTTGAGAAATTAATTAAATAGAATATTTAGTCGATTAGTAATATAACTATTGGATGCCTTAAAGTCACTTATGCCTGAATAATCGACCAACTAGAAGGTACTTTCAATTGGCAGGAGATTAACAAACAAAAAAAAAATAAATCATTGGAGCTTGCTTATATAAGCATTTGGGACCTTTCAACTTTTAAAGTTTCATGGGAATATTTTTGAAACTCCTATGATCGAGCAAATATCTACTATATTGATCCAAAGTTGTGGAATAGAACCAAGGTATTTGAATTATGTTAAATGATTTTGCTAGCATCGTATTTTTGTGTTTCTTACTATATTTTCATTGCATACTCTCGATACAAACAATTCATCTTAGTATATGTGTTATTAACAATTTTATTATTTGTATTTATGTGAGAAATGTTGTGTTCACTCTATTCAAATTCGCCTACGTCACATTTGATTCCTACCCAAAAAAATAAAAATGGATATGATAAACAACAAGACTCGTTGCACTAGCGCATCATCAAGATCTTCTCCAAATTAAATTGTAGAGTGATTGAAACATTCGGTAGGGTGGCATAGAAGAATCACATGTATAGATATATAAAGGTATTTGAAATATCAATAAAGGATGATTTTCGATCTTGTGAATTTATAGACTACAATTAAGGAATGGGTTGTGTTGCATCCCACGACGAGACTAGCTAGATCATAAAAATGGTTTGTATTGATGTAGTCCCTCCATATATATATCATGTAAATTAATTAAGGAGACAAAGTAGGTGCTTTTTGTCTTTTACAACATGCTCCGAGCTAGTCGATCAGGCCTTTCTCAAAATTTGTCCAACCACCTTTGCCCCCACTTTAGCTATCAATAAGGATTTTTTTTCAACAGAGTTGTTTGGATGGAAGTGCTTTCACAAAAGTCTAGGAGTTGAGTTGAAACTTTGTCTCACTTAACTCTCTAGAATTGTTTGCAAAGTGCATGTGCAAGCAAGCCAGAGTTGCCCTTCTCCGAAGCGCCCCAATATCATGCTTTTTCTTTTTTTTCTTTTTAATAATGCAATCAGTACTGATGTTTGAATTCTTCTCATCATCTCCGATCCTCAGCATCGATCTTTAATTCATAGCCTCCATTGAACAGTTCAAAGATATTGTCCATGGACTAGATCTTCTCATCTTCGACGGACCCAAATTAATTAAAATAGTCGACGACGTACCCGTCAATTCTGACAAAGAGGTTTCGTCTCGCTTCCTCCCGGGATGAGCCCCAGAGATTACTCACAGCGACTTGGTTGAACCAATTGAAACTGTCCTATGAGATTCAACTTGCAAGGCACAAGGCTTGACAAGGACTTTGACTAATTCAATATATTAATAAAGCACAAGAAAGTTTAATAAAAAACAGTAGCTAGCGTAGGTCATGTATGTTGTCAATGAAGGCAGCCACCTAGCTAGCTAGAACAATTGGCAGTGCAGTTTGAACAACTTGCTACGTTACGTTGAATTGATAGTTTATATGAAATTAATTTTACTCGCAACCGGGCCAAAATTTGCCACGAGTTGGAATCGCCGAACGAAGCAAACTATTAATATGACCGTGTTCTGGCCAGATAATGACATCCATGGCAATGTTATGAAAATGGACTTGATTTTCATTTGCTAATTGATGTTGTCAATAACGGTGATACTGTGCGAAAAAATTAATTATGCAAATGATCGTTGACCCCTCGCTACCAAAAAAAAACAAAAAAACAAAAAACAAAAAACAAAAAAAATATCTATATAACGAAATTAGCAAAAAAAATTATAATAAATCACGACCAATCGGCAATCAATAATGAAATTAGCAACAAAGAACAATTTTCATCGCAAAATTAATAATAAAAAAAATTATTGTGACATGCAAAATTCATGGCAAGTTATCGACGAATTTAACTTTCATTGTTTCATTGAGAGGAGATCGAAGAGTTGGAAATAAGAAGGATTTTTAAGAAAACTAGAGAAAACTTTATCATCCAAGAGAATTGGGACATGACTGATTTTTTTTTAGAACACGAGGAGAGAAACAAAGGAGTGAACAAAAAAAAAAATCAAATTTATAATTTTAGAAATTCGTTTGCGATATATACGGAAGGCTCAATCAATATCGATAACATAGACAAAAATTGATAATTTTTCAAACACTAATTTTGAATCTAATTCACACTATTTCATGATTTCTAACCGTATTTTTTAACCAAGAAAATAAAGATCGCATCATTATTCATAGACACTTTCACGTGCATATTAAAAAAAAAAGACAAGACATCGAGTGGAAAGAGAGTTAGAAAAATTAAAATTTATAATTTAAAAACTTTCAATAACATAAACTTTCAATTAAGATTTAGCTGAATTAATATTGATATGGTTTAAAATATAACAACAACAATAACAAAGTCTTATCCCACTAGGTGGGATCGGCTATATGAATCCTTCTACGCCATTGGACTCTATCTCCTACTATATCATTATCTATATTTAAATAAATTTTATCTTATTTTATTGTTGCTAACTAAGTCTTTTTTGGTCTTTCTCTTCCTCGTTTGATGTGTTCATTTATCATTGTTTCGCATTGTCTAATTAGAGTATTTATTGGTTGTCTAAGTACATGTTCGTACCACCTTAAACGTGTCTCTCAGAGCTTTCCTTCAATATATGTAACACCGATTTTTTTCTTCTAATGCTCTCATTTCTTATTCTGTTCATCCTCGTATGTCCGCACATCCACCTTAACATCTTCATCTTTGCAACTCTCATCTTTTGCTCATGTGCTTGAGTCGTAGCCCAACATTCAACGTCATATAACATAACATGTCTAATCGTCATTTTGTAGAACTTCTCTTTAAATTTTAGAGACACTTTACGATCACATAAAACACTCGACGCTTTCCTTCATTTCAACCATCTTACTTGTATTCTATGTAAGACATCTCTCTCAATCTCTCCATCATCTTGCAAAAATGATCCTAAATATTTAAAGCTCTCAGTTTCAGACAAACTCGTCATCTCCTATCTTAACACTTGTCTCATTACATCTAATATTGCTAAACTTAAATTCCATATATTTTGTCTTTACTCTATTAAGCCTAAAACCTTTCACTTCTATTATTTCCCGCCAAGATTCTAATTTAATATTTACTCTTTCACGTGTCTCATCTACCAAAACAATATCATATTCAAATAACATGTACCACGATACTATATCTTGAATGTATCCAATGAGTTCGTCCATGATTAGTGTAAAAAGATAGGGATTTAAAGCTGGTCCTTAATGTAACTCTATCTTTATTGAAAATGTTTTAGTTAATCCGCCTGAAGTCTTCACTCTGGTCTTTAATTAGTTCAATATATGTTACACTAACACCTCTTTTTTTTTCTGAAATTCTCCATATAATTTCTCTTGGAACTCTATCATAAGTTTTTTCTAAGTCAATGAATTCTATGTGTAGATCCTGCTTTTGCTATCTAAACTTTTCAATTAGTTGTCTTAGAAGATGTATAGTTTCTATTGTCGACCTTCCTGACATGAATCCAAATTGATTTTTGAAAACCGTGATCTTCTTTCTTAATCTTTTTTCTATTACTCTTTTCCAAAGTTTAATGGTATAACTCATTAGTTTAATATCTCTATAGTTTTCACAAGTTTGTATGTCTCACTTATTCTTATATAAGAGAATTATGATACTTACCCTCCATTGATCAGACATCCTTTTTTGTTTTCAATACAATGTTAAATAATTTTTTAAGTCATTCAATACCTTGTTTCCTTAGACACTTCTCTACCTCTATCGGAATATTATCTGGTCCAATGACTTTTCCATTTTGCATTCCATTTAAACATTATTTTACTTTTGAAATCTAAAGTCTACGATAAAAATTTAAATTTCTATACTCATTTGACCTACTTAAACTACCTAAATTAAGTTGGTCTCCTAAACTTTCATTAAAAAGTTAATGAAAATATCTCTTCTACTGCTCTTTTATTTCTGCATCATTTACTAGTAACCTATTGCATTCATTTTTAATACATCTTATTTGGTTAAGATCTTTTGTCTTCTTCTCTCTCACTTTAGCTATTCTATAAATGTCTCTTTCCCCTTTTTTTGTATATAATTTTCGATATAACTGTTCAAAAGTTTCAGCCTTAACTTCATTCACTACTTTCTTAGCTTTTTTCTTGGCTATTGTATATTTTTTCAAATTTTTCTCATTTTTACAAATATATAATTTCTTATATGCTGTTCATTTTTCCTTGACTTTCTCTTGCACTTTCTCATTCCACCACCAAGATTCTTTACTTGGTGGTGCATGCCCCTTTGACTCATCGAGTACACTCTTGACTACTATTTTCAACTTTGATATCATCTTATCTCATGTCGTATTAGGGTCACTGTATATTTCATCTAATATTTGTACTCCTACCTTTTCTTTAAATATATTTAGTTTCTCATTCTTTAACTTCCACCACTTAATTCTAGGAGTCATGTATATTTTTCTTCTATTAATATTATATTTGAGACGTATATCCAATACCACTAATCTATATTAAGTAGTTAAACTTTCTCTAGGGATGACCTTACAATCTTTACAAATCTTTCTATCTCTCTTCCTAACCATAAGAAAGTCAATTTGTGATTTATTATTTTCACTTTTGAATGTGACCGAATGTTTTTCTCTTTTCTTAAAAAATATATTAGCTAGTATAAGATCATATACTATTGCAAAATCTAATATAGTTTTACTTTATTCATTTCTCATTCCAAACCCATAACCCCCATGCACTCTCTCATATTCGTCATTTTTAACTCCGACATGCCCATTTTAATCGCCTCCTATTAAAATCATATCATTTGATGAAATATTTGTTGGATCGAAGTTATCCGAGAGAGGGGGGGGGGTGAATCTCGGAATATAAAATTTTCTTTTAAAATATTTATTTTACCTTTGAAAATATTAAGAGTTATTGCAACGTAAATTAAATAGACAAGTTCGTTTACTTGGTTCACAATCCGAGTCGGGTTGCTACTCCAAAGCTCGTAGCTCTCCGAGAGCTACCTCGATGGGCAATCCACTAAAAGGCCCTTCGACTCGAGTACACTCGACTTCTGAGGGGTTCGCTTTTTACAAAAGATAATGAGAAAGATAACAAGCTACCTTCTCTTAAATTAAAGTACAAAAGAGAAAGTAAAGCACAATACAAAGTATACCGACACTTGTAGCTTTTGAAATGGAGCTCGGAGTGTCAGAGTTGTGGCGTTGCAGCGTGATGAAGCTCTTGCAGATGAGAAACACACGAGACAAAACTTGGCATAGTAGATAGATAATTTTCGAAGTTGGTCGTGCATTTCTTTTATAAGTCATTTCCAATCAACTGGATTGCCCTCTAGTCGACTCTACATCAACCCGTCGATATGGTACTTCGACCTTCCTAGTCAACTGGACATGTTCCAGTCAACTCCAGGTCACCTGACTCTGCATCGGGAAGTTTGCCTTTCCAATCGACTGGACCTCCCCAGTCAACTGGAACTCTTTCCATCTGGGCTGCCAGATCTTCGATTGATCACCAACTAATCTTACTAACTGTGTATCCAGCCGACTGGACCATACTCAGTTGACTAGACTTCAGTCGACTGGAATCCTTTCTACTGACTGCTCCTTACAAAACGAGATTAGCAAAAGCAAACAGTATAAAATACAATAGTAATAGTAATACTACTCGATCTCGACTTCTAAGTCCCACGCGGACTATCCATTGGATCAACGCCTAGCTTTGTCCCCTTACAGATGACTCGACCTCACCTCTTCACTCAAGGCTTACTTGTCGACTGCCCTATCGGACTTACTATACTTGACATCCGATTTATCCCATGAGGGCTTCCGCTAGCTGTCTGGTCTCCCTGACCCAACTGGACTTCATGCCGATTGTCCGGTCTCCTGACCTAACCGATCTTCATGCCAGATGTCTGGTCTCCTAACCCATATGGACTTCCTGCCTAGTATTCGATCCTTCTGATATGTCAAGTCTTCTGCCTAGTATCCGGTCAACACGACCTACTAGGACTTCCCGTGCATTGCCTAGTATCCAGTCTGCCTGACTTACTAAACTTTCTGTTAAGCCTGCACACTTAGTACATATATCAACCACAAGTAATTCCTAACTTTAACTATGGTTCATACATCAAAACTAAGGAGTGATGCTCTCTGCAGCAACAATCTCCCCCTTTTTTATGTATGACAATACATCAGTTAAAGTTAGGAGAATCAATTTGCAATATTCAAGTTTAACATATATCAGAAATGCATTGAGCTAAAAATGTATAACATTTAAATGCATGAGATGATCATATGCATGAAAAGCTTTCTTACTTTAAATTTCTCTAATTTTTACTTTAAACCTTCTCTCTCTTTCTCCCTTTAGAATACATCGAAAGAATTATTAACTACAAAAATGCCATATATAAAGATAAGTTTTAAAGCTTTTCAAACATAAGGACTAAAAGTTAAAATATATTTATTTGACAAGCTTCAAAAGTACTTCAAAAATGACTAAGCTTTATAAATCTCAAGGTACTTAAGCTTTAAAAGACTAAGTTTTTCTAACACACTTATGTTTTTCAAATCAGCTAAGCCATATATAAGATTATTAACTTAAGCTTTTGAAAATTTGATTTTTAAGTGTGTCAAAATTGTAAAGGATAATAAGAATTCTAAAGTTTGAAAATTTTCTTTTTTTAATTCAATGTTTTCTAAAAAAATTCTTTATCAACTCTCCTATAGTTATGCAATAAAATTTTCTTTAAAAATACAACCTCCCCCTTTATCTATGAGTTTAAAATAACACTTGTCAAGTTTTTCAAAAGTACTTAAGTTTTTTTTTTTAAAAATTAACTTTTAATTTAGGTTTGCAAAATTTTCAAAACTTTAAATAATTTTTGAAAATACTCAAAAGTCAAAATATAAGATTTTTAAAACTCTCACTATTTCAATATTCAAAACTCTCATTAAAAATTTTAAAAACTCCCCCTCAATAAAAGCAATAAAATTTTAAAAACTCCCCCTCAATAAAAAAATTTCAAAATTCAAGCTCAATTTAAGTGAAGATAATTTAAATGAGATAATAAATGTCCAAGCATGAATTCCTATTCATAATTTATATACTGAAAATACTCATCTAAAAATTATCCTTAAAGCAAATTTTCAACTCTTTAATAGCTCAAGTGATATAGAATTATCATCAAACTTTGAATTAGAGTTAGTTGTAAGTGATTTGAGGCCGCTAGAGAGGGGGTGAATAGCGTCGTGCTATGCGATGATAGAATTCATTCGTGATCGCGTCTACAAATTTCGTTAGCGCAGTGGAAACAAAGATAATAAAGCAATAACAAAAACACAAGCACACGAACACACGGATATAACGTGGTTCGGAGCCGAACGGTTCCTACTCCACGGATCGAGCTCTAAAGAGCTCTAGTGATGCACACGCACTCACTAATCACAAATAACTCCTTCTCAACACAAGTCGGAGGTGGAGAAACCTCGTACAAGGATTACACCAAGTAATACACAAGATAAGAGCTAATACAAGTAAGAAATACAATGCAAGTAAAGAAAAACACTTTACAAGAGCGCTTTGGTTGCTTGATCTTTGGTTGCCTTGGACTAGCCTTGAAGGACTGGAAGAGCACCAACTATTCCCCTTCAAATCGCCCAAGAAAACCCTTGTTTAGAGTCTTCCACGAACAGTTGCTTTTATCCTCCATCGGGCTGGATTTCCACATGGCAGTCGATTGCCATAAGGCCCCAGTCGACTGCCAACACTTTAGCTGTGAGACAATGGCTCAATCCACGTTGGACAAGTTCCAACGGATCTCTTGGCAGATCGGCGCCAGAGCCGAACGCCCAATGGCCACGGAGTGTTCGTGCTCGTGGCGAACCATCACCGATAGCCGTCCATGGCGACGACTAATCAACCCAAAGAATGATTGCTACCAATGAGCAAATGATCAAAGACCTTTTCAGCCCTGCGGCAGTCGAACTCAAGTCGACTAATGGCAGTCGAACCGGCCATAATGCCAGTCGACTGCCAACCTCAAAAATGAGGTTTTAACCCAAGTATGGTTCCCCCATACTTGCTAGACCACCCTTAGCCTAGACCTAAGCCTTCTAGCCACCTCCATCAATCTCACGCCTCTCGGATCCCTCCAAGTCATCCATGACTTGTTCATCCATCGCGTTAGCCTTCAGATGCTTCCATCGGCTATGTCATGCTAACGGTGTCTATACCGCCAAGGCACATTGGACTTACGCCGCCAAGACTCCGCTTGGACTTTACGCCGCCAACCATTGGACTTATTTTGCCAAGACTCCACCCTTGGACTTTACGCCGCCAATATCAAACCCCATGGACTTCTCAAATGCCAAGACTTAAGCTTGGACTTTCCCTTGCCAACCCATGTTGGACTTTCCATGCCAAGACCCATGCTTGGACTTCCCTTGTGCCAAGTACTCAAGACTTGGACTTTTTCAAATTGCCAAGTGTCCCACTTGGACTTTCCATGCCAAGTACCCATGACTTAGACTTTACCTTGCCAAGACCCATGCTTGGACTTTTCCATAATCACATGGTCAACCCTAGTCAACCATCAAAGTCTTCCTTGAGTCAAACTCGAGTCTGGTCAATTATAACCTGGGTCGATTGCATAAACAATCTCCCCAAAATATTAACCGACATCAATGTCAAACATACTATGTCAAACCACTTTGTCAAACATCAAAACATCACTCGAGTCAAACTCGAGTCTGGTCAATCGTGACATGGGCCGATTGCACCAACAATCTCTCCATTTTTGATATTTGACAAAACAAACCTTGAGTTAGACCCCAAACTTAAATTCCCTTACCAATTTTTCAAATTGGTAATTTAACCTTCTCCCCCTTTTTGACATACACCAAAAAGGTTATCTCTCCAAGGAGGTCAATGTCTCATGTTCCAATGAGATCTTACAATCTCCTCCTTGATCCAAAAATACTTAGGATGCCTACCATCTTCCTAGTGATAAGTCCCATATCACCTAAGAGAGACAATCCTATCCACTCTCCCAATTTCCAAATTGGGTCTCTCAAAAACTCATCAATTTTCCCAATTGATGATACTCTCCCAATAACTTCTTCCCCTTCAAGAAGAGAAACACATCCATCATCCCAAGATGGATAACTCCCCCTAAAGGCTTGCTCCTCCTTTACCATTGCACCAACAATGTCCTTGGGAAGTCCCTAAGCCAATAGGAACTCTAAACCATCAAAATTAAGATTCTAAGTTCAAACATGAACTCTTCCACCCTTAAATTTGATACTTTGACCTAACACCTCTTCAAATCTATATCCAATGAATTTTCACCCTTCATAATGCTTCCCAAAATATACCCAAGGTTTAGGAGTGGTTAGGGACCTTTACCATGACTGAAAATGAGCTAAACAACCTTATTTTTCCCGAAATCAGCTTGGCAGTCGACTACTTATAGTAATCAGTCGACTGCCATCAGGCGGCAGTCGACTGATAACTGAATTTCTCGAATTTCAACTATTAGAATCAAATTTTAAAAAGTCATAAGTAATTCTACGTATATCGAAAAATCACGAAATTTGATACGTATATTACTTATAGTC
The DNA here is from genome assembly GCA_025175895.1 of Wurfbainia villosa. Lineage (NCBI taxonomy): Eukaryota > Viridiplantae > Streptophyta > Magnoliopsida > Zingiberales > Zingiberaceae > Wurfbainia > Wurfbainia villosa. Next base: position 55,839,131 of record CM045993.1, read on the forward strand.
AATACAATGGGTGAAAAATATTTGAAAATTATTTTACCTATAAAATATTAAAATTGATACAAAATCCAAAAGTGAAAAAAAACTTCAATGTTTTAGCTCACTTTGTATCAATCTCATCAATGGTGATTGCTATCAAAAGATAGGCTTCACCAAGGTTTTCTAAAATGATTTTAAAATGTTTTCAAAACCTTATTTTGGATCATATTCCTTGGGCTCTATGTACATGACTTGTACACAAGCTTTTCCAATGATCCATCAATGAAATTAGATGAGTTATAGTCCATCTAGATGCAAAAACTATGCACCTTGAACTTAACTCATATCCTAGCATCTCATATGTATCTAGGGTGTATAAATACATATAAATGTCAATGTAATGTAAGATGTAGGTTTTGTTCTCCCTAAACTAGGGTTTCATGTATTTTTCTAAGGCAACTCTACTTGATTCCCTTATAAATGGGACTCCAAGTCATGCCATTGTCCTTAAATCAATTTTAATCAATTAAATGCATGAAATGATCATGGCATAATAATAGCAAAAATAAAACATGGCCAATGATCATGATGTCATGACATATGATATAAAACTAAAGCACATGACATTTAAATCCTTAATCCTAAACATGATCATGACATATAAATGATGAAAATAAATATGATGTCATGTCATGACATATGACAATCAAGGTATGACAATTAAAAGGTATAGGTATAATAATACCTAAATTTTAATATTAGTTGCCATTTGATATAATTAAGTATATTTTGCCATATTACTACTAATCTCCCTAGTGTGCCAAAAACCCAAAATGATACACTAACCTCTAAACCTAAATCGTGCCAATTTAATTGATTTTTTATAATTCCAAAAATACATTGGCACATCCTAAAATCTTTTAGGATCAAAGCTCAAATGTATTTCCAAGGTAACCATAACCTTGAAAATATCCTAAAATGCCACCTTTGCCACGATTGAGTTAACTACCCATCCAATCAAGGTTGGTACACCCTAAACCCTTCTAGCGTGAATCTATCACGCTCCTAGGAACCCAAAATCTATTTGAGCTCATTGGGTTAATTAGGTATTCCTTAGGGATGACCTCCCTAGATACCCTCCTAATGACCCTCCTAGGCTTGTTAGCCTTGGTCATTTGGGTCTTACCTAGGTTGACTCTAGGGGTAACTCCCCTTGCAACATTCTTAGTGGTCTCCCTAGGTTTCCTAGAAACCCTAGCCACTAGGCACTTACCATGGTTACTGTTAGGGATAACTTCCCTAGTAACCTTGGTTTTCCTAGGTTTAGTTCCATAATCAAATGAAACATTGTGATAGGTTTCCTTGGGCTTAGGTTTGCCCTTGGATGAATCTAGTTTCCTAGGTCTTGATTTTTGACCATTTGACCCTAGGCTTTGACTTCTAGACCCTAAATGTTGACCTCTTGACCCTTGAAATTGATTTTGCATTTTTGCAAGGGTATTCTCCATCTTTTCAAGCCTTGACCTCAAGACTTGATTTTCCTTTTCTAATTGCCCAATTTTTGAATTTTTAGTTAATCCTTGGGCATGGGTCTTCCTAGGCATATGCCTAGTCCATTTGAGATTAAGACCTAGGTGGTTTCCTATTTTCCTAATGGATTCCCTAGGAAGAATTTTTCTAGACTTGTTTGACCTAGGGTTGTCCTTAGATGAGATATTTTTAGGGACATTAGTCCCAAATTTCTCCTTCTTTGAAAGGTAGATATTTTTGGCTCCTAAGCAAAATTTCTTATTTTTAACATGCTCTTTATGATAAATAGCAAGACTATTAAAATTATTCCTAGCATGCTTTTGACTATAAAAATTAGAAGGAGTATTACTAAAATATACCTTAGGGTTAGCCTTAGCTCCCCCTACATGTGATGCTCCATTTTGAGCCTTTTTCTCCCCCTTCTTGCATTGACTCCGGTAGTGTCCCGGTTGTCAGCACTTGAAGCAAATGACTTGCTCCTTGCTTTTGATAGTTGGGTGACCGACATCCTTGACCTTTGGTGCTGGAGGAGCTTTTCTAATCTTCTTTGGGCACTTGCTCTTATAGTGCCCAAATTCCCTACACTCAAAACACATAATATTATTTTTATTTTGAATTACGGTGTTTGAGTTACCTAGGGTGGTTGTGGTGGTCGGAGTGGATTCTTGAGCTTGCTCTTCCTCTCTATCGGATGTAGATGGTTCTTCTTGTTGCTCCGGTATTGAGGATGCCCTAATCTCCTCCCCCTCAATCCTAGATGTGGAGGTCTCCTCTTCTTCCACCGATTCGGAGGTTGCTTCCTTTTGAGCTTGAGAGGGTGAGCACTCCTCTTCTTCTTCTTCTTCTTGGATTGATGATGAATTTTCATGGAGCTTTGCTACTTGGATCCATAACTCCTTGGCATCTACATAATTACCTAACATACACAAGATATTGTTAGACATTAAATCAATTAAAAATTTTATCACCTTATCATTTTTCTCGGAGGCTTGGACTTGCTCTTCGGTCCATCTCTTCTTTTTAAGGAACCCTCCCTTTGGTCCTATTGGATAGCTAAAGCCCTCCATCAAGATGTACCATTCTTCAAATTCCCTCATCATCAAAAAATTTTCAATTCTCGCCTTCCAAGAATTGAAGCCTTCTCGTCCATAGAAGGCATAAGGGATAGGTGTGTTGATATCCCATCATAGTTGTTCTTGGACTTCCATCTTCACCCTCTAGCTTCTTTAGCTCTCGGCGGTTAGTCCGTAGAAGAGCCCCGGGCTCTGATACCAATTGTAAGTGATTTGAGGCCGCTAGAGGGGGGGGGGGTGAATAGCGTCGTGCTATGCGATGATGGAATTCGTTCGTGATCGCGTCTACAAATTTTGTTAGCACAGCGGAAACAAAGATAATAAAGCAATAACGAAAACACAAGCACACGAACACATGGATATAATGTGGTTCAGAACTGAACGGTTCATACTCCACGGATCGAGCTCTAAAGAGCTCTAGTGATGCACACACACTCACTAATCACGAATAACTCCTTCTCGACACATGTCGGAGGTGGAGAAACCTCGTACAAGGATTACACTAAGTAATACACAAGATACAAGCTAATACAAGTAAGAAATACAATGCAAGTAAAGAAAAACACTTTACAAGAGCACTTTGGTTGCTTGATCTTTGGTTGCCTTGGACTAGCCTTGAAGGACTGGAAGAGCACCAACTATTCCCCTTCAAATCACCCAAGAAAACCCTTGTTTAGAGCCTTCCCTCATCGAGCTCCTTTTATCCTCCATCGTTACTGGATTTCCGCGGTCATTGCGATGGATCTCTTGGCGGTCATCAGCGCCCAGAATGCCGCGTCGGGCTTAGCGCTGCTCGTGGCCAAACCATCACGATCGCCGTCCATGGCGTTGATTGATCAACCCAGCCAATGATCAACATAATGAGCGATCGGCAAGACTCAAGTCGACTCATGGCAACCATAATGCGAGGTTTTAACCCAAGTATGATTCCCCCATACTTGCTAGACCACCCTTAGCCTAGACCTAAGTCTTCTAGCCACCTCTATCAGCCTCACGCCTCTCGGATCCCTCCAAGTCATCCATGACTTGTTCATTCATCGCGCTAGCCTTCAGGTGCTTCCATCGGCTATGTCATGCTAACGATGTCTACACCGCCAAGGCGCATTGGACTTACGCCGCCAATACTCCGCTTAGACTTTACGCCGCCAACCATTGGACTTATACTGTCAAGACTCCACCCTTGGACTTTACGCCACCAATATGAAACCCCTTGGACTTCTCAAATGCCAAGACTCAAGCTTGGGCTTTCCCTTGCCAACCCATGTTGTACTTTCCATGCCAAGACCCATGCTTAGACTTTCCCTTGCCAACTCATGTTGGACTTTCCATGCCAAGACCCATGCTTGGACTTCCCTTGTGCCAAGTACTCAAGACTTGGACTTTCCCAAATTGCCAAGTGTCCCACTTGGACTTTCCATGCCAAGTACCCATGACTTGGACTTTACCTTGCCAAGACCCTTGCTTGGACTTTCCCATAATCACATGGTCAACCCTAGTCAACCATCAAAGTCTCCCTCGAGTCAAACTCGAGTCTGGTCAATTATAACCTGAGTCGATTGTATAAACAATCTCCCCAAAATATTAACCGACATCAATGTCAAACATCAATGTCAAACATACTATGTCAAACATTAAAACATCACTCGGGTCAAACTCGAGTCTGGTCAATCGTGACCTGGGCCGATTGCACCAACATTAGTCACCGAAGTGATTGATTTGCTATTTAAACCTCATGTTGGTCCATGTCAATGCACTGAATCTACATCTGAAACCTAAGATACAGTCCTAACATCTTACGCCCATCTTCGTGGCTCAATACACAAACAAGTGATCCTAGGTGTTTGTGAGGTGAGATGCAAAGGGTTACCTAGGTCTATAGGATCATGAAATCTAAAATTAACCTAGGCTAGATCAATGTTTTAATTTTTCTTTTAAGAAAATAATACTTAAAAAAATAGATTTTGAATAGGTTATGAATAATGAACAATAAATCATCCTAGTCTACTAAGCATAATCCAAGTTGTCTTCTAAGTATACTAAACTCAGCTTCTAGAAGTGGTTTAGTGAAGATGTTAGCAAGATTAGACTTGGACTCAACATAGTTGAGTTCAATACTGCCCTTTGCCACATGATCTCTCACAAAGTGATGTTTAACATCAATATGTTTAGTACATGAGTGATAAATTAGATTTTTAGTTAAGTTTATTGAACTTATGTTATCAACCAATGTTTTGACCTTTCTGTATTCTAATTCAAAATCTTTAAGTGTGTGCATCATCCATAATAATTGTGTCACACATTTACCTAATGCTATGTATTCAACTTCAGTTGTGGAAAGAGTAACAAATGTTGCTTCCTACTGAACCAACTTACTAAGAATGATCCTAAGAGTTGACATCCTCCACTAGTACTTTTTCTATCTAGTTTACACCCAACATAGTCTGAGTCAGAGTTGTAGGGGATCTTTGGAAGGCTAGAGGGGGGTGAATAGCCTCTTTTCATTTCTACAAGAAAGGTTAGTGGAAGCAAAACAAATACTAAACGAAATTAAGAAGATAAAAATACAATCGCTAACAAGAGAGATTTTACGTAGTTCGGAGATTAAGCTCCTACTCCACGGTGATCCTTAAGGTGGATCAATCCAAGCAATTCTCCACTAAAAAGCTTTCTCTTACAAGACCCTCCTCTTCTTACAAAAGATGAAGATGAAGATTAAAGAGGAGAGGGATTAAAAGCACTTAGAAAGCTTAGGAAAAATGTGGGAGCTTGAGAATATGGTTGGAATATAAGCACTAGCCTCCTTAAGCACCCCATGATCTCTTTTTATAGAGAAGAAGCTGATTTTCCCGTTGAGCTTCGATCAGTCGACTGATGGTCTCCATCAGTCGACTGATGCTATAGCCGATGCAATCCAATGGCTTTTGACGAGCCAGATTCGTAATCATCACTGCCCAACGAAACTCTGATCAGTCGACTGATCATACCATCAGTTGACTGATTGAGTAACTAGTCGAGTGCTCCAAGCGATCATTCGACTGAAGAACTTTCTGTGCCGTCATCCACTTATAGCAGTCAACTGCTAGGGTATAGCAGTCGACTGATGAGTGGACCAGTTGACTGTCAAACCCTAGCAGTCGACTGTTGGCCACAAAACTCAGTCCACTTTAGTCGAGTGATTGAGCAGTCGACTGGGATGTGTTGGAGATTTGAGGCCGCTAGAGGGGGGGGGTGAATAGCACGTTGCCCGTACGTAGATGGAAATCGTTCGCGATCGTCTCTACAAATCTCGTTATGCGCAGCGGAATAGAGATAATAAAAGCAATAATGAAAAGATACAATCACGAACGCAAGCACAACACGAGGATATAACATGGTTCGGAACCGTAACGGTTCCTACTCCATGGATTGGGTTCGTACGAACCCTAGTGATGCCACAAACACCACTAAGCAATAAAGCTCCTTCTCGACAACAAGTCGGAGGTGGAGAAACCTCGTACAATGAATTACAACAAGTAATACAAAGTAAACAAGCAAATACAAGTGAAAATGTAATGAACACTTTACAAACTAGGGTTTTGAGCGCTTGCTTGTCGGTTGCTTGGATGAGCTTGAAGGACCCTGAAATGCACCTGCAAATCGCCTTCAAATCGCCTCACCAAAGCCCCCAAAGAACTGATGCTTGAGCCTTCCACGAACAGTTGCTTTTATCCTCCATCGGGCTGGATTTCTGCCTAGCAGTCGATTGCCATAAGTCCCCAGTCGACTGTCAACACTGTAGCTGTGAGACAACGACTCAATCCACGTTGGACAAGTTCTAACAGGACTCTTGGCGGATCGGGCCAACATTGGCGATCATTGCCGGCCGCGTCGTCGGTAGCGGTCGGCTCACGGGCATTCTTTGCTCGACCGAGAACTAGCGATCATTGCCATCCCTTAGCGGTCATTGCCGTCGGCTATCGATCATTGCTCCAATGTGATCATTGCCAGCTAATTCGACTCTTAGCCGGTCGAACTTAAGTCGACTCACGGCGGTCGAACCGACCATAATGCCCGGTCATTGCCATCCTCAAAAATGAGGTTTTAACCCAAGTATGGTGCCCCCATACTTGCTAGACCACCCTTAGCCTAGACCTAAGCCTTCTAGCCACCTCCATCAGCCTCACACCTCTCAGATCCCTCCAAGTCATCCATGACTTGTTCATCCATCGCGCTAGCCTCCAGGTGCTTCCCTCGGCTATGTCATGCTAACGGTGTCTACACCGCCAAGGCACATTGGACTTACGCCGCCAAGACTCCGCTTGGACTTTACGCTACCAATATCAATCCCCTTGGATTTCCCAAATGCCAAGACTCAAGCTTGGACTTTCCCTTGCCAACCCATGTTGGACTTTCCATGCCAAGACCCATGCTTGGACTTTCCATTTGCCAAGACCCATGCTTGGACTTCTCATGCCAAGTACACAAGACTTGGACCTTCCTAATTGCCAAGTGTCCCACTTGGACTTTCCATGCCAAGTACCCATGACTTGGACTTTACCTTGCCAAGACCCATGCTTGGACTTTCCCATAATCACATGGTCAACCCCAGTCAACCATCAAAGTCTCCCTCGAGTCTAGTCAATTATAACCTGGATCGATTGTATAAACAATCTCCCCAATCATATTAACCGACATCAATGTCAAACATCAATGTCAAACCACATTGTCAAACATCAAAACATCACTCGAGTCAAACTCGAGTCTTGGTCAATCGTGACCTGGGCTGATTGCACCAACAATCTCCCCCTTTTTGATGTTTGACAAAAACAAATCATTTGAGTTAGACCACTAACTCAAATCCCTTACCAATCATCCCAAATTGGTAAACATTCTCCAAATGTTCTCCCCCAAACATTCTCCCCCTTTTTGACTAACATCAAAAAGGTTTTCTCTCCAAGGAGGTCAATGTCTCATGTCCCAATGAGATCTTACAATCTCCCCCTTGATCCAAAAATAAATACCTAGGATGCCTACCATCTTCCTAGCGATAATTCACATATCACTCAAGAGAGACAATCCTATACTCTCTCCCAATTTCCAAATTGGGTATCAAAAACCCATCAATTTTCCCAATTGATGATACTCTCCCAATAACTTCTCCTCTTCAAGGAGAAAAAACACATCCATCATCCCAAGATGGATACCTCCCCCTAAAGGCTTGCTCCCCCTTGACCATTGCACCAACAATGTTCTTGGGAAGCCCCTAAGCCAATAGAAACTCTAAACCATCAAAATTAAGGTTCTAAGTTCAACATAGAACTTTCACTCACCCTAAATTTGATACTTTGACCTAACACAGCTCCTAATCCATATCCAATGGATTTTCACCCTTTATAATGCTTCCTAAAGCATATCCTAGGGTTAGGAGTGATTAGGAACCTTTTCCATAGCTGAACACGGGCTAAACAAACCTTGTTAACCCGAAATCAGACCTGGCAGTCGACTCCTGACGAATCATTGATCACCACCCATATCGATCATTGCCACACAGAGGCGATCGATAATCAAAATCTCGATTTTCAGCTATCAGAAATGAATTTTGGAAATTCATAAATAATTATACGTAATTCGAAAAATCGTGAAAATTCATACGTATAATACTTATGACACACACAATGGGTGAAAAATATTTGAAAATTATTTTACCCATAAAATAGTGAGTTTGATACAAAACTCAAAACCATTGAAATTTTCAATGTTTTGGCCCTATTTTGTATCAACTCTATCAATGGTGATTGCTATCAAAAGATAGACTTCACCAAGGTTTTTCAAAAAGATTTTAAAATGTTTTCAAAACCTTATTTTGGATCATATTCCTTGGGCTCTATGTACATGACTTGTACACATGCTCTCCCAATGATCCACATTGAAACAAGATGAGTTTTAGTTCATCTAGATGCAAAAACTATGCACCTTGAACTCAACTCATACCCTAGTATCTCACATGTATCTAAGGTGTATAAGATACACATACATGTCAATTTAATGTGAGATGTGGGTTTTGTTCATCCTAATCTAGGGTTTCATGCATTCTCTAAGGCAACCCTACTTGATTCCCTTATAAATGGGACTTCAAGTCATGCCATAGTCCTTAATTCAATTTCAACCAAATTGTCTTAAATGCATGAATGATTATGGCATTAGAAATGATATAAATAAGCATATGCTCATAATCATGATGTCATGGCATATGATATAAAACTAAGCATACATGACATTAACCTAAAACCTAAGCATACTCATGACATATAAAATCATAGAAATAGGCATGATGTCATGACATGACATATGGCAATCAAGACATGACATATAAAATATATAGGTATAGTAATACCTAAATTTTAATATTAATTTCCATTTGATATAATTAGATGTATTTTGCCATATTATCATTAATCTCCCTAGTGTGCCAAAAACCCAAAATGACACACTAACCTCTAAACCTAAATTGTGCCAATTTAATTGATTTTTCTTAATTTCAAAGGTACATTGGCACATCCTAAAATCTTTTAGGATATTGATTCAAGTCCCACTTGGACTTTCCATGCCAAGTACCCATGACTTGGACTTTACCTTGCCAAGACCCATGCTTGGACTTTCCCATAATCACATGGTCAACCCCAGTCAACCATCAAAGTCTCCCTCGAGTTAAACTCGAGTCTAGTCAATTATAACCTGGATCGATTGTATAAACAATCTCCCCACTCATATTAACCGACATCAATGTCAAACATCAATGTCAAACCACATTGTCAAACATCAAAACATCACTCGAGTCAAACTCGAGTCCTGGTCAATCGTGACCTGGGCTGATTGCACCAACAGGATGAAGCACCAGTCGACTGATACACTTCAAGTATGAATAAATCATACTTGAATTAACCCTCTAGAACTAGACTTAACATTCTAGCTCTTCCTTCAGCCTTGCACCTCCAGGATCCCTCCGAGTCCGCGACTCCTTCATCCTTACGCTTGCTTCCAAGAGCTTCCCTCAGTTTCGTCATGTCTTGGGTTTCTCTTTTGCCAAAGGACCGCTTGGACTTTACGCCGCTAAGACTACATGCTTGGACTTATGCTGCCAAGACCTTGCCTTTGGTCTTCCTTTGCCAAGGTGCGCTTGGACTTTACGCCGCCAAGACTACATGCTTGGACTTACGCCGCCAAGACTTTTCCTTAGACTTCTCTTGCCAAGATCATACTTGGACTTTCCTTCACCAAGTCTTCATACTTGGATTTCCTGTCACTTAACACGTTCACGGTTAGATCACAAAACATTGCCTAACTATAGATGATTATCCAAACATCAAAACATATAAATGCTTGGGGCATTGTTGCACCAATAATCTCCCCCTTTTTGATGTTTGACAATCATTTAAGTTAGGTCTTAACATATGCATATAATGAAAATATCATATTTCCAATATGAATTCTAACTTAAAGTTTCCTTCTTCCCCTTTGACATACATCAAAAAGATAAGGATTCATACAATGATAAGTTCATGAAAGAATTGAATTTGTTATGTCTTGAACTAAGGTATAAGATAAATATGGGGCTCCCCCTTAATCCAAGACATGGTTCATGATGTGTAAATAACATATGGAGAAAATCATAAATAAGAAATATGAAACTATGTCCTAACTTTGCACCAACAATATAAATTTAGGGGATGACAAGATTTCACTATGAAGCTCCCCCTAAAACAATGCATCAATTAGTCCTATACCCTTTTAATTACTTGAATTATCATGCCATAGGGTTAGGACACTTAAGATTACACTTAAGTCAATAAAGAAGGCTGATTTGTAGAAAAATCAGAGTGGCAGTCGACTGATTACTGAAGCAGTCGACTGCCACTCTTGAAACGTCAATTCCAACCTTTTCAGCCCAACTTCAGAAATGCGCCAAAAATTTAAGAAACATCGAAAAATTATGAAATTTTGTAGACACATTTCTGAAATCATTTTCTATCAAGGAAAAATAATTTGAAAAATATATGTTTTCCATATTTCGAAAATGGTACAATGTTGAGAACTAGCAAAAGCCTTAATGCAATTTCAATACTTTGTGCCACTTTTGCTTATCAAGTGAAAACTATTTTTTAAAATATAATAAATCTAGTTTAAAATATATTTTGTTTGACATTTCCAATCATGTTCTTAGAACTATATGAACATCAATTGTATATAAGCCTTCCCAATGATTGGTCCAATGAAGGATTAATGTCTCTAGATGACATTTTGGTTCATAGTAATGCATCATAACAAGCATGATGAACCAAATGCATCTTCCTAACATCTCACATATTGTCTAAGTGGCTCAATACAAAAATCATGGTTTCTTAGGTATTTTGTGAGATGCTTAGAGGTATAATCCTAGATTTTCTATAGGATCATGCAAACCTAGACCTCTATTCTACTAAGCACATTCCAAGTTCTCTCCTAAGTGATGAATATTCCGCTTCGGAGAGAGTCTTGGTGAATATGTCGGCTAGGTTGAACTTGGATTCTATGTAATTGAGTTCAATGTCCCCCTTAGCCACATGATCTCTAATGAAGTGATGCTTCACTTCAATGTGCTTAGTCCTAGAGTGATGTACCGAATTTTTGGTCAAATTTATGACACTCACATTATCACATTGGAGTAGTGTAGCTCATAGTCCTCTAGAGTGTGTCTCATCCAAAGGAATTGAGCCACACAACCACCCATAGCCACATATTTGGCTTCGGTGGTGGATAAAGTAACACAAGGTTGCTTTCTACTACTCCAACTAACTAGGGAGGATCCAAGAAATTGACATCCACCACTAGTACTCTTCCTATGCAACTCGCAACCGGTATAGTCGGAATCGGTGTACCCAACCAAATCAAAAGATTTTATCCTAGGGTACCAAAATCCTACATTTAATGTGCCTTTGATATATCTTAAAATTCTCTTAACGACCATTAAATGGGACTCTTTGGCATATGATTGGTACCTAGCACACATACCTACCGTAAATAATATGTTGGGTCTACTAGCGGTTAGATATAATAAGCTACCAATCATACTCCTATAAAGTTTAAGGTCAATCGATATTCCTTCATGATCATTATCTATTTTTGTATTGGTTGCCATAGGAGTTGAAACTACCTTAGCATTTTCCAAACCAAATTTCTTGATCATTTCTTTGGCATATTTGGTTTGGTATATATAAGTACCTTCATTAGTTTGTTTGACTTATAATCCTAAGAAGAATTTTAATTCTCCAACTAGACTCATTTCAAACTCATTCTCCATATTTTTGATGAAATCTTGAAGGAGTTCATCATTTATTGACCCAAAAATGATGTCATCTACAAATACTTGGGCTACAAAGATATTCTTTGATTTTGACTTTATGAAGAGAGTTTGATCTACTTGACCTCTTCTAAACCCCTTAGACACTAAGAAAGATGACAATCTTTCATACCAAGCCCAGGGAACTTGTTTTAACCCGTATAAAGCTTTTTTAAGCTTATATACATGGTTTGGATAATCTATAATTTCAAACCCGGGAGGTTTCTCTACATATACTTCTTCCTTAATGAACCCATTTAGGAATGCCGATTTTATATCCATTTGATAGAGTTTGAAGCCCATGTAAGAGGCATATCCTAATAGAATTCTTATCACGCCCCGAGAGTATGTCGTGCCGAAAAGTAAACGGACGCATCTCCCTTGTACGTAGCAACATCTCGTGTTAATATAAGGCCCGTAGGCCACAACAACAACAACATATATATATGTAAACAAACCGCAGCGGAAACTAACCACAATCATCATAACAAACTACACAGTGCATACCGGTATGACTGACACCACGACATAAAGAAAACATCGGCAAAAACCCAAAACCACATGTGTGTACATCACATGGCAATCCACAACACATTATACCACGAAAAACTCCAAATACATAACACACATACGGAAAGCCCAAAACGACCATGGGAGTCTCGGAGGTGAGATAAGATGTCAGCCAGCGGTGCTCCAAGCCGTCATGAAGACTTCTACCTGTTACTTGGGTGACAAAAAAACTCAGGGTCCATGGTGGTGAGTATAACTTAGCAGGTAATAGAAAAAACATGTATATATCAAATATCACATGTAATTCAATAGTATAACCTAGAGATACAACAGGTATACCAACACAGTATATAAGTACATTCATATACCGTCTAATCAAATAAACAACGTATAATACAGACATACCTGAAAGTTTGCTATGCTACTCTGATCCAACCTGAGTATATATCCAACATATATAACAGGAAGAGTAATACTAACTCACAATATACTCATGATACAAGTCAAGGGTATCTAATGGTCTGTCCAACAAGTATATAGGTATTCGACACAACCGTATAACAGATGTGAGAAGTATGTATGAAGATGATGTACAACTAAATGCAGCAAGCATAGTACAATCAAATGCAACATCACAATAAGCATATATATATATATATATTAATCACTGCATCTATATATATATATTAATCACAACCATCCATATATATATATATACATGCATATATGTATATATATAGTAATATGCAAAGCGCCATATGATACAGCAATGCAGCATGCATGGTCATGCCTGCACACCCCTACTCGCTACCACGACCCCAGTGTGGCCTAGGTGGCACGACATGACAACTGTCCCAACTCAACACCAACCACTGCTATAGAGTGGCTGAGTGGGTAGTATGATCAAGTAGCATATGAGCATAAAGAGCTCGCTACACAACGGGAGTCCCTGCTGCTGGCCACTCCGACTAACACTACTTATGAGTGGTCGAGTGCCATGCACCCAGGACAACTGCATGCAACTCCAACTACCACCATCTATAGTGGTAGAGTGCGGTACAATAAATGCTCTGCCCTCACACTAGTTACTTCTCAGGGAGTAACCTGGGAGGCAGGATGACTGACGACTCTCTCAACCCCAAGGGAGACTATGTCGTCAGAATGCATGCAAATGACATGAATGTATTGTCACATGTATAGACATCTACCACAGACTCTCTGTTCAACAGAGAGTCATACTCATTTGATCAATACACTCTCTATCATGTAGAGAGTCATACTCAACTGATCGACAGACTCTCTATCCTATAGAGAGCCGTACTCAATTGATCGACGCACTCTCTATTTTGTAGAGAGTCGTACTCAACTAATCATATCAAGCTGGGACCACCGGTCCATAGTGACATACTAATCACCCTTCACTTAACCATTACACAACACATGGTTGGTAATAAGTATGCAATATACGGGTATTGGAATAAATCCTACATTTATGGCATTACCTACCCACGGATGAACTTTTACTTAATTTACAAATCAAGTTATCATCCGTACTCCAACATCTACACTCTACTAAACATTTATAGATCTACTTACATCACATCTGTAATTCCTAAATCATGATAAAGGAAAATGTGATATCAACGCAAATATAGACAATGACAAGTATCATGCATAAGATAAATAAGAGTAGAGTCAAGATAATATGAACACCTAACATGCTCATATCTATGACTAAATCTGAATGCAATTACATCTACCTGACCAGGGTAGGAAATTACCCACCTGATATGTAGACTGTGTCGATAGTCTTCACGTCCATGAACCTATCTTGAATCAAGGTCCCCAACTAACATTGCTTCAATTGCCCATAGCTAATCCGGAAGAAGAAATCCATTGTCCTAAGCACCCAACTTCTTGATTCACATTTGAAAATATGATATGGATAATTCAACTGAATTGATTACAACAACCCATCTCTACCTGTAATTACAAGATGTATTACAGGTATCATCAATCCAATTTAAACCTTACCTTCAATCCTTCACAATTCCCATCCTACGGTGAATCTGCACATGAAACCCACCATTGATCTTCCTCCATGACCACAAGGAATCGACTGTGAAATTCATAGATCTTATCCTGCACCATCGAAACTTCGTCGAAGCTTGTTGTGTAAGGCCAAGCTCTTCCCTCGCCTTGGCAACTAGCGCCCATAGCCGGTGGTCAGTGGTCAAATGGTAGTCGGCAAGGCAGCGACATCGTGAGAAAGGCAGGGCCATCCTCGATCGGCATTGGCCTCGAACAGTTGGTGTCGCGGCAAGGGTGGTCACAGTGAATGGTGGCAGCAGACCGAGGTGGACCACAACGAGGATTGGTTCCCTATCCTTTACGACGACTGACCCAAACAGTGGCTGACGGATGGTGGCTCGACTTGGGATCACAGGTCGATGGCGAAGCAAGCAGCGATGGAGTGGCCCACGACCAGAGAGGCCGACGATGTTGTATCACCGTTAGGATATGGAGAAGACAAACTGTGGAGGATGAAGGAGAAGAAGAGAGCAAACTAGGGATCTAAAATTATTAAAGGAGGTGCTGCCACAGTCGCCCCTTGCCGGCGGCTTGATCCCCCCGCTCGATATTTGGGATCCGAGTGGAGTCGCCAAAAGGAGAAGGAAGGGACGACGACGCTCTCTGAGCGGCGGAGTAGCTTGGGCGGTGGCGAGCGCGAGCTTGGGAAGGAGGCAACTCATGGCGGTGGCCCATTGGAGAAGAAGAGGTGCCGACGGCGCTGTGGGTGGCATCGCGAGAAGGAACGACGACGACGATGAGAATCTACGGGGTCGAGTGGAGAAAGGAATTGGGGAGCGGCGGTAGGAATTGGGAGAGGAGAAAGGGGGGCGTCGATGAAGAGAAAGAGAAAAGGTAATATCGCGGTTGGGGAAGAGTCACGCTGTGAGGAAGAGAAACTGAAGAACACCGAAGAAACGCTCGACTATTATGGGAAGCGGGTCGGGTTTTGGGGATAACGAGTCGGGTTTAATCCTATAACAAATTAATTCTTGGTTCAATTAAACCAAGATTTAAATAATTAACCCAATAGATTTCCGTTTAAGTCCAGAAAAATTTATAAAAATTCTTGAAAAATTCTATAAGATAATTTCTTAATCCGAAAGGATATTTTTTTTTCTGGTATCTTACAATTCTAATAGATTCTAACCTAGCAACCGGGGCATAGGTTTCATCATAATCAAGTCCTTCAACTTGATTGAAGCCCCTTGCAACTAACCTTGCCTTATTCCTAGTTATATTACCTTGATCATATAATTTGTTCCTAAAGACCCATCCAGTGATAATGATGGTACTATCATTGGGTCTAGGAACTAGCTCCCATACTTGACTCCTTTCAAATTGAGCCAATTCATCTTGTATTGCTAAGATCCAATCCAGATCAAGCAATGCATCATTGATTGATTTGGGCTCAATTTGAGAGATAAGAGCTATTTGACTCGAAGGAGCTCTATGGAAGGACCTAGTTCTAACACCTTGAGATAATTCTCCTACAACTTGGTTAAGAGGATGATTTTGATTAATTCTTAATATTCTAGGAGGTGTATTAAATTGATTTTGATCTTGGTTATCCTCAATTCTCCTTTCATCATCCGAATCTCCTCTTGCTCCCCCTTGATTATTACTCACTAATCCTCGCCCTTGATTATTACCCCCTAAGGTCAAGTTTTGAAATTTTTGGGTAATCTCTTGATTTTTGTCATTGATATCATTATCAATGGGGGATTTTTTAGGGTAAGTGGTAGAGGTTTCATCAAATTGAACATTTGAGGATTCCTCAACCTTTTGAGTTCTCTTGTTATAGACTCTATATCCTCTACTAGTGGATGAGTATCCAACTAGGATTCCCTCATCCGCTTTGGATTCAAATTTACCTAAATTGTCTTTGGTATTTAAGATGTAAGTTTTACATCCAAAGACCTTAAAATAGTGAATTGTAGGAATTGTGTCATTCCATAATTCAAAGGGTGTTTTTTCTAAAAACCTATGTATGAAAACCCTATTTTGGATATAGCAAGCGGTATTAACTGCTTCCGCCAACAAGTAGCTAGGAAGTGAATATACATTAAGCATAGTCCTAGCCGTCTCTTGTAAGACACGATTTCTCCTTTCCACCACCCCATTTTATTGGGGTGTTCTAGGACAAGAGAATTCATGCTTGTACCCTTGTTCTAAGCAAAATTTGGAGAAATTAGAATATTCAAATTCTTCACCATGATCACTATGGATCCGGTTGATTTTGAGACTTCTTTCATTCTCTACTCTTTTACTAAAATCTATGATTATTTCTAGGGTTTCATCCTTATGTTTCATAAAATATACCTATGTAAATCTAGAAAAATCATCAACTATGACTAAGCAATATTTACTCCCATTTAAAGAAGGAATACTATGACAATCAAATAAATCTAAATGCAAAATTTCTAAAGGTAAAGATGTATTAATTAAGGTTTTACCCCTGTGTGATGACTTTAATTATTTTTCTTCTTGACATGCATCACACATCTTGTCCTTGAGATATTTGACTTTTGGCAAACCCTTGACTAGCTCCATCTTGGCTATCTTGGCAATAGTTTTCATGTTGATGTGCCCAAGGTTCCTATGTCATAACCAACTTTCTTGTTCTTTTGCCATAAGACACTTAGGGGAAATGTTAGAAGCATAGGATAAATCAAAATAATAAATATTTTATTTCCTATATCCTACTAACATGCAATCATTTAATTTCTTATGTCTTATAAAGCTTTTAGAAGAGTTAAATTGAACATTAAAGTTGACATCACATAATTGACTTACACTAAGCAAGTTAAACTTCATATTTTTAACTAACAATACTTTATGAATAGCAAGATTTGGGGATACCTCAATTATGCCTTTTCCTAGAATTTTAAGTTTTCCACTATTTCCAAAAGACACGGTCCCCTTGCTAATGTGGTTGATTGTGGAAACTTTGCTCTCATCACCGGTCATATGTTTTGAGCAACCACTATCAACAATCCACAAGCTTCGTCCTTCTACCTATACAATATGAAAAATACAAGTCTTAGGCACCCAAATCTTAGGACCGGTAGCATTAACTACATAGCTCTTAGGAACCCATGTCTTTCTAACCTTGCTCCTAATGGTTGATTTCCTACTAACAAGGGAGGTAAAAGTTACTTCCTTCTCCTTAGGCCTATATCCTATTCCGACCTTGTTGTAAATAGCCCTTTGATCCCTAAGTATCATGTCTAGGTATTTGGAGCCATTTGTGAATTTTTCTAAGCATGCTCTTAGTTCACCTATTTCTTTCTTAGTTCATCATTTTCATTCCTAAGTGAACATGCATCATCATAAGAAATTTCTACATCCTTAATTGATTTAATTTCTACTTTTAAATCCTTAATCCTAGATTTTGATTTATTTAGAGCATTTTGAAGACATACAATGATTTCATAAAGTAAGTCTATACTAGGGGAGTCTTTTACCTCATCGTCACTAGAGGACGATTCATCGCTTGAGGATGATGATGGCTCTTCGCTTGAGCTTCCGACTTCATCCTCCATGGCCATGAGTTCAAAGTTACGGGTGATGTGGAAAAGCTCATCCTCATCCGATGTATCTTCCAAGCTTTGTGTATCCCACGTTTGGGCTACCATGGCCTTCTTCTTCTTCTTCTCCTTCTTGTCCTTCTTCTTCTTTTCCTTTTCCTCCGTCTTCTTTAGCTCCGAGCAATTTGGCTTGATGTGCCCCTTTTTGTTGTAACCATAGCAAGTAACATTTGGAGTATAAATTGAACTACTAGAAGTTTTACCTTTTGAGGATTGGAACATCCTCCTCACATCCTTCTTGGTGAGCTTCCTTGACCTCCCACCAAATTTCTTCACATAGTGAGCCACTTCACTTGCCAATAGCTCTTCATCACTACTAGATGACTCCTCCTCGGATTCGGATGAAGAAGAGACTTCTTTATTCTCCTTATTCTTCTTGTCCTTCTTCCCTACAACAAGAGCTATATCTTTTTCTTTTGAAGAAGTATTAGCTTGCTCATGCAACTCAAATTCACAAAAAAGTTCATCTAGTTTAACTAATGAAAGGTCCCTAAACACCTTATAAGCATCTACCATTGATGCCCATAAGGTTGTTCTAGGGAAAGCTTGAAGTATATACCTCACAAGGTCTCGATTGTCGATCTTCTCACCTATTACATGTAGTCCATTGACTACCTCCTTGAATCAACCGTGCATTTGGCTCACGGTCTCGTTGGTCTTCATGGTGAAGCTTTGGAGTTGGCCTATGTTGGGTTTCCGGCACCGCGGCGTGTGTGTGTTCGATCATGTTTCGTAAACATGAACACAGCGGAAGCAATAAAAATAATAAATACTCCTATTTATTACAACACACACAACACACGCATGCATATTACAACAAGTGTAGACATAACCGTAAATTTAAATTTACAATAAAAGGAAATTTAACTACGTTATACCTTTCGTATGACGTGTAGCGGGAACGGCATCAACCGGAACGATCCACGCTAGAATCGTCTCTATCCGTATCCACGCCGAGTTCCTCGGGATGACTTCGCTAAGCCACGATCTTCGTCTTCGTACGGGTTACTAGCCTTGTGTTGAAGACGACGTGATCGAGAGATGATCACGATCCGAATCCGAATTCGGATCCTACTACGAGTTCTCAAAACTCGCTTCTCCGGAGAGGTATTCGTCAACCGATTGACGAATCCTTCATCCACCACCTCAGAGGATTACCGGAGATCGAATCCCCGGTAAGTTATCTGCTGTCGGAGCTCTAACCATCGTCCAAACGATGCTCCGACGAGAGGAAAAGAAGCTGTCCAGAAAACTGGACAGCTTGGTGGAGGAGTAGGCGCCAGCCAAAACAAGGAAGCCAAGTGCTCACCTTGATGCCAAACCTAAGGAGGATCACCGGAACTCTTTCGGCAGCAGCTCGACGCCGGCGAGGAGGAAGGAAGCAGCCTTCTGGACGCCGGTTGGAGGAGCTATGGGCTGGGCGGCAAGAGAAGTTGGCGCCAACTCAAAGGGGAGATGAGGTGGGCGGCCAAACTAGGGTTGCCTCTTCATTAGGGCTTAACAAACCCTAAAACCCTTTTTTATAGAGAACTAATTCTCTTAATGGTTATTGGATCATAACCATTAGGCCCGTTAACCCGCTCCATTAAGATAAGTTAAAATAAACCAAACCATGATGGTTTATTTTAAGTTAAAACGAACCGAACCAACCTTTGGTTCATTCGCTTAAAATAAACCAAACCCTTTGGTTTATTCTCCTCCATTGGATTAGAACCAAACCATTTTGGTCCATCCATTATGTCTTCATAAGACACGCTCATCCATGCTTCCATTGGCGATCAAACGATTTCATGCTCGCTCAAGTTTGGTCCAACCAAACTTAGTTTCTCTGGCCGAGAATCCCATTCTCAAGCTCGCTTTAAATCCTTTGGATTACGCTTGCAGCGTGACCAAATAGGTTCTCGGTTTATGTTGGCCATCTATAATTAACCATTAATTATAGAACGATCATGAGTGGCACCTAGTAGTACATCATGATCCCCAATTAACCAAAAGATCAATGGTTGATCCGAACTATTTCTCAAACCCTTCAAGAGGCTCGAATGATTCGCGGCCCCATTCCCTTCACTCATCTTATACCCACTTGGTTCAGACATGGTCTATTGTGTCGGGCCTCACTAGGTCGACTACGCCACACCTAGCCCAAGTATCATTTCTCGTCCCACGGATTCTAGTTACTGCACATGTATCCAAGAATACTTTACTCTAAACATGTAATGCTTTTGCCAAAGACTTTAGTAACAATCCGACGAGAGGCCATGGGTATACATCTCCTCGCAAGGAGTGGTGAATCCTTTATAGGCTATTCAAACACCTTCGATCACTTCGACTTATACCCAATCATCCCGGGTCCACATCTCCTTAGAGATGTTTGCTTAAGATGTCAAAGCATAAGTCTCCATGATCAAGATGACTTGAATACCGCAAGTCAAAGGAACATCGTGACTTAAGCCACAAGAAGAACTTCATTGATATATCTATATATGCAGAGAACCATATGAAGTCTTACTACTGTCACTCCAATGAACTAGTTACCATAACTAGCATCCACGATTAACTCCGACATCACTATGTCTCCACAAAGCTGAGAATTAGCCGCTTGATACACCAAGGAGTATACTGCAAGAATCTCGACTGTAATCGATGGTATCCAAATCCATCAATTCATCGACTAGGATAATTCCGATACATCACAATTACACATGTAGAGATACTCACTAGTTGTGATCCAATCACAAATTCTCTCATGCTGTGAATCGTATCGTGGACATTCAGTAAATGAGTTTAAGATCCAATCAAATACATAAAATATGTATACTCAAATAGTGAATCTTCATTTATCATATAAATGGTTCATACATAAGGCGATTGCCTTAGGACATCTCTCATATATTACTAACAGACTCCCACTTGGCCTAATGCCAATCGCCACTAGATCCAATACCATAAGCTCAACATGACCTCAAACTTATTTCGAGGTAATGCCTTAGTCAAGGGATCCGCTAAGTTCCTTTCAAAGGGAAATTTTCTCGATTTGTATTTCGCTCCTACCGATGATCTCTCCGATAAGATGATAGCGCGGCTACATGTTTGATCAGATGAGACCTTGGCTCTTTCGCTCGCAATTGCTCCATTGTTGTCGCAGAGACCGAGATTGCTTCAACAATGGCCGAATCACACCAAGTTCATGAACAAACTTTGATCCAAACCGCCTTTGTCGCTGGCCGCAATGTATTCTCGCCTCGCGGTAGAATCCGCTACGCCTCTTGTTTGGAACTTTTCCAACTCATCGCGCTTCTATTCAAGGTGAACACGATCCGCATCGAGACCGAATCATCCTTGTCCGTTCGAAGCCGCATCCGATACCCACGTATCACCATGTCCCTTCTCCATATATTAGAACACATCCTTAGTTCTTCTCAAGTACTTAAGGATCGCCTTAATACCCCAATGATCCATTCCTCGATCGGACCGTATCCGCCGTGACACTCGTGAGCATACATGATACATCGGGCCTCGTGACATAATATAGCATACATGATAGATCCTATCATGATGCATAGGGAATCTTACTCATGCAAATCCTCTCGCCTTCCGTGGCGCGGACACATAGACTTCAAAGGTGTACCCCATGCCCGATGGGTAGGAAACCTTTCTTGATTCCGACATGCTAAACCTCTTAGCACTGGCCTATATATGTAGATCGCAAAAAGACAAAGCAAACCGCTTCGATCTATCTCTATAGATCTTAATCCCGAGGATGTAGGTTGCTTCTCCTGTGTCTTTCATGGAGAATGTCTTGATAACCAAACCTTCACTCGATCAGAAGATTGAAACATCGCTTCCTATAAGTAGTATGTCATCGACATACAATACTAGGAACACGATCGCACTCCCACTAACCTTCTTGTACACACAAGGTTCGCCTCGATTTTGTGAGAAATCAAACTTTTGATTGTCTCATCAAAACGGATATTCCACCTCGGATGCTTGCTTCAATCCATAAATGGATCGTCGCAATTTGCATACCTTGGTTTTATCAACCGATGTGAAACCTCAGTCAGTATCATATACACGCCCTCAGCAGTTTCCATTAAGGAAAGTTATTTTCACATCCATCCGCCATATCTCATAATCATAATGAGCCGCTATGGCTGTGGAGCATCCGAATGGATTTAAGCATAGCTACAGGCGAATAGGTTTCGTCATAATCAACACCTTGTTTTTGACGATATCCTTTCGCCACCAATCTAGCCTTATAGGTAATCACATTACCATCCATGTCGGTTTTCTTCTTGAAAACCCACTTACACCCTATAGGCTTTATGCCTTGGTGGGTCAACCAAGTTCCAAACTTGGTTTTCATACATGGAATCCATTTCCGACTTCATGGCACCAAGCCACTTATCCCTTTACGAACTTGTCGGTACATCTTCATAAGGGTAGGCTCCTCATCATCAATGAGTAACCGTCGTTCGATTAAACTACGAGAAATCCATATCTCTCGGGAATATTGCGTGTTCTGCGGATCTACGAAGATGTGGTGTTACAATGGGTCCAAGATTGCTCATCACTATGAGTTGTCGGTTGTGCTTCACAGTATCTCATCAATGTCTATTTGAGTCTCTCGAGGCCTCCTCAAGCTCGGCGATACTCCCCCTTTTTTTTCTTGCAGAGAAACTCTTTCTCTAGAAACACGGCATGCCTTGAAACAAACACCTTTTGTTCCACGGGATGATAGAATTGGTAACCCCTTGTTTCCTTAGGGTATCAATAAATAGACATTTATCGGACTTAGCATCCAATTTATGCGATCTGATCCGCTTCACATAAGCGGGACAACCCCATATCTTCAAGTAAGATACATGAGGTTTCTTACTATTCCATATCTCATATGGAGTAGTTGAGACTACCTTAGTAGGCATTACATTTAACAAGTAAGCAGGTATGCGAGTGCATAGCCCCAAAGGACTTGGGAAGAGTTGCATGATTCATCATTGACTGACCATGTCCAACAAGGTCGATTCGCCTCTCAGATACACCATTATGCTGTGGTGTATAGGGCGGAGTCCATTGAGACAATATGCCATTGTCTCTTAGATAATCAAGAAACTCTTGACTTAAGTATTCACCACCTCAATCCGATCGAAGTATTTTAATACTCTTGTCATGTTGTTTCTCTACTTCATTTCTGAATTCTTTGAACCTTTCAAAGGCTTCAGACTTGTGTTTCATCAAGAACACATACCCAAACCGTGAGTGATCATCGGTGAAGGTAATGAAGTAGCTATAGCCTCCTAATGCTTGAGTTGACATAGGTCCACATACATCAGTATGTATTAGACCTAGTAACTCTCCCACTCGTTCACCTTTTCCAGTAAAAGGTAACTTAGTCATCTTGCCTTTTAAGCATGACTCGCATGTATCGTATGAATCCAATTCAAACGATTCCAGAATTCCACATCGGTGTAATTCGGACATGCGTTTCTTGCTTATATGGCCAAGACGACAATGCCACATATAGGAGTCTATATATGATTATCCTTTCGAGCACGCTGTTGCTCGCCGATATTGAAGATGTCACCGATACGTCCAACGTATAAACATCATTGCTTAAAGTTCCAGTCCCATAAAGAACTCCATTCAAAGTTATGTAACAACAATTGTTACTAAAAGTCAAATGGTACCCATTTCTATTTAAACAAGAAATAGAAATGATGTTCTTTATCAACGAAGGAACATAAAAGCAATTGTCCAAATTCTAAGACAAGTCCTCACAGGAGTTTCAACAAATACGCTCCGATGGCGAATGCAAAGAACCCTTGCTCCATTCCCAACACATAAATTTGACTCTCCTCGACGAGTCTTCTTCTATTCCTTAGCCCATGTATGTCATTACATATATGTGAGCCACACCCAGATCAAATACCCAAGTGTCCGAGGAAATAGAATGACAATCAATAAAGAAGATTTCAAGAAGATGGGGCATCCGATGCCTTATCCTTCTTCACGGACTCAAGATAAATCTTGCACTTTCTTCAAGAATGGCTCTCCTTGCCATAATGATGGCAAGTTTCCTTTGTGCTAGTTCTACCTTCTTAGCCCTTCTCTTCTTTCCCTTCTGCTGCCTTTTGACTTCCTCTTAGAACCTTTCTTCGAGGAATCAACTAACAAAGACCGCCCCTCGCCATGCTTCTCGGAAGACTCCACAGCCTTCAGATATCGAGCAAGACTACGATGAACCTCCTAGCATCTCAAAGGTGAAGAGGAACTTTGAGACTTCGAACCTTTCGAATCTCACTTGCTCATCAACCAACTCACAAAGATGAAGGACTACGATATGAGCATCCATATGCTCATTCTGCTTTCGTAGCTTGGGTTCCATCGTGGCTAGCATGATGCAACTCATTTGTTCAGAATCACTCACATGTTTCTGATAGGCCAACAATTGGTCCAGAGTTGCATCGTCACTAGGACGGGCGGGAAGAGGCGCTTCGAGGACATTTGCAAGCTTTTCAACCTTGAGAACAATTCTCAAGCTTCTAAGCCAGTCCATGAAGCTCGGCCCAGTCAATTTATTTGAATCCAAAATGGAACGCAATTCAAAGACATCATGATCAATCTTAGAAATACAAAACGAGCATATATGAGAAAGATGATTTTTAAAATGCATTAATACACATTTATAAATCTCATTCATTTTTTGAATTTCAAAAACCCCAAAATCACTTCGGGAGATCGTAGGTTCATCTCCGAATGGGCTGATATCCATCATAGTTATGAACAACCTTGGAGAGAGTCCAACAAGCCATTCATAACTACGATGGTAGGTATCGTCAATACCGATTGCATATCACGTATATGCAACTATCACAATGTGCTATCAACTAATTGAATGTTCACACATACATCAGGTTGTTAACACATTAACAAGTATGCATCATATGCATAGCACCCAACTTCACCTCCCTTTACATCGACCTTGGAGAGAGTCCAACAAGCCGATGCTCCAGGTTAAAGCCAACCCATTAATCGGGAAATAGTTTTAATATGGTTAGAGCGCATTCAACCAATTAGCCCAGCTTGGAGAGAGTCCAACAACCAAAGCTAACGATTGACCTCTGACTCTTACCATATTAGTATTAAACTATTCCATGGTTTGAACATGTTCGGGTTCGAGCCGGGCTTGGAGAGAGTCCAACAACCCAAACAAGAAACGGAACTCTGGTTCTAACCATATTAATGGAAGGTGTAGGCTTTAATATTATTTAAGGGTTTTTATGTCTCATCCTCTTTGCATGCAAATAACTATTATCTACATAGCATGACATACATGACATACATCTACATGTCACGACACGCATGGCATAATGTTATGCATCTAATGCAATTACATGGCATACAATTATGTCATGTATATGTTTCCTTATATGTCATAACTATTTATGGAAATAAAATATGTTTAAGATTTGATTCTCCAAATCAAATCATAATTAAATTAGGAAATAAATTTCCAAATCTAATCACATATTTTATTCATGGAATTATTTGATTAAGGAAAATCTATTTAGGAAACCAATTTCCTAAATCATTAAAACTACTTATGGAAATAAAATATTTTAAAATTTGATTTCCCAAATCAAATCATGATTAAATTAAGAAATAAATTTCCAGAATCTAATCAAATATTTTATTTATGGAAAATATCAATTTCCATAAATACTTCCAACTTTCCAAAAGTGGAAGATTTCCATAAATACTTCTAGACTTTCCAAAATTGAAAAATTTCCATAAATACTTCTAAATTTCCAAAATTAGAAAATTTCCAGAAATACATTATGACTATCGCAAAACCATTTTACGATTATGTCGAAACACAACCTGGGCTCTGATACCACTGTTGGGTTTCCGGCACCGCGGCGTGTGTGTGTTCGATCATGTTTCGTAAACATGAACACAGCGGAAGCAATAAAAATAATAAATACTTCTATTTATTACAACACACACAACACACGCATGCATATTACAACAAGTGTAGACATAACCGTAAATTTAAATTTGCAATAAAAGAAAATTTAACTACGTTATACCTTTCGTATGACGTGTAGCGGGAACGGCATCAACCGGAACGATCCACGCTAGAATCGTCTCTATCCGTATCCACGCCGAGTTCCTCGGGATGACTTCGCTAAGCCACGAGCTTCGTCTTCGTACGGGTTACTAGCCTCGTGTTGAAGACGACGTGATCGAGAGATGATCACGATCCGAATCCGAATTCGGATCCTACTACGAGTTCTCAAAACTCGCTTCTCCGGAGAGGTATTCGTCAACCGATTGACGAATCCTTCGTCCACCACCTCAGAGGATTACCGGAGATCGAATCCCCGGTAAGTTATCCGCTGTCGGAGCTCTAACCGTCGTCCAAACGATGCTCCAACAAGAGGAGAAGAAGCTGTCCAGAAAACTGGACAGCTTGGTGGAGGAGTAGGCGCCGGCCAAAACAAGGAAGCCAAGTGCTCACCTTGATGCCAAACCTAAGGAGGATCGCCGAAACTCTTCCGGCAGCAGCTCGACGCTAGCGAGGAGGAAGGAAGCAGCCTTCTGGACGCCGGTTGGAGGAGCTATGGGCTGGGCGGCAAGAGAAGTTGGCGCCAACTCAAAGGGGAGATGAGGTGGGCGGCCAAACTAGGGTTGCCTCTTCATTAGGGCTTAACAAACCCTAAAACCCTTTTTTATAGAGAACTAATTCTCTTAATGGTTATTGGATCATAACCATTAGGCCCGTTAACCCGCTCCATTAAGATAAGTTAAAATAAACCAAACCATGATGGTTTATTTTAAGTTAAAACGAACCGAACCAACTTTTGGTTCATTCGTTTAAAATAAACCAAACCCTTTGGTTTATTCTCCTCCATTGGATTAGAACCAAACCATTTTGGTCCATCCATTATGTCTTCATAAGACACGGCTCATCCATGCTTCCATTGCGACTGAAACGATTTCATGCTCGCTTCAAGTTTGGTCCAACCAAACTTAGTTTCTCTCGGTCTGAGAATCCCATTCTCAAGCTCGTTTTAAATCCTTTGGATTACGCTCGTTGTGCGTGTGACCAAATAGGTTCTCGGTTTATGTTGGCCGTCTATAATTAACCATTAATTATAGAACGATCATGAGTGACACCTAGTAGTACATCATGATCCCCAATTAACCGAAAAGATCAACGGTTGATCCAGAACTATTTCTGAAACCCTTCAGTAGCTCGAATGATTCGTGCCCCATTCCCTTCACTCATCTTATACCCACTTGGTTCAGGACATGGTCTATTGTGTCAGTCCCCACTAGGCTGACTACGTCACACCTAGCCCAAGTATCATTTCCTCGTCCTACGGATTCTAGTTACTCCACATGTATCGAAGAGTACCTTACTCTAAACATGTAATGCTTTGGCCAAAGACTTTAGTAACAATCCGACGAGAGGCCATGGGTATACATTTCCTCGCAAGGAGTGGTGAATCCTTTATAGGCTATTCAAACACCTTCGATCACTTCGACTTATACCCAATCATCCCGGGTCCACATCTCCTTAGAGATGTTTGCTTAAGATGTCAAAGCATAAGTCTCCATGATCAAGATGACTTGAATACCGCAAGTCAAAGGAACATCGCACTTAAGCCACAGTAAGAACTTCATTGATATATCTATATATGCAGAGAACCATATGAAGTCTTACGGCTAGTCACTCCAATGAACTAGTTACCATAACTAGCATCCACGATTAACTCCGGACATCACTATGTCTCTAGCCAGTGAGAATCAACTGCTTGGATACACCAAGGAGTATACCTCGTGCTAGTCTCGACAGAATTGATGGTATCCAAATCCATCAATTCATCGACTAGGGATAATTCCGATACATCACAATTACACATGTAGAGATACTCACTAGTTGTGATCCAATCACAAATTCTCTCATGCTGTGAATCGTATCGTGGACATTCAGTAAATGAGTTTAAGATCCAATCAAATACATAAAACATGTATACTCAAATAGTGAATCTTCATTTATCATATAAATGGTTCATACATAAGGCGATTGCCTTAGGACATCTCTCATATATTACTAACAGCCTATCAATAGGTCTCTTTTGGCTCTTATAGTCTCCTTTGATCCTTCATTTAATTCGATGAGCTTCTCCCAAAGCTCTTTAGCGGAGTTGAAGGGCCCGACCTTGGATAATTGCTCCTTTGATAGACCATATTAAAGTGTGGTCGTTGCTTTTGCATTTGCTTGCGCCTTCTTTGACATTTCCCTTGTCCAATCCTTGGTTGGTAGTGGCGCTCCAAACTCATCGACCGACTTCTCGAACCCATCTACAATACTAAACCAATTGTCAATATCATTCTTAAGGTAGTATTCCATCCTACCTTTCCAATATCCAAAGTCGTTGCCATTGAAGAATGGAGGCCTCGCCGTGCTATACCCCTCCGATTGATTGTTAGATCTTTCGATGCGATCCGGGCTCTGATACCAATTGTAGGGGATCTTTGGAAGGCTAGAGGGGGGGGGGGTGAATAGCCTCTTTTCGTTTCTACAAGAAAGGTTAGCGGAAGCAAAATAAATACTAAAAGAAATTAAGAAGCTAAAAACACAATCGCTAACAAGAGAGATTTTACGTGATTCGGAGATCAAGCTCCTACTCCACGGTGATCCTTAAGGTGGATCAATCCAAGCAATTCTCCACTAAAAAATTTTCTCTTACAAGACCCTCCTCTTCTTACAGAAGATGAAGATGAAGATTAAAGAGGAGGGGGATTGAAACCACTTAGAAAGCTTAGGAAAAACATGGGAGCTTGAGAGTATGGTTGGAATATAAGCACTAGCCTCCTCAAGCACCCCATGACCTCTTTTTATAGAGAAGAGGCTTGTTTTCCCATTGATCTTCGATCAGTCGATTGATGGTCTCCATCAGTCGACTGATGCTGTAGCCGATGCAATTCAACGGCTTCTCATGAGCCGGATTCACAATCGTCACTGTCCAACCGAACTCTGATCAGTCGACTGATCATACCATCATTCAACTGATTGAGTAACCAGTCGAGTGCTCCAAGCGATCACTTGATTGGAGAACCTTCTATGCCGTCGTCCACTTATAGCAGTCGACTGTTGGGGTATAACAGTCGACTGATGAGTGGATCAATCGACTGTCAAACCCTAGTAGTCAACTGTTGGCCATAGAACTCATTCAACTTCAGTCGAGTGACTGAGCAGTTGATTGAGATGAAGCACCAATCGACTGATACACTTCAAGTATGAATAAATCATACTTGAATTAACCCCTAGACCTAGACTTAACCTTCTAGCTCTTCCTTTAGCCTTGTGCCTCCAGGATCCCTCCGAGTCCGCGACTCCTTCATCCTTGTGTTTTCTTCCAAAAGCTTCCCTCGGTTTCGTCATGTCTTGGGTTTCTCTTTTGCCAAAGGACTGCTTGGACTTTACGCCGCCAAGACTACATGCTTGAACTTATGCTGTCAAGACCTTGCCTTTGGTCTTCCTTTGCCAATGTCCGCTTGGACTTTACGTCACCAAGACTACATGCTTGGACTTACGCCGCCAAGACTTTTCCTTGATCTTCTCTTGCCAAGATCATACTTGGAATTCCTGTCACTTAATACGTTCACGGTTAGATCACAAAACATTGCCTAACTATAAATAATTATACAAACATCAAAACAGATAAATGCTTGGGGCTTTGTTGCACCAACAAGAGTATCCTACTAACTCAAAATTATTAGTTCTTGGGTATAACATACCTACATTAATTGTTCCTTTAATGTATCTTAGGATTCTTTTGACATCTGTTAAATTTGATTCCTTAGCACAGGTCTGATATCTAGCACACATACTTACTACAAATAATATGTCAAGTCTACTTGTAGATAAGTATAGTAAACTACCTATGACACTTCTATAGTACTTTAGATCTACAAACTTTCCTTCTTTGTCATCATTTAATATAACATTTGTTGCCATGGGTGTTTTTATTTCTTTTGCATTTTCCATTCCAAATCTTTTAATCAACTCACTTGCATATTTGTTTTGATATATATAGTTACCATCTCTTGTTTATTTTATTTGTAAACCTAAAAAGAAATTTAATTCACCTACTCAACTCATTTCGAATTCTTGTTCCATTAAGTTTATGAATTCTTTCAAAAAATTTGAATTTGTTGATCCAAATACTATATCATCTATATATATTTGAACAATAAAAATATCTAGGTTCAAAGTTTTCACAAAGAGAGTTGAGTCAATTTGTGTCACACCCCGAGAGTATATATGTCCATCAACCAGACAATATCCTCTTGTGACAATATAAGATACAATACCAATACACTGCCCAAATAGCTTCTATCACAAATAAACTATAAATCACAGTGCAATATACTGACAAATAATAAATATACAAAGACTCAAATACATGTGTACCGATACGACTTGACACAACAAGGAATCATAATCGGAACCAACATCCAACCAAATCCATAATAAAGGTCAAATACATACAACACAACCATAAAACAAAAATGCGGAACAACATAGGATAAAATCTCAATATGCATAATCCAAAGTAATACAACACCAATATGGATTACAATCCAAATACTCAAGGTGAGATGGGATCAGCTGGCGATGCTCCGAGCATCCAAGGAATCTTCTACTTGTTACCTAGGCGACAAGAAACCTAGGTTCTGTGGTGGTGAGTATAAAACTCAGCGGTAATATGAAAAAAGTGCATGTATATCATATATCATATGAGAGTCAACGATATACTGTAAGATACAACGAAAAAAAATAAAATTAATTAAGCAGGGTTAGGGATTTAATTAAACGAAACTTAGGCTTAATGCTATGGGTTAGTTGAAGCTAGGGATTAAGGCTTATAGGGTCTTAAAAACCTGACCCATTCTTCTAAACCTGACCCGACCTTTTTCCTTTAACACTCGATGTTTATTTTTCTTCCATTTCTTCCCGTTCTCGCCGTCCGACATTTTCTCTGTGCGAGTGTGTTTCTTATTCTTCTTCCCCTTCTTCTTTCTTGCGACTCAACTCTTTCGTCTTTGTTTCTCGCCGCAGCTAACCTCTCCCTCTCGTTCTTTCTCCTCACGGCGAGCGGTGGTGACTGGCCTCGACGGAGCCCACGGACGAGTTGACGGTGAGCACACGTGGCTGGGAGCTTGGAATCGGCAGCATCCAGTTGTAATCTACCCTTGCGATCTCTGCCGGAGCAAGCTCAGGAATCGATGGTGCTAGGGCAGCAGCAAGTTTGTCAACAAACTGAGTCAATTGTGTAGCGAGCAGAGCCGTCGGAGTGGGGGGATTTCGCTGACGACTATCACGGTAGCTAGATAAGAGCCGACCTTCTCCTTGTCTGACTCCTGCGGTGATCTTCCATGGTTGACCGTGGGTCTGTGTTGGGTAGTGGGTTCGTGGGTGCCAATTGCTCCAGTGAACAGAGATTTGGGAAGGACTGCCGCCGGTGGAGTTACTAGGGCAGGTAAGTGGTAAATATTGCTCTGATTTATGTGTCGTTCAATCCCTTTTTCCCTTGATTGATCTAGTTGATTATGGAGATGGTTGACTGGGATGTTGTGATGGATTTCCTTTCTGTGGGAATGGGCTATGTGGCTGAGAGTGGGAGGTCTTGTGGATTCGGGATTTCCAAAGGATGGAAGCTGTGTCATCGCGACTAGGAGGAGCATGGACATTAGTGTTCACAGTGGAGTTGAGGTCTTAGATTGGCGAACCGATCAGTTTTATTGTTCATGCAGTGTTCCTCCTTATTTTCGGTGAGATTATTGCTATTGATCTGTCTTTTGGGTTAAGGAAGTGGAGGTTGTAGGTTGAAGTGGTAAACTGATCAGCCTTGTGATTCCAAGTGATTGGAAATCGATTTACGTATAAATCGTGGAGATCAATTGGTGGATCAACTAGCTATGGCAATTCAATTGGAATAAGTGATGAAATGAGCTGAATGGAGTGCAATTCAGCAGGAGGCTTGATCTAAATCCGTTGTGGACCATGGAAATGAGACAAGGTAAGCTTGAATCTAAATGTTATGGAAACAACGTTTGAATTATGGTTGGTCGAAATGTGTATGATGAAATCGAAGTAAACGGTAGTTAACAAATGGTGATATAGAAGTATCTTTGTAGGATTGGTAAATCAGAGTTGGAATTGATTTCCAATTTGATTGTTGGATTCAGATATGATGGGGATCAAGAAGTTGAGCTAATGAAAGCTAGGCTTGGTAAGTCCTATATTAATCTATAGATTCAGGCAGATTTCGGTTTCCACTGTGAATTGGTTGTGGTGATTCTTGCTTGATCTATGTTACAATCATTCTTTAAGCTTGTGATCTGTTGAATGTTGTGTTGTTGCGCTGTTGTGGGTGGTGAAGTACTGATACGAGTTGAGCAATGGTGTTACGGATTGGAGGCAGTTGCATGAATGTGGATCCATTGTGGATGAGCTGTGGGTTCAATAGAGAGAGAGAGCTCAGTTGGTGTGGATCGACCATGTATGGTATGGGTAGAAGCTGAATTTGATATGGAATAGTAAGGTACTTGAATTTGGATGTGTTTAGGGTGTTATAGTTGGAATCTTGATTTATTATTAATGGTGATTGTGTTAAGGGTGGAATTATATGTCATATGGGTGAATTTAATTTAAGGACTGGGATTTTCCTTTTAATCTTGTTGATGTTAATGATATAGTCGGGGTATGTGGAGTGTGTAAGAGAGACTTTAATTAGTATGTGGTAAATGGATTTGAATATGAGAGCGATGTAGAATTCGGTTTGAATATTTGTTGTATGTTAGAACATAACTGTGGTCTATGTTGTGTGCAGGACTTGGTTACGAAGTGGGTTCACGGGCATGAGGACTATTGTCACGAGCTACTATCAGGTGGGTAATTTCCTACCTTGGTCTGGTAGTAGCTAAACCCTGAAGTATATAACTATTAGGGCAATCAACCCATGTGATATGGTTTTGATGTGTGTGGCAAAGGGTTTAAGTTAGGATGGTTAGATTTGATATGTACGTTGGAGTCTTGCAGGACTTAGTAATTTGCACATGGAGCTTAGGCAAGTGTCACCACTCACAATCTCGTGCTTGAGTCGGAGAAGGAGCATTGCAGAGTTGTGCGCTTGATACTGCCGAGAGATCGCCAGACGAGATGACTTGAAGCGAAGCCAAGGAAGCAAACTTCGAGGGCAAGAGACGTGAAGGAGCATTGCAGAGCCGTGCGCTTGATGCTGCCGAGGGATGTGGCCGCGAACGAAGACAGCTTCGGCAAGGGACTTCAAGTGAGATGAGAGAATGAGTAAATTGTAAGTAGCTCATTAGGTGAACTTGGCCGAATGACTGAGTGTCAGAGGCTCGACCGCAAGGGTTGAGGTTTACTCGACCGTCGGAAGCTCAAATGGATGTTAAGTTTGAGTTTTACTTGGCACCAGTCGACTGCCATGTCATGGCAGTTGACTGCTCCAAGTCGATCGACAATCGACTGGTGTGGCTGATGAATCAAGTCGACATCAATCGACTGCTGAAGGGAAGCAGTCAATTGATAGCATTGTGCACGGGCACAAAAGCTAGTCGAGCTCGCGGGTCACTCGACTAGAAGTCGACATCAGTCGACTGATGATATCATCAATCGACTGATCATCCGATTGTTGGAGAAAGCGGCTGCTGATCCTGCGAATCTAGCCTGGTCAGAAGCCGTTGGAATCGACATCAGTCGACTGATGTCACTATCAGTCGACTGATAGTGTCCAACGGGAAGAATTGTTTCCTCTCTATAAAAAGAGAGGGTGGGGTCTTTTAGATGGTTAATGTTCATACTCTAAACATCCTACTAAGTGCCCCACAAAGCTCAAACTCCTCTTCTAGTTTTCTTTCATATATATTGTAAAAGAAGGAGTGCTCTCATTGGTGTAAAGGTTTACCTCCACCTTGCTTGGGCTAAAGGGAGAGACCAATAGTGGATTGGTTTCGGAGTGATTCACCGGAGGCGAATCGGACTGTCGATTAGCGGCGAGGCCGTGAATCACATTACATATTGTGTTAGCATTGTTTTATCTTTTTGTCTGTTCTTAATTGTCTTTACTTTATATTTCCACTTGCGCTAACATTAATTGTAGACGATTAAGAACGAATTCAGTTCATATGACGAAAGAGGGCTATCCACCCCCCTCTAGCAGGCCAACGACATTCCTACAAGTGGTATCAGAGCCAAGGAAGCTTGTCGAGGACTAACCGCTGCAATAAGCACAATCAAGGATGATCGACTCTAACATTCACCCATCGAAGTTCGAGGGAGAATTTGCGTGGTGGAAGAAACACATGGAGGTATTCTTCGAAACCGACTTTGAAATTTTATTAATAATGGAAAATGATTTTGAGGTACCTAAAAATGAAGAGGGGAAGCCAATTGAGAAGTCTAGATGGACTAAAAGGCAAAGGGAGGAGTACTTGGCAAACTCAAAGGCAAAGCACCACCTCTACAACGTGCTCCCCCAACAAGAAGTAAATCGAATAGGGGAATGTGCAAGTGCCAATGAAATGTGGGAGAAACTCATAGAACTCCATGAAGGCACTTCCGAGGCCAATCTTACAAGGAGAGACCTTCTTCGCTCCTAACTAACAAATATCAAACTTGAAAAGGGAGAAAAGGTAACCTCATTACATTCTAGGTTTAAAGAAATTTTAATTGGGCTAACAAGCGTAGGAGAAAAACTTTCGAATCGGGATATGCTTATGAAAGCAATCGATGCTTTTCCCCGATCATCGAAATGGAGCTCAATGGTGGACTCCTTCTACATGTCAAAGAACCTAGAAGTGAGCACCTTGGAGGAGTTTTTCTCAACCATGGAGCTCTATGAAACAAGGCTTGAAGGAATAAGTGAAGAATCAAGTATCAAGCCATCTAGAGGAGTAGCCTTGGTAGCCAACAAGGGGAAGAAGAAGAAGATAGAGACTCCCTCCTCCTCCGATGAAGCATCCTCATCATCCTCCATGAATAGCAATAAAGATGCTTATATGGTAAGGAAGGTAAGGCGTGCCTTAAAAAAATTAAAATTTAACAAATCTTATGATAAGAGAAGGCACAAGAGGAAGATCATATGCTATAATTGTCAACAAAGGGGACATATAAGATATGATTGTCCCCTCTTGAACAAGAGCAAAGAAGAGAGGAGGAAGAAAGAGGAAAAGAAGAAGGGGAGCAAGAAGAAGAAGGAAGAAGAAGCAAGAAAAAGGGAAGGCCAAAGCACTCAAAGCAAGGACTTGGGATGATCCTTCCTCCTCCTCATCATCATCGAAGGAACAAAATGCCTTTGTCACAAATTTGGCTCTAATGGCATTTGATGATCTAGACACCTCCTCCTCCGAGCAAGAAAAATCAAACACAAGTGAGGAGAGCTCTAGTGAAGGGGGAGGCTCATCATCATCCTCCTCATCCGAAGAAGAAGACATGGAAAGTATGGTAAAACATCTTCCCACTCAAGAAATAGTTTCCATGATTTCTAGCTTAACTAGGGATTTGTTTAGGGCTAAGAAAAAGAACAAATGCATGCTTGATCAAATTAAGGATCTAGAAAATAAATTAGAACAAGCATGTTTAAATGTTAATGATAATGTTTCTAGTATTGATAATGCATGCTCACATGACTATATGCCTCTCAATGTTAATGATGCATGTATTGAAGAAAATAGGGTGTTAAGGGAAAATGTAGATCATTTGACAAAAGCCTTAGAAAAATTCACAATAGGCTCCAACACCCTTAATATGATTATAGGGAGCCAAAGGGCTAACTTCAATAGAAAAGGCCTAGGTTATAAGGGAAAGACAAATGAAGAGGCCTATAAATGTTTGATTGCTAGGGGTCAAAGCAAAAATAAGACAATTGCTAGAAAATGGATCCCTAAGGAATATTTAGTGAACCCCATAGGAAAGATCCTATATTGGGTTTCTAAATCCATCCTTAAAGGTTAGGAAAACCCTAAGTTAGTCAACCATAAGGATTTTACTAATATTATATTATTTGGTTGACTTAGGATGGCGGGACATAATGTAACGCCCATAAAATTTCTAGCAATTTTACAAGAATTTTTGGCTTCACGATAATGGGCTTTATGTGGGCCTTTTCAAAAATAAAAGAAAATAAGCCAAAAAAGGGCAAGGCCTAGGAATTGAACCCCAAACCTCGAGATATAGCCAAGCCCTATAGATGCACCCATTAACCAGAAGCCCAATAGGATTATATCATTAGAGGAATAGGGGAAATTATGGTTAAGTGTAAGGGAGATCAAGGGACTATTCAAATGAATAAATAGGGGAAATGAGGGGGCATGAGTTACACAATTCACTTTTTCCTCTTCTCTTCTTCTTCCTCACCGAATTCTAGAGCTCCCCTCTTCATCCTTTGGCCGAACCCCATCCAAGCAAGGAGAAGGCTAGGTTTGGCTTGTCCTTAGGTCATCTTCCCACTAAAAGCAAAGCGAAGGATGTAAGTATCCCTCACCTGCATACGAGTAGCTTCGATTGTTGTTTTGTAAAAGAAATCCATATGTTATATTCGGCCAACATGAATTTTTGGGTGTTTTATTGAAATTCTACATCATGTTTGTAAGAAGAAGATGTTGTTAGGAGGTTAATTGGATTAGGTTAAAGGTTAACCCTAAAAACCTACATGGACCATTCGGCCACCCCTAGATCTTGATGATTCAATGAAGTTTTAGTCCATGTTTTGTAGGATTATGATGTTGTTGTCATGTTAAATGAATTAGGTTAAAAGATAACCCTAGAAACCTCTATGAACCATTCGGCCAACATATGTTTTTGATGATTAAATGAAGTTTTAATTCAAGATTTATATGCATATGAAGTTGTTGGTATGTTAAATGAATTAGGTTAAAAGATAACCCTAGAAACCCCTATGGACCATTTGGCCATCATGTATTTTTGGTGATTAAATGAAGTTTAATTCATGTTCTATATGCATATGAAGTTGTTGTTATGTTAAATGAATTAGGTTAAAAGACAACCCTAGAAACCCCTATGGACCATTTGGCCATCATGTATTTTTGGTGATTAAATGAAGTTTAATTCATGTTTTATATGCATATGAAGTTGTTGTCATGTTAAATGAATTAGGTTAAAAGATAACCCTAGAAACCTCTATGAACCATTCGGCCAACATATGTTTTTGATGATTAAAGGAAGTTTTAATTCAAGATTTATATGCATATGAAGTTGTTGGTATGTTAAATGAATTAGGTTAAAAGATAACCCTAGAAACCCCTATGGACCATTCGGCCATCATGTGTTTTTGGTGATTAAATGAAGTTTTAATTCAAGTTTTATATGCATATGAAGTTGTTGTTATGTTAAATGAATTAGGTTAAAAGATAACCCTAGAAACCCCTATGGACCATTCGGCCATCATGTATTTTTGGTGATTAAATGAAGTTTAATTCATGTTCTATATGCATATGAAGTTGTTGTTATGTTAAATGAATTAGGTCAAAAGACTAGCCCTAAAAACACATGAACCATTATTCGGCCAACCATTGTCCTTTAACATGCTCTAGGTTAGGTTAACATGTGTTTTATGTTTGGGTGAATTCATGTTGACTTGTGATATTAGATGATGCTAGATGAAGATAACATGCCTTAGGTTAGTGTTTACTTACTCTTGATGCCATGCGTTATGCCATGCCCTATGTGTATGTGATATTTAAGATATGTTATGAAATGAAATACAATATGATTATGAAATGAAAAACGATGTGTTCTCGAAATGAATATGATATGATTATGAAATGAAGTATGATATGTTTGTGAAATGAAAAATGATATGTTTATGAAATGAAGTATGATATGTTTATGAAATGAAAAATGATATGTTCATGAAGTGAAGTATGATATGTTATGAAATGAAGTATGCTATGTTTGCAAAATGAAATAAGCTATGTTATAATAAAAGCATATAAGTATTTTACCTTCTGCATGGCTTGTACCAAGACCTTAACAAGGTCCAAAGGGATGGGCTCCTAAGATGCCCTAGGTCGATGGAGTAAGACTCGGGCCTAGGATGAGCCTCTATGTATGATTGCCCCTAGGTCGACGGACTAAGATCGGGCCTAGTACGGGATGGGCTCCAAGATGCCCTAGGTCGATGGAGTAAGACTCGGGCCTAGGATGGGCTTCTACGCTATGACGATTGCCCTAGGTCGACGGACTAAGATCGGGCCTAGTAACCTAGTAGATTCGAGACTTGCTTCCTCGGGTCTATTTAGGGATGCGCGCTATGATAATGAAGAAGTGGTACAATGCTGGGCCCAAATATGTTGAGATTATGTTTACGTACCTATAATATATGTTTTCAAAAGCATCCTGCATATGTTACATATGATGTATGTTATGTTTGATATGTCATATATATATGTTGTATGTTATGATGATTTGCTATGTTACATATGTTATATGTTATGTTTGATTAAGTCATATATTCACATGATATGCTTCTATGTTATAGATGATACCTGTTATGCTGCCATGTTATGGATGATACATGTTATGTTTACTTATGTTACTTATGCTACATGTTAAGTTGATTACGCCATGTATGTTACATGTTATATTGCTTGTATGTTATGAATGTTACATGCCATGATTAATGTCGATGTATGGTTTTTGTGAGTAGGACAAGATCTTACTAAGCCTATGTGCTTATAGTTTATCTTTCCCTCGTACTGTAGATAAGGGTAAGGGATGGATAAACTAAAGGGAGCAGCAGGAGGGGCCAAATGTGTGTGGTAGTGGCATGGTGGAGAAAATCCGTTAGGTCTATATATATATGTTTCCCTATGATGATGATGTTTATGGATGTCCTTATTTATGTCTCCCTATGATGATGATGTTTAAGAACTTGAACTAAGCACTAAGTCTCTATATATATTATGATGCATGCTCTATGTTAATAAGAAGAAGTAAGAAGAAGTATCTATATATGTTATGATGCATGCTCTATGTTAAGAAGAAGAAGTATATATATATGTCAATGCATGTTTATGTTTTAAAAGAAAAAAAAAAGTCTAAAGTCTTCCGCTGTAAGAAGTACGAAATATGTATAAAGTCTTCCGCTGTAAGTAATGTATGTATGTACGGTCGCGTCACGCGCTGCCCCTTCGGATTCTGGTCCGAAAAGGGCGGGCGTGACACTTAATTTTTGAAATAGTGTTGGGTGATGATAATGCACCCATAAATAGGATAAATCATGCTTTAGG
This sequence comes from Wurfbainia villosa, assembly GCA_025175895.1. Taxonomy (NCBI): domain Eukaryota; kingdom Viridiplantae; phylum Streptophyta; class Magnoliopsida; order Zingiberales; family Zingiberaceae; genus Wurfbainia; species Wurfbainia villosa. Next base: position 55,878,586 of record CM045993.1, read on the forward strand.
TGATACTTGACTTGTTATCATGATTTTATACCTAATGCATGATTAAAAATTGATTGATACATGTGTTTCATGATCATAATGTAAAATCAATGCATATATGTTTTTATGATCATGTGATATGATAGGGTGATACTTAACCATGGGTAGAATTGCATGAATTTGAAGGTTAAGTACATAAATACCTTTAGGAACATCTCACATTCACCATAAGGATAACCTTGATTGAAAACATAGTATGGGTGAGATGATAGGATGATACTAATGGTTCACTAATGCCTATGACATTTATATGGTCATTTTAAGTATTAAAATAGTAATAATAGACCAATCATGGGGAAGACTTATGTTTAATTCATACATATATTGCCTAAAGATCATGGTTAGATATTTCATATGTTTTCAAAACCATTTCTTACTTTAAAATCTGTGCTTTCATGTTTTGAAACAATCTAAAACAAAACTAGGTGTTAAAATTGATATAAACATGATCAAAATACTAGTTGGTTTTGAAACTTTTGGATTTTTGGAAAATCATTGAGAATATAAGTAATTTTTATGAAAACTCATTTTTCACTGATAAAGGACTTTAAAAAAAATGTGTTTTTAAAATTTCATGATTTTTTGAATTTTCTGGAATTTATAGTGCATTTCTAAATTTAAATCGAAAATCAAAAATCACATAATCTAACGTCTGATCGTAGTAATCTGAACTTGATTTGATGTACTATGCACGAGCATAGTAACCTGATTTCATTAGGTTTTGTTTAGTTTTTGGTATTTTTTCCTCCTTAGAGTTGATACCTTGGATTATAACATTTGAATAATGTTTTTGATGGTGTCAAAGGGGGAGAAATAGGGAAGTTTAAGTTAATCATGCTAAGAGGGAAAATTTAGCATGTTTTAAGGGGGAGTTGCATGTTTAAGGGGGAGTTGTTATACTCACGTTTTTACTTACATGCTTTCCTTGCTTATGTTATTGTTATTTGTTTACCTAACTTAAACGGATTGCCACACATAAAAAAGGGGGAGATTGTTAGGGCAATCAACCCATGTGATATGGTTTTGATGTGTGTGGAAAAGGGTTTAAGTTAGGATGATTGGATTTGATATGTGCGTTGGAGTCTTACAGGACTTAGTAATTCGCACATAGAGCTTAGGCAAGTGTCACCACTCACAACCTTGTGCTTGAGTCGGAGAAGGAGCATTGCAGAGCCGTGCACTTGATGCTGCCGAGGAACTGTCGGACGAGATGACTTGAAGCGAAGCCAAGGAAGCAGACTTCGAGGGCAAGAGACGTAAAGGAGCATTGCAGAGCCGTGCGCTTGATGCTGCCGAGGGACGTGGCTGCGAACGAAGAGAGCTTCGACAAGGGACTTCAAGTGAGATGAGAGAATGAGTGAATTGTAAGTAGCTCATTAGGTGAACTTGGACGAATGGCTGAGTGTCGAAGGCTCAACCGCAAGGTTTGAGGTTTACCCGACCGCCAGAAGCTCAAACGGATATTAAGTTTGAGTTTTATCCGGCACCAGTCGACTACCATGTCATGGCAGTTGACTGCTCCAAGTCGATCGACAATCGACTGGTGTTACTAATGAATCAAGTTAATATCGATCATTCTTTGAAGAGCGGATCGATAGCATGCATGCATGGGAACAGAAGCTAGTCGAGCTCGCGGGTCACTCGACTGGAAGTCGACATCAGTCGACTGATGATATCATCAGTCGATTGATCATTCGACTGTTGGAGAAAGCGACCGCGAATCCCACGAATCCGGCCTGGTCAGAAGCCGTTGGAATCGACATCAGTCGACTGATGTCACTATCAGTCGACTGATAGTATCTAACGGGAAGAATTGCTTCCTCTCTATAAAAAGAGAGGGTGGGGGCTTTTAGATGGTTAATGTTCATGCTCTAAACATCCTACTAAGTTCCCCACAAAGCTCAAACTCCTCTTCTAGTTTTCTTTCATATCTATTGCAAAAGAAGGAGTGTTCTCATTGGTGTAAAGGTTTACCTCCACCTTGCTTGGGCTAAAGGGAGAGACCAATAGTGGATTGGTTTCGGAGTGATTCACCGGAGACGAATCGGACCATGGATTAGCGGCGAGGCCGTGAACCATGTTACATATTGTGTTAGCATTGTTTTACCTTTTTGTTTGTTTTTAATTGTCTTTACTTTATATTTCTGCTTACGCCAACGTTAATTGTAGATGATTAAGAACGAATTCCGTTCATACGACGAAAGAGGGCTATTCACCCCCCTCTAGCCGGCTAACGACGTTCTTACAATAACTTCATATTATTGTCACTTTGACCTTGACTCCACTCTAATATTTCTAATGCTTGATACTTAGTCTTTGACCCTTTTAAATACTCTATTGTTGTTATCACATTTTTCCTTTATCATGATTATGGGTTATAGATGTGATGCATGTAAGCCTATAGTTTTTCAATTAGGTGTATTTAATAGAGTACGGATGAAGACTTGAATTGTAAATGAGATAAAAAGGTCATCTTGGGGAGTGAGTAATGTCCTGAACATAGAATTGAATCTGATGATAAATCCTTATGTGGCGTACCCATTTCTGATCATGTGTTTATTTATGGTCATATGAATTATTGATAGTTTGTCGCTACAGACCCGTGGTCCTAGCTTGGTTGTTATCAATTGAGGATGACTCTCTATAAGATAGAGAGTATGTTGATCAAATTAGTATGACTCTCTGTAGAATAGAGAGTCTGTGATGGATGTCTGTATGTGTGACTATGCATTCATTTCATTTACATGCATATTGGCGACTTGGTCTCCTTTGTGGTTGAGAGGGTTGTTAGTCATCCTGCCTCCCAGGTTACTCATGGAGGGGTAACTGGTGTGAGGGAAAAGCATTGTTGCACCGCACTCGACCACTATAAACAGTGGTAGTTGGTGTTGCGTGCAGTTGTCTTGCGTGTGTGGACTCGACCACTCATGGGTAGTGACTGTCGGTGTGGCCAATAGTAGGGACCCCCATTGTGTAGTTAGCTCTTTATGCTTATATGCTACTTGACCATACTGCCCACTGGGTCACTCGAGAGTAGTGGTTGGTATTGAGTTGGGATAGTTGTCATATCGAGCCACCGAGGCCACACTGGGATCTTGATAGCTTTAGGGTGAGCCGACATGACCATGCATTCTGCATTGCCATGTCTTATGGCATTTTACATATTGCCATATATATATATATATATATATATATATATATATATATATATATATATATATATATATATATATATATATGGATGACTGTGATTAGTATATATATATATGTAGTCTATATGTATGCTTATTATGATGTTGCATTTGTTTATGCTATGCTTGTTGCATTTGTTTGTACATCTTCATACATGATTTGCATTTGCTATATGGTGTGTGTGGGATACCTGTGTATGAGTTGGTCGGACTGTCGTATACCTTTGACCAGTACCTTGAGATGATACGGGATGGACCCGATTCATCGTTGTATTTTCCATAGGATGTTAGTATGGTGGTTTGTCACTTATAGAGTTAGATTTACTCTACTATGTTGTAGGCATTGTATTATGTTACTTATACTCAGGTTGTATGAGTTGCATCGTTGCCGATCTTCAGGTATGTCAGTACCTTATGTTGATATTGCTGATCAATTTAGTTATACAGTTGTTATATCATGCTGTTGTATACCTGTTATACTGTTAGATAGCATATTATTGACTCACATGTGATATATATAAATTATGCATGTACTTTTATTCTTATTACCGCTGAGTTATAATCCCCACCACAGACCCTGAATTTTCTTGTCGCTCAGGTAACAGGTAGAAGTCTTGGTGATGGCTTGGAGCATCGCTAGCTGATCCATCTCATCTCACTTCCGAGGTTCCTGTGGTCGTTTTGGGTTTTCCGTATGTTTTGTTATGTACTTGGATTTATTTGGTGGATGGGTGTTAGATATTGTTATTGTACACATTTGTTGTTTCGGGTTTTACCGATGTTTTCTGTACGTTTTGGTGTTAGTCATACCGGTATGCACTGTATGAAGGTTGTTATGTCGTTGTGTTTAGATTTCCGTTGTGCTTTGTTATAGTTACATTTGTATATGTTATTGTGGTTGTGGCCGAAAGGCTTGTATAAACAGGATACGTTGCCACGTACAAGGGAGATATTGTCCGTTTGCTTTTCGGCTTGGCATGCTTTCGGTGCGTGACATATACAGTCTAAGGGTGCAATAAATAATCACTAGTATAATATAACCAATGCGTATACTAAAAAGGATCAACTGAACAACACAAGGTACTATCATACCTGGAGCTCTGCCGCTCTATAACTCATACATCCTGAACACATAAGTCACAATATAACCCATACAATATGAAAGAACATCACTAAGCATGTAATCAACACACTACCCTATGAATCTATAAGCAACATCATCAATGTACCTAATCAACCCTATACAACATCATGATACTGATCATAGACATACAACAGTCTGGTCCAACTTATACATTGGTATCTCACACACAACAGTATAGATCATGCAAATAACATGCAAGATGATGTATAACCAAATGCAGCAAATATAGCACAAACAAATGCAACAATACAACAAGCATATATAGACTGTATCTATATATATTGATTACACTCACACACATATATATACACAAATATATATATATATGTATATGCAAGTGCCCTCACACATGGCAATGTAAATGCATGGTCATGTTTGCACACCCCACTCGCTACCACGACCCCAATGCGGCCTAGGTGGCACGACATGACAACTGACCCAACTCAACAACTACCATTACTCTCGAGTGGCCGAGTGGGCAGTATGAATAAGTAGCGATAAGATAAAGAGCTATAAGCTACACTACGGGGGTCCCTGCTGCTGGCCACTTCGACTGTCACTACCTATGAGTGGTCGAGTGCCATACACTCAGGACAAACTGCATGCAACTCCAACTACCACAATCAATAGTGTCCGAGTGCGGCACAATAGATGCACTGCCCTCACACTAGCTACCACTACAATGAGTAACCATAGAGGCAGGATGATTGACAACCCTCTCAATCACAAGGGAGACCAGATCGCCAGTATGCATGTAAATGGAATGAATGCACAACCACACATACATACCTCAACAACACTCTCTCTATCGCACAGAGGGTTATAACAACTAACAGTCAACCATGCTAGGACCTCCAGTCCGTAGTAACCCACTATTGACAATCAACCATGCTAGGAGCTCCAGTCTGTAGCAACCCACTATCAACAATCAACTATGCTAAGGCCTCCAGTCTGTAGCAATCCACTATCAACAATCTATACAACCATACAAAGATCCATGATCCATAACAGACACAACGTAAAGAAACATGATTCGACAATCAACTCCACATTTACAACATCACTCACCCCCAGGTGACTTATCCTAATGACACAATTAAAGTCTACAACCTACTCAGTTACATACACATAGGTTCACATACCATAGCATCTGTAATCCATAACCATGATGACCGAAAATATAGAGATAACAACCGAGCATCTCAAAGTACAAATACTAAGTATCAAGCAATGGAATAATAAAAGTGGATTCAAGGTAATGGAGTCATTAATATAAACTATCATGCACTAAAATTATCAACTACCTGACCAGGGTGTTGGTGTAGGGGCACTAGATAATCGAACCTATGTTTTGATTATGGCAAAGACACAAAGTTAAGTTTACATCGTTATCTCACGAGCTAAATCAAGTGTGCAGAAAAGTACTAAAACTGGAGCTGAAGGCTAGCGACACCCGGAGGAAGCCACGGTGGTCGGGCGACACTCGAGTGACTTCGGAGGGAGCCGAAGGAATCGAGTGGAAGGCCGAAAGCGAGAGCTACAAGGTAAGTATCAAGGAAAGCTCGTGTGAGTGAGAGATTGTAAGGTCGTGTCCTCTTTACGGGGATGACCGTAGGCGGTGATCCGACTAAGACTTCCTGTGGAAGGTGTAGGTCGAGATCGGACGGTTAGAAACCGTCACATTTATCATTTTTCGAGCTAACCTCTTCTTTGCGCAGTGGCTAGTGGCGACATTTATCATTCTTGGACATTGGGCGGATCGATGATGCTCATCGATCGGTGATGGGAGCATCATCGATCGTGATGGTGACGAATCAGCCTTTGTGCTAGGTCAAAATGGATAAGGTTTGACGCGACCACTTCGCGATAAAATTTATTACAACTTCGTGATCTATTCCGAAAAAAGAGGAGACAAATTCAGAGGCCAAAATCTATAAAAGGAGGGGTGGATTCCAACTCTAAAGATTATCAAGTTTATTCATCAAGTGCTCCTACAACGGCAATGCTCCAACACCATCATAACGCCGACGCGACAACAAGCTCAGATCTTCTTCGTCGATAACAACATCTAGTAATATATTTTAATATTGTATTCATTGTTTTTATTCGTAACGAGGTGAGGTAGGCTTGTTGCCTCATCCTCGTACTTCCGGATTTTGTGATCGTTGTCTCCTACCTCTAACGAGGAGGAGACGTTATAGTGCTTTGCCCTCCGTACGCGGTCTATGACCGATAGGGCCTTGGAGTAGCAACCGCTGGGTTGTGAACCAAGTAAAATAAACGTGTCACTTTATTTTCCGCTGTGCTTACTCATTTACTTGTGTCTCAACGAACGAATTCGAATGAAAGATTTACGATCGCTATTCACCCCCTCTAGCGACGCTTCTCGATCCAACACAGGGTAGAAATATTATCCACCTGATAAATATCTCGTGCTAGCTGTCCTCGCATACAGGCATCCGTCACTAATCAAAGTCTTGCAAGAAAGACCATGGAACATAACTAAGTTCTATTGTCATTCTAGTAGTAAGCCAAATCAACTCCTTAACCCTACTATTACACATCAATCCACTGAGTTGATCCAACTCCTTCATTACTATTGATTACCCCACAATAATTAGAATCAACCACACATGCCACATAACCAACTTATACTTCCATCATGATACCCAACTAATCAAATTATCTTATCAACTCACCTTGCTTATCCTCAATTGCACAACTTCTTGATCCACAATTACAATATCAAATCTATAGTGATTAGATTGATTTAACAACAATCCATACTTGATCACTCGCATACCTAATTATTGAAATATATCACAGATATTACCAATTTCATTCTATCTCTATCTCATTCCATAACCACAATCCAAGCATCAGATAAACCGATGAAGAACTTACCCAAGAACATAGGGATGAATCACAACTCCGACCACAACTTCTTCTTGATACAAAATAAAATCTGATCAGCACACCTAGCATTAACAATCCACAGCTACAGTAAGCAATCGAGATTTTACCAGCAATCAAGTGGAAATCGATAGAGATCAAGCAGCACACCCGCTCATGGTGGAGATCTGACCAAAGAGCAAGTGGCATTGGGATCCTAGGTAGCAGACCGTCAGTGCGTTGTACGATTTGGTGAGGCAAACAATGATAGCGACCATCTAGAATGAGGGTATGAACTGTTGGGATGTTGGTGACTGCTAGAGGGGGGGGGGGTGAATAGCGTGTTCATTCGAAGATAGAATTTGATCGTGTTCGTCTCAGTGGAAATACAAAATGGAATATGAATATAAAGACAAATACACAATCGCAACATAAATATATAATGTGGTTCGGAACCTTAGGGTTCCTACTCTACGGATTGAGCTCGGATGAGCCCTAACGATGCAAACAACACCACTAAGCAATAATACTCCTTCTCGACAACAAGTCAGAGGTAGAGAAATCTCTTACAATGATTATAATAGTAATTCAAAGAAAATACAAGCAAGTACACTAAAATGCAAATAAAGAAAACTTTACAATGAGCTTTTGATTGCTTGATCTTTGGTTGCTTGAGAAGAGTGTTGATGGTCTGGATTGCAGCAGAAAATCCCCTCCAAATCGCCTCAAAAAACCTTGGCCCTCCTCCATGAGCTCTTTTTAAAGCTTCACCTCGGGTTGGATTCCGCCTAGCAGTCGATTGATCGCGACCATCAGTCGACTGCTCCTGTAGCCATTGTGAGACAACGACTTAATCCACGTTGGATAAGTTCCAATGGATACACTGGTAGTCGACTGCCATAATCTAGCAGTCGATTGCCAGGGCTGTAGCCGATTGATCAATCGACTATTGAGCATTCTGCTCCCATAACCCTGATCATCAATCGACTGCCATCCATGGCAGTGGACTTCTCAAGCCATCAGTCGACTACCTAATCTTTGTCGGTTGTTTGCAGGCTATTTCAGCCCTCTGATCGAACACCCGATCGCCTCTGCAGGCGATTATTAGTGGCCATAACCCTGTCGACTTCCATGAGTCACCTCGGCTACCAAGTGTCAAAACACTTGACCAATCGACTGGTTTAAAGTCTTAGTCGATTGATAACCTCAAACATGAGGTTTAACCCTAAGTATGATGCCCTCATACTTTCTAGACCACCCTTAGCCTAGACCTAAGCCTTCTAGCCACCTCCATCAGCCTCACGCCTATCGGATCCCTCCAAATCATCCATGACTTGTTCATCCATATGCTATCCTTCAGGTGCTTCCATCGGCTATTGCCATGCTAAGTTGGTCTATATCGCCAAGGTACATTGGGCTTACGCTGCCAAGACTCCCGCTTGGACTTTACGCCGCCAACCATTGGACTTATGCTGCTAAGACTCCACCCTTGGACTTTATGCCACCAATATCACCCCTTGGACTTCCCTTGCTAACCTATGTTGGACTTTCCATTTGTCAAGACTCAAGCTTGGACTTTCCCTTGCCAAGACCCATGCTTGGACTTTCCATGCCAAGTACCCATGACTTGGACTTTCCCATTGCCTAGTGTCCCACTTGGACTTTCCATGCCAAGTACCCATGACTTGGACTTCTCCATCATATGGTCAATCCCATGTCAACCATATAGTCAAACAATAGTCAAACCATTGTCAAACATCAAAATACCACTCGAGTCAAACTCGAGTTCGGTCAATCATGACCCGGGTCGATTGCACCAACAATCTCCCCAAAATATTGTCAAACATCAAAACACTACTCAAGTCCAACTTGAGTCTGGTCAATCGTGACCTGGGCCGATTACACAAACAATCTCTCCCTTTATGATGTTTGACAAAAACCACAAAACCATTGAGTTAGGCTACCTAACTCAAATCTCCTTACCAATTGTCCCAAATTGGTAATCCCATAAATTCTCCCCCTTTTTGACATGCATCAAAAAGGTTCTCCTCAAGGAGGTCAATGTCTCATATCCTAATGAGATCTTACAATCTCCCCCTTGGTCTAAAACATCTAGGATGCCTTCACTCTTCCTAGTGATAAGTCCCATATCACTTAAGAGAGGCTTCCTATAAACTCTCCCAATTTTCAAATTGGGCATCTCACATTCCCAAAATTCTCCCCCTCATGAGGAAGAACACATCCATCATCCCATGATGGATACCTTCCTCTAAAGGCTTGCTCCCCCTTGACCATCGCACCAATAATATTCTTGGAGAGTTCTTAAGCCTATAGGAACACTAAACCATCAAAATTAAGGTTAAAAGTTCAACCTTGAACTTTCACACACCTTAAAATTGATATACACCCCAACAACTCTCCTAATCCATATCCAATGGATTCTCACCCTTTCCAATGCTTTCCAAAGCATATCTTAGGGTTAGGAGCAGTTAGGGTAACCTAACATAGCTGAGATATGGACTAAACACCCTTGTTTATCCGAAATCAGCTCTGGCAATCGACTCTTATAGTCACCAGTCGACTGCCATAGGTGGCAGTCGACTGATTTCTCCAAATGCAGAAATCAGAATTCAGAAATGATTTTTGAAAAATCATAAGTAATTATACATAATACGAAAAATCATGAAAATTCATATGTATAATACTTATGATAAATACAATGGGTGAAAAATATTTGAAAATTAATTTACCCACAAAATAGTGAAATTGATACAAAGTTCAAAAATAAGAAAAACTTCAATGTTTTGAGCCCTCTTTGTATCAACATCATTAATGGTGACTTCTATCAAAAGATAGACTACATCAAGATTTTCTAAAATGATTTAAAAATATTTTTGAAAGCCTATATTGGATCATGATCAATGGGATCAATGCACATGACTTGCACATTAACTTTCCCCTTGATCCACCTTGGTATAAGATGAGTTTGAGTTCATCTAGATGCAAAAACTATGCACCTTGAACTTAACTCATTTCCTAGCATCTCACATATGTCTAAGGTGTATGAAAATACATACAAGTCAATTTGATGTGAGATGTGGTTTTGTTCATCCTAAACTAGGATTTCATGTATTTTTTAAGGCAACACTACTTAATTCCCTTATACATGAGACTTCAAGTCATGCCAATTATCCTTAAATCAATTTTAATTAATGTATGAATGATCATGACATAAATAATAACATAAATAAGCATGACTAATGACCATGATGTCATGGCATAAAATATAAATCTAAGCATACATGACATAAATCTAATTCTACACATGATCATGACATTTTATATGATTAAAAATAAGAATGATGTCATGACATGCCATATAGAAAATCAATCATGGAAAATAAAATATAAAGGTATATAATACCTAAATTTTAACATTTGTTGTCATTTGTTATTATTAATTTCATTTTGCCATATTATCACTCATCCCCCAAGTGTGCCAAAAATCTAAAATGGCACACTATGACCTAAGACCTAAATTGTGCCAATTTGATCAATTTATCATAATTCTCAAATGATATTGGAATATCCTAAAATTTTTTAGGATATAAGATCAAACTTATTTCCAAGGTACCCATAACCTTGAGATTGACCTAAAGTGCCACCTTTACCATGGTTAGGTTGACTACCCATCCATTTAAAGTTGGCACACCCTAACCCATTTAGCATGAATCGATCACGCTCCTAGGAACCCAAAACCTATTGGAGCTCCTTGGATTTACTAGGTATTCCTTAGGGATGACCTCCCTAGATACCCTCCTAATGACCCTTCTAGGCTTGGTGGCCTTAGTCATTTGGGTCTTGTCATAGTTAACCTTAGGGATTGCCTCCCTAGTAACCTTCGCTTTTCTAGACCTAGGTTGTGTTCCATAATCAAATGGAACACTATGGTAGGTCTCCTTAGGCTTAGGATTGTGACCCAAATCTTTCTTGCCCTTGGGTGGACCTTGCTTCATAAACCCTAGGTTTTGACAATTTGACCCTTTAACTTGATCTTGCATCCTTGCAAGGGTCTTTTCCATTTTCTCAAGCCTTGACCTCAAGACTTGATTTTCCTTTTCTAATATCATAATTTTTGATTTTTCATTAACTCTTGAGATATTCTTCTTTCTAAGCATATATCTAGTCCATTTAGGGTTGATGCCTAGGTGATCTATCTTTCTAATGGTCTCCCTAGGTAGGATTTTTCTAGAGACATTAGTCCCAAATTTCTCCTTATTCCTAATATTGCAACTCTTAGCACTTAGGCAATAAAGTCTATTTCTAGCATTCTCTTTATGATAAATTGCAAGTGAATTAAAAGCATGCTTTTTATAACTAAAATTTGAAGGTGCATTATTGAAATATACCTTAGGGTTTGCTTTTAAAACCCCCTACTTGTGATGCTCCTTCTTTGCCCTTCTTCCTCCCCCTAAGGTATTGACTCCTATAATGCCCCTTTTGATGGCATTTGAAGTACACCACGTGCTCCTTGCTTTTAATTGTTGGGGCATCGATCTCCTTGTGTAATATAACAGAAATTTTTTTATTTAAATTAAAAATTAAAATATTTTTTTAATAATATAATTTAAAACGAGATAAATAACATAAATTTATTAAAAATAAATTGATTATTTATTGGTATTTTAGTTGATAATTTCGGGATAAGTTTTTATTCGATAGGATTAAGTCTAATTATAATTAATCATTGATTAATTTAATTAAGACTAAGGTTATATAAATTAAAAACCCCAAGTTAGGGTTTAATTAAAGCTTAAGTTAGAAAACCTATGTTTTTATTTTACCTCTTCCTCATCGCGTGCCTTTCCTTTCCGCTGCCGCAACCAATTTCCCCCTTCCTCGAGCCACCGCACGCACACGCCCAGCGCCTCTCCTTCTCATCACCGTCGCTTGAGCTTGCCCCACCGCCGTCACTATGTCGGCCGTCGCGAGGTTGATCTGAGGCCGATCGTGTCTTCTACTTTTCCCCAAGCTCGTGTCATCGACCATCACTACCTCCTTGAGCCAGTCGTCATCTCCCCATTGCGTGCCCTTCCTCTTCCGATCACGAGCCGCTGTGCAGTGGTCTTCTCAGATGCTGGGTCGGCCGACGCAGAATCGGCCTACGACGCTCCCGAAACCTTCATCGTGCGGCAATAGTCGCCTCTCTCGCCCACTCTTTGCGATCTCCATGTGCAAAAATGGTTCTGGAGCCACTGACGCCGCTGGCATAGGAGGTGGGGAGCAGGAAGGGAGCAGTGTCTTTCAGATCAAGAACTTTGACATGGGGGAAGGAGTTGCTAGTCAGTGAGTCCAAAAAGGATAGAGATAGGGTGTTCAACGACCTCCAGACCGGGATGCAGCTCAGCATGGAGGAGTTCGAGCAATTCCTTGGCACCTCCCTGATCATGAAGGAGCTAATGCACCGTGCCAACTTGGACGGTGGAGCACAGCCAATGAACAAAGAAAAGGCCATCGACTCTCCGATTAGCAAAAGGCTTTGATTGACTCGGATGAGCACCTTGTTATTGTGGGGATTGCGATTTGAGGTAAACTGTCGGATGTGAAAACAACCAACACATTCTACAGATCAGGTGGGTGGATTCTATGATTTCAGAATTTAGTGCATGATTATATTGGTTATATTAGTTATGTTGTTTACTTAGGTTGTATTATGTTTTCACTTGGTGATCTGTCTAATATTGCTTTAACCTTATACCTGTTGAACCGTTAGATTCTAGATTGCTTTCTTATCGTTAGCATATAGTTATTGATTGCTATTACTGTTATACATGTCTAGTTATTGCTGTGATATAAATTGTTAGATATTACTGGTAGATGCTTACCTATTAATTATTGGATTAGTATTAGGATTGGACTAGTGGGACAATATGACTAAGATGAGATAAATTCTTAGAAGGTATATATAGGTTCTTTGACTCTCTAGATTTTAGTGCATGATGATATGATTATGTTGCTACTTAGTTTATATTATATTTGCACTTGATGTTTTGTCTAGGATTGCCTTGACCCCGTACTTGCTTGACCCCTTTGTATACCCTATTTGACTTCGGCTATTGATTTCCAGTAGTATGCTATGCTGTTGTTTATAGGATGTCACTGTTATGTACTTTTTCAGTTATGTATTGTTGCCTATTGATTTCCATTGGTATGACCATGTTGTGGTTTATTGGATATCATTGTTATATGCTTATTTGGTTATGTATTGTTGCGGTTGATACCATGATTGAGACTAGTAGAGTTAGTATAACTTAGATGAAATTATTCCATAGGAGCGGATCTCAGGAATGAAACAACATTAGTAGAACCCTAGGTTTTGGAATCCTAGGCGTAATAAATCGGATGTGCTTACTAGTAGATGTTACTGGTATAGGTTATTTAGTTATTATCCCGGTTGATATTTGGATTGAGACTAGTAGAGATGGTATAATGTAAATGAGGTTATTTCTTAGGAGCGAATCTAAGGAACGAAACAACATTAATAGAACCCTAGGTGTTGGAACCCTAGGCGTAATAACTCGGACGTGCTTACTGATAGATTCTACTGGTATATGTTTGATCTACTTATTGGTTCGGTGGATATTGTGATCGGACAAGTAGAGATCATATGATTAAGATGAGATTGATCCTTAGAGGGTATATACCGTTTCTCATATCTCGGCTACCAACTATATCTCCCATTTGTGGTTGAGAGAGAGAGTCTGTAGTAGAGTCTCCCTACGATTGCCTTGTATATCTGTGGTCGATCATGTCTCCCATTTATGGTTGAGATGACCTACCGTAAAGTTATACTCTTGCGTTATCCATTCGAAGTTAGTGATAATTGAATTCGTATGACGTCTGTAGCTAGATAGCTACTTTACATCTTAAGTATCCACGAGACCTGTTCATGGTAGCATGTTGTAGCATGCATGATTGAACTGGTAGCAATGGTATAGTTTAGGCTTAACCATCTCAATGAGTTATTAGTAGATTTATGATTTTTTATCGGCCTTGATAGGCATTTCATGTTAGTTGGGTTGGAACCCTATAACTAATCGTCTCGATGTGTTATTAGTAGCTATATGGTCTTTATCAGCCTCAATAAGCATTTCATGTTAGTTGGGTTAGAACCCTATAACTAATCGTCTCGATGTGTTATTAGTAGCTGTATGGTCTTTATCAGCCTCGATAAGCGTTTCATGTTAGTTGGGTTAGAATCCTATAATTAATCGTCTCTATGTGTTATTAGTAGATCGACAATCTTTATCGACTGTGATAAACGTTTTATGCTAGATGTGTTGGATAACCTTAGGCTTAACAACCTAGGATAATCGACTGCCCACGAGAACCATTCGTGGTAGCATGCTGTTGCGTGCAGTCGATAACTAGATACTTATATACTCTGACTGTCCATGAGACCCATTCGTGGTAGCATGTTGTTGTGTGTAGTCAATAGCTAGATAGTTATATACTCTGTCTGCCCACGAGACCCATTTGTGGTAGCATGTTGTTGTCCGCAAACATTGCATCTTTCTATTGCCTGTCTACCCATGAGTCCCGTTCGTGGTAGCATGTTGTTGGTCGTAGACAGTGCTTTGCATATTGCTTGTTAGTCCACGAGTCCTGTTCATGGTAGCTCATAGATAGTTCCCTTGGTATTACCTCGAGAGCCACAAGGCTTTGTCGCGGTATCTTGATATTTATTGCTTGTAGATTCACAGTTGGTTGTATATGTTGCAGGTGTATTTATTATACTGCTGACCGTTATTGGTATTCTGAGGTTTGGGTTACTCTAGTTTGTTTCCTTTAACTTTCATTACGTCCATTATATCCATTATGATTATGTACTATTTTCTATCCACCCGCTGAGTGGTTGTACTCACCCCCTCTTCTCTTATCCTCCAGGTTAGCTGATAGAGGATGTGCCCAGTTGACTTACCTTCGTGTCACTCAGAGAGTCCCTTGCCGTGCTGGTCCCACTGCATCGTCGAGTTGCCATTCTAATTTCCTTTATTGTTATCGTCGTTTGTTTATGTGCTTTGGTATTGTCACAATTTGATTTAGTGTTATAAAACAATTTTACTTTTAATTGATTTATGTTTAGTCATGCATGCATACAGTTAATATAATACTTGTATTTCTATTATTATTTAGAAGTTTTTATCAGATTTGGTTTCAGTGTTGTATTTCTGAATATTGTCACTAAGGGGCTCCTTCGTCATTTGGATGGCGAATAGGCCCTCGGGGTGTGACACCTTGACCTTTGGCACCGATTGACTTTTCTTGACTCTTTTAGGGCACTTACTCTTGTAATGCTCGACTTCCCTACACTCAAAGCATATAATATGGATTTTATTTTTAATTTGAATGCTTGAGTTACCTAGGTCGATGGTGGTGGAGTTTTGGACTTCTTCATCTTCCCGACCAGAGGTAGATGGTTCCTCTTGAGTTGACTTCGGTATTGAAGATGTCCTATTCTTCTTCCCCTTAATCCTAGAGGTGGAGGTTTCTTCCACTTTTTCCACCTCTTTCGATCCAGATGTTGATTCCCTATCAACCTCTGAATCCTCAAGCTCTTGGGATGAAGATGTGCTTGCTTCTTCTTGAGCTTGAGAGGATGAACACTCCTACTTGGACTCCTCTTCTACTTCATGTGTCGGTGATGGGTTTTCATGATATTTTGCCAACTTGATCCAAAGCTCCTTGGCATCTTTACAATCTCCTATCTTACACAATATATCATTAGGAATTATGCTAAGTAATATACCCATTACCTTATTATTGATGTTGAAGTATCGAAGTTGCTCTTTGCTCCAATTCTTCTTCTTGAGTTTTCTTCCTTCTTCGTCTTTTGGAGTGTCGAAACCTACTATGACACTAATCCAATTATCAAAATTGCACATAAGAAAATTTATCATTCTACCTTTCCAATATGCGAAGTCTTTATGGTCGAAGGATGGCAGAATATTGATGTTGTCACCCAATTTCTCTAGATGATCCATCTTCTTCTTCCCTCTAGCATGCTCCCTTAGTTGTTAAACCTTGAAGAGAGGCCTCGCTCTGATACCACTTGTTGGGACGTTGGTGACCGCTAGAGGGGGAGTGAATAGCGTGTTCGTTCGAAGATAGAATTCGATCATGTTCGTCTCTACAATTCGGTTAGCACAACAAAAATACAAAATAGAATATGAATATAGAGACAAATACACAATCACAACACAAAGATATAACGTGGTTCGGAACCTTAGGGTTCCTACGCCACAGATTGGGCTCGAATGAGCCCTAGCGATGCAAATAACATCACTAAGCAATAATACTCCTTCTCGACAATAAGTCAGAGGCGGAGAAACCTCTTACAATGATTACAATAGTAATACAAAGCAAATACAAGCAAGTACACTAAAATACAAGTAAATAAAACTTTACAATGAGCTTTTGATTGCTTGATCTTTGGTTGCTTGAGAAGAGCCTTGAAGGTTTGAATTGCAGCAGCAAATCCCCTCCAAATCGCCTCATATAACCTTGGCCAAATCCTCCTCCACGAGCTACTTTTAAAGCTTCACCTCGGGCTGGATTTCACCTGGCAGTCGATTGATCGTGACCATCAGTTGATTGCTTCTGTAGCCTTTGTGAGACAATGACTTAATCCACATTAGATAAGTTCCAACGGATACACTGACAGTCGACTGCCAGGGCCGTAGCTGATTGATCAGTCGGCTATCGAGCATTCTGCTCCCGTAACCCTGACCATTAGTTGACTGCCATCTATGGTAGTCGACTGCTCAAGTCAACAGTCGACTACCCAATGTTGTCAGTCGACTGTCAGGCTATTTCTTGTAGTCGAACACTAATCAACTCTGAGCAGTTCGATTGGCCATTATCCCAATCGACTACCACGAGTCAACTTGGCTGCCAAGTGTTAAAACACTTGACCAATCGATTGGTCCAAAGCCCCAGTCGACTGATAACCTCAAACATGAGGTTTAACCCCAAGTATGACGCCCTCATACTTGCTAGACCACCCTTAGCCTAGACCTAAGCCTTCTAGCCACCTCCGTCAGCCTAACGCCTATCGGATCTCTCTAAGTCATCCATGACTTGTTCATCCATACGCTAGCCTTCAGGTGCTTCCATTGGCTATTGTCATGCTAAGTTGGTCTATACCACCAAGGCACATTGGGCTTACACTGCCAAGACTCCCGATTGGATTTTATGTTGTCAACCATTGAACTTATGTTGCCAAAACTCCACCCTTGGACTTTACGCCGCCAATATCACCCCCGGACTTCCCTTGCCAACCCATGTTGGACTTTCCATTTGCCAAGACTCAAGCTTGGACTTTCCCTTGCCAAGACCCATGCTTGGACTTTCCATGCCAAGTACCCATGACTTGGACTTTCCCATTGCCAAGTACTCATGACTTGGACTTCTCCATCATATGGTCAATCCCATGTCAACCATATAGTCAAACAATGGTCAAACCATTTTCAAACATCAAAATACTACTCGAGTCAAACTCAAGTTTGGTCAATCATTACCCAGGTCGATTGCACCAACAGTCTCTCCAAAACATTGTCAAACATCAAAACACTACTCAAGTCCAACTCGAGTTGGGTCAATTGTGACCTGGGCTGATTGCACCAACACGAAGATAGCGACAGCGCTTCCTGCTGTTGAGATATGAAGAAGAAGAGCGATGACAACAGATCGCTCCAGTGGGGCTCGATGCAGAGAGAAGAAGCGACAGCGATAGGACACGGGGAGAGGATGAGCTGTGGCAACGAGTCGAGCTGAGGTGGCAGCAAAATCAGGAAGAAGAGAGGAAGGGATCAGCCGAGCGTGAGTTGAGCTTGCGACGAGCAGAGGAGCAACGACAAATGGAAGCTCGGAGAAGAGACAACGCGATCGAGAAATCAGAGATGGGGAAATCGCGACGACAACGAGGCAGGCGATGGCGACCAATGGGAGAGGGAAGGCTATTGGCGCCCACTGCCATCCGAATTGGTGGAGCACGGCAAGGAGGTGGTGGCAGCGATGGATCGAGAGCTCACGAGAAAAATGTTACGGTGGCAGAGAAAGAAGAAACGGGGAAAAAGAAAATAACGAGTAACAAATAAGAATATAAACCTATGTTTAATACTTATAACTTAGGATAATTAATTCAATTAACTTCCTAATTACTGACAATCCAAATAGGCTTTTCCAAAGACTATTAAATCTTTCCCCACAAAATGCCATAGAAATTCAATTTCAATCCAGAAAATTTCTAAAAATTCCTAAAAAATTCTATAAGATAATTTCTTAATTGACCAATATTATTTATTATTATTTTACTTTTCAATATCTTACAATTTGACCTTGTCTGAAGCCTTTTGAGATTAAGTATGAAGATAGTCTTTCATACCAGGCTCTAGGAGCTTGTTTTAATCCACACAAGGCCTTTTTAAATTTATATACATGATTTGGGTATTCTAAGCTTTCAAAACTTGAGGGTTGACTTACATATACCTTTTCTTTTATTACTCTATTTAAAAAAGCAGATTTAACATCCATTTGGTATAGCTTGAATCCTTTGCGTGTTGCATAAGCTAGCAACATCCTAATTGACTCAAGCCTAGCTACTAGGGAATAAGTTTCATCATAGTCTAATTCTTTTACTTGACTAAACCCTTTAGCTACTAATCGAGCTTTATTCCTTATGATTTCTCTTTGATCATTTAATTTATTTTTAAATACCCATTTAGTGTCTATTATTGATTTATTTGTTGGTGGAGGTACTAAGTCCTATACTTCATTTCTATCGAATTGCGCTAGTTCTTCTTGCATGGCTATTATCCAATCAGTATCAGGTAAAGCCTCATCTATTGAATTTGGTTCTATCTTTGATATTAATGCGATTTGACTTAATTACTTAAGGCCGATTTGGTTTGAACTCCTAGAGTTGGATTTCCTAATACTCGTTGAAGTGGATGGCTTGGGTTAATTCTAGGTATCTTTAAGTTGTCTTGATATTGAGTTTGTTCTTCTTCATCATGTATAATTTCATTTCCTCCATCTTGATTATTTTTTAGTTGTTTATTTGACCATTTGTAATTTTCTCTTCATCAAACTTTACATTGGTTGTTTCTTTAATTTTTAGAGTTTTCTTATTATAAATCCTATAGGCCCTACTAGTGGTTGAATATCGAAGAAATATTCCTTCATCGATTTTTGAAGAAAATTTTCCAAGATAATCTTTTGTATTCAAAATGAATACATTGCATCCAAATACTCTTAAATATTTTATTGTAGGTATTTTATTATTAAAAATTTCATAAGATGTTTTATTATGTAATTTATTAATACATAACATGCAATGTTTATAGCTTCGACTCATAAGTAACTAGGTAAATTATATTCATTTAACATTGACCTAGCAGCTTCTTGTAGAGTTCTATTTTTTCCTTTCTACTATTCTATTTTCTTGAGGTGTTCTAGGACATGAATATTCATGGTGATATCTATTTTTAGACACATTGTTGTAAATTTTTTATTTTTAAACTCACCTCCATTTTCACTTCTTATTCTTTTTATATTAAGATCTTTTTCATTTTCTATTTGTTTATTAAAGTTTTTAAATACTTCAAATGTTTCATCTTTTTGTTTTAGGAATTTTACCCATGTAAACCTATAGTAATTGTATATTATCACTAAACAGTATAAATTTCCACTTAGTGATTTTAACCCATGTGAATTGAATAAGTCTAAGTGAATTAATTCAAGTATTGAGCTTGTTCGACCTTGGTTAGTTAATTTATGTTGGGACTGTTGGTGCAGGGGCACCAGATAATCGAACCTAGGTTTTGATTATGGTAAAGATCTAATATTAAGGTCATATTGTTATCTCATGAGTTGAATTAAGTGTGAAGGAAATGATTAAACTAAGCTGAAGGTCAGCGACACCCGGAGAATCCCGAGTCGAGAAATCGTGGTGGTCGGGCGACATCGAGAGAACTTCGTGGGAGTCGAAGAACCCAGGTGAAGACCGGAAGCAAAGCGATAGGTCATAAAGGACCAGAGGTAAGCACAAGTGTGAAGAGAGATGGTAAGGTCGTGTCCTCTGTACGGGGATGATCGTAGGCAGCAATCCGACTAAGACTTCTAGTGGAAGGTCTAGGCCAAAATCGGACGGTAAGAAACTATCATATTTACTATTTTTAATGCTAACCTCTTACTGCAGGGAAGTAGGGTGGCAATCGATCGCTATTGGCGCGAATCACGCACATCGCCGATCGATGGCGGCAGAATCAACCTTTTGCGCTAGGTCAAATAGGATAACGTTTGATGTCGCCACTTCGCGATAAGATAAGGTGCCACCTCGCGATAAGTTCCAAAAGTTGAGGATCTGCATCTAGACTTATTCCAAGGCATAAATCTATAAAAGGAGGGGAGGACTCCAACCCAAAGATCATCCATCTTACTCTCAAAGTGCTCCCGCAATGCCAAAGCTCTAATGCCATCATAACGCCGATGCAACGCCAAGTTCAGAATCTCTTCGTCGGCAGCAACAAGTATTAGTTTTTATTTATTATATTTGTGGTTTTAATCATAACGAGGTGAGGTAGGCTTGTTGCCTCATCCTTGTGTTTTCGATTTTTGTGATCGTTGTCTCCTACCTCCAACGAGGAGGAGACTCTATAGTGGATTGCCCCTTCGTACACGGTCAAGGATCGCGTGGCCTTGGATTAGCAACCGTTGGGTTGTCAACCAAGTAAAAACAAACTCGTATTATTTATTTTTCCGCTGTGCATCTCTGTGAACGAAAGAATGAAAAGATTTTACGCTCGCTATTCACCCCCCTCTAGCGACGCTTTCGATCCAACAATTGGTATTAGAGCGGGAGCACTAAGATTTGGTGAAACCACCAATCTAGCACTTTTTTGGATTTTTTTTCGTATTTTTCGATTCGTTAATTACTCCTATTATTTCTCTCGCACTACTAATCCAAGATGAAGTCTTGGTACCCTTTTTTGGTTGTGTATTTGCAAGTATCGATCGAACTATTCGCTTTTGGAGTAGCCGACGGTAAAACAAGCATAACTTTTCATACAAGTGGACCCACAAAATATGCTACCCACCGAATCGAATCTCTCTTAGAGATTTACATTCTTATGAGGGTTTACTCTCGTAACAAGCTATTTTCATCCTAAAAAAATGACGTTTAGTACCCTTTTGGGGACATTGAAGGTCGTAACTTTCTAGTTTTTGTTTAGCTTTTTATTTTTTTTGTTTATTTCTTTTTATTATTTCCTGCATTACTAATCCAAGACCAAGTCTTGGAATTCCTTTTGTTTTTTATTCGTGTTTTGCAAGATAATTAATGACTCACATTGAGGGATATAGCACCACCCGACCTCCGTTCTTTAATGGAAATGATTTCCATTATTGGAAAGGTCGGATGAAGTGTTTCTTGAAAACACAAGTCGAGACTTGAAAACACAAGTTGAAAAACATGAGGAGGAGAATTCTCTCTTGAAAGGATGAGTTCAAGAGGTCGAGGCTAGGTTGGAAAGGTTCACGTTGGGATCCAAGAATCTTAACCGACTACTTGGAACTCAAAGAGCCGTGTACAACAAAGTCGGACTTGGATTTAGGTCAAGGACTACGAATAGATCTTATATGTCTATCGTAAATCGTAGTCATCAATGAGTCCAAGCATGGGTCCCAAAGGTTTTATTGAACTCACATATAAGGACCAATAAGTTTTGGATTCCCTAAGATCAAGTCCACTTTGTGGATAGACTATATTAGTTCAATGGTCCAGGGGGAGCTAACACTAAAATAGTATACCCACTTTCTTAGCAAAATCATTGCGTGATTAGTTATTAAAACGGCTAGATAGGACAAATAGTTAGTCAACTTTGACAACATAGTATCAAGACACAGCGAGATGATAGTATGTTAGGGAAACAACGTCTCGTGTATTCGAGCTAGATAAGGTGTACTAGCTTGGTGCACTTGACTTAGTTGAACTAGCTGAAGCTACTTCGTCGTATCCTAAACTAATTAGACCAGAAAGTAACCCTAAGTGACTTAAGTGATATTTTCTTGAATTTGGCTTTGTCTAAGGAAGTGGTCATTGTTCCGATCAAAGAAGACCCCCTGTGTCTCGCCATGACCTGGAAGCTAATTTCTCGAAAAGTTACTTAACGATCTAAAGGTTAAATCCGAATCTAACCCAAGGTTGACTATCTTTAAACAAGTTCAAATCATCTCACAAAACATATAAGGTGAACACATTCTGAGACACATAGAATGGGTGAGATCTTAAGGATAATTGAAATACACTTAACATAACCTTTTCAAAATGCTACCTATTTTCTCAACTATTATACTTAATGAATATTTACAACTCTCTAGGCCAAAGTTTAGCGCCCCCTACATCTCTTATACTTCATATATTTGACTAAGGAGGAGAGAAAACTAACCCTAAGGGTTATATTACAAATCTTTAGATTATTGGTGCAGAGGGACACACCTCGAACCAGTCTATCTAACTACTGCTAGACACATGCTTGGGCTTATGTTGATTTATCTTTAATAATTCTAGACACATGTTATTTTTAAACCCCTATTTTATATAAAAACTCTGACACCTTTTTTGATTTATGACAAAAGGAGGAGAAGAGAGAAAGTTAAGGGGGAGTAATAAAAATTTTATTTTTTAAAAATTCAAGGTATCTCTTTCAAAACTCACCTAGGGTTAAGGGGGAGTTTTTGAAAGGACGTTGATCATTTAATCTACTTATTTTATGCTTTAATTTTTCCCTTAATTTTGTGTCGATTTGCCATAGATCAAAAAGGGAGAGATTATTGGTGCAGGGGCACCAGATAATCGAACCTAAATTTTGATTATGGTAAAGATCCAAAGTTAAGGTCATATTGTTATCTCATGAGCTGAATTAAGTGTGCAGGAAATGGTTAAGCTAAGCCGAAGGTCAGCGACACCCAGAGAATTCTGAGTCGGGAAATCGTGGTGGTTGGGTGGCACTGGGAGAACTTCGTGGGAGTCGAAGAACCCAGGTGAAGACCGGAAGCAAAGCGACAGGTCATAAAGGACCAGAGGTAAGCACGAGTGCGAAGAGAGATGATAAAGTCATTTCCTTTCTACGAGGATGACCATAGGAGGCGATCCAACTAAGACTTCCAGTGGAAGGTTTAGGTTGAAATCGAACGGTAAGAAACCATCACATTTACCATTTTTCGTGCTAACCTCTTACTATAGGAAAATGGTCGGGCTGGCAATTGAATGTTGGCTATTGGCAGTCAACTGCTACACATCAGTCGACTGATAAAGGGAATCAATCGATTGATGTCGACAAATCAGCCTTTTGTGCTAGGTCAAACAGGATAATGTTTGATGCCGCCACTTTGCGATAAGATATGGTGCCACCTCATGATAAGTTCCAAACGTTGAGGATCTGTATCTGAACTTATTCCAAGGCACAAATCTATAAAAGGAGGGGAGGACTCTAACCTAAAGATCATCCATCTTACTCTCAAAGTGCTTCCGCAACACCAAAGCTCTAACGTCGTCATAACGCCGATGCAACGCCTAGTTCAGAATCTCTTCGTCGGTATCAACAAGTATTAGTTTTTATTTATTGTATTCATGGTTTTAATCGTAACGAGGTGAGGTAGGCTTGTTACCTCATCCTCGTGTTTTTGATTTTTGTAATCATTGTCTCCTACCTCCAACGAGGAGGAGACTTTATAGTGGATTGTCCCTTCGTACGCAGTCAAGGATCGCGGGGCCTTGGATTAGAAACCTTTGGGTTGTGAACCAAGTAAAAACAAACTTATTTATTTTTCTGCTGTGCATCTTTGTGAACAAAAGAACGAAAATATTTTATGCTCGCTATTCACCCCCCCTCTAGCGACGCTTTCAATCCAACAGGGACTTGGTTTGTTTTCCTTGTTGGCAAGCATTACAAACTTTGCTTTCAATATTTTTAAGTTTTGGCAAACCTCTAACTCAGTTAGTCTTACTTAACTTAGTTATATTCCTAAAGTTGATGTGAGCAAGTCGTCTATACCACAATCAACTTTCCTCTCGCTGTGTCAAATGACACTTGATTGAGGATCTTTCTAAATTTATTGAATATAAATTTTTATTCCTAACTCCTTTAAGTGATATTTTTGAGTTTTCAATATTGTTAATCAAACATTCATTTGATAGAAATTTTACTTCATAACCAACATCACATAACTGACTTATACTAAGCAAATTAAATTTGAAATTCTCTACAAGTAAAACTTTCTGTATAATAAAATTTGATTCTAATTCAATGTTACATGATCCAATTACCTTAAGTTTGTCGTTGTTTCCAAAGGTGATTGAACCTAGATTCTTGAGGCTTAATTCTGATAATTTTTTACTATCTCCAATCATGTGTCTGGAGCAACCACTATCTAGAATCCATTGGTCCATTCTAGAGTCCTACATGAATATAAAATTCTTAAGATAATTCACACTTTGAATAAGATGAATTATCTTGAATTGATTTGATTTAGTTGTTTAAGTCAATTTGATTAGGTTGATCGAGTTGATTAGTTAGTTGATTAACTTCACTAAGTTGATTAAGTTGAATTGATAAGATGGTTAAGTTGAATTTGTTAATTTTAGTTGAGAAGTGTAAATTTGTTAAGTTGAGTTAAGTTAAGTAAAGTTGTTGAGTTTAGCTGAATTAAGTTATTTAATTTGAGTTGAGTTGTGTAAATTTGTTAAGTTAAGTAAAGTTGTTAAGATGATTAAGTTGAATTTGAGTTATATTGATTAACGTGATTAAGTTGAATTTAAGTTGTATTGATTAACATGGTTAAATTGAATTTAAGTTGTATTGATTAACATGGTTAAGTTTAATTGCAATGAGTTGATTAAATTATTTAAGCTTGATAAAGTTCTAAATCATCTCACCTGAGCTAAGTTTTCAATACACATTAATCCTATGAGTTTTGTGAGATGAGAATTTATTTTTATCTTAATTAATTTCAATGAACAATCTCAAAGTTTTAAACTTGTGTTAGATTCAAGCTTAGCTTGAGCTAATCAAGTAGGTTTTTTTAGCATTAACTTCCAGATCGTGGCGAGGCATATGATCTGCTTGGGTATCGGATGGACCACTTCCTAGACAAAGTCAATGAAGGAATCAAATACTTGACTCACTTTGGACTAAGCCTTAGTCTAACTAGTTAAAGACTTAGTGAGTTATCTTCGGTGAGTTCCACTCGACTTAGTACACCAGGTCGTGGCGAGGCATATGACCTTCTTGGATATCGAATGGACCACTTCCTAGACATGCACTTCAAAGAACTTCCCTAATGTACTATCAGTTCACTTCGTCTTAGTACTAGGTTGTTCAAGTTTAAACAACTTTGTTTCCTATCTAGTCCATTCTAAATTAAGCAAGTAAAGTAAACTAAGACATGCAAGAGTTTAACTAAATAAAGAAACAAGCAAAGTATTTGCTTCCCCTAAGTGATAACTTGGTTGAGTTTTGTTCACTAAGTGAACTTGACTCTTGGGAACCCAAAATTGATTCGGTCCAACTTGGTTGACTAAGCTAGACTTAGGAACCCATGCTTGGACTCGATTCTTAGCGTTTCACCTAAGTAATGACATGTATAATTTATATGAGGATTTAGCTTTGTGTCAGAGTCCGGACTTGTACACGGCTTGCTGAGATCCAAACATCATGTTTAGATACTTGGAGCCCGAGGTTCACAACCCTAGTTGGGTTGCTACTCCAAGGCTCGTAGCTCTTCAAGATCTACCTTGATGGGCAATCCAATTAAAGGCCCTCCAACTCGAGTACACTCGACTTCGGAGGGGTTCGCTTTTTACAAAAGATAATGAGAAAGGTAACAAGTTACCTTCTCTTAAATTAAAGTACAAAAGCAAAAGTAAAGCACAATATAAAGTATACCGACACTTGTAGATTTTGAAATGGAGCTCGAAGTATCGGAGTTGTGGCGTTGTAGTGTGATGAAGCTCTTGCAGATGAGAAACACATGAGACAGAACTTGGAAGTAGATAGATAATTTTCGAAGCTGGTCGTGCATTTCTTTTATAAGTCATTTCCAGTTGACTGGAATGCTTTCCAGTTGATTCCATATCAGCCTGTCGATATGATACTTCGACCTTCCCAATCGACTGGACATGTTCCAGTCGACTCCAGGTCACCTGACTCTGCATTGGGAAGTTTGCCTTTCAAGTCGACTGGACATCCCCAGTCGACTAGAACTCTTTCCATCTAGGCTGCCAGATTTTTGATCGATCACTAGCTAATCTTGCCAACTGTGTATCCAATCGGCTAGACCATACTCAGTCGACTGGAATCCTTTGAGTCGATTGTTCCCTGCAAAATGAGATTAGCAAAAGAAAACATTATAAAATACAATAGTAGTAGTAATACTACTTGATCTCAACTTCTAAGTCCCACGCAGACTATCCGTCGGATCGACACCTAGCTTTGTCTCCCTACAGAGGACTCGGCCTCACCTCTTCACTTGAGGCTTACCTGCTGGCTACCCTACCGGACTTACCATACTTGACATCCAATCTGTCCTACCAGGGCTTCCGCCAGCTGTCTGGTCTCTCTGACCCAGATGGACTTCATGCTGATTATTCGATCTCCTGACCCAACCGGTCTTCATGCCAGATGTCTAGTCTCCTGACCCATTTGGAATTCCTGCCTGGTGTCCGATCCTCTTGATTTGTTGATGTGAGCAAAATGTATAAGGTTTTAGGAGTAGTTTTTGCTCACATATTGTTACATTTCATGTTAGTTTCATGCATATGTTACTCTATTTTGCACACATTTCCTATTTTTTGGTTCGGAGGTTTGCTCGTTGGACTTTTGTGTGTAGGTTAGCATTTCGGGTTAAAAAGACATGCTTTTGGAGCAAAAGAAGAACATTTCGCAGCTAGATGCAGAGTGGGACATGGCCAGGGTGTGTGGATTCACACAGCTGTGCCCAATGGGCGAGATCAGCACCCCAGGACTGCACACAGCCTGGCCGTGTGGAAACACACGACCATATGGTGGCCCGCCATATTTGTGCGACTAGGGATTTTTTCGGATTTTGCAGCGGTCTGAGGCGATGTCTATATAAGGATGGCTCCGCCCAAACCCTAGGGGGGAGGCATGACGGCTAGGACGACACTCCGAAGCCCTAAAAAGCTTCGGTAACTCGTAACAGGGAGGAGGAACATCGCCGGAGGTCCACGCCTTGCACTTCAACACCAGAGAGAAGACCACGAAAGCATTGTAACTCTTTGTTCCTGCGTTTTATTCTTTATGTATTCAAACATAAACATGCTTTGTGATTCTTCCTTCATATACATGGAGTAGTACTTTCGATTCTAGGATTAGGGAGTAGCTTGTGTGCACATTACAATGTTGGTTCATGTTAAATTCTGCCATTGAGTTTGATTTGACAATTGGTAGTTGTTTTTACTATATCTATGCGTGTTTGGTTTTCTATCCACTGTGCTTAGGCGATACGAGGTGTGACAACCCTCATATTTAAGATTTAGGGGATTTGATACAAGGAACCTAGGGGTAAACCTGATCTCCTGTAACTGTGGGTAGAAGGGTGTGGTGGAATCGGAAACGGTTCATCGTAGGGATTGATTTGGCATCCTCGTACCATCTATCCCATCCTTTTAGGTGGAGATAGCTCCCGGTAGATGCGGCGGATCTGCGGGAGAGTGTATGATGTCCCTTCCACAAAACCATAGCTAAACGTCTAGATAGCGCCAATTGACAGCATTGTTTTGTGATACACAAGCGAAACTGAAGTCCTAGAATCATCTTTGAAGACCTCGGCAAACTCCTTTCCTCCTCCATGTGACACTGTATAGAGTAAAGTCCACCGACAGCCCTCACCAATCGAAACCTCTTAGAGTTACGCCCGAACAATTACAACCACTGAATATATCGATATTCGTATCCCAGTCCCTGTGGGATCGATAATCTTTATTACTTGATGACATCAGTACACTTGCGGGCGTTGAGCGTGAGCGCTCGCTTTGAGTCTTCAACGGTCCTCGTCGCGAGATTTAGGGTCGCGTTCGTGCGCATCAAGTTTTTGGTGCCGTTGCCGGGGACTGATCAATTCGATATCGAATCGGAAAGTGGATAATTGGATCGGACTTAGGATAGATTTACTTTTCTTGTTTTATTTTATTTTATTTCAGTTTTGTTTATTCAGTTTCTCTTTCCTTATTTATAATTTCCTGCATATAACGATGCATGCTTTTGCTCATGATTATGGTCAATTGAATGCTGTAACTTTTGGTAATATTTATTGTGAATATTGTGGTGAAACATGGCATACCATTAATGATTGTCCAGATATATTCGAACCTTCACAATTTGAACAACAAGATGTCACCTACAATCACAACCAGTGGCCACAAGATAATTCCTATTCATATAGTTATGACCCTGGGTACTTAAACCCTCAATATTGTCCACCTAAATCCTGACTTGAGCAGATGATGGAAGATTTCATTCTAATAGAACAAGCGGCGAACGCTGAATTCCAACGGCGGCATTCCCAGATAGAGATTCAATATTTTTTCCAAAATGAGAACGAGAGCTATGAGTCACCATGCAAATTTTATCCAGAACCAAGTCCCCACTTAGAAGCCCCGCTAGATAATTTTACTAGGGAATGCAAGGAGCATAGCCAACAATTTGCGGAGATTATGGAACGAGATCTAGCAAGAGAAGAAACCAAACGACTAGAAGGTGGCTTTGATGACTGGATTAAACCTAATATGACAGAGACTCACTTTAAGCGAATCGATGAGGAGGACGTAGATGACATTGGAAGTAAAGAAAAACAATCAATTCAATCACCACTGGAAGAAGAACTTGAGGATTATATAATTGATACTTTAATCGAGGAGAGCATTGCTTCAATCCAAACATCTCCTAACCTCAAGGATCTAGAAGAGCCTACTATAACCCTCACCGAAGCTTTAGCTACCAATAACGAAGCCCATTTAGCGATTTGTAATGTTAAAATTTCATTCGACATAATATAATCTGCTAACCAATCTTTTGTTGAGGATGTTCATGGTGAGTTATGTTATTTACAACATTTGGACAAAATAGAATATTATGATCAAACTCCTAATGATTACTTGAGGCTAAGCATGTTCAATCTTGAACCAAGGATGGCAGCTAATAAATACCTTGCCCCTCCACGAGCAAGATTTAAGAGATATGGTGATAAGGGACTATAAGGGAGGAGGTGTAAGGTGAGCAAATATCTTGCTCCCCCACGAGCAAGATTCAAATGCCTCAAATGAAACGTAGGAATAAGGTCGAGCTAAACGACCTTAAACAAAGCGCTTCTTGAAAGGCAACCCAAGTTTAGTTTTAGTCTTCCCTTTTTGATTTCATTGCATGCATTTGTTTGATTTTAGTTTTGATTTCCATCCCATTTAGGGTTAGGACTAGAGAAGAACTTTGCTAGGCAAAAAATAAAATCCATATTAACCTACACGGCGAAAGGTGTGAGAGAATTCAAGCTCTGATGCAAAATGGGGAGAGAAATGGGGACACATGACCTGACCATGTGTTTTCCCACAGCTGTGCCCGATCGACCCGAGGGGCACATGGCCTGGCCATGTGTTTTCACACGGCCGTGTCGCACGAGGTTAAAAGGGGTGAGGCATGTGTTTTCACCCCATTTGCGCCGTGTGCTTTGAAAGCTCTTGCCCTAGTCGTGTAATTTCATCTTCCCCACCATCTAGAAGCACTTTTAACCTCTAAGGAAGCCAAAAGGAGCAAGGATGAGGAGAACCAAGCAAGTAGCACCTCGATCCAGCATTTCGGAGCGACGACCAAGGAGAGTCGACGCCCCTTGAGCTCCGGAGGAGGGTAACACCCTACCCACTCTTCTTTTTCACAATAATGAACATAGAGATAGATATAATGTGCTCTCTACTCGTAAGCTCACTGCTACTAGATACTTAGATGAAGATTTGCTAGAGTCTTTAGGGTTGTTGGGTGATATTCAAGCCCTATTTGCAAAAATGGGGTGGGAAGAGATGATGGGAATAAGGCACCAAACATACCCTAGGATAGTTCTAGAATTTTTAAGTTCCTTAGAGGCGGAAATTTTAACGGGTAGAGAGAGTGAGGAGGGTAGGATAACTTTTAGGCTTTTTAACATTGAACATGAGTGGACCCTTCACCAATGGAACTCATGCTTTGGCTTGCCAAGTGGGGGAGAGAAAAGAACCCCTATTGGGTTTAACTCTCGGATAGTTTGGACTGAGTTGACGGGGGAGCACGCTTATGACCCATCTAGGGCCAAAGTGTCGCGCCTCTAAAACCCCGTTTTCCATACCTCCATCGCATCATGGACGGTACTATATTTGGTCGTGGGGAGAGTGATGGTGTAGTTAGGGCTAGCGAGTTGCTTTGCCTCTGGGACATGCTACAAGAAAGGAGTAGCATCAATGTAGGGTCCCACTTCATCAGACACTTAGTGAAGATGGGCAAAGCAGCATGAGGAGAGATTAATGTGGGAGGCCTACTTACCCACATTTGTCATAGGATGGGATACGATTACACTACATTAGAGAGTATAGAGGGGAGCCCTAGGATCGACCTAGGAGTGTGCATGGCCATGAAGATGATTGTGAGAGAAGGAGTCTCCTTATGCTTTATAAGGAAAAATCTGACGACCCTTAGGCTCCCCGACCCTAATCGTACCACCATCACTACACGCGCCAACTGGCGCTTGGACCTGATAGTGGAGTCCCCTCCATATGAGGGACCCTCCACATCGGCACCCATCTCTCCCCCTTTATATCACTCTCCCTCCAGCACATGCATTGGAGCCCACCTAGTTCACTTTGACAGGAGTCTGCACCTGCACCACCACATTTTTCCACCTTTGAGCAGGATGTAGGTATGTCGGCTTATGATTTCTTGGAGTTCCGATCGTGCCTCGACGACATTCACACTGAGCAGCAGACGTAGAGGTAGCGATGGGAGGAGCAGAGCGCCTACCAGCAGGCAGAGTTCCAGGGATTCCGGGAGCACTTCCAGTGGGCTGAGGAGTTCTACGACGAGGCCCGCATATACTTCCAGGAGGAGGCTGCTCGTCGCCAGGATGAGGCTGCCTACCGCAGAGAGATGCGGCAGCACATGCACGCCCAGCAGGAGCAGTGGACTAGGGAGGAGGAGCACCGAGCAGCCGCTGCATCCACTAGCTCCCAGATCGACCACATGTACATGTGGCATCAGCGGCTCAGCAGTAGGTTCTCCCAGGATCCAGAGATGCCCAGGCTCCCAGATTTTCCACCTCGTCCACCATACTAGAGGCATATTTTCATTTAAGTCTGGGGGGGGGGGGAGACCCCAAAGTTTATTTTGTTTTGTTTCCTAGCAGTAGTTTCTTTTCTGGTATTTTCATTCATTTATTCATGCATGGGTTGTTAAACTTCTTTCAGTACTTAGTTTTTGTTATCTGTAAAGCTGCCTCAGTAGTATTTATAAAAAAAAAGTGTTGCTTACATGAGTTGTTCCCATAGGTAGCTTAGCTTCATTTATCTCGTGATATTTTATTTTATTTGCTTTAATGAATGTTCTAGACTTACACTGGTTAGCTTTATTTCTTTACACTTACACATGTTGAACATTCTGAAAGGGATAATCTAGTACATACCTAGTTATGATTCATCTCAGTAGTCTACTACTTTGGAATCCATAGGTGACTCTAGGTTTAGCTTTTTAGTTATTGGAGATGCTCGGATTGTGTAAGCCTATTTGGAAAAATTAAAATCCAGTGAGAAGAAAGAGAAAAAAAAAGAGAAAACAAGAAAAAAAAGAAAGAAAAAAAAGAGAGAAAAGATTATGAGGGATAAAAAAACAATTGTCGTAGGTGGAAATGGCTAGGTGCCCCTTTGAGACCGAGTTAGGTTACTGGGGAAACACCTATCAATTTTTCTCAATACCGAGCACGCCTTTGAGACTTTATGCTAGACCTAGGGAACG
Organism: Wurfbainia villosa; assembly: GCA_025175895.1. Taxonomy (NCBI): domain Eukaryota; kingdom Viridiplantae; phylum Streptophyta; class Magnoliopsida; order Zingiberales; family Zingiberaceae; genus Wurfbainia; species Wurfbainia villosa. Next base: position 55,910,958 of record CM045993.1, read on the forward strand.
ACCCTCGCTTTGGGTAGGTAAGTGCCTAAGAGCTGGAAACCTTCGGAAAGCTATGAGATGATGACTTAACTCACTATGGAACGGGCATCCCCTAAGAAGATTTGCTTAGCACGAGCACGAGGAGCTAACTTAGTGAATTTCTAGAACATATTTATTTTTCTTTGATTGTAAATACCACTTGATAAATTTAGTTGTCATGCTAAGTATGGAACAATGTCTTTTAAATTTCATGGTACTGAGGTTTGCTTGAGGACAAGCAAAGATTTAAGTCTGGGGGAAGTGATGTGAACAAAACGTATATGGTTTTAGGAGTAGTTTTTGCTCACATCTTGTTACATTTCATGTTAGTTTCATGCATATGATACTCTATTTTGCACACATTTCCTATTTTTTGGTTCGGAGGTCTGCTCGTTGGACTTTTGTTTGCAGGTTAGCATTTCGGGTTAAAAAGATGCGCTTTTGGAGCAAAAGAAGAACATTTCACAGCTAGATGTAGAGTGGGACACGGCCAGGGCGTGTGGATTCACAAGGCCATGCCCAATGGGCGAGATTAGCACCCCAGGGCCGCACACGACCTAGCCATGTGGAAATACACGGTCATGTGGCAACCCGCCATATTTGCACGACTAGGGTTTTTTTTGGATTTTGCAGCGGTCCGAGGCGATTTCTATATAAGGATGGCTCCGTCCAAACCCTAAGGGGGAGGCACGACGACTAGGATGACACGCCGAAGCCCTAAAAAGCTTTGGTACTTAACGACATCCATGCACTTGTGGGCATTGAGCATGAGCGCGCACTTTGAGTCTTCGACGGTCCCCGTCGTGAGATTTAGGGTCGCGTTCGTGCGCATCATCTGTCAAGTCTTCTGCCTAGTATCCGGTCAACACGACCTACTAGGACTTCCCATGCATTGCCTAGTATCTAGTCTTCCTGACCTACTAGGACTTCCTGTTAAGCTTGCACACTTAGTACATATATCAAACCACAAGTATTTCCTAACTTTAACTATGGTTCATACATCAAAACTAAGGAGTGGAGCTCTCTACACCAACATATTTTATAATACTTCATCTGAGTCATCCCAAAACCTTAATTTGGTATTTTCATTTAATCCTATTTGATGCGGGTGTATGCAGATTTTCTCACCTATTTTTAACGCGAAAGAGCATCTAAGAGGCTCAGGGTTCTCTCCGGCTACAACAATAATAGAAAATGAATAGATGATGAGGAAAATAACACAGAGAACAGAGACACCAGGTTTAATGTGGTTCGGAATCCTAATTCCTACTCCACGGGGTGAGCTCTATAGTGAGCTACGGTGCCAAAGAACTTTTACTATAAAACTTCTCCTTCTTGGAAATATCTCCAGAGGTGGAGGAAACCCCTTACAACTTTAACAATATACAATACAGAGAGCTAGAGTATGAGCCACCCCAGCTTCCCCTCTATTTTCTTCTTCTTCCCTTAATCTCCTACTTCTCTGATGACAACGTCTCCCCCTTCTTGCCATGGAAATCCCAGTGATGGATGTCTCGTCCCAATCTTAAAAAGAGGAAGCCCCTTTAAGAAACATCAGAAGCTCCCCTTGAAAATGAAGAAGGCCCCCCTTTTATCCTCCTCATCTTTCCTTGACCCTAGTGTTGTAACGAACTGCCCTGATCACCGTTCACATGGAAGGCTCCCTTTTCCTAGAGAGTAATTCTATTAGGGAGATAAGGAATAGAAACTCCTCCGAATTTTCTATGGGGTCCTAGTTTGTTATATTATGTAACAAACTCTCGTAAACTACTACTTCGAGAAACATTCTACCCCCACTTTTCACCCTCTCTTCCCTCGCTGAATCTAATCTTCACTCTGTCCCCGCCTTAACCAGACCCTCCTCGTTCATTTGGACCAAGGTATATACCACCCATTTTACCTTGCCATGCTAATATCTAGACCCACTCTGACTATGAGACCCAATGCCTTCTGCTTTTCATGACTCCCCGAGTCAATCCTCGACTCACTTACCGAGTCGAATCTCTAACTTGTATCCCGGGTTGCTCCTCTGGTCTCTTCTTAATCCAAGAGCTTATCTTTCCGATCCTATATCTTCACCCTGTCGACCCAGTCGATCCCCTCTCGAGTCAGGTTCCACCAGTTAGTCAGTGTTTCATGCATGACCTTCTTCCTCTTAATCCCTAAATTAGGTCACAGCGGTATCATTAGATACCCCCTAAAAATAGTCAAACGAAGCATTGAGTTTGACTTTCCAAGTGGAAAACTTCACCCTATCTTCCTCCCTATCAATCTCACTAAATCTAAGCCACCGCCTTCATTCCCTTTATCATATCCGCATAGAGCGGCTTATTGGGCTCATGGGCCCCGCTTCCTTGCCTTCCAAGGAAAGTTTAAAATACGAAAACCCTGCCTAAACAATTTTCCCTGCAACCCCTTCAACTTCTCAGCTTTGACTCCTCTTGTTCTCTCTTCGGTGACTCCTGTTGACGATGACTCTTCACCTCTAACTCCCGTCACCTAGGAGTTCCCTTTCCTTCTCAAGTGTCTCTCCTGGACCCCAAGTGAGTTCATCCTCCCCAGCTTATCTTGTTTCCCTTTTCTTCAGCCCTAGTTGTCCTTCCCTTTCATGGTCATGGCCTTGAAAAGCCCTAAATTGATCCCCTGGTATGAGAAAACCATTACTCACCTAAATGCTCTGTAACGCCCGTAAAATTTCTAGCAATTTTACAAGAATTTCTGGCTTGATTATGATGGGCTTTATGTGGGCTTTTCAAAAATGAAAGAAAATAAGCCAAAAAGGATGCAAGGCCTAGGAATTGAACCCCAAACCTCTAGAGATAGCCAAACCCTATAGATGCATCTACTAACCAGAAGCCCAATGAGATGTTATTAGTAGAGGAATAGGGGAAATGATAGTTAAGGGTAAGGGAGGCTAAGGGACACTTCAAGAGAATAAATAGGGAATGAAGGGACAAGAGAAAAGCCACTTCTCCACTTCTCCCTCTTCTCTTCTTCTTCCTCACCAAAATCTATTCCTCTCCCTCTCCATTTTCATCCTTTGGCCGAACCCCATCCAAGCAAGGAGAAGGCTAGGTTTTGCTTCCTTTAGGTTATTTTTCCAACCAAAAAGAAACGCGAAGGATGTAAGTATCCCTCACCTGCATACGAGTAGCTTTCAGTTGATTGTTTTGTGTAGAAACCCCTATGATATGTTCGGCCAACATGGATTTTTGGTGTTTTATTGAAGTTCTATACCTTGTTTTACATGAAAATGATGATGTTAGGATGTAGAATGAATTAGGTTACAAGTTAACTCTAGGAACCTCTACGAACCATTCGGCCAACATGGATTTTTGGTGTTTTATTGAAGTTCTATATCTTGTTTTACATGCAAATGATGATGTTAGGATGTAGAATGAATTAGGTTAAAAGTTAACCCTAGGAACCTCTATGAACTATTCGGCCAACATATGTTTTTGGTGATTAGTTGAAGTTTTATTCCATATTTTGTATGCATATAATGATGTTAGTATGTTAGAGAGGTTAGGTTAAAAGACTAGCCCTAAAAACCTACATAGACCATTCGGCCACCCCCTTGTATTGATGTTCCAATGAAGTTTTAATCCATGTTTGTATGCATATGATGTTGTTAGTATGTTAGAGGGATTAGGTTAAAAGTCTAACCCTAAAAGCTCCTTGAACCATTCGGCCACCCCTTTTATTTTGATGATTCAATGAAGTTTTGTACCATGCTTTGTATGCATATGATGTTGTTAGTATGTTAATTGGATTAGGTTAAAAGTCTAACCCTAAAAGCCCCTTGAACCATTCGGCCACCCCTTTATTTTGATGATTCAATGAAGTTTTGTACCATGTTTTGTATGCATATGATGATGTTAGTATGTTAGATGGATTAGGTTAGAGGTTTAACCCTAAAATCCCCATGAACCATTCGGCCAACCATTGTCCTTTAACATGCTCTAGGTTAGGTTAACATGTGTTTTATGTTTGGGTGAATTCATGTTGACTTGTGATATTAAATGATGCTAGATGAAGATAACATGCTTTAGGTTAGTATTTACTTACTCTTGATGTTTATGCCTTATGTCATGCCCTATGTGTATGTGATATTTAAGACATGTTATGAAATGGAATACGATATGATTATGAAATGAAAAACGATATGTTCATGAAATAAATATGATATGATTATGAAATGAAGTATGATATGTTGATAAAATGAAAAATGATATGTTCACGAAGTGAAGTATGATGTGTTAGGAAATGAAGTATGCTATGTGTGCAAAATGAAATAAACTATGTTATAATAAAAGCATATAAGTATTTTACCTTCTGCATGGCTTGTACCAAGACCTTAACAAGGTCCAAAGGGATGGGCTCCTAAGATGCCCTAGGCCGACGGACTAAGATCGGGCCTAGGATGGGCTTCTATGTATGATTGCCCCTAGGTCGACGGACTAAGATCGGGCCTAGTACGGGATGGGCTCCAAGATGCCCTAGGTCGATGGAGTAAGACTCGGGCCTAGGATGGGCTTCTACGCTATGACGATTGCCCTAGGTCGACGGACTAAGATCGGGCCTAGTAACCTAGTAGGTTCGAGACTTGCTACCTCGGGTCTATTTAGGGATGCGCGCTATGATGATGAAGAAGTGGTACAATGCCGGGCTCAAATATGTTGAGATTATGTTTACGTACCTATAATATATGTTTTCAAAAGCATCCTGCATAGGTTACACGATTTGATTGCTATGTTCACATGCTATGTTGATATGTCATATATGTGTTGCATGTTATGTCATGTTTATGTTGCTATGTTACATATGTTGTATGTTATGTTTGATTAAGTCATATATTTACATGATATGCTGCTATGTTATAGATGATACATGTTATGCTGCTATCTTATGGATGATACATGTTATGTTTACTTATGTTACTTATGCTACATGTTAAGTTGCTTACGTCATGTATGTTACATGTTATGTTGCTTATATGTTATGAATGTTACATGCCATGATTAATGTCGATGTATGGTTTTTGTGAGTAGGACAGGATCTTACTAAGCCTATGTGCTTATAGTTTATCTTTCCCTCGTACTGCAGATAAGGGTAAGGGATGGATAAACTAAAGGGAGCAGTAGGAGGGGCCAAATGTGTGTGGTAGTGGCATGGTGGAGAAGATCTGTTATATCCTTATATATATGTTTCCCTATGATGATGATGTTTATGGATGTCCTTATTTATGTCCCCTTATGATGATGATGTTTATGGACTATGTTAAGAAGAAGTATCTATATATGTTATGATGCATGCCCTATGTTAAGAAGAAGTATCTATATATATTATGATGCATGTTCTATGTTAAGAAGAAGTATCTACATATGTCAATGCATGTTTATGTTTAAAAGAAAAGAAAAAAAAAATCTAAAGTCTTCCGCTGTAAGTAGTAAGAAGTGTATGTATGTACGGTCGCGTCACGCGCCGCCCTTCTGGACCCTTGGAAAAAGGGCGGCCGTGACATGCTCAAAGCCCTTTCTTTGCCAGGAAGAGTGAGTACATAGGTTCTTCCGTCAAATGTCGCTTTGTCGCCGCCTCTTTCAGACCACATAGACCCCCTCCCGATTACCACTATTTCTTCTCTAAAAAACTGATAAATGGTCTGCATCTACCTATTCCTCCCGTATACTTTACTATACTAGATTTTTACAAACTACCCATCAACCAACTAGCCTCAAATGCCTTTCGCATACTAACAGGGGTGGTCATAGTTTTTAGACACCTAGATCTCGCCCTATCCTCTTACTATTTCATTTCTTATTCCAGTTAAAGTCCTCCAAAGAGGGCATTTTCTACTTTGCCAGGCGACAGGATTGTCAATTTCTGGTGAATATTCCATTCTCCCACAAGGGCTGGGAGGATTCCTACTTTTTCGCCCAACTGGCTACCCCGCTACCCCATTCAGAGACCTGGAAAACCACTCTTCTAGACCTACCTCCATTTCAAGAGAGTAAGACTCAATGCGCCTTTCAGAAGATTTACCAGGTGCTGAGGGAGTGCCACTACGATTTGAATTAACCTGCTAAAGCCCCCTCTCTTAAGCCGTTATGGGTTATCTCCTTTCCCCTTGATCGACTCGGGTGTCATAGGTAGGGGTTGCTCTTATTTGAACATATTACATACCACATCTTTTACTATTGCTAACCATTGTTCTCACTATTTGGTATCGCAGATGGTATGATGCAAGATGCCAGGGTCACTATTTGGTATCGCAGACAGTATGATGCAAGATGCCAGGGTCAAAGGGGAGCAGATTGTGGCGGCCAAGAAGAAACCTTCCAAGAAGCGAACTAGGGAAAAATTCCCTATTATTCCTTCTTCTCCCCGCAAGAGGCTTTGCCCTCGTAGGGAGGATGCCCCAAGTTCCTCTACCCTTCCTGTATCTTCTTCCTTACACTCTTCTCCTTCTCCTCCTCCTCTAAAACTAAATAGGCATCGATGCCTAATCATCTCTGAGCCCCCAGAGGAGGAGGATGCTCCTTTAAACCCTACTCCCTCCCCTCAAGAAGAGCTTTCTCCTTCCCCTTCTCTTCCTTCATCCCCACCTCCACCTAGTAGGAGAATTGACTCTCCCACCTCTTCTCCTCCTCTACTTGATTGTACATACTTACCTTCTTCACATCCTCCTATTCCTACCATGGACTCTTCTTCTCCACACATATCTACAGAAGAGCCTTTTTTGATTGGGGGGATATCCCCCCCTCAAACCCTCCATCTACTTCCTTAGGATCCACTCATAGGATTCACATCACAGAGGAAGTACTGTTGAATTGAAAGCACGGTAGAGTGGGGGGTGAATAGCGAGCGTGAAACATTCTTCTCAACGTTAAAATAAGAGCAAGCATAGCAAAAAAATAAAAAAAACAAGTTTGTTTTTTTTACTTAGTTTATAACCCAACAGTTGTTACTCCAAAGCCTCGCGATCCTTGACCGCTTGTGAAGGGGAAATCCACTATAGAGTCTCCTCCTCATTGGAGGTTGGAGACAACGATCACAAAAAACCAAAACACGAGGATGAGACAACAAGCCTACCTCACCTCGTTATGATTAAAACCACAAATACAATAAATAAAAAACTTGGCACGTGCTGCATTATGGGCATTCGACATTAGAGAGCTTTGGCATTGTGGTAGCACTTTGAGAGTAAGAAGGATGATCTTTGGGTTGGAGTCCTCTCCTCCTTTTATAGATTTGTGCCTTGGAATAAGTCTAGATGCAGATCCTCAACTTTTGGAACTTATCGTGAGGTGGCACCTTATCTTATTGTGAAGTGGCCGCGTCAAATATTATCCTAATTGACTTAGTGCAAAAGGCTGATTCGTCGCCATCAGTTGACTGATGCCCTTCATCAGTCGACTGATGTGCAGCAGTCGACTGCCAATGGCCAACAGTCGACTGCCAACCTAGCCACTTCCTTGCTATAAGAGGTTAGCACGGAAAATGGTAAATATGACGGTTCCTTACCATCCGATCTCGACCTAGACCTTCCACTGGAAGTCTTAGTCGGATCGCCGCTTACGATCGTCCCCATACGGAGGACACGACCTTACCATCTCTCTTCGCACTCGTGCTTATCTCTGGTCCTTTATGACTTGTTGCTTTGCTTCCAGTCTTCCACTTAGGTTCTTTGACTCCCATGAAGTTCTCCTGGTGTCGCCCGACCATCACGGTTTCCCGACTCGGGATTCTCTGGGTGTCACTGACCTTCGGCTTAGCTTAATCATTTCCTACACACTTAATTCAGCTCATGAAATAACAATATGACCTTAATTTTGAATCTTTGCCATAATCAAAACCTAGGTTCGATTATCTGGTGCTCCCCCTTTTTGATCTATGGCAAACCAATACAAAGTTAAGAGAAAAATTAAAGCATAAAATAAGTAGAGTAAATGATCAACGCCCTTTCAAAAACTCCCCCTTAACCCTAGGTGAGTTTTGAAAGAGATACCTTGAATTTTTAAAAATTAAATTTTCATTACTCCCCCTTAACTTTCGCTCTTCACTCCCTTTTGTCATAAATCAAAAAAGGTGTCGGGGTTTTTATATAAAATAGGGGTTTAAAAACAATATGTGTCTAGAATTATTAAAGATAAATTAACTATGAGCCCAAGCTTGCATCTAGCAGTAGTTAGATAGATTGGTTCGAGGTGTGTCCCTCTGCATTAATAATCTAAAGGTTTGTAATATAACTCTTAGGGTTAGTTTTCTCTTCCCCTTAGTCAAATATATGAAGTATAAGAGATGTAGGGGCGCTAAACTTTGGCCTAGAGAATTGTAAATATTCATTAAGTACAATAGTTGAATAGTTGAGAAAATAGATAGCATTTTGAAAAGGTTATGTTAAGTATATTTCAATTATCCTTAACATCTCACCCATTCTATGTGTCTCAGAATATGTTCACCTTATATATTTTGTGAGATGATTTGAACTTGATTAAAGATAGTTAACCTTGGATTAGATTCGGATTTAACCTTTAGATCGTTAAGTAACTTTTCAAGAAACTGGCTTCCAGGTCATGGCGAGGCACAAGGGCCTTCTTTGATTGGAACAACGACCAATTCTTTAGACAAAGCCAAATTCATGAAAATATCACTTAAGTCACTTAGGGTTACTTCTTGGTCTAACTATTTTATGATACGATGAGGTAGCTTCAGCTAGTTCAACTCAAGCAAGTGCACCAAGCTAGATATGCCTTATCTAGCTCGAATACACAAGACGTTGTTTCCCTAATGTACTATCATCTCGCCGCATCCTGATACTATGTTATCAAGGTTGACTAACTATTGGTCCTATCTAGCTACTCTAATAACTAATCATGCAATGATTTCACTAAGAAAGTGGGTAAACTATTTTAGTGTTAGCTCCCCCTGGACCATTGAACTAATATGGTCTATCCACAAAGTGGACATGATCCTGGGGAATCCAAAACTTATTGGTCCTTATATGTGAGTTCAATAAAACCTTTGGGACCCATGCTTGGACTCGTTGATGACTATGATTTACAATAGACATATAAGATCTATTCGTAGTCCTTATCCTAAAAACGAGTCCGACTTTGTTGTACACTGCTCTTTGAGTTCCAAGTAGTCGATTAAGATTCTTGGATCCCAACGTGAACCTTTCTAACCTAGCCTCGACCTCTTGAACTCGTCCTTTCAAGAGAGAATTCTCCCCCTCAAGTTTTTCAACTTGAGTTGAGTTTCCCTGTTGAACTTGACTAGTTGAAGAGGTTAGAGTAGCCTCTTGCTTAAGGATTTCAACCTCCTCAAGTAACGACTCAACTCTATGTAGGGAAAATTCGGATCATGACATTCATAATATCGCGGGCAAATACTTCGCACAACCACAGCGAAAAAAAAAATAAATCGGATCCCAGTAAAAAATAAACCGGATCATCAGTAAAAGTAATGAAGTACTGATAGCCTCCTCTAGCTGCTACATTGAAAGACCCACATACATCAGTATGTATGAGTTCTAACAAATTAGTAGCTCGTTCGCCATGTCCACTAAATGGAGTCTTGGTCATCTTGCCTAGAAGACAAGATTCACATGTCTCATATGATTCAAAATCAAATGAGTCCAGTAATCCATCCTTATGGAGATGGGATATGCGACTCTCATTTACGTGACCCAGGTGACAATGCTAGAGATATGTTTAGTTCAGATTATTAGATTTGAACCGTTTGATATTTATGTTATAGACTGTGGTTTCAAGATCTAGAAGATAGAGACCATTCACAAGGTGTGCACTACAAAAAAAACATATCATGTAAATAAACGGAACAACACTTGTCCTTTATTACAAATGAGAACCCTTTCTTGTCTAAATAAAAAATGGAGATAATATTTTTCGTCAAGGCAGACACATAACAACATTCTTCTAGTTCTAAGATAAACCTAGTAGGCAAAGATAAGGAGTATGTCCCTACAACGATGGCGACAACTTTTGCTCCATTGCCTACCCATAGGTCCACTTCATCCTTTGTCAATGATCTAGTCTTTCGAAGGCCCTTTACATTAGTACAAATGTGAGAAGCACAACAGATATCTAATACCCAAAAAGATGAGATAGATAAATTGACTTCTATAACATATATACCTGAGGCAGAAGTCTCACTTCTCTTCTTTTTCACCTCTTCTAGGTATAGCTTGCAGTTTTTCTTCCAATGCCCGGTCTCACCGCAGTGGAAGCATTCCCCTTCCTTAGACACCCCTCCTTTAGGTTTCAATGCATTTGCCTTGCCTTTGCCTTTGGCTTGGGTCTTACCCTTACCTTTAGGCTTCTGCTTGCCTTTGCCTTTGCCTTTATTCACCATCAAAATGGTACTAGGCTTTGCCTTCTTAAGGTTGAGTTCAGCAGCTCGTAACATGCTCAACAACTCAGGTAAAGGCTTATCAATTTCATTCATGTTGTGGTTCATGACAAATGACTGTAGCCTTCTTGAAGTGACTGAAGAACAAGGTCAGTGGCCAGCTCTTGCCCCAATGAGAATTCCAATCTCTGTAGGTTCTCAACGTACCCAATCATCTTGAGTACATGAGTGCCTACGGGAGTTTCTACTTGCATTTAGCATTGAAACAAGGCCTTTGATACTTCGTATCTCTCGTGCCTTGCTTGTCCCTGATATAGTTGTTTCAGATGCTCCACCATACCATAGGCATCCATGTTCTCATGTTGCTTTTGAAGCTCAGAGGTCATGGTTCAAGCATAAGGCATGACACATCCAATGCATCATCTTGATGCTTCTTATAAGCATCCTTGTCAGCACGAGTGGTCGTAGGGGCGGATGGTTCAGGAATGGACTGCTCTAGGATGTATAATTCACGTTCTTGCTTGAGGACTATCCTCAAGTTCCTATATCAGTCCAACAAATTAGGTCCAGTGAGCATCTCCTTATCAAGGACAGATCACAGAGAGAGTGTGTTCGACGTATTTGATGTCATGGTGATCTACAATACAAAAATGCAGAAATGTATCATATTTTAATCATTTAATTAGGCCTTTTAAATAAATGATTCTCCCACTGGTGACAAAGTGGGACAAGATCCATATTATACCGCATCTTGAGTTAGCTTTGGTAATCACCCAAGATTCATATAAGTTAGGTAGGTAACTTGTACCAATTACATCTAATGTAACTATTGTATAACTAAATGAACAACCTTATTTGTTCATTATGCCCATCATATGAGATATCTTTCTAAATTATCACTCATCTTGAGTTAGATTTGGCTAATCGCCCAAGATTTGTATAATGCAGGTAGATGTCCCGTATAAGCTATGCCTCTAAGTTCATCAATCTAATTGAGAGAGCTTAGTTAAGTCAAATCCAAAGTTTAATAGGCGGATATCATAATTGTCCTGTCGTACTTTACTAAGGTAAATCGAGTCACTTTGCTTTGGCAAATGCGCTACAATTGAACAAGGTAATAGTAAGTATTAAACTTTGGTAGGCATAAAATAAGTAACCTAATTTTTGTGACAACTAACTATGCATGAATCAAATATACAAGCATCACATGTATCACATACACACATAGCAAATAATCTTAAACGTGACATGGTTATGGCCTGAATCTACGATCTCCTCAAGCCAATGAGAAGAGAAAATGGTTAACCTAGGGATGACATCTTCTCTAAGTGCTTCATTCGGTCATCCTGTGTTGTCGGCATCCTCCTTGTAACTTCAACCTTCAATAGACTTTTCATTTCTTTATTTTGTACATTACAAAATAAGAACACTCGAGTTACATTCGAGTCTAAGTCTATTTTATAATCAGAAAAATAGAGATGAAGACATGACACGCAGGTCGTATTATGAATTACAACAAGCACATACAACACACAACCACAATCACATTGGGTCCTAGGCCATAACCATGCACCATGCTTCATATCATTCATAATGATATAATTTTATAAAATTTATTATGAATACACACACGAATTTTAAGCCGCTTTGCCGATAAGCCACAACACCATGGCGACCCCGCTAGTCGATTAACGGGTGGGGTCAAGGGGCAACGCCCCTTGTGGGGGCCTCAGGGGGCAGCACCCCCAAAGAAAAATTTTATTTTCAACTCAACTCCTTGAATCGAGTTGCTACCCTTTGTCCATCAATATGAACCCAAGACCCTCGTTTCCGGAGCGTCCCATGTCCAACATGGTTGGGTCATGCCAATTGGCACAACCTTTTTGGGGTGAGCAAAGGCTCCCATGGCTAGGTCGTGTTTTTCAACACGACCGTGGGTCGCTCTTTTTGCCAGGCCGTGCTGAAAACATGACCGTGTTTTCCAACATGTCTTGGCCGTGTTCAACACTGTTTTTTCCCCTTATCAACATTCCAAGCTTAAAATCATGGACCCATAATTCACATGTTTTATATCTAATAGAAAACACGAAAATATAAATTTATATCACATATAAATCATCATAATGAAATATATGTTTTGCTAGTGGCTCTGATACCACTGTAGGGAAAATCCTGATCATGACATTCATAATATCGCGGGCGAATACTTCGCACAACTACAGTGGAAATAAAAATAAACCGGATCCCTCTAGAGATCCATGCAAAACATATAAATCATTTTCTTGAATCTAGATCTTATTTAGAAGAAAATATACCTTCGATGCGAGCCCTTCGCAATCCTGCTAATCCAAATGCAGTTGGATCTCAATACGATAAGGACAATCATATCTCTAAGGTATCCACATGAACCGTATCTTGGAGATGGAGATAACACCCTTGGTTATGCTAGCAACCAAAACCAAGGCTCTCCACAAAAGAGGAAGAATGGCAAATTGGGATGCAAGGCACAAATGAGATACTTAGTTAAAATGAGATCACATTACCTCATGAGATGCAACCTTCATCCACTTAAGGAGATTTCTCAAATCCCCTCTATTATGCATTATTTCACATTTTCATGCATTAACTCATTTGCATGAAAATGTTGAGTGGCTTCCCAAATTCCATGCTCATGAATTAATCCATATTCATGAATTAATCCATTTGCAAGTATTAATTCATTTTCATGCAAACTTGAAAAAACTTCTCAAATTCCATGTGCATGAATTAATCCATTTTGCATGCAACGTTTGGGAATAATTCTCATTTCATGCATTAATCCCTTTGCATGCAACATTAAGCATTAAATTCCATTTCATGCATTAATCCATTTGCATGCAATAACTCCCATTTGCATGCATGATTAATCATCATTAATCATGCTAACCTTCTTCAATTGGTTTCACTTGAGTCTGACTTAAGTTAAACCAATTTGAGTCTAACTCAAGTTTGGCCAAGCAATGAGTCTAACTCATTCTAGTCCATTCAATTAACTAATGATTCATTTAGTCAAACTAAGATGAACACTTCTCCAAGATATGTTCTTTGTGTGTGACCCTATAGGCTCTCATAGTGTTGGTAATGTATCTAAAACCATTTTAGATACATAAGCAATGAGCGACATCTAGCAATACATCATTGCTACCCAAGCTACAAGAAAGTCGAGATCCGATAACTTTTCCGTGGCTATTATCATGTATGACAGTGTCTTTCTATCCTTGATATCTTAGATCGATCAATGAGGCATATACCGTGTCATCCCCTTATCGATCTTTATGTTTCTTGATCCCCAAGTAGACTCACTCAAACAAATGAACTCAATATCTCATATTGACTCATTTGAGCATGGTCATGCATTTCGTGGTTATACTCTATCAAGAGGCCAAAGATATCACTCCCGTCATATGGGAGGGATAGATCCCATCTACATCACTCATATCCCTCCGGATAATTCGTTACATACCCAACAATTGCCATTATAGTGTACCCTGTTACGGGTGACGTTAGACGATACCAAAGTACATAACTCCTTGTGTTGGGAACCGTAGTGACTTCAGGTTTAAGGACTATTCATACTAATAGTCACATGAGAAAGTATATGACACTCATATAACGATCCATGACACTTTCTCATGGCGGGTCAATTCAGTACATATATTCTTCAATATATATACCCATGTGTCAATGTGATATCACATATTCATGACTTGTGAGATCAAGTCATCCATTGACCTACATGCTAGACTCAATGTATCAATATATCCCTTTGTCTATTAATACAAAACTTGACTAGGAATATTTAAGTATAATGTTCTCTACAACTTCTCATAATCAATTCTACCAATTGATATACTGTAGATTAGAACCTACTATTCAAGGGCATTATTATATTTATTTGGCTGACATACGCATAAAGTAAATATAATAATCAATCTTTGCCTATTATTAATGAAATATGATACATATGATCCCTAATCAATCATATCATGATTGACACTAGGGGCTGACACTAACAATCTCCCACTAGCACTAATGTCAATCACAGTAATCTCTAAGACCCAGTGACCTAGTATGACCATCATGCTTTCTCTGTGCCAAAGCCTTGGTCAAGGGATCCACAATGTTAGCATTAGTATCTACTCTGCATATCCGCACATCTCCTCTATCAATGATCTCTCGAATGATATGATACCATTGTAGTATATGTTTGGAACGCTGGTGAGAACGAGGTTCCTTAGCCTGTGCTATAGCCCTGTTGTTGTCACAATAAAGCTCTATAGGGCTCATGATTCTAGGAACTACACCAAGCTCAGAAACAAACTTTCTGATCCAAATAGCCTCCTTTACTGCATCAGAAGCAGCAATATACTCGGCCTCTGCAGTAGAATCCGCGACTGTGTCTTGCTTTGAACTCTTCCAGCTCACATCACCACCATTTAAACAAAAGACATACCCTGTTTGCGATCTGTAATTGTTCTTGTCTGTTTGGAAGCTAGCATCGTTGTAACCCTTTACAGTGAGCTCCTCATTGCCTCCAAATATCAAGAAATATTCTTTAGTTCTTCTCAAGTACTTAAGAATATTCTTGACGGCTATCCAGTGACTATCACCTGGATCTGACTGGTACATACTCGTCAAGCTTAAAGCATATGAGACATCAGGACGAGTGCATAGCATGACGTACATAATAGACCCTATAGCAGATGCATAAGGGATTTGATCCATGCGTTCCCTTTCTTCCTTAGAAGAAGGGCATTGAGCCGTTGAAAGGTTCACACCATGTGACATTGGCAAAAATCCTTTCTTGGAGTTCTGCATGGCAAAATGTTTAAGAACCTTGTCAATGTATGCACTCTGACTTAGGTCAAGCAATCTCTTAGATCTATCTCTATAGATCTTAATGCCTAAAATGTAGGCTGCTTCACCTAAGTCCTTCATTGAGAAACAATTCCCAAGCCAAGTCTTCACAGACTACAACATAGGGATGTTGTTTCCCATGAGAAGTATGTCATCAACATACAAGCTAAGAAAAATAACTATGCTCCCACTAACCCTCTTGTAGACACAAGGTTCATCTTCATTCTTGATGAAACCAAACTGTTTGATCGCATCATCGAATCGAAAATTCCAGCTTTTAGATGCTTGCTTTAAACCATAAATGAACCTTTGCAGCTTGTATACTTTGTCGACATGCTTTGAATCTACAAAACCCTCAGGTTGTGTCATGTACACATCCTCGAGGAGGTTTCCATTCAGAAATATAGTTTTGACATCCATTTGCCAGATCTCATAATCGTGATAAGCTACAATAGCAAGCATGATCCGAATGGACTTAAGCATCGCAATTGGTGAAAAAGTTTCATCATAGTCAATACCATGAATCTGTTTGAAACCTTTAGCTACCAATCGCCCTTTATAGGTATGCATGAGACCATCCATGTCATTCTTTCTCTTAAAGACCCACTTACATCCAATGGGTTTGACCCCTTCAGGTGGATCAACCAAAGTCCATACTTGGTTAGTGTACATGGATTCCATTTCGGATCTCATGGCTTCTAGCCATTTCTCAGAATCTGGGCTCATCACATCTTCCTGATAGGATGTAGGCTCATTCAACTCAACAAGCATAACGTCATCATTGTCAGATAAGAGAAATGAATATCTCATAGGGTGACGACGTATCCTATTAGACCTACGAAGAGGTTGGTCTACTTGAATAGGTTGTTGCTCCACAACTTCTTGTGCAATAATGTCATGATCCACAACACTTTGTGGTGCCCGTTCAATTTCCATCTCAGTGCTATCTTTCTCTTGAATTTCTTCAAGATGTATTTTACTCCCACTAGTTCTTCTAGAGATGAACTCTCTTTCTAAAAATACTCCATTTCTAGCGACAAACACTTTACCTTGTGTGGGATTATAGAAGTAATATCCTTTCATTTCCTTAGGATATCCTACAAAGTAGTACTTGTCTGATTTGGGGCCTAGTTTGTCAGAGACTTGATGTTGAACATAAGCCTCACAACCCCAAATCTTCATAAAAGATATCTTGGGACTCTTCCCAGTCCATATCGCATATGGTGTCTTTATGATTGCCTTAGATGGGATGCAATTAAGTGTGAAAGTAGCCGTCTCTAAAGCGTATCCCCAGAAGAAAGAAGGAAGATTTGTGTGACTCATCATTGATCGTACCATATCTAATAATGTACGATTTCTCCTTTCTAATACACCATTCCACTGTAGTGTTCCAGGTGGAGTGAGTTGAGATCTAATCCCAAACTCAATGAGATAGTCACGAAAAGCTTGACTAAGGTATTCCTCACCTCGATCTAATCGAAGCACTTTAATACTCTTACCAAGTTGGTTTTGTACTTCATTCTTGAATTCTTTGAACTTTTCAAAGGATTCAGATTTGTGTCTCATAAGATACACATATTCATATCTACTAAAATTATCAGTAAAAGTAATGAAGTACTGATAGCCTCCTCTAGCTGCTACATTGAAAGGCCCACATACATCAGTATGTATGAGTTCTAACAAATCAGTAGCTCGTTCGCCATGTCCACTAAATGGAGTCTTGGTCATCTTGCCTAGAAGACAAGATTCGCATGTCTTATATGATTCAAAATCAAATGAGTCCAGTAATCCATCCTTATGAAGCTGAGATATATGACTCTCATTTACGTGACCCAGGCGACAATGCCAGAGATATGTTTGGTTCAGATCATTAGATTTGAACCGTTTGGTATTTATGTTATAGACTGAGGTTTCAAGATCTAGAAGATAGAGACCATTCACAAGGTGTGCACTACAAAAAAACATATCATATAAATAAACGGAACAACACTTGTTCTTTATTACAAATGACAACCCTTTCTTGTCTAAACAAGAAACAGTGATAATGTTTTTCGTCAAGGTAGACATATAACAACATTCTTCTAGTTCTAAGATACACCCAGTAGGCAAAGATAAGGAGTATGTCCCTACAGCGATGGCGGCAACTTTTACTCCATTGCCTACCCGTAGGTCCACTTCGCTCTTTGTCAATGATCTAGTCTTTCGAAGGTCTTGTACATTGGTACAAATGTGAGAAGCACAGCCGGTATCTAATACCCAAGAAGAGGAGATAGATAAATTGACTTCTATAACATATATACCTGAGGTAGAAGTCTCACTTCTCTTCTTTTTCACCTCTTCCAGGTATAGCTTGTAGTTTCTCTTCCAATGCCCGGTCTCACCGCAGTGGAAGCATTCCCCTTCCTTAGACACCCCTCCTTTGGGTTTCAATGCATTTGCCTTGCCTTTGCCTTTGGCTTGGGTCTTACCCTTACCTTTAGGCTCCTACTTGCCTTTGCCTTTGCCTTTATTCACCATCAAAATGGTACCAGGCTTTGCCTTCTTAAGGTTGAGTTCAGTAGCTCGTAACATGCTCAACAACTCAAGTAAAGGCTTGTCAATTTCATTCATGTTGTAGTTCTTGAAAAATTTATTATAGCCTTCTGGCAGTGACTGAAGAACAAGGTCAGTGGCCAACTCTTACCCTAATGGGAATCTCAATCTTTGTAGGTTCTCAACGTACCCAATCATCTTGAGTACATGAGTGCCTTCGGGAGTTTCTTCTTGCATTTTGCATTGAAACAAGGCCTTTGATACTTCGTATCTCTCGTGCCTGTTAGTAATATATGAGAGGTGTCCTAAGGCAATCGCTTTATGTTTGAACTATTCATATGATAAATGAAGATTCACTATTTGAGTATACATGTTTGCATGTATTTGATTAGATCTTAAACTCATTACTGAATGCCCATAATATGATTCACAGCATGAGAGAATTTGTGATTGGATCACTAGTGAGTATCTCTACATGTGTAATTGTGATGTATTCGAATTATCCCTAATCGATGAATTGACGGATTTGGACATCATCAATTCTGTTGAGACTAGCACGAGATATACTCCTTGGTGTATCTAAGTAGCTGATTCTCATTGGCAGGAGACATTGTGATGTTCGGAGTTAATCATGGATGCTAGTTATGGTAACTAGTTCATTGGAGTGACCAGCTGTAAGATTTCATATGGTTCTCTGCATATATGGATATGTCAATGAAGTTCTTACTGCAGCTTAAGTGTGATGTTCCTTTGACTTGCGGTATTCAAGTCATCTTGGTCATGAAGACTTATGCTTTGACATCTTAAGCAAGCATCTCTGAGGAAATATGGACCTGGGATGATTGGGTATAAGTCGAAGTGATCGAAGGTGTTTGAATAGCCTATAAAGGATTCACCACTCCTTACGAGAAGATGTATACCCATGGCCTCTCGTCGGATTGTTACTAAAGTTTTTGGCCAAAACATTACATGTTTAGAGTAAGGTACTCTTGGATACATGTGCAGTAACTAGAATCTGTAGGACGAGGAATTGATACTTGGGCTAGGTGTGACGTAGTCAGCCTAGTGGGGGCTGACACTATAGACCATGTCCTAAACCAAGTGGGTATAAGATGCGTGAAGGGAACGGGGCACGATTCATTGTAGCTGCTGAAAGGTTTCAGAAATGGTTCTGGATCAACCGTTGCTTTTTCGGTTAATTTGGGATCATGATGTACTACTAGGTGCCACTCATGATCATTCTATAATTAATGGTTAATTATAGACGACCAACATAAACTGAGAACCTATTTGGTCACACACATAACGAGCGTAATTCTAAGGATTTAAAATGAGCTTGAGAATGAGATTCTCATATCGAGAGAAACTAAGTTTGGTTGGACCAAACAAGGAGCGAGGATGAAATTGTTTCAGTCGCAATGGAAGCATGGATGGGCTGAGTCTTATGAAGACATGATGGATGAACCAAATTGGTTTGGTTCTAATCCAATGGTGGAGAATAAACCAAAGCGGTTTGGTTTGTTTTAAACGAATGAACCAAAGTTGGTTCGGTTCGTTTTAACTTAAAATAGACTAACTTGGTTCATTTTATTTTAACTTAAGTTATTGGAGGGGGGTTAACGGGTTTTGGTTATGAACCAATAACTCTAAGGAGAAGTTTTCTTGATGGTTAAGAAACACGGGCTCTATAAAAATGCGGTTAGGTTTTTGGAGAGCCCTAAGTTTTTTTTTTGGAAATAAAATTCTCCTCTCCTCTCCCCCTCTTCTCCTTGCCGCCGCCCAAGCAGTCCACGCTGCCAGCCATTGTGCCACCGTCCACCTAGCTGTCGGTGTCCAAGTTGTTGCCGGTCATCCTCCGGCGACATCTCTTGGCTCCGGTGACCAAGGTGCAGCCGACCTTCCTCCTTTGGGCCGGCGCAACTCCTCCACCAAGCTGTCCAGTTTTCTGGACAGCTTGTTTCCTTTCGTGTCGAAGCATCGTTTGGACGACGTTTGGAGCTTCGATAGCGGCTACCTTGCCAGGGATTTGATCTCCGGTAATCCTCAAAGGTGGAGGACCAAGGATTCGTCAATCGGTTGATGAATACCTCTCCGGAGAAGCGAGTTTTGGGGACTCATTTTCGAATCCGAATTTTGATTCGGATTGTGATCTTCTCTCGATCACATCGTCTTCGACACGAGGCAAGTGACTCCTACGAAGACGAGACTTATAGCTTGGTAAATCTATCTTGACGGTACTCGGCATGGATACAGATAGAGGCGATTCTAGCGAGAGTCGCTCCGGTTGATACCATTCCCGCTGCACGTGATACGTCAAGTATAACTAGCATAATTTCTTTTTATTGAAAAATTTGAAACAACGATTATGTCTACACATGTTGTACTATGCATGCGTGTGATATGTGTGTTGTAATAAATTAGATTTATTACTTTTTAATTCTTCTGCTGTGCACCTGTTTACTAAACATACTCGAACACACACACGCCGTGGTGCCGAAAACCCAACAGTGCCTAGCTTGTCCCTGATATAGTTGTTTCATATGCTCAACTATACCATAGGCATCCATGTTCTTATGTTGCTTTTGAAGCTCAGAGGTCATGGTTCAAGCATAAGGCATGACACATCCAATGTGTTATCTTGATGCTTCTTATAAGCATCCTTGTCAGCACGAGTGGTCGTAGGGGCGGGTGGTTCAGGAATGGACTACTCTAGGATGTATAGTTTGTGTTCTTGCTTGAGGACTATCCTCAAGTTCCTGTACCAGTCCAAGAAATTAGCTCTAGTGAGCTTGTCCTTATCAAGGACAGATCACAAAGAGTGTGTGTTCGACGTATTTGATGTCATGGTGATCTACAATACAGAAATGCAAAAATATATCATATTTTAATAATTTAATTAGGCCTTTTAACTAAATGATTCTCCCACTAGTCACAAAGTAGGACAAGATCCATATTATACCGCATCTTGAGTTAGCTTTGGCTAATCGCCCAAGATTCGTATAAGTTAGGTAGGTAACTTGTACCAATTACATCTAATGTAACTCTTGTATAACTAAATGAACAACATTATTTATTCATTGTGCCCATCTCATGAGATATCTTTCTAAATTACCACTCATCTTGAGTTAGCTTTGGCTAATCACCCAAGATTTGTATAATGTAGGTTGATGTCCCGTATGAGCTATGCCTCTAAGTTCATCAATCTAATTGAGAGAGCTTAGTTAAGTCAAATCCAAAGTTTAATAGGCGGACATCACAATTGTCCTGTCGTACTTTATCGAGGTAAATCGAGTCACTTTGCTTTGGCAAATGCACTACGATTGAACAAGATAATAGTAAATATTAAACTTTGGTAGGCATAAAATAATTAAGTGACCTAATTTTTGTGACAACTAACTATGCATGCATTAAATATACAAGCATCACATGTATCACATACACACATAGCAAATAATCTTAAATGTGACATGGTTATGGTCCGAATCTACGATCTTCTCAAGCTAATGAGAAGAGCAAATGGTTAACCTAGGGATGACATCTTCTCTAAGTGCTTCCTTCGGTCATCCTGTGTTGTCGGCATCCTCCTTGTAACTTCAACCTTCAATGGACTTTTCATTTCTTTATTTTGTACATTACAAAATAAGAACACTCAAGTTACATTCGAGTCTAAGTCTATTTTACAACCAGAAAAATAGAGATGAAGACACGACACACAAGTCGTATTATGAATTACAACATGCACATACAACACACAACCACAATCACATTGGGTCCTAGGCCATAACCATGCACCATGCTTCATATCATTCATAATGATATAATTTTATAAAATTTATTATGAATACACACATGAATTTTAAGCCGCTTCGCCGATAAGCCGCAATGCCACGGCGGTCCTGCTAGCCGATTAGCGGGCGGGGGTCAAGGGGCAGCGCCCCTTGTGTGGGCCTCAGGGGGCAGCACCCCCAAAGCAAAATTTTATTTTCAACTCAACTCCTTAAATTGAGTTGCTACCCTTTGTCCATCAATACGAACCCAAGACCCTCATTTCCGGAGCATCCCGTGTCCAACACGGTTGGGTCATGCCAATTGGCACGACCATTTTGGGATGAGCAGAGGCTCCCACGACCAGGCTGTGTTTTTCAACACGACCATGGGTCACTCTTTTTGCCAGGCCGTGCTGAAAACACGACCGTGTTTTCCAACATGGCTTGGCCATGTTCAACACTGTTTTTGCCCCTTATCAACATTCCAAGCTTAAAATCGTGTACCTATAATTCACATGTTTTATATCTCATATAAAACACAAAAATCTAAATTTATATCACATATAAATCATCATAACGAAATATATGTTTTGCAAGTAGCTCTGATACCACTATAGGAAAAATTCGGATCATGACATTCATAATATCGCGGGCGAATACTTCGCACAACATCAGTGGAAATAAAAATAAACCGGATCCCTCCAGAGATCCATTTAAAACATATAAATTATTTTCTTTAATCTAGATCTTATCTAGAAGAAAATATACCTTCGATGCGAGTCCTTCGCAATCCTGCTAATCCAAACGCAGTCAGATCTCAATACGGTAAGGACAATCATATCTCTAAGGTATCCACACGAACCGTATCTTGGAGATGGAGATAACACCTTTGGTTGTGCTAGCAACCAAAAACAAGGCTCTCCACAAAAGAGGAAGAAGGGCAAATTGGGATGCAAGGCACAAATGAGATACTTAGTTAAAATGAGATCACACTACCTCATGAGATGCAACCTTCATCCACTTAAGGAGATTTCTCAAATCCCCTCTATTATGCATTATTTCACATTTTCATGCATTAACTCATTAGCATGAAAACGTTGAGTGGCTTCCCAAATTACATGCTCATGAATTAATCCATATGCATGAATTAATCCATTTGCATGTATTAATTCATTTGCATTCAAACTTGAAAAAACATCTCAAATTCCATGTGCATGAATTAATCCATTTTGCATGCAACGTTTGGGAATAATTCTCATTTCATGCATTAATCCATTTGCATGCAACAACTCCCATTTGCATGGATGATTAATCATCATTAATCATGCTAACCTTCTTCAAATGGTTTCACTTGAGTCTGACTCAAGTTAAACCAATTTGAGTCCAACTCAAGTTTGGCCAAGCAATGAGTCTAACTCATTCTAGTCCATTTAATTAACTAATGATTCATTTAGTCAAACTAAGATGAACACTTATCCAAGATATTCTCTTTGTGTGTGACCCTATAGTCTCTCATAGCGTTTGTAATGTATCTAAAATCATTTTAGATACATAAGCAATGAGCATCATCTAGCAATACATCATTGCTACCCAAGCTATAAGAAAGTCGAGATCTGACAACCTTTCCGTAGCTATTATTATGTATAATGATGTCTTTCTATCCTTGATATCTTAGATCGATCAATGAGGCATAGACCGTGTCATCCCCTTATTGATCTTTATGTTTTTTGATCCCCAAGTAGACTCACTCAAACAAATGAACTCAATATCTCATATTGACTCATTTGAGCATGACCATGCATTTCGTGGTCATACTCTATCAAGAGGCCAAAGATATCACTCCCATCATATGGGAGGGATAGATCTCATCTACATCACTCACATCCCTCCGCATAATTTGTTACATACCCAACAATCGCCATTATAGTGCACCCTGTTATGGGTGACGTTAGATGATACCAAAGTACATAACTCATTATGTTGGGAACCATAGTGACTTCAGATCTAAGGACTATTCATACCAATAGTCACAAGAGAAAGTATATGACACTCATATAATGATCCATGGTATTTTCTCATGGCGGGTCAATTCAGTACATATATTCTCCAATATATATACCCATGTGTTAATGTGATATCACATATCCATGACTTGTGGATCAAGTCATCCATTGACCTACATGTGATGCATGCGAATGCGACCTCAAATCTCGCGACGGAGGCCGTCGAGGACTCGAAGCATGAGCTCGCGCTCAAAGCCCACAAGTGCACGAATGTCGTCAAGTAATAAAAGATTATCGATCCCACAGGGACTGAAATTCAAATATCGATTTGTTCAATGGGTGAAATTGTTCAGAAGTAAAATCTAAAAGGTTTCGATTTGCGAGGATTGTCGATGGACTAAACTCTAACACGGTGTCACACGGAGGAAGAAAGGAGTGTGCCGAGATCTTTAAAAGAGATTCTAGGACTTCAGTTTCGCTTGTGTGTCGCAAAACATACTATCAACTGGGCGTTGTTTAAACGTCTAGCTATGGTTTTGTTGAAGGGACATCATACACTCTCCCGATGAGCCAACACATCTATCGAGAGCTATCTCTGCCTTACAAGGATGGATTAGATGGTACAAGAATGCTAAATCAATCCCTGCGATGAACCATTTCCAGTTCCATCGCATCCTTCTACCCACGGTTATAGGAGATCAGGTTTACCCCTACGTTCCTTGTATAAATCCCCTAAATCTTAGATATGAGGGTTGTCACCCCTCGTATCGCCTAAGCACAGCAGGTAGAAAACCAAATACACATAGATATTGGTATAGACAATTTCCAATTGCAAATTCAAACTCAAAAATAGAATTCAATTTGATGCAACATGTCATGCATACACAAGCTACTCCCTAATCCTAGAATCGAAGGAACTACTCAATATATAGAAGAGGCGAATCACAAGGCATGTTCATGTTTGAATATATCAGAAATAAAATGAAAGAACAAGAGGTTACAATGTCGATGTGGCCTTCTCTCCGACATTGAAGTGCAAAACTTGGATCTCCGGTGGCATTCTTCCTCCCTATTGCGAGTTCTCGAAGCTTTTTAGGGCTTCGGTGTGCCATCCCAGCCATCGTGCCTCCTCCCTAGGGTTTGAGAGCCCTAGGGCAGCTCCCTCGTCATCCCTGGGGTTTGGGGCGGAACTTCCTTTATATAGGCATCATGCCAGATCTCTACGAAACTTGGAAAATAACTGACTCACATCAGAATCGCGTAGCACCACACGACCGTATGTTTCCACATAGCCAGGCCATGTGTGGCGCTGGGGTGGCCGATTTTGCCCCTTGGACACAGCCGTGTGTAGCCACACGCCCTGGCCGTGTCCTCGTCTGCATCTAGCTGCAAAATGCCCTTCTTTTGCTCCGAAAGTGCACTTTTTCCCACGAAATGCTATCCTGCATGCAAAAGTACAAAGAGCAGGTCTTCGAACCAGAAAATAGGAAATGCATGCAAAACAATGTGACATATGCATGAAACTAACATAAAATGTAATGAGATGTGAGCGAAAATTACTCCTAAAACCCTATATGTTTTGCTCACATCATTTCCCCCAGACTTAAATTTTTTCTTGTCCTCAAGCAAATCTAAGTGCCATGAAATTTTAAAAGGATATTGTTCCATACTTAGCATGTTAACTAAATTTATCAAGTGGTATTTGCAATCAAAGCAAAATATATATATTCTAGAAATTCACTAAATTAGCTCCTTGTGCTCATGCTAAGCGAATCATTCTTAGGGGATACTCATTCTGTTAGTGATATATGAGAGATGTCCTAAGGCAATCGCCTTATGTTTGAACCATTTATATGATAAATGAAGATTCACTATTTGAGTATACATGTTTTCATGTATTTGATTAGATCTTAAACTCATTTACTGAATGTCCACGATACGATTCACAGCATGAGAGAATTTGTGATTGGATCACAACTAGTGAGTATCTCTACATGTGTAATTGTGATGTATCGGAATTATCCCTAGTCGATGAATTGATGGATTTGGACACCATTGATTCTGTCGAGACTAGCACGAGGTATACTCCTTGGTGTATCCAAGCAGTTGATTCTCGCTGGCTGGAGACATTGTGATGTCCGGAGTTAATCGTGGATGCTAGTTATGGTAACTAGTTCATTGGAGTGACCAGCCGTAAGACTTCATATGATTCTCTGCATATATAGATATGTCAATGAAGTTCTTACTGCAGCTTAAGTGCGATGTTCCTTTGATTTGCGGTATTCAAGTCATCTTGATCATAAAGACTTATGCTTTGACATCTTAAGCAAGCATCTCTAAGGAGATGTGGACCCGGGATGATTGGGTATAAGTCGAAGTGATCGAAGGTGTTTGAATAGCCTATAAAGGATTCACCACTCCTTGCGAGGAGATGTATACCCATGGCCTCTCGTCGGATTGTTACTAAAGTCTTTGGCCAAAGCATTACATGTTTAGAGTAAGGTACTCTTCGATACATGTGCAGTAACTAGAATCCGTAGGACGAGGAAATGATACTTGGGCTAGGTGTGACGTAGTCAGCCTAGTGGGGACTGACACTATAGACCATGTCCTGAACCAAGTGAGTATAAGATGAGTGAAGGGAATGGGGCACAATTCATTCGAGCTGCTGAAGGGTTTCAGAAGTAGTTCTGGATCAACCGTTGATCTTTTCGGTTAATTGGGGATCATGATGTACTACTAGGTGCCACTCATGATCGTTCTATAATTAATGATTAATTATAGATGGCCAACATAAACCGAGAACCTATTTGGTCACACGCACAACGAACGTAATCCGAAGGATTTAAAACGAGCTTGAGAATGAGATTCTCAGACCGAGAGAAACTAGGTTTGGTTGGACCAAACATGGAGCGAGCATGAAATCGTTTCAGTCGCAATGGAAGCGTGGATGGGCCGTGTCTTATGAAGACATGATGGATGAACCAAATTGGTTTGGTTCTAATCCAATGGAGGAGATTAAACCAAAGGGTTTGGTTTGTTTTTAAACGAAATCAATGTTGGTTCGGTTCATTTTAACTTAAAATAAACCATCATGGTTTGGTTTATTTTAACTTAAATTAATGGAGCGGGTTAACGGGCCTTTGGTTATGATCCGATAACCATTAAGAGAATTTGTTCTCTATAAAATAGGGCTTAAGGGTTTTTGTTAAACCCTAATCCAAGTCCTTGCAACCCTAAGTTGCTGCCCCCTCCTCTCCTTGGTGTAGTCGGCACCAACCCCACCTTGCCGCCGCCCACCACCACCCAGCTCCCTTGCCGGCGTCCAGAAGGTGCTGTCCTTCCCTCTTGCCGGCGTCGAGCTGCTGCCGGAGGAGCTCCGGTGATCTCCTTTGGGTCCGGTGACAAGGTGAGCCTCAACCTTCCTTATTTGGCCGACCCCTATTCCTCCACCAAAGCTGTCCAGTTTTCTGGACAGCTTGTTTCCTTCTTGTCGGAGCGTCGTTTGGACGACGTTTGGAGCTCCGAAAGTGGTAGCCTTGCTGGGGATTCGATCTCCGGTAATCCTCATAGGTGGAGGATGAAGGATTCGTCAAACGGTTGACGAATACCTCTCCGGAGAAGCGAGTTTTTGAGGACTCGTTTTGGATCCGAATTTTGATTCGGATCGTGATATTCTCTCGATCACATCGTCTTCAACACGAGGCTAGTAACCCGTACGAAGATGAGGCTCGTGGCTTTGTGAAATCATCCCGAAGATACTCGGCGTGGATACGGATAGAGACGATTCTAGCGAGAATCGTTCCGGTTGATGCCTTTCCCACTACACGTGATACGTAAGGTATACGTAGTATAAGTTTCCTTTTATTGCAAAATTTGAATTTACGGTTATGTCTACACATGTTGTACTATGCATGCGTGTGATGTGTGTGTTGTAATAAATTAGATTTATTATTTTATTCCTTCCGCTGTGCACATATTTACGAAACATGTTCGAACACACACTCGCCGCGGTGCCGGAAACGCAACACATTCCATGGTGAGTTAAGTCATCATCCTATAGCTTTCCTAAGGTCTTCGGCTCTTAGGCACTTACCTGCCCAAAGCGAGGGTCGTTCCCTAGATCTAGCACAAAGTCTATAAGGCATACTCGGTATTGAGAGAAATTGGTAGGTGTTTCCCCAGTAACCTAACTCGGTCTCAAAGGGGCACCTAACCATTTTCACCCACGACAACTATTTTTTATCCCTTATAATCTCTCTCTTTTTTTTTTCATTTTTTTCTCTCTTTTATTTCTCTTTTCTTTTCCTTTCTCTCTTTTATTTTTTGGCTCACTGGGATTTTAATTTTTCCAAATGGGCTTACACAATCCGAGCATCTTCAGTAACTAAAATGCCAGTCTTAGGGTCACCTGTGGATTCCAAAGTACTAAACTACTGAGATGAATCATAACTAGGTATGCACTAGACTCTCCCTTTCAGAATGTTCGACATGTGTAGGTGTAAAAATAGAAGCTAACTAGTGTAGGTCTAGAATATTCATTCATAGCCAATAAAATAAAATACCACAAGGTAAACAAAGTTACACTACTCATGGAAACAACTCACGAAGAAGACTTTTAACAAAAATACTACTGAGGCAGCTTTACAGATAACAAAAACTAAGTGTTGAAAGAAACTCAACAACCTATGCATGAACAAATGAATGCTAACAATAATCCAAATATCAGGAAAGAAACTACTGCTTGAAACAAAATAAAATTTGGGGCCCCCCAGACTTAAATGAAAGTATACCTCTAGTATGGTGGACGAGGTGGAAAGTCTGGAAGCCTTGGCATCTCGAGATCCTAGGAGAACCTGCTGCTGAGTCGTTGATGCCACATGTACATGTGGTCGATCTGAGAACTGGTGGATGCAGTGGCTGCTCGGTGCTCCTCCTCCCTAGCTCACTGTGCCTGCTGGACATGCATGTGCTGCTGTATCTCCTGGCAGTAGGCAACCTCATCCTGGAAGTAGATGCGGGCCTCGTCGTAGAACTCCTCAGCCCGCTAAAAGTGCTCCCGAAAGCCCTGGAACTCTGCTTGTGTGTATGAACTCCGCCTGTGTGTAGGCGCTCTGCTCCTCCCATCGCTGCCTCTGTGTCTGCTGCTCAGTGTATATATCATCAAGGCGCGATCAGAACTCTGAGAAATCATAGGCTGATGTACCTGCATTCTACTCAAAAGTAGAAAAAGGTGGTGGTGCAGGTGCAGGCTCATGTCGACGTGGACTAGGTGGGCTCCTATGCATGTGTGGACTGGAGGGAGAGTGATGTAAAGGGGGAGAGATGGGCGCCGATGTGGATGGTCCCTCGTGTGGCGGGGACTCCACTATCAGGTTCAAGCGCCAGTTGGCGAATGTGGTGATGGTGGTACGATCAGGGTCGGGGAGCCTAAGGGCCGTCAGATTTTTTCTTACAAAGCATAAGGAGTGTCCTTCTCTCACAATCATCTTCATGGCCATGCACACTCCTAGGCCGATCCTAGGGCTCCCCTCTATACTTTCTAATGTAGTGTAATCGTACCCCATCCTATGACTAATGTGGGTAAGTAGGCCCCCCACATTAATCTCCTCGTGCTGCTTTGCCCATCTTCACTAAGTGTCTAATGAAGTGGGACCCTACATCGATGCTACTCCTTTCTTGTAGCATGTCCCAGAGGCAAAGCAGCTCGCTAGCTCTAACCACACCGTCACTCTCCCCACGACCAAATATAGTATTATCCATGATGCGGTGGAGGTATCAGAAGATGAGGTTTTGAAGGCGCGACACTTTTGCCCTAGAAGGGTCATAAGCGTGCTCCCCCATCAACTCGGTCCAAAATATCCGTAAACCCAATAGGGATTCTTCTCTCTCCCCCACTCGGCAAGTCAAATCATGAATTCCATTGGTGAAGGGTCCATTCATGCTCAATGTTAAAAATCCTAAAAGTTATCCTACCCTCTTCGCTCTCTCTACCCATTAAAATTTCCGCCTCTAAGGAACTCAAAAATTCTAGAACTATCATAGGGTAGGTTGGGTGTCTTATTCCCATCATCTCTTCCCACCCTATTTTTGCAAATAGGGCTTGAATGTCACCCAACAACCCTAAAGACTCTAGCAAATCTTCATCTAGGTACCTAGTAGCAGTGAGTTTACGAGAAGAAAGCATATTATATCTATCTCTATGTTCATTATTGCGAAAAAGAAGGGTTGGTAGGGCATTACCCTCCTCCGGAGCTTGAGGGGTGTTGGCTCTCCTTGTTCGTCGCTTCGAAGCACCGAATCGAGATGCTACATGCTTGGTCCTCCTCATCCTTTCTTCTTTTGGCTTCCTTTGAGATTAGAAGAGCTTCTAGGTGGCGGGGAAGAAGAAACCACACGGCTAGGGCAAGAGCAATCGAAGCACACGACGCAAATGAGGTGAAAACACACAGCTCGCCCTATTTAACCTTGTTTGACATGGCCGTGTGCGCCTCGGGTTAGTCGGGCATGACCGTGGAAAAACACACGGCCAGACCGTGTGTCCCCTTTTTTCTCCCATTTTTGCATAACGGTCCGAATTTCCTCATACACTTCGCCGTGTAAGCTAATATTGATTTTATTTTTACCTAGAAAAGTTCTCTTCTAATCCTAATGCTAAATGAAATGGAAATCAAAGTTCAAATTAACTAAATGCATGCAATACAATTAAAGGGAAACCTAAAAACTAAACTTGGGTTGCCTCCTAAGAAGCACTTTATTTAAAGTCTTTTAGCTCGACCTTATTCCTACGTTTCATTTGAGGCATTTGAATCTTGCTCATGGGAGAGCAAGATATTTTCTCACCTTATTTCTCTTGCCTGGTGGTCCTCCATCACTATATCCCTTAAATTTTGCTCATGGAGGGGCCAGATACTTTCTCACCTTTCTCTTCCTGCCTTTTGGTCCTCCATTACTATATCCCTTAAATCTTGCTCGTGGAGGGGCAAGATACTTGTTAGCTGCTTTCCTTGGCTCGAGATTGAGCATGCTTAGCCTTAAAGAATTTTCAGAAGTCCGATCATAATATTTCATTTCATCCATATGCTGTAAATGATGTAATTCACCACAAATATCCTCACCAAAAGATTGATTAGCAGATTCTATTATGTCGAATGATACTTTATCGTCACAATTCTCTAAAAGGGCTTCGTTATTAGTGACTAAAGTTTCAGTGAGGGTTAGGGTAGGCACTTCTAGATCCTTGAGGTTAGGAGGTGTTTTGATTGAAGCAATGCACTCCTCGATTAAAGTGTCCATTATATAATCCTCAAGTTATTCTCCAAGTGGTGATTGAATGGATTGTACTTCTTTACTTCCAATGTCATCTACATCCTCCTCATCCATTCACTCAAAGTGAGTCTCCACCCTATTAGGGGTGATCTAGTCATTAAAGCCACCTTCTAGTCGTTTGGTTTCTTCTCTTGCTAGTGTTGGGATGTATACTGAAAAGTCTATCTTTTGTATGAACATCTTTATTTTGAAATAAGAATCACATGATCATTGTTTGCATATTTATGGTGATGCATATTGTCTAATACATTACATTGTAGATAACATGGTGTGTGGTATCACACGGGAGATCATGTTATTGGATCCTTGTAAAGTATAAGTATAGACTCACAACCAAGATGACTTTGGACAAACCATTGACATGGTTGTAGTGTGATTTGATATTGGTTTGTCTTGACCATAGAATCACACTAGTATACTTTGTGTGTATTGAGCAGGACCGACTTAGAGGTGATTCAATTTATTGCTAACTACATAATCGAATCGGACCTCAGATATTATATTGTACATGCTCTTAATCCCGATATAATAACGGGCACATATACTTAGTATTCATTTCTTTGATTTACCAATGGACGAGATTTATAGATTAAATCGATAGGCCCGGTATGTTGGGAAATGATATTATTTATATGGTGTGCCATTGATTATAGGAGGAAACCGTGTCCTATATATTAGGATGATGATGTCCCCTTGAGGAGCTCATAAGGTTCATCATGTAAACCCTGCAGGTGGACTTGGTCCGGTATGATGAAAAGGTTGAGTGGTACTACTCATGGAATTAGATGTTGATTAATTAATGGTCAATAAATTAATTAATCGACGGACATTCGAGATCTTAAACACGGGGAGAAAATATAGATATAATATATGGAGCCCATATTAACTTATGGGGGTTGGTGAGGTAGATCAATGATAATCCTTTAGTGGATTGGGTTATCATTAATGGATCGGACTTTATGTGGGCTTGATCCATTGGGTGGCCAAGATCCAACTCCTCCTCATGGTCCCCATTGTAGCCTATTAAAACCTCATGAAGCCTAGATCCAATGGATGAAAACAAAACTTTAGATCCAAAGGTAGAGATTAAATCTCTAGATCCGACGGTTGAGATTAAATCTCTAGATCCGAAGGTTGAGATTAAATCCCTAGAACCAATGGTGGAGATTAAAACAAGGCTTATCCCTAACTCTATAAAAGGAGAGGAGGGGGTGGGCAGCAAGATGAATCCCATTAGAGATAGGATTAGGGCAAGGGGTAGCAAGCATTGGGGATTAGGGTTTAGGTGTTGGCAGCACCAAATAAGGAAAAGTTTTCCTTATCTTCTCCTTCTTCCTTGGTGGTCGGTGCCCTTACAACCCTTCCCTCCTTTGGCCAGTGTCCAAACCAGCTCTTCTCCTTCTCCATGGCCAGTGGAAACAAGACTTAGGGTCTTCCCTTGGAGTCTTGGCCGGTTTCCATCTTATTCTTCTTCTCCTTCTTGGCCGGCGGCAAGCACCAAGCTTGGAGCTTGGTGGTTGGTTGAAAGAAGGAGAAGTGCTTTGTTTCTTAGTCTTCCTCTTGTTCGGAGCGAGCAAGGAAGGATGATTGGTGATCTAGGAGCTTTGACTTTTGGTAGATCATCGCCCACACGACGTCCAAAGGGACGAAGGACATACGATAGAAGATCGAGAGGTATAATATTTATCTATTTTCTTATGTAACATGTTTATGATTGTTTTCAATTATATATACATGATATATTCTATTTTGTGGCTAATATAACTTGGACCCCGAATATAAACACAAAAGCCGACAATTCGTACATCGTCTATTCCGCGGCTATTCGTAGAATAGAGATTGGTTGCTTGAACAACAAGTTTGTTCAAGTGACTACTCTAATGAATAGCACAATGATGAAACAGTTGCTTGGGTAATCCCTCTTGTCAAGGATAAATTTTTTTATTTGGGGACGTAGAAGGGATGGCCATGAACAAGCGACCGAGTTGAAGTGGGAAGTGAAGTTACCTACCTTCAAGTGGTATCAGAGCCACAATTTCCGGTTTTGTGTGTTTAGGATTCAGTTACTTTTATGCACTTTTCATATATTATATGCGTAGGATAATAGTAGGATATGCGTAGGTTAACTCTTTGGTTGCAGGCATAGGATCCAACTATTATGGCCATATGTGTGTATGTGATTGTATGTGTGTAATTGTATATTTTGTTGAATCCTTGAGGTTGACGAGGCTAGTATTTAATTTTTTGTAAATTAGATACGACATTGTTTAGCCACCCTTTTTATTTTAGTTTACTTTCGATCTAGATTTCATGTACACTCCCTCGTGGAGTATAGGATCGATGGATGTAAATTAAAATATTTTTTCTCGGCTCAGATCTTCGGATGGCTTGTACATGGCATAGGGAGGAGCGGACGAGATGACGATACGACGGGAGACATATTGAAGACAAAAGCCATAATAGTTGGAAAAATTTTATTTTTCATATTTATTGCTTATTGTTTGATATGCATGTCGTAGGCTAGAAAATTCCTCAATTTCAAATTACTAAGTGGGAGAGGAATATTTTTATAAATTCCCACGACCTCCATTACGATTTGACATGTGATGCAAACAAACTTGCGCGTCAGCTCTGAGTGCCTTCCTCCCCATCGGATGAGTTTGTTTGCGGATCACAAGGTCAAATATGGTTATAGGAAATTATTAAGGAGCGTGTGTACTTCCCCATCAGAAGGCACATAACCCGAGATAATTACCTTGGTACCGAGTAATGGTGAACACTTAGATACAAATATAAGTATCCTCCCCATCGGAGTCACTGCTTTTATTTGTAGGGCCGAAGAGAAACCAACTATTAATTTTATTTGTCAAAAAGTTAGGTTGACAAGATAGTAAAATTAATGGGTAAAACCTCCTCTTACAAATGTAGAATTCGTATACGTCCACACCATCGTGGCATATGATATTCTCGGTGTTTTGAGGTGTTAGTTGATTTTAAAATTTTATTGTTTGAGGAATCAATAATTTTTTCAAATATAAAGTAATGATCTATGTGATTCTTAGGATTTTCAAAAATGACTTTCAGTCCACTTGTTGTGATACTAAAGGAAAATAACTTACTGTACATAATTATGTTGATTGGAAAAAGGAATCTGGATATTGTCTTAACTGTTGAGGAGTACAAGTATGTATTCTTCGAAGAGTGTCCTCCTAAGCCTGCGAATGAGCTGGAAGTCTTTGGAGCTGAGATCAATGGGGAAACCCAGATTGATATCATTCTTCAGACGACAGAAGGGCTTGCTCAAGCTCAAGCCATGGCTGCTCAAAAGGTTTCTACTTCTAAGTCAAAAGACAAGAAGAAGAAGAAACAAGCTGGGGCATAGGTGATGGGAGGATCTCAGGGATGAGTGAAGAAGCCGAAAGGCAAGTGCTTCACTTGCAAGAAGGATGGACATTGGAATGACTGTCCCAATCCGAAGCAGAACAAAGGTATATCCTTTAGTCTAGTCGTTGAAACATAGTTAGCGGTATTATCTACCGACACCTGGTGTGTAGATACGGGAGCCACTGATCATGTCTATAATACTTTGCAGGGGTTCCAGGAAACCAGACGACTGGCTGAAAGAGAGATTACCGTATACTTGGGCGATGCCACGAAGGTGGCGGCTGTTGCAGTGGGAGACATTTATTTATCTTTTGAGAAAAATAAAGTTTTGGTTTTTAAGAATTGCCTTTATGTACCTTTATTTAGAAAGAATTTAATTTCGGTTTCTAAATTGTTTATGGATGGATATTCTATTTCTTTTAATGATAGTTGTTATAAAAAGGAATAGGGACATTATCTGTTCGGGTGCATTGATAGGAAATTTATACACACTTGAACCAAAAGCTCCCACGATGCAAATAGAAGCTAATAACGCATCTTCTAATTCCAATAAGAGAAAAGAACCTTCGAAGATGAACTAAACATATCTTTGGCATCTTAGGCTTGGTCATATTAACCTAAGCAAAATTCAAAGGTTGATAGCTGATGGACCTCTAGGTTCATTAGTGGTGGAAGATTTCCCAACCTGCGAATCTTGCTTGGAGGGTAAAATGACCAAGAGGCCTTTTAAGGCCAAGGGGTATAGAGCCAAAGATGTGTTTGAATTGGTTCATTCTGATTTGTGTGGTCCTATGTCTATCCAGGCTAGAGGTGGTTTTGAGTATTTCGTCTCTTTTATAGACGATTATTCGAGATATGGATACATTTACTTGATGCGCCACAAGCCTGAATGCTTTGACAAGTTCAAAGAATTCAAGGCTGATGTAGAGAAACGTCAAGGTAAAAGTATCAAGACACTACGATCTGATCGTGGTGGTGAGTACCTTTTGGGAGAGTTTAGGAATTACTTATCAGAGGTTAGGATTCAAACCCAATTGTTTGCACCTGGCACACCCCAGCAGAATGGTATAGCTGAGTGAAGGAATAGGACTCTTATGGAGATGGTTAGATCAATGTTGAGTTATTCTGAGTTGCCAGATTCGTTCTGGGGATATGCTCTAGATACAATGGTGTACATTCTGAACTTGGTTCCATCTAAATCAGTGCCTTCTACTCCCACAGAATTGTGGACCGGGCGAAAGCCTAGTCTAAGGCATATTCAGATTTGGGGAAGTACAACACATGTGCTGAAGGCAGATGCTGGTAAGTTGGAACCTCGTACAAAAGTATGCATGTTCGTTGGCTATCCTAGGGGAACGAAAGGTGGTTTGTTTTATAGTCCTAGAGATCAGAGGATGATCGTTAGCATGAACGCCAGATTTCTAAAGGAAGACTATGTGATGAACCACAAGCCCATGAATATGATTGTTCTAGAGGAATTAAAAGGGGAAGTCACTTTTTCAGTACCACCGGTACAAGAGGATATACCACAAGTCACTACACCGCGTGTCACAGAGGATACACAGGTGATACCTCATCGTAGTGGGAGGGTTGTTAGACAGCCTGATAGATTCATGTTCTTGGGAGAATCTTCTGATTTGGTCCCTAGCGAACATGAACCTGATCCCTGGACATATGACGAGGCAATCCAAGATAAAAATGCAGTATCTTGGCAAAGTGCAATGAATGCTGAGATTGAATCTATGGATTCAAATCAGGTCTGGGAGCTAGTAGAACCACCCGATGGTGTAAAAACCATTGGATGCAAGTGGATCTACAAAAGAAAGAAATTAATAGATGGGAAGGTTGAGACCTTCAAAGCGAGGCTTGTTGCGAAGGGGTATACTCAGAAAGAGGGTATCGATTATGAGGAGACCTTTTCGCCGATAGCCATGCTTAAGTCTGTCCGAATTCTCTTATGCATTGCAGCTCATATGGATTATGAGGTGTGGCAGATGGATGTCAAGACAACTTTCCTTAATGGAAGTCTTGAGGAAAACATCTATATGAAGCAACCAGAGGGATTCATTGCAAAGGGCAAAGAGCATCTTATATGTAAGCTTAATCGGTCCATTTATGGATTGAAGCAAGCTTCAAGGTCTTGGAACATCTGCTTTGATGAGGTAATCCAGTCTTATGGATTTATTCAAAGTACGGATGAGTCTTGTGTATACAAGAGATGTGATGGAAATATAGTGGTATTTCTTGTACTATACGTAGATGACATTTTGTTAATTGGCAACAATGTCAAGGTGTTATCGGACGTAAGGGTATAGTTGTCCAAACAGTTTGATATGAAGGACTTGGGAGAAGTGGGACGCATCCTTGGGATCAAGGTTATAAGGAATCGCTGGAAAAGGATGTTGTGCTTATCTCAAGCTTCATACATAGACACCATTATGGATTATTTTAGCATGCAGAACTCCAAGAAGGGTTTTCTACCTTTTAGGCATGGAGTTCCTTTATCTAAGGAGATGTGTCCTAGAACATCTGAGGAGATAGAGGAGATGAAGGCGGTTCCTTATGCTTCGACAGTAGGAAGCCTCATGTATGCGATGCTATGTATGAGACCAGATATCTTCTTTATCGTGGGCATGGTCAGCAGATATCAGAGTAATCCAGGACAGGGACATTGGACTGTGGTAAAGCATATATTGAAGTACCTGAGAAGGACTAGGGATTATATGCTAGTTTACCAGGCAGACCAATTACTCCCTGTGGGTTATACAGATTCTGACTTCCAATCATATAGGAATAACAGTAAGTCTACCTCAGGTTTTGTGTTTACTTTGGTAGGTGGAGCCATTGTATGGAGGAGTGTCAAGCAGAAATGCGTGGCAGACTCCACCATGGAAGCTGAGTATGTGGCAGCCTCTGAGGCGGCCAAAGAAGCTGTGTGGCTCAGGAACTTTCTGATGGACTTGGATGTGATTCTTGGTTTGCCCAGAACTATCACAATTTATTGTGATAATAGTGGTGCAGTTGCAAACTCGAAGGAACCACGAGCCCATAAGGCAAGTAAACACATAGAGTGTAAGTATCACCTGATACGAGAAATCGTAAAGAGAGGAGAAGTTGCTGTGGCCAAGATTGCATCGGAGGGCGAGAGCTTTTGATAGGCATGTGGAGGGAATGAGAATCAGATGTATGACAGTTTGAGGACAGCATAGTCTTTTAGTATAAGTGGGAGATTGTTGGGATGTATACTGAAAAGTCTATCTTTTGTATGAACATCTTTATTTTGAAATAAGAATCACATGATCATTGTTTGCATATTTATGGTGATGCATATTGTCTAATACATTACATTGTAGATAACATGGTGTGTGGTGTCACACGGGAGATCATGTTATCGGATCCTTGTAAAGTATAAGTATAGGCTCACAACCGAGATGGCTTTGGACAAACCATTGGCATGGTTGTAGTGTGATTTGGTATTGGTTTGTCTTGACCATAGAATCACACTAGTACACTTTGTGTGTATCGAGCAGGACCGACTTAGAGGTGATTCGATTTATTGCTGACTACATAATCGAATCGGACCTCAGATATTATATTGTACATGCTCTTAATCCCGATATAATAACGGGCACATATACTTAGTATTCATTTCTTTGATTTACCAATGAGCGAGATTTATAGATTAAATCGATAGGCTCGGTAAGTTGGGAAATGATATTATTTATATGGTGTGTCGTTGATTATAGAAGGAAACCGTGTCCTATATATTAGGATGATGATGTCCCCTTGAGGAGCTCATAAGGTTCATCATGTAGACCCTGCAGGTGGACTTGGTCCGGCATGATGAAAAGGTTGAGTGGTACTACTCATGGAATTAGATGTTGATTAATTAATGGTCAATAAATTAATTAATCGACGGACATTCGAGATCTTAAACACGGGGAGAAAATGTACATATAATATATGGAGCCCATATTAACTTATGGGGGTTGGTGAGGTAGATCAATGATAATCCTTTAGTGGATTGGATTATCATTAATGGATCGGACTTTATGTGGGCTTGATCCATTGGGTGGCCAAGATCCAACTCCTCCTCATGGTCCCCATTGTAGCCTATTAAAACCTCATGAAGCCTAGATCCAATGGATGAAAACAAAACTCTAGATCCAAAGGTAGAGATTAAATCTCTAGATCCGACGGTTGAGATTAAATCTCTAGATCCGACGGTTGAGATTAAATGCCTAGAACCAATGGTGGAGATTAAAACAAGCCTTATCCCTAACTCTATAAAAGGAGAGGAGGGGGTGGACTGCAAGATGAATCCCATTAGAGATAGGATTAGGGAAAGGGGCGGTAAGCATTGGGGATTAGGGTTTAGGTGTTGGTGGCACCAAACAAGGAAAAGTTTTCCTTATCTTCTTCTTCTTCCTTGGTGGCCGGCGCCCTTACAACCCTTCCCTCCTTTGGCCGGTGTCCAAACCAGTCCTTCTCCTTCTCCTTGGCTGGTGAAAACAAGACTTAGGGTCTTCCCTTGGAGTCTTGGCCGGTTTCCATCTTATTCTTCTTCTCCTTCTTGGCCGGCGGCAAGCACCAAGCTTGGAGCTTGGTGGTTGGTTGAAAGAAGGAGAAGTGCTTTGTTTCTTAGTCTTCCTCTTGTTCGGAGCGAGCAAGGAAGGAAGATTGGTGATCTAGGAGCTTCAACTTTTGGTAGATCGTCGCCCACACGATGTCCAAAGGGAGGAAGGACATATGATAGAAGATCGAGAGGTATAATACTTGTCTATTTTCTTATGTAACATGTTTATGGTTGTTTTCAATTATATATACATGATATATTCTATTTTGTGGCTAATATAACTTTGACCCCGAACATAAACACAAAAGCCGGCGATCCGTACATCGTCTATTCCGCGGCTATTTGTAGAATAGAGGTTGGTTGCTTGAACAACAAGTTTGTTCAAGTGACTACTTTAATCGAATAGCACGACGATGAAATGGTTGCTTGGGTAATCCCTCTTGTCAAGGATAAATTTTTTTTATCCGGGGACGTAGAAGGGATCGCCATGAACAAGCGACCAATTTGAAGTGGGAAGCGAAGTTTCCTACCTTCAGCTAGATCTCGTTCCATAATCTCCGAAAATTGTTGGCTATGCTCC
This sequence comes from Wurfbainia villosa, assembly GCA_025175895.1. Taxonomy (NCBI): domain Eukaryota; kingdom Viridiplantae; phylum Streptophyta; class Magnoliopsida; order Zingiberales; family Zingiberaceae; genus Wurfbainia; species Wurfbainia villosa. The sequence goes on from CM045993.1 coordinate 55,950,417, forward strand.
TCACATTCCCTAGTAAAATTATCTAGTGGGACTTCTAAGTGGGGACTTGGTTCTGGATAAAATTTGCATGGTGACTCATAGCTCTCTTCTCATTTTGGAAACAATATTGAGTCTCTGTCTATGAATGCCGCCGTCGAAATTTAGCGTTCGCCGCTTGTTTTGTTCAAATTAAATCTTCCATCATTTGCTTAAGTCGGGATTTAGGTGGACAATATTGAGGGTTTAGGTACCCAGGGTCATAACTATATGAATAGGAATCATCTTGTGGCCACTGGTTGTAATTGTAGGTGACATCTTCTTGTTCAATTTGTGAAGGTTCGAATATATCCGGATAATCGTTAATGGTATGCCATGTTTTACCACAATGTTCACAATAAATGTTACCAAAACTTACAACATTAAATTGACCATAATCATGAGTAAAATCATGCATCGTTATAAACAGGAAATTTTAGGTAAGGAAAGGAATAGCAATGGGTCGGCAAGTGTCTCCTTTTTTTTTATTAAACTAGAGCACTACTAAAAACTGAAGGAAAGAAAGATGTAATTAATCTAAACTGCAAATTGAATAGCAAAAATCTAAAATGAAATAAAACTGAAATAATATAAAATAAAATAAGAAAATAAATCTAGCATAAGTCCGATCCAATTATCCACTTCTCGATTCGATATCGAATCAATCAGTCCTCAGCAGCGGTGCCAAAAACTTGATGCACGCGAATGCGACCTCAAATCTTGCGACGGAGGCTGTCGAGGACTCGAAGCGCGTGCTCGCGCTTAATGCCCACAAGTGCACGGATGTCATCAAATAATAAAAGATTATCGATCCCACAGGGACTGAGATTCAAATACCGATTTGTTCAGTGGGTGAAATTGTTCGGAAGTAAAATCTAAAAGGTTTCGATTTATGAGGGTTATCGGTGGACTAAACTCTATTACGGTGTCACACTGAGGAAGAAAGGACCGTGCCGAGATCTTTAAAAGGGATTCTAGGACTTTGGTTTCGCTTGTGTGTCGCAAAACATGCTATCAACTGGGCATTATCTAAACGTCTAGCTATGGTTTTGTGGAAGGGACATCATACCCTCTCCCGATGAGCCAACACATCTATTAGAAGCTATCTTTGCCTTACAAGGATGGGATAAACGGTACAAGGATGCCAAATCAATCCCTGCGACGAACCGTTTCTAGTTCCATCACATCCTTCTACCCACGGTTACAGAAGATCAGGTTTACCCTTAGGTTCCTTGTATAAATCCCCTAAATCTTAGATACGAGGGTTGTCACCCCTCATATCGCCTAAGCACAGTAGGTAGAAAACCAAATACGCATAGATATTGGTATAGACAATTTCCAATTGCAAATTCAAACTCAAAAATAGAATTCAATTTGAAGCAACATGTCATGCGTACACAAGCTACTCCCTAATCCTAGAATCGAAGGAACTACTCCATATATAAAAGAGGAGAATCACAAGGCATGTTCATGTTTGAATATATCAGAAATAAAATACAAGAACAAGAGGTTACAATGCCGATGTGGCCTTCTCTCCGATGTTGAAGTGCAAAACTTGGATCTCCGACGGCGTTCTTCCTCCTCATTGCGAGTTCTTGAAGATTTTTAGGGCTTTGGTGTATTGTCCCAGCTGTCGTGCCTCCTCCCTTGGGTTTGGGAGCCCTAGGGCGGCTCCCTTGTCATCCCTGGGATTTGGGGCAGAGCTTCCTTTATATAGGCATCATGCCGGATCACTACGAAACCTGGAAAATAACCGACTTGCATCGAAATAGCGCAGCGCCACACGACCGTGTGTTTCCACATGACCAGGCCGTGTGTGGCACTGGGTGGCCGATTTTGCCCCTTGGACACAGCCGTGTGTAGCCACATGCCCTGGTCGTGTCCCCCTTCTACGTCTAGCTGCAAAATGCCCTTCTTTTCCTCCGAAAGTGCGCCTTTTTCCCACGAAATGTTATCTTGCATGCAAAAGTACAAAGAGTAGGTCTCCGAACCAGAAAATAAGAAATGCATGCAAAACAAAGTGACATATGCATGAAACTAACATAAAATGTAATGAGATGTGAGCGAAAACTACTCTTAAAACCCTATATGTTTTGCTCACATCAACATGCTAGTCTCAATGTATCAATATATCCCTTTGTCTATTAATACAATACTTGACTAGGAATATTTAAGTATAGTGTTCTCTACAGCTTCTCATAATCAATTCTACCAATTGATATACTATAGATTAGAACCTACTATTTAAGGGCATTATTATATTTATTTGGCTAGCACACGCATAAAGTAAATATAATAATCAATCTTTGTCTGTTAATAATGAAATATGATACATATGATCCCTAATCAATCATCTCATGATTGATACTAAGGGATGACACTAACACTCTAGACTCAGACTTAGTCAATTTCCTATTTAACAACTTAATTGCATGATATAAGTTTGTAATTAATGAATGACTTACCTTAATCTCTTCTTTTGATCCGACTTTGAGTCTTGACTCGAATTCATCCTTGGAGTTGGAGTTGGATTCGTAGTCAGCTTCGGACTCGGATTCGAACTCGGACTCTACCGATTCCGCCATGAACGCCAAGTCGTTATTTTGATCTTCTCCCTCCTCCCAAGTTACATGAAAAGCTTGCTTGAGTTGCTTGTGTTTTGGCTTCATTTTTGGGCAGTCTGACTTGTAATGCACCTTCTTGTTGCATCCATAGTATGTGTATGTTTGTGGGGGTTTCTTGCTCTTCAATTGCTCCCTTTTCTTTTTGATGATTCTCCGAACTAGATTGACTAGTTCGGCCTCCATCTCCTCTTCGGATTCACCTTCCGATTCGGATTCTTCTTCTTCGGGAGGTATCTTGCTCTTTGCTTTTTGTCTTCGTCCTGCAAACAACACTATATCTTTCTCGACTAAGACCGCGTTAGTTTGTTCATGTAACTCAAATTTTGAAAAAAGTTCGTCTAACCTAACCTTAGATAGATCTCTAGATACCTTGTAGGCATCAACCATGGATGACCACAAGGTGGTCCTAGGAAAATCATTAAGACCATACCTTATTATATCCCGATTGTATACCTTTTATCCGATGGCATGTAGACCGTTCAAGATGTCTTGGATCCACGCATGGAGTTGCGAAGCGGTCTCGTGATCTTGCATCTTTAGATTATACAATTTATTGAATAGTAAATCTCTTTTGCATACCTTGGCATCGGATGCCTCTTCATGTAGCTCGATTAACTTGGTCAAGAGGTCTTTCGCGCTAATGAACGGTCCAATTCGGTTGAGCTCCTCCTTGGACAAGCCGCATTGCAACATTTGGGTTTCTTTTGCATCGGCTTCAATTTGCTTCTTGGTTGCGTTGGTCCATTTGTCGAAATTCAAAGGCTCCCCTTGATCATTGGTGGGTTGAGCAAAGCCGGTTTGGATTATTATCCAAGTCTCGACTTGTGTTTTCAAGAAATACTCCATCCGACTTTTACAATAACGGAAATTATTTCCGTTAAATAACGGAGGTCTGGTGGTGCTATACCCCTCAATTTGAGCCATTGATTATCTTGCAAAACACGAATAAAAACCAAAAGGAATTCCAAGACTTGGTCTTGGATTAGGAATGCAGGAAATAATAAAAAGAAATAAAAAAACATAAAAAGCTAAACAAAAACTAGAAACTTACAACCTTCGATGTCCTCGAAAGGGTACTAAATGTCAATTTTTGGGGATGAAAATAGCTTGTTATGAGGGTAAACCCTAATAATAAGTGTAGATCTTTGAGAGAGTTTCGATTCGGTGGGTAGCACATTTTGTGGGTTCACTTGTATGAAAAGTTATGCCCGTTTTACCACCGACTACTCCAAAAGTGAATAGTTCAATCGATACTTGCAAATACACAACCAAAAAAAGGGTACCAAGACTTCATCTTGGATTAGTAGTATGGGAGAAATAATAGGAGTAATTCACGAATCGAAAAATACGAAATGAAAGCCAAAAAATAGCTAGATTGGTGGTTTCACCAAATCTTAACACCCTCGCTCTGATACCGATTGTTGGATCAAAAGCACGCTAGAGAGGGGGGTGAATAGCGAGCGTGAAACTTTCTTCTCGACGTTAAAATAAGATCAAGCACAATGAAAAAATAAATAAAACAAGTTTGTTTTTACTTAGTTCACAACCCAACGACTGCTACTCCAAGGCCCCACGATTCTTGACCGCGTACGAAGGGGCAATCCACTATAGAGTCTCCTCCTCATTGGAGGTAGAAGACAACGATCACAAAAAACCAAAACACGAGGATGAGACAAGCCTACCTCACTTCGTTACGATTAAAACCACGAATACAATAAATAAAAACAATACTTGCTGCTGACGAAGAGATTCTGAACTTAGCATTGCGTCGGCGTTATGATGTCGTTACGGCATTAGAGCTTTGGGTTTCTGGTAATACTTTGAGAGCAAGACGGATGATCTTTGGGTTGGAGTCCTCCCCTCCTTTTATAGATTTGTGCCTTGGAATAAGTCTAGATGCAGATCCTCAACTTTTGGAACTCATCGCGAGGTGACACCTTATCTTATTGTGAAGTGGCCGCGTCAAACATTATCTTGTTTGACCTGGCGCAAAAGGCTGATTCATCGTCATCGATCGATGCCCTTCATCGGCCCGATCGATGTGCGCTTGATTTGCCAATGGCGTGATCATTGCCCGGCACCTACCACTTCCCTGTAGTAAGAGGTTAGCACAAAAAATGGTAAATATGATGGTTCCTTACCGTCCAATCTCGACCTAGACCTTGCACTGGAAGTCTTGGTCAGATCGCGGCCTACGATCGTCCCCGTATAGAGGACATGACCTTACCTTCTCTCTTCGCACTCATGCTTACCTCTGGTCCTTTATGACCTGTTGCTTTGCTTCCGGTCTTCCATCTGGATTCTTTGACTCCCATGAAGTTCTCCTGGTGTCGCTCGACCACCATGGTTTCCCGACTTGGGATTCTCCGGGTGTCGCTGACCTTCGACTTAGCTTAACCATTTCCTGCACACTTAATTCAGCTCATGAGATAACAATATGACCTTAACTTTGGATCTTTGCCATAATCAAAATCTAGATTTGATTATCTGGTGCCCCTACACCAACAAGTACGACTCTTCAATCAATCTCATCTACATGACCCCTATGAACGCTTGTGCAAGCTCTTGACTAAGGTAAGTTCTCATTTTCTTCACATTTAATATATGATAGTGCTTATTCTTGTAACACTCTATTTTCCTCCCCAAATAGTTACTGCTTGTAACGAGACAACACCTAACATAGTAAACTATCAGTCCACCATGGTTGCCCGCCACACTGCCTCCCTCGCTCAGTAGAAAAAATTGACTCAACAATTGGCTGAGAGCAAACAAAAGGAGGCCACTCTGACCACACAATATGAGGACTTGATGATGCAACTAGCGATGGCTCGGAGTGAAAAAGAAGAACTTTTAAAGAAGAATGCTGACCTCCACCAGCGACTATTTCTACAATCCAGTCAGCTCCAACAGGTTGACCTCCTTACTTAGGAACTAGTGGAGCAGAGAATGCATCTTAAAGAGGCAGAGACCCAAGCTTCTCAATCTTCAGCAACTCTCCATCAAATTCAAGAAAAGAACCAAGCATTGAAGGCTACTTTGACGTCCTGCCGACAACAATTGGAGAACTTCTCTCTAACTATCTCCACTCTTCCTAGGATGCTGGCTACAATTGAGAACAACAGCAGGAACTTCAGAGTGAGCAGTCTGAGGCCCTGGCTTCCTTAGGCCAGCAAACTATAGCAACTGCTAAGGATAGAGACATTGTGGTCGTTCAATTATCTGAACATCAGGCCTAGTGGAAAGAGCGAGAAGAGGATCTAAAGATGCAATATGCCTGGAAAGGAGTGCAACAATTATTACCAATGAGAAGTATTCAGGGGCCACTCTTGTGTTCTTCCTTTTTTCTTAAAACGAATGGAACTTATCTTTTCTATCACCCAGAATCACCTATCCTTCATAGTGTCAATCGACTGCCATTTCCTTTTACTCAGAGATTCATTCGGGCTACAATAGCTACTATTCTCCATAACTCAGAGTCACCTCTCGTGTGGTAGAGATGAGCTATGATTTATTGAGTCAAATCACCTCTTCTCGCCTAGATAGGGAGGCAATCACCCACTTCGGGATTAATACCTCTATTATTCCCCATACTAATGCAATTACATCCTTCGACCCTTCACCTTCTCCTTCATTTCCCCAAGAGGACTATGAATCTCCGACCCCATCTATAAATTACCACAAGGAGTTTTGCTCCTTCTTATGTTACCTCCATGGCTTCTGAAGGACACCCCATCGATGTAAGCTTAGGCTCCGACTCTTTTGACTAAGATTATTCTAACACGGGCTCCTCCGATGATTCCAATATTCAATCTATGACCACGTCTGCGTATCGGCCTCCCCTTCCTCCGGCTCTAGCCGGTACACCAGCTCCCAACGTGAGAAGGTCGTTTCGAGCTCCTTTCCCCTCCTTTGGTAACCGGGTTTGGAACCCTCCGATGACCTGGGAGTACACCGTAGGAGATCCCCAGCCTCAGTCGAACTTCCTCCTCTTCCCCCAGCCATCGCCTTCCTTCCAGTCCCTCCGAATGAGGTTCCTGCACTCCACCCTGCCGGAGCTCCACCTCCTTCACCCCGGGCAAGGGGTAGCTTCCACAGGGTCATCTTAGCGCCTCCTCTTGCAGAGGAGTCCACCATCGGCTCTAATAATAATAATAATAATAACAAACCTATATGAACAACATTTTCACTAATATAACTACTACTTTTCATATATAAAAAGATAAAATATTTGAATGTGTCCTGTTGATTTTCCTTTTGCTTGCTTTGGGTATTCTGATCAAGACACCTTGGATAATACTTGATCCGCTCCCTAGGGTTGACCCCGCATAGCAATATTAACGAATGGTGCCAGAAAATCATTAGATCTGAATCAAACAAGACCTTCTTCATATCCACTTCTCTCTACGGAATACGACTAGTGTCTTCAGCATTAATGCATCCAACTACCCCTGCTACCATTCTTACATCTTCCCATCTTATCTATATTTACTACCTCTATTTCCCAAGAGGAGTATTTAATACCTCCCTTTCTTCCTATATAAACCCTCGACACTACCTTCATCCAACACACCCCTCTATTCTCCTGCTTCTGCCAGTGTGCTTCTCCCTTCCTCCACCTTCACCATGGAAGGCATGTCAGAGCAGGGCAGTAACTCTCCTTCTCCCGCTAGAAAGACCGAAGAGCAACGCCGCATAAAAGAACTGGAAGAGCAGGTCATGGACCTGAGAAAACGCCTACAGTCAGCTTCCACATGCAACTATACCCTGCGCCAAAAGTTGGTTGTAGCTCAAAGGGCCTTGTCAAAACACTACTTCATGCAACAATCCGACCATAGACAACTTCTCAACATCAAGTTTGGTGGCCGACAAACCCCAATATCACTTCCAGAGAAGATCATCCATGAAACACCTTAGCTCTCCCCAGAGTGAACTTTTGTCATTTTCTTGTAAAAGACTGCATTTTGTAATCCTTCTATTTGTTAATAAAAATCTTCTTTTAGAAACTGTGTATGCCCCCTTCTTGATAAACGAAGATCCTTCTGAACTGGATTAAGTATCCCAACATCAGCGGTAAACAAAAACTTACCAACGCCATATTAATATCCCCTTCGCTTCATCTATCAACTTAGCTGCCATCCCTCTTGTGTATGATCTCGAACGGATAAACTTTAAACCCCCTTCCTTCAATATACCCCACATGAGGGTAATAATAACACATATGAGTAATGACTCCGCTCTTCCAATCTACCATCATATCTTCCGACCCATCACTATATGGGGATAATAATAACATGGTTGAGTGAAGACTCGACTCTTCTGATCCACCATCATACGGGGATAATAATAATATAGCTGAGTGAAGACTCAACTCTTCTGATCCACCACCACACGGGGATAATAATAATGTAGCTGAGTGAAGACTCAACTCTTCTGATCCACCACAACACGGGGATACTAATAATATAGCTGAGTGAAGACTCAACTCTTCCGATCCACCACCACACAGGGATAATAATAATATAGCTGAGTGAAGACTCAACTCTTCCGATCCACCACCACACGGGGATAATAATAGTATAGCTGAGTGAAGACTCAACTTTTCCGATCCACCACCACACGGGGATAATAATAATATAGCTGAGTGAAGACTCAACTCTTCCGATCCACCACCACACGGGGATAATAATAATATAGCTGAGTGAAGACTCAACTCTTCCGATCCACCACTACACGGGGATAATAATAATATAGCTGAGTGAAGACTCAACTCTTCTGATCCACTACCACACGGGAATAATAATAGTATAGCTGAGTGAAGACTCAACTCTTCCAATCCACCACCACATGGGGATAATAATAATATAGCTGAGTGAAGACTCAACTCTTCCAATCCACCACCACACGGGGATAATAATAGTATAGCTGAGTGAATATTCAACTCTTCCAATCTACTACTACACTGGGATAATAATAACATAGCTGAGTGAAAACTCAACTCTTCCAATCCACCACCATACGGGGATAATTGCTTGACCTTAGGGTAAGCAGAAAGAATTGTGATGACCTGACTTAGGACTTCGCCTAGTCAGGTCAAAATTTTTTACTCCGCCGTTTGTTCTTCAATAGTGCATCTACCTTGAACCCATCTCCTCCGTTCCACCACCATACGGGGATAATTGTTTAACTTATAGGCAAGCAAAAATAATTGTGAGGACTAGACTTAGGTGATGGCATGCTCGGAGGCTCGTTGGCTCCCATGTCCCCGGATTAAAATTTTCACTAATGAAAACTAATCCGGATGGGATGAGTTTCCTAAGCTCAACCAATTCATCGTCGTACTAACGACTTGAGCGATCGCTTGAACAAACTAGTTGTTCAAGCAACAAAACTCTTCTAGTCGGTTAGCCGCGGAATAGACAACGGACGGATCGCCGGTTTTTGTGTTTATCTTCGGGGTCCATGATTATACAAATGCATATGGATGTAGACATGTATAATCAACACATACAAACATATTAATAAGAACATGCAAAGAGCAATAATAAAACTTGTAAAACTTTTATACTTCTCGATCTTCTATCGTATGTTCTAACCTCCTTGTAGACTTCGTGTGGGCGAAGATCCTCCACAAGTTGAAGCTTCCTAGATCTTCTTCAATCAAAAGAAAGAAGAACTCTCCTTCCCTTCTTGCTTGAGCCAACCACCAAGCCACAAAGGCTTGATGCCGCCGGCCCCAAGAAAAGAGAGAACAAGATGGCCAACCAAGGAACCAAACAAGGGAACAATCCCTAGCTCCTAGTGCCGCTGGCCAAGAGGGAGTGAAGAGGAGAAGAGGAATAGGTCGAGCGTCGACCAAGGTAGAGGGAAGAGATCTAGGTGCCGGCAACCCCTTAGGAAGAAGAAGAGAACCTCTCCTATTGTTGCTGCCCACTCCACCTTCCAAACCCTAGCCGCCCAACCAAACCCTAATCTCTCTAGGGTTTCTTGCCGCCCAAGCTAATGATAGGCAAAACCCTAATCTCCAAAAAAACCAACCTTCAACCCCCTTGCCGCCCACCTTAAGCCCCCTTTTATAGAGTTGGGCTTAAGCCTTGTTTTAATCTCCACTATTGGTTCTAGGGATTTAATCTCAACCGTCAGATCTAGAGATTTAATCTCAACCGTCGGATCTAGAGATTTAATCTCAACCGTCGGATCTAGGGATTTAATCTCAACCGCCGGATCTAGAGATTTAATCTCAACCGTCGGATCTAGAGATTTAATCTCCACCGTCGGATCTAGGGATTTAATCTCAACCGTCGGATCTAGAGATTTAATCTCAACCGTCGGATCTAGAGATTTAATCTCCATCGTCGGATCTAGAGTTTTGTTTTCCATCATTGGATCTAGGCTCCATGAGGTTTATATTAGGCTACGATAGGGACCATGAGGAGGAGTTGGATCTTGGCCACCCGATGGATCAGAACCACACAAACTTGATCCATCAATAATGTTCCATTCCACTAGAGGATCATCATTGAATTACCTCACCAACCCCCATAAATTAATATGGGCTTCATACATTATTTGTACATCCATCTCCTCGTGTTTAAGATATCGAATGTCCATCAATTAATTGATTTACTGACCATCAATCAATTAACATCTAACTCCTCGAGTAGTACCACTCAACCTTATCATCATGTTGACTAAGTCAACCTGCAGGGTTTACATGATGAACCTTATGAGCTCCTCAAGGGGACATCATCAACCTAATATATAGGACACAGTTTCCTCCTATAATCAATGACACACCATGTAAATAATATCATTTCCCAACTTACCGGGCATATTGATTTAATCCATTTAAATCTCACCCTTTGGTAAATCAAAGAAATAAATACTAAGTACATGTGCCCATTATTATATCGGGATTAAGAGCATGTACAACATAATATCCGAGGTCTGATTCAATTATGTAGTCAGCAATAAATTGAATCACCTCTATGTCGGTCCTACTCAATACACTTAAGTGTATTAGTGTAACTCTATGTTCAAGACAAAACAATACCAAGCTACACTATAACCATGCCAATGGTTTGTCCAAAACCATCTTGGTTGTGAGCCTCTACTTATATTCTACAAGGGACTGATAACATGATCTTCTGTGTCACACCAAGCACCATGTTATCTACAATGTAAAGTATTAGACAATATGCACACATATAATAAATATAAAGTGCAAACAATGATCATGTGATTCTTATTTCAAAATAAAAATGTTCATACAAAAAAGCTAGGCTTTCAGTATACATTCCAACATTAGGGCTTCACCTAGTCAGGTCGAAATTTTTTACTCCGCTATTTGTTCTTCAACAATGTATCTACCTTGAACCCAAATCCTCCGTTCTGCCACCATACAGGGATAAATGCTTGACTTATAGGCAAGCAAAAAGAATTGTGATGACCTGACTTAGGGCTTTGCCTAGTCAGGTCAGAATTTTTTACTCCATCATTTGTTCTTCAATAGTGCATCTACCTTAAACCCAACCGCCACCATACGGGAATAATTGCTGGACTTATAGGCAAGCAGAAAGAATTGTGATGACCTGACTTAGGGCTTCGCCTAGTCAGGTTGGAATTATTTACTCCGCTGTTTGTTCTTCAATAGTGCATCTACCTTGAACCCAACTCCTCCATTCTGCCACCATACGGGGATAATTTCTTGACTTATAGGCAAGCAGAAAGAATTGTGACGACTTGATTCAGGGCTTCACCTGATCAAATCGAAATAATTTTTTACTCCGCCGTTTGTCATTAGTTCATTAGCTTTGAACCCCAATTCCTCTGTTCTGCCACCGCATGGGGATGATAGCCCTGGGGAATACCAGGCCATAAGAAATGTGATGACCTGATCTAGGGCTTTGCCTAATCAGGTCGGAATAAATATTTTGCTCTGCCGCTCTTCACAAGTGTATTTACCTTAAACCCTACTCCTCCGTTCCACCACCACATGGGGATGATAGCCCTGGGTAACACCAGGCCATAAGAAATGTGACGACATGATCTAGGGCATTGCCCAATCAGGTCGAAATAAATATTTTACTCCGCCGCTCTTCACAGGTGTATTCACCTTAAACTCTACTCCGTTCCACCACCGCATGGGGATGATGGCTCCGTCCAATAACGGGTCATGAAAAAGATAAGTCATGATTCTGAATCTCCTTGGGGCCCACATCTCCGCTCTGCAGCCTAATTAGCACTATAAACATACCCTGAACCCTATATAAGACTTTTCACCTTCCCCCTTCTTCATCTTTGCCTCCCTTTAGTTTTCAGCCCTTTTTCTTCTTTCTCCACTGGCAAAAACTGCCTTGCATCCTTCAAACGACTTCCTTATTCTCCTTGCTTCTTGAGAGCCAAGATGCATTCTCTTCTTCAACAATTGATGGCGGAGTACCGTTCGGAGCTCAGGCAAAGTAGAAATCAACCATCTGCTACCACAACATTCCTGCCCCTTGTTTCATCTTCTTCGGTACCCCCCGCCCTTGCTCCAACATCCACCTCTTCTCCTTGTTCCTCTGCGCCATCATCTCCAGCTGTTTCATCTTTGCCCCATGTAAACCTTTAATCATTACAATCTTCCCCCCTCCCTTCTTCACCATTATCGCCAAACCCTAGCCTATCCGCCTCTCCACCTTCAATTTTGGGTGGCCATAGATCACCCCCTCCTTTTTTTATAGAGCCAAGTTGAATTGAGAAGAGCCACGCGCCAACGACTGCAGGTAGAGAATATCACTCCCTCGATTCTTCTTCTTCTTCTGAGCTCCCCCCAGAATTAGAACCAGTTTCAGCTACATCTCTTCCATCTTCACCAATACAAATTCCGACCATGTTCCCATCATCTTCCCCATCGACCCCTAACACAAAAAGTCTTTCTCCCCAACCTAGTTTAGAACTTGACTCTGACACCTTCCCCCCTACCAATGAAGAACCACTAATAACGGTTCCCCCTTCATCCACTAATCTTCCTTCAACTTCATCTCCTCTACCTGTGCCCATATCATCAGACGCATTTATCCCCCCTGTCTTCCCCTCCTTTCCTTCTCCTGGTGGTTCACCTTCATCCATCATCCATCAGGTGGTTTCTGACATTCTGCCACCACCATCAACCTCCACCTCTTCCTCTCTTGCTTCCCTAAGCCTTCTGGCGACGACTCTTTTTGCTGCCCCTTCAACATCTCCCTTCTCCTCAGGAACCTCCTCCATTTCCTAGAGTGTCATCTTTCCCCCTCTGGGATTATTAGAACAATCCTCCGGACTGCCCTCCTTCATACCCATCATGAGTGAGTCCACTCCCCTAGTTGCCTCCACTCCTTCCTCTTCTAACAAGAATATTCGAATACTCAACTTAGAAGAGCTCCTTCCGAGGATGGAGAATCTGCATCATACCCTGGAGCTGGTAAGCCTCTTGGCTACTTTGCCATATATTTAAAACCATGATATCCCTCCCTGTTTTATGTTTTCAGGCTCTGGTGAATTATCAGGAGCTGAACCACTCCTTCTACCATTATCATACTCAATTGCGGCAACAGATTCAACAACATATGGAGGATCACACTGCTTCCCAAGAAAGAGAGAGCTTTTTGTTGCAAGAACTGGCTCGTTGCCAGAATCAAATGGCTGAAGCCCTTTCTCAAAAGTAGAAGGATGCGGAGACTATCGCTGCCCTCCAAGATCAGCAATGGAGGGATGCTAAAATCATATCCACTCTTCAGGGCGCCCAACAAGAAAATGAAAATGCCCCTGCCCCAATTGATAGAGAGAATTCCATCTTACAAGAAGTGGCAGGCTACCAGGATAAAATAACTAAGCTTTAGCGGCAGAAGCAGGAAGATGTCAAAACAATAGCAACACTTCAGCACCAGTAAGAGAAGGATACATGTACTATATCCATTCTTCGATGCGAGAAACAAAAAGATGAGAATACCATATCCGACCTCTAGACTCGATTAAGTAAGGAGGTACACATAAATTCAACTTTAATAACCTCTAGAGCTCATGCTCATTCTCGACTCCGCTGCCAAGAAGCCTCCTTATAGCAACTGAGTAGCAGAATTGTTCGGACTAGGACTTATACTGAGGCGGTGGAGGGAATTTTGACTTCCATATGCCTAGATATGATGGAAATGTCAATGATCCTGCAGCAGGGTCAGACTTCCCGCTCCGATGATATATCCACTCTGGTCAACGCTATCATTCAAGTATCCCAGCAATATTGTCAAATTCGTCAAGCTCTTAGGGAGCATCGGGAGTATTGTGCCAGGTTTCATCAGGATATGCGCATGACTGACCCGAACCAACAAGAGCATCTGCTATCTTTAATGCGAGCCACATATCAGGACGGATTCAACGAAACGGTTCGACAGTATGCTGACCAGGGATTCCCTCCGGCCGATCGTCCTGCTTTTTTTCTACATTGGGAAACTGCTTCAGGCGTTATCCCTCAGATCATTTTAAATTGTAATTTTCATGTGGGCTTTGACATTTTAGAACTGTCATTACTTATGGAAAATTGCATCAACGAATTATCTATCTTTGACATTGTTCTTAACTTTCTTTATCCTACAAATGAGAAGCTATTTTTCAATGATGCTTCTTTCTCGCCCCTACTCATGTTTATTACTCATGATGTTATATACTGAGGGTCACATAAAACCCATAGGAAATAGGCCACATTTCTCCTTTCAACAGTCTTTTTCTACATAGTATGGAAATATTTTAAGTGTACAACATTCCAGGGTCGAGGTAACTCCCTGCCCTTATCGTCTTTTAGTTAATAAGCTGACCCAGCCACTTGGCGAGTAACAATGTAAGGCCCTTCCCAATTAGGAGCTAGCTTTTCAGGATCTCCTGCCGGGTTGACCTTGCGTAAGACTAGGTCGCCTTCTTGAAACCTCCTGGGCACCACCTTTTTGTTAAAGGCTTACTATATTCTTTGCTTGTAAAATCAAGCTTGCATTCAGGCTTGCTCCCGCTTCTCTTCTAGCAAGTCCAGCTCAGTTCTTCTAATGATCTGATTCTGTTCTGGCTCATAGGCTTCGATTCGGGCACTACTCAGGATAGCTTCCACCGGAATAACTACTTCACTCCCATACACCAAGCTAAACAGAGTTTCCCCCATGGCCATTTTGGGAGTAGTTCGGTAGGCCCATAGAATCCCAGGAAATTCATCTACCCAACTTCCTCTCTAAGCGCCCAATTTAGTCTTCAACCCCTGAATGAGGATTCTGTTAGTCACCTCCACCTAGCCATTAGCCTGAAGGTGAGCTACTGAGGTGAAAGCTTGCTGAATATTGAGGCTTTGACACCATTCTCTAATCTTTTTACCCTGGAATTGTCTCCCATTATCGCTTACTAACCTTCATGGGATTCCATATCGGCATATAATGTTCCTCCACAGAAACTATATTACTACATTTTCTGTGATTTTAGCTGAAGGTTAAACTTCTACCCATTTAGAAAAGTAATCCACCGCCACCAATAGAAACTTATTCTGTAAAGGTGCAGTAGGCATGAGACCCACTATATCCATTCTCCACTGATCAAAGGGGTAGAAAGCAACTATAACCCTCATCAACTCAGCTGGTCGCTCGGATCGATTACTGTGTTTCTGACAGGCTGAACAAACTTGCACCAGGCGGGTTGCATCTTGATGAAGAGTTGGCCCGAAATACCCGGCTAGCAGTACTTTCCTTGCCAAGGCTCTTCCTCTAAAATGATTACTGCAATATCCTTCGTGGACCTCTTGAAGCACCCACTCGGCATCTTCCTTCCCCAAGCATTTCAATAGAGGGCGCCCAAAAGACATCTTATATAGAATCCCATCAACAATTGTGAACCGTTTCTCTCTGGTCACCAAGATAGATGTCACTCCTCTTTCCTCAGGATCCTTCCCTTGCTATAAGTATGTCATAATATCAGTTCTCCAATCGGGGATCTGATCAGTTCCTGGTGCCACCTCTTCCACATTACATACTATCAAGGAGTTGGGAACTTCCACGCAAACAGAGCCTTGCTGTCTCATCCCTTCTAGGGCACTAGCTAGCCAAGCTAGTTCATACTCCTTTCAATTGTTTTCTCTTAGAATATGCTGCAAGATGACCTCCTGGAAATGAGATTTTTCTTTTTCAAAAGCTATCAGATATTTCTGCAACCTTTCTTCCCTAACAGCAAAGGCACCCTGAAGTTGTGCCACATCTAACTGGGAATCTGAATGCATGATAATTGAGGTTAGATGCTTACAATCTGGCCAGGATGGCCTCATACTCTGCCTCATTGTTGGATGCCCGGTATCCAAGGAAAACAACTATGCGAGTTTCTTCCTTTTTGAGCGATACCAACAACACCCCTACTCCACTGCCTGTAGATCCAGAAGACTCATCCACAAAAACATTCCATACCTTCTTCCCTTCTTCTTCTTCGGCCAAACTGTTCTCCAACCCTGCAGGTACCTTTGCTAGGATATCAGCTAACGACTAAGCCTTGACAGCAGTTCGGGGATGGTAGTGGATGTCATATTCACTTAGCTCCACAACCCACTTAGCTAATCTTCTTGAAAAATTAGGTTTAGTAACCACTTTACCTAATTCGCTATGAGTCAAGATGTTGATCGGATGGGCTAGTAAATACGACCTCAATTTATGAGTCATCAGAACTAGGATGTATGGTAATTTCTCCAACTCAGTGTACCTTGACTCTGCTCCTTTCAAGATATGACTGGTTTAATAAATGGGCTGCTATTGAGAACCTTCCTGCTTCAACAACACTGAACTGATAGCTTCTTCTGAAATTGCTAAATACATCCACAATGGTTCTCTTGAGACTGGTTTGGCTAGCAGAGATAATTCAGCTAAATACTTCTTTAGTTCTTGGAAAGCTTGCTCACACTGACCATCCCACTGGAACCAAGTGACCTTGTGCAGAACTCGAAAGAAGGGTAGCCCTTTGTCTGCCGATCTGGCTATAAAACGAGACAAGGAAACTATTCTTCCCACTACCATTTGAGACTCCCACAGATTAGTAGGTGATTTCATGTTACACAATGCTTGCACTTTCTCCGGGTTGGCTTGCAATCCCTTTTCTATCACAATATATCTCAGAAATTTCCCACTCTTCACCCCGAACAAAAACTTCTTGGGATTTAACTTCATGTTGTACCGCCTAAGGGTGGCGAAGGTCTCTTCCAGATCCGTAACTAGATCCCGAGTGGTTTTTGATTTGATGAGATGTCATCAACATATTGTAGGAACGTTGGTGGCTGGCTAGAGGGGGTGAATAGCCCTCTTTCGTCGTATGAAGGGAATTGCTTGTTTACAAATATAATTAGCGCAACGGAAACAAAACTAAACAAGCAATTAAGATAAGAAAAAACAAAATCAATGCTAATAAACGATATAACGTGGTTCACGGTCTCGTCGCTAATCCACGGTCCGATTCATCTCCGATGAATCACTCTGAAACCAATCCACCATTGGTCTCTCCCTTTAGCCTAAGCAAGGTGGAGGTAAACCTTTACAACAATGAGAACACTCCTTCTTTTACAATAGATGTGAAATAAAACTAGAAGGAGTTTCAGCTTTGTGGGGCACTTAGTAGGATGTTTAGAGCATGAACATTAACCATCAAAAAGCCCCCACCCTCTCTTTTTATAGAGAGGAAGCAAATCTTCCCATTGGATACTATCAGTCGACTGATGTCGACTCCAATGGCTTCTGACCAGGCCGGATTTGTGGGATCCGCGGTCGCTTTCTCCAACAGTCAGATCATCAATCGACTGATGGTATCATCGATTGATCGATATGTCGACTTGATCGGCTCGTGCCTATCGACTTGATTCATCAGCCACACACCAGTCGATTGACGATCGACTTGGAGCAGTCGACTGCCATGACATGATAGTCGACTAATGCCGGGTAAAAATCAAACTTAACATCCGTTTGAGCATCCGACGGTCGGGTAAACCTCAACCCTTGCGGTCGAGCCTCTGACACTTAGCCATTAGACCAAGTTCACCTAATGAACTACTTACATTTCACTCATTCTCTCATCTCACTTGAAGTCCCTCGCCGAAGCTCTCTTCGTTCGCGGCCATGTCCCTCGGCAGCATCAAGCGCATGACTCTGCAATACTCCTTCGCGTCTCTTACCCTCAAAGTCTGCTTCCTTGGCTTCGCTTCAAGTCATCTTGTCTGATGGTCCCTCGGATGCATCAAGCGCACGACTCTGCAATGCTCCTTCGCCGACTCAAGCATGAGGTCATGAGTTGGTGACACTTGCCTAAGCTCCATGTGCAAATTACTAAGTCCTGCAAGACTCCAACGCACATATCAAATCCAATCATCCTAACTTAAACCCTTTGCCACACATATCAAAACCATATCACATGAGTTGATTGCCCTAACAATCTCCCCCTTTTTGATGTGTGGCAATTTTTTTAAGTTAGATAAACAAATAACAATAAACATAAGCAAGGAAAGCATGTAAGTAAAAACATGAGTATAACAACTCCCCCTTAAACATGCAACTCCCCCTTAAGACATGCTAAATTTTTCCTTTTAGCATGATTAACTTAAACCTATCAATTCTCCCCCTTTGACACCATTAAAAACATTATCCAAATGTTATAATTCAAGGTATCAACTCTAAGGAGGAAAAAAATTCCAAAAACCAAACAAAACCTAATAAAATCAGGTTACTGTGCAGACAGATATCATCGATCGGTTCGTTACTACCGATCGACACTCAAAGATCAGAATTTTTGATTTTTCGAACCAATTTCAGAAATGCACCAGAAATTCTAGAAAATTCAAAAAATTGTAAAATTTTGAAAACACATTTCTTTTAAAGTCTTTTATCAGTGAAAATTGAGTTTTCATGAAAATTACTTATATTTTCAATGATTTGCCAAAAATCTAAAAGTTTAAAAAACAACTAGTGTTTTAATCAAGTTTGTATCAATTTTAGCACCTAGTTTTGCATTAGATTGTTTCAAAACATGAAAACACAGATTTTAAAGTAAGAAATGGTTTTGAAAACATATAAAATATTCAACCATGATCTTTGGGCAACATGTCTATGAATTAAACATAAGTCTTCCCCATGATTGGTCTATTATTGCTATTTTGATACTTAAAATGACCATCTAAATGTCATAGGCATTAGTGGACCATTAGTATCATCCTAACATCTCACCCATGCTAAGTTTCAATCAAGGTTATCCTTATGGTGAGTGTGAGATGTTCCTAAAGGTATTTATATACTTAACCTTCAAATTCATGCATTTCTACCCATGGTTAAGTATCACCCTAACATACCACATGATCATAAAAACATATATGCATTGATTTCACATTATGATCATGAAAAAAATGTATCAATCAATTTGTAATCATGCATTAGATATAAAATCATGATAATAAGCCAGGCATGATTTAAACTATTTATGGGTGCATTATTATCACCCAACACTATTTCAAAAATTAAGTCCACGCCATCCTAAGTCAACCAAATAATATGATATAAGTAAAATCCTTATGGTTGACTATATTAGGGTTTTCCTAACCCTTAAAGATGGATTTAGGAACCCAATATAAGTTCTTTCCTATAGGGTTCACTAAGTATTCCTTAGGGATCCATTTTCTAGCAATTGTCTTATTTTTGGCTTGACCCCTAGCAATCAAACATTTATAGGCCTTTTCATTAGTCTTTCCCTTATAACCTAGGCCTTTCCTATTGAAGCTTGCCCTTTGGCTCCCTATAATCATATTAAGGGTGTTGGAGCCAATTGTGAATTTTTCTAGGGTTTTAGTCAAATGGTCTACCTTTTCTCTTAAAGCCCTATTTTCCTCAATACATGCATCATTTACATCAAAAGGCATATAAAGATCATGTGAGCATGCATCATCATGACTAGAAGAAATATTATCATTAATATTTAAGCATGCTTGTTCTAATTTATTTTCTAAGGCCTTAATTTGATCTAGCATGCTCTTATTTTTCTTTTTGGCCCTAAACAAATCCCTAGTTAAGCTAGAAATCATGGAAACAATTTTCTTAGATGAGAGATTCATTACCATAGTTTCCATGTCTTCTTCCTCGGATTCCGATGAGGATGAAGATGAAACTCCCCCTTCACTAGAGCTCTCCTCACTTGAGCTTGATTTTTCACCTTCGGAGGAGGAGGTAGAGTCTAGATCATCAAACGCCATCAATGCAAGGTTTGTGACAAAAGCGTTTTCTTTCTCCGATGATGATGATGATGATGATGATGAGGAAGGATCATCCCAAGTCCTTGCTTTGAGTGCTTTGGCCTTCCCTTTTTCTTTGGCCTTCTTCTCTTCTTCCTTCTTCTTCTTGCTCCCCTTCTTCTTTTCCTCTTTCTTCCTCCTCTCTTCTTTGCTCTTGTTCAAGAGAGGACAATCATCTCTTATATGTCCCTCTTGTTGGCAATTATAGTAAATTATCTTCCTCTTGTGCCTTCTCCTATCATAAGATTTGTTAAATTTTAAATTTCTTAAAGCATGCCTTACCTTCATTACCATATAAACATCTTCATTGCTATTCATGGAGGATGAGGAAGATGCTTCATCAGAGGAAGAGGAAGTTTCTATCTTCTTCTCCTTCTTGTTGGCTACTCCTCTTGATGGCTTGATGCTTGATTCTTCCATTACTCCCTCAAGCCTTGTTTCGTGGAGCTCCATGGTTGAGAAGAACTCCTCTAAGGTGCTCACTTCTAGGTTCATCGACATATAAAAGGAGTCCACCATTGAGCTCCATTTCGATGACCGAGGAAAAGTGTCGATTGTTTTCATAAGCATATCCTGGTTCGAAAGTTTTTCTCCTATACTTGTTAGCCCAATTAAAATTTCTTTAAAACGAGAGTGTAGTGAGGTTACCTTTTCTCCCTTTTAGAGTTTGATGTTGCTTAATTGGGAGCGAAGGAGATCTCTTCTCGCAAGCTTGGCCTCGGAAGTGCCTTCATGGAGTTCCACCAACCTCTCCCACATTTCTTTGGCACTTGCACACTCCCCTATCCGATTCACTTCTTGTTGGAGGAGTACATTGTAGAGATGGTGTTTTGCCTTTGAGTTCACCAAGTACTCTTCCCTTTGTTTTTTAGTCCATCTAGACTTCTTGATTGGCTTCCCTTCTTCATCCCTAGGTATCTCGAAATCATTTTCTATTATTAATAAAATTTTAAAATCGGTTTCAAAAAATACCTCCATGCGTTTCTTCCACTACGCAAATTCCCCTTCAAACTTCGGTGGATGAATATTAGAGTCGACCATCCTTGATTGTGTTTGTTGTGGCGGTTAGTCCTCGACAAGCTTCCTTGGCTCTGATACCACTTGTAGGAACAATGGTGGTTGGCTAGAGGGGGGTGAATAGCCCTCTTTCGTTGTATGAAGGAAATTGCTTGTCTACAAATATAATTAGCGCAACGGAAACAAAACTAAACAAGCAATTAAGATAAGCAAAAACAAAATCAGTGCTAACAAACGATATAACGTGGTTCACAACCTCGCCGCTAATCCACAGTCCGATTCATCTCCGGTGAATCACTCTGAAACCAATCCACTATTGGTCTCTCCCTTTAGCCTAAGCAAGGTGGAGGTAAACCTTTACAACAATGAGAACACTCCTTCTTTTACAATAGATGTGAAAGAAAACTAGAAGAAGGAGTTCAGCTTTGTGGGGCACTTAGTAGGATGTTTAGAGTATGAACATTAACCATCTAAAAGCCCCCACCCTCTCTTTTTATAGAGAGGAAGCACATCTTCCCATTGGACACTATCAGTCGACTGATGCTTTCATCAGTCGACTGATGTCGACTCCAACGGCTTCTGACCAGGTCAGATTTGTGGGATCCGCAACCACTTTCTCCAACGATCGATCATCAGTGATGGTGTCATCGATCCGTGATGTCGACTTGATCGAGTGACGACTTCGCTTGCCCGTGCGATTCGATCGATCATTGCTTCGCCTTATCAATCGATGTCAACTTGATTCATCAGCCACACACCTGTTGATTGATGATCCACTTGGAGCAGTCGACTTCCATGACATGGCAGTCGACTAATGTCGGGTAAAACTCAAACTTAACATTCGTTTGAGCGTCTGGCGATCGGGTAAACCTCAACCCTTGCGGTCGAGCCTCCGACACTTAGCCATTCGGCTAAGTTCACCTAATGACCTACTTACATTTCACTCATTCTCTCATCTCACTTGAAGTCCCTTGGCGAAGCTCTCTTCGTTCGCGGCCACGTCCCTCGACAGCATCAAGCGCACGGCTCTGCAATGCTCCTTCACGTCTCTTGCCCTCGAAGTCTGCTTCCTTGGCTTCGCTTCAAGTCATCTCGTCCGGCGGTCCCTCGGATGCATCAAGTGCACGACTCTGCAATGCTCCTTCGCCGACTCAAGCACAAGGTCATGAGTTGGTGACACTTGCCTAAGTTCTATGTGCGAATTACTAAGTCCTGCAAGACTCCAACGCATATATCAAATCTAATCATCCTAACTTAAACCCTTTGCCACACACATCAAAACCATATCACATGGGTTGATTTCCCTAACACATATACTTCCACATTCTTGCCTTTTTGTTCTGTAAAAATTTTGTCCATGAGCCGTTGATAAGTAGCTCCTACATTTTTCAACGCAAAGGCCATGACTAAATAAGCATACAACCCTCCTGCCATTACAAAACTAACACGCTTATGATCATCCTTTGCTAGTGGGATTTGATGATACCCTTGGTAGGCATCCATAAGAGATACAACTTCATACCCCACAATAGAGCCGACTAACTTATCAATACGAGGCAAGGGGTAGCAGTCTTTAGGGCACGCTTTATTTAAATCACGAAAATTGATACACATCCTCCACTACCCAAAGGATTTGGGGACCAAAACTACATTAGAAACCCACTCGGGGAATTGAATTTCTTTAACATGACCAACTTGGATTAATTTAGCTACTTCTTCAGCAATGACTTTATCCTTCTCAGGCCCAAAGTGTCACCTTTTCTGCTGGATGGGCCGAACTCCCTGAGTGATGTTAAGATGGTACTCAGCAACTCTAGGGTCTATCCCTGTGAGGTCATGTACATCCTTGGCAAAGATATCTTCATTCTTGCGCAGGCAGTTCACAAGTTCTTCCTTTGTCTCCAGTTGATGGGCCACCCGAGTGACCTTTCCAGGAGTTATCTCCACAGGTTCACCTTCCTCTATTTTTTCAGCTCTGGGTGGAGACTCTTCCAGCACATAGACATTAGAGGTGATGAAAGCTTTCCCCTTAGGGTCGTCCACCCTTGCCTTCTTCTTATCGTCCCGTACCATTTGCATATAGCAACTCTAAGCCGCTTTCTGTTCTCCCCGTGCTTCCTCGATTAGTTGTCCGACTGGGAATTTCACCTTTTGATGGTAAGGAGAGGCCACCGCCTGAAAAATAGACAAAAAGGGATGACGGAGAATAGCATTATAAGTGGATGGAGCATCCACTATGAGAAAAGGAGTGATATTAGTTTTATGGCTAGGTTTTGCACCCAGAGTGAGAGGCAAGGAGACTTGCCCCACGGATGCACCATGTGTCCCGCGAATCCAAACATAGGAGTAGCCACGTCCTCCAATTGCACATTTCTTAGCTGCATCTGCTCGAATGCTTTCTGGAAAAGGATATTGACTGAACTCCCCGAGTCAACTAGGACTCAGGCTACTTCATAGTTGGCTAAAGAAATTCGAATAACCAGAGCATCAGTGTGAGGTAGCAGGATGCCCCACAGATCTTCAGGTCCAAAAGATATTTATGGCACACTCTGGATGACTTGCTCTGTTCTAATGGCCAAACTTTCCATGAGGCGTGCATATGACTTTCGATCCCTATTGGAGTCCCCATCAGTGGGTCCTCCTGCAATAACATGAATAACTCCCCGAGTGGGGATGTCATTCGGGGCAACTAGAGGTTCTTCGCCTGCTGATCCTCCTTGCGAAGTACCCTCCTGGGTAGGTATTTTCTAGCCCGACAGGAGAGGAGCTTGAGGCCTTCCATTGTAAGGTCCCAGGCGAGCCATATTGGGTCAGCGACCCCTTTTTGCCGGTCCTCCTGTCTGAGGTTGCAGCTGTGGATAAGTGGTTCTAATGCGCTCAAACTCCTCTTGAAATTTAAAATAGCGACCATTGGTATGGTTGTACTCCATATGGTACTGGCAGAAATAAGGGGTGGGAGGATTCCGAGGAACTCTCCGGTACCCTATTGGGCGCTGAAGAATGCCCCAGCTGATCATATGCCTCCATTTCCCACTCCTTCCATGTCCGCGGGGGAGGGATGGACGAGTGATAACTATCATTTTGTCAGGTTATTTTGGTCCTTAATATCATTGTTTTAATCCTCTCAGGTGTTTAATTGTTGATTATTTGCATGTTTTATGAATTGGATATATTTTTGGACCTTAGTATAAATTCTCCTAAATTTTGGACTTATATGTGAATTTTATCTTTGTTTGTAGGAGATCGAGATGAGCCACTGGACTAGACTCAAATTGGATCAAATATGACTTCATCTAAGGGCATAAAGGATATTTTGAGCTGGAGGAATTTGAGCCCTTCATCCAGATCAGAAGCAGTTTAATCAAAGGGGTCAGATATGTTTAATCTTGATCGTCCAATGAAATCTGATTGATCTGAGCTATCTATTTAAATCTGGAGAGATCCGATCCATACACTCAGATCTACACATCTCAAACTTCCATCCAGATCAAGTTGATCGCGACCGACCTTTCAGATTGATCAAATCCGTTCATTCAAAGTCAGAGAATTCTCAACCGTTGGATGCACAACCCATTAATGGATTAATCAAGGCAATCAAAACCTAGGTTTAATGGATGGCTGTGATTCGACTTTCTTCGATCGGACGGCTGCAAAAAATCATTTAATTTCCTTCATCGCGACACATTTGGGGAGTCGGCACATTCTTCTTCCCGCACGCGATTTCGCTGACGTTATCCGTCGCGCTCAACCATCTTCCTCGCTAGTCTCCAGAGAGGAAGGGAATCGCCTCCTTCTCCGATGATCGGTGGTCTCCTCCACCTCCTCTACAGTCGGCAGCCAAAGTATCTCCATTCACAGCGCCGACAGCACTTCGCCCCCCTTCACCTCCCGCAATCGCCCGACGCCTCCGCCATCTTCAACCGCCGCCGTGCCATCTCCTCCGCTCTGAGCTCTGTCGCCACCGATCACCGGAGTGGGGAATCCCCTCCCGTTTCATCTCCTTCACAGCCTTCTATAGCTCCTCCATCGCCGGCCAGCCCCTGTTCCAACTCCGGCTAGTCCCAATTCCAGCATTGTTTTGCAATTTTTTCAGCTAGCTTATGTTCTAGCAGTAGCTTCAGTTGATGTGTTTTGATTGTCTTTTGATTTACCTTGTTGAATGTTTGTAGTAGATTCAATCCTCCACATTTAGAATTGCACGTATTTAGGTTAATTTGTTTCGTGCACATGTAGTGTTTGGTTAAATGCTTCTTAGAGTAATTAGGTTGTAGTTCATTAGGTTAGATTTAGTTTCATGCTTTACTTTAATTACTCTCTTTTAATCATGTTCATGTAGTAGATTTCGTTGATGCATTGCTTATTTCATTAGGTTGTTAGTTAAATCTTTTCTTCCCTTGAGCCTTAGCAGCCGTGTCCACCTTACCTCCATCCACTTTCCTCCACGGATTCGAGGAGGAACAGCTTTATCGAGAAATTTCGATGACGTCCTCCATCTCACAGCTCATCCACCTTTTCCTTTGGATTCGAGGAGGAGTCCACCCCGACAACACTTCTTCGAGCTCAACCAGATCCGTGAGAGTTCGAAGTATCCATCAAACTACTGGATTCAGGAGTTTGCACCATCCCACATCCACTACCATTTGCAAAGTCTCGATCGAGCTTTGTTGGACTTAGCCGAAGGACCTTGGTCATTCACCGGGCCTATCTTGGGTTGATCAGATTATTTCCTTTTCCAGTTTTTGTTGCTTTACTTCCTGCATTGTTTGATTTAGTTATTGCGTGTTAGTTTAGGATTTTAATTACCTTGCAACTGTAGGTTAGATCTCAAATCTCATACCCCCCATCTTCATTAGAAAACCCAAAGCAATAATTAGAAATCCTAAGTTTACTATTCTGTCGATTACACTCGTTGGGAAACGATCCGGGCTATTTACTATGCTATATTAGTGTAGTTAGGGGGTTCGGTAATTAATTTGAAACTGTACCACGACACAAATACCGTGCATATCAAATTTTGGCGTCGTTGCCAGGGAGTGTAATGATGCTTAGTAGACTTAGGATTTTTATCCATTTTTCTTAAAAAAAAAATCAAAATTCAAAACTTTTTTTGAGGGCTTAATTCTTTTATGTCTTGTATATCCATGTGTTATATTTTGTTTGCTTCCTGTATCTTTTGATTTTGTTTGCCAGTGTTTCAGGATAAATACAGAAAATTTCTTTGATCATGGATCTCTATTATCAGAGAGTAGGAGGCTTTCATCAGGTTTATGATTCAGGGATTAATAGAACTATCAAAGAACTCACCACACCAGATGTTGCTTGTCAATCTTTTTGCATTCAGTTTCTTGAATTAAATGTGGATGTTGAACTCTTTAAAATTATACCTTTGCTTTCAAAATTCCATGGTCATGCTAGTGAAGATCCAATTAGGCACTTGCAAGAATTTTATGTGGTATGCTCAGCAATGGAGCCACGAGGTATATCACAGGAGGACATTATGCTCAGAGTATTTCTATTCTCTTTATCAGACAGGGCAAAGGATTGGATCTATTATCTTCCTCCTAGCTCTATTACATGTTGGAGTGAAATGAAGAAAGCCTTTTTGGAAAAGTTTTTCCCTACATCCAAGACCGTAGAAATTCGAAAGAGTATTTGTGGTATTGAGCAAATGATAGGAGAGACTCTATATGAGTACTACTGGGAGAGATTCAAAAGATTGTGTGCTAGTTGCCCCCATCACCAGATTAGCGATCACATACTCATCCTGCACTTCTATGATGGATTATTTCCTATGGACAGGTGTATGCTTGATGTAGCTAGTGGAGGGGCCCTAGTCAACAAGACTCCTGCTCAGGCTAGAGAAATTGTTGAGGTCACGGCTTGAATTCACAACATTCTTATGAGCCTCCACCAGCATTTCAGAGGTTGACTCCTGAGTTCCAGATTAATTCAATGTTTAATAGCCCACAGCAGTCCCAGCAGATGCAAGCACAAGGATTTATTCAGCCTTCGTCAGAGACCATTTCTCTGGATATCGATGCGCTAGAGGGGATGGATTGTGGAGTACGCGATAGTCGACTTTATGATTCTACTACTCTACAAGACTTCGATATTTTTATATGCTACGATAGTGAAGCTGTGGATGATGTGGATGTTATTGTTGATAAGAGTGCAAATATTATTATAGGTGATACTGGTACTCCTAATATTGTTAATGTTGCGCATGATATTTCAGATGTAGCAGATATTGTTACTTATATTGAGGTTGATGATGTTGTAAAGGAGACAGTGCCTACAAAATTGTTATGTTCAGATGTGCAACTACCTGATAAGCCTGACCAGAATTGCTCTGAAGATATCAAGATGATTTCTATAGGAGTGATGGATAGCTGGAGAGCCCCAGATTGGACACTCCTATTACAACCTAAGCCTCTAATATTTCTGCTTAACAAGGCCCCAACACCAAATATAGCAGTCCAGCTTCCAAACTGGTTGCTCCAAATAAATCATCTTCGACCGCCTGAGATAACCTTTAATAAGACGATAGTGAAAGGAGTGGAATTCATCTTAGCTTTTATTGTTCTACTTCTAGGTTGGATTTTACACTGGAATTATTCTCATCCTCCTAGAAGAACCTTCACGAAGATGATGATGGAGGGAGCTAGACTTTACGACATATACCACATGAAGAAGATGCTCACTTTCATTCGATCCACTCCACTCCCAGCTTGGCTACTACTCTTGAACCGCCTCCAACCGCCAGGACCCCAGGGGAGTTCATTCCTTTTCCCATCTCTTTTCTTTTTCTTTGTATATATACATTTCCTTGCTTCTGTTGTTCTTGTTTTAGCTGGTTATTTTGGTTGTCAAGTTTTTAGTGTTGAGTTTTTGTTTTATTAATTTTTCAAATAAATTCCCTATGCATTCCTTTATATCTTCTTAGAAGTCATGAAAGCTAGTTAAATTTGATTGTTTGGATTACTTGATTGCATGTGGTTACTACTTGGTGATGGATTCTGTGTTGATAGATTGAGATGATTATTTTTGTTTATCTAGATAGGATTGAGCCTATTTTTATTGCTTGTGTGTGGTGCACTTGTGGTTATTGTAACTCTAGAACTTGCTTTGATTCTTTCGAGACCACACAAAAATAGGTTTGCGTGATTATTATGAAGGCAATCACATTTGTTTTCCTTCACTTCTTTTATCATCACATGCTTATTTGAATAACACTCTAGTCGTTCATCATTTCTATTTTTCTTTCCTTCCATTACTTTCTTGTCCATTTCTATTTTTGGATGTGGAATACTTGGATGTTTCAAGATGAGTGTTTTTCCTAGAATGGATAAAAATATAAGTGTGGGGGAGAGAGTAGCACAGGAAAATTTAGTGTTAGCATAGACAAGTTGTGCTTGATCACCATGAGTTAGTCATGCTATTTATCTTTTTAGCTGAGCTTGATGTTGGAGCATAGGGAAGTGCACTACATGTTGAAAAAAAAAGTTGGAAAAAAAAAACTGAAAACAAAAAAAAAGTTGAAAAAAATAAATTGGGTGCCCATGAAATAAAAAAAAATATTGTGAAAATTTTGACATGTGGTGTCATTCATTTTTATTTATGTGTGATAGTATTTTTGTTAACAACATCCCTTGTTGCAATAATTGAGAGATTTATTGTATATCATGAGTATTTTTGTATTGAAGAATGTGATAAGGGTTGTTTACATGTTTATTGGGTTGGAAGAAATATTTTAGGGCAATGCTTTCTTGTACACATCTATGTGACATTCCAGTATTTACATATCTTCTTCTTGCATTTCTTTAGCTATTTCATTTCTTATCTTTCTTTTCTTTCACGGATATTGTCATTTTTCTTTTATTCATGTTTCCCTTACATTCTTAATAAGCCTTCAGTGATTGTGCATTCTTATGTGTATATAGTGGTGAAGGTAGAAGAAAAGCAAGCATATGGTAGTTCATAAACCATGAGTAGCTTGAGTGAACTCCACTATTACATGCTTATGAGAGCGAGAGAAATCACCACTTATCTTGGGAGGTTTAATCATTCTTAGTCTATTCATGATGGATTGAAGTCACCATGTTTGTTAACCTGTGTAAGATTTGAGTCCATAATTGCTTGAGTCTTTGAGATTTGACAATCCTAGGTAACTTTCTTTCACGATTTTCTATATATGATTGGGAATTGCTAGGGAAATATATTTTTAGTTTGTTTTTAGTTTTATTTACTTGCTCGGGACGTGCAAGAATAAGTGTGGGGGAATTGATAACTACCATTTTGTCGGGTTATTTTGGTCATTAATATCACTGTTTTAATTCTCTCAGGCGTTTAATTGTTGATTATTTGCATATTTTATAAATTGGATATATTTTTGGACCTTAGTATAAATTCTTCTAAATTTTGGACTTATATGCGAATTTTATTTTTGTTTGTAGGAGATCGAGATAAGCCACTGGACTAAACTCAAATTGGATCAAATATGGCTTCATCTAAGGGCATAAAGGATATTTTGATCTGGGGGAATCTGAGCCCTTCATCCAGATCAGAAGCAGTTTAATCAAAGGGCTCAGATATGTTTAATCTTGACTGTCCGATAAAATCTGATTGATCTGAGATATCTATTTAAATATGGAGAGATCCAATCCATACACTCAGATCTACACATCTCAAACTTCCATCCAGATTAAGTTGATCACGATCGGCCTTTCGGATTGATCAGATCCGTTCATTCAAAGTCGGAGAATTCTCAGCCGTTGGATGCACAACCCATTAATGGATTAATCAAGGCAATCAAAACCTAGGTTTAATGGACGGCTGGGATTCGACTTGCTTCGATCGGACGACTATAGAAAATCATTTAATCTCCTTCATCGCGACACATTTGGGGAGCCGACACATTCTTCTTCCCGCATGCGATTTCGTCGACGCCATCCACCGCGCTCAACCATCTTCCTCGCCGATCGCCGGAGAGGAAGGGAATCCCCTCCTTCTCCGGTGACCGGTGGTCTCCTCCACCTCCTCTACCACCGGCAGCCAAAGTATCTCCATTCATAACGCCGACAGCACTTCGCCCCCCTTCACCTCCCGCAATCGCCCGACGCCTCCGCCATCTTCAACCGCCACCGCGCCATCTCCTCAGCTCCGAGCTCTATCGCCGCCGATCACCGGAGTGGGGATTCCCCTCCGGTTTCATCTCCTTCACAACCTTCTGCAGCTCCTCCATCGCTGGCCAGCCCCTGTTCCAGCTCCGGCTAGTCCCAATTCCAGCATTGTTTTGCAGTTTTTCCAGCTAGCTTATGTTCCAGCAGTAGCTTCAGTTGACGTGTTTTGATTGTCTTTTGATTTAGCTTGTTGAATGTTTGTTGAATGTTTGTAGTAGATTCAATCCTCCACATTTAGAATTGCATATATTTAGGTTAATTTGTTTAGTGAACATGTAGTGTTTGGTTAAATGCTTTTTAGAGTAATTAGGTTGTAGTTCATTAGGTTAGATTTAGTTTCATGTTTTACTTTAATTGCTCTCTCTTAATCATGTTCATATAGTAGATTTCGTTGATGCATTGCTTATTTCATTAGATTGTTAGTTAAATCTTTTCTTCCCTTGAGCCTTAGCAGCCGCGTCCACCTTGCCTCCACCCACTTTCCTCCACGGATTCTAAGAGGAACCGCTTCATCGAGAAATTTCGGCGGCATCCTCCATCTCACAGCTCATCCACCTTTTCCTTCGGATTCGAGAAGGAATCCGCCCCGACGACACTTCTTCGAGCTCAACCGGATCCGTGAGAGTTCGGAGTATCCATCAAACTACTGGATTCAGGAGTTTGCACCATCCCACATCCACTACCATTTGCGGAGTCTCGATCGAGCTTCGTTGGACTTAGCTAGAGGACCTTGGTCATTCACCGGGCCTATCTTAGGTTGATCAAATTATTTTGTTTTCCAGTTTTTGTTGCTTTACTTCCTGCATTGTTTGATTTAGTTGCTACATGTTAGTTTAGGATTTTAATTACCTTGCAACTGCAGGTTAGATCTCAAATCTCAAACCCCCATCTTCATTAGAAAACTCAAAACAATAATTAGAAATCCTATGTTTACTATTCTGTCGATTACACTCGTTGGAAAACGATTTGGGCCATTCACTATGCTATATTAGTGTAGTTAGGGGGTTCGGTAATTAATTTGAAATGGTATCACGACACAAATACCGTGCATATCAATGAGCCCCTGACGGCAATAATCGGGGCCTAGGGGCTTCTGGTATGAAAGGCCTAGCATATTCCCTTCGGGGAGGTGCTCAAAGGGTTAGGGGACGACTTCTTTTGGCTGGGTCTGCTGTAAGCATCTGTTCAACTCGTCTAACTTTCAGCTCTTCTTCTTCATTGATATATTCCTCAATGCGACTTAGTAACTCTTCATAACTGACAACTGACTTTCTCAGTAAAGAGCTAAGAAAGGGTCTTTCCCTCAATCCATGAGGGATCACCACCCTCAGAATATCTGACCCTGTTGAAGGGATGTTCCTGGCAGTTGCGGTGAAACGATGAAGATAACCTCTGAGAGATTCTGAGGGTTCTTGCTTGATATGCAATAAAATTGAAGCATCATGTTTATAAGTCTTGTAGCTAGCAAATTCTTTACGGAAAACTCCCTTAAGATCTGCAAAGCAGGTGATGGATCCGGGAGGCAGACCACCAAACCATCTCTGTGCAGAGCTCGTTAATGTGGTGCGAAAAGCTCGACACTTAAGGGCATCGGTGTAGCAATGAAGAGAAGCAACTCCTACAAATTTAGACAGATGTTCTTCTAGATTAGTCGTGCCATCATACTTCTCCACATGGGGATTTCTGAAATATGGAGGTGGCAGCTCAGAAAGAATGTCGGTGCTAAATGGGCTAGGTTCATAAGCTTCTGGAGCCCAAGTGGACTGACTTTCTCCTTGCTCTTCTCGCCTTTTTTGTGTCACGGGCATAGCAGGTTGATATATCTTCCCCACAGGTACTTCACCTGGCAGGACTTTAGTTTGCTGTAGAGTGATGGGACGGGCTTGGGGAGGTACTTCCAATATCGGCTCTCGAGGAGAGGGCTCACCAGAGTGGGGGAGAAGATACCCCACCCTTCTCCTTTCTTTAGCCAGAGCATCGACCACGACGACATCCACCATGTCATGTAACTGTGCTGGAAACAGTGTGATGGGACTCTCTTCAGCAGAAGAGGCCGCTGGATGTTGTATTTTGTCTAATGGCATCTCGACTTCTTGCTCAACAAAGTTTTCACAGACGGCGCCAACTGATACGGGTGTACGTGGATTTTCTCACTTCCTTTTAACGTGAAAGAGCGTCCAAGCGTGTTAGGGTTTTCTCCGGCCGCAACAGTAATAGAAAATGAATAGATGATGAGGAAAACAACATAGATAACAGAGACATCAGGTTTAATATGGTTCGGAATCCTAATTTCTACTTCACTGGGTGAGCTCTATAGCGAGCTACGGTGCCAAAGCACTTTTACTATGAAACTTCTCCTTCTTGAAAATATCTCCAGAGGTGGAGGAAACCCCTTACAACTTTAACAATGTACAATACAAAGAGCTAGAGTAGGAGTCGCCCCAACTTCCCCTCTATTTTCTTCTTCTTCCCTTAATCTTCTACTTCTCCGATGACAACGTCTCCCCCTTCTTACTGTGGAAATCCCAGTGATAGAGGTCTAGTCCCAATCTTGAAAAGAGGAAGCCCATTGATAGAAGCTCCCCTTGAAAATGAAGAAGGCCCCCCTTTTATCCTCCTCGTCTTTCCTTGCCCCTAGTGTTGTAACGAACTGCCTTGATCACTGTCCACGTGGAAGGCTCCCTCCTCCTGGAGAGTAATTCTGTTAGGGAGATAAGGAATGGAAACTCCTCCGAATATTCCGTGGGGTCATAGTTTGTTATATTATGTAACAAACTCTCATAAACTACTGCTTCGGGAAACATTCTACCTCCACTTTTCACCCTCTCTTCCCTCGCCGAATCTAATCTTCACTCTGTCCCCACCTTAACCAGCCCCTCCTTGTTCATCCAGACCAAGGTATATACCACCCATTTTACCTTGCCATGCTAATATCTAGACCCACTCTGACTATGAGACCCAGTGCCTCTTGCTTTTCATGACTCCCCGAGTCAATCCCCGACTCACTTACCGAGTCAAATCCCCAACTTATATCCCGAGTTGCTCCTCTGGTCTCCTCTTAATCTTAGAGCTTATCTTTCTGATCCTATATCTTCACCCTGTCGACTCGGTCGATCCCCTCCCGGGTCGGGTTCCACCGGTTAGTCAGTGTTTCACGAATGATCTTCTTCCTCTTAATCCCTAAATTAGGTCACAGCGGTGTCGCTATTTGAGGTGTATATACACTAATTACGTTCATAGTTCCTTTCTCCACTACAATTTTAAGAGTTATAATTCTATTTCCCTTTCTAATTACTCCTATAACTACATCCTTTAACGAAATATCTACAATAATATCCAATCCATTTTTTATTTTACTCTTTCCCATATACCATAACTTAAAACTCAAGTTCTCTATCATATTTGCTTTCTCACCTACCCATTTTGTCTCTTGTACACACATAATATTAATTTTTCTCCTAATCATCGTATCTACTATCTCCATTTATTTTACCAGTGAGAGTTCCTATGTTCCATATATCAAATCTTAGACTATTAGTGTTAAATACGGGGATATTAAAATAGTAAATTAAATGACCAAATAATTAAGGAAATAAGCCTAGAAATTTTTCGGGATTTTTCTGGGTTTAAACGGACTCCGTACGAGATTTTTACGGAGATAAAGTAAATGGGCTTTAGAGGGGTCTATTTAAAGGGGATAAATACACGATAGAAAACCTAATTTCTATTTCCCTTTTTATTTCTTTTCCCCCACTGCGACACTCCTTCGACAGTTCCTTCACGCGCCCTCTTCTTCTTCCTCGTTTTCTCTCGCCGGCTCCGACGCCGCCGCAGCCGCTGCCCGGCGCCGCGCCCCTTCTTCACGGCGACGCCTTTCTTCTGCCGTCGTCTCTTCCCTTCGCCGGCGTCGCTCTCCTCACTTCGGACCGCTGCTCGACGGCGTCCCTCCTTTGTCGGCGCCCTAACTTTCGTCGGCGAGCCCTTATTCCTCGCGTCACTGGTAATCTGTGTGCGGACGTCTGCTCCGTCATGCGCCGGCCACCGTCGCTTTTCCCCGGTGCAGTCGACCCCCATACGCTGACCTCCACCGCCACAGCCTCGTCGTCGGTTCTCTCTGTTCTAGACGACGAGCGCCGATTGTTCTCCGGCCAGATTCTGCCGCACCGAGGAGAATACCACTGAGGGGAGCTTCCAAATTTCTGGTATAGCTTGTTTTTCTTTTTACTTCGTTTGTTTCAGTGGGTGCGGTTTAGGTGAAGAGGAACGACTGTGGATTTGTGGGGGGGGGGGGGTTGTTAGCTGAGAGGGCAGCAAGGGAGTGCCGGCTGTGAGGGTTTGATTGGGAGGGTGTTGTTCGATTAGGGTTGGAGGTGTCACAGTGAATTTAAGAAATTGAGTTGGGGGTCTCGGCTGTGGATGGAATTCCTAGGGCGGGTGAGCTTGATTGGTCGATTTGGGTTGATTACGGATTTAATTGGTTGATCGTTATGATATTTGGAGGATTAGGAATTTAATTGGGTTATGGCGAAATCGATTAATTATTCGATTTGTCGTTGAATTGTATATTTTGTGCTTGACTATAATTATGCTATATGCAGGTTTCGGTCACGAGGCAGGTCCCCAGTCGTGACGATTTGGTTCTTATTCTCACGATATATATTCAAAGTGTATTTGACTTATCTTTTAGATAGTCATTGTTGATATGCTAGTTAGGATAGCTTACAATAATTTTTTTCATATTTATATGCCTAGTATGCTTTTGGTGCCTACTAGATGTATGCATGTGATAGTATATGATTATATTTCCCTGTTTGATCTGGATCATAGTATATAGATTAGGGATATGTACATATTGATTGTACATATTATTCGGATAGGTATTTTGAGTAGGATTTACATGCTTTAGTATCATGCACCATTTTTGCATGATTGCATGCTGGCTGGACGGGGTTCCATTATTGTTGAGCCCGCAGCTAGTTACATGGCCTGCACACCGTCACCATGGGTTAGTGGTACATCAGAGGGTGTGTGCATTGCTCTGTCGGCTCGGTCCGCTCATGGTAGCGATGAGGCGGCGTGGTAGCGGCAGATCCCTCCTCTGATACACAGGAGATGAGCTTAGCTCCCCCTATGTTTGGGGGCGGAGGATAGGTGTACTCCGGCATCCATCGTTCGGTCCTCGGGAAGCGTGATGGCAAAGTGCACAGTTGTCATAGCCCTACCCACTCAGCTTCACCATCGCGTGTGAGGCGGTTGACTGGCGTCAGGGGTGACCATGTCATTGGCACGACATGCACTTTGCACGGATTGCATTTGTATTGTGTTTGCTGCATTTTTATTGATGCCTTGGATGTGTGTATTTGATGATAGACAAAACTCATGACATGAGATTATCATGGGAAAGTCCAAGCATGGAGCTTGGTGTGGAAGTCCAAGGGGGAAGCCTTGGCATGGGAAAGTCCAAAGCATTGCGAAGCCGTACGCTTGGTGCTTGGCATTGGAAATCCAAAGCATTGCGAAGCCGTGCGCTTGGTGCTTGGTGAGAAATGCATTGCGAAGCCATGCGCTTGGTGCATTTGGGAAGTCTTGAGGACTTGGTAAGTTCACTAGGCTCGGGTCCTTGAGTCGGTGAAGGATGGCATTGCGAAACCGTGCGCTTGGTGCATCCGAGGGACCGCCGGACGGGGAGCGAATGGAGTGAGCCCAAAGGGAAGCATACTTCTAGGGCGTGAGACGCGAAGGATGGCGTTATGGCCGTCGCGGCGCGCGTCAGAGGGCGTATCTTGGGAAGAAAGCCGGTGGGGAACTCCATGGGGATAAGGTGGACTTGGCCAAGTGGCTAAGGCGAGTGTCGGAGGCTCAAATATCGTTATGTTTGAGGTTTTAGCCGACATCAATCGATCGCGTAGTGCGGTCATTTCTAGGTCGTATGGGTTCGACCGGTGTTCGAACAATCACGTGATCGGTCATCAACACGCCGAGAGGACAATCGATCGTTGAGTATCGGTCGCCGAGGGAGGGCGATCATTGTTAGAGTATCGATCGACTATCGAGGATGGCGGTGATGATTACACTGCGTACGCTGCACGAATGGAGTCGAGCTTCGCCAAAGACTCGGTGATGGATGATCGGTCGGTGATGGGTGCCATCGATCGATGTGTGATCCGTTGGAACTTAACCAACTTGGATCGGGCCGTTGTAGACAATGATGCTCGGGACGATCGGTGATGGTCGCGATCGGTCGGTGATGGGAAAACTTGATGCAGTTATAAAGGAGCACGAAGTTGGAGGTTTTCGCCAAGGCTTTTAAGGTGACTTTGGAGGGGAATTCTTTGTTGCATTCCGGACCTTGAGCAAGCAAGCAAGCAATAAGAAAGCGATCAAAGCAATTGTGTAAAAGTTTTCTTTTGTATTGTCTTTGTATTTCTTGTTGTATTTCATATTACTGTTGTAATTGCTTGTGAGAGGTTTCTCCACCTCCGACGTGTAGTCGAGAAGGAGTTTGAGTATTGCCGTGTGCATCTCTAGAGCTCGAGGAGCTCGCCCGTGAAGTAGGAACCATTCGGTTCCGAACCACGTATATGCTTGCGTATTTGGTGTGCTTGTATTGTTGTTAGTATTATTGTTATTTCTATTGTTATTCCGCTGCGTATATTAACGACAATTGTAGACGAGCACACGAGAACGAACGAATTACGACATCAAACGAACGAGGGTTATTCAACCCCCTCTAGCCGGCCAATTGATCGCCCAACAAGTGGTATCAGAGCCGAGGTCGCTCTTCAAGGACTAACCGCCGCGAGAGCACTACAAATGGCCGGCTTCATCCATCCACCGAAATTCGATGGAGATTTTTCTTGGTGGAGGAAACGGATGGAGGTATACCTAGAAACCGATTTTGATTTTATGATTATTATAGAAAACGGTTTTGAAATGCCTAGGGACAAGTACAACAAGCCAATTGAGAAATCAAAGTGGACCCAAGACCAAATCAAGAACTTCAAGACAAATCTCGAGGTAATTAAATTGATTAGTGATTTGTTACCTAACACTATTTGGTCTAGATTGGGTGATTATAGGGATGCAAGGGAATTATGGAATAAGGTAATGAAATTCCAAGAAAATTCCCAATCGGCACAAGAAGAGGAGAATGCCGAAGAAGAACCCACAACATTTGAAGATGTTGATGACTTGGTGGAGACCTCCACCTCTAGCATTGAGGGGGAGGAGAGGCAATCTTCTATCCCGGAGCAAGAACAAGAAGCATCCACATCCGGGAGAAGTGAAGATCGGGAAGAGGCCTCCATCAGGAGCAGCGATGGCAGAGTGCACAGTTGTCATAACCCTACCCACTCGGCTTCACCATCGTGTGTGAGGCGGCCGATCAAGGCCGTGGTGACTACGACTATCGCACGATACGACTTTGCACTGATCGGATTCAGATTGTATTGTTTCTGATTTTTATTGATGCCTTGGATGTGCATATGATTGTTATGCATACAGGATACATGTTTATATATGGTGATGACTTTATTACTTCTAGTCAGGCACATGCTCCTATATCAGGGTAGGAGATTTAGGTAAGTACAGTCCTTTTGTATTTCTTGCTTGCATACCCTATTTATGTGAGACTGTACTGACATGATATTTTTGTTGTTAGCTATACCTTACTTTGCATATCTACTATATCCGCAGAGTTCTTTGAACTCACCCCGTTGATTTATATCTATTTCAGGATGATGCTGTCAGGAGAGTGCAGCTGCCGGACCCCACTCGTCGTAAATGTCTGTTTTGGGATTTTTGTTTTATGGTATCTGGATTTTGATTAGAGGACATGTATAGGATTGGAGATTGATGTTGGTATTCGTGGATTTTTGTTGTCCTTATGGACCTTATTCGGATTTTGGTTTGATTGGATTTTGTTGAGTATTCCTGCCCAGATGGCAGAAAGGGTAAGTCTATTTATTTTAGACTGTTTATCATTTATTTTGGTTGATGGCCTGAGGCCAAATTATATAACTGCGTGTGAGTTTGGATTTCGGTCGTGTTAACCGATGTATAGCGGCCGTGTAAGCCTTGTATGTAAATTGGGATTGTCACCCGTACAGGGGAGATGTTGCCGGATTTTCGTCTAGCGAGGTCTTCTTCGGGGTGTGACAATTAGTTTTTCTATAATATTTGTTCTTACCCAACTTATGATGTGAGAACTCTTGCTTATTTAATATTACACCTAAGTTCTAATAGAGATGTAGCAGTCCTTGCTGATACGTTGCAGTCGGACCCTGCAACGCGAACTCTTGCATATTTTTCACTACACTCGAATTCTGAAGATGTAGCGGTTCTTGTCGAGACGTTACAATCGGACCCTATAATGCATTTCTTCCAGGAAACAATCTAGCATTAGCACAATAATTTGATTGATCCATTTATTAAATTTGCCTTAGTTTAACGTTGACTGACAACTTAACGTAACTCTCCTCCTTTATCTGGGCATGGGGCCCAATGGCGGATCTACATAGGGACTGGAGGGGGCCATGACCCCCTCTCCAGTCCACGTATTTTATAAAAAATTATATTTATTTTTATAAATTTTTTTATATAATAATCAGATCTCATCCATACATAATTAAGTCTATAAATTTCTTTCCCGAAATTCTATACTTATTTTCTATCTATAAAAATATTATATAATATAATTACTATATATTTATTTTCTCTCATACCTAGAATGATCATGTCGTAGCTATCGTTCTCAATTTTTTCTATTATTTCATAATCATCATCCACAATTTCTCTTCGCC
Organism: Wurfbainia villosa; assembly: GCA_025175895.1. Lineage (NCBI taxonomy): Eukaryota > Viridiplantae > Streptophyta > Magnoliopsida > Zingiberales > Zingiberaceae > Wurfbainia > Wurfbainia villosa. Next base: position 55,989,340 of record CM045993.1, read on the forward strand.
TGTTGCTCATACGCCGCGACTCGTGAGTCCGTCGTTGTGCATCGATTTGTCGCTGTCTCTGCCAACTCGACATTGCCAGTTGCGTCTCTGCTCACTGTCAACCTCTACTTCACGTGTACAACCATATCGCGATCACGGAAGTTGTCTCGTCGATGTCGCACCATATTTGCAATCGCACGTCACTGCGTCAATAGTCATCATCGTCTTCCGCTCGATCGCATGCATACGAAATCCATCGACATTTGAAAGTTAGATTAATTAAGATTTTATTTAATCAATTTTATATTTTGATTAATAGGATTATTTGAATTAATTAATTTGGATTAGATTTAAATATTTAATTAGATTTAGATTAATTAAACCTAGTTGAATTAAGATTAATTAATTTATTTTAATTGATTAATTGGTTAATCTATTTTAATTGATTAATTAACTTTAAAGTAATTAATTAAATTTTGATCTAATTAATTAATTGGATTAGATTAATTAATATGTTTAATTAATTAACTAGTATTTGATTAATTGAATCTGAATTTAATTAATTATTATAGAGGATCTCCTGTGATTTTTCCTAATATTTCTTTTCTAGTTATTCGATGATTTCTTCTTCTTTTGGTATTATCTAAATATTATTTTGCAGTCTCTTATATATTTCTAATTACACATAAGATAAATTCTCTTCTTTTTTACTCTGTATTACTTTTACTGTATTTAATATTTTTTTTTTATCCATGATGATTCTGATTTAAGCATCGGAGGGCCATCGCCGGATAGGCCGACGATGGTTTAATACGTATTAATTTTTTTAAAATATTTACTGATGCGGTCGGAGAGAATCCCTCCTAGACGACACAAGATCGAAGAGCAAAAAATCTGAGTTGCATCACGGCCCTTCTAAATTTTAAATTCTGGATCCGCCCCCGGTCACGACATGGTTTAAAATATTAAAATTAAATATAGATGATGTTAATTAAGTGGAAGAAAGCAAGTCTATTTAATTTGATCGTTTAAGAGTTTGAACAAAACTGATGCAAATGATCCTCATTTCTAAATTTCCATTCATTCATTTTCTATCCTCGTTTATTTTTAAAATTTTCTAAAAAGTAGGCTCAATTGCCAAACTAGTTATATACAAATTTCGGATACCAATCTCTAATTCATATCACCTCATTAAAAAAAAGAATGATGTTAGATCCATATTAAATCAAAAACATTTCTATTATATTATTAGTGTAAATTTATTTTAATTTCTCTCATGACAATATAAGAAAAAAACGATGGACTAACACAAAATCTTTATAGAGTTTAATTACTTACATAATACATTGAATCAAATCACAGCTCATCCTATGATCCATACATAGAATCAATATGGCGTTTCCTAAATTCTCTCCTATGACTATATATATAGCATATATATAGTCATAGCTCATCCTTGACTCCATAAAAGAATTATATTCAATGTATGACTATATAGCATGGTGATTATTGTGCAATGATAAAAAACAAATATGCTGCAAGAGAGATTTCTTCGCAGAAGCTTCCAAAAAAAATCTTTAAAAATTCACGGGCATTATAATTTTGATCATCTCTCTATAAAGTGATGATACATATACTATTCATTTCCCCTCAATTGCTCACGCACTACAAAAATAAATATATTTGACGATCAATTTTACAACGAAATTTACAAAGAAAATTTTTTCGTCGCAAATAATTCGCCGCTAAATTTTGCAACGAAAAATAAAAATTCGTTCCCAAATTGCAACGAATAATATTTTCGTTGCAAAATTCGTCGTCAAAATTGACGACAAATAAATATTTTGTCGCAAATTTGGCAACGAAAAGCAAGATTTGTCATAAATTTTTGTCACAAATAAGACTTTTCGTTGCCAAATATGGTGACAAATAAATCTTTTCGTCGTCGAATTTGGCAACGAATTAAACTTTCAACGCCAAATTTGCGATGAAATATTTTTTCGTCGCTAACTTTGCGACGAAATATTTATTCATCGCAAAACTCTACACGCATACTCCAACAAATATAATAAAATTTGGCGACGAATATATTTTCCGTCGCAAATTTGGTGACGAAAAATTACATCAGTCGACTGAATATGTGACCAATTGGACTGATCGGTCGGCTACCAAAGGTTTTGGGAAATGCTACAGTATGACAGTCGACTAGTCATATTCATCATTCGACTGCCAGGTGAGTAGTCGACTGCTCAGTCGGCTATGAAACATTCTGTAAACTGCTACAGTAATAGCAGTCGACTGATGTTGAAAATATATTTGAAAGTCGCAGTTTCTCAAGTATCAGTCGACTGAATGTTTACATCAGTCGACTGATACATCTATTTTTGCAACGAAAATTGGAAAAAAAAATATATAATTTTTTGATTATTCATTTTTCCCTGTTTTACAATAAACACACAACAATATTAACAAATTTATACATCAAACATTAATATGGAATTAATATATATATAACAAATGCATCCAAAGGTACTTACTAACTACCATCATCATCAAGTAGCATTTAAATACAATAAAATTACAAAAATATAAATATCATATATGTCATAAGTCAGGTAGCTAGCATTTAAATACAACAAATACAGTCAAAGATAACCACCATCATCACCATCGTCATCAAAAAAATACATTATCATTGTCTTCATGACAGGGATCAAGAGGAGGAGGAGCAGAGCCAGAAGGAGGAAGTTGATTTGAGCTAGACGTTAACTGAAGATGTTGCATAATAAACATTTGTTGTCTTTAAAATTTGTTCATTTTTTCATTTAAGTCTTGTACTTTCTGAGCGTTTTCTCTCGATTCAGTTTCCTTCTGTGCTAGTAACTCTCTCAAAGGATTAGCCTCTTCAGTTAATTGAATTACTTGTGCTTTTAATGCTGAGGAGGATGAAGAAGAAGCACCAGGGACTCTAGGATCGGCTCAAAGAGCCGAGTCCAAGTATTCTTTCACTTTTCGGTCCTCCAGATGCTTCAAGCCATAAATTTATATTGCTAACAGATGACTCAAATTCGACTACATCATCGCTTGCACTCGAATTTCTTTGTGAAAGTTCATCGTATTTCTCCTATTGTGAAAGAAAAAAAATTAAATAGTAACATAAGAAATTAAATTTTTACAATTACACACCTTTATTTTTCTAGCTCTTTCCCCACTCCATGTCTTTCCTTCTTTTGGAATGTACGGGTGAAAGTGTCTATAAATAATGGCTCAGTTCCCGTCTCCTTGGCCTAAACAAATTAAATAGTTAAAATTTATAAATTAGTGAGTATTAGATTACAAAATTATAATTTGAAACCACTCACCAATCGATGTTGTCACGCCCCGAGAGAGTCCCCGCCAGACAAAAATCCGACAGCATCTCCCCTGTATGGGTGACAATATCAATTTTCATACAAGGCCTACACGGCCACTCTACATCGGTCAACACGACCGGAACAAAAACATCTACACACGCAGATCATAAGGCCTCAAGCCAACCATCATAGTAAATAAATGAAGTCTATCACATCTAGACTTACTCCTTCTGCCATTTGAGCAGGAACATACAACCAACTAATTGAATAGTCCATAAGGATGCCACAAATATTCCCAAACTTCCACAAGTATATAACCAAAACATCAGGACCTAAACATATCTTCTATACAAAATCCAAAACCATAAGACCAATAAAACCTATCCATTTCGACGAGGGGGATTGACAGCTGGACTCTCCTAACAGCTTCATCCTGAAATAAAAATAAATCAACGGGGTAAGTTCAAAGAACTCAGCGGGTATAGTCGATATGCAAAGTAAGATATAGCTAAAAATCATGTCAGTACAGTCTCACATATAGAGTAAGCAAGAAATAAATGCAAAAGGACTGTACTCACCTGAATCTCCTACCCTGATATAGGAGCATGTGCCCTACTATAAGAGATAAAGTCATCACCATATACGAATATGAATCCTGTATGCATGACAATCATATGCAACATCCAAGGCATCAATACAATAATGCAGCAAACACAATACAAATGCTATCCATGCAAAGTGCATGTCATACAAAATGACATGGTCACCCCTGACGCCAGTCAGCCGCCTCACACGCGATGGTGAAGTCGAGTGGGTAGGACTATGACAACTGTGCACTCTGCCATCACTGCTCCTGAGTGACCGAGTGGACAGGATGCTGTCGGAGTACACCTATCCTCCTACCCCAAACAGAGTGGGGGAGCTAAGCTCTCATCTCCCGGTGTCATAGACCAGATGAGGGATCCCTGTCCGCTACCACGTTGCCTCATCGCTACCCATGAGCGGACCAGCGAAGCCTGACAGAGCAACTGCACATACCCTCCTGATGTACCACTAACCCATGAGTGGCAGTGTGTGCCCTTCATGTAACTGGCTGCGGGCTCAACTATAAAGGAACCCCGTCCAGCCAGCATGCAATCATGCAAGATGGTGCATGATACTAAAGTATGTAAATCCAACTAAATACACCTATCTGAATAATATGCACAATCAATATGTACATATCCATAATCCAAGTAACTATGATCCAAATAAAACAGGGAAGATATAACCATAACCTATCACATGCATGTATCAAGTAGGCATCAAAAACATGCTAGGCATATAAACAAGAAAATTATTGCAAGCTATCCTAACTAGCATATCAACTTGACTATATCTAAAAGATAAGTCAAAATACCCGCCTGAATAAAAATGTCCACAAAAGAAATGAAGTCACGACCGTGGACCTGCCTCGTGACCGAAACCTGTGTACAACATAACTATTGTTAAGCACAAAAAAAAAATGAAATCCACCGTCAAATCGAATACTAAATTGATTCCTTACATAACCTATTAACCCAAACCAATTTCCAATTCCACTAATTTATCTAACCCTTTCACCTAATAACAATCATTTCGTCCAATCACACCTGTACAACACCCAAAGCAAATCCATCCCCAAATCGATCCTAAATCTTGATTAGCTTTAGATCTAACATCATAATCATAACAAACACTAGACCAACAATATAATAGTGTACATCCAACCATCCATTATCAACTGAAAAACACCAAAATCATGCTTACCGGCTCTAGGATCCCACCGGCAGCCGATACTCCCAACTCGCAGCCACCTTCCTCCTATCCCAATTCTTCGATTCACTGGCTCGAGACCCCTGCCCAAAAAAAATCACAGACTTAACCAAACGAAGGAAACTACGGCTAGGGTTTTTGATCTTTGTCCAAGGAAAAATACAACAGCCGGTTCTTACCTTGCTCCGGCGCCCAACGACAGAGATCACAACCTCCGGTCAAACCCGCAATCCTGTTTGCCTACGCCGCCACCGTGATCCTTCGAAGACGCTCACCGCTCGGCTCATCAGGAGACCGGCGAGGCTACTCCTCACTGTCGCGTGCAAAGAAAAAGGAGAAGAGGGCTCGGCAAAGATCGCCGCCACCAAAATCTGAGCCAGGCGCAACCATCCCACCGCAAACTCCCAATCACGCGCTCACCGTCGGCTCGTCCGTGGCCACCGGCGAGGATGCTTGTCGTTGCTTGCATAGAAGATGGAATTGGCCGAGGATCAGAGCGACGGAGCGGGGAGGTCTGGTCGAAGATCTTTGGGCGCACGGCGGCGGACGCTCGATAGTTGATGAACTGGAACGTGGACGGCGCACGGGGAGGAGACGACGTCCGTCGGCGCTTGCGGAGGAATGGCCGATGTAAAGACTCGGACGAAGCGGACGCGAGGAAGAAGAAGAGGGTGAGGCACGGGGAGAAGAAGAGAAGCGGCGATTTGAGAGCTACGGGCGCGAGAAGGGGAAGACTCGGGAAAAAGGGGCGCTGCCGCAGAAAGTCGCGAGGAAGAAGTTCGTGCGCGACGTGGAAAGAAAGAAATCCCGAAATTAGGAAATAGAAAACCTAGACTTATAACCTAGGGTAAATTTATCCTATTTACTCATCTAAACAGACCCCTTTAAAAATCTATTTTCTCTATCCCCGTAATTATCTCGTACGACCTCCGTTTAAATTCAGAATAATCCCGGAAGAAAAAATCCTAAAATTTCCCTAAAAATTCTGAAAAATTTCCAGGATTATTTTTCTTAATTTTTGGCCATTAAATTCAGTATTTAAATTTTCTATATTTAACATTCTCTCCCACTAATAAAAATTTGGTCCCCAAATTTCCTACTCAAATGCATAATGAGTAAGAGGTACCATAAGTGTTGAAAATATATGTCACGTACCTTAAGTAAACAAGTGGGGATATTGAGCTCTGATTTTTTCCTCAAGCTCCCAAGTAGCCTCCTCATCAGTGAGGTGACTCCACCCGACCTTGACAAGTCGCAAAATCTTGTTCCGCAACTGTCGTTCCTTGTGATCCAGAATCCGTACCGGAACCTCTGCGTAAGTAGCATCAGATTGAATAGAACCTGACACACCAGACAGTATATGTGTAGAGTCTGACACATACTTCCTCAGCATGGACACATGGAACACATCATGAATACCCGTCAAAGACGGTGGTAGCGCTAAGCGGTAAGCGACTGCTCCAATCCTCTCCAAAATCTCAAACGGACCAATGTACCTAGGAGCTAGCTTACCACGGAGGCCAAATCTCTTCACCCCTTTCGTGGGCGAGACTCGCAGGAATACATGATCACCAATAGAGAACTCTAGAGGTCTCCGTCTCCGATCTGCATAACTCCCCTGACGATCCTGCGCCTCTACCATTCTACATCTGATAGTATGGACCAACTCTGCCTCATGCTAAGCTCTCTGGGGTCCTAGCAACTGGGCCTCCCAACCTCCTCCCAAAGGGTGGCCGTACGACATTGTCTACCATACCATACTTCAAATAGTGCCATTTGGATAGCCGAATGATGGCTGTTGTTGTAGGCGAATTCCACTAACGGCAAATGGTCCTCCCAGTTGTCCCGAAATCCATAACACAGGACCTTATCAAGTCCTCTAGTGAATGAATGGTCCGCTCAAACTGTCCATCTGTCTACAGATGGAATGCAGTACTAAAATGAAGCTGCGTGCTTAAGGCCTCTTTGTAGGACTCTGCGAAGCAAGAGGCGTGGTGATCTCTATCTGATATAATGCTCAAAGGAACACCATGCAATCTGATGATATCCCGACAATATAACTCTGTCAAACGATCCAAAGAGTCGGTCTTTCGAATCGCTAAGAAGTGCACAGATTTGGTTAGTCGGTCAACGACTACCCAAATCGCGTCATGGCCTTGATGTGTCCTAGACAAACCCACCACAAAATCCATAATAATATGTTTCCACTTCCATTCTGGAATGAGAATTTCCTGAAACACCTGTTCCTTAAACTAATGCAACTCCGAAAACCATTATCCTCCTCGGAGTCAGAGATGGTAGTCCATTTACCGTCCACAATCCACTCCACTACACACTTTGTAAGTGCATGGGAGGCTATCACGACCAAACTTCCTTGTTACAACCATTTGTGTTCCAGCTACTCTATAGTAGTTATCCAGTAGCTAGCCAAAACCCCATGAGCATTCCTGCTCTTCACCTCTATAATACAACATAATCACTGCTAAATCCACGTCATATATATGACTTATCTCGCAATTCTTTAACTGCCGTAAGGTTAGGATACGTCTTATTCTATAGCATCGAAATCGCTCCGATCCCCGAAATGATGCATCAATGTACACTACCCTTTCATCCACACCAACATGATTAATCAACACTGACGTAAAAGTCAACCATCGTCTGAGCCATGAAACTAGTTTCACAAGCTTCAGACCAAGTAAATTCCATCACCTTCCTGGTTCACCAGTCAGCGATATAGTACCGCTAGAGCATCCTATCCATATCTATAGTAATAATCCAAACAATACTAAGAAAACTACCATCAACAGTGATCGAGTGCGCAACTCCAACTACCACCCTCAACAGTGGCCAAGTTACGCAATCCAACGACCACAACTGAGCCAATCGTGTCCAAAATACACGACTTCCCAAATCCCTGGACGACTAAGTCGTCAATAAGTCTAATAAGATAATCATAAGCTCATACAATTCATACCAAGTATGAAATTGTCGTCGCTACACACCTGCATTCTCTTTACTCTAGGCTGATGATATAACCATCATCACAACGAACATGATAATTGTATGACACCATGTCACTACAATATCAACCCATCAGTCATAAATCAATCCTAGAGTATACGCAGATGTCCTATAGCTGATCTAAATAGATCCTCTATCCACAATGAAGGATATTCATTTCCTTCCACAACTATCGCATTCTATCATCGATAATCGATGCATAACCTCAAAGGTCCGTCTCTCTTTTAACAAAGAGTTCCGGATCTTCTCTAGAAGAAATATTGGGACAGTGAAATATCCAATCCAACATCTCCTATAATAAGGTAAAACGATCTTTCATCGTCTTGACCTGTGTAGGCATACACGCCTTATCCATAACCAAATCACTATTAGTAGGGACTGATACTCTCTGAGGGTTTACTCCTTGTCCTTTAAATTGGTGGCTAGCAGGCCAAATCCCTAGCTTCCTAATTCGACATCAGTCGACACCTCTAAAGAGTCCATACCTCCGAAATCATCGTTAGGTTCCGCAAGGTCAATACGTCATCGACCTCGTCCCCGACCATGAGTAGGGGCAATTTCACTAAGTCAATACTTTTCCTAACCATTAAAGTATAATAACCACTAAAGACAATACTTTTCCTATAGCTCAGAGATATCCTTCAGCTTGCCTGGTCTCAAAACACAAGAACTCCCAAAAATCCAAGGAAAAGAAAATCCTCGAAACACTAAACCCACAAACCAAAACCGCAAACCAATAAAATTGTCACATCCTGGGGGCATATCCGTGATCCAAATGACAAAGGAGCCCCTTAGTGACAATATGCCGAAATCCATGGACCAGATCTGGTAAAAACCTCGAAATAATTATAGAAATATCAATATTTTATTAACTGCATGCATGCACGACTAAACATATATCCATTAAAGTAAAATAGTTTTTATGACACCAAAACAAATTGCGACAAAATCCAAAGTGCATAACCAAAATGCAATACCGATAAAGTAAACAAAGCGGCATCTCGACGATGCAGTAGAAAAAACACGGCAAAGAACTCTCTGAGCGACACAAGGTAGGTCAACATGACACGTCCTCCATCAGTTAACCTAGAGGATAAGTGAGGAGGGGGTGAGTACAACCACTCTGTGGATGTATAAACAATAGTGCATAATCATAATGCACATAATGGAAGTCAAAGGAAACAACTAGAGTAACCCAACCCTCAGAGTGTCAATATCAGTCTGTAATTATCTTGATCAGTAGTATAACAAATATACCCGCAACATACACAACCACTGCAACAAGCAGTGCTCGTCCGGATACCACGACAAAGCCTCGTGGCTCTCGCACACAAAGGGAACTGTCTATGAGCTACCGCGAACGGTACTCATGGGTCGACAATCAATATGCTAAGCACTGTCTACGCGCAACTACATGCTACCACGAATGAAACTCGTGGGTAGACAGGTAGTAGAAAGACTCGGTGTCTGCGGCAACGACATGCTACCATGAATGGGTCTCATGGGCAGACCGCGTATATAGATATCTAGTTATTGACTGCTCACTACCGCATGCTACCTCTAACGGGTTGCGGGGGTAGTCGATTATCCTAGGTTGTTAAGCCTAGGGTTATCCAATACATCTAGCATAAAACGACTATCAAAATCGATAAAGATCATCGATCTACCATTAACCCATTTAGGCGGTCAAGCGAGGGTTTCAACACCTCTAAAACGAAATGTTTACCAAAGTCGGTAAAGATCATCAACTTATAAATAAATAAGTCGAGATGGTTAAGTCTAGGGTTCCAACCCTTCTAACATGATCGGTTATTAAGGTTGATAAAAATCACAAGTCCACTAATAAACACGTCGAGACGATTGATACTAGGGTTTCGTCCCAGCTAACAGGAAATGCCTATCAAGGTCAATAAGGGCAATAAATCTACTAACGAGCCCGGCAAGAGGATTAAGCCTACATTTTTTTTTTCAATCTACCAGTTCAATCATGCATGCTCAAACCTGCTACCACGAACATATCTCGTGGGTACTTAAGACGTAAAGTAGCTATCTAGCTACAGGCGTCATACGAATTCGATTATCACCAACTTCGAACTGATAACGCAAGAATACAACCTTACAGTAGGTCATCTTAACCATGATTGGGAGGCATGATTGACCACAAATATACAAAGCACCTACCTATAGAGAGACTCTACTGCAGACTCTCTCTCAACCAAGAATGGGAAATATAGTAAGGATTAACCATATCCTAACCATACGAACTCTACTAGTCCGATCACCATATCACTGAAACAGTAAATGGATAACCATATATCATTAAGCACATCCGAATTATTACGCCTAGGGTTCCAACACCTAGGGTTCTACTAATGTTGCTTCATTCCTGAGATCCACTCCTACAGAATAACCTCATCTAAGTTATTCTATCTCTACTAGTCTTAATCATGGTATCCACCTCAAAAACACTAACCCTATCAACATATAACACACTGTCTAATAAACGACAGCATAATCATACTAACGGGAATCAATGACTGAAATTAATTAGGGTATAACTAAAGGGTCATACCAAAGTCAAGGTAATACTCAATAAAGCATCAGGTGCCTATATATATCCTAAACTACGTAAGCAATGTAATCATGTCATCAGGCACTAGGATCTAGAGAATCAAAGAACCTATATGTGTATTTTCTATGAATTTATCCATCTTAGTCATATTATTCATCTAGTCTAATCCCAATTCTATAGTCCAAAAAAGTAAGAGGTAAACCTCTACCAATAATATTTAATCACCATGATAACTAGCTACGTATAACAGTAATAGCAATTAATAACCATATGCTAACGATAAACCAGCAACCTAAAAATCTAATAGTCTAACCGATATAAGGTTAAAACAAGACTAGACAAAACATGATATCACCGCATAACCAAATATAACCAATATAAATATGCACTAAATCTAGAAAATTTTCTAGAAATTATTTACCCGTTAGCCGTCTAGAGATGTCCTGTTGCCGCCAAATCCCCCATATTGACCTCGTCAATAATACCTCAAATTTCCGAAACATAATAATTGTCAGAAATCCGTACCAATCCAAAAATACCCCAATTAACCTGCCAAACTTGGAAAACTCCGAAAACCCAAAAACCCAAAGACCCTAAAAAACTCGAAAACCTACGCTCTGATACCAAATAAATTGTCACGCCCCGAGAGAGTCCCCGCCAGACAAAAATCCGGCAGCATCTCCCCTGTACGGGTGACAATACCAATTTTCATACAAGGCCTGTTGGATCGATGCGGTTCGCTAGAGGGGAGGGGGGGTTAATAGCGAAAAACCTTTTTCTTCGAGTTCGTATCAAAAGAATTGAGTGCAGCGGAAATGTAAATGAAACAAAAAGAGACAAGTTTATTTTTACTTAGTTCGTAGCCTTCGGCTACTACTCCAAGGCCCTAACGGTCCTAGACCGTGTACGGAGGGCAATTCACTAAAACACTCCTCCTCGTTGGAGGTAGGAGTTTGACGATTACAAAAACAAACTTTCGAAGCAAAATAATAGAGAGACAAACCCTCTCTTCTATTAAAGTAAAATGCAACGATAGAAAAACCTCGAGTAAAAGAGTTGCAATATTGAAAACAATAACAAGGATTATACCAACAACTAAAAAGAAAGACCTTAAGCTAGGGTTGTTGGCAGCACTTCGTTGTCGTAGAGTCGTCGGAGAGTCGCAGCGTTGAGGAAGCTTTTGAGCACTTAGAATTGATGATCAAACCCTAGGTTTGACCCTCCTTTTATAGCCTTTGAGCCCCTTTTTGAGAGGAACCCTAGCCAATCACAATTGAGCACCACTCCCCTTGAAATTTGGTGATAAACCTTGACTCCTCGAGGCTGACCCTTTGACCATCAGTAGACTGATGGCCATAATCAGTCGACTGATGGCGAAGTCGATCAGTGTCGACTCTCAATGCGATTGACGGCAATGAGTCCTCCAAGCCGGCAATGCCCGATGCTTGCTGCAGGTCAAAATTAGCTCAACAAAAACATAATTTCGATGGTCGTCGACCATCCGATCTCGACCTAGACCATCTATAAGATGTCTTTGGTCGGATCTACACTTAAGATTATCCCCGTAAAGAGGATACGACCTCACTTACGCTCGCACACACGAGCTTACCTCGATACTTACGTGTCGCTTTTGCTTCTGGCCTTCCACTTGATTCCTTCGGCTCCCTCCGAAGTCAATCAAGTGTCGCCCGACCACCTCGGCTTCCTCCGGGTGTCGCTAGCCTTCAGCTCCAGCTATAGCAATCTTCTGCACACTCGATTCAGCTCGTGAGAAAATGATATGATCTTAACTTTGTATCATTTGCTATAATCAAAACTCAGGTTCGACTTAGGTGCCTACTACACCAACAATCTCCCCCTTTTTGATTTATGGCAAACCGGCATACAAAGTTAAGAAAAATAAATTAAGTGCATTAAGTAAAATGAGTAAGAGATATGCATGAATGAGCAGGAGTATATAAAAACTCTTTTTCAAATGCTCCCCCTTGAGGAATCCTCCCCCTTGACCGAAGGTGAGTACTTGAGAAAGAGTTTTAACTCTCCCCCTTGATATTTGCTACTAAAAAAGAATTAAGTAATCGAAATTACTTAATATTGGCCATAGTATTTAAAATTAGTTGTAAGTTAAGAGATCAAAAAATTGATTTCTTAACCTTGGCCTTTACTTGTTTTTGTTAACAAGTTAACTTAAAGTTAAGTAAGTCTTGGCCATAAAAAAAAAATGATCCCTTAACTTTGGCCTTTTTCTCCCCCTTTTGCCATATATCGAAAAGTGTGTGTGGAATAAAAAATAAGTTTCAATTTTAAAGTCCAAGCATGTTCCACATTATTTTGAAAATAATATACTGAAAATAGGTTCATCTATAACATGTTCGACTTATATTTGGCTTGATTGATATAAAAGATCAACCAATCCTGGTCAGAGTCGGTTAGTATGTATGATTATACTCCGTGGTTCATAGCGATGCACTAGCTCTACATCTGGAACCAGGAGTAAGGTCCTAACATCTCACGCCCATCTACATGGCTAAGTACACAAACACATTAGTCCTATGTGTTGTGAGATGTATTGGCTCCTTAAATCTATAGGTGCATGATATCTAAGGTATGTCCTATGCTAGTTCCATAAAAATGAAAAAATAGTAGTAAGAACATATAATTTGCAAGTACCTATTCTATTACGCACATGCCCAATTTTCGTCTTAATAGACTAAATTCGGCTTCGGGTAGGGGTTTAATAAATAGGTCTGCCAAGTTAGACTTCGATTCGACGTATTCGAGTTGTATGGCTCCATTGGCCACATGTTCTCGAATAAAATGGTGTTTGACCTCTATATGTTTGGTCCTAGAGTGACATATCAGATTCTTTGTAAGATTAATTGAACTAATGTTATCTACGTGAAGTTTAGTATTCGTAAAGTCTAACTTAAAGTCGCGGAGAGTGTGCTTCATCCAAAGAAGCTGCGTGACACACTCACCCATCGCGATGTATTCGGCTTCGGTGGTAGATAAAGCAACACAGTGTTGCTTCCTACTGCACCAACTCACTAGACTCGAGCTGAGAAGTTGACAACAACCACTCGTGCTCTTTCTATCAAACTTACTACCGGCATAGTCCGAATCGGAGTAGCCGTTTAGTTCAAACTCAGTAGATCTAGGATACCAAATACCGACATTAAGTGTACCCTTTAGATATCTAAGGATACGCTTAACTAGGGTTAGGTGAGACTCCTTAGCACAGGTTTGAAACCTGGCGCACATACTTACTGCGAATAGGATGTCGGGTCGACTCGCAGTTAAAGTATAGTACTTTAAGTCAATGGACTTACTTTCTAGGTCTTCTCCTATGTTAACATTAATCGCCATTGGGTGTTTATTACCTTAGCATCTTGCATTCCAAATCTTTTAATTAACTCCTTAGTGTATTTTTGTTGATATAGGTATATACCATCCTTAGTTTGTTTAATTTGTAGACCTAAAAAGAAACTTAACTCGCCTACCAAGTTCATTTCGAACTCACTTTCCATGAGTGAAACGAACTCGTTTAGTAAGGCTGAGTTAGAGGTTCCAAAAATTATATCGTCTACATAAATTTGAGCTATGAATATTTCTTTACCTAAGGTTTTTACGAAGAGAGTTGGGTCAACTAAGCCTTGGTTAAACCCTTTTGACTTAAGATCGATTGAAAGTCTCTCGTACCAAGCTTGAGGAGCTTGTTTAAGTCCATAGAGAGCTTTCTTAAGTTTTAGAACATGATCGGGTTTATCTAGATTTTCGAATCCGGGGGGTTGGCTAACATAAACTTCTTCTTTAATGTATCCATTTAGGAATGCCGACTTAACATCCATTTGAAACAGCTTAAATCCTCGATGTGCGGCATAAGCTAGCAACATTCGAATGGATTCGAGTCTAGCTACTGGGGCATAGGTTTCGTCGTAATCTAAGCCTTCGACTTGACTAAACCCTTTGGCGACTAACCTAGCCTTGTTTCTAACTACTTCACCTTTATCATCAAGCTTATTTCGAAACACCCACCTTGTTCCAATTATCGTTTTGTCTTTAGGTGGTGGTACTAATTCCCACACTTCATTCCTAGTAAATTGAGCTAGCTCTTCTTGCATTGCAATAATCCAATCGGGATCAAGAAGAGCTTGTTCAATTGATTTGGGTTCTATCTTTGAAATTAAGGAAATTTGACTAAGGTTCCTATAGGATGCTCTAGTTCGAACTCCTAGATTAGGATCTCCTATCACTTGATCGATAGGGTGGTTAGTCTGAATCCTAGATTGGGTTGGGTTTGTGTCACCTAATGCTTGATCAATGGGGTGACTTGGTTGAACACTAGTTTGGTTGGAGTCATCTATCACTTGATCAATAGAGTGACTTGGTTGACTTAGGTTAGGATTAACACTAGACCTGATCTCCGGATCAGAGTTAGGTCTAGTATGAATCGGCTCGCTAATTGGGGTTGCTGGGGGTTTTGTATGTCCTTCATCAAATACTACATTGATAGTCTCCTCGACTCTAAGAGTATCGTAGTTATATACTCTATAAGCTCGACTTGTAGTCGAGTATCCTAGAAAGATTCCGGTCGTGGTTTTGGATGTAAATTTCCCTAGGTAATCCTTAGTGTTTAGGATATGTACCTTACACCCAAATACCCTAAAGTACTTGATGTTGGGTACTTTATCGTGATAAATCTCGTATGAGGTCTTAAGGTGCCTTTTTACCATAAGGATCCTATTTTGGACATAGCATGTCGTGCTAGCAAAACCTATCGGGTAGGTCGTATTCGTTCAACATGGTCTAGCGGCTTCTTGTAGAGTTCGGTTTTTCGCTCCACTAGGCCATTTTGTTGAAGTCTGAGGCAAGAGAATTCATGGTGGTATCCGTTTAGGTTACAGAAGTTGGTGAACCTTTGATTTTCGAATTCACCACCATGATCGCTTCTAAGTCTTTTAACCTTAAGGTTTTTTTTTATTCTCGATTAATTTGAATAGATTGATTAATTGATCTAGGGTATCATTTTTATGTTTGATGAACCTAACCCAGGTAAACCTGGAGTAGTCGTCAATTATGACTAAGCAATATTGACTTTTATTGAGTGACTTGGCTCCATGTGAATCGAATAGATCCATATGCAGGAGCTCAAGTACACTTGAGGTTCGTTCTTGGTTAGTTAACTTGTGTTGTGTCCTAGGTTGTTTTCCTTGTTGACAAGCATTATAGATTTTATTAACCAAGTTGTTGAGGTTGGGTAAGCCTCTGACTAAGCCACTCTGACTCATCTTGTGGATGAGTCTTGGGTGCGAGTGACCGAGTCGTCGGTGCCACAACTATGATTCCTCTTCCTGTGTCATAAGATATTTGGCTGAGGATTTGATTAAGTTAATTGTATAAATGTTATTTGTCCTAGTTCCTTTGAGTATTGTTTTAGCTGTTTTATTTGTTTTAATTACACATTCATTATCTAAAAATATGACCTTATAGTTATTGTCACATAATTGGCTTACGCTAAGCAGGTTATATTCAAAATTCTCTACAAGTAATACATTTTTAATAACAAAATTTGAGTTAAGCTCGATATCACCTGATCCGATGATTTTGAGTTTGTCGTTATTCCCAAAGGCTACCGATCCTTGTCGTTTGAATCGAAGCTTTGTGAATTTGAGTTGATCCCCGATCATGTATCGGGAGCAACCGCTGTCCAACATCCATTGATCCTACACACAAGGTGGTTGGATTGGATGTTAGATATTTTTATTTTTTAAAAAAAAAAAATTGGTTGTAAGTTGTTAAACCTAGATCATCTCACCTGTGTCTATATGATCAAGCATGTTATACTTATGTGTTTTTTTTGTGAGATGACTTCCAATTAAGTTGATTAAGTGGATTTAGGTTCAAGTAATTTTATGTTAGATTTGGATTTGACCCTAGGCTTGTCAAGTTTACCTTTTCAAGATCATGGCTTCCAGGTCGTGGCGAGGCACAGAGGCCTTCTTTTATCGGATCATCGACCACTTCCTTAGACAAAGCCATGTTCAAGAAAATGATGACTTGACTCACCTAAGATTATTTCCTAGTCTAACTGGTTATTTTTGAAAAGAGGCTCCCCGAGGCTCAATCTTTTCGAAGAATTTTAGTTGGTTATTTGAAAAGAGGCTCCCCGAGGCTCAATCTTTTCGAATGATTTTAGTTAATTTTGTACGTGTTCTAAGTGAGTTCATAAGTTAAAAAAAAACTAAGCATGCAATTTCTAAGCTAAAGCACAAACATAGTGAGTTCACAAGTTAAAAAAAAAACATGCAATTTCTAAGTTAAAGCACAAACATGTTTTGTACTGGCTCCCCCTAGACCGTTGAATCGATTCGGTCTATCCACATAGTGGATTTGGTCCTTGGGAACCCAGTACGGGTTGGATCCTAGAGTTGAAATCAAAAAGTTCTTAGGGACCCATGCTTGGACATGTTTCCTATGTCAACTTACAATCGACATATACGACCTATTAGTCGTGTTTGAGTTAAATCCTAGTCCAGCCTTGTTGTACACGGCCCTTTGAGATCCAAGTAGGAGGTCAAGTCCTTTGGATCCCGAAGTGAACCTTTCCAACGTATTCCTAAGATCTTCAACTTGACTTTTCAAGAGAGAGTTCTCAACTTCGACTTTTTCAACCCGAGTTGAGTCCTTCTCTTGAACTCGACTAGTCGAAGAGGTTAGGGAGACCTCGTGTTTAAGGAGTTTAACTTCCTCAACCAGGGTCTCGACCTTGGACTCGGACTTAGCTAACTTCCTAGACAAAAACCTAACCGTATTATGTAAAGTATTAAATAAAGTCCGACTTACTTTAAGGGTATCTTTTGAACCGGATGCATATCCGTGGCTTGACTTGAAGGTAGCTTCGTAGTCCGAGTCATCCTCAGGTTCCGACTCAAGTTCAGGTTCGGTCTCCGTGTCTGACTCAATCGATCTTGCCATGAAGACGTGGTCTTCGTCTTCTTCGGATGACGCTTCTTCCCATGTCGCATTGAGGGCCTTCTTGTGCTTAGGTGCTTGGTGGTTGAGCTTGGGGCACTCGGACTTGATATGTCCAAACCTGTTACACTCATAACACCTAATATTAGAACTTTTAGGCTTACCTTGGTTGGGTCGAGTCGTGGTTCGCTTTCGTCCCTTGGCTATCCTTCGAGCTAGGTTCATTAGTTCGATAGTCAACTCCGGGTCAACTTCTTCTTCGGATTCGTCTTCCTCCTCGGTTGGTGGTGGCTTGCTTGTGATTTTCTTCTTCTTTGAACCTGCAAACAAGGCTATACCCCTCTCGGGTTTCGAGTTGGACTGCTCATGTAATTCGAAATCAGAAAATAATTCGTCTATTCTAACTTTAGAAAGGTCCTTGGAAACCTTGTAGGCGTCGACCATGGATGCCCACAAGGTAGTCCTCGGAAAAGAGTTTAGGACATACCTTATAAGGTCGCGGTTTTCGACCTTTTGCCCGATTGCGTGTAGGTTGTTGATGATGTCCTGGACGCGGGCGTGCAATTGTGTTGCCGTCTCATGTTCCTGCATTTTTAGTGTGTACAATTTATTGAACAACAAATCACGTTTGCAAACCTTAGCTTGATCCGATCCTTCGTGTAACTCGATCAGCCTCGTCCAGAGATCTCTTGCGCTGATGAAGGGTCCGACTCGGTTCAGCTCCTCCTTGGATAGCCCGCACTACAGAATTTGAGTCGCCTTTGCATCTGCCTCGACTTGTCGTTTAGTGTCAATGGACCACTGATTGTAATCCAAGGATTCACCTTCTTCATTAGTAGGAAGGGTGAACCCGGTTTGGATCACAATCCACATCTCTATTTGGGTTTTTAGGAAGCACTCCATCCGACCTTTCCAGTAACGGAAATCGTCACCATTGTAAAATAGTGGTCGGACGGTGCTAAAACCCTCGAGATGGGCCATTAACATGAAAGACAAAAAGAGACGAAGACGAAAAAACTAGCAACGACAAAAACACAAAAACAAGTACCAAGACTCGCGTCTTGGATTAGTAGTGCGGGAGAAAAACCTAACAAAGCGAAATAATAAAAAAAATTAAAAGAAAAAAAAAATAAATCTGTAAAAATGGCTAGATTGGTGGTTTCACCAAATCTTAGCAACCCCCGACTCTGATACCAATTGTTGGATCGATGCGGTTCGCTAGGGGGGGGTGAATAGCGAAAAACCTTTTTCTTCGAGTTCGTATCAAAAGAATTGAGTGCAGCGGAAATGTAAATGAAACAAAAAGAGACAAGTTTATTTTTACTTGGTTCGTAGCCTTCGGCTACTACTCCAAGGCCCTAACGGTCCTAGATCGTGTACGGAGGGCAATTCACTAAAACACTTCTCCTCGTTGGAGGTAGGAGTTTGACGATTACAAAAAAAAACTTTCGAAGCAAAATGATAGAGAGACAAACCCTCTCTTCTATTAAAGTAAAATGAAACGATAGAAAAACCTCGAGTAAAAGAGTTGCAATATTGAAAACAATAACAAGGATTATACCAACAACTAAAAAGAAAGACCTTAAGCTAGGGTTGTTGGCGCGCCTTCGTTAATCGTCGAAGAGTCGCAGCGTTGCGGAAGCTTTTGAGCACTTAGAATTGATGATCAAACCCTAGGTTTGGCCCTCCTTTTATAGCCTTTGAGCCCCTTTTCGAGAGGAACCCTAGCCAATCACAATTGAGCACCACTCCCCTTGAAATTTGGTGATAAACCTTGACTCCTCGAGGCTGATCCTTTGACCATCAGTCGACTGATGGCCATAATCAGTCGACTGATGGCAGCATCAGTCGAGTGCTGACCTTCAGCAGTCAACTGATTGACGGCAATCGAGTCCTCCAAGCTGGCAGTCGACTGATGCTTGCTGCAGGTCAAAATTATCTCAACAAAAACATAATTTTGATGGTCGTCGACCATCCGATCTCGACCTAGACCATCTATAAGATGTCTTTGGTCGGATCTACGCTTAAGATTATCCCCGTAAAGAGGATACGACCTCACTTACGCTCGCACACACGAGCTTACCTCAATACTTACGTGTCGCTTTTGCTTCCGGCCTTCCACTTGATTCCTTCGGCTCCCTCCGAAGTCACTCAAGTGTCGCTCGACCACCTCGGCTTCCTCCGGGTGTCGCTAGCCTTCAGCTCCAGCTATAGCAATCTTCTGCACACTCGATTCAGCTCGTGAGAAAACGATATGATCTTAACTTTGTATCGTTTGCTATAATCAAAACTCAGGTTCGACTTAGGTGCCTACTGCACCAACAAGGCCTACACGGCCACTATACATCGATCAACACGATCGGAATAAAAATATCTACACACGCAGATCATAAGGCCTCAGGCCAACCATCATAGTAAATAAATGAAGTCTATCACATCTAGACTTACCCCTTCTGCCATCTGAGCAGGAACATACAACCAACTAATTGAATAGTCCATAAGGATGCCACAAATATTCCCAAACTTCCACAAGTACATAACCAAAACATCAGGACCTAAACATATCTTCTATACAAAATCCAAAACCATAAGACCAATAAAACCTATCCATTTCGACGAGGGGGATTGACACCTGGACTCTCCTGACAGCTTCATCCTGAAATAAAAATAAATCAACGGGGTAAGTTCAAAGAACTCAGCGGGTATAGTCGATATGCAAAGTAAGATATAGCTAACAATAAAAATCATGCCAGTACAGTCTCACATATAGGGTAAGCAAGAAATAAATGCAAAAGGACTGTACTCACCTGAATCTCCTACCCTGATATAGGAGCATGTGCCCTACTATAAGAGATAAAGTCATCACCATATACGAATATGAATCCTGTATTCATGACAATCATATGCAACATCCAAGGCATCAATACAATAATGCAGCAAACACAATACAAATGTTATCCATGCAAAGTGTATGCCATGCAAAATGACATGGTCACCCCTGACGCCAGTCAGCCGCCTCACACGCGATGGTGAAGCCTAGTGGGTAGGGCTATGACAAATGTGTACTCTGCCATCACTGCTTTTGAGTGACCGAGTGGACAGGATGCTGTCGGAGTACACCTATCCTCCTACCCCAAACAGAGTGGGGGAGCTAAGCTCTCATCTCCCGGTGTCATAGACCAGAGGAGGGATCCCTGCCCGCTACCACGCTGCCTCATCGCTACCCATGAGCGGACCAGCGGAGCTTGACAGAGCAACTGCACACACCCTCCTGATGTACCACTAATCCATGAGTGGCAGTGTGTGCAGGCCATGTAACTGGCTACGGGCTCAACTATAAAGGAACCCCGTCCAGCCAACATGTAATCATGCAAGATGGTGCATGATACTAAAGCATGTAAATCCAACTAAATACACCTATCCGAATAATATGCGCAATCAATATGTACATATCCATGATCCAAGTAACTATGATCCAAATAAAACAAGGAATATATAACCATAACCTATCACATGCATGTATCAAGTAGGCACCAAAAACATGCTAGGCATATAAACATAAAAATTATTGCAAGCTATCCTAACTAGCATATCAACTTGACTATATCTAAAAGATAAGTCAAAATACCCGCCTGAATAAAAATGTCCGCAAAAGAAATGAAGTCACGACCGTGGACCTGCCTCGTGACCGAAACCTGCGTATATCATAACTATTGTTAAGCACAAAAAAAAATGAAATCCACCGTCAAATCGAATACTAAATCGATTCCTTACATAACCTATTAACCCAAACCAATTTCCAATTCCACTAATTTATCTAACCCTTTCACCTAATAACAATCATTTCGTCCAATCACACCTGTACAACACCCAAAGCAAATCCATCCCCAAATCGAGCCTAAATCTTGATTAGCTTTAGATCTAACATCATAATCATAACAAACACTAGACCAACTATATAATAGTGTACATCCAACCATCCATTATCAACTGAACAACACCAAAATTGTGCTTACCGGCCCTAGGATCCCACCGGCAGCCGATACTCCCAACTCGTAGCCACCTTCCTCCTATCCCAATTCTTCGATTCACTGGCTCGAGACCCCTGCCCAAAAAAAATCACAGACTTAACCAAACGAAGGAAACTACGGCTAGGGTTTTTGATCTTTGTCCAAGGAAAAATACAACATCCGGTTCTTACCTTGCTCCGGCGCCCAACGACAGAGATCACAACCTCCGGTCAAACCCACAGAATCGCTGTTGCTCAGCTGCCGCCACACAAATTCTTCAAGAAGACGCCACCGTCACCGATCAGGAGACTGGCGAGGCTGCTCCTCACTGTTGTGTGCAGAGAAAAAGGAGAAGAGGGCTCGACAAAGATCGCCACCACCAAAATCCAAGCCAGGCGCAACCATCCCACCGCAAACTCCCAGTCACGCTCTCGGCGTCGGCTCGTCCGTGGCCACCGACGAGGATGCTTGTTGTCGCTTGCAGAGAATTTGGAATTGGCCGAAGATCGGAGCGACGACACGGGGAGGTCTGGTCGGAGATCTTTGGGCGCATGGCAGCGGACGCTCGGCAGTTGACGAACTAGAATGTGGACGGTGCACGGGGAGGAGACGACGTCCGCCGGCGCTTGCGGAGGAACGGCCGATGCAAGGACTCGGGCGACGCGGATGCAAGGAAGAAGAAGAGGGCGAGGCGCAGGGAGAAGAAGAGAAGCGGCGGTTTGAGGGCTACGGGCGCGAGAAGGGGAAGACTCGGGAAAAGGGACGCTGCCGCAGAAAGTCACGAGGAAGAAGTTCGTGCGCGACGTGGAAAGAAAGAAATCCCGAAATTAGGAAATAGAAAACCTAGACTTATAACCTAGGGTAAATTTATCTTATTTACTCATCTAAACAGACCCCTTTAAAAACCTATTTTCCCTATCCCCGTAATTATCTCGTACGACCTCCGTTTAAATCCAGAATAATTCCAAAAAAGAAAATCCTAAAATTTCCCTAAAAATTCCAAAAAAATTTCCAGGATTATTTTTCTTAATTTTTGACAATTAAATTCAGTATTTAAATTTTCCATATTTAACAGATGTCTATGCTCATCGATATTTATGGATCCTCCCGCATACGTGGCAGACATAACGCCAGAATTACAATGCTGATTTTGCTTATTCTATTCACTCCTCCGTTTGCTTTCCTTAGATCCCCAATGTGCAACAATTTTATTCCAATTCTCCTCAGTTATACAGTGTGGTTTCTTATTTCTAGTTTTAACATGATTTAGTATGTTTATCATATGATCACCACATTTTTTTTAAAATCCTCCTAATCTCTAGTGTTTGACTCTCCTCCCAAGTAAATACCCACTGCAGTAGAAAAAAAATAAAATTTGATTATATTAACTGCAATTGTTGGTGCAGTAGGCGCCTAAGTCAAACCTAAGTTTTGATTATAGCAAACGATACAAAGTTAAGTTTATATCTTTATCTCACGAACTGAATCAAGTGTGCAGAAAAGTGATATAGCTGGAGCTGAAGGCTAGCGACACCCGGAGGAAGCCGCGATGGTCGGGCGACACTCGAGTGACTTCGGACGGAGCCGAAGGAATCGAGTGGAAGGCCGAAAGCGAAAGCAACACAGTAAGTATCGAGGTAAGCTCATGTGTGTGTGAGTGTAAGTGAGGTCGTATCCTCCTTACGGGGATAGGCTTAAGCATAGATCCGACCCAAGAAATCACATCGGTGGTCTAGGTCGAGATCGGATGGTTGGAGGCTGTCGAAATAATATTTTTGTTTAGCTAACTTGTCATTTCAGCTAGCATCAGTCGACTGGCAGCTTAGAGGACTCGACTGTTGTCAATCACGATCGTTTACTCACGGCCAAGATTCGATCGATCCGCCATCGATCCGATCGATGATGGCTTTCAGTTGACTGATGGTCAAGGATCAACTTCGAGGAGTCAAGGCTTATCATCTCATTTCAAGGGGAGTGGTGCTCAAATTTGATTGGCTGAAGTTCCTCTCAAAAGGGGCTCAAGGGATATAAAAGGAGAGCCTATCCTAAGGTTTCATCATCAATTCTAAACTTCCAAAAGCCTCCACAAAGCTACAACTCTCCGACAATGAAGTGCTTCCTCTCCGACGTCTAGGTTTAAATTATTTTTATTTTGTTACGTCGGTATAAGCTTTATTTCAGTTTATTGCTTTACTTTCTCAGAGTTTTTATCGTAACGAGGAGAGGGAGAGTGTCCCTCTACCTCAAGCTTTTTGTATGTTTTTGTATCGATTAACTCCTACCTCTAACGAGGAGGAGTTCTTTAGTGATTTTCCCTCCGTGCGTGGTTAAGGACCACTAGGGCCTTGGAGTAGTAGCCGAAGGCTACAAACCAAGTAAAAAATATTATTGTATCTTTATCTTTATTGTGTTTTTCCGCTGCATTTACTCATGCCTCAACGAACGATTTCGAACGAAAAGTTTCTATCGCTATTCACCCCCCTCTAGCGATCTGCTTCGATCCAACAATTGGTATCAGAGCCGGGGGTGCTAAGATTTGGTGAAACCACCGATCTAGCTTTTTACAGATTTTTTTTTCTTTTTTTATTCTATTTATTTCGAATTTATTTCATTTGGATAATTATTCTCCCGCACTACTAATCCAAGACGCGAGTCTTGGTACATTTTGTGTGTTTGTGTCGTTGTTAGGTTTTTCGTCTTCATCTCCTTGTTTCTTTTGTATCAATGGCCCATCTTGAGGGTTTTAGCACCGTTCGACCTCCGTTTTACAACGGAGATGACTTCCATTATTGGAAGGGTCAGATGGAATGCTTTCTTAAAACTCAAATCGAGATGTGGATCATAAGTCAAACGGGATTCACACTTCCGACTAACGAAGTGGGTGAATCCTTGAATTATGACCAATGGACCATTGCAACAAAAAGATAAGTCAAAGCCGACGCCAAGGCAACTCAAATCCTCCAATGCATCTTGTCCAAGGAGGAGCTTAATCGCATCGGCCCCTTCATCAGCGCAAAGGACCTTTGGACAAAGCTAGTGGAGCTACATGAAGGGATCGATGAAGCCAAGGTATGTAAGCGCGATCTTTTGTTTAATAAATTATATAATCTAAAAATGCAGGAACACGAAATGATGACACAACTTCACGCTCGCGTTCAAGACATAGTCAATAACCTACACGCAATCGGGCAAAAGGTCGAAAACCGTGACCTTATAAGGTATGTTCTTAACTCCTTTTCGAGGACTACCTTGTGGGCATCCATGGTCGATGCCTACAAGGTCTCCAAGGATCTTTCAAAACTTAGGTTAGATGAGTTATTTTCTGATTTTGAACTTCATGAGCAGTCTAACTAGGAACCCGAGAAGGGTATATCACTTTTTGCAGGTTCGAGGAAGAAAACCGCAAGCAAGCCACCCCCAAAGGAAGAAGAGGATGAGTCCGATTCGGAGGTCGACCCAGAAATGGAGACCGAACTAGTCAACCTAGTTCAGAGGATAGTCAAGGGTCGAAAATGAACCATCACTCGACCCAACTAAGGTAAGCCTAAAAGTTCGAATATTAGATGTTACGAATGCAACAGGTTTGGACACATCAAGTCCGAGTGCCCAAAACTCAAGAGAAAAGCACCAAAACACAAAAAGGCACTCAACGCTACATGGGAAGAAGCATCTGACGAAGAAGACGATGATCGCGTCCTCATGGCTAAATCGATTGAATTGGAGATGGAGTCGGAATTGGAACATGAATCGAAAACCGAAGACGAGTCGGACTGTGGAGCACTATTCAAGACAAGCCACGGATACGCATCCGGTTCAAAAGATACACTCAAGGTAAGTCGATCCCTCATTAGTACACTTTATAGTGCAATTAAGTTTTTAACTAGGAAATTAGCTAAGTCCGAGTCCAAGGTCAAGACCCTGGTTGAGGAAGTTAAACTCCTCAAACACGAGGTCTCCCTAACCTCTTTGACTAGTCGAGTTCGAGAGGAGGACTCAACTCGGGTTGAAAAACTCGAAGTTGAGAACTCACTCTTGAAGAGTCAAGTCGAAGATCTTAGAAACACATTGGAAATGTTTACTTTGGGATACAAAGGACTTGACCTCCTACTTGGATCACAAAGGGCCGTGTACAACAAGGATGGACTAGGGTTTATCTCAAATACGACCAACAAGTCATATATGTCAATTGTGAGTCGACATAAAAAACGTGTCCAAGCATGGGTCCCTAAGACCGCCTTGATTTCAAACTTAGGATCGAACCAGTACTAGGTTCCCAAGGACCAAATCCACTATGTGGAAAGACCGAACCGATTCAATGGTCCAGGGGGAGCCAGTACAAAACTTGTTTGTATTTTAACTTAGAAATTGCATGCTTAGGTTCTTTATTTTGATTTTTCTTTTTAGAATGGCTAGATAGGACTATAACTCGTCAATACTTGATAACATAGTACCAGGATGCGGCGAGATGATAGTATGCTAGGAAAGTGGAGTCTTGTGTATTCGGGCTAGATAAGGCATATCTAGTTCGGTGCACTTGACCGAGTGGAACTAGCTGAAGCTACCTCGCCGTATCCTAGACTAGTTAGACCAGGAAGTGGTTTTAGGTGAGTCAAGTCTCTATTTTCTTGAAAATGACTTTGTCTAAGGAAGTGGTCGTTGTTCCGATCAAAGAAGGCCTCTGTGCCTCGCCACGACCTGGAAGCCATGATCTTGAAAAGGTGACTTGATTTGCCTAAGGTTAAATTCGAATCTAACGCAAGGTTGACAAGTGTTCAAATCATTAAATTTAAATCAAGTAAAATTTGAAGTCATCTCACAAGAACATATAGGGTTAACATGTTTGATCATGTAGACATGGGTGAGATGATTTAGGTTAATAATCTTCAACCAATCTTTAATAAATCCAATATCCGATCCAACTACCTTGCGTGTAGGATCAATGGATGTTGGATAGTGGTTGCTCCCGACACATGACCGGGGATCAACTCAAGTTTTTGAAGCTTCGATTCAAACGACAAGGATCGGTAGCCTTCGGAAACAACGGCAAGCTCAAAATCATCAGATCAGGTGATATTGAGCTCAACTCTAACTTTATTATTCAAAATATCTTATTGGTAGAAAATTTTCAATATAATTTACTTAGTGTAAGCCAATTGTGTGATAATAACTATAAGGTCATATTTCTAGAAAATGAATGCGTAATTAATGCAAATGAAACTTCTAAAACAATCCTTAAGGGAACCAGAAATAACAATATTTACACTATTAATCTAACTAACTCCTCAATCAAGTATCTTATGACACGGCAAGAGGAATCATAGTTGTGGCACCGATGACTCGGTCACTCACACCCAAGACTCATCCACAAGATGAGTCAGAGTGACTTAGTCAGAGGTTTGCCTAACCTCAATAACTTGGATAATAAAATATGTAATTCTTGTCAACAAGATAAAAAATCTAGGACACAACATCAACTAACTAATCAAGAACGAACCAAAAGTGTTCTTGAGCTCCTACACATGAATCTATTTGATTCACACGGAGCTAATTCACTTAATGGGAGTAAATTCTGCTTAGTTATAATTGATGACTATTCTAGATTTACTTGGGTTAGGTTCATCAAACACAAAAGTGATACCCTAGATCAATTAATCAACCTATTTAAACTAATAGAAAATCAACAAAACCTTAAAATCAAAAGACTTAGGACTGATCATGGTGGTGAATTCGAGAACCACAGGTTTACAGAATTCTGTAACATAAATGGATACTACCATGAGTTCTCTTGCCCTAGAACCCCACAACAAAATGGCCTAGTAGAATGTAAAAATAGAACCCTACAAGAAGCCGTTAAGACAATCTTAAACGAGTATAACCTACCCGATAAGTTTTGGGCGGAAGCCGTGAGTACGACATGCTATGTCCAAAATATGATCCTTATAGTAAAGAGGCACCTTAAGACCCCATACAAAATTTATTATGATAAAATACCTAACATCAAGTACTTTAGGGTATTTGGGTGTAAGGTACATATTCTAAACACTAAGGATTATCTAGGGAAATTTACATCCAAAACCTCGAACGAGATCTTTCTAGGATACTCGACTACAAGTAAAGCTTATAGAGTATATAACCATGACACCCTTAGAGTCGAGGAGACTATCAATGTAGTATTTGATGAAGGACACAAACCTACAAAACCCCCGGCAACCCCAATTAGCGAGCCAATTCATACTAGACCTAACTCTGATCCGGAGATCAGGTCTAGTATTAATCCTAACCTAAGTCAACCAAGTCACTCTATCGATCAAGTGGTAGAAGACTCTAGTCAAACTAGGACTCAAACGAGTCATCCTATTGACCAAGTGGTAGATGACCCAAACCCAAATCAAACTAGGACTCAAACCAATCATCCTATCAACCAAGTGATAGGTGATCCAAGTCTAGGAGTTCGAACTAGAGCCTCATACAGAAACCTTAGTCAAATCTCCCTGATTTTCAAAATTGAACCCAAAACTATTGACCAAGCTCTTCTTGATCCCGATTGCATTTTTGCAATGCAAGAAGAGCTGGCTCAATTCACTAGGAATGAAGTATGGGAACTAGTACCACCACCTAAAGATAAAACAATCATTGGAACAAGGTGGGTGTTTAGGAATAAACTTGATGATAAAGGTGAAGTAGTTAGAAATAAAGCTAAACTAGTCGCTAAAGGGTTTAGTCAAGTCGAAGGTTTAGATTACGACGAGACCTATGCCCCAGTAGCTAGATTAGAGTCCATTCGAATGCTATTAGCTTATGCTGCACATCGAGGATTTAAGTTGTTTCAAATGGATGTGAAATCAACGTTCGTGAATGGATACATTAAAGAAGAGGTTTATGTTAGTAAACCCCCCGGTTTTGAAAGTTTAGATAAACCCGACCATGTCCTTAGGTTAAAGAAAGCCCTCTATGGACTTAAACAAGCTCCTCGAGCTTGGTACGAGAGACTTTCGGTGTATCTTAAGTCCAAAGGATTTAACCAGGGTATAGTTGACCCAACTCTTTTCGTAAAAACCTTAGGTAAAGACATATTCATAGTTCAAATCTACGTAGATGATATTATTTTCGGAACCACCAACTCGATCCTACTGAATGAGTTCATTTCACTTATGGAAAGTGAATTTGAAATGAATTTAGTAGGTGAGTTAAGTTTCTTCTTAGGTCTACAAATTAAACAAACTAAAGATGGAATATACCTACATCAACGTAAATATACTAGGGAATTAATTAAACGCTTTGGAATGCAAGATGCTAAAATTATTAATACTCCAATGACAACTAATGTGAATATAGAAGAAGATGTAATTGGAAACTCAATTGATTTAAAATACTATAGGAGCGTAATAGGGAGTCTCCTTTACTTAACTACAAGCTGACCTGATATCTTATTTGCAGTAAGTATGTGCGCAAGGTTCCAAACCTGTGCCAAGGAGTCTCACCTAACTCTAGTCAAGTGTATCCTTAGATATCTAAAGGGTACACTTAATGTCGGTATTTGGTACTCTAGATCTACCGAGTTCGAACTAACGGGCTACTCTGATTCGGACTATGCCGGTAGTAAGCTCGATAGAAAGAGTACGAGTGGTTGTTGTCAACTTTTCGGCTCGAGTCTAGTAAGTTAGTGCAGTAGGAAGCAACACTGTGTTGCCTTATCTACCACCGAAGCCGAATACATCGCGATGGGTGAGTGTGTCACTCAGCTTCTTTGGATGAAGCACACTCTCCGCGACTTTAAGTTAGACTTTACAAATACTAAACTTCACGTAGATAACATTAGTTCAATTAACCTTACTAAGAATTTAATATGTCACTCTAGGACCAAACATATAGAGGTCAAACACCATTTCATTCGAGAACATGTGGCCAACGGAGCCATACAACTCGAATACGTCGAATCGAAATCTAACTTGGAAGACCTATTTACTAAACCCCTACCCGAAGCCGAATTTAGTCTATTAAGATGAAAATTGGGCATGTGCGTAGTAGAATAGGAACTTACAAATTATATTTTCTTACTACTATTTCTTACTTTTCATTTTCATGGAACTAGCATAGGACATACCTTAGATATCATGCACCTATAGATTTAAGGAGCCAATACATCTCACAACACATAGGACTAATGTGTTTGTGTACTTAGACACGTAGATGGGCGTGAGATGTTAGGACCTTACTCCTGGTTTCAGATGTAGAGCTAGTGCATTGCCATGAACCACGGAGTATAATCATACATATTAACCGACTCTGACCAGGACTGGTTGATCTTTCATATCAATCAAACCAAATATGAGTCGAACATTTTATAGATGAGCTTATTTTCAGTATATTATTTTCAAAATAATATGAAACATGCTTGGACTTTAAATTTAATATTTATTTTTGTTTTCCACACACCCTCACTCTTTTTGATATATGACAAAAGGGGGAGAAAAAGGCTAAAGTTAAGGGATCAAAATTTTTAATCTTTGATAACTTAACTTCATATTTATTTACATGACCAAAAGTTAAGTAAATGGGGATCAAAATTCCAAAGTTAAGGATCAAAATTTTTAATTTTTGATAACTTAACTTCATATTTATTTACATGACCAAAAGTTAAGTAAATGGGGATCAAAATTTTTAATTTTTAATAACTTAACTTCATATTTATTTACATGACCAAAAGTTAAGTAAATGTTTACTTAACTTTAAGTTTTGAAAATTTACTTAACTTGTTAACAAAAAGGAAGTAAAGGCCAAGTTAATAGAATTCTTAACTTAAACTTATTTTTAAACACTATGGCCAAACGTTAATGTTTTACTTAAGAAAGGGGGAGAGAGGGCCAAGTTAAGAAGTCCTTTTAACTTAAACGTATTACTAAGGCCAACTTTAAGTAATGTTAATTACTTAAACTCTTCCTAAATAGCAACCCTCAAGGGGGAGGATTAAGGTCTTTCTTCAAAACTCACCCTCGGTCAAGGGGGAGGTTTCCTCAAGGGGGAGTACTTGAAGAAAATCCTTACTACTCCAACTTAATCTTTATTATTATTGTTTCTCATGCACATTATTATTCTTCATGCATGCTATTTTCTTAACTTTGTATGTGGGTTTGCCATAAATCAAAAAGGGGGAGATTATTGGTACATTAGGCACCTAAGTCGAACCTAAGTTTTGATTATAGCAAACGATACAAAGTTAAGCTCATATCTTTATCTCACGAGCTGAATCGAGTGTGCAGAAAAGTGCTATAGCTAGAGCTGAAGGCTAGCGACACCCGGAGGAAGCCGCAGTGGTCGGGCGACACTCGAGTGACTTTGAAGGGAGCCGAAGGAATCGAGTGGAAGGCCGGAAGCGAAAATGACACAGTAAGTATCGAGGTTGTTGGCAACGTGCTATTCCTCAGAATGCTCATCGGCTCCCATGTCTCCGGATTAAAATTTTCACTAATGAAAACTAATCCGGATGGGATGAGTCGCACAAACCAATTGCCGTCGCGGTTAATGACTCGACTGCCTAAACTTTTTTCAAGCTAGCAACATGCAACTGAACAACTCTTCTAGTCGGTTAGCCGCGGAAGAGACAACGGACGGATCGCCGGTTTTTGTGTTTCTTATTCGGGGTCCATGATTATACAAATACATGCAAATGTAAACTAGTATAATCAACATATACTAACATAAAGAACATAATCTAGCATATCAATAAGAACATGCAAAGAACAATAATAAAAGTTGTAAAACTTTTATACCTCTTGATCTTCTATCGTATGTCCTAACCACCTTGTAGACTTCGTGTGGGCGAAGATCCTCCACAAGTTGAAGCTTCCTAGGTCTTCTTCAATCCAAAGAAAGAAAAACTCTCTTTCCCTTCTTGCTTGAGCCAACCACCAATCCACAAAGGATTGATGCCGCCGGCCCCAAGAATAGAGAGAATAGTATGGAAACAACCAAGGAACCGAACTAGGGACAAACCCTAGCTTCTAGTGCCGCCGGCCAAGATGGAGAGAAGAGGAGAAAGGGAATATGTTGGGCGCCGGCCAAGGTGGAGGGAAAAGAGAAGTAGCCGGCAACACCCTAGGAAGAAGAAGAGCACTTCCCCTATAGTTGCCGCCCAACCAAGCTTTCAAACCCTAGCCGCCCAACCTTTCTTCCTTTGGATTTCTTGCCGCCCAACCATGGTGGAGAGAAGAGATCTAGGAGCTAGCCACCTTCAAGGAAGAAGAAGATATCTTCCACAAGTTGCCGCCCACCCTTCTTTCCTAACCTTGGCCGCCCATCCAAAGGAGCCAAACCCTAATTAGGGTTTCCTCCTTAGGGTTTCTTGCCGCCCAAGCAAGGCTTGGCAAAACCCTAATCTCCTTAGCATCCATCATCCAACCAAAAAACTTAGTTGCCGCCCAACCCAATCTCCCATATATATAGAGTTAGGTTTAGGCCTTGGTTTAATCTCCACCGTCGGTTTTAGGGTTTTAATCTCAACCGTCGGATCTAGAGATTTAATCTCAACCGTCAGTTCTAGGGATTTAATCCCAACCGTCGGATCTAGAGATTTAATCTCAACCGTCGGTTCTAGGGTTTTAATCCCAACCGTCGGATCTAGAGATTTAATCTCCACCGTCGGTTCTAGGGATTTAATCCCAACCGTCGGATCTAGAGATTTGTTTTCCATCATTTGATCTAGACTTCATGAGGTTTATATAAGGCTACGATAGGGACCATGAGGAGGAGTTGGATCTTGGCCACCCGATGGATCGGAACCACACAAACTTGATCCATTAATGATGTTCCATTCCACTAGAGGATCATCATTGAATTACCTCACCAACCCCCATAAATTAATATGGGCTCCATATATTATTTGTACATCCATCTCCCCGTATTTAAGATATCGAATGTCCGTCAATTAATTGATTTACTGACCATCAATTAATTAACATCTAACTCCTCGAGTAGTACCACTCAACCTTATCATCATGTTGACTAAGTCAACCTGCAGGGTTTATATGATGAACCTTATGAGCTTCTCAAGGGGACATCATCAACCTAATACATAGGACACGGATTCCTCCTATAATCAATGACACACCATGTAAATAATATCATTTCCCAACTTACCGGGCATATTGATTTAATCCATAGAAATCTCACCCTCTGGTAAATCAAAGAAATAAATACTAAGTACATGTGTCCGTTATTATATCGGGATTAAGAGCATGTACAACATAATATCCGAGGTCCGATTCAATTATGTAGTCAACAACAAATTGAATCACCTCTATGTCGGTCCTGCTCAATACACCTAAGTGTACTAGTGTAACTTTATGTTCAAGACAAAACAATACCAAGCTACACTACAACCATGCCAATGGTTTGTCCAAAACCATCTTGGTTGTGAGCCTCTACTTATATTCTACAAGGAACTGATAACATGATCTTCTGTGTCACACCAAGCACCATGTTATCTACAATGTAAAATATTAGACAATTTTGCATAATCATAAAAATATGCAAACAATGATCATGTGATTCTTATTTCAAAATAAAGATGATCATACAAAAGAGCTAGGCTTTCAGTATACATCCCAACAATCTCCCACTTATACTAAAAGACTATGCTGTCATCATACTGCCATACATCTGATTCCCCTTCCCTCCACATGCCTATCAAAGCTCTCGCTAGAAGGGCCTTAGTGAAAGGGTCTACCAGGTCATCCTCTGATGCAATCTAGGCGACAACAACTTCTACCTCCTTTACGATTTCTCGTATCAGGTGGTACTTGCACTCTATGTGTTTACTAGCCTTATGGGCTCGTGGTTCCTTCGAGTTTGCAACTGCACCATTATTATCACAATTAATTGTGATAGTTCTAGGCAAACCAGGAATCACATCCAAGTCCATCAGGAAGTTCCTGAGCCACACAACTTCTTTGGATGCCTCATAGGCTACCACATACTCAGCTTCCATGGTGGAGTCCGCCACGCATTTCTGCTGGGCACTCCTCCATACAATGGCTCCACCTCCTAATGTAAACAC
The DNA here is from genome assembly GCA_025175895.1 of Wurfbainia villosa. NCBI lineage: Eukaryota > Viridiplantae > Streptophyta > Magnoliopsida > Zingiberales > Zingiberaceae > Wurfbainia > Wurfbainia villosa. The sequence goes on from CM045993.1 coordinate 56,023,099, forward strand.
AAAACCTGAGGTAGACTTACTGTTATCCCTATCTGATTGGAAATCGCAATCCATGCAACCCACAGGGAGTAATTGGTCTGCCCGGTAAACTAGCATATAATCCCTAGTCCTTCTCAGGCACTACAATATATGCTTTACCGTAGTCCAATGTCCCTGTCCTGGATTACTCTGATATCTGCTGACCATGCCCACTGCAAAGCAGATATCTAGTCTAGTACAGAGCATCGCATACTTGAGGCTTCCTACTGCCGAAGCATAAGGAACCGCCTTCAGCTCCTTTATCACCTCAGATGATCTAGGACACATCTCCTTAGATAAAGTAACTCCATACCTGAAAGGTAGAAAACCCTTCTTGGAGTTCTGCATGCTAAAATGATCCAAAATCATGTCTATGTATGAAGCTTGGGATAAGCACAACAACCTTGATCCCAAGGTTGTGACCCACTTCTCCCAAGTCCTTCAAAACTATTTGGACAACCATACCCTTACGTCTGATAACACTCTGATATTGTTGCCAACTACCAAAATATTATCTACGTATAGTATAAGAAATACCACTACGTTTCCGTCACATCTCTTGTATACACAAGACTCATCCGAACTTTGAATAAATCCATAAGTCTGGATTTACCTCATCAAAGCGGATGTTTCAATACCTCAAAGCTTGCTTCAGTCCATAAACGGACCGATTAAGCTTACATACAATACGCTCTTTTCCCTTAGCAATGAATCCCTCTGGTTGCTTCATATAGATGTTTTCCTCAAGACTTCCATTAAGGAAAGTTGTCTTGACATCCATCTGCCACACCTCATAATCCATATGAGCTGCAATGCATAAGAGCTCCCAGACCTGACTTGAATCCATAGATTCAATCTCAGTATTCATTCCACTTTGCCAAGATGTTGTATTTATATCTTGGATTGCCTCGTCGTATGTCTAGGGATCAGGTTCATGTTTGCTAGGGACCAAATCAGAAGATTCGTCCAAAAACATGAATCTAAGAGGCTGTCTAACAACCCTCCCACTACGACGAGGTATCATCTGTGTATCCTTTGTGACACGCGGTGCAGTGACATGTGGTATATCCTCTTGTACCGGTGGTACTAAAGAAGTGACTTCGCTTTTAACTCCTCCAGAACAATTTTACTCTTGGGCTTGTGGCTTATCACATAGTCTTCCTCTAGAAATTTGGCGTTCATGTTAACGATCACTCTCTGATCTCTAGGACTATAAAACAAGTCAGAATAACTCATCATCGATCTAATCATCTCCATAAGAGTCCTATTCCTTCGCTCTGCTACACCGTTCTGCTGGGGTGTGCCAGGTGCAGTCAATTGGGATTGAATCCCAACCTCTGATAAGTAGTTCCTAAACTCTCCCAAGAGGTTCTCACCACCACGATCAGATCATAGTGTCATCCATATCTTGAATAATTGTCTATAAAAGAGACGAAATATTCAAGACCACCTCTTGCCTAGATAGTCATAGGACCACACAAATCAGAATGAACCATTTCTAACACATCTTTGGCTCTATACCCCTTGGCCTTAAAAAGGCCTCTTGGTCATCTTACCCTCCAAGCAAGATTTGTAGGTTGGGAGATTCTCCACCACTAATGAACCTAAAGGTCCATCAGCTATCAACCTTTGAATTCTGCTTAGGTTAATGTGACCAAGCCTAAGAAGCCAAAGATATGTTTGGTTCATCTTCGAAGGTTCTTTTCTCTTATTGAAATTAAAAGATGAGTTATTAACTTCAATTTGCATCATGGGAGGTTTTGGTTCAAATTTCCTTTCAATGTACCTGAATAGATATTCTCCCTATTCCTTTCTATAACAATTCTGTCATTAAAAGAAATAGAATATCCATCCATAATAATTTAGAAACTGAAACTAAATTCTTTCTAAATAAAGGTACATAAAGGGAATTTTCCAGAACCAAAGTTTTATTATTTTCAAGAGATAAATAAAACTTCTCCCACTGTAATAACCGCCACCATCATGGCATTGCCCAAGTAAATGATAATCTCCCCTTTAGCTAGTCATCGGATTTCCTGGAACCCCTGCAAATTGTTGCAGACATGATTAGTCCAAAAGATATACCTTTGTTCTGTTTTGGATTGAGACAGTCCTTCTTCCAATGTCCATCCTGCTTGCAAGTGAAGTACTTGCCTTTCGGCTTTTTCACTCTTCCCTGAGATCCTTCCACCATCTTTGCTTCACCTTGTTTCTTCTTCTTCTTGCCTTTCAGCTTAGAAGTAGAAACCCTTTTGAGCAATGATGGCTTGAGGACACTCTTTGAAGAGTGCATACTTGTACTCCTTAGCAGATAAGACAATATCTAGAATATTTTCCAATCAATATTATTTGGATACAGTAAGTTTATTTCCTTTAGTATCACAGTAAGTGGACTGAAAGTCAATTTTGAAAGTCCTAAGAATCACATAGATCATTACTTTAGATTTCAAAAAATTATTGATTCCTCAAACAATAAAATTTCGAAATCAACCAACACCTCAAAACACCGAGAATATCGCATGCCACGCAGTGTGGACGTATACGAATTCTACATTTGTAAGAGGAGATTTTACCCATTAATTTTATTATCTTGTCAACCTTACTTTTTGACAAATAAAATTAATAGTTGGTTCCTCTTTGGCCCTACAAATAAAAGCAGTGACTCCGATGGGGAGGATACTTTATATTTGCATCTAAGTGTGCACCATTACACGATACTAAGGGAATTATTTCGGATTATGTGTCTTACCGCTGTGGAAGTACACACGCTCCTAGATAATTTCCTATAACCATTATTTGACCTAGTGATCCGCAAATAAACTCATCCGCAGGGAGGAAGGCACTCAGAGCCGACACGCAAGTTTGTTGCATCACACGTCAACTTGTAATGGAGGTCGCGAGAATTAATTAAAATATCCCTCTCCCACTTAGTAAATTGAAAATGAGGAATTTTCAAGCACACACAACATGCTTATTATTACTGTAGATTTCAATAAAAATTATTGATTCCTCAAACAATAAAATTTTGAAATCAACCAATAGAGGTAAGCTCGTGTGTGTGCGAGTGTAAGTGAGGTCGTATCCTCCTTACGGGGATAGGCTTAAGCGTAGATCCGACCCAAGACATCCCATCGGTGGTCTAGGTCAAGATCGGACGGTCGGAGGCCGTCGAAATAATATTTTTGTTTAGCTAACTTGTCATTTCATCTAGCATCAGTCGATTGCCAGCTTGGAGGACTCGATCATTGCCAATCACGATCGCCTACGGTCAAGATTCGATCGATAAGCCGCATCATCGACCGTGATGATGGCTATCACGATCGCGATGGTCAAGGATCACTTATCACCTCATTTCAAGGGGAGTGGTGCTCAAATTTGATTGGCTGAAGTTCCTCTCGAAAAGGGGCTCAAGGGCTATAAAAGGAGGGCCTATCCTAGGGTTTCATCATCAATTCTAAGCTTCCAAAAGCCTCCGCAAAACTATAACTCTCCGACAACGAAGTGCTTCCTCTCCGACGTCTAAGTTTAAATTGTTTTTATTTTGTTACGTCGGTATAAACTTTATTTCAGTTTATTGCTTTACTTTCTCAGAGTTTTTATCGTAACGAGGAGAGGGAGAGTGTCCCTCTACCTCAAGTTTTTTGTGTGTTTTTGTATTGATTAACTCCTACCTCTAACGAGGAGGAGTTCTTTAGTGATTTTCTCTCCGTGCGTGGTCAAGGACCACTAGGGCTTTGGAGTAGTAGCCGAAGGCTACGAACCAAGTAAAAAATATTATTATGTCTTTATCTTTTTATGTTTTTCCGCTGCATTTACTCGTGCCTCAACGAACGATTTCGAACGAAAAGTTTCTATCGCTATTCACCCCCCCTCTAGCGATCCGCTTCGATCCAACAACAATTTCATATACAAAATGATTTAAATAAATTACCTTGAACTCATTCCACCACAGCACTTTTATTTCTTCCGGCGTGCTTGTATAAGTCATAGAAGCGCCGCCCGAATGGTTATTCACTATTTTATTCACCTCGTGAATAACATGTACAGAATTTGTAAATTTAACATAAAATAAAAATAAACCCCGTTATATACTTATAAAAATACATATTGTATTAAAAATTAAATATAGATATTCTAAAACTTGAATACTTACGAATCTCCGCGCGGAGATATAAACTCTCTCGTATCTTCCCTCTCCACGAGTGATTGTTGTACCGGGGAAGATACATTAACAGATATATACTGAGAATCAGAAGATCCTGCAACTGGGGATGAAGCAGAGGAAGACTGTGGTCTTCCTTCACTACTACGTTATGACCGCCATGTCGAAACTAACAATCATGATTATTAGAAGAATATTACAGTAAAAAAATACATTTGCATATCGAATTTTTAATAGGAACAATATGAAAATATTACCATATTCATAGAAACTGGATGACCCTAAAAAAAAAAGAGTTCATTAGTATATCAAATATATGGAATTTCGAATTACATAGTGAATTAAAACATAATTGGTACTTAATAAAAGGTTACCCACAATTAGAAATCGAAGTTTGCAATAAATTTTTTGGCCTGGTCATGCGTGTAATCATCATCGTCATCGTCATGGTCATCATCATCGTCATCGTCATCCTCATCCTCATTATTAAAATCCTCATCTTCATACTCATTAGTTCACTTGCATCAACGTCTATTACTACGCCACTAGGATCTCGTAATATTGAAATATTATACTCTTTGATATAAAATGTATTGACAACTTCATCTTGTTGATATGCTATGTCTTCCCAATGTTCCTCAATTTTATTACATGCTTTTGTTTTACAAACAACCCACCAATCATTTTTGTCTCGTCTCAGACTAGGATATGAAGCATAAAATACTTGAATCGCTTGCTGTGCTAACACAAATGATTCGTACCTCTTGTATATTTTTTTGTAATTAATTTCAACCAAATTAAACTGTGGATGCACCCTCATGCTTTTGATAGGGTCAAACCAACGACACATAAATAAAATAACTCGCAAATTTGAGCCTGGGTACGCTACCTCTAAAATTTCATCTAGTAAGTTGTAAAATTCATTCCTTGCACCCCCATCAATAGATGACTGAACACAAACTCCGCTATTCATTGTAGTTTTTCCAGTTCTATAATCTTGAGTATGAAAATTATATCCGTTTATGAAATATGTCGGCCAAGTTTTCACCATTGAATTTGGACCCCATGACAGATGTTTTATTAGGTCTTGCTCAATGTGACCGTGATTATCAAGAACCTAAAGTAAAATAAATATGTGTTAAAGTCAAGATTTATCAAATTTATTATCATAGACTACTTACATAATTTTTGAACCATTGTGCAAATTCTTCATCACAGAAATTATTAAACTCATGCTCCAGAAGCTCCGAATATAGAGTTTGAAAAATCCTACATTTTCATTAACACCAGTAACTTCTACCTCCTCCAACGGTGTTGAATAATTAGTATACATGTGTTCAAATGATTGAGGATAACTAGAACTTGCAACATTTGATTCGCTATTCAAATTATGACCAACTGCATCAACTAGCATTTGGTTCGCTATTCAAATTATGACCAACTGCATCAACTATCATCCTCTGGTATGAATTGAATTGATCGTAATATACTTGCTCTCCACTAACTATCCTTTGTATGTTTCGTCCAACCTCTTCATCGGATATAAATGGCTCACCATGACAAATCCAATTATAATAATTTGGTGTAAAACCAAGTCTATAAAGATGCTCTCGAACTTTATCACATTGGAAAAATTTACCATTATGACATTTTTTGCACGGACACTTTAATTTATTCCCATCCATAAACTCAACATTGTTATTAGCAAATCTCAAAAATTGTTCCAACCCAATTATAAATTCATCGGTTAAACCACGACATTCTGGTAAATTCTTTTTATACATCCAATTTCCTTCTCTCTCCATTAATCCTGTTTTCGAAATTATATCAATGATTAATTTTAATTTCTTCCAAACTTCATCCATATATATCAATCTAACCATAAATTTATACTCAAAATAAATTAAATTTTTCTAATACAAAATATGATTTTGTGTGATATTTAATTGCAAACTATAATATCATTTCGAACAAATATGATCTATTAACAGTAATTAAATTATTTAAAATCAAACATTAAGAATAATTAATATAACAGAATTAATAATACTATAATTAATGTTATAAATATACAATATTTTAACGCATACCTGTCCAGATGGAAACAACGTGCGGATGAGCTCACGGCTAGATAAACACTTCACGAACACACCGAACACCGTAATGAAGTAGGACAAACCTATGAAAAATAATTTTTTATTTTGATTACGACACATTATACTAATTTATATAATTTGAATAACATTTTAATTCACAATCGAGACCACGCGACAACTGGCAAACACGCACAAGGTGCAACAACTACGGTGCGGCGTAACCTTACGCAAGCGAGGGCACGCATGTGATCGCAAGGGCACGCGCGTCGGCGGCCATCGCCGCCGCGAGAAACGCGCGCCGCCAGTGAGCAGCGGCGACTCTGCCGCGAGCATGCGGCAGCGGCCACGGCTGCAGCGGCTCACGCCCACGAGCATGCGGCGGCGACGCGCGGTGCCGGCTGCGAGCTCGCGGCAACGCCGTCGTTGCTCCGGCGACGGCGAGGGAAGAAAACTAGGAGAGGAGAGCGTACCGGCGGCGGCGACGGGAGGAGGAAGGAGCGAACGATCGAGTAGAGGAAGGATGAAGGGATTGTGTGGTTCGGAACGGCGGGATAATTAGGGGAAAATTAGCGACGAATAATATTTCATCGCCAATTTTGTGACGAATCCTATATTCGTCGCCAAATCTGCGATGAATTTTTAATTCGTCGCTAAATCTGTGATGAATTTTTAATTCGCTGTAGAATCTACAACGAATTTTTAATTCGTTGCAGAATCTGCAACGAATTTTGAATTCGTTGCAGAAATCTGCAACGAATTTTGAATTCGTTGCAGAAATCTGCAACGAATTTTAAATTCGTTGCAGAAATCTGCAACGAAAATAAAATTCGTTGCAGATTTCTGCAATGAAAATAAAATTCATTGCAGAATTCTGCAACGAAAATTAAATTCGTTGCAGAATGTGCAACGAAAAAAAATTCGTTGTGGAATCTGCAACGAATTTACAATTTGTTGCAAATATTTGCAACGAAAATATTTTTTTGTCACAAATTGACGACGAAAAATGATTTTCGTCGCAAATTTACAACTAATTTTGTGACGAAAATTAAATGTTGAAAATTTAAATAATTTTATAACAATTTTTTTTTGTTGGAAATTTCTTTACTAATTTACGATGAAACATAAAATTCGTCACAAAATTCGTTGCAGATTTGCAACGAACTATTTTCGTTGTCAAATTTCGTCGTTAATTTGATGTTTTTTTAGTGACGTGAGCATAGTGTGTTTAATATATATATATCCATTGACTAAAACATTGTAGATGATACTATAGATAGGCAGGGGTCAATTGTCGACGTAAGGTCTAAAATTTTCACTCGGATTTAGATGTCCTCTATTGTTCTAGCCAATGGATCAAGGATCATAATCTTCCGTGAGTTATTTTTCTTCATCATCATCAAAAGATCGATGATAAAAGATATTAGAGCAAATATAATCGCCTTTTTGTTATAGCTGATGGATATTCTTTATTTGAGTATAAGAAGCCACGTGTATTTTGAACGAGGGATAGTGCATAATTAAAATCAAATTTATTAAACTAAATCAATTTAATCGGCCGAGTTGACAAATGAATTGGATCGCCTCCATCATCATCATATATGCCTTATCAAATTAAAATGGCATTGAACGAAATTGAAGTTCAAATTGGATCATTACACCTCTTAATTGAATTGACAATTTCTACCTCGTTGAACATTCAAGCTGAAACATATCAAATCTACATGAATTGTTAACTTACTTTTCTTAGAACTGAGCTCAGCTTCGATTCCTTAAATAAATATCATCGCGAATTGAACCGGGTTAAATCTTTCAAATGACAAAGATTGTTAAAACAAAACTTTAGAAAACATAAAAGAATATTTATTTTTTTTAAAACAAATTAAATTATTAATTTTTTCATTACTATCAGAATTATCAGTCAGAGCATCCACAATGCGTAGATACTTGTAAAAATAGGAGCGCTCTCCTCGTTGAAGAAGGGATGACTCTCCATATAGGGGGCCACTCATTTTTTTTTAAAATATTTTTTTTTTTTTGAAAAAGAATTAAAATTAATAAACTAAAAAAGTCGTGGTTTAATGATTAAAATTTAATGATTGAATAACAACTAATTTACCCTTTTGATGTTATATTTTGGAGAGATGAGTGAGATTTTTTCTTTTGATATGATATTTAAGACCACTTAAAAGCTTTCTACCATTGGAGATGACCTTGTAAATATATAAAAATTCAAAGGATTAAAAAAATGCTACAAAATAAGAAAGGAATTTCTAAAATCTTGAGAAATTCATAATAATCGTTTTCATATCTCTAAATCATTTAATGATATGTTTCTTTGTTTTCCTATTTTTATTGATGTATTCAACATCCCAAAGTTAGATAATGCTTCAAATATTTATTTTATTAAGTCAGCGATATTAATATGTTTTTTTAATGACGCTTCAAATATTGCAACCCCAATAGGAACTGTAGCATTGTCAAACTGACAATGCTATAACACCTTAAACTCACAATGCTTTAGCGTGGGCAACTCAAAACATTTGGGGCACTGTACAACACTTTAAAGTTATGCATATATGATACTTTACATTTCATTTAACATTGTATGATATTTCAACATGGAAATTTCAAATTGATAATTTGAGTATTTAGTAACCCACAAAGGTTAGAATTCATCAATTTATCGGTCCTTATCAGTCTGTCTCATGACTATTATGAGGGAGGTAAATCACGGAGAATTTTATGAGTCTTAACGTAGTAGTCAAGACATGTGGAGGTCATCTGAATCCAGAAAAGAACTTTAAATCTTCTTCGCAATCGTTCATTGTTTTATCCGTAAGCTTCGTCATGTCTTAATCATCACACTATCCCTATAAAAACAAGTATTCAGTAACACTATCACATCACATTGTATTATTTTGAACATTTCATTAGATTCTCTTTGATTGCAAATATTTATATATTAACAAATATATATAACCCATAGTCAATATGAAAATATATTATATTTTTTTAACTACCTTAATTTACACGGCTGAGAACGAACATGATTAAGAACTCAAAATAGAAAATAGTTTTATAGTATTTATTTATTTAGTTTTGATTAACTGGTGGTGTCGGACTTGTGCCAACTAATTCACAGGGCCAACCGGCCCCGCCCCAAGGCCTACAAGAGTCTCCACCGATTGACGAGAATTTTATAGTATTTATGAATATATATTATATTGTGAGAGATTGAACCGCCCTTAACCTCAAATGAACTATAATCATTATACTATAGTCACACCAATTAGTCATTTAGACATTTAAATATATTTTACTTGATAAAACTAAACATCATTTTATAATCGCATCATTCAAAAAAATATGGAAGATTTTAAGAGAGTTGACTCAGAAGCTAATTTTATGTTTCATTTTTATAGAATTGATCATGTTATAATGTTATGGTTTTTAATGTCACCCAATCAATTTAATCAGTTGTACTAGATTCCCACTTGCAACTCAATTTTAGATTAATGCAATTTTTTTTTGTTTGATTTAGATATGATTTCTCTTCTCTATTAGTTCTGATGGCTGACGGATCCTGTCCCACGACCTTCGACTAGAGTCTCCACCGGTCAACGAGGATAAATCAGGATGACGGATGACCAGAGTACGTTTGAACCCATGCTGTACCAGATGGACCGACCACGTTGAGCCGGGAGGAGGCATCGAGCACCTCCACCCGCACAGCGCGCGCAGTCAGGATGAAATCGACCCCTAAAAACACAGAAGAGAACCTCGTAAATTACCATTGCACTGTTGCCCTGGGGATGATTAATGCAAATCTTAAACAACCATTTAATAACAAAAAACATATGGTAAACATTTATAATTTTTTTTCCTATTGTACATCACCTACCAATCAAAGGGCGCTCCATTGGTTGTAGTAGAAGAAGAGATCATTGTGACTTGGAGTCAAGAAGTAGAGAGCTTTACAGTTGGACACAGAGTGGATCAGATACCTTAGATGCATATGTTTGAAGCTTCTTGAGGATCCTTCTTAAATAGTGTCACTGTGTATTTCTTATTTTACAAGAAATGAGATATCAAGAGTGATACATTCGTGATGGATCCTGTACACATAAAAAATCATAACAGGATATAAAAAGGATGAGGCCTATAAAATTCAGGATGAACTCGGTTCCTCAAGAGCTCGGATACTCGAGAGCACGAGAAGTCGAGGCCAGACGAAGCTCGGGTACCGAGGAGCTGAGTACTCGGGAGCCTCTAATGATGCAAATAAGATCTCGGTACTCGGAGTCCGAGAAGTCGAAGCCTCAAGGTGTCAGGGGCTTGGGAAGTTGGGAATTCGAAAGTCATGAACTCGGAGGTCGGGCACTCGAAAGTCGGGAATTCGAAAGGTAGTAGCATGAGGAGTCAGGAACTTGGGCCCACATAAGAGATTCTTCTCAATAACTGTCACATTCGGTCTCCTCATAAATCTTATCTAATGATAACTACAGAGTATTTAGCATGTCAGGTGGATATTCCCTATAACAATTGTCTCTTAACAACCTGTCAAAGGGCACAATTGGTGGTTAGTCTTGGTCAGCGAATGAAGTGAAGCTACTATATAAGAGTCGATTGAGGAAAAGAAGAGAAGAGAACATTTTCCCTATGCTAACTACACTTTCCATTCTATTTTTTATATCTTCTCCCATCTGACTTAAGCATTGAAGGAGCATCGCCGGAGAATTGACACCGTTTGACCTGTATTGTGTTTGACAAGATTTTTGGTGCGACCGGATCAAATCACTCTTGAAAAAAGAGGGTCAAAAGTGTTAGGAACGTTGCATCCGCTAGAGGGGGGTGAATAACGTCGTCGCTTGTCGATGGAGGAATTCGATCGTGCTTGCTGCAAAATGATTAGTGCGCAGCGGAAACAGAAATATACAATACAAATACACACAAGCACGATAACAACACAAGGATATAACGTTGTTCGGAATTGAATGGGTCATACTCCATGGATCGGGCTCTAAAAGCCCTAGCAATGCAAACACGCACCACTAATCACAAATACTCCTTCTCGGAACAATCCGGAGGTGAGAAAATCTCGTACAAATGATCTTGCAATAGTAAGAAACAAATATAAGAAATTATAATAATGAAATACACTACAAGTAAAGGAACAACACTTTACAATTGCTCTTTTGATTGCTTGCTTTGTGGTTACTTGAATTGCACTTGGAGATCCTGATTTGCAACAGCAAATCACCCTAAAACTCCTCAAGAACCAATAGTGAATCCTCCCTCCACGAGCTCCCTTTATAGCTGCTCTTTGAGATGGATTTTGCCTAGCAGTCGACTGATCGGGACAATCAGTCGACTTCCCCTGTATCCGTTGTCTCACAACGGAATGAACCACGTCAGATAAGTCCAACGGATACATCATCAGTCGATTGATCTTACACATCAGTCGACTGATGTCTCAATCAGTCAAGTGGTCGATGCGATCACTCGACTGGAGAACCTTCTGTACTCAAGATCCTAAGCATCAATTGACTGATCACCGATCGGCCGAACCGCTCGAATCGACCGACCTCACCGGGCAATGATTTCTCGAACCGACAATCGACTGTCTACCTCTGGCAGTCGACTGCTAGGACACTTCCCGTAGTCAAACCCTAGTTGACTCACATCAGTCGACTAATCCATGGTCCCAGTCGACTGACACACCTCAAACATGAGGTTTTAACCCAAGTATAGTGCCCCCATACTTGCTAGACCATGTTGGATCGAGAAGCATCGCTAGAGGGGGGGGGGGGGGTGAATAGCGATCGTAAATCTTTTGTTTGAATTCGTTCGTTGAGAGACAAGTAAACGAGTAAGCACAGTGGAAAATAAAGTGACACGTTTATTTTACTTGGTTCACAACCAAGCGGTTGCTACTCCAAGGCCCTATCAGTCCTAGACCGCGTACGGAGGGCAAAGCACTATAACGTCTCCTCCTCGTTGGAGGTAGGAGACAACGATCACAAAATCCGAAAGTACGAGAATGAGGCAACAAGCCTACCTCACCACGTTACGAATAAAAACAACGAATATAATATTAAAATATATTACTAGATGTTGCTGCCGATGAAGAAGATCTGAGCTTGTTATCGCGTCGGTGTTATGACGGTGTTGGAGCGTTAGTGTTGTAGGAGCACTTGATGAATAAATTTGATAATCTTTGGAGTTGGAATCCACCCCTCCTTTTATAGATTTTGGTCTCTGAATTTGTATCCTCTTTTTTCGGAACAGATCACGAAGTTGTATAATTTTTATCGCGAAGTGGCCGCGTCAAACCTTATCCGTTTTGACCTAGCGTAAAGGCTGATTCATCGCCATCAGTCGACTGATGAGCATCAGTTGACTGCCCAATGACCAACAGTCGACTGCTAGCCTGGCCACTTCCCTACAGTAAGAGGTTAGCCCAAAAAATGATAAAATCGATGGTTTCTAACCGTCCGATCTCGACCTAGACCTTCCACAGGAAGTCTTAGTCGGATCGCCGCCTACGGTCATCCCCGTAAAGAGGATACGACCTTACAATCTCTCACTCACACGAGCTTTCCTCGATACTTACCTTGTAGCTCTCGCTTCCGGCCTTCCACTCGATTCCTTCGGCTCCCTCCGAAGTCACTCGAGTGTCGCCCGACCACCGCGGCTTCATCCGGGTGTCGCTAGCCTTCAGCTCCAGCTTTAGTACTTTTCTGCACACTCGATTTAGCTCGTGAGATAACGATGTAAACTTAACTTTGTGTCTTTGCCATAATCAAAACACAAGTTCGATTATCTAGTGCCCCTGCACCAACAATCTCCCCCTTTTTGATCTATGACAAACCAACACAAAGTTAAGGAAATTAAAGCATAAAACAAGTATAGTAGATGATGAATGTCATTCCCAAAAGCTCCCCCTTAACCAAAACTCCCCCTTAACCCTAGGTGAGTTTTGAAAGAGATACTTTAGTTTTCAAAATCAAATTTTGTGTTACTCCCCCTTTAACTTTCGCTATTCTCCCCCTTTTGCCATAAATCAAAAAAATTTTGGGGTTTTTGTATAAAATAGGGTTTTTTAAAAAACAATTGTTAGTAATATATGAGAGATGTCCTAAGGCAATCGCCTTATGTATGAACCATTTATATGATAAATGAAGATTCACTATTTGAGTATACATGTTTTCATGTATTTGATTGGATCTTAAACTCATTTACTGAATGCCCACGATATGATTCATAGCATGAGAGAATTTGTGATTGGATCATAACTAGTGAGTATCTCTACATGTGTAATTGTGATGTATTGGAATTATCCCTAGTCGATGAATTGATGGATATGGACACCATCGATTATGTCAAGACTAGCATGAGGTATACTCCTTGGTGTATCCAAGCAGCTGATTCTCACTGGCTGGAGACATTGTGATGTCCGGAGTTGATCGTGGATGCTAGTTATGGTAACTAGTTCATTGGAGTGACCGACCGTAAGACTTCATATGGTTCTCTGCATATATGGATATGTCAATGAAGTTCTTATTGTAGCTTAAGTGCGATGTTCCTTTGACTTGCGGTATTCAAGTCATCTTGATCATGGAGACTTATGCTTTGACATCTTAAGCAAGCATCTCTAAGGAGATATGGACCCGGGATGATTGGGTATAAGTCGAAGTGATCGAAGGTGTTTGAATAGCCTATAAAGGATTCACCACTCCTTGTGAGGAGATGTATACCCATGGCCTCTCGTCGGATTGTTACTAAAGTCTTTGGCCAAAGCATTACATGTTTAGAGTAAGGTACTCTTCGATACATGTGCAGTAACTAGAATCCGTAGGACGAGGAAATGATACTTGGGCTAGGTGTGACATAGTCAGCCTAGTGGGGATTGACACTATAGACCATGTCCTAAACCAAGTGGGTATAAGATGAGTGAAGGGAATGGGGCACGATTCATTCGAGCTGTTGAAGGATTTCAGAAATAGTTCTGGATCAACTGTTGATCTTTTCGGTTAATTGGGGATCATGATGTACTACTAGGTGCCACTCATGATCATTCTATAATTAATGGTTAATTATAGACGACCAACATAAACTGAGAACCTATTTGGTCACACGCACAACGAGCGTAATCCGAAGGATTTAAAACGAGCTTGAGAATGGGATTCTCAGACTGAGAGAAACTAAGTTTGGTTGGACCAAACATGGAGCGAGCATGAAATCGTTTCAGTCGCAATGGAAGCGTGGATGGGCCGTGTCTTATGAAGACATAATGGATGAACCAAAATGGTTTGGTTCTAATCCAATGGAGGAGAATAAACCAAAGGGTTTGGTTTATTTTAAACGAATGAACCAAAGTTGGTTCGGTTCGTTTTAACTTAAAATAAATCATCATGGTTTGGTTTATTTTAACTTAAACTAATGGAGCGGGTTAAAGGGTTTTATGGATATGATCCAATAACCATTAAGAGAATTAGTTCTCTATAAAAGAGGGCTTAAGGGATTGTTAAGCCCTAATCCAATTCCCTTAACCTAAGTTGCCGCCCACCTCATCCCCTTGGAGAAGTCGGCGCCAACCTCCATTGCCGCCGCCCACACCCCTTGTGCCGCCGTCCAAATTGTTGCCGGCGTCCAAGCTTCGGCCGGTGATCCTCCGGCAATTCTCCGGTGATCTCCCTTGGGTTCGGTAATAAGGTGAGCTTCCACCTTTCCTTTTTGGCCGACCCCTACTCCTCCACCAAAGCTGTCCAGTTTTCTGGACAGCTTGTTTTCCTCTCGTCGGAGTGTCATTTGGACGACGTTTGGAGCTCCGACAACGCCTTACTTACCGGGGATTCGATCTCTGGTAATCCTCATAGGTGGAGGACGAAGGATTCATCAAACGGTTGACGAATACCTCTCCGAAGAAGCGAGTTTTGAGGACTCATTTTGGATCCGAATTTGGATTCGGATTGTGATCTTCTCTCGATCACATCGTCTTCAACACGAGGCTAGTAACCCATACGAAGACGAGGCTCGTGACTTAGTGAAGTCATCCCAAAGATACTCGGCATGGATACGGATAGAGACGATTCTAGCGAGGATCGTTCCGGTTGATGCCGTTCCCGCTACACGTGATACAAAAGGTATACGTAGTTAAATTTCCTTTTATTGCAAAATTTAAATTTACGGTTATGTCTACACATGTTGTACTATGCATGCGTGTGATGTGTGTGTTGTAATAAATGTAGATTTATTATTTTTATTTCTTCCGCTGTGCACATGTTTACGAAACATGTTCGAACACACACTCGCCGCGGTGCCGGAAACCCAATAGTGGTATCAGAGCCCATGTTGTGTTTCGACATAATCGTAAAATGGTTTTGCTATAGTCATAATGATATTTCTGGAAATTTTCTACTTTTGGAAAGTTAGAAGTATTTATGAAAATTTTTCAATTTTTGAAAGTCTAGAAGTATTTATGGAAATCTTCCATTTTTAGAAAGTTGGAAGTATTTATGGAAATTGATATTTTCCATAAATAAAATATTTGATTAGATTTTGAAAATTTGTTTCCTAATTTAATCATGATTTGATTTGGAAAATCAAATCTTAAAATATTTTATTTCCATAAGTAGTTTTGATGATTTAGAAAATTGGTTTCCTAAATTGACTTTCCTTAATCAACTATTTCCATAAATAAAATATGTGATTAGATTTGGAAATTTGTTTCCTAATTTAATCATGATTTGATTTGGAGAATCAAATCTTAAACATATTTTATTTCCATAAATAGTTATGACATATAAGGAAATAATGTACATGACATAATTGTATGCCATGTAATTGCATTAGATGCATATCATTATGCCATGCGTGTCGTGACATGTAGATGTATGCCATGTATGCCATGCCATGTAGATAATAGTTATTTGCATGCAAAGAGGATGAGACATAAAAACCCTTACTCAATATTAAAGCCTACACCTTCCATTAATATGGTTAGAACCAGAGTTCCGTTTCTTGTTTGGGTTGTTGGACTCTCTCCAAGCCCGGCTCGAACCCAAACATGTTCAAACCATGGAATAGTTTAATACTAATATGGTAAGAGTCAGAGGTCAATCGTTAACTTTGGTTGTTGGACTCTCTCCAAGCCGGGCTAATTGGTTGAATGCGCTCTAACCATATTAAAACTATTTCTCGATTAATGGGTTGGCTTTAACCTGGAGCATCGACTTGTTGGACTCTCTCCAAGGTCGACGTAAAGGGAGGTGAAGTTGGGTGCTATGCATATGATGCATACTTGTT
Source organism: Wurfbainia villosa (assembly GCA_025175895.1). NCBI lineage: Eukaryota > Viridiplantae > Streptophyta > Magnoliopsida > Zingiberales > Zingiberaceae > Wurfbainia > Wurfbainia villosa. The sequence continues at coordinate 56,039,683 of CM045993.1, forward strand.
AATGTGTTAACAAACCGATGTATGTGTGAACATTCAATCAGTTGATAGCACATTGTGATAGTTGCATATACGCGATATGCAATCGGTATAGATGATACCTACCGTCGTAGTTATGAATGGCTTGTTGGACTCTCTCCAAGGTTGTTCATATCTATGATGGATATCAGCCCATTCGGAGATGGACCTACGATCTCCCGAAGTGATTTTTTGGGCTTTTTTTGAAATTCATAAAATGAATGGGATTTATAAATATATATTGATGCATTTTAAAATCATTTTCTCATATATGCTCGTTTTGTATTTCTAGGTCAATCGATTGATCATGACGTCTTTGAATTTGCGCACTATTTTGGATTCAAACAAATTGACTGGGCCTAACTTCCTGGACTGGCTTAGAAACCTGAGAATTGTTCTCAAGGCGAAAAAGCTAACATATGTCCTTGAAGAGCCTCTTCCCAACCGTCCTAAGGACGATGCAACTCCAGACCAAATGTTGGTCTATCAGAAGCATGTGGCAGATTCTGAGCTGGCGAGTTGCATCATGCTAGCTGCGATGGTACGGCTGCAGCGGCATGAGCATATGGATGCTAACACTATGGTCTTCCATCTTCATGAGTTGTTCGATGAGCAAGCGAGATCAGAAAGGTTCGAGGTCTCTAGGCTCCTCTTCACCACGAAGATGCAAGAAGGTTAAATGCATGTAGTGCGGTTTGTGCTAAAGATGAGCAGTACATCGGCGGCTAGCCACCCTCGGGTTTGTGATGGATCATGAATTAAGTATTGACTTAATTACGCATTGTTTGCCAAGAGTTTCTCACAATTTGTGATGAACTATCGGATGAACAAATTAGAATCCACTATTCGAGCTCCTCGATATCTTTGAAAGGCTGTGGAGCCTTCTGTGAAGCATGAGGAGAAGGCGGTTCTGTTAGTTGATTCCTCAAAGAAAGGTTCTAAGAAAAAGGCAAAAGAACAGAAGAAAGGGAAGAACAAGAAGGCAAAGAAGGCAGAAACAACACAAAAGGGCACTTGCCATCATTGTGGCAAGGAAGGCCACTGGCGAAGAAACTGCAAGATTTATCTTGAGTCCATGAAGAAGAAGAAGACATCCGATGCCCCATCCTCTTCAGGTATCTTCATTATTGATTGTCATTCTATTTCCTTAGACACTTGGGTATTGGATACTAGGTGTGGCTCACATATATGTAATGACATACAGGGGCTAAGGAATAGAAGAAGACTCGTCAGAGGGGAGTCAAATTTGCGAGTTGGCAATGGAGCAAAGGTTGATGCGGTCACCATCAAAACTTATTTGCAGAAGCTCCCTAGTGGACTAGTCTTGGAACTGGACAATTGCTATTGTGTTCCTTCTCTAATAAAGAACATTGTTTCTATTTCCTGCTTAAATAGATATGGTTTCCATTTGACGTTTAGTAACAATTGTTGTTATATAACTTTGAATGGCGTACTTTATGGAACTGGATATTTGAGCAATGACATTTATACGTTGGACGTATCCAGTGACATTTTCAATATCGAAGCGAGCAATAAGCGTGCTCGAAAAGATAATCAATTAGACTCCTACATGTGGCATTATCGTCTTGGCCATGTAAGCAAGAAACGCATGTCCGAATTACACCGATGTGGAATTCTGGAATCGTTTGAATTGGATTCATATGATACATGCGAATCATGCTTAAAAGACAAGATGACTAACTTACCTTTTACTGGAAAAGGTGAACGAGTTGGAGAGTTACTAGGTCTAATACATACTGATGTATGTGGACCTATGTCAACTCAAGCTTTAGGAGGCTATAACTACTTCATTACCTTCACCGATGATCACTCACGGTTTGGGTATGTGTTCTTGATGAAACACAAGTCTGAAGCCTTTGAAAGGTTCAAAGAATTCAGAAATGAAGTAGAGAAACAACATGACAAGAGTATTAAAATACTTCAATCGGATCGAGGTGGGGAATACTTAAGTCAAGAGTTTCTTGATTATCTAAGAGACAATGACATATTGTCTCAATGGACTCCGCCATATACACCACAGCATAATGGTGTATCTAAGAGGCGTAACCAGACCTTGTTGGACATGGTCAGGTCAATGATGAATCATGCAAATCTTCCCAAGTCCTTTTGGGGCTATGCACTTCAGATAGTTGTTTACTTGTTAAATAGAATGCCAACCAAGGTAGTCTCTACTACTCCATATGAGATATGGAATAGTAAGAAACCTCATGTATCTTACTTGAAGATATGGGGTTGTCCTGCTTATGTAAAGCGGACTGTATTAGAAAAATTGGATGCTAAGTCTGATAAATGTCTATTTATTGGATACCCTAAGAAAACAAGGGGTTACCAATTCTATCATCCTGTGGAACAAAAGGTGTTTGTTTCAAGGCATGCTGTGTTTCTAGAGAAAGAGTTTATCTTGCAAGAAAACAGTGGGAGTGTCATCGAGCTTGAGGAGGCTCGAGAGACTCAAATAGACATTGATGAGATACCTGGTGAAGCACAACAGCCGATAACTCATAGTGATGAGCAATCGACTGGACCTATTGAAACACCACATCTTCGTAGATCTGGTAGAACACGCAATATTCCTGAGAGATATGGATTTCTCGTAAGTGAATCGAATGACGTGTTACTCATTGATGATGAGGAGCCTACCAGTTATGAAGAAGTGCTGACAAGTTCATAAAGGGATAAGTGGCTTGAAGCCATAAAGTCGGAAATGGATTCCATGTATGAAAACCAAGTTTGGAACTTGGTTGACCCACCTGAAGGCATTAAGCCTATAGGGTGCAAGTGGGTTTTCAAGAAGAAAAACCGACATGGATGGTAATGTGATTACCTATAAGGCTAGATTGGTGGTGAAAGGATATCGTCAAAAGCAAGGTGTTGATTATGACGAAACCTATTCGCCTGTAGCTATGCTTAAATCCATTCGGATGCTCCTGGCCATAGCGGCTCATTATGATTATGAGATATGACAGATGGATGTGAAAATAACTTTCCTTAATGGAAACCTGCTCGAGGACGTGTATATGATACAACCTGAGGGTTTCACATCGGTTGATAAAACCAAGGTATGCAAATTGCGACGGTCCATTTATGGATTGAAGCAAGCATCCAGGAGCTGGAATATCCATTTTGATGAGACAATCAAAAAGTTTGATTTCTCACAAAATCCAGACGAACCTTGTGTGTACAAGAAGGTTAGTGGGAGTGCAGTCGTGTTCCTAGTATTATATGTTGATGACATATTACTTATAGGAAACGATGTTTCAATCTTACAGTCAGTTAAGGTTTGGTTATCCAAGACATTCTCCATGAAAGACCTGGGAGAAGCAACCTACATCCTCGGGATTAAGATCTATAGAGATAGATCGAAACGGTTGCTTGGTCTTTCGCAGTCTACATATATAGACCGAGTGCTAAAGAGGTTTAGCATGTCGGAATCCAAGAAAGGTTTCCTACCCATCAGGCATGGGGTACACCTTTCGAAGTCTATGTGTCCGCACACAGAAGACGAGAGGATTTGCATGAGTAAGATTCCCTATGCATCCGCAATAGGATCTATCATGTATGCTATGTTATGTACGAGGCCCGATGTATCGTATGCTCTGAGTGTCACGAGCAGATACCAGTCTGATCCAGGAATGGATCATTGGGTGGCTGTTAAGACGATCCTTAAGTACTTAAGAAGAACTAAGGATGTGTTCCTAATATATGGAGAAGGAGACATGGTGATACGCAGGTATACGGATACCAGCTTCCAGACAGACAAGGATGATTTCAGGTCTCAGTCTGGATATGTGTTCACCCTGAATGGGGGCGCAGTGAGTTGGAAAAGTTTCAAACAAGACACTGTAGCGGATTCTACCACTGAGGCAGAATACATTGCAGCTTCGGAAGCAGCAAATGAAGTGGTTTGGATCAAGAAGTTCGTTTATGAACTTGGTGTGATTCCAACCATTGTTGAAGCAATACCGGTTTACTGCGACAACAATGGAGCAATTGCACAGGCAAAAGAGCCAAGGTCTCATCAACGATCCAAACATGTGCTTCGCCGCTATCATCTTATCATAGAGATCATCAGTAGGAATGAAATACAAATCGAGAGAATTCCCACTGAAAGGAACTTAGCGGATCCTTTGACTAAGGCATTACCTCAAAGTAAGTTTGAGGGTCATGTTAGAGCTTATGGTATTGGATACCGTAGCGATTGGCATTAGGCCAAGTGGGAGTCTGTTAGTAATATATGAGAGATGTCCTAAGGCAATCGCCTTATGTATGAACCATTTATATGATAAATAAAGATTCACTATTTGAGTATACATGTTTTATGTATTTGATTGGATCTTAAACTCATTTACTGAATGTCCACGATACGATTCACAGCATGAGAGAATTTGTGATTGGATCACAACTAGTGAGTATCTCTACATGTGTAATTGTGATGTATCGGAATTATCCCTAGTCGATGAATTGATGGATTTGGACACCATCAATTCTGTCAAGACTAGCACGAGGTATACTCCTTGGTGTATCCAAGCAGCTGATTCTCACTGGCTGGAGACATTGTGATGTCCGGAGTTGATCGTGGATGCTAGTTATGGTAACTAGTTCATTGGAGTGACCAACCGTAAGACTTCATATGGTTCTCTGCATATATGGATATGTCAATGAAGTTCTTATTGTAGCTTAAGTGCGATGTTCCTTTGACTTGCGGTATTCAAGTCATCTTGATCATGGAGACTTATGCTTTGACATCTTAAGCAAGCATCTCTAAGGAGATGTGGACCCGGGATAATTGGGTATAAGACGAAGTGATCGAAGGTGTTTGAATAGCCTATAAAGAATTCATCACTCCTTGCGAGGAGATGTATACCCATGACCTCTCGTCGGATTGTTACTAAAGTCTTTGGCCAAAGCATTACATGTTTAGAGTAAGGTACTCTTCGATACATGTGCAGTAACTAGAATCCGTAGGACGAGGAAATGATACTTGGGCTAGGTATGACTTAGTTAGCCTAGTGGGGACTGACACTATAGACCATGTTCTAAACCAAGTGGGTATAAGATGAGTGAAGGGAATGGGGCACGATTCATTCGAGCTGCTGAAGGGTTTCAGAAATAGTTCTGGATCAACCGTTGATCTTTTCGGTTAATTGGGGATCATGATGTACTACTAGGTGCCACTCATGATCATTCTATAATTGATGGTTAATTATAGACGAACAACATAAACCGAGAACCTATTTGGTCACACGCACAACGAGCGTAATCCGAAGGATTTAAAATGAGCTTGAGAATGGGATTCTCAGACCGAGAGAAACTAAGTTTGGTTGGACCAAACATGGAGCGAGCATGAAATCGTTTCAGTCGCAATGGAAGCGTGGATGGGTCGTGTCTTATGAAGACATAATGGATGAACCAAAATGGTTTGGTTCTAATCCAATGGAGGAGAATAAACCAAAGGGTTTGGTTTATTTTAAACGAATGAACCAAAGTTGGTTCGGTTCATTTTAACTTAAAATAAATCATCATGGTTTGGTTTATTTTAACTTAAACTAATGGAGCGGGTTAATGGGTTTTATGGATATGATCCAATAACCATTAAGAGAATTAGTTCTCTATAAAAGAGGGCTTAAGGGATTGTTAAGCCCTAATCCAATTCCCTTAACCTAAGTTGCCGCCCACCTCATCCCCTTGGAGAAGTCGGCGCCAACCTCCATTGCCGCCACCCACACCCCTTGTGCCGCCGTCCAAATTGTTGCCGGCGTCCAAGCTTCGGCCGGTGATCCTCCGGCAACTCTCCGGTGATCTCCCTTGGGTTCGGTAATAAGGTGAGCTTCCACCTTTCCTTTTTGGCCGGCCCCTACTCCTCCACCAAAGCTGTCCAGTTTTCTGGACAGCTTGTTTTCCTCTCGCCGGAGTGTCGTTTGGACAACGTTTGGAGCTCCGACAGCACCTTACTTACTGGGGATTCGATCTCCGGTAATCCTCATAGGTGGAGGACGAAGGATTCGTCAAATGGTTGACGAATACCTCTCCGGAGAAGCGAGTTTTGAGGACTCATTTTGGATCCGAATTTGGATTCGGATTGTGATCTTCTCTCGATCACATCATCTTCAACACGAGGCTAGTAACCCGTACGAAGACGAGGCTCGTGACTTAGTGAAGTCATCCCGAAGATACTCGGTATGGATACGGATAGAGACGATTCTAGCGAGGATCGTTCCGGTTGATGCCGTTCCCGCTACACGTGATACGAAAGGTATACGTAGTTAAATTTTCTTTTATTGTAAAATTTAAATTTACGGTTATGTCTACACATGTTGTACTATGCATGCGTGTGATGTGTGTGTTGTAATAAATGTAGATTTATTATTTTTATTTCTTCCGCTGTGCACATGTTTACGAAACATGTTCGAACACACACTCGCCGCGGTGCCGGAAACCCAACAACAATGTCATATATCCATGCATCTAGATAAATCAAATATGAGTCCAAGCATGCGTCTAGCAGTAGTTAGATAGATTGGTTCGAGGTGTGTCCCTCTGCACCAATAATATAAAGGTTTATAATATAACCCTTAAGGTTAGTTTGCTCTCCCCCTTAGTCAAATATATGAAGTATAAGAGATGTAGGGGGCACTAAACTTTGGCCTAAGAGTTTTTAAGTACAACAGTTGAGAAAATAAGTAGTATCTTGAAGAGATTGTTTTAAGTATATTTCAATTATCCTTAACATCTCACCCATTCTATGTGTCTCATAATTTGTTAACCTTATATGTTTTGTAAGATGATTTTAAATTGATTAAAGATAGTCAACCTTGGGTTAGATTCGGATTTAATCTTTAGATCGTTAAGTAAGTTTTCGAGAAACTGGCTTCCAAGTTGTGGCGAGGCACAGGGGCCTTCTTTGATCGGAACAACGATCACTTCTTTAGACAAAGCCAAATTCAAGAAAATATCACTTAAGTCACTTAGGGTTACTTCCTGGTCTAACTAATTTAGGATACGACGAGGTAGCTTCAGCTAGTTCCACTCGGTCAAGTGCACCAAGCTAGATACGCCTTATCTAGCTCGAATACACGAGACTTTGTTTCCCTAATGTACTATCATCTCGCCGCGTCCTGATACTATATTGTCAAGAGTTGACTAACTATTTTCCCTATCTAGTCGTTCTACAAATTAAAGTAAAATATTCAATGGTTTTGCTAAGTAAGCGGGTATACTATTTTAGTGTTAGCTCCCCCTAGACCATTGAACCAATATGGTCTATTCAAATAATGAATTTGATCTTGGGGAATCCAAAACTTATTAGTCCTTATATGTGAATTCAATAAAACCTTTGGGACCCATGCTTGGACTCTTTGATGACTACGATTTACGATAGACATAAATGACCTATTCGTAGTCGTTGACCTAAATCCGAGTCCGGCTTTGTTGTAGACGGCTCTTTGGGTTCCAAGTAGTCGATTAAGGTTCTTAGATTCCAACGTGAACTTTTCCAACCTAGCCTCAACCTCTTGAACTCAGTCTTTCAAGAGAGAATTCTCCTCCTCAAATTTTTCAATTTGGGTTGAGTTTCCCTCTTGAACTTGACTAGTTGAAGAGGTTAGAGTAGCCTCTTGCTTGAGGGTTTCAACCTCCTCAAGTAACGACTCAACCCTAGACTCGGACTTAGTTAATTTCCTATTAAGCATTTTAATTGTATTGTAAAGCGTATGAATTAGTGAGCGGCTAACTTTAATTTTTTCTTTTGGTCCGACTTTGAGTTGCTTCTCGAAGTAGTCCTCGAGTTCGGAGTCGGTGTTGTAATTGGATTCGAATTCGGACTCAGACTCAGACTCTTCGGGTCTTGCCATGCATGGTATGCCGCCGCCTTCTTCGTTGTCCCATGTTGCATGAAAAGCCTTCTTTTGATTTGATTTGAATTGTGCCCTCTTTTGATTCTTTAGTAGCCTCCTTTCCCTCCGAACGATCTTTCGCACTACGTTCACTATTGCTTCCACCTTTTCGGATTTGGACTCTAATTCGTCGTTGGGTTCGAGTCCATCTTCTTGCCTGGTAGGTGGCTTGCTTCTTTGTCCTGCAAGTAGAGCAATACCTCTCTCGGCCCAGACCACGTTAGTTTGCTCGTGAAGTTCAAACTCAGAAAATAATTTGTCTAACCTAAGCTTCGAAAGGTCCTTAGAGACCTTGTAGGCATCGACCATGGATGCCCACAAGGTAGTCCTAGGAAATGAATTAAGAACGTACCTTAGTAGGTCGTGGTTTTCGACCTTGTGTCCGATGGTGTGCAGGCCGTTGACAATGTCCTGGACACGGGCGTGTAGTTGCGTCGCCGTCTCGTGTTCCTGCATCTTAAGGTTATACAACTTATTGAAAAGAAGGTCACGTTTACATACCTTAGCATTGGACGTTCCTTCGTGTAGCTCGAATAATTTGTTCCATAGGTCCTTGGCGCTAATGAATGGTCCGATGCGGTTGAGTTCCTCCTTGGACAACCCGCATTGCAATATTTGAGTTTCTCTTGCATCGGCTTCAATTTGCCTCTTGGTTGCGTTAGTCTACTTGTTGAAATCCAAGGGCTCTTCTTGATCATTGGTGGGTAGAGAAAAGCCGGTTTGGATTATTATCCAAGTCTCGACTTGTGTTTCAAGAAACACTCCATCCGACCTTTCCAATAACGGAAATCATCTCCGTTAAAGAACGGGGGTCGGGTGGTGCTATACCCCTCAATGTGAGCCATTAAGTATCTTACGAAACACGAATAAAAACCAAAGGGAATTCCAAGACTTGGTTTTGGATTAGTAATGCGGGAAATAAATAGGAAATAAACAGAATTAAATGAGAAAAATAAGAAACTAACAAAAACTAACAACTTACGACCTTCGATATCCCCGAAAGGGTACTAGATGTTGGATTTTGGAGCTGTAAATAGCTTGTTATGAGGGTAAACCCATGTAATAAATGTATATCTCTCAGAGAGCTTCGATTTGGTAGGTAGATCGTTATGTGAGTCCACTTGTGCGAAAAGTTATGCCCGTTTTACCGTCGGCTACTCCAAGAGAGAAAACTTGCAAGCACACAACCAAAAGAAACGTACCAAGACTTCGTCTTGGATTAATAGTGCGGGAGGAAAAAGAACAAAAAAATACGAATCAAAAAATACGAACAGAAAACCAAAACGTGCTAGATCGGTGGTTTCACCAAATCTTAGTGCCCCCGCTCTGATACCAATTGTTGGATCGAGAAGCGTCGCTAGAGGGGGGTGAATAGCGTCGTAAATCTTTCGTTCGAATTTGTTCGTTGAGACACAAGTAAACGAGTAAGCACAGCAGAAAATAAAGTGACATGTTTATTTTACTTGGTTCACAACCCAGCGGTTGCTACTCCAAGGCCCTATCAGTCCTAGACCGCGTACGGAGGGCAAAGCACTATAACGTCTCCTCCTCGTTGGAGGTAGGAGACAACGATCATAAAATTCGGAAGTACGAGGATGAGGCAACAAGCCTACCTCACCTCGTTACGAATAAAAACAACGAATACAATATTAAAATATATTACTAGATGTTGTTGCCGACGAAGAAGATCTGAGCTTGTTGTCGCGTCGGCGTTATGACGGTGTTGGAGCGTTGGCATTGTAGGAGCACTTGATGAATAAATTTGATAATCTTTGGAGTTGGAATCCACCCCTCCTTTTATAGATTTTGGCCTCTGAATTTGTCTCCTGTTTTTTCGGAACAAATCACGAAGTTATATAATTTTTATTGCAAAGTGGCCGCGTCAAACCTTATCCATTTTGACCTAGCGCAAAGGTCGATTAAATGCCGCCATCACCGATCGATGACTCCCATCGATCGATGAGCATCGATCGACCGCCTAATGACCGTGAATGACCGGCCTAGCCACTTCCATGCAGTAAGAGGTTAGCTCGGAAAATAATAAATTCGATGGTTTCTAACCATCCGATCTCGACCTAGACCTTCCACAGGAAGTCTTAGTCGGATCACCACCTACGGTCATCCCCGTAAAGAGGATATGACCTTACAATCTCTCACTCACACGAGTTTTCCTCGATACTTACCTTGTAGCTCTCGCTTCTGGCCTTCCACTCGATTCCTTCGGCTCCCTCCGAAGTCACTCGAGTGTCGCCCGACCACAGCGGCTTCCTCCGAGTGTCGCTAGCCTTCAGCTCCAACTTTAGTACTTTTCTGCACACTCGATTTATCTTGTGAGATAACGATGTAAACTTAACTTTGTGTCTTTGCCATAATCAAAACACAGGTTCGATTATCTAGTGCCCCTGCACCAACAGACCACTCGTAGACTATACCTAAGCCTTCTAGCCACCTCCATCAGCCTCGTGCCTATCGGATCCCTCCAAGTCATCCATGACTTGTTCATTCATACGCTAGCCTTCAGGTGCTTCCATCGGCTATTGTCATGCTAACGATGTCTACACCGCCAAGGCACATTGGGCTTACATTGCCAAGATTCCCGCTTGGACTTTATGCTGCCAACCATTAGACTTATGCTCCCAAGACTTCACCCTTTGACTTTACGCCGCCAATATTCCCCTTGGACTTTCCAAATGCCAAGACTCAAGCTCGGACTTTCCCTTGCCAACTCATGTTGGACTTTCCATGCCAAGACCCATGCTTGGACTTTCCTTTGCCAACCCATGTTGGACTTTCCCTTGCCAAGACCCATGCTTGGACTTTACATGCCAAGTACTCAAGACTTGAACTTTCCCAATGCCAAGTACACACGACTTGGACTTTTCCTTGACAATGGTTAAACCATCGTCAAACATCAAATACTAACCTGGGTCGATTGCATCAGCAATCTCCCAAACACATGTCAGACATCAATGTCAAATATCCATGTCAAACATCAAAATATTTACTTGAGTCAAACTCGAATCCGGTCAATCGTGACCTGGGCCGATTGCACCAACAAAAAGTTGACCGCATCAATGATGTCGTCTGTGGTAACCTTCCGAGCGAAGACGTTGAGGATGCATTGCGAAAAATTTCTTTTTCGACCTTTGCTTCAAGTGAGGTCCCTATAATCTTAACCCATGGGCAACTGACTGCGATTGTGCAAAAGATGGTGGAAGAGGCATTGGCCCAAGATGCGGGAAGGCCAACTGTCCATCACCCCCACCGCAAGAGCGAGGAGGGACCTTACCCCATGTAAAGGAGCAGGATTTTTCTGTAGGAACTTTGGTGAGTGCTAGAGGGGGGATGAATAGCGACGTTCTATGTTCACTTGATGGAATTCGATCGTGCTTGATCGCTTGCATGCTCGTCTATAAAAACTTGTTAGCGCAGTGGAAATAATGATAACAATAATAAATAAAGACAAACACGCAACACACAAATACAAATGATGTAACGTGGTTCGGAACCCTAGTTTCTACTCCACGGGGTGAGCTCAATATCAAGCTCTAGTGATGCACATCACCACTAATCAATAATACTCCTTCTCTGTGACACACCGGAGGTGGAGAAATATCGTACAAGTGTTTACAATAATAAACAGGAAATACAAGCAAATACAAGTAAACTACACAAATACAAGTAAAGAAAACTTTACAAATGTGCTTTGAATGCTTGCTTGGTTGATCGCTTGAGCTGCACTTGAAGACCTTGACTCGCACTAGTAGATCGCCTCAAATTGCTCAAGAAATCGCTGTGGAAATCCTCCTCGTCGAGCTCCTTTTATCCCTCCGTGCGACTTGGATTTCCACCTGGTAGTTGACTATAGTGTTGTTGTCTCACAATTGACTTAATCCACATTGGCATTCAAGCCAATGGATACACTAACAGCCGACTGCCATTTCTAGTAGTCGACTGTTCAAGCCCGTAGACTACTACTCAGTCAGTTATCGAGCATTCTGTCCTCGCGACCAAAACCAGTAGCAGTTGACTTCCCTCAATGGTAATCGATTGCTAATGTCCAATCGACATCCCAATGTAGGCAGTCGACTGCCAAGGCCACTTGCCACAATCGAACACTAGTCGACTCACGACAATTGACTAGTCATAATCCCAGTCGACTGCTCAGTGTCGACTCGACTTCCAAGTGTTAAAACACTTGACCAGTCGACTGGTCCATAACCCCAATCGACTGCTAAATCTCAACCATAAGGTTTAACCCCAAGTATGATGCCCTCATACTTGCTAGACCACCCTTAGCCTAGACCTAAGGCTTCTAGCCACCTCCATCAGCCTCACGCCTATCGGATCCCTCTAAGTCATCCATGACTTGTATATTCATATGCTAGCCTTCAGGTGCTTCCATTGGCTATTGTCATGCTAACAGTGTCTACACCGCCAAGGTACATTTGGGCTCACGCTGCCAATACACACGCTTGGACTTTACACCACCAAACATTGAACTTATGCTACCAAGACTCTACCCTTGTGTTAGGACTTGTGTGCCCACTAGAGGGGGGGGGGTGAATAGCGATGTTCGGCGGTTCATGAAATTTGATTGTTCTCACATACTTGATTTTCTACGATGTTTGTTAGCGCAGCGGAAATAATATAAATACACAACAAACACAAATATAATGCACAAGATACACGATATAACGTGATTCAGAACCGAATGATTCACACTCCACGGATTGAGCTCAAACGAGCTCTAGCGATGTGTACAACATCACTAATCAAATAAACTCCTTCTCGACAACAAGTCAGAGGTGGAGAAATCTCGTACAATGAATTACAACAGTAATAAAGACAAATACAAGTGAATATAAGTATACTATACAAATACAAGTAAAGAAACACTTTACAATTGTGAACTTGGATGCTTACTTTGTGATTACTTGAGTTGCACTTGGAGACCTCGAATTACAACAGCAAATCACCCTAAAACTCCTCAAGAAACCTTGCTAAAAATCTTCGTCATGAACTGCTTTTATAACCTGCATTCGGGATGATTTTCACCTAGCAATCGACTGATCGGGACCATCAGTCGACTGCTCCAGTAGCCGTTGTCTCACAACGACAAGAGCCACGTTGGATAAGTTCTAATGGATAGACTATCAGGCGACTGATCTTGTCTATCAGTCGACTGATCGAGTCATCACTCGATTGTCAAACCCTAACAGTCAACTTGGGAACCTTCTGTCCCCTAATTCTAATTCTCGACAGATGACCGATCTCGAATCGATCATGCACCGATCCATCGATTGATCGCCTAATCGGGCGTGATCATTGCTGTGCCATCAGTCGACTACCCAATACTGGCAGTTGACTGCTAGGCCAATTCCAGCAGTTGAACTCTAGTTTACTGACCATAGTCCTAGTCGACTGATACACCTCAAACATGAATTTTAACCCCAAGTATGGTGCTAGATCACTCTTAACCTAGACCTAAGCCTTCTATCCACCTCCGTCAGCCTCACGCTTATCGGATCCCTCCAAGTCATCCATGACTTGTTCATCCATACACTAGCATTCAGATGCTTCCATCAGTTATTGTCATGCTAATGTGGTCTACACTGCCATGGCATATTGGGCTTATGCTGCCAAAACTCCACTTGGACTTTACGCTGCCAACCATTGGACTTATGCCGCCAAGACTTCAACCTTAGACTTTACGCCGCCAAGACTTCACCCTTAGACTTTACGCCGCCAATATTCCCCTTGGACTTCTCAATTGCCAAGACTTAAGCTTGGACTTTCCCTTGCCAACCCATGTTAGACTTTCCATGCCAAGACCCATGCTTGGACTTTTCCTTGCCAACATATGTTGGACTTTCAATGCCAAGACCAATGTTTGGACTTTCCCATGCCAAGTACACAAGACTTGGACTTCTCCCATGACAATGGTCAAATCATCGTCAAACATCAAGATCATAACCTAGGTTGATTGCTCCAACAATCTCCCAAATACATTGTCAGACATCAATGTCAAACATCAAAATACTACACGAGTTAAACTCGAGTCTGGTCAATTGTGACCTGGGCCGATTGCACTAACAATCTCCCCCTTTTTGATATTTGACAAAAACTAAACACCTTTAAGTTAGGCCCTTAACTCAAATTCCCTTACCAATTTTTCCAAATTGACAATTCTAACATTCTCCCCCTTTTTGACATACATCAAAAAGGTTCTCCCAAGGAGGTCAATGTCTCATATCCCAATGAGATCTTACAATCTCCCCCTTGGTCCAAAACACCTAGGATGCCTTCACTCTTCCTAGTGATAATTCTCATATCACTTAAGAGAGGCAATCCTACAAACTCTCCCAATTTCCAAATTGAACATCTCAAATTTCCATTTCTCCCCCTCATGAGGAAAAATAACATTTATCATCCTATGATGGATACCTTCCCCTAAAGGCTTGCTCCCCCTTGACCATTGCACCAACAATGTCCTTGGGAAGTCTCTAAGCCAATAGGAACACTATACCATAAAAAATTAAGGTCCAAAGTTCAACATTGAACTTTCTCACACCTTAAAATTGATACATCACCATAACAACTCTCATAATCCATATCCAATAGATTTTCACCCTTTCTAATGCTTTCCAAAGCATATCCTAGGGTTAGGAGAAGTTAGGGAACCTTACCATAGCTGAAATTGGGTTAAACAAACCTTGTTTACCTTAATCAAATCTGACAGTCGACTCTATCAGTCAACAATCGACTGCCCTACACATCAGTCGACTGCCATCAAGCGGTAGTCGACTGATAACTGAAATTTTCGAATTTTAATTATTAGAATCGAATTTCAAAAATTCATAAGTAAATATACATAATTTGAAAAATCGTGAAAATTCATACGTATAATACTTATAACAAATACAATGGATGAAAAATGTTTGAAAAATTATTTTACCCATAAAATAGTGAAATTGACACAAAGTTCAAAAGTGAAGAAATTTTTTAATATTTTAGCTCACTTTGTATCAACATCATTAATGGTGACTTTTATCAAAAGATAGATTGCACCAAGGTATTTTAAAATGATTTTAAAATTGTTTTAAAACCTTATATTGGATCATGTTCTTTGGGCTCCATGCACATGACTTGAGCATAAGCTTTCCCAATGATCCATAAAAACTATAAGATGAGTTTGAGTTTATCTAGATGCAAAAACTATGCACCTTGAACTTAACTCATATCCAGCATCTCACATGTATCTAGGGTGTATCAATACACATACATGTCAATGTAATGTGAGATGTGAGTTTTGTTCATCCTAAACTAGGATTTCATGCATTTTCTAGGGCAACTCTACTTGATTCCTTTATACATCGGACTTCAAGTCATGCTAATTGTCCTTAACTCAATTTTTATTAAATGCATGAATGATTATGGCATTAATGATGATATAAATAATCATGATGTCATGGTATAAAATGGAATCTCAGCATACATGACATTTAACCTTAATCCTAAGCATGATCATGATATATTATATAATTAAAAGTAGATATGATGTCATGACATAGTATATGACAAATTAAGCATGACAAATAAAAAGTAAAGGTATATAATACCTAAATTTTAATATTTGTTGCCATTTGTTATTATTAAACCCATTTTTCCATATTACTACTAAGCCCCCAAGTGTGTCAAAAACCCAAATGACACACCTCAGCCTCTAAACCTAAATTGTGCCAATTTGATTGATTTTTCATAATCTTCAAAATATATTGGCACATCCTAAAATCTTTTAGGATTAAAATCAAAACTTATTTTCAAAGTGCCACCTTTACCATGGTTAGGTTAACTACCGATCCATTTAAAGTTGGCAACCTAAACTCATTTAGCGTGAATCGATCACGCTCCTAGGAACTTAATACCTATTGGAGCTCCTTGAGTTTACTAGGTATTCACTAGGGATAACTTCCCTAGATACCCTTCTAATGACCCTTTTAGGCTTTGAAGCCTTGGCCATTGTGGTCTTACCTAGGCTAACTCTAGGGGTAACTCCCCTTGTAATCTTCTTAGTGGCTTCCCTAGGTTTCCTTGAAACCCTAGCCACTAGGCACACACCTTGGTTACCCTTAGGGATGACTTCCCTAGTAACCTTGGTCTTCCTAGACCTAGGTTATGTTCCATAATCGAATGGAACACTATGATAGGTCTCCTTGGACTTAGGTTTGTGACCCAAACCTTTCTTGCCCTTGGTTGATCCTTGTCTCCTAGGCCCTTGACTTTGACCATTTGACCCCTTAAATTTATTTTGTATATTCCTAAGGGTCTTTTCCATTTTCTCAAGCCTTGACCTCAAAACTTGATTTTCCTTTTCTAATATCTCAATTTTTGATTTTTCATTAACTCTTGAGATATTTTTATTTCTAGGCATATGTTTAATCCATTTAGGGTTGATGCCTAGGTGATCCTCTATCTTCCTAATGGTCTCCCTAGAAAAGATTTTTCTAGGGACATTAGTCCCAAATTTCTCCTTATTTGAAATGTTATTTGATTTGGCATCTAGACAATAAAATCTATTTCTAGCATGATTTTGTTCATGAGTAATAGCAACAAAATTCCTAGCATGCTTTTGCCTATTAATTAAAGAAGGTGCATTATTGAATTTTACCTTTGGGTTTACCTTAGAGGCTCCCCCTATATGTGATGCTCCCTCTTTTCTCCTAGGGCATTGACTTCTATATTGCCCCTTTTGATGGCACTTGAAGCATACCACGTGCTCCTTGCCCTTGATGGTTGAGGCTTTGGTCTCCTTGATCTTTGGCACCGGTGGAGCCTTCTTGACCCGTTTAGGACACTTACTTTTGTAGTGTCCTTGCTCCCTACACTTAAAATATATTATATGATTTTTATTATTTATTGAAATGCTTGAGTTACCTTCCATGGTAGAGGAGTCTCGAGCTTCCTCTTCCTTTCGACCGGAGGTGGATGGTTCTTCTTGAGGTTGCTCCGGTGTAGATGATCTAATCTCCTCCCCCTCAATCCTAGAGGTGGAGACTTCTTCTACATCTACCTCTTCCATTGATTTTGATCCGGATGTTGATTCTTATAAACTTCCGAATCCTCACTTTCTTGTGAGGAAGAGCTTTCTTCTTCGGCCTCCTCTTCTTCTTGAGCCGAATGTGGGTTCTCATAGAATCTTGTCACTTTGCTCCATAGCTCTTTGGCATCTATGTATTCACCTAAGCTACACAAGATGTCATTAGGAATCAAATCAATAATAAATTTGACTACCTTCTTATTTTTATCAAACCCTTGGAGTTGTTCCTCACTCCATCTCTTCATCTTGAGGAATCCTCCCTTTGGCCCTCTTGGATAGTTAAATCCCTCCATCAAAATGGACCATTCTTCAAAATCCCTTATCATGATGAAGTCTTCAATTCTTCCCTTCCATGAATTGAAGCCTTCTCGTCCATAAATGTATACAGGATTGGCGTGTTGATATCTCATCCTAATTGTTCTTCAAACTCCATCTTCCCTCTAGCGATCTTGCTCCCGGGTGTTAGTCCGTTGAAGAGCTCCTAGCTTTAATACCACTTGTTAGGACCTGTGCGCCCGCTAGGGGGGGGGGTGAATAGCGATGTTCGGCGGTTCATAGAATTTGATCATTCTCGCGTGCTTGATTTTCTACGATGTTTGTTAGCGCAATGGAAATAATAGAAATACACAACAAACACAAATATAATGTGTAGGAACTCGATGTTGGCCGACTAGAGGGGGGTGAATAGCCCTCTTTCGTCGTATGAGCGGAAGTTGTTCTTAATTATCTACAAGAAACGTTAGCGCAAGCGAAAATATAAAACAAAGACAATTAAGAAACAAACAAAAGAGAAACAATACTAACAAACAAGATATAACGTGGTTCACGACCTCGCTGCTAATCCACGGTCCGATTCGTCTCCGGTGAATCACTCTGCAACCAATCCACTATTTGTCTCTCCCTTTAGCCCAAGCAAGGTGGAGGTAAACCTTTACAACAAGAGATCACTCCTTCTTTTACAATAAATATGAAAGAAAACTAGAAGGAGTTTGAGCTTTGTGGGGGCACTTAGTAGAATGTTTTGAGCATGAAGATTAACCATCTACAAGCCCCCACCCTCTCTTTTTATAGAGAGGAAGCAATTCTTCCCGTTGAGCACTATCAGTCGACTGATGCCTTCATCAGTCGACTGATGTCGACTCCAACGGCTCTTGACCAGGCCGGATTCGCGGGATCCGCGGTCGATTCTCCAACAGTCATATGATCAGTCGACTAGAATGAACTAATTCTTCTAATCATCATGCTCTTTGTGTGTGACCCTATAGGCTCTCATAACGTTGGCAGTGGATCTAAACTCTTTTAGATACACAAGCAATGAGCGACATCTAGCAATACATCATTCCTACCCAAGTTACGAAATAAGTCAAGATCCGACTAACCTTTCCGTGACTACTATAATGTATGACCGTGTCCTTCTATCCTTGATATCAGATTGACTAATGAGGCATAGACCGTGTCATCCTCGATCAATCTATGTGTTTCTTGATCCCTGAGTAAAATAACTCAAACAAATGAGCTCAATATCTCATATTGACTCATTCGAGCATGGCCATGCATTTTAGTAGTTCTACTCAATCAAGGGGCCCACAGATATCACTCCCGTCATATGGGAGGGATAGATCCCATCTACATCACTCACATCCCTCCGCATAATTTGTTATATACCCAGTAATCGCCTTTATGGTCCACCCTGTTATGGGTGACGTTTGACGATACCAAAGTACATAACTCCTTATGTAGGGAACCATAGTGACTTCAGGTTTGAGGACTATTCATACCAATAGTCACATGAGAAAGTTTATGACACTCATATGACGATCCATGAAACTTTCTCATGGCGGGTCAGTTCAGTATATATTCTCTAATATATACCCATGTGTCAACTTGATATCATATATCCATGACTTGTGAGATCAAGTCATCAATTGACCTACATGCTAGTCTTTATGTATTAATATTGCCCTTGCATATTAATACTTGACTAGGAACATTTAGGAAAGTGTTCTCTACAGCCTCTCATAATCAATTCTACCAATTGATATGCTGTAGATAAGAACCTACTTTTCTAGGGCATTATTATATTTAATTTAGCTGGCACAAGCAAGACGTAAATATAATAACCAATCCTTTACCTTTGTAGAATATGATACAAAATGTTCCCTATTCAACCATCACATGATTGGTTCTAGGGCTATAACTAACAATCTCCCACTAGCACTAGTACCAATCACTATAATATCTAATACCTAGTGACCTAGTGTGACCATCATGCTTCCTCTGTGCCAAAGCCTTGGTCAATGGATCTGCGATGTTAGCTTCTGTCGGTACTCTGCATATCCTCACATCTCCTCTATCGATGATCTCTCGAATGAGATGGAAGCGCCGCAGTATGTGTTTGGTCCGCTGATGTGATCGAGGTTCCTTAGCCTGTGCAATAGCCCCATTGTTGTCACAATAAAGGTCTATTGGATCTGCAATGCTAGGAACTACCCCAAGTTCACTGATGAACTTGTGGAGCCAAACAACCTCCTTTGCTGCATCAGACGCAGCAATATACTCGGCTTCTGTTGTAGAATCAACAACTGTGTCCTGCTTCGAACTCTTCCAGCTCACAGCTCCACCATTCAGGCAAAACACGTACCCCGATTGCGATCTATAGTCATCCTTGTCTATTTGGAAGCTTGCATCACTGTAACCCTTTACAGTTAGCTCCTCATTGCCTCCAAATATCAGGAAATATTCTTTCGTTCTTCGTAAGTATTTAATAATATTTTTGACTGCTATCCAGTGACTTTCACCTAGATCCAACTGGTATCTACTCGTCATGCTCAAAGCATACGAGACGTCAGGACGAGTACAAAGCATGGCGTACATGATAGACCCTATAGCAGATGCATAAGGGATCTTATCCATGCGATCTCTCTCCTCCTTAGAAGAGGGACATTGAGTCTTCGAAAGACTCACACCATGTGATAAAGGCAGAAATCCTTTCTTGGAATTTTGCATAGCAAAACGATCTAGCACTTTATCAATGTATGTACTCTGACTTAGGCCAAGTAATCTTTTAGATCTATCTCTATAGATCTTGATGCCTAGAATATAGGCAGCTTCACCTAAGTCTTTCATCGAGAAACAATTCCCTAACCACATCTTCACAGACTGGAGTGAGGGAATATCATTTTCGATGAGAAGTATGTCATCTACATACAAGATAAGAAATACAACTGTGCTCCCACTATTTCTCTTGTAGACACAAGGTTCATCTTCATTCTTGATGAAACCAAACTCCTTGATTGCATCATCGAATCGAAGATTCCAGCTTCAAGAGGCTTTCTTTAGTCCATAAATGGACCTTTGCAGTTTGCATACCTTTCCAGGATGCTTTGGATCTTCAAAACCCTCAGGCTGTGTCATGTACACATCCTCGAGTAGCTTTCCATTCAGAAAAGCGGTTTTGACATCCATCTGCCAGATCTCATAATCGTGGTAGGCTGCAATAGCAAGTATGATCCGAATGAATTTAAGCATCGCAACTGGTGAAAAGGTTTCATCATAGTCAATACCATGAATTTGTTTGAATCCTTTAGCCACCAATCTCCCTTTATAGGTATGCTTATTACCATCCATGTCAGTCTTTACTTTAAAGACCCACTTACACCCAATGGGTTTTACCCCTTCAGGTGGATCAACCAAAGTCCATACTTGGTTAGTGTACATGGATTCCATTTCGGATCTCATGGCCTCTAGCCATTTCTCGGAATCTGGGCTCATCATAGCTTCTTGATAGGATGTAGGCTCGTCAAGATCGACAAGCAATACATTATCGTTGTCAGTCAAGAGAAAAGAATATCTCTCGGGTTGACGACGGATCCTATCAGATCTACGAAGAGGTTGGTCTACTTGAACAGGTGTTTGCTCCACAACTCTTTGGGCAACAATTTCCTCATCCACAAAAATTTGTGGTGCCTGTTCATTTTCCATCAAAGCCTTAGTGTTATCTTCATCTTGAATTTCTTCAAGATGAATTTTACTCCCACTAGTTTTTCTAGAAATAAATTCTCTTTCTAGAAAGACAGCATTTCTGGCAACAAACACCTTGCCACGTGTGGGATTGTAAAAGTAATATCCCTTAGTTTCCTTGGGATATCCTACAAAATAATACTTATCTGATTTGGGTCCTAGTTTATCTGAGACTTGACGTCTAACATAAGCTTCACAACCCCAAATCTTTATAAAAGACATTTTGGGGCTCTTCCCAGTTCATAACGTATATGGTGTCTTTTCTACGGCTTTTGATGGGACGCGATTAAGTGTGAAAGCTGCTGTCTCTAGAGCTAAACCCCAAAAGGAAGTAGGTAGATCAGTCTGGCTCATCATTGATCGTACCATATCTAATAGAGTACGATTTCTCCTCTCAGATATACCATTCCATTGTGGTGTTCCAGGTGGAGTGAGTTGGGATATTATCCCACACTCAGTCAGGTGATCTCGAAACTCTTGACTAAGGTATTCACCACCTCGATCTGATCGAAGTAGCTTAATACGCTTACCAAGTTGGTTTTGTACTTCATTCTTGAATTCTTTGAACTTTTCAAAGGATTCTGACTTATGTCTCATCAAATATAAGTAGCCAAATCTACTCATATCATCAGTGAAAGTAATAAAGTACTTATAGCCTCCTCTGGCTTCGACATTGAAAGGGCCACATACATCAGTATGTATGAGTCCTAACAAGTCCGTCGCTCTCTCGCCATGTCCACTAAATGGAGTTTTAGTCATCTTTTCTAAAAGAGAAGATTCGCATACCTCATATGATTCAAAATCAAATGAGTCCAATAATCCATCTTTATGGAGTTGGGATATGCGTTTTTCATTTATTTGACCTAGGCGACAGTGCCAGAGATATGTTTGGTTCAAATTATTCGATTTGAACCATTTGGTATTTACGTTATAAATTGGGTTTTCTAAATCTAGAACATAGAGACCATTCATAAGTGGTGCATTACAATAGAACATTTCATTCAAATAAATGGAACAACATTTATCCTTTATTATAAAAGAAAAGTTTTTCTTGTCTAAACAAGATACAGAAATTATGTTCTTCGTTAATGAAGGTACATAAAAGCACTCCTCTAGTTCTAAGATAAGCCTAGTGGGCAAAGACAAAGAATATGTTCCTACAGCTACAGCAGCAACTTTTGCGCCATTGCCTACTCGTAGGTCCACTTCGCCCTTTGCCATTAGTCTACTATTTCTCAGTCCCTGTACATTAGTACAAATGTGAGATGCACATCCGGTATCTAATACCCATGTAGAAGAAATAGATAGATTAACTTCTATAACGTGTATACCTGAGGCAAAAGTCCCACTTCTTTTCTTCTTTACTTCCTCAAGGTAGACTTTGCAGTTCCGCTTCCAGTGTCCAGTCTCACCGCAATGGAAACAATCCCCTTCCTTAGGTTCTTTACCTTTACCCTTTGAAGTGGATTAATTGGCTTTGCCTTTGGCTTGGGTCTTACCCTTGCCTTTGTGTTTACCTTTGCCCTTCTTGACCATTAGTACGTTACTAACTTTCTTCTTGAGATTCGGTTCAGCAGTTCTTAACATGCTGAGAATCTCAGGCAAAGGCTTATCAATTTCATTCATGTTATAATTCATGACGAATTGATTATATGCTTCCGGCAATGATTGCAGGATAACATCGGTTGCCAATTCTTGGCTCAGTGGAAAACCTAGTCTTTCAAGGTTCTCAACGTACCCTATCATTTTAAGTACGTGAGTTCCTACAGGTGTTCCTTCTTGCATCTTGCATGCAAAAAAAACCTTAGACACTTCAAAACGCTCGTGCCTAGCTTGTCCTTGATATAGTTGTTTCAAATGCTCAACCATACCATAGGCATCCATGTTCTCATGTTGCTTATGAAGCTCAGAGTTCATGGTGGCAAGCATAAGACATGACACATCTAATGCGTCATTTTGATGCTTCTTATAAGCATCCTTTTCAGCACGAGTGGCCGCAGGGGCGAGTGTTTCAGGGATAGACTGCTCTAGTACATACAGTTTACGTTCTTGCTTGAGGATAATCCTCAAGTTCCTATACCAGTCTAGAAAGTTAGCTCCATTGAGCTTGTCTTTCTCAAGGACAGATCGCAAGTTGAGGGGGTGTGTCGTCTTAGATGACATGGTGATCTACAACATTAAAATGCAAAATTAAGTATCATACCTAAGTCATTTAATTAGGCCTTTAATTAAATGAGGCTCCCATTAAATTCTCATAGCTTTGATATGAGCTAATCATTGATGTAGGCAAACACATTTTGCTTACATCATTAGCTTCTATTTATCTATAAATTTATATGGGATAAAGATCCACATCATACTTCGTCTTGAGTTAGCTTTGGCTAATCGCCCAAGACGTAGTATGATTAGGTAGGCAATCTTTTGCCAATTACATCTGATGTAACTCTTTAATAGCTTTGGTTAAGTTTAGATTAGTTTAGTGCTTATTCCTAAACCAGCTTCCAGGCCGTGGCGAGGCACAGAGGCCTTCTTTGATATCGAAGCAACGACCACTTTCTAAGACAAAGCTGATGTTCGAAAATCACACAAAACTAATTTTTAAAACTTATGTTCAAAGCTAATATATGCCTCTACTTTCTTAATTAATTAAGAAAACTTAATTAAGTCATAACCAAGTTTGATAGCGGGACATCACGATTGTCCACTCGCACTCTTCCAAGATAAAATGCATTGCTTTGCTTTGGCAAACCCAACAACAAATGATCGAGGAAGTAGTGAGTACCAAACTTTGGTAGGCATATCGTTTTTGACTTATTAAGAAATAAACTTAAACATGCATCACATACATATTAGCATACATCACATATAAGCTAAATTAACATGCATCACATACATATTAAACTAAGCGTGTCATGGTTATGGCCCTTATTCTACAATCTTCTCAAGCCAATGAAAAGATTGATTAGTCAACCTAGGGATAGCATCTTCTCCCAAGTGCTTCCTTTTGGTTGTCTTGTGTTGTTGACTTCCTCCTTGTAACGTCATCTTCCAATGGACCCACCATCTTTATTTTGTATATTACAAAAGGAGAAATACTCGAGTTACATTCGAGTCTAAAACTAATTTTACAACAAGAATTTTAGGAGAAAGGCATGACACGCAGGCCGTATTAAGAATTACAACACACACATTCACAAACTTTTTGGGACTAGGCCATAACCATGCACCATGTCAATTTTAACTTTTAAAAGACATCGGATATTTTATTATGTTTGAAAAATTGCTAATGCAATTATCAACTCATAATAAAATTTATCCTACTTCTATATCACATATAAAATAGAGAAAACCTATTTTTTATACGATCTTTCGCAAGTGGCTCTGATACCACTGTAGGGATATCTTTATGCAAAATAGCATATGCGCAACGGAAAAATAGGATCCCTTCCAAGTGATCCTTGCGAAAGAAAACCTCGTACAAAAATAAATTTCTCAAAACCTATCTTATAGGAGAATATTACCTTTGTTGCGTGCCCTTTTTAATCCCGCTTTTCCTTGGGTTTGTTGGATCTTTTAGCACGTTCAAATGTCCGTGCCTCTATATGTATCCACACGAGCAAGCTCTTGTCTCACAAAAGAAAATAGAAGAGCTCTCCTTTACTTCTTGCTAGAGAAGTCCCTAAAGGAGAGGAAGGTAGGGAAAAAGAGAAAGGAAGAAGAAGACCACTCTTCTTGCTAGCCTACACTCACAAAAGCCACACAACCAAAGCCTCTCACCACCAAGCTCTCTCCAAGACTCAAGCTTCAACCAAAGCCTCAAGTTTTTCACCTAGTTGGCCGGCCACCCCATGGGGTGTTTTATAGGATTGAAAAAACCTTTCACCTCCTATCACATTCAATGCAATCAATTGCATTGAAACATAATCACACTCCTTGTTTGGCCGGCCACATGTGGAGAAATTCCAAAGGTCAAAACCCTTTGTCTCCTTCCACCTCATCAAGCTTAGGTGGCATGCTTATGTGGCATTCATGCATGTTGAATTATTCTTATTAATCCAATAAGCTTATGTTATTATATTGAATTAATCTCATTAAATCAATAAGGTAACATATTGAATTAATCTTATTAAATCAATTAAGCTTAGCATATTGAATTAATCTCATTAAATCAATAAGCTAAAATTCTCATTAAGCTTAAAGTCCAAAAACCATTTTGTACTTAAGCTTATTCCCAAATTATTCTAGTCAAACTAGAATGCACTAATTCTTCTAATCATCATGCTCTTTGTGTGTGACCCTATAGGCTCTCATAACGTTGGCAGTGGATCTAAACTCTTTTAGATACACAAGCAATGAGCGGCATCTAGCAATACATCATTCCTACCCAAGTTACGAAATAAGTCAAGATCCGACTAACCTTTCCGTGACTACTATAATGTATGACCATGTCCTTCTATCCTTGATATCAGATTGACCAATGAGGCATAGACCGTGCCATCCTCGATCAATCTATATGTTTCTTGATCCCTGAGTAAACTAACTCAAACAAATGAGCTCAATATCTCATATTGACTCATTCGAGCATGGCCATGCGTTTTAGTAGTTCTACTCAATCAAGGGGCCCACATATATCACTCCCGTCATATGGGAGGGATAGATCCCATCTACATCACTCACATCCCTCCGCATAATTTGTTATATACCCAGTAATCGCCTTTATGGTCCACCCTGTTACGGGTGACGTTTGACGATACCAAAGTACATAACTCCTTATGTAAGGAACCGTAGTGACTTCAGGTTTGAGGACTATTCATACCAATAGTCACATGAGAAAGTTTATGACACTCATATGACGATCCATGAAACTTTCTCATGGCGGGTCAGTTCAGTATATATTCTCTAATATATACCCATGTGTCAACTTGATATCATATATCCATGACTTGTGAGATCAAGTCATCAATTGACCTACATGCTAGTCTTTATGTATTAATATTTCCCTTGCATATTAATACTTGACTAGGAATATTTAGGAAAGTGTTCTCTACAGCCTCTCATAATCAATTCTGCCAATTGATGTGCTGTAGATAAGAACCTACTTTTCTAGGGCATTATTATATTTAATTTAGCTGGCACAAGCAAGACGTAAATATAATAACCAATCCTTTGCCTTTGTAGAATATGATACAAAATGTTCCCTATTCAACCATCACATGATTGGTTCTAGGGCTATAACTAACACATTAACTATCATGATTTAAGCATTATTATCAATTTATGGGCACATTATCATCACCCAACACTATGCTAAAAATTTATAGGTCATGAGTGTCAACATATATAACACTAAGTGTTGAGCATGATTTAAACTATTTATGGGTGCATTATCATCACCCAACACTATTTCAAAAATTAAGTTCCGCCATCCTAAGTCAACCAAAACATATGATATAAGTGAAGTCCACTATGGTTGACTAACCTAGGGTTTTCCTAACCCTTAAGGATGGATTTAGGAACCCAATACAAGTTCTTTCCTATGGGGTTCACTAAATATTCCTTAGGGATCCATTTTCTAGCTATTGTTTTCTTTTTATCTTGACCCCTAGCAATTAAACATTTATAGGCTTTTTCATTTTTATTTTCCATATATCCTAGGCCTTTCTTATTGAAGCTTGCTCTTTGGCTCCCTATGATCACGTTAAGGGTGTTGGAGCCAATTGTGAATTTTTCTAGGGCCTTGGTCAAATGGTCTACCTTTTCCCTTAGGACCCTATTTTCTTCAATGCATGCATCATTAACATCAAAAGGCATATAGTCATGTGATCATGCATCATCATTATTAACATTTAAACATGCTTGTTCTAATTTATTTTCTAAGGCCTTAATTTGATCTAGCATGCATTTGTTCTTTTTCTTAGCCCTAAATAAGTCCTTAGTAAGGCTAGAAATCATGGAAACTATTTTATTGGGTGAGAGATTCATTACCATAGTCTCCATGTCTTCTTCTTCGGATGAGAAGGATGATGAAGAAGCTCCCCCTTCACTAGAGCTCTCCTCACTTGTGCTTGATCTTTCTTGTTTGGAGGTGTCTAGATCATCAAACGCCATCAAAGCAAGGTTGGTGACAAAAGCGTTTTCCTCTTCCGATGATGATGATGATGAAGAGGGATCATCCCATGTCCTTGGTTTTAGTGCCTTGGCCTTCCCCTTTTCCTTGACCTTCTTCTCTTCTTCCTTCTTTTTGCTCCCTTTCTTATTTTCTTCTTTTCTCCTCCTTTCTTCTTTGCTTTTGTTTAGGAGGAGACAATTATCTCTTATATGTCCCTCTTGTTGGCAATTATAGCAAATTATCTTCCTCTTGTGCCTTCTCCTATCATAAGTTTTGTTAAATTTTAAATTTTTTAAAGCACACTTTACCTTCCTTACCATATAAGCATCTTCATTGCTATTCATGGAAGATGAGGAGGAGGATGATTCATCGGAGGAGGAAGGAGTCTCCATCTTCTTCTTCTTCTTGTTGGCTAATAGTGCTACTCCTCTTGATGGTTGAAGTCTTGGCTCTTCTACTACTCCTTCAAGCCTTGTTTCATGTAGCTCCATGGTGGAGAAGAATTCCTCCAAGGTGCTAACTTCTAGGTTCTTGGAGATGTAGAAAGAATCCACCATTGAGCTCCATCTTGAGGACCGGGGAAAGACATCTATAGCCTTCATTGTCATATCCCGGTTGGAAAGCTTCTCCCATACACTTGTCAAACCGGTTAAGATTTCTTTAAACCTAGAATGTAATGAAGTTACCTTTTCTCCCTTTTCAAGTTTAATATTTGATAGTTGGGAATGGAGGAGGTCTCTACTTGCAAGCTTGGCCTCCGAGGTACCTTCATGAAGCTCTACTAGCGTCTCCCACATTTCTTTAGCACTTGCACACTCTCCAATCCGGTTGATTTCTTGTTGGGGGAGTACGTTGTACAAGTGATGCTTGGCCTTCGAATTTGCCAAGTACTCCTCTCTTTGTCTCTTTGTCCATCTTGTCTTCTCTGTTTGCTCCCCATCTTCACCCCTAGGTATCTCGAAACCATTTTCCATTATTAATAGAATTTCGAAATTGGTTTTGAAAAATACCTCCATTCTCTTCTTCCACCAAGAGAATTCTCCTTTAAATTTTGGTGGATGAATGTTGGAGCCGACCATCCTTGATTGTGCTTGTTGTGGCGGTTAGTCCTCGACAAGCTTCCTTGGCTCTGATACCACTTGTAGGAACTCGATGTTGGCTGGATAGAGGGGGGTGAATAGCCCTCTTTCGTCATATGAGCGAAAGTTGTTCTTAATTGTCTACAAGTAACGTTAGCGCAAGCGGAAATATAAAACAAAGATAATTAAGAAACAAACAAAAGAGAAACAATGCTAACAAACAAGATATAACGTGGTTCATAGCCTCGTCGATAATCCACGGTCCGATTCATCTCCGGTGAATCACTCCGCAACCAATCCACTATTGGTCTCTCCCTTTAGCCCAAACAAGGTGGAGGCAAACCTTTACAACAAGAGATCACTCCTTCTTTTAAAATAAATATGAAAGAAAACTAGAAGAAGGAGTTTGAGCTTTGTGTGGCACTTAGTAGAATGTTTTGAGCATGAAGATTAACCATCTACAAGCCCCCACCCTCTCTTTTTATAGAGAGGAAGCAATTCTTCCCGTTGAGCACTATCAGTCGACTGATGCCTTCATCAGTCGACTGATGTCGACTCCAACGGCTCCTGACCAGGCCAGATTCATGGGATCCGCGGCCGATTCTCCAATAGTCATATGATCAGTCGACTGATGTCAACTTCCAGTCGAGTGCCCGTGAGCTCGACTAGCTTCTGTGCCCATGCACAGTGTGATCAGTCGATTGCTTCCCTTAAGCAGTCGACTGATGTCGACTGATCCAGCAGTTAACACCAGTCGATTACCGATTGATTTGGAGCAGTCGACTACCATGACATGACAGTCGACAGGTGTCATGTGAAACTCAAACTTAACATCCGTTTGAGCTTCCGGCAGTCGGGTAAACCTCAACCCTTGCAGTCGAGCCTCCGACACTCAGCCATTCGGCCAAGTTCACCTAATGAGATACTTACAATTCACTCATTCTCTCATCTCACTCGAAGTCTCTTGCCGAAGCTCTCTTCGTTCGCGACCACGTCCCTCGGCAGCATCAGGCGCACGACTCTGCAATGCTCCTTCGCGTCTCTTGTCCTTGAAGTCTGCTTCATTGGCTTCGCTTCAAGTCATCTCGTCCGATGGTCCCTCGG
Source organism: Wurfbainia villosa (assembly GCA_025175895.1). Lineage (NCBI taxonomy): Eukaryota > Viridiplantae > Streptophyta > Magnoliopsida > Zingiberales > Zingiberaceae > Wurfbainia > Wurfbainia villosa. Next base: position 56,069,023 of record CM045993.1, read on the forward strand.
CAGCATCAAACACATGACTCTGCAATGCTCCTTCTCCGACTCAAGCACGAGGTTGTGAGTGGTGACACTTGCCTAAGCTCTATTTGTGAATTACTAAGTCCTAGAAGACTCCAACACACATATCAAATCCAATCATCCTAACTTAAACCCTTTGCCACACACATCAAAACCATATCACGGGTTGATTGCCCTAACACAATGCACAAGATACACGATATAACGTGGTTCGAAACCGAATGGTTCCTACTCCACGGATTGAGCTCAAACGAGCTCTAGAGATGTGTACAACACCACTAATCAAATAAACTCATTCTCGACAATAAGTCGGAGGTGGAGAAACCTCGTACAATGAATTACAACAGTAATAGAGATAAATATAAGCAAATACAAGTAAACTACACAAATACAAGTAAAGAAACACTTTACAATTATAAACTTGGATGCTTGCTTTGTGATTGCTTGAGTTGCACTTGGAGACCCTGAATTGCAGTAGTAAATCGCCCTAAAACTCCTCAAGAAACCTTGCCAAAAATCTTCCCCACGAAATGCTTTTATAACCTGCATTTGGCTGATTTTGCCTAGCAGTCGACTGATTGAGACCATCATCGACTGCTCTTGTAGTCGTTGTCTCACAACGGCAAGAGCCATGTTGGATAAGTACTAACGGATAGACCATCAGTCAACTGATCATGCCCATCAATCGACTGATCGAGTCATCACTCAACTTTCAAACCCTAACAGTCGACTCGGGAACCTTCTGTCCCTGAATTCTCGACTAGTAGTCGACTGATCTCTAGATCGGGCCGATCGCCAAAGGCCATCACCAATCGCCTAATGTTGCAAATGATCGCTTGGCCAATTCCAGCAGTCGAACTCTAGTAGACTCTCATCAGTCGACTGACCATAGTCCCAGTTAACTGATACACCTCAAACATGAGGTTTTAACCCCAAGTATGGTGCCCCCATACTTGCTAGACCACCCTTAGCCTAGTCCTAAGCCTTCTAGCCACCTCTGTCAGCCTCACGCCTATCGGATCCCTCCAAGTCATCCATGACTTGTTCATCCATACGCTAGCCTTCAGGTGCTTCCATCAGCTATTGTCATGCTAATGTGATCTACACCGCTAAGGCACATTGGGCTTACGCTGCCAAGACTCCGCTTGGACTTTACGCCGCCAACCAAAGGACTTATGCCACCAAGACTTCACCCTTGGACTTTACGCTGCGAATATTCCCCTTGGACTTCTTAATCGCCAAGACTCAAGCTTGGACTTTCCCTTGCCAACCCATGTTTTCCATGCCAAGACCCATGCTTGGACTTTTCCTTGCCAACACATGTTGGACTTTCAATGCCAAGACCAATACTTGGACTTTCTCATGCCAAGTACACAAGACTTGGACTTCTCCCATGACAATGGTCAAACCATCGTCAAACATCAAGATCATAACCTGAGTTGATTGTTCCAACAATCTCCCCAATACATTGTCAGACATCAATGTCAAACATCAAAACACTACTTGAGTCAAACTCGAGTCTAGTCAATCGTGACTTGGGTTGATTGCACCAACACCTTGGACTTTACGCCGCCAATATCAACCCTTGGACTTTCCAATTTCCAAGTACTCATGACTTAGACTTTCACCGCCAAGACTGCACACTTGGACTTATGTGGTCAATACTACACCCTTGGACTTCCCAATTGCCAAGTACCCATGACTTGGACTTTCACCGCCAAGACTGCACACTTGGACTTATGTGGTCAATACTACACCCTTGGACTTCCCAATTGCCAAGTACCCATGACTTGGACTTTTACCGCCAAGACTACACACTTGGACTTACATGACCAAGACTACACCCTTGAACTTTCCATGCCAACCCATGTTGGACTTTCCAAATGCCAAGACCCATGCTTGGACTTTCCATTGCCAAGTACCCAAAACTTAGACTTTACCATTGCCAAGACTCATGCTTGGACTTTCCATGCCAAATACCCATGACTTGAACTTCCCATTACAATCACATTGTCATACATTTTGTCGAATATCAAAATATTGCTCGAGTCAAACTCGAGTCTGGTCAATCGTGACCTGGGTTGATTGCACCAACAATCTTCCCCTTTTTGATGTTTGATAAAAACCAAACACCTTTGAGTTAGAATACTAACTCAATCCAATCCTACTAATTGTCCAAATTAGGAATTCTCACATTCTCCCATCAATTCTCTCCCTTTTTGACATACATCAAAAAGGCTCTCTCCAAGGGCATCAATGTCTCATATCCCAATGAGATCTTACAATCTCCCCCTTGGTCCAAAAAATATCTAAGATCCCTTCACTCTTCCTAGTGATAAGTCCCTTATCATTAAAGAGAGGCAATCGTTCAAACTCTCCAAAATTTCTAAATTCTCCCCCTTATGAGTAAGAATACATCCATCATCCCATGATGGATAACCTCCCCATAAAGGCTTGCCCCCCCTTGACCATTGCATCAACAATGTCCTTAGAGAGTCTCTAAGCCTATAGGAATACTAAACCATCAAAATTAATGGCAAAAGTTCAACCTTGAACTTTCACACACCTTAAAATTGATATACACCCTAAACAATTCTCCTAATCCATATCCAATGGGTTTTCACCTTTTATAATACTTTCCAAAGTATATCCTAGGGTTAGGAGCAGTTAGGGTAGCCTAACATAGCTGAAATATGGGCTAAACATCCTTGTTTACCCGAAATCAGCACTAGTAGTCGACTCTGTCAGTCAACAGCTGACTGCCCTTGATGCCAGTTGAATGCCATCTCTGACAATCGACTGATTTCTACAAGTGCAGAAATTAGGTTCAAAAAATGAAGTTTAGAAATGCATAAGTAATTATACGTATTTTAAAAAATCTTGAAAATTCATATATACATTACTTACATAGAATACAATATGTGAAAAATAGTTTAAAAATAAAATACCCATAAAATATTGAGATTGATACAAAATTTAAAACCATTGATAACTTCAATATTTTTGATCTATTTTGTATCAAATTACTCCAATGGTGACTTCTATCAAAATATAGATTGCACCAAGGTTTTTCAAAATGATTTTAAAACCTTATATTGATCCATGGTCTATGGGCTTAATGCACATGACTTGTACATAAGCTTTCCTCATGATTCATCTATGGTATAAAATGAATTTGAGTTCATCTAGATGCAAGAACTATGCACCTTGAACTTAACTCATTTCCTAGCATCTCACATGTGTCTAGGGTGTTTGAAAACAAACATATCAATTTGATGTGAGATGTGAGTTTTGTTCATCCTAATCTAAGGCCTCATGCATTTTTCTAGGCAACTCTATTTGATTCCCTTATATATGCGACTTCAAATAATGCCATAGTCCTTACATCAATTTAAATTAATGTATGAATAATGATTATGACATATAAGATAACACAAATAAACATGTACCAATAATCATGATATCATGACATATGAATAAAATCTAAGTATACATGACATTAAAAATTAACCTTAAGCATGATCATGACATTTTATATGATTAAAATGAAATATGTGTTGGTGCAATCGGCCCAGGTCACGATTGACAAGACTCGAGTTTGACTTGAGCGATGTTTTGATGTTTGACATTGATGTCTGATAATATTTTGGGGAGATTGTTGGTGCAATCGACCCGAGTCATGATTGACCGGACTTGAGTTTGACTCGAGGGGGATTTTGATGGTTGATTGGAGTTGACCATGTCATGGAAAGTCCAAGTCTTGAGTACTTGGCATGTAAGGTCCAAGCATGGGTCTTGGCATGGAAAGTCCAACATAGGTTGGCAAGGGAAAGTCCAAGCTTGAGTCTTGGCATTTGAGAAGTCCAAGAGGTTTGATATTGGTGGCGTAAAGTCCAAGGGTGAAGTCTTGGCAGCATAAGTCTAATGATTGGTGGCGTAAAATCCAAGCGGAGTCTTGGCAGTGTAAGTCCAATGTGCCTTGGCGGTGTAGACATCGTTAGCATGACATAGCCGATGGAAGCACCTGAAGGCTAGCATATGGATGAACAAGTCATGGATGACTTGGAGGGATCCGATAGGCGCGAGACTGACAGAGGTGGCTAGAAGGCTTAGGTCTAGGCTACGGGTGGTCTAGCAAGTATGGGGGCACCATACTTGGGTTAAACCTCATGTTTGAGGTTAAAATCTCATGTTTGAGGTGTATCAATTGACTGTTACCATGTGGTAGTTGACTGGTATGAGTCAACTAGGGTTTGACTGCGGGAAGTGTCCTAGCAGTCGACTGCCAGAGGTGTGCAGTCGACTGCTAGTCTGAGAAGTCGATTGATCAAGATGATCAGTCGAATGATGGTCGGAATTTCAGGCACAAAATGTTCTCCAGTCGAGTGATCGGCCTAACCACTCGACTGGTTGAGACATCAGTCGACTGATGGGTTTGGTCAGTCGACTGATGGTGTATTCGTTGGATTTTTCCAACGTGGATGTAACCATTGTCTCATGACAACAGTGGAATCAGTTGACTGATGGTTCTGAGCAGTCGACTGATGGTTTTGAGCAGTCGACTGATAGGTGAAAATCCAGTCCGATTGCAGGTTATAAAAGCAGCTTGGAAGAGGGATTTTGGTAGCGATTTCTTGGGCATTTTCGAGGCAATTTGCTGGTGCAAATCAGGGTCTTCAAGCACGGTTCAAGCGATCAACAAGCAAGCAATCCTAAAGCTCTTGTAAAGTTGTTTTCTTTACTTGTAATTGCATTTTATTGTTGTATCTTGCTTGTACTTGTTTCTTACTATTGTAAGAGTTATTGTAGGAGGTTTCTACGCCTCCGACGTGTTGTCGAGAAGGAGTTTTTTGTTTAGTGGTGTTTATGGCATCATTAGAGCTCGATCCGTAGAGTAGGAACCATTTAGTTCTAAACCACATTATATCTTGTGTAGTGTTTGTGATTGTGTCTCGTGTATTGTTTTTATTATTATTATTCCGCTGTGCACTAACACGATTTGTAGATGCAATCGTGAATGAATTCCATCGACGCATCCAAAATGCTATTCACCCCCCCCCCTCTAGCGGCTACCGAATCTTCAACAATTGGTATCAGAGCCCAGAGCTCTTCTACAGACTAACCGCCGGGAGCAAACCGCTAGACGAAGAAGATGGAGTTTCAAGAATCACTTGGATGGGATATCGACACATTGGTTCCTTATGCTTTCTATGAACAAGGGGGCTTCAACCAATGGAAGGCAAGGATTGAAGACTTCTTGATGATGAGGGATTTTGAGGAGTGGTCCATCTTATTGGAAGGATTTGAATATCCAAAAGGACCAAAGGGAGGCTTCCTCAAGAAAAAGAGATGGACCGAGGAGCAACTTCAACAATTTAAGAAAAACAAGAAGGTAATTAAATTTATTTTTGATTTGATTCCTAATGACATCTTGTGTAGCCTAGGGGATTGCATGGATGCCAAGGAACTTTGAAGGGAATTAGCAAGATTCCATGAAGACGCATCACTGGCTTAAGAAGAGAAGGCCGAAGATGAATCCTCATCCTCACAAGCAAGTGAGGATTCAGAAGTTGAAGAGAAGTCAATTTTCGGATCGGTGGAAGAGGAAGTAGAAAAGGTGGAAGAAGCCTCCACCTCTAGGATTGAGGGGGAGGAGATGAGGGCATCCTCAATACCGGAGCAATGAGAAGAAGCTTCTACTTCTGATCAAGGAGAAGAGGAAGCTCAAAATCCGACCACCATTGACCTAGGTAACTCAAGCATTCAATTTAAAAATAAAATTCATATCATATGCTTTGAGTGTAGAGAAAATGGACACTACAAGAGCAAGTGTCCTAAAAAAGTCAAGAAGGCTCCACCCGTGCCAAAGGTGAAGGAGACCGGTGCCTCAACGCAAAAGAGCAAGGAGCATATCATATGCTTCAAATGTAATCAAAGAGGGCATTATAGGAGTCAATGCCCTAGGGGGAGCAAGAAGGTCAAAGAAGGAGCATCACAAGTAGAGGGAGCCTCTAGGGCAAACCCTAAGGTATATTTTAATGCACCTTCTAGTTCTAGGATCAAAAAGCATGCTAGGAGTTATGTTAATAGTCTTGGTATTTCTCATGAATAAAAGCATGATAGTAGGAATAACTAATATTTTTGTTTAGGAGCTAAGAATGTTCATTTTGAAACTAAGGAGAAATTTGGGACTAATGTCCCTAGAAAAACCTTACCTAGGGAATATATCAAGAAAATAGAAGACCACCTAAGTTTTAACCCCAAATGGACTAAGCATATGCCTAGAAAGAACAATGCCCAAAGATTAAATCAAGATTCAAAAATTGGACAATTAGAGTTGGAAAATCAAGCCTTGAGGTCAAGGCTTGAGAAACTTGAAAAGACCCTTGCAAAAATGACAAATCAAATGCAAAGGTCAATTGGTCAAACTCTAGGGTCTAGAAATCAAAGTCAAAACCTAGGGCATAGGAGACAAGAGTCAACCAAGGGCAAGAAAGATTTAGGTCACAAACCTAAGCCTAAGGTGACTTATCATAATGTTCCATTTGATTATGGAACTAAATCTAGGTCTAGGAAGACCAAGGTCAATAGGGAAGGCATCCCTAAGGTTGACCAAGGTAGGTTCTTAGTGGCCAAGGTTTTCATGAAACCTAGGAAGACCACTAAGAAGGTTACTAGGGAGGCAATCCCTAAGGTTAACCTAGGCAAGACCACAATGACCAAGGCTAACAAGCCTAGAAGGGTCATTAGGAAGGTATCTAGGGAGGCCACCTGTAACGCCCGCCCTTATCTGCTCTCAGAGCGGCGCTACTTTTACCCCTTTCTTTTTTTTTCTTTTAAAACATAATACACATGGATCATTTCACCATTTACTTAAGCATGTTATCATGGCATAAACCTTCTTTTCTACATGCATCACCTATCTTATTCATAGTTAGCATGTTACCATATCTTATCTCATTTCATAACATGCCCATCATAAGAATCCATTCGTGAGTTCTATCATATCAACTTTCTTAAGTAATTGAACAATAACATAACTAAGCAATATCCAACATGGTACTAATAATTCACAAGTCTTATAAGCGGAAGCAAGGTCTTAAGTTGTTAATTGAGCATATAAATATAAGCAGATAGTAGTAGGGTCTTTCTCCACCATGCCACTATCACACACACTGGGCCCTTCCTGCTACCTCCTCTAGTTCAGGTTTCCTTGATCTGCAGTATATGGACAACATAAACTATAAGCATAAAGCTTAGTAAGATTCTTGCCTACTCACAAAAAAACACGAACTTCATCAAGCAATTAGAAACATAAGCATGCTAGCATAAATGGCCTAAGTATTCCATAGTAACACTAATCAACAACATACCATGTAATGAAACCTAAGCATGGCATAGAGTTTACATCAGCATGCTAAGCATAATTAACACCAAGCAGGGCATAATCTAAACATAAGCATTCATGATATAAATCTTAGACATGCAGGAAGTACATAAACCCCAAATGTTCTTACTATAAGCATTATAACTTAGTAAAATCTAACATGCTTCAAGAACATAATCATAAGCATTTTTAACTTGAGCATAAACATTTATAATGACATAAATCCTAGACATGCATAAGGCACAGAATCACAAGTATTCTTAAACTACTGCAAGCATCATAACTTCATAGAGTCTAACATGCATAAAGGACATAATCATAAGCATTTTTAACTTGAGCACAAACATTTATAATGATATAAATCCTAAACATGCATAAGGTACATAATCACAAGCATTCTTAAATCAGAAGCATCATAACTTCATAGCATCTAAAATGCATAAAGGACATACTCATAAGCATTTTTTTTAACTTGAGCATAAACATTTATAATGATATAAATCCTAAACATGCATAAGGTACATAATCACAAGCATTCTTAAACTCAGAAGCATCATAACTTCATAGCATCTAAAATGCATAAAGGACATACTCATAAGCATTTTTTTAACTTGAGCATAAACATTTATAATGGCATAAATCCTAAACATGCATAAGGCACAAAATCACAAGTATTCTTAAACTACTACAAGCATCATAACTTCATAGCATCTAAAATGCATAACGGACGAGTTCGTAAGCATTCATAATCTTTAACATAAGCATACACAATTTCATAAAAGTCTTTTCTTTTCAAAACATATACATATAGATACTTCAATATCATCATAACTTGTTTGGGGGGCCCCAGGTTAAGTACCACATAATGCGCGTTCCCTAATAGGCTGGGGTAGCGAGCCACCAGATCTACCAGAGCAAGACCTCTTACGTCTTACCAGGGCAAGACCTCTTACGTCTTCTTATGTCCCTATGGATTTGATTAACGACCACCTGACGGGTCGAGTACTTAACCTCTTACAAAGTAAAATACTTAATTCCTTTCTTTTCTTGTCATAGTATAAAGAATGCTCTTGATCCCCAACATAAAAAGGGAAGCATCTTAATCTTATCTTGTCATAAGGAGAGCTCTTGATCCCTACTTGAAAGGGAAGCATCTCCACTTTATCTTATCTTAAGGAGAGCTCTTGATCCCTAGAAAGGGAAGCATCTCCATCTTATCTTATCATAAGGAGAGCTCTTGATCCTTACTTGAAAGGGAAGCATCTCCATCTTATCATAAGGACACATGCATTCATAACATAAAGAGTACCCTAAAGGGGTCCTAAAGTATAAACATGTTCATCACACAAGCATATTGTGTGGCACATTACACCATAAACATGTAGCATGTTTCTTAGGCATATTCAAGGCATATTAAATCATAAAAACATGTTCATCACCTAAGCATATTTCATGGCACATTACATCATAACATGTAGCATGTTTCCTAGGCATATTCAAGGCATATTAAATCATAAAAAAACATGTTCATCACCTAAGCATATTTCATGGCACATTACATCATAACATGAAGCCTATTTCTTTGGCATATTCATGGCATATTAATCACAAAGCATGTTCATCACCTAAAACTCCTACATGAGGCATACAACATCCCCTAGTTCCCTTAGAAGCCTTTTTCTTGCAACCCTAACCCTAGTTTCCTTGGTTGGCCGAAACTTGTCAAGGGCTCAAGCTTGGGTTTGTTTCCTAAAACTCATTCATGAAGCCTTATAACCTATCATAGCACCATTAGAAATATTTTCATGCAACCCTAACCCTAATTTCATGGGTTGGACGAAACTTGTGAGGGGCTCAAGCTTGGGTTTGTCCCCTAAAATTCATTCATGAAGCCTTATAACCTATCATAGTATCCTTAGAAATATTTTCATGCAACCCTAACCCTAATTTCATGGGTTGGCCGAAACTTGTGAGGGGCTCAAGCTTGGGTTTGTCCCTAAAATTCATTCATGAAGCCTTATAACCTATCATAGTATCCTTAGAAATATTTTCATGCAACCCTAACCCTAATTTCATGGGTCGAAACTTGTGAGGGGCTCAAGCTTGGTTTGTCCCTAAAATTCATTTATGAAGCCTTATAACCTATCATAGTATCCTTAGAAATATTTTCATGCAACCCTAACCCTAATTTCATGGGTTGGCCGAAACTTGTGAGGGCTCAAGCTTGGGTTTGTCCCCTAAAATTCATTCATGAAGCCTTATAACCTATCATAGTATCCTTAGAAATATTTTCATGCAACCCTAACCCTAATTTCATGGGTTGGCAAACTTGTGAGGGCTCAAGCTTGGGTTTGTCCCTAAAATTCATTCACGAAGCCTTATAACCTATCATAGTATCCTTAGAAATATTTTCATGCAACCCTAACCCTGATTTCATGGTTTGGCCGAAACTTGTAGGGTTAAGATCTTTGGATTTTTATCACCTAAATCTATTCATGTAGGCATATATCATAACCTAACTTCATAAGGGGGAGCTCTTCATGAAACCCTAACCCTAAACCCTTGGTGGCCGAAACATATAGGGTTAAAACCCTTGGACTTTTGTTACCTAAGGATCCCTACTTGGAGCATACAACATATAAAAGGTTTCCCTAATAGCATATTCCATGAATCCTAGCCCAAGACATTAGTTGGCCGAACATATGAAGCTCCAAACTCTTATTCTTTCATGTAATTCATCCTACAAAACTAATATACTGCAGGTGAGGAAATCTTACATCCTTCGCTTTGCTTTTTAGTTGGAAGATGACCTAATGGAAGCCAACCCTAGCCTTCTTCTTGCTTGGAGGGATTTCGGCCAAAGGTGCAAATGGAGAGGGGGAGCAAGGTGGTTTCGGTGAGGATGAAGAGGAGAGGAAGAAGTGGCCAAATGGGAACTTCCTTCTTCTTTATAAAGGGAGGAAGGGAAGTTCCTCTTTTCTTTTCCATGCCCCTTCATTTACCCTCATCACCCTTATCTATAATTCCCCTCTTCTCTTAATGATGTAATCCTATTGGGCTTATGGTTAGTGGGTGCATCTATAGGGCTTGGCTATCTCTAGAGGTTTGGGGTTCAATTCCTAGGCCTTGCATCTCTTTTTGGCTATTTCCTTTTATTTTCGGAAAAACCCCCATAAAGCCCATTATCGTAAAGCCAAAAATCCTCGTAAAATTGCTGGAGACTTTTTACGGGCGTTACACCATCCCTAAAGAATACCTAGTAAATCCTAGGAGCTTAAATAGGTTTTGGGTTCCTAAGAGCGTGATCGATTCACGCAAGATGGATTTACGTGTGCCAACTTTAAATGGATGGGTAGTTAACCTAACCATGGCAAAGGTGAAACTTTAGGTAATTTTCAAGGTTATGGATACCTTGGAAATAGATTTGAATTATAATCCTAAAAGATTTTAGGATGTGCCAATATATTTTTGGAATTATAAAAAATCAATTAAACTGGCACAACTTAGGTTTAGAGGTCTTGGTGTGCCATTTTGGGTTTTTGGCACACTTGGGAAATTTGGGTAATATGGCCAAATATACTTAATTATATCAAATGGCAACAAATATTAAAATTTAGGTATTATGATACCTATACATTTTATTTGTCATGCTTTGTTTGCCATATAATATGCCATGACATCATATTTATTTTTAATCATTTAATATGTCATGATCATGTTTACGATTTAGGAGTTAATATCATGTATGCCTAAATTCCATCTTATACCATGACATCATGATTATGAGCATGTGTTTATTTATATCATCATTAATGTCATAATCATTCATGCATTTAATTTGATTAAAATTGAGTTAAGGACTATGACATGACCTGAAGTCCCATTTATAAGGGAATCAAGTAGTGTTGCCTTAGAAAATGCATGAGGCTTTAGTTTAAGATAAACCAAAACCCACATCTCACATCTAAATTGACATGTATGTGTATTTATACACTCTAGATACATGTGAGATGCTAGGATATGAGTTAAGTTCAAGGTGCATAGCTTTTGTATCTAGATGAACTAAAACTCATCTTATCTTAATTGTGGATCATTGGGAAAGCTTATGTTCAAGCCATGTACATTAAGCCCAAAGAATATGATCCAATATAAGGTTTTAAAACTATTTTAAAATTATTTTGAAAAACTTTGGTGAAGTCTATCTTTTGATAGCAATCACCATTGAAGAGGTTGATACAAAGTAGATCAAAAACATTAAAGTTTTAATGGTTTTTGAACTTTATGTAAATTTCACAATTTTATGGGTAAAATATTTTTCTAACATTTTTCACCTATTGCATTGCTTATAAGTAATATACATATGAATTTTCACGATTTTTCAATATACGTAGAATTACTTATACTTTTTCGAATTTCATTTCTGATAACTGAAATTTTGATTTTTCAGTTATCAGTCGACTGCCCTTGTTAGCAGTCGACTGATGAGCATGACAGTTGACTAATTTCTGATAGAGTCGACTGCCAGGCTGTTTTTGAGAAAAACAAAGTTGTTTACAGCTACGGTAAAGTTCCCTAACCATTCCTAACCCTAGGATATGCTTTGAGAAGCATTATAAAGGGTGAAAATCCATTGGATATGGATTAGGAGAATTGTTAGGGTGATGTATCAAATTTAAGGGGTTGGAAAGTTCAATGTTGAACTTTGAACCTTATTTTTGATGGTTTAGAGTTCCTATTGGCTTAGGGACTTCGTAAGGACATTGTTGGTGCAATGGTCAAGGGGAAGCAAGCCTTTAGGGGGAGGTATCCATCATAGGATGATGGATGTTATTTTTCCTCATGAGGAGGAAAAATGGGAATTTTGAGATACCCAATTTGGAAATTGGGAGAGTTTGTAGGATTGCCTCTCTTGAGTGATATGAGACTTATCACTAGGAAGATTGTAGGCATCTTAGGTATTTTTGGACCAAGGGGGAGATTATAAGACCTTATTGGGACATGAGACATTGACCTCCTTGGAGAAACCTTTTTGATGTTAGTCAAAAAGGGGGAGAATGTTTGGGAGAATTTATGGGATTACCAATTTGGGATAATTGGTAAGGAGATTTGAGCTAGTGTTCTAACTCAAAGGTATGTGTTTTTGTCAAACATCAAAAAGGGAAAGATTGTTGGTGCAATCGGCCCAGGTCACTATTGACCGAACTCGAGTTTCACTCGAGCGATGTTTTGATGTTTGACATTGATGTCTAATAATGTTTTGGGGAGATTGTTGGTGCAATCGACCCGGGTTATGATTGACCGGACTCGAGTTTGACTCGAGGGAGATTTTGATGGTTGACTGGAGTTGACCATGTCATGGAAAGTCCAAGTCTTGAGTACTTAGCATGTAAAGTCCAAGCATGGGTCTTAGCATGGAAAGTCCAACATAGGTTGGCAAGGGAAAGTCCAAGCTTGAGTCTTGGCATTTGAGAACTCCAAGGGGTTTGATATTGGCGGCGTAAAGTCCAAGGGTGAAGTCTTGGCAGCATAAGTCCAATGGTTGGCGACGTAAAGTCCAAGCTGAGTCTTAGCAGCATAAGTCTAATGTGCCTTGGCGGTGTAGACACCGTTAGCATGACATAGCCGATGGAAGCACCTGACATAGCGTATGGATGAACAAGTCATGGATGACTTGGAGGGATCCGATAGGCGTGAGGCTGACGGAGGTGGCTAGAAGGCTTAGGTCTAGGCTACGGGTGGTCTAGCAAGTATGGGGGCACCATACTTGGGTTAAACCTCATGTTTGAGGTTAAAACCTCATGTTTGAGGTGTATCAGTCGACTGATACCATGTGGCAGTCGACTGATGGACAAAATTTCGGGCACAAAATATTCTCCAATTGAGTGATCGGCCTGACCACTCGACTGGTTGAGACATCAGTCGATTGATGGATTTGGTCAGTCGACTGATGGTATATTCGTTAGATTTTTCCAGCGTGGATGTAGCCGTTGTATTATGACAACAGTGGCATCAGTCGACTGATGGTCCCGAGCAGTCGACTGATAGGCGAAAATCCAACCTGATTGTAGGTTATAAAAGCAGCTCGGAAGAGAGATTTTGGCTATGATTTCTTGGGCATTTTGAGGCGATTTACCGGTGCAAATCAAGGTCTTCAAGCACGGTTCAAGCAATCAACAAGCAAGCAATCCTAAAGCTCTTGTAAAGTTGTTTTCTTTACTTGTAATTGCATTTTATTGTTGTATCTTGCTTGTACTTATTTTTTACTATTGTAAGAGTTATTGTACGAGGTTTCTCTACCTCCGACGTGTTGTCGAGAAGGAGTTTATTGTTTAGTGGTGTTTGTGGCATCACTAGAGCTCTTTAGAGCTTGATCCGTGGAGTATGAACCATTTATTTTCGAACCATGTTATATCTTGTATAATGTTTGTAATTGTATCTCGTGTATTATTTTTATTATTATTATTTTGTTGCGCACTAACACGATTTGTAGACGCAATCGCGAACGAATTCCATCGACGCATCCAAAACGCTATTCACCTCCCCTCTAGCGGCTACAGAATCTTCAACAATATGATGGCATGACATGACAATGGCAAACAAGGTATGACAAATAAAAGGTAAAGGTATAAATTACCTAAATTTTAGTATTAATTGCTATTTGTTATGATTAAATTCTTTTTGTCATAATACTACTCATCTCCCAAGTGTGTCAAAATCCAAAAATGACTCACCAAGACCTCTAAACCTAATTGTGTCAATTTGATTAATTTTTCATAGTTCTCAAAATATATTGCCACATCCTAAAATCTTTTAGAATATAAATTCAACTTCATTTCCAAGGTACCCATAACCTTGAAAATATCCTAAGGTGTCAACTCTACCATGGTTAGGTTAACTACCCATCCACTTAGGGTTGACACACCCTAACCCATCTAGCGTGAAGGGATCACGCTCCTAGAAATCCAAAACCTATTGGAGCTCCTTGGGTTAATTAGGTATTCACTAGGGATGACCTCCCTTGATACCTTCCTAATGACCCTTTTTGGCTTGAAAGCCTTGGTCAATTGGGTCTTGTCTTGGTCAACTCTAGGAATAACTTTCCTTGTGACATTCTTAGTGGTCTTCTTAGGTTTCATTGAAACCTTGGCCACTAGACACTTACCATAGTTACCCTTAGGGATGACTTCCCTAGTAACCTTGGTCTTCCTAGACCTATGAATGGTTCCATAATCGAATGAAAACTATGGTAGGTCTCTTTGGGCTTAGGTTTGTGACCCAAACCTTTCTTGCCCTTTGATGGTTCTTGCCTCCTAGACCCTAAGCTTTGACCATTTGACCCTATAATCATATTTTCCATCTTTCTTAGGGTCATTTCCATTTTCTCAAGCCTTGACCTCAAAGCTTGATTTTCAAACTCTAATTTTTTTAATTTTGATTTTTCATTAATCTTTTGGGAAATGTTCTTTCTTTTAGGCATATGCCTATCCTTCTTAGGGTTAATGCCTAAATGCTCCTCTACCCTCCTAATAGTTTTCCTAGGTAGAATTGTTTTAGGGGTATTTGATCTAGATTTTCCCTTAGCCCCAAAATTGCATGATTTCGCACCTAAACAATAGAACCAATTATTTCTAGCATGCTCCTTATGATGATGCACAATTGAAAGAGTATTAAAAGCATGCTTTTGCCTATTACTTAAAGAATGAGCATTATTTAAATTTACCTTAGGGTTCGCCTTAGCTCCCCCTACATGTGTAGCTCCTTCTTGGCCTTTGGTTAGCTTCCTCCCCCAAGGACATTGACTTTGATAGTGTCTCCGTTGTAGGCATTTGAAGCACATCACGTGCTCCTTGCTCTTAATTGTTGGGGCACCGGGTTCTTTGACCTTTGGCACAACTCGTGCCATTTTCTTGACCTTCTTAGGGCACTTGATCTTATAGTGCTCATATTCCCTACACTCAAAACACACAATATGATCTTTATTATTAATTAAAGTGCTTGAGTTACCTAGGGTGATGGTGAGAAGAATTTGGTCTAATTCTTCATAGCTCATGGAGGTAGATGCTTCTTCTTGTTGCTCTGGCATTGAGGATGGCCTAATCTCCTCCCCCTCAATCCTAGAGGTGGAGGCTTCCTCCGATTCTTCCACTTCTTCTTCCTCCTCGGATGTCGAACACCTCTTGACCTTTAAATCCTCACTTTCTTTGGCATTGAGGATGGCCTAATTTCCTCCCCCTCAATCCTAGAGGTGGAAGCTTCCTACGATTCTTCCACTTCTTCTTCCTCCTCGGACGTCGAACACCTCTCAAGCTCTGAATCCTCACTATTTTGTGAGGATGAGCTGTTGGGTTTCCCCGACACTGTGGCGGGTGTGTGTTCGAACATGTTTCGTAAACATGTGCATAGTGAAAGAAATAAAAGCAATAAATCTAATTTATTACAACACACACACCACACACATGCAAGATACAACATGTGTAGACATAATTACAGTTTCAAAATTTGCAATAAAAGGAAATTACGCTAGTTATACCTGACGTATCACATGCAGCGGGAATGACATCAACCGGAGCAACTCACGCTAGAATTGCCTCTATCTGTATCCATGCTGAGTACCGTCAGGAAAGCTTCACCAAACTACGAGCCTCATCTTCGTGGGAGTCACTAGCCTCGTGTCGAAGACTATGTGATAGAGAGAAGATCACAATCCGAATCAAAATTCGGATGCAAAAATGAGTCCCCAAAACTCGCTTCTCCGAAGAGGTATTCGTCAATCGATTGACGAATCCTTGGTCCTCCACCTATGAGGATTTGCGGAGATCCAATCCCCGGCAAGAAAGTTGCTGTCGGAGCTCTAAATACCATCCAAACGACGCTCCAACAATAAGGAAGCAAGCTGTCCAAAACTTGATAGCTTGGTGGAGGACTTAGCACCGGCTAAAGGAAAAAGGGACGGCTGGTCCTTGGTCACCGGAGCCAAGGAGGGTTGCCGAAGGATCGCCGACAAGAGCAGGAGGCTGACGACATCAGGTGGCGTCGGTGGCAGCAGCTGGCGTCGGTGGCAAGAGCCCCTTGGGCGACGGCGGCAAGGAGAAGAGAGGGAGGAGAGGAAGAGAGGTTTTCCAAAAATAAAACTCTTAGGGCTCTTCAAACCTCTAGCCGTGTTTTTATAGAGAACACATTTTCCTAACAATTATTGGTTCATAACCAAAACCCGTTAATCCGCTCAAATAACTTAAGTAAAAATAAACCAAACTGCGTTGGTCTATTTAAGTTAAAACGAATCGAACCAACTTTGGTTCATTCGTTTAAAACAAACCAAACCCCTTTGATTTATTTTCCACCATTGGATTAGAACCAAACCAATTTGGTTTATTCATCATGTCTTCAAAAGACATGGCCCATCCATGCTTTCGTTGCGACTGAAACGATTTCATGCTCGCTCCTTATTTGGTCCAACCAAATCTAGTTTCTCTCATTCTGAGAATCTCATTCTCAAGCTTATTTTAAATCCTTTGGATTACGCTCGTTGTGCGTGTGACCAAATAGGTTCCCGATTTATATTGGTCATCTATAATTAACCATTAATTATAGAACGATCATGAGTGGCACCTAGTAGTACATCATGATCCCCAATTAATTGGAAAATCAACGGTTGACTCCAGAACGACTTCTGAAACCTTTCAGTAGCCACAGTGAATCGTGCTTCATTCCCTTCACGCATCTTATACCCACTTGTTTCAGGACATGGTCTATTGTGTCAGTCCCCACCAGGCTGACTACGTCACACCTAGCCCAAGTATAATTTCCTCATCCTTTGGATTCTAGTTACTGCACATGTATTCAAGAGTACATTACTCTAAATATGTAATGCTTTGGCCAAAGACTTTAGTAATAATTCAACGAGAGACCCTGGTATACATCTCCCCACAATAAGTGGTGAATCCTTTTTAGACTATTCAAACACCTTTGGACACTTCAACTTATACCCAATCATCCTGAGTTCACATCTCCTTGGAGATGCTTGCTTAAGATGTCAAAGCATAAGTCTCCATGACCAAGATGACTTGAATACTGCAAGTCAAAGGAACATCGCACTTAAGCTGTAGTAAGAACTTTATTGACATATCCATATATACAGAGAACCTTATGAAGTCTTACAGCTGGTCACTCCAATGAATTAGTACCATAACTAGCATCCACGATTAACTCTGGACATCACAATGTCTCTAGCCAGTGAAATTCAGTTGCTTGGATACACCAAAGAGTATACCTCGTTCTAGTCTCAACAAAATTGATGGTGTCCAAATCCATCAATTCATCGACTAGGGATAATTTCAATACATCACAATTACACATGTAGAGATACTCACTAGTTGTTATCCAATCATAAATTTTCTCATGCTGTGAATCGTATTGTGGACATTCAATAAATGAGTTTAAGATCTAATCAAATACATGAAAACATATATACTCAAATAGTGAATCTTTATTTATCATATAAATGGTTTAAACATAAGGCGATTGCCTTAGGACACCTCTCATATATAACTAACAAACTCCCACTTGGCCTATTGCCAATCGCCACAGTATCCAATACCATAAGCCCTAACATGGCCCTCAAACTTACTTTGAGGTAAGGTCTTAGTTAAAGGATCCGCTAAGTTCTTTTCAGTGAGAATCTTCTCGATTTGAATTTCGTTCCTACTGATAATCTCTCTGATCAGATGATAGCGGCGAAGCACATGTTTGGATCATTGATGAGACCACATCAAGTTTAGAGATGAACTTCTTGATCCAAACCGCTTCCGATGCTTCAAAGTATTCTGCCTCAGTAGCAGAATCCGCTATAGAGTCTTTCTTGGAACCTTTCCAACTTATTGCGCCTCCATTTAAGGTAAATACATACCCAGACTGAGACCTGGAATTATCCTCATATGTCTAGAAGCTGACATTCGTATACTCGCGTATTACCATATCTCTTTCTCCATATATTAGGAACTCATCCTTAGTTCTTCTCAAGTACTTAAGGATCGTCTTAACAACCACCCAATGATCCATTCCTGGATCAGATTGGTATCTGCTCGTGACACTCAGAGCATACGATACATCGGACCTTGTACATAACATAGCATACATGATAGATCCTATTACGGATGCATAGGGAATCTCATTCATGCAAATCCTCTCGTCTTTTGTGTGCGGACACATAGACTTCGAAAGGTGTATCCCATACCTGATGGGTAGGAAACCTTTTTTGAATTCTGACATGCTAAACCTCTTTAGCACTCGGTCTATATATGTAGACTGCGAAAGACCAAGTAACCGATTCGATCTATCCCTATAGATCTTAATCCCGAGGATGTAGGTTGCTTCTCCCAGGTCTTTCATGGAGAATATCTTGGACAACCAAATTTTAACTGACTGTAAGACAGAAACATCGTTTCCTATAAGTAATATGTCATTGACATACAATACTAGGAACACGACTGCAATCCCACTAACCTTCTTGCACACACAAGGATCGTTCGGATTTTGTGAGAAATCAAACCTTTTGATTGTCTCATCAAAATAGATATTCCAACTCCTGGATGCTTGCTTCAGTCCATATATGGACCATCGCAGTTTTCATACCTTGGTTTTATCAACCGATGTGAAACCCTCAGATGTATTATATACATGTCCTCAAGTAGATTTCTATTAAGGAAAGTTGTTTTCAGATCTATCTGTCATATCTTATAATCATAATGAACCGCTATGGCTAGGAGCATCCGAATGGATTTAAGCATAGCAACAGGTGAATAGGTCTCGTCATAATCAACACTTTGCTTTTGACGATACTCTTTCGCCACCAATCTAGCCTTATAGGTAATCAAATTACCATCCATGTCGGTTTTCTTCTTGAAAACCCACTTGCACCCTATAGGCTTTATGCCTTCAGGTGGGTCAACCAAGTTCCAAACTTGATTTTCATACATTGAATCCATTTCCAACTTCATTGCGTTAAGCCATTTATCCCTTTCTGAACTTTTCAGAACTTCTTTATAACTGGTAGACTCCTCATCATCAATGAGTAACACGCCGTTCAATTCACTTATGAGAAATCTATATCTCTAAGGAATATTGCGTGTTCTACCAGATCTACGAAGATGTGGTGTCATAATAGGTCCAGCCGATGGCTCATCACTATGAGTTATCGGTTGTGGTGCTTCACCAGGTATCTCATCAATGTCTATTGGAGGCTCTTGAGCCTCCTCAAGCTCAACGACACTCCCACTGTCTTCTTGCAAGAGAAACTCTTTCTCTAGAAACACAGCATGTCTTGAAATAAACACCTTTTGTTCTACAGGATAATAGAATTGGTAACCCCTCATTTCCTTAGGGTATCTAATAAATAGACATTTATCAGACTTAGCATCAAATTTGTCTGATACAGTCTGCTTCACATAAGCAGGACAATCCCATATCTTCAAGTAAGATAAATTAGGTTTCTTACAATTCCATATTTCATATGGAGTAGTTGAGACTACCTTAGTCGGCATTCTGTTTAGCAAGTAAACAGCTGTCTGAAGTGCATAGCCCCAAAAGGACTTGGAAAGATTCGCATGATTCATCATCGACCTGACCATGTCCAACAAGGTCTGGTTACGCCTCTCAGATACACCATTATACTGCGGTGTATATGGAGGAGTCCATTGAGATAATATACCATTGCCCCTTAGATAATCTAGAAACTCTTGACTCAAGTATTCACCACCTCGATCCGATCGAAGTATTTTAATACTCTTGCCAAGTTGATTCTCTACTTCATTTTTGAATTCTTTGAACCTTTCGAAGGCTTCAGACTTGTGTTTCATCAAGAACACATACCCAAACCGTGAGTGATCATCGGTGAAGGTAATGAAATAGCTATAGCCTCCTAGAGCATGAGTTGTCATAGGTCCGTATACATCCGTATGTATTAGACCAAGTAAATCTCCCACCGGTTCACCTTTTCCAGTAAAAGGTAACTTGGTCATCTTGCCTTTTAAGCATGATTCATATGTATCAAATGAATCAGATTCAAACGATTTCATAATTCCACATTGGTGTAATTCGGACATGCGTTTCTTACTTGCATGGCCAAGCCGACAATGCCACATGTAGGAGTCTAATTGATTATCCTTTCGAGCACGCTTGTTGCTCGCTTCGATATTGAAAATGTCACTGCATATGTCCAACGTATAAATACCATTTCTTAAAGTTCCAGTCCCATAAAGTACGCCATTTAAAGTTATATAACAACAATTGTTACTAAATGTCAAATGGTAGCCATTTCTATTTAAGCAGGAAATAGAAACAATGTTCTTTATTAGAGAAGAAACATAATAGCAATTGTCTAGTTCTAAGACTAGTCCAGTAGGGAGCTTTAGAAAATAAGTTCCGATGGTGACCGCAACAACCTTTGCTCCATTGCCAACTCGCAAATTTGACTCCCCTTTGATGAGTCTTCTTCTATTCCTTAGCCCTTGTATGTCATTACATATATGTGGGCCACACCCAGTATCCAATACCTAAGTGTCTAAGGAAATAGAATAACAATCAATAACGAAGATACCTGAAGAGGATGGGGCATCAGATGCCTTCTTCTTCTTCACGGACTCAAGATAAATCTTGCAGTTTCTTCGCTAGTGGCCCTCCTTGCCACAATGATGTCAAGTGCTGTTAGAGTAATCAACCCATGTGATGTGGTTTTGATGTGTGTGGCAAAAGGTTTATGTTTGGATTGTTATGGATTAGATATGTGCGTTGAAATCATGTAAGACTTAGTAATTCATATAGGGTCGATGGTGACCGACTAGAGGGGGGTGAATAGCCTAAAATGCGTATGGTGGAATTTTATTGTCGATTGGTCATCTACAATTGTCATCTACAATTGTCGTTAGCACAGCGGAATAATAATAATAATGAAAATACTAACAACACATACAAGCATACACAAGATATACGTGGTTCGAAACCGAATGGTTCCTACTCCACGGGGAAGCTCACCGAGCTCTAGTTATGCGCACAACACTAACTAAACTCCTTCTCGACTACACGTCGGAGGTGGAGAAACCTCGTACAAGCTATTACAACAAGTAATATGAAATACAAGAAGAAATACAAAGACAATACAAAAGAGAACTTTTACACAATAACTTTGATCACTTTCTTGTTGCTTGCTTTAGATGGCTCTTGAAGGTCTAGAATGCAACAACAATTCCCCTCCAATAGCTTCACAAAAGGCTTAGCGAAATCCCCCATCTTGTGCTCCTTTTATAACTTGCATCAAGCTGATTTCACGCACATCAGTCGACTGGTCCTATAGCTGTTGTCTCACAACAGCCAGATCCACGTTGGTCAAGTTCCAATGGATCACACATCAGTCGACTGATGGTACCCATCAATTGACTGATACCCCATCGATCAGTCTTTGGCGAGCTCGACTAAGCTTCGTGCTGCCGTGCGATCACGATCGATCGGCTTCCCTTAAGCGGTCGGTGATCGGCCGAACCTATTCAGTCGAACACCAGTCGAACCCTAGTCGACTTAGAGCAGTCGATTGGCACATATGCCAGTCGACTGATGTCGGGTAAAACCTCAAACCCAAGTTGTTTGAGCCTCCGACACTCAATCTTAGCCACTTGGCCAAGTCCAACTCATCCCTCATGGAGTTCCCCACCGAAGCTCTCTTCTCTCGGCCTACGTCCCTTGGATGCGTCAAGCGCACAACTTCGCAACGCCATCCTTCGTGTCTCATGCCCTCGAAGTATGCTTCCCTTTGGGCTCACTCCATTCGCTCCCCGTCCGGCGGTCCCTCGAATACACCAAGTGCACGACTTCGCAATGCCATCCTTCACCGACTCAAGGACCCCGAGCCTAGTGAACTTACCAAGTCCTCAAGACTTCCCACATGCACCAAGCGCACGGCTTCGCAATGTATTTCTCACCAAGAACCAAGCGCACGACATCGCAATGCTTTGGACTTTTCCACACCAAGCTCTATGCTTGGATTTTCCATGCCAACTCCATGTTGGACTTTCCCACACCAAGCTCCATGCTTGGATTTTCCATGCCAACTCCATGTTGGACTTTCCTATGACAATCCCATGTCATAAGTTTTGTCTATCATCAAAATACTGCTCGAGTCAAACTCGAGTCAACCTGGGTTGATTTCACCAACAATCTCCCCCTTTTTGATGATTGACAAAACTACCATCTCAAGTCTACCAATTCTCCCATATTGGCAATTCTCACATCCCAATGAGAATTCCAACCCTAATTGGTAACTTGGTAACTTCTCCCCCTTTTTGACATTGCATCAAAAAAGGTCCTCCCCAAGGGTATGAATGTCTCATATCCTAATGAGATCTTACAATCTCTCCCTTGGAGGAAACACATGCCTACAATCTTTCTAGTGATCCCATATCACTTAAGAGAGGCAACTCAATTTTCCTCCCATGAGGAAATACACATCCATCTTCCCATGATGGATACCTCCTCCTAGAGGCTTGCTCCCCCTTGACCATTGCACCAACAATGTCCTTGGAGAGTCCTTAAGCCAATAGGAACATTAACCAAATCAAAATTAAGGCAAAGTTCAACAATGAACTTTCATCTACCTTAAAATTGATACTCTCCCTAAACACTTCTCCTAATCCATGTCCAATGGATTTCCACCCTTTCTAATGTTCTCCCAAGCATGTCCTAGGGTTAGAAGTGGTTAGGGGACCAAAACACAGCTGAACATGGGCCTAACCACTAAGGTTTACCCGAAATCAGCTCAGGCTCCGACTGTCGATACCGACTGGACTTGCTATCTGATCGATAATTGCATTTATAGCTTTTCAATTTGAAACAAATTTCTAAAATTCGTAAGTAAATATACATATGTTGAAAAATCTTGAAATTTGGTATGTATATTACTTATCGCAATAATTATGGGTGAAAAATATTAGAAAATTATTTTACCCACCAATTAGCGAGATTGATACAAAGTTCAAAAATTTAGAAAAGCTTCAATATTGAGCCCTCTTTGTATCATCCCATTCAATGGTGATAGCTATCAAAAGATAGACTTCACCAAGGTTTTTCAAAATGTTTTCAAAATGTTTTCAAAACCTTTAATTCCTTTTTCCTAAACATCTCACTTGTATCTAGATGTGTAAAACACATACAAGTCAATTAATCTAGTGAGATGTGAGTTTTAGGTTCTTTAATGGTCTCATGCATATTTCTAGACAATATTATTTGATTCCCATCAAATCATGCCATAGTCCTTAATTTCATTTTATTTTATGCATGATATGATTATGGCATATATATGATATAACTAAGCATGTGCCAAAATCATGATGTCATGGCATGTGAATGAAATGTTAGCATACATGACATATAAAAATAAGTCTAAACATGATCATGAAATTTTTAGAGATAAAAATTAAAATGATGTCATGTCATGGCAAGGCAAATAAATCATGGCAAGAAAAATATACTAAGGTATAAAATACCTAAGTGTTACATCCAAATTGCCATTTCTAGGAATTAATTCTATTTTGCCTTAATACCATTATCTCCCAAGTGTGCCATAAACCCAAAATGGCACACCCATACCTTTAAGACCTATTTGTGCCAATTCAATTATTTTTCAACTTCTCAAAGTATATTGGCACATCCTAATGTGTCAACTCATCATGGCTAGGTTAACTACCCATCCACTTAGGGTTGACACACCCTAACCCATCTAGCGTGAATCGATCACGCTCCTAGGAACCCAATACCTATTGGAGCTTCTTGGGTTAACAAGGTATTCACTAGGGATAACTTCCCTAGATACCTTCCTAATAACCCTTTTAGGCTTTGAAGCCATAGTCTTTTGGGTCTTTCCTAGGTCAACTCTAGAGGTGACTCTCCCTTTGACCTTCTTAGTGGCTTTCTTGGTTTTTCCTAAGTTCTTAGCCACTAAGCATACACCATGGCTAGTCTTAGGGATAACTTCCCTATTAGCCTTGGTTTTCCTAGACCTAGATGTTGTTCCATAATCAAATGGAACATTATGATAAGTCTTCTTGGGCTTAGGTTTGTGACCCAAACCTTCCTTGCCCTTAGATCATTTTTGAACCCTAGGTCTTGACTTTTGGGCGTTTGACCCTTGAATAGAATTTTCTATAATCCTAAGGGTCTTTTCCATTCTCTCAAGTCTTGACCTCAAGACTTGGTTTTCTAATTCTAATTTTCCAATTTTGATTTATCATTGGATTTTTGGGAAGACCTCTTTTTAGGCATATGCCTAGACTTTTTGGGATTAATACCCAAATTTTCCTCTACTCTTCTAATTGATTCTCTAGGTAAAATAGTTCTAGTGTTATTTGTCCTAGGTTTGTCCTTAGATATATGAACATGCTTGGCACCTAGACAAACATATTTCTTCCTACTAGCATGCTTTTCATTAATAATTGCAAGAGAGCTAAAATAACTCTTAGCATGCTTATTAACCTTAGGAATTGAAGGTGCATTAATTAAATTTACCTTAGGGTTAGCTTGGGAAGCTCCCCCTACATGAGATACACCTCCTTGCCCTTTCTTCCTCCCCCTAGGACATTGGCTTCGGTAGTGTCCCTTTTGATTGCATTTAAAGCACACAATATGCTCTTTGCTTCTAGTTGTGGGAACTCCGGTATCCTTTGACTTTGGGTTGACTTTTGGTGATGGTGTTTTCTTCTTAGCCAATTTTGGGCATTTACTATTGTAATGCCCTTTCTCCCTACACTCAAAACATATTATGTGATCTTTATTTAAAATCATTATGCTTAAGTTACCTAGGGAAGTGGAGGACTCTTGGTTACTTCTTCCGGAGGTAGATGCCTTGTTTTGATCTTGCTCCGGAGTGGAAGATTGTCTCTCCTCCCCCTCAATGCTAGAGGTGGAGGTCTCCACCAAATCTTCAACATCATCAAATGTGGATGACGATTCTTCCTTGGCATTCTCTTCTACTTGTGCTGGTTGAGAATTTTCTTGGAATTTCATTATCTTCTCCCATAGTTCCTTTGCATCCCTAAAATTACCCAACCTAGACCAAATGTTGTTAGGAATCAAATCACTAAGTAATTCGATTACCTTGAGATTTGTCTTGAAGTCCTTGATTTGGTCTTGGGTCCACCTTGACTTCTCAATTTGCTTGTTGTCTTTATCCCTAGGCATCTCAAAACCATTTTCTACAATAATCATAAAATCAAAGTCAGTTTCGAGATATACCTCCATCCTTTTCTTCCACCAAGAAAAGTCTCCATCGAATTTCGGTGGATGGATGTTGTAGCCGACCATCTTGTAGTGCTTGTGTTAGCGGTTAGTCCTCGACAAGCTCCTTGGCTCTGATACCACTTGTAGGGTCGATGGTGGCCGGCTAAAGGGGGGTGAATAGCCTAATACGTATATGGTGGAATTTTCTTGTCGATTGGTCATCTACAATTGTCGTTAGCGCAGCGGAATAACAATAATAATGAAAATACTAACAACACATACAAGCATACACAAGATATATGTGGTTCGGAATCGAATGGTTCCTACTCCACGGGCGAGCTCACTGAGCTCTAGTTATGCGCACGACACTAACTAAACTCCTTCTCGACTACACGTCGGAGGTGGAGAAACCTCGTACAAGCTATTACAACAAGTAAAATGAAATACAAGAAGAAATACAAAGACAATACAAAAGAGAACTTTTACACAATTGCTTTGATCACTTTCTTGTTTCTTGCTTTAGATGGCTCTTGAAGGTCTGGAATGCAACAACAATTCCTCTCCAATAGCTTCACAAAAGGCTTAGCAAAATCCCCCACCTTGTGCTCCTTTTATAACCTGCATCAAGCTGATTTTACGCGCATCAGTCGACTTATCGTGACCATCAGTCAACTGGTCCTGTAGCTGTTGTCTCACAATGGCCAGATCCACGTTGGTCAAGTTCCAACGTATCACACATCAATCGATGGATCACCGATCGATACCCAATCAATTGAGGCAAGCTCGACTAGCTTCTACGCTCACGATCGCTTCGCGGTCGATGGTGTCAACGATCGATTACCATCCCTTGGCAATGATCGATCACCGACACTGCGATCCGAACACCAATCAGTAGTCGATTTAGAGCGGCCGATCCGGCACCTATGCTACCGACGATCGATGTCGGGTAAAACCTCAAACCCAAGTTGTTTGAGCCTCCGACACTCAGTCTTAGCCACTTGGCCAAGTCCACCTCATCCCTCATGGAGTTACCCACCGAAGCTCTCTTCCCTCGGCCTACGTCCCTCAGATGCATCAAGCGCACAACTTCACAATGCCATCCTTCGCATCTCATGCCCTCGAAGTATGCTTCCCTTTGGGCTCACTCTATTCGCTTCCCATCCGGTGGTCCCTCGGTTGCACCAAGCGCATGACTTCGCAATGCCATCCTTCACCGACTCAAGGACCCTGAGCCTAGTGAACTTACCAAGTCCTCAAGACTTCCCACATGCACCAAGCGCATGACTTCGCAATGTATTTCTCACCAAGCGCACAGCTTTGCAATGCTTTGAACTTTTCCACACCAAGCTCCATGCTTGGATTTTCCATGCCAACTCCATGTTGGACTTTCCCACACCAAGCTCCATGCTTGGATTTTCCATGCCAACTCCATGTTGAACTTTCCTATGACAATCCCATGTCATAAGTTTTGTCTATCATCAAAATACTGCTCGAGTCAAACTCGAGTCAACCTGGGCTGATTACACTAACAATTCGTACATGGATGGAGCATTGGCAAGATTCACCATCTCATGACTCGGTCCTTGAGTCGGTGAAAGATGCATTGTGGAAGCTGTGCGCTTGGTGCATCCGAGGGACCACCAGACAAGGAGCATTGGAGTGAAGCCGAAGGAAGTAGACTTCAGGACGAGACGCAAAGGATGGCGCTGCGAAGCCATGCGCTTGGCGTATCCGAGGGACATGGCCGAACGAAGAGAACTTCAATGGCGAGGGACTCCAAGGGAAAATGAGAGTGAGCAAATGTAACCCAGGTCGGGGTAGCTCTTAGTGATCTTGGCCAATTTGCTAAGTGTTGGATGAGTTTTTTCGACAACAGTCGACTGCCATGATATGACAGTCAATTGCTCCAAGTTGACTGGAGACTCGACTGGTGTTCGAGTCAAAGTTTTGGCCAATTAGTTGACTATCGGCTTGTGGTAGTCGACTGCTAGCTCCATCAGTCGACTGCCAAGGGGAGCAATCGACTGATGTCGAGGGTTTCGAGCATAGAAGCTTCAGCAGTCGAGTGATCGCGTCGACCACTCGACTGAAGGCTCCATCAGTTGACTGATGGGAAGATCAGTCGACTGATGTGGGAGCCGTTGGTTAAAATCTAATGTTGATGAAGCTGTTAGAGGGCAACGACTACAGCAGCAGTTGACTGATCGGGGCATCAGTCGACTCCTAGCTTCCCAATGGGAAGAAAGGCTTCTTCTCTATAAAAAGGAGCCTTGGGTTATCTTGGGAGGCTAATGCTTTATTCCTAAATATCCTCTCAAGTGCCTAAACGAATTCTACTCTTCTTACTTACTTTTATTTCAATCCTATTGTAAGAAGAGAGATTGTAAGAAAGGTTACCTCTGCCTAGCTTTGTGTAAAGGAGAGATTAGTGGAAAGCTTAAGGCGTGATTCACCTTTGAACAAATCGGGTCGTGGACTAGCGGCAAGGGCTGTGAACCACGTTATATTGGTTTGTTAGCGCTTGTTCTTAATTGTATTTATTGTTTATATTTCCATTGTGCTAATCATACTTGTAGACGATCAAGAACGAGCGAATTCCACTGTATACGAAAGAGGGCTATTCACGCGCCCTCTAGCCGACCACCAACGGTCCAACAAGTGGTATCAGAACCAAGTTGATTGTCACCGGACTCACCGCCGCAACAAGCACGACAACAAAAATGGCAGGCTCAAACATCCATCCGCCAAAGTTCAAGGGGGGAATTTGCGTGGTGGAAGAAGTGCATGGAGGTATTTTTCGAAACGGATTTTGATATCATGTTAATAATGGAATCTGGTTTCGATATACCTAGTGATGATGAGGGGAAGCCAATAGAAAAATCAAGATGGACCAAGAAGCAAAGGGAGGAGCACCTTGCAAACTCAAAGGTCAAGCACCACCTTTTCAACGTGCTCCCCCAACAAGAGATAAACCGAATTGGAGAGTGTGCAAGCACCAAGGAAATGTGGGAAAAATTGGTAGAACATCATGAAGGCACTTCCAAGGCAAAGCTTGCAAGAAGGGACCTTCTCCGCTCCCAACTCAACAACATCAAACTAGAAAAGGGGGAAAATGTACCTTCTTTACATTCTCGTTTCAAGGAAATCTTAACCGGTTTATCAAGTGTAGGAGAAAAGATATCGAACCGGGACATGATAATGAAAGTCATAGACGCCTTCCCCCGATCCTCAAAATGAACTTCCATGGTAGATTCATTCTACATATTTAAGAATCTAGAGGTAAGTACTCTAGAAGAATTCTTTTCAACTATGGAACTTCATGAAATAAGGCTTGAAGAAATAATTGAAGAACCAAGCATTAAGCCATCAAGGGTAGTGGCACTAGTAGCAAGCAAGGGGAAGAAGAAGAAGGAGACGTCACCTTCATCATCGGATGAAGACTCCTCCTCCTCCATGGATAGCACGGAAGAAGCTTACATGGTAAGGAAGGTAAGACATGCTTTAAAAGGTTTTAAATTTAATAAATCTAATGATAGGAGGAGAAGGCCTAGAAGAAAAATTATTTGCTACAATTGCCAAGGAGAGGGACATATAAGGGATGATTGTCCCCTCTTGAACAAGAGCAAAGAAGAAAGGAGGAAGAAAGAAGAAAAGAAGAAAGGGAGCAAGAAAAAGGAAGAAGAGAAGAAAGCCAAGGAAAAAGGGAAGGCCAAGGCACACAAAGCAATATGGGATGATCCATCATCATCATCCGAAGAAGAAGAAGCCTTCACAAACCTTGCTCTAATGGGAATAGATGATTTGGACTCCACCTCCTCCGAGGAAGAAGAAAGAAGCACTAGTGAGGAGGAGAGCTCGAGTGAAGGGAGAGCATACTCATCTTCATCCTCATCATCGGAAGAGGATTTGGTAAGTGAGGTAACAAATCTCCCTCCCAAGAAAATTATGTCCATGATTTCTAGCTTAACTAAGGAATTATTTAGGGCTAAAAAGAAAAATAAGAGAATGCTTGATGAAATTAAGGCCCTAGAAGAAAAACTAGCAAATGCATGCTTAAATGTTAATGATTATATTCCTCTAGATGTTAATGATGCATGTATTGAGAAAAATAAGGCTTTAAGGGAAAAGGTAGATCACCTAATTAAAGCCTTAGAAAAATTCACTATTAGCTCTAACACATTGAACATGATCATAGGGAGCCAAAGGACAAGTTTCAATAGGAAAGGCCTAGATTACAAGGGGAACAAAAATGAAAAGACCTACCATTGCCTAATTGCTAAGGGTCAAGCTAAGAATAAAATGGTAGCTAGGAAATGGATCCCTAAAGAATACTTGGTGAACCCTATAGGAAAGAATTTGTATTGGGTTCCCAAATCCATCCTTAAGGGTTAGGAAAACCCTAGGTTAGTCAACCATAGTGGACTTTATTTCATATCATATTATTTGGTTGACTTAGGATAATGAGGGTTATTAGTTTTTAAATTGAGTGTTGGGTGATGATAATGTAATCATGATATGGAATTATAATCATATTTGATTTTTGATCATGATATGCAATTGTTGATAACATTTGATCATGATTGATAATACATGTTTTATGATCACATTGGGTGTTGTAGGATTTAGATACTTAACCTTGATAGAATTGCATGAAATCTAGGTTTAAGTACAAATACCTTTAGAAACATCTCACATCCCACTATAAGGCTAACGTGATTGAGAACATAGCAATGGGTGAGATGATAGGATGATACAAATGGTTCACTAATGCTTATGGCATTTAGATAGGTCATTAAGTGTATCAATAGAGCAATCATAGACTAACTATGGGGAAAGCAAATATTTAATCAATGGACATATTGCCCATAGATCATAGTTGGATATTTTAAATGTTTTAAAACCATTTTATACTTTACAAACAGTGAGTTCATGTTTTGAAAAGTTTCAAGGCAAAACTAGGCTTTAAAATGAATACAAACTTTAAACATTTTTGCAACTTTTGAGTTTTTGCCAAATTTTCAAAAATAAAATGAATTTTCATGAAAAATCATTTTTCACTGATAAAGGAACTCACTAGAAATATGTACTTCAAATTTCATGATTTTTCAAATTTCCCAGAATTTTTAATGCATTTTTGAATATGGACTTCGAAAATCAGAAATCCTGAAAACTAAGT
This sequence comes from Wurfbainia villosa, assembly GCA_025175895.1. Lineage (NCBI taxonomy): Eukaryota > Viridiplantae > Streptophyta > Magnoliopsida > Zingiberales > Zingiberaceae > Wurfbainia > Wurfbainia villosa. Next base: position 56,099,859 of record CM045993.1, read on the forward strand.
GACAGTCGATTGATCATCTGATTTAGTTGACTGATGTACTGTGCACGAGCACAGTAACCTGTTTTATCAGGTTTTGGGTTGGTTTTTGGTATTTTCTCCCATTAGACTTGATGTCATGCATGTATAACATTTGAATAATATTTTTGATGGTGTCAAAGGGGGAGAAATGGTGAGTTTAAGTGAATCATGCTAAGGGGGGGAATTTAGCATGTCTTAAGGGAGAGTTGCATGTTTAAGGGGGAGTTTTTATACTCATGTTATTTACATGCTTTCTTGCCTTGTGTTTTGTGTTTATGTTTTACATAACTTAAACGGATTGCCACACATCAAAAAGGGGGAAATTGTTAGAGCAATCAACCCATGTGATGTGGTTTTGATGTGTGTGACAAAGAGTTTAAGTTAGGATTGTTATGGATTTGATATGTGCATTGAAGTCATGCAAGAATTAGTAATTCGCACATGGATAGAGCATTGGAAAGATTCACCATCTCATGACTCGGTCCTTGAGTCGGTGAAAGATGCATTACAGAAGTCGTGCGCTTGGTGCATCCGAGGGACCGCTAGACGAGGAGCATTGGAGTGAAGCCGAAAGAAGTAGACTTCAGAGTGAGACGTGAAGGATGACACTACGAAGTCGTGTGCTTGACATATCTGAGGGACGTGGTCGAACGAAGAGAACTTCAAAGGCGAGGGACTCCAAGGGAAAATGAGAGTGAGTGAATGTAACCTGGGTCGGGGTAGCTCTTAGGTGATCTTGGCCAATTGGCTAAGTGTCGGATGGGTTTTCCCGACATCAGTCGACTGCCATGATATGACAGTTGACTACTCCAAGTCGACTAGAGATTCGACTGGTGTTCGAGTCGAAGTTCTGGCTGATCAGTCGACTGTCGGCTTGTGGCAGTCGACTGCTAGCTCGATCAGTCGACTGCCAAGGGGAGCAGTCGACTGATGTCGAGGGTTTCGGGCACAGAAGCTTCAGCAGTTGAGAGATCACGTCGACCACTCGACTGATGGCTCCATCAGTCGACTGATGTGGGAGCCATTGGTTAAAATCCAACGTGGATGAAGCCATTAAAGGGCAACGGCTACAACAACAGTCGACTGATCGGGGCATCAGTCGAGTACTAGCTGCTCAACGAGAAGAAAGACTTCTTCTCTATAAAAGAGAGCCTTGGGTTATCTTGGTGAAGGGGGGAAACTTCGGTTCCCACTTCAACTCGGTCGCTTATTCATGGTGATCCCTTCTACGTCCCCGGATAAAAAAAAATTATCCTTGACAAGAGGGATTACCCAAGCTACCATTTCATCGTCGTGCTATTCAATTAGAGTGGTCACTTGAACAAACTTGTTGTTCAAGCAACCAACCTCTATTCTACGATTAGCTGCAGAATAGACGATGTACGGATCGCCGATTTTTGAGTTTGTATTCGGGGTCCAAGTATATTTAACCATAAAAACAGAATACACAACATGTATATGATTGAAAAACAATTATAGACATGTTACAAAAGAAAATGGACAATCGTTATACCTCTAGATCTTCTATTGTATGTCTTTCCTCCTTTTGGATGTCGTGTGGGCGACGATCTTCCAAAAGTCGAAGCTCCTAGATCACCAATCTTTCTATCCTTGTTCTCTCCAAACAAAGGAAGATCAATAACAAAACTCTTCCTCTCCTTGCTTGCACCAACCACCAAGCACCAACTTGGTGTGCGCCGGCCAAAGGAATGGATGAAGGAGATGGATGCCGAGCAAGAGCTCCAAGGGAAGACCCTAAGCTTTGTTTCCACCGGCCAAGGAGAAGAGAAGGAGGGCTTGAACACCGGCCAAGGAGAGGAGAAGCAAGCCTTGGGCGCCTGCCAACAACAAGAAGAAGAAGAGAAAGGAAATTCTTTCCTTAATTGTGGCCGCCCAAAACCCTAAGCCTCCTTGCCGCACAAAACCCTAGCCCCTCTTCCTCTTGATTGCTTGCCATCCAAGCCCTAAGTCTCCTTTATAGAGTTGGGCTCAAGCCTTCCTTTAATCTCCACCTTCGGTTCTAGGGATTTAATCTCAACCGTCGGATCTAGAGAATTAATCTCAACCGTCGGATTTAGAGATTTAATCTCTACCATTGGATCTAGAGTTTTGTTTTCTACCATTGGATCTAGGCTTCATGAGGTTTTAAAAGGCTACAATAGGGACCATGAGGAGGAGTTGGATCTTGGCCACCCAATGGATCAAGCCCACATAAAGTCCGATCTATTAATGATAATCCAATCCTCTAAAGGATTATCATTGATCTACCTCACCAACCCCCATAAGTTAATATGGGCTCCATATATTATTTATACATTTTTCTCCCCGTGTTTAAGATCTCGAATGTCCGTCGATTAATAAATTTACTGACAATTAATTAATCAACATGTAACTCCATGAGTAGTACCACTCATCCTTATCATCATGCCGGACCAAGTCCACCTGCAGGGTTTACATGATGAACCTTATGAGCTCCTCAAGAGGACATCATCATCCTAATATATAGGATACGGTTTCCTCCTATAATCAACGACACACCATATAAATAATATCATTTGCCAACTTACCGAGCCTATCGATTTAATCTATAAATCTCGCCCATTTGTAAATCAAAGAAATGAATACTAAGTATATGTGCCCGTTATTATATCGGGATTAAGAGCATGTACAATATAATATCTGAGATCCGATTCAATTATGTAGTCAGCAATAAATCGAATCACCTTTAAGTCGGTCCTGCTCAATACACACAAAGTGCACTAGTGTGATTCTATGGTCAAGACAAACCAATACCAAATCACACTACAACCATACAAATGGTTTGTCCAAAGCCATCTCGGTTGTGAGCCTTTACTTGTACTTTACAAGGAGCCGATAACATGATCTCCCGTGTGACACCACACACCATGTTATCTACAATGTAATGTATTAGACAATATGCATAACTATAAATATGCAAATAATGATCATTTGATTCTTATTTCAAAATAAAGATGTTCATACAAAAGATAGACTTTTCAGTATACATGCCAATATTCTACCACTTATGCTAAAAGACTATGCTGTCCTCAAACTGCCATACATTTGATTCCCATTCCATCCACATGCCTATCAAAAGCTCGCGCTTGAAAGGCCTTAGTGAAAGGATCTACCAGGTTATCCTTCGATGCAATCTTGGCCATAACAACTTCTCCTCTCTTTACGATTTCTCGTATCAGGTGGTACTTGCGCTCTATGTGTTTACTTGCCTTATGGGCTCGTGGTTCCTTCGAGTTTCAAACTACACCACTATTATCACAATAAATTGTGATAGTTTTGGGCAAACTAGGAATCACATCTAAGTCCATCAAGAAGTTCTTGAGCCACACAGCTTCTTTGGCCGCCTCAGAGGTCGCCACATACTCAACTTCCATGGTAGAGTCCGCCATGCATTTCTGCTTGACACTCCTCCATACAATGGCTCCACCTCTAAAAGTAAACACAAAACCTGAGGTAGACTTACTGTTACCCCTGTCTGATTGGAAGTCAGAATCTGTGTAACCCACAGGGAGTAATTGGTCTGCCTGATAAACTAGCATATAATCCCTAGTCCTTCTTAGGTACTTCAATATATGCTTTACCGTAGTCCAATGTCCCTGTCCTGGATTACTCTGATATTTGCTAATCATGCCGACGGTAAAGCAGATATCCGGTCTCGTACATAGCATAGCATACATGAGGCTTCCTACTGCCGAAGCATAAGGAACCTCCTTCATGTCCTCTATCTCCTCAAATGTTCTAGGACACATCTCTTTAGATAAAGGAACTCCATGCCTGAAAGGTAGAAAACCTTTCTTGGAGTTTTGCATGCTAAAACGATCCATAATGGTGTCTATGTATGAAGCTTGAGATAAGAACAACATCCTTTTCCTGCGATCCCTTATAACCTTAATCCCAAGGATGTGTCCCACTTCTCCCAAGTCCTTCATATCAAACTGTTTGAACAACCATACTCTTACGTCCGATAACACCTTGACATTGTTGCCAATTAACAAAATGTCATCTACGTATAGTACAAGAAATACCACTACGTTTCTGTCACATCTCTTGTATACACAAGACTCATCCGGACTTTGAATAAATCCATAAGACTGGATTACCTCATCAAAACGGATGTTCCAAGACCTCGAAGCTTGCTTCAATCCATAAATGGACCGATTAAGCTTACACACAAGATGCTCTTTGCCCTTTGCAATGAATCCTTCTGGTTGCTTCATATAGATGTTTTCCTCAAGACATCCATTAAGGAAAGCTGTCTTGACATCCATCTGCCATACCTCATAATCCATATGAGCAGCAATGCATAAGAGAATCCGGATAGACTTAAGCATGGCTACTGGCAAAAAGGTCTCCTCATAATCGATACCCTCTTTCTGAGTATACCCTTTCGCAACAAGCCTCGCTTTGAAGGTCTCAATCTTCCCGTCTATTCCTCTCTTTCTTTTGTAGATCCACTTGCATCCAATGATTTTTACACCATCGGGTGGTTCTACTAGCTCCCAGACCTGATTTGAATCCATAGATTCAATCTCAGCATTCATTGCACTTTGCCAAGATACTGCATCTTTATCTTGGATTGCCTCGTCATATGTCCAGGGATCAGGTTCATGTTCGCCAGGGACCAAATCAGAAGATTCTCCCAAGAACATGAATCTATCAGGCTGTCTAACAACCCTCCCACTACGACGAAGTATCACTTGTGTATCCTCTGTGACACGCGGTGCAGTGACTTGTAGTATATCCTCTTGTACCGGTGGTACTGAAGAAGTGACTTCCCCTTTCAATTTCTCCAAAACAATCTTACTCATGGGCTTGTGGTTCATCACATAGTCTTCCTCTAGAAATTTGGCGTTCATGCTAACGATCACCCTCTGATCTCTAGGACTATAAAACAAACCACCTTTCGTTCCTCTAGGATAGCCAATGAACATGCACACTTCTGTATGAGGTTCCAACTTACCAGCATCTGCCTTCAACACATGTACTGAACTCCCCTATATCCGAATATGTCTTAGACTAGGCTTTCGCCCAGTGCACAATTCTGTGGGAGTAGAAGGCACTGATTTAGATGGTACCAAGTTCACAATATACACTACCATATCTAGAGCATATCCATAGAACGAATCTGGCAACTCAGAACAACTCATCATCGATCTAACCATCTCCATAAGAGTCCTATTCCTTCGCTCTGCTACACCATTCTGCTGGGGTGTGCCAGGTGCAGACAATTGGGATTGAATCCCAGCCTCTGATAAATAATTTCTAAACTCTTCCAAGAGGTACTCACCACCACGATCAGATCGTAGTGTCTTGATACTTTTACCGTGACGTTTCTCCACATCTGCCTTGAATTCTTTGAACTTGACAAAGCATTCAGACTTGCGGCGCATCAAGTAAATGTATCCATATCTTGAATAATCATCTATAAAAGAGACGAAATACTCAAAATTACCTCTAGCCTGGATAGACATAGGACCACACAAATCAGAATAAATCAATTCCAACACATCTTTGGCTCTATACCCCTTGGCCTTGAAAGGCCTCTTGGTCATTTTTCCTTCCAAGCAGGACTCGCAGGTTGGGAAGTCTTCCACCACTAATGAACCCAGAGGTCCATCAGCTATCAACCTTTGAATTCTTCTTAGGTTAATATGACCAAGTCTTAGATGCCAAATATATGTTTGGTTCATCTTTGAAGGTTCTTTTCTCTTATTGGAATTAGAAGATGAGTTATTAACTTCTATTTGCATTGTGGGAGCTTTTGGTTCAAGTGTATATAAATTTTCTATCAATGCACCCGACTAGATAATCTCCCGATTCCTTTTAATAACAACTCTATCATTAAAAGAAATAGAATATCCATCCATAAATAATTTAGAAATCGAAATTAAATTCTTTCTAAATAAAGGTACATAAAGGCAATTCTTAAGAACCAAAACTTTATTTTTTTCAAAAGATAAATAAACATCTCCTACTGCAATAGCCGCCACCTTCGTGGCATCTCCTAAGTATACGGTAATCTTCCCCTCAGCCAGTCGTCTGGTTTCCTGGAACTCCTGCAAAGTATTGTAGACATGATCAGTGGCTCCCGTATCTACACACCAGGTGCCGGTAGATAACACCGCTAAACATATTTCAACGACTAGACCAAAAGATATACCTTTGTTCTGCTTCCAGTTGGGGCAGTCCTTCTTCCAGTGTCCAGTCTGCTTACAAGTGAAGCACTTGCCTTTCGGCTTCTTCACTCCTCCCTGAGTTCCTCCCACCGCTTTTGCCCCAGCTTGTTTCTTCTTCTTCTTGCCTTTCGGCTTAGAAGTAGAAACCTTTTGGGCAACCATGTCTTGCGCCTGAGCACTTTGACGAAAAGCCCCTTTGTCGCCTGGAGTTATGTCAGAAGCTCCGCTAACGAATACAACCTCTTGTTCATGTTGTAGTTCAGGCGAAACTGCTCAAAACTCCTAGGTAGAGACTGGAGATTGATATCGACCTGGGTTTCCCCATCGATTTCAGCTCTGAGGACTTCCAGCTCATTCAAATGAACCATCATCTTGAGAACATGATCTCTCACGGGTGTTCCCTCGATCATGGTGGTCATCATTAGGTTCCTCATGGCTTCCTGCCTAGCAGCCCGATTCTGGTGTCCGAAAAGCTCTTTGAGATTGAGCATCATGTCATAAGCAATGGGCATGACTTGATGCTGATGTTGTAGTACATTTGACATAGATGCCAAAATGTAACACCGCGCCATCTCATCGGCCTTGATCCACTTCTTATAACTCTCCTTCTCCTTTTCCCCAGAATCATCCGCAGGCTTAGGAGGGCACTCTTTGAGGAGTACATATTTGTATTCCTCAGCAGTCAAGACAATGTCAAGATTCCTCTTCCAATCAACATAGTTGGGTTCAGTAAGTTTATTTTCTTTCAGTATCACAACAAGCGGGTTGAAAGTCATTTTGAAAGAAAACCTAAGAATCACATAGATAAAAAATATTAGATTTCAAAAAATTATTGATTCCTCAAACAATAAAATTTTAAAATTAACCAACACCTCTAAACATCGAGAATGTCGTATGCCACGATAGTGTGGACGTATACGAATTCTAAATTTGTAAGAGGAGGTTTTACCCATTAATTTTATTATCATGTCAACCTAACTTTTTGACAAGTAAAATTAATAGTTGGTTCCTCTTCGGCCCTACAAATAAAAGCAGTGACTCCGATGGGGAGGATACTTATATTTGTATCTAAGTGTTCACCATTACTCGGTACTAAGGTAATTATCTCGGGTTATGTGCCTTCCGATGGGGAAGTACACACGCTCCTTAATAATTTCCTATAACCATATTCGACCTTGTGATCCGCAAACAAACTCATCCGATGGAGAGGAAGACACTCAGAGCCGACACACAAGTTTGTTTGCATCACATGTCAAATCATAATGGAGGCCGTGGGAATTTATAAAAATATCCCTCTCCCACTTAGTAATTTGAAATTGAGGAATTTTCTAGCCTACGACATGCATATCAAACAATAAGCAATAAATATGAAAAATAAATATTTTCCAACTATTATGGCTTTTGTCTTAAATATGTCTCCCATCGTGTCGCCATCTCGTCCGCTCCTCCCTACACCATGTACAAGCCATCCAGAGATCCAAGCCAAGAAAAACTATTTTAATTTACATCCATCGATCCTATACTCCACGAGGGAGTGTACATGAAATCTAGATCGAAAGTAAACTAAAATAAAAAGAGTGGCTAAACAATGTCGTATCTAATTATAAAAATTAAATACTAGTCTCGTTAACCCCGAGGATTCAACAAAATATACAATTACACACATACAATCACATACACACATATGGCCATAATAGTTGGATCATATGCCTGCAACCAAAAAGTTAACCTACGCACATCCTACTATTATCCAGCACATATAATATATGAAAAGTGCATAAAAATAACCGAATCCTAAACACACAAAACCAGAAACCGTGGCTCTGATACCACTTGAAGGGGGGAAACTTCGCTTCCCACTTCAACTCGGTCGCTTGTTCATGGTGATCCCTTCTACGTCCCCGGATAAAAAAAATTTATCCTTGACAAGAGGGATTACCCAAGCTACCATTTCATCATCGTGCTATTCGATTAGAGTGGTCACTTGAACAAACTTGTTGTTCAAGCAACCAACCTCTATTCTACGATTAGCCGCGAAATAGACGATGTACGGATCGCCGGTTTTTGCATTTGTATTCGGGGTCCAAGTATATTTAACCATAAAAATAGAATACACAACATGTATATGATTGAAAAACAATTATAGACATGTTACAAAAGAAAATAGACAATCGTTATACCTCTCGATCTTCTATTGTATGTCCTTCCTCCTTTTGGACGTCGTGTGGGTGACGATCTTCCAAAAGTCAAAGCTCCTAGATCACAAATCTTCCTATCCTTGTTCTCTCCGAACAAAGGAAGATCAATAACAAAACTCTTCCTCTCCTTGCTTGCGCCAACCACCAAGCACCAACTTGGTGTGCGTCGGCCAAAGGAATGGATGAAGGAGATGGATGCCGGCCAAGAGCTCCAAGGGAAGACCCTAAGCTTTGTTTCGACCAGCCAAGGAGAAGAGAAGGAGGGCTTGAACACCGGCCAAGGAGAGGAGAAGCAAGCCTTGGACGCCGGCCAACAACAAGAAGAAGAAGAGAAAGGAAATTCTTTCCTTAATTGTGGCCGCCCAAAACCCTAAGCCTCCTTGCCGCACAAAACCCTAGCCCCTCTTCCTCTTGATTTCTTGCCATCCAAGCCCTAAGCCTCCTTTTATAGAGTTGGGCTCAAGCCTTCCTTTAATCTCCACCTTCGGTTCTAGGGATTTAATCTCAACTGTCGGATCTAGAGAATTAATCTCAACCGTCGGATCTAGAGATTTAATCTCTACCATTGGATCTAGAGTTTTATTTTCTACCATTGGATCTAGGCTTCATGAGGTTTTAATAGGCTACAATAGGGACCATGAGGAGGAGTTGGATCTTGGCCACCCAATGGATCAAGCCCATATAAAGTCCGTGTTGGTAAAGGGGCACTAGATAATCGAACCTGTGTTTTGATTATGGCAAAGACACAAAGTTAAGTTTACATCGTTATCTCACGAGCTAAATCGAGTGTGCAGAAAAGTACTAAAGCTAGAGCTGAAGGCTAGAGACACCCGGAGGAAGCCATGGTGGTCGGGCGACACTCGAGTGACTTCGGAGGGAGCCGAAGGAATCGAGTGGAAGGCCGGAAGCGAAAGCGACACAGTAAGAATCGAGGTAAGCTTATGTGAATGAGAGATGGTAAGGTCATGTCCTCTGTATGGGGACGACCGTAGGTGGTGATCCGACTAAGACTTCTTGTGGAAGGTCTAGGTCGAGATCGGACGGTTAGAAAATGTCGTATTTATCATTTTCCAAGCTAACCTCTCACTGTAGGGAAGTGGCTAGGCTGGCAGTCGACTGCTGGACATGGAGCAGTCGACTGATGCTCATCAGTCGACTGATGGGAGTCATTAGTCGACTGATGGTGATGAATCAGCCTTTGCGCTAGGTCAAAACGGATAACGTTTGACGCGGCCACTTCGCGATAAAATTTGGACAACTTCGTGATCTGTTCCAAAAAAAAGGGAGACATATTCAGAGGCTAAAATCTATAAAAGGAGGGGAGGATTCCATCTCCAAATTACATCAAGTTTATTCATCAAGTGCTCCTACAACGCCAACGCTCCAACGCCATCATAACGCCGACGCGACGACAAGTTCAAATCTCCTTCGTCGGCAGCAGTAGCAAGTAATTATTTTTATTGTATTCTTTATTTTAATCGTAACGAGGTGAGGTAGGCTTGTTGCCTCATCCTCGTACATTCGGTTTTTGTGATCATTGTCTCCTACCTCCAACGAGGGGGAGACGTTATAGTGCTTTGCCCTCCGTACGTGGTCTAGGACCGATAGGGCCTTGGAGTAGCAACCACTGGATTGTTAACCAAGTAAAAATAAACGTGTTCCTTTATTTTCCGCTGTGCTTACTCGATTACTTGTGTCTCAACGAACGAATTCGAACAAAAGATTTACGATTGCTATTCACCCCCCCTCTAGCGACGCTTCTCGATCCAACAGTCCGATCCATTAATGATAATCCAATCCACTAAAGGATTATCATTGATCTACCTCACCAACCCCCATAAGTTAATATGGGCTCCATATATTATTTGTACATTTTTCTCCCCGTGTTTAAGATCTCGAATGTCCATCGATTAATTAATTTACTGATAATTAATTAATCAACATGTAACTCCATGAGTAGTACCACTCATCCTTATCATCATGCCGGACCAAGTCCACCTGCAGTGTTTACATGATGAACCTTATGAGCTCCTCAAGAGGACATCATCATCCTAATATATAGGACACAATTTCCTCCTATAATCAACGACACACCATATAAATAATATCATTTCCCAATTTACCGAGCCTATCGATTTAATCTATAAATCTCGCTCATTGGTAAATCAAAGAAATGAATACTAAGTATATGTGCCCGTTATTATATCGGGATTAAGAGCATGTACAATATAATATCTGAGGTCCAATTAGATTATATAGTCAACAATAAATCGAATCACCTCTAAGTCGGTTCTGCTCAATACACACAAAGTGCATTAGTGTGATTCTATGGTCAAGACAAACCAATACCAAATCACACTACAACCATACCAATGGTTTGTCCAAAGCCATCTCGGTTGTGAGCCTTTACTTGTACTTTACAAGAAGCCGATAACATGATCTCCCATGTGACACCACACACCATGTTATCTACAATGTAATGTATTAGACAACATGCATTACCATAAATATGCAAACAATGATCATGTGATTCTTATTTCAAAATAAAGATGTTCATACAAAAGATAGACTTTTCAGTATACATCCCAATACTTGGAAGGCGAATGCTTTATTCCTAAACATCCTCACAAGTGCCCAAACGAATTCTACTATTCTTACTTTCTTTTATTTCAATCCTATTGTAAGAAGAGAGATTGTAAGAAAGGTTACCTCCACCTAGCTTTGTGCAAAGGAGAGATTAGTGGAAAGCTTAAGGCGTGATTCACCTTGGAACGAATCGGGTCGTGGACTAGCGACAAGGGTCGTGAATCACATTATATCGGTATGTTAGCACTTATTCTTAATTGTCTTTATTGTTTATATTTTCGTTGCGCTAATCATACTTGTAGACGATCAAGAACGAGCGAATTCCACCGTATACGAAAGAGGGCTATTCACCCCCTCTAGTCGGCCACCGACGGTCCAACAAGTTCCCTTTTGTGCTGGTTCTGCCTTCTTAGCCTTTTTCTTCTTCCCTTTCTTCTGTTCCTTTGACTTCCTCTTAGAACCTTTCTTTGAGGAATCAACTTACATAACTGCCTTCTCCTTATGCTTCACAGAAGGCTCTACAATCTTCAGCATGTTCAGGAGCTCAGGAATAGTGGATTCAAGTTTGTTCATCCAGAAGTTCATCACAAATTGTGAGAAACTCTTAGGCAAATAATGCAGAATTAAGTCAATACTTAATTCATGATCCATCACAAACTCGAGGGTAGCCAGCCGCTCGATGTACCCATTCATCTTTATCACAAACTGCACTATAGATGAACCTTCTGTTAGTAATATATGAGAGATGTCCTAAGGCAATCGCCTTATGTATGAACCATTTATATGATAAATGAAGATTCACTATTTGAGTATACATGTTTTATGTATTTGATTGGATCTTAAACTCATTTATCAATGTCCACGATACGTATTTATTCACAAAGATGAGAGAATTTGTGATTGGATCACAACTAGTGAGTATCTCTACATGTGTAATTGTGATGTATCGTAATTATCCTAGTCGATGAATTGATGGATTTGGACACCATCAATTCGCCGAGACTAGCACGAGGTATACTCCTTGGTGTATCCAAGCAAATGATTCTCACCGGCCGAGACATAGTGATGTCCGAGTTAATCGTGGATGCTAGTTATGGTAACTAGTTCATTGGAGTGACCAGTAGTAAGACTTCATATGGTTCTCTGCATATATAGATATGTCAATGAAGTTCTTCGTAGCTTAAGTGCGATGTTCCTTTGACTTGCGGTATTCAAGTCATCTTGATCATGGAGACTTATGCTTTGACATCTTAAGCAAACATCTCTAAGGAGATGTGGACCCGGATGATTGGGTATAAGTCAAGTGATCAAGGTGTTTGAATAGCCTATAAAGGATTCACCACTCCTTGAGGAGATGTATACCCATGGCCTCTCGGATTGTTACTAAAGTCTTTGGCCAAAGCATTACATGTTTAGAGTAAGGTACTCTTCGATACATGTGGAGTAACTAGAATCCGTGAGGGCGAGGAAATAATACTTGGGCTAGGTGTGACGTAGTCACTTAGTGGGGACCGACACAATAGACCATGTCCTGAACCAAGTGGGTATAAGATGAGTGAAGGGAATGGGGCACGTAATCATTCGAGTGAAGGGTTTCAGAAATAGTTCTGGATCAACCGTTGATCTTTTCGGTTAATTGGGGGTCATGATGTACTACTAGGTGCCACTCATGATCGTTTTATAATTAATGGTTAATTATAGATGGCCAACATAAATCGAGAACCTATTTGGTCACACGCACAACGAGCGTAATCCAAAGGATTTAAAACGAGCTTGAGAATGGGATTCTCAGACCGAGAGAAACTAGGTTTGGTTGGACCAAACATAAAGCGAGCATGAAATCGTTTCAGTCGCAATGGAAGCATGGATGGGCCGTGTCTTATGAAGACATAATGGACGAACCAAAATGGTTTGGTTCTAATCCAATGGAGCAGATTAAACCAAAGGGTTTGGTTTATTTTAAACGAATGAACCAAAAGTTGGTTCGGTTCGTTTTAACTTAAAATAAACCATCATGGTTTGGTTTATTTTAACTTATCTTAATGGAGCGGGTTAACGGGCCTAATGGTTATGATCCAATAACCATTAAGAGAATTAGTTCTCTATAAAAGAGGGCTTAATGGATAATTAAGCCCTAATCCAAAAACCCTAGTTGGAGTTGCCGCCCAACCTAGTTGTGCCGCCCAAGCTCCTTGGCCGCCCAGCCCCTTGTGCCGGCGTCCAGCTCCTTGTCGGCGTCCAAGCTTCGGCCGGTGATCCTCCGGCGACCCTCCGGTGATCTTCCTAGGCCTCGGTGAAAAGGTGAGCACTTGGCTTCCTTGTTTTGGCCGGCGCCTACTCCTCCACCAAGCTGTCCAGTTTTCTGGACAGCTTCTTCTCCTCTCGTCGGAGCGTCGTTTGGACGACGGTTAGAGCTCCGACAGCGGATAACTTACCGGGGATTCGATCTCCGGTAATCCTCTGAGGTGGAGGACGAAGGATTCGTCAATCGGTTGACGAATACCTCTCCGGAGAAGCGAGTTTTGAGGACTCGTTTTGGATCCGAATTTGGATTCGGATCGTGATCATCTCTCGATCACGTCGTCTTCAACACGAGGCTAGTAACCCGTACGAAGACGAAGCTCGTGGCTTAGCGAAGTCATCCCGAGGAACTCGGCGTGGATACAGATAGAGATGATTCTAGCGAGGATCGTTCCGGTTGATGCCGTTCCCGCTACACGTCATACGAAAGGTATAACGTAGATAAATTTCCTTTTATTGCAAATTTAAATTTACAGTTATGTCTACACTTGTTGTAATATGCATGCGTGTGTTGTGTGTGTTGTAATAAATAAGAGTATTTATTATTTTTATTGCTTCCGCTGTGTTCATGTTTACGAAACATGATCGAACACACACACGTCGCGGTGCCGAAAACCCAACAGTGATATCAGAGCCCAGGTTGTGTTTCGACATAATCGTGAAATGGTTTTGCGATAGTCATAATGTATTTCTGGAAATTTTCTAATTTTGGAAATTTAGAAGTATTTATGGAAATTTTTCAATTTTGGAAAGTCTAGAAGTATTTATGGAAATCTTCCACTTTTGGAAAGTTGGAAGTATTTATGGAAATTGATATTTTCCATAAATAAAATATTTGATTAGATTCTGGAAATTTGTTTCCTAATTTAATCATGATTTGATTTGGGAAATCAAATATTAAAATATTTGATTTCCATAAGTAGTTTTAATGATTTAGGAAATTGGTTTCCTAAATAGATTTTCCTTAATCAAATAATCCCATGAATAAAATATGTGATTAGATTTGGAAATTTGTTTCCTAATTTAATTATGATTTGATTTGGAGAATCAAATCTTAAATATATTTTATTTCCATAAATAGTTATGACATATAAGGAAATATATACATGACATAATTGTATGCCATGTAATTGCATTAGATGCATAACATTATGTCATGCGTGTCGTGACATGTAGATGTATGCCATGTATGCCATGCCATGTAGATAATAGTTATTTGCATGCAAAGAGGATGAGACATAAAAACCCTTAAACAATATTAAAGCCTACACCTTCCATTAATATGGTTAGAACCAGAGTTCCGTTTCTTGTTTGGGTTGTTGGACTCTCTCCAAGCCCGGCTCGAACCCGAATATGTTCAAACCATGGAATAGTTTAATACTAATATGGTAAGAGTCAGAGGTCAATCGTTAGCTTTGGTTGTTGGACTCTCTCCAAGCTGGGCTAATTGGTTGAATGCGCTCTAACCATATTAAAACTATGTCCCGATTAATGGGTTGGCTTTAACCTGGAGCATCGGCTTGTTGGACTCTCTCCAAGGTCGATGTAAAGGGAGGTGAAGTTGGGTGCTATGCATATGATGCATACTTGTTAATGTGTTAACAACCCGATGTATGTGTGAACATTCAATTAGTTGATAGCACATTGTGATAGTTGCATATACGTGATATGCAATCGGTATAGTTGATACCTACCGTCGTAGTTATGAATGGCTTGTTGGACTCTCTCCAAGGTTGTTCATAACTATGATGGATATCAGCCCATTCGGAGATGGACCTACGATCTCCCGAAGTGATTTTGGGGTTTTTGAAATTCGAAAAATGAATGGGATTTATAAATGTATATTGATGCATTTTAAAATCATCTTTCTCATATATGCTCGTTTTGTATTTCTAGGTCAATAAATTGATCATGACGTCTTTGAATTTGTGCACTATTTTGGATTCGAACAAACTGACTGGGCCTAACTTCCTGGACTGGCTTAGAAACCTGAGAATTGTTCTCAAGGCGGAAAAGCTTGCATATGTCCTTGAAGAGCCTCTTCCTGACCGTCCTAAGGACGATGCAACCTGCACTAAATGTTGGTCTATCGTAGCATGTGGCGATTCTCGAGCCGGCGAGTTGCATCATGCTAGCGGCGATGGTACCTGAGCTGCAAAAGCAGCATGAGCATATGGATGCTAATACTATGGTCTTCCATCTTCATGAGTTGTTCGATGAGCAAGCGAGATCCGAAAGGTTCGAGGTCTCTAGGCTCCTCTTCACCACAAAGATGCAAGAAGGTTCATCTGTAGTGCAGTTCGTGCTAAAGATGAATGGGTACATCGAGCGGCTAGCTACCCTCGGTTTTGTGATGGATCATGAGTTAAGTATTGACTTAATTCTGCATTGTTTGCCCAAGAGTTTCTCGCAATTTGTGATGAACTATCGGATGAACAAATTGGAATCCACCATTCCCGAGCTCCTCAATATCAAGACTGTGAGCCTTCAGAAGCATGAGGAGAAGGCGGTTCTGTTAGTTGATTCCTCAAAGAAAGGTTCTAAGAGGAAGGCAAAAGAACAGAAGAAAGGAAAGAACAAAAGGGCAAAGAAGGCGGAACCAGCGCAAAAGGGCACTTGCCATCACTGTGGCAAGGAAGGCCACTGGCGAAGAAACTGCAAGATTTATCTTGAGTCCATGAAGAAGAAGAAGGCATCCGATGCCCCATCCTCTTCAGGTATCTTCGTTATTGATTGTCATTCTATTTCCTTGGACACTTGGGTATTGGATACTGGGTGTAGCTCACATATATGTAATGACATACAGGGGCTAAGGAATAGAAGAAGACTTGTCAGAGGGGAGTCAAATTTGCGAGTTGGCAATGGAGCAAAGGTTGCTGCGGTCGCCATCGGAACTTATTTGCTGAAGCTCCCTAGTGGACTAGTCTTAGAACTGGACAATTGCTATTATGTTCCTTCTCTAATAAAGAACATTGTTTCTATTTCCTGTTTAAATAGAAATAGTTTCCATTTGACGTTTAGTAACAATTGTTGTTATATAACTTTAAATGACGTACTTTATGGAACTGGAACCTTGAGTAATGGCATTTATACGTTGGACGTATCCAGTGACATTTTCAATATCGAAGCGAGCAACACGCGTGCTCGAAAGGATAATCAAATAGACTCCTATATGTGGCATTGTTGTCTTGGCCATATAAGCAAGAAACGCATGTCCGAATTACACCGATGTGGAATTTTGGAATCGTTTGAATTGGATTCATACGATACATGCGAATCATGCTTAAAAGGCAAGATGACTAAGTTACCTTTTACTGGAAAAGGTGAACGAGTGGGAGAGTTACTAGGTCTAATACACACTGATGTATGTGGACCTATGTCAACTCAAGCATTAGGAGGCTATAGCTACTTCATTACCTTCACCGATGATCACTCACGGTTTGGGTATGTGTTCTTGATGAAACACAAGTCTGAAGCCTTTGAAAGGTTCAAAGAATTCAGAAATGAAGTAGAGAAACAACATGACAAGAGTATTAAAATACTTCGATCGGATCAAGGTGGTGAATACTTAAGTCAAGAGTTTCTTAAAGTTCTTATGTTTCACATAAGAAATGTCCAATTGGTGTGATGGTATCACACCTCCTTTATATCCTAGAGGTCTAACGTTCAAACCCCAAGCTATCACATTTTCCCTATTCTTCTTCTTATTATTCTTTATTTTATAGCCTTACTACTGCTCTCTGTCTTCTAAACTTTAGATGTGGGACTAATACATGTTTAGGCTTGAATCACTTGTGCTTTGTATACTTATCGAAGACATGTCCTTAAAGTTCTTATGTTTCACATAAGAAATGTCCAATTGGTGTGATGGTATCACGCCTCCTTTATATCCTAGAGGTCTAAGGTTCAAACCCCAAGATATCACATTTTTCCTATTATTTTTCTTATTATTCTTTATTTTATAGCCTTACCACTCCTTTTTGTCTTCTAAACTATAGATGTGGGACTATCGCATTTTCCTATTATTCTTATTATTATTTTATATATATTTTTTTTTCGGGCGTTACAATCCTCCATACCTTATAAAAGTTTCGTCCTCAAAACTTAGAACAGTTCTGGGTACTTCTGCTTTATATCTTCTTTATGTTCCCACGTTGCTTTTTCGAAACGCTGACTCTACCAAACAACCTTGACTAGGGGTACTTCTTTGTTTCTCAGCCTCTTAACTTCTCGATCTACTATTTTGATAGGTTTACTTTCATAGCTTAGATCTTCTTGTACTTGTACTGTCTGTGGCTGAATTACTTGACTGGGGTCATGAATACAGTTCTTCAGCATTGAGACATGGAAGACATTATGAATAGCCGACATTTCTGGAGGTAGGTCCAACTCATACGCTACTTTGCCAACCCTCTTGGTGATCACATAGGGTCCTACGTAGCGGGGACTTAGCTTGCCTTTCTTGCCAAATCTCATTACCCCCTTCATTGGGGCCACTTTAATAAATACTGAGTCCCCAACCTCATACTCAAGGGTCCTATGTCGTTTATCAGCGTTACTCATCTGTCGACTTTGTGCAATCTCAATTCTTTGATGGATCTTTTTTATTGCTTGAGTTGTTTCATCTATAAAATCCGTTTTTAGTCCTAGTTCTACCTCCATTTCCTTCTTCTCCCCAACCTCATGCCAACATATGGGGGATCTGCATTTCCTTCCATATAGGGCTTCATAAGGTGTCATTCCAATTGTGGCTTGGTAGCTATTATTGTAGGCAAATTCTGCTAAACATAAGTATTTTCACCAACTACCCTTAAAATCCAGTGCACACACTCGCAGCATATCTTCTAAGACTTGGTTCACTCTCTCTGTCTGCCCATCTGTTTGTGGATGGAAAGTTGTGCTAAATCTCAATTTGGTGCCCATTGTTGTCTGGACACACTCCCAGAAATATGAAGTGAACCGACCATCTCTATCTAAGATGATTGTCTTTGGAACTCCATGAAGTCTGATCACTTCCTTAACATATAGTTGAGCTAACTGTTCTATTGAATAGGACACCTTAATTGCCAAAAAGTGTGCAGACTTGGTTAATCTATCCACAATCACCCAAATGGAGTCATAGCCATTAGTCATTTTTTGGTAAACCAACTATGAAATCCATGGCTATGTCTTCCCACTTCCATTCTAGAATCTGAATGGGTTGTAGGACTCCCCTTGGCCTATGGTGTTCTGCTTTAACTCTTTGACATGTCAAATAGATGCTGACATATTTAGCCACATCTCTCTTCATTTTAGACCACCAAAATCTTTCCTTCAAATCTTGATACATCTTGGTAGATCCAGGATGCATTGAGTAGGGGGTCCCATGGGCTTCTTCTAGAATTCCCTTTCTCAGTTCGTCATCATTGGGAACACATAAACGGTCCCCAAGATAAAGCACTCCATTGTCGGAGATTCGAAATCCCCCACTTCTTCCTTCCTGTATCTCATGCTTGATCTTTAGGACATCCGGATCTTCCTCCTGTTTCCTTTGTATATCCTCTAGTAGAGTCGGTGCTAGTATCAAGGCAAAGAGTTGCTCGGAAATAATTTCAAGCCCAAAATCTACCACTTCCTTCTGGAGGGATTGTGATAGTGAAGATAAAGACATCAACATTGCACACGATTTTCAGCTTAGTGCGTCAGCTACCTTATTTGCTTTTCCAGGGTGGTAGAGGACCTCACAGTCATAATCCTTCACTAACTCCAACCATCTTCGCTGTCTCATGCTCAAGTCCTTCTGGGTAAAGAAGTATTTCAAGCTTTGATGATCTGTATAGATTTTACACTGTACCCCATATAGATAATACCTCCAAATTTGTAGAGCAAAGACTACTGCTGCCAACTCTAGATCATGAGTGGGATAAGTCTTTTCGTAGTCTTTAAGTTGTCTAGAAGCATAGGCAATTACTTTACCCTTTTGCATGAGTACCGCTCCAAGTCCCATCTTGGATGCATCACTATATATATCAAAGGCTTCTTCACCTTCTGGAAGAGTAAGGACTGGGGCACTTGTCAATCTCCTTTTTAGCTCAAGAAAACTCTTTTCACAATCTTTGGTCCATTCGAATTTCTTATTTTTCCTGGTGAGCGCTATTAGTGGTGAAGCTATCCGGGAGAAGTCCTCAACAAATTTCCTATAATATCCTACTAATCCCAGAAAACTTCTGATCTCCCTGGCATTCTGCGGCTGACTCCAATTACTAACTGCCTCAATCTTTGTAGGGTCGACCATGATCCCTTCCTTTGAAATGACATGGCCCAAGAAGGCCACCTGGTTAAGCCAAAATTCACATTTTGAGAATTTAGCATATAACTGTCTCTCTTGAAGGGTCTTTAATACTATTCTTAGATGTTTGTCATGTTCTTCCAGAGACTTGGAATAGATTAAGATGTCATCAATGAAGACAATAACAAACCTCTCAAGAAAGTCCTTGAATACCCGATTCATCAGATCCATAAATGTTGCAGGGGCATTTGTCACTCTGAAGGGCATGACAACGAACTCGTAGTGTCCATACCTTGTTCGGAAGGCCGTTCTGGGCACATCACTCTCTTTGACTTTCAGTTGATGATACCCAGACCGCAAATCGATTTTTGAGAAAATCATTGCCCCTCTCAACTGATCAAATAAGTCATCTATCCTTGGCAAAGGATATCTATTCTTAATTGTCACCTTATTCAATGCTCGGTAGTCTATGCACATTCTCATAGACCCACCTTTCTTCTTTACGAACAATACTGGAGCTCCCCACGGTGAATGACTAGGAAGGATGAATCCTTTGTCAAGCAGCTCCTGCAATTGCTCTTGCAGCTCTTTCAATTCTGCTGGCGCCATACGATAAGGTGCTTTTGAAATCGGTTTGCTGTCGGCGACCAGTTTAATTTCAAACTCGATCTCTCGGCTAGGAGGTAGTCTTGGTAACTCTTCAGGAAATACCTCTGGGTAGTCACAAACTACCCGTACATTTTCTATCTTTGCTCCTTCCTCTTGCTTTGCATCTACTACATGTGCCAGGTAACCATAACATCCACTTGCTAACATCCTTTGAGCATTCAAGGCCGATAAGAACTTCTTAGTCTTTCTCTTTGACTCTCTAACAAATTCAAATTGAGATTCTTCTTTAGGCTTGAATACTACTCTTCTTTTACGACATTCAATAGAGGCACTATACTTACTTAGGAAGTCCATACCCAAAATGACATCGTAGTCCTACATAGCAAGTACTACTAAATCACTATAGAGGTCTCTGTTGGAAATCCTGATTGGCACAACCCGTAGCAAATGTGTGGATGCCATTATCTCCCCCGAAGGCAGTGTTGTTAAGAATTCTAGATTTAGAACATCCAGAGGTATGTCTAACTTTTTAGCAAAAGATATCGATATAAAGGAATGCGTTGCCCTAGTATCAAACAATAAAGTGGCATAATGTCTAAGGATGAGCATCTGACCTGTGACCACGGTAGAGGCACTAGCTACTTCCTCCTTTGTGAGGGTGAAGACTCAGGCATTGGTAGTAACTGGTGGGGCCTCCAGCCTCCCTTGACTGATGTGGGGTCCCTCCAGTGTCGTTGCCATCTGATGTGCTTGCATCTGATGTAACTGGGAAAATTTACCCCCAGGTTGTTGTTGGGTTTTGTTAGGGCAAAATCTATCCATATGCCCTTCTAACCCACAGATGTAGCACCCACTCGTGCCTTGGCGACAGACTCCCAAGTGCATCTTCCACACTGTGAACAAGGAGGATACTTAAATTGCCTGTTGGTTGACCCTCCCTTTGGGTTTCTTCCTGAGGTCCTCTGCTCCCAATGCTTTCTTTTGTTACCTTTACCCTTCCAATTCTGCGAGTTACCTTGAGACCTCTCTCCTCCAGAACTTCCAACATTCCTTTGATCACCTGTGACTTGCTTCAGTTGCGTGTTGCTAGTCCTCATACTATTCAGGTAGTGCTCCGTGATCAATGCACTACTAATTAATTCCTCTGAGGTCTGGGGTCGATTAACTCCGCTAGCCACATTTAGGGCTATCTCAGGTCGTAGCATCTTGAGCATTAGCCTGACTCGTTCTCTTTCCGTACTAACCAGCTCTGGGCATAGTCTAGCAAGCCTATTGAATTTCTTTACTGCCTCTTCAACCGGTAAATCTCCTTGTCAAAATTCTATGAATTCGTCATAGTGCCTATTAGTAACTTTCATGTGAAAGAATTCCTCGTAAACCTCCATTTCAAAGTCGCCCCAAGTCATCTTATTGACATTTATTTTTGCCTTCACTCTCTCCCACCACATTCTTGCATCACCAGTAAGGCAGAATGAGGTGCACTTAATCTTTTCTATCTCAGGCCAATCCAGTAGTTCTAAAGTGCTTTCTAGAGTTTTGAATCATGCCTGAGCATCCCATGGTTCACTGGTGCCAAAAAACCTTCTGGTTTCAATCTCTGCCACTAAATTAGGTACGCCTATGGCCTTACCCCTACTACTGGGGCTACTGGTACAGCTGGTGGGACCTCAGCTACATCCGGTGCCACCACGTTAGCAACTAGTGGAGCAACAGGATTGTCTTGCTGGTTATCCATCAGAGTGTTGATAGCCTGCTGCAGGGTTGCAACTTGTTGTTGAAGTTGAGCGATTACTTCCAATAGATTAGGTGATGGTGTTGCTGCATTTTTCCTTTGTCCTCTACCTCTTCTGACTTGGTTTTGAACTAAGGTTGAGGTCTTCATCCTGTCGAGTATTGGCATGTCTTCTAGCCATTCCTTTCTATTTTCTTATAAATGACAAACAAAGCCAATATAAGACTACCCTTCTATTAACACATCATGCATATATAGTATATCTAATTGGCATCTCTCTTTATACTAATAACAAAAGAAGAAAATATATATACATTCTTTCTTACTTGGGAGGCGGCCAGACTGATGCTTGATGTGAGTGTGGTGAAAGGGCGGGAACTTGGCTCTAATACCATATTGTAACACCCCCCCCTCCGGGGATGTCACGGACATTCATTCTACTAGTTCAAATCAATGACTCTTTAACATGTTGACAGGATCTAAAACCTCCATAGAATTAAACATTCAATAATTGAACAAATATTATAACCCTGAAGCCAACCATCATAACCTAAATTACTAACTTAGTCTCCATTCCAGCACCATCAATTTAATGACCCAAGATAATACCATGAAACTCAATCCACAATTGGGTTCTCTATCTTGCCTAATGTCAATGATGGTTTCTAAAACCAAGCATTAACAATGTAAAATCTAACTCACAAGCATAAAAATACAATTCAACTCATCTATCAAAGAAACATGAATAATAAACTAGCACACAACTATTGATCGGTATTCCCTTGTTCCGTTGCCACACACACCAAACTTCCTTCCAGTTGCCTCCTTGCATCATATCTTTTCCTTCCCCTTGTCTGCAGTAAGAGGTAAATAAAACTCATAAGAAAAGGGCTTAGTAAGTATATCATAATCTCACAAAATCATTGTAAGAACCAATATAAGTGCTTCATGATAAGACATGCTCAACCTTTCTAAATACTTTGCACTTGGAATCACTTGCAATCATAATCTAAATGCATATATTGAAAAACATGTGGTATGACTTGCAGATCTACACTTACATTACTTATACTTCAAAATAATAAACATCCTCCTTTGGGCCCAGCATGGTACCTAATGCGCGCATCTCTAATAGGTTTCAGGGTAGCCAGCCACCGAATCCTATTGGAGCTTCTTACTAGGCGATCTAGAGGCCTAGGGGCATTCTCGGAGCCCAGGTACATGCCTCTTAAAAGTAATATAGTTTTGTAACTTAAATACTCATACTCATACTCATAATAGTTTGGCATTTTCTCAAACACCTTATATGTCTTACTCAAATTGGGGCTGCCTCAAAGCCTAAATCTTGTTTCTTCTATCACATACATATCCTTAAGCAAAATAGAAAAAACAAAACAACATATAAAAGCAACCCTTACTGCAGGTGAGAGACATATACTTACGGTTTCTTATCAAACTCACTAGGCGATGTTATGAAAACCAAGGTTCCCATGCATGTGCACACACCCTCGCGGAAAACCCTTGTCACCAAATCCTCTTGAATATCCCCGAACCTATCACCCTTTAAGACCAAGGAAGGGACTCTTTTATAGCCTTACTACTCCTCTCTATCTTCTAAACTTTAGATGTGGGACTAATACATGTTTAGGCTTGAACCACTTGTGCTTTGTATACTTATCGAAGACATGTCCTTAAAGTTCTTATGTTTCACATAAGAAATGTCCAATTGGTGTGATTGTATCACACCTCCTTTATTTCCTAGAGGTCTAATGTTCAAACCCCAAGCTATCACATTTTTCCTATTATTCTTCCTATTATTCTTTATTTTATAGCCTTACTACTCCTCTCTGTCTTCTAAACTTTAGATGTGGGACTAATACATGTTTAGGCTTGAACCACTTGTGCTTTGTATACTTATCGAAGACATGTCCTTAAAGTTCTTATGTTTCACATAAGAAATGTCCAATTGGTGTGATGGTATCGCACCTCCTTTATATCTTAGAGGTCTAAGGTTCAAACCCCAAGCTATCACATTTTTTCTATTATTCTTCTTATTCTTCTTTATTTTATAGCCTTACCTCTCCTCTTTGTCTTCTAAACTTTAGATGTGGGACTATTGCATTTTCCTATTATTCTTATTATTATTATTATTATATATATATATATATATATATATATATATATATATTTCGGGCGTTACACATAGCACCCATCTTCACCTCCCTTCGCATCGACCTTGGAGAGAGTCCAACAAGCCGATGCTCCATGTTAAAGCCGACCCATTAATCGTGAAATAGTTTTAATATGGTTAGAGCACATTCAACCAATTAGCTCAGCTTGAAGAGAGTCCAACAACCAAAGCTAACAATTGACATCTGACTCTTACCATATTAGTATTAAACTATTCCATGGTTTGAACATGTTCAGGTTCGAGCCAGACTTGGAGAGAGTCCAACAACCCAAACAAGAAATAGAACTCTAGTTCTAACCATATTAATGGAAGGTGTATGCTTTAATATTGCATAAGAGTTTTTGTAGTTTCATCCACTTTACATGCAAATAACTATTATCTACATGACATGACACGCATGACAGACATATGTGCATCTAATGCATTACATGTCACAACACACATGATATAATGATATGCATCTAATGCAATTACATGTCATACAATTATGACATGTACAAAAAATTTCCTCATTTGTCATAACTATTTATGGAAATAAAATATGTTTGAGATTTGATTCCCCAAATCAAATCATGATTAAATTAGGAAATAAATTTCTAAATCTAATCACATATTTTATTTAAGGAAAGTCAAATTTAATTTAGGAAACAAATTTCCTAAATTGTCAAAACTATTTATGGAAATAAAATATATTTTAGATTTGATTCCCCAAATCAAATCATGATTAAATTAGAAAACAAATTTCCAAATCTAATCACATATATTATTTATGGAAAGTATCAATTTCCATAAATACTTCTAAACTTTCCAAAAGTAGAAGATTTCCATAAATACTTCTAAACTTTCCAATATTAAAAAATTTCATAAATACTTTTAAACTTTCCAAAAGTAGAAAATTTCCATAAATACAATTATGACTATCACAAAATAATTTTACTATTATATCGAAACACAACCTAACTCTGATACCACTATTGGGTTTCTCCGGCAGCACGGTGGGTGTGTGTTCGAACATGTTTCGTAAATATGTGCACAACGAAAGAAATAAAAGTAATAAATCTAATTTATTACAACACACAAACTACAAGCATGCAAGATAAAACATGTGTAGACATAATCACAGTTTCAAATTTTGCAATAAAAAGAAATTACGCTAGTTATACCTGACGTATCACGTGC
This sequence comes from Wurfbainia villosa, assembly GCA_025175895.1. NCBI lineage: Eukaryota > Viridiplantae > Streptophyta > Magnoliopsida > Zingiberales > Zingiberaceae > Wurfbainia > Wurfbainia villosa. The sequence continues at coordinate 56,125,156 of CM045993.1, forward strand.
AACAAAAATGATATCAACCGAAGCAACTCACGCTAGAATTGCCTCTATCCGTATCCATGCCGAGTACTGTCGGGATAGCTTTGCCAAGTTACAAGCCTCATCTTCATAGGAGTCACCAGCCTTGTGTCGAAGATGATGTGATCGAGAGAAGATCACAATCTGAATCAAAATTCGAATGTAAAAATGAGTCCCAAAAACTCACTTCTCCGAAGAGGTATTTATTAACCGATTGATGAATCCTTGGTCCTCCACCTATGAGGATTTCCGGAGATCCAATCCCTGGCAAGAAATTTGCTATCGGAGCTCCAAACGCCGTCCAAACGACTCTCGAAAATAAGGAAGCAAGATGTCCAAAACTGGACAGCTTGGTGGAGGACTTGGCGCTGGCCAAAGGAAAAACGACCGGCTGGTCCTTGGTCACTGGAGCAAAGGAGGGTCGCCGGAGGATGGCCGACAGCAGCAGGAGGCCGACAGCAGTAGGTGGCGTCAGTTGTAGCAGCTGGTGTCGACGGCAAGAGCCCCTTGGGCAGCGGCAGCAAGGAGAAGAGAGGGAGGAGAGGAAGAGAGGATTTCTAAAAATAAAACTCTTAGAGCTCTCCAAACCTCTAGCCATGTTTTTATAGAGAACACATTCTCCTAACGGTTATTGGTTCATAACCAAAACCCGTTAACCCACTCTAATAACTTAAGTTAAAATAAATCAAACCGCATTGATCTATTTAAGTTAAAATGAACCGAACCAACTTTGGTTCATTCGTTTAAAACAAACCAAACCCCTTTGATTTATTTTCCACCATTGGATTAGAACCAAACCAATTTGGTTTATCCATCATGTCTTCAAAAGATACGACCCATCCATACTTCCGTTGTGACTGAAACAATTTCATGCTCGCTCCTAGTTTTGTCCAACCAAATCTAGTTTCTCTCGTTTTAAGAATCTCATTCTCAAGCTCGTTTTAAATCCTTCGGATTACGCTCATTGTGTGTGTGACCAAATATGTTCCCAATTTATGTTGGCCATCTATAATTAACCATTAATTATAGAACGATCATAAGTGGCACCTTGTAGTATATCATGATCCCCAATTAATCAGAAAATCAATGGTTGACTCCGGAATGACTTCTGAAACCTTTCATCAGCCACAGTGAATCGTTCCCCATTCCCTTCACGCATCTTATACCCACTTGGTTCAGGACATGGTCTATTGTGTCAGCCCCCACCAGGCTGACTATGTCACACCTAGCCCAAGTATGATTTCCTCGTTCTTCAGATTCTAGTTACTGCACATGTATCCAAGAGTACGTTACTCTAAACATGTAATGCTTTGGCCAAAGACTTTAGTAAGAATCCAACGAGAGGCCCTTGGTATATATCTCCCCACAAGGAGTGGTGAATCCATTATAGGCTATTCAAACACCTTCGGACACTTCTACTTATACCCAATCATCCCGAGTCCACATCTCCTTGGAGATGCTTGCTTAAGATGTCAAAGCATAAGTTTCCATGACCAAGATGACTTGAATACCGCAAGTCAAAGGAACATCACACTTAAGCTGCAGTAAGAACTTCATTAACATATCCATATATGTAGAGAACCATATTAAGTCTTACAGTTGGTCACTCCAATGAACTACTTACCATAACTAGCATCCACGATTAACTCCGGACATCACAATGTCTCCAGCCAGTGAGAATCAGCTACTTGGATACACCAAAGAGTATACCTCGTACTAGTCTCAACAGAATTGATGGTGTCCAAATCCATCAATTCATCAACTAGGGATAATTTCATTACATCACAATTACACTTGTAGAGATACTCACTAGTTGTGATCCAATCATAAATTCTCTCATGCTGTGAATCGTATTGTGGACATTCAGTAAATAAGTTTAAGATTTAATCAAATACATGAAAACATGTATACTCAAATAGTGAATCTTCATTTATCATATAAATGGTTTAAACATAAGGCGATTGCCTTAGGACACCTCTCATATATAACTAACATGAGCTTTCTTCCTCCTCCTTTGATTCTTCCTTATCCCCTTGGACTGATTGGGACTTCTCATGAAATTTTTCCAATTTGCTCCAAAGCTCCTTGACGTCCTTATATTCACCTAAACTACACAAATATCATTAGGAATTAAATGAACTAAGAATTTTATTGGCTTCTTATTTTTCGTGAATTCTTGGAGTTGTTCCTCGGTCCATTTCTTTATCTTGAGGAATCCTCCCTTTGGCCCTCTTGGATATTCAAATCCTTCCATCAAGGTAGACCAATCTTCGAAGTCCCTCATCATTATGAATTCTTGAATTCTTCCCTTCCATTGATTGAAGCCTTCCCGTCTATAGAGGGTGCATGGAATTGGCATGTTGATGTCCCATCCAAGTCCATCATTCAACAACTCTATCCTCTAGCACATTTGCTCCCGGTTGTTAATCCGTAGAAGAGCTCCTAGCTCTGATACCAATTGTAGGAACTTCGGTGAGTGCTAGAGGGGGGGGGGGTGAATAGCATCGTGCTACGTTCACTTGATGGAGTTCGATCGTCGCTTGATCGCTTGCGTGCTCGTCTACACAAACTTGTTAGCGCAGCGAAAATAATGATAACAATAATAAATAAAGACAAACATGCAACACACAAACATAAACGATGTAATGTGGTTCGGAACCCTAGTTCCTACTGTACAGGGTGAGCTCAATATCGAGCTCTAGTGATACACACCACCACTAATCAATAACACTCCTTCTCGATGATACACCGGAGGTGGAGAAACCTCGTACAAGCGTTTACAACAATAAATAGGAAATACAAGAAAATGCAACTAAACTACACAAATACAAGTAAAGAAAACTTTGCAAATGTACTTTGAATGCATCTTTGGTTGATCGCTTGAGCCGCACTTGAAGACTCTGACTTGCACCAGCAAATTGTTGGTGCAATAGGCACCTAAGTAGAACCTGAGTTTTGATTATAACAAATGATACAGAGTTAAGCTCATTTTGTTATCTCACGAGCTAAATTAAGTGTGCAGAAAAGTGCTAAAGCTAGAGTTGAAGGTTAGCAACACCCGGAGGGAGCCGTGGTGTTCGGGTGACACCGGGATGACTTCGGAGGGAGCCGAAGGAATCAGGTAGCAGACTGGAAGTAGAAGCTACAAGGTAAATGTTGAGGTAAGCTCGTGTGAGTGAACGCAAGGAAGGTCGTGTCATCTGTACGGGGACGTTCTTAGGCGACGATTCGACCAAGACCTCCCATGGAAGGTCTAAGTCGAGATCGAATGGTATATGACCATTTAATTTATTTGTATTAACTGTATTTTCGAGCTAACTCTTCATTGTAGCTGGAAAACCTACCATCAGTCGACCGAGGGCTTGTATAAGTCGACTGATCCATCAGCAGTCGACTGTTGGTCAAGGATCAGCTTCGAGGAGAGTCAAAGCTTATATCCATTTTTAAAGGGATAGGAGGCTTGCTCTCATTGCTTGAAGATGTGAACATCTAGGGTTTCCAAGGCTATAAAAGTAGGGGTTCTCCACCCTATTTACATCATCAAAAGCTCTCCAAAAATCCTCCGCTACGATACTCTTCTACGACGACCTTATGATGACGAAGTGCTACCGCATCTCCGACGACAAGTGCCTAACTTTATTACTTTATTTAGTCGTTGGTTTTCTCTTTTATTATCATCTATAAATCTTTATTTATCATGTTTTAATCGTAATAAGGAAAGGGGGAGTGGACCTCTACCTTGAGCTTTTTCATAGATTGTATTCGCTTACTCCTACCTCTAACGAGGAGGAGTGTTTTTAGTGCTTTGCCCTCCGTACGCAGTCTAGGACCATTAGGGCCTTGGACTAGCAGCCGAAGGCTGTGAATTAAGTAAAAACAAATGAGTACTTTTTTCTTTCCACTGCATTTACTCTCACTCACATTTTATATCGAACGAACGAATTTTATCTTGCGCTATCCATCCCCCCTCTAGCGCTCTAATCGATCCAACAATTGGTATCAGAGCCGGGGGTGCTACGATTTGGTGAAACCACCAATCTAGTTTTTTTTACAGATTTATTTTCATTTTTTCTGTTTATTTCGAATTTTTTTACAAGCTCTTTCATTCGTTTAGATTTTCTCCCTCACTACTAATCCAAGACGCGATTCTTGGTACATTCCTCTTGTTTTTGTCATTGCTAGGTTTCTTCTTCATTTTTTTTGATTTTTTTTTGTATCAATGGCCCATCTCTAGGGTTTTAGCACCGTCCGACCTCTGTTTTACAACGGAGATGACTTCCGTTATTGGAAGGGTCGGATGGAGTGCTTCCTTAAGACCCAAATCGAGATGTGGATCATAATCCAAACGGGATTCACACTTCCGACTAACGAAGTGGGTGAATCTTTGTATTATGACCAATGGACCAATGCTACAAAAAGACAAGTTGAAGCCGACGCTAAGGCGACTCAAATCCTCCAATGTGGCTTGTCCAAGGAGGAGCTTAATCGCGTCAACCCTTTCATCAATGCAAAGGACTTGTGAACCAAATTAGTGGAATTTCACGAAGGAACCGATGAAGCAAAGGTATGCAAACGGGACCTTCTTTTTAATAAATTATATAATTTAAAAATGCAGCAACATGAGACCGTGACTCAACTACACGCCTGGGTACAAGACATCGTCAACAACTTGCATGCCATCGGACAAAAGGTCGAAAACCATGACCTAATAAGGTATGTCTTGAATTCATTTCCTAGGACTACCTTATGGGCATCCATGATCGATGCCTACAAGGTTTCTAAGGACTTATCAAAAATTAGGATAGATGAATTATTTTCAGAATTTGAACTCCACGAACAGTCTAATTCGGTACCCGAGAAAGGTATAGCTCTTATTGCATGTCAAAAGAAGAAGCTCGCAAGTAAGTCACCCCCGAAGGAAGAAGAAGACGAGTACGAGTCGGAAGTCGATCTGGAGATGGAGACCGAACTAGTCAACCTAGTTTGGAGGATGATCAAAAGCCGAAGACAACCCGTCACTCAACCCAATGAAGGTAAATCTAAAACTAGTTATAATATTAGATGCTATGAATGCAACAGGTTCGGATATGTCAAGTCGGAATGTCCGAAGCTCAAAAACAAAGCACTAAAGTTCAAGAAAGCGCTCAATGCTATGTGGGAAGAGGCATTGGAGGAAGAAGACGATGACCTCATCTTCATGGCTAAACCAACTGAATCGGAGTCGGAGTCCAAATCTAAACTCGAGGATGAGTCGGACTACGAATCTCTATTCAAGACAAGCCATGGATACACATCCGGTTCAAGAGATACTCTCAAGGTAAGTCGGTCCCTCATTAGTACTTTATACAATGCAATTAAGTTTCTAACTAGAAAGTTAGCTAAGTCCGAGTCCAAGGTCGAGACCCTATTCAAGGAGGTTAAACTTCTTAAACACGAGGTCTCCCTAACCTTTTCGACTAGTCAAGTTCAAGAGGAGGACTCAACTCGTGTTGAAAAACTCAAAGTTGAGAACTCACTTTTGAAAAGTCAAGTCAAAGATCTTAGGAACACGTTGGAAAGGCTCACTTTGGGATCCAAGGGACTTGACCTCTTACTTGGATTGCAAAGGGCCGTGTACAACAAGGTCGGGCTTGGGTTTAGCTCAAATACGACTAACAAGTCGTATATGTCAATCGTAAGTCGAAATAGAATACATATCCAAGCATGTGTCCCTAAGACCACTTTGATTTCTCAATTAGGATCTAACCAGTACTGGGTTCCCAAGGACCAAATCCACTATGTGGAAAGACCGAACTGATTCAATGGTCTCGGGGGAGCTAGTACAAAACTTGTTCGTGCTATTACTTAGAAATTGCATGCTTAGTTTTTTTTTCTTTCTTTTCTTTTTAGAATGGTTAGATAGGGACTATAACTTGTCAATACTTGATAATATAGTACCAGGATGCGGCGAGATGATAGTACGCTAGGAAAGCGAAGTCTTGGGTACTCGAACTAGATAAGGAGTATATAGTTCAGTTCACTTGACCAAGTGGAACTAGCTGAAGCTACCTCACCGTATCCTAGACTTGTTAGACCAAGAAGTGGTCTTAAGTGAGCCAAGTTACTATTTTCTCAAAATTGTCTTTGTCTAAGGAAGTAGTCATTTTTCCAATCAAAGAAGGTCTCTATGCCTCGCCACGACCTAGAAGCCAAGATCTTGAAGAGGTGACTTGATGAGCTTAGGGTTAAATCCGAATCTAACGTAAGGTTGACTAGTTTCGATTCATTAAAATTAATCAAGTAAAATTGAATTCATCTCACAAGAACATGTAAGGATAACATGTTTGATCATGTAGAAATGGGTGAGATGACCTAGGACTAATAATCTTCAATTAACCCTTAAATTCCAATATCCAATCCAACTACCTTATGTGTAGGATCAATGGATGTTGGATAGTGGTTGCTCCCGACACATGACCGGGGATCAACTTAAGTTTTCAAAGCTTCAATTCAAACGACAAGGATCGGTAGCCTTTGGAAACAACGACAAGCTCAAAATCATCGGATCAGGTGATATTGAGCTCAACTCAAACTTTATCATTCAAAATGTTTTACTAGTTGAAAATTTTGAATATAATTTACTTAGCGTAAGTCAATGTGATAATAACTATAAGGTCATATTTCTAGAAAATGAATACGTAATTAAAACAAATGAAACCTCTAAAACAATCCTTAAAGGAACTAGAAATAGCAACATCTATACTATTAATCTACCTAACTCCTCAACCAAGTGTCTTATGACACAGCAAGAGGAATCTTGGTTGTGGCACCGATGACTCGATCACTCACACCCAAGTCTCGTCCACAAGATGAGTCAGAGTGGCTTAGTCAGAGGTTTTCCCAACCTTAACAACTTAGATAATAAGATTTGTAATGCTTGTCAACAAGGTAAACAATCTAGGACACAACATCAACTAACTAATCAAGAACGAACCAAAAATGTTCTTGAGCTCCTACCTATGGATCTATTCGATTCACATGGAGCTAAGTCACTTAATGGTAGTCAATTCTGCTTAGTCATAATTGATGACTATTCTAGGTTTACCTGGGTTAGGTTCATCAAACATAAAAGTGATACCCTAGATCAACTCATCAACTTGTTTAAACTAATCGAAAATCAAAAGAACCTTAAAATTAAAAGACTTAGGAGCGATCATGGTGGTGAATTCGAAAATCACAGGTTTAGAGATTTCTATAACCTAAATAGATATCACCATGAATTCTCATGTCCTAGAACCCCACAACAAAACGGTCTAGTCGAACATAAAAATAGAATCCTACAAGAAGCCGCTAGGACAATGCTAAATGAGTATAACCTACCTGACAAGTTTTGGGCAGAAGCCGTGAGTACGGCTTGCTATGTCCAAAATAGGATCCATTTGGTAAAGAGGCACCTTAAGACCTCGTATGAAATCTATCACGACAAAGTACCTAACATCAAGTACTTTAGGGTATTTGGATGTAAGGTACATATTCTGAACACTAAGGATTACCTAGGAAAGTTCACCTCCAAAACCTCTACCAGAATCTTCTTAGGATACTCAACTACAAGTAGAGCTTATAGGGTATACAACCATGACACCCTTAGAGTTGAAGAGACTATTAATGTAGTGTTTGATGAAGGACACGAACCTACAAAACCCGTAGCAACACCAACTAGCGAACCGACTCATACCATACTCGACTCCGACTCTGAGATCGAGTCTAGTATCAATCCTAACCCAAGTCCAACAAGTCATCCGGTCGACCAAGTGATAGGTGACCCTAACCCAAGCCAAATTAGGATTCAAACGAATCATCCTATCGACCAAGTGATAGGTGATCCTAGCTTAGGGGTTCGAACTAGATCATCTTATAGAAACCTTAGTAAAATCTCCTTGATTTCGAAAATCGAACCCAAAACCATTGAACAAGATCTTCTTGATCCCGATTGGATTATTGCAATGCAAGAAGAGCTAGCTCAATTCACTAGGAACGAGGTTTGGGAATTAGTACCACCACTTAAAGATAAATAAGTTATTGGAACAAGGTGGGTCTTCCAAAACAAACTTGATGACAAAGGAGAAATAGTTAGAAATAAAGTAAAATTAGTCGCCAAAGGTTTTAGTCAAGTAGAAGGATTAGATTATGATGAAACCTATGCTCTCGTAGCTAGACTAGAATCCATTCGAATGTTGTTAGCCTACGCTGCACATCGAGGATTTAAGTTATCTCAAATGGATGTCAAGTCAGCATTTTTAAATGGACTTATTAAAGAAGAGGTATACATTAGCCAACCCCTAGGATTCGAAAGCCTACATAAACCCGACCATGTCCTTAAACTAAAGAAAGCTCTTTATGGACTCAAACAAGCTCCTCGAGCTTGGTACGAGAGACTTTCAATTTATCTTAAGTCAAAAGGGTTTAACCAAGGCCTAGTCGATCCAACCCTCTTCATAAAAACCGTAGGTAATGAAATCTTTATAGCCCAAATCTACGTAGACAATATCATTTTTGGAACAACCAATTTGATCTTACTAAACAAATTCATTTCACTTATGGAAAGTGAATTTGAAATGAATTTAGTAGGTGAATTGAGTTTCTTTCTAGGACTGAAAATTAAACAAACTAAGGATGGAATATATTTACATCAACAAAAATATACTAGAGAATTAATTAAACGTTTTGGAATGCAAGATGACAAAACCATTAATACACCCATGGCAACTACTGTCAATATAGAAGAGGACTTAGAAGGAAAGCCCATCGACCTATAATACTATAGGAGTGCGATAGGGAGTCTTCTATACTTAACTGCGAGTTGACCCGACATATTATTCGCAGTAAGTATGTGCGCAAGGTTCCAAACCTATGCTAAGGAGTCTCACCTAATATTAGTTAAGCGTATCCTTAGGTATCTAAAGGGCACGCTAAGCGTCAGTATTTGGTACCCTAGATCTACCGAGTTCGAACTAATCGGCTACTCTGACTCAGACTATGCCGGTAGTAAACTCGATAGGAAGAGCACGAGTGGCTATTGCCAACTTCTCGGCTCGAGTCTAGTGAGTTGGTGTAGTAGGAAGAAACACTGTGTTGCATTATCTACCACCGAAGCCGAATACGTCGCGATGGGTGAATGTGTAGCTCAACTTCTTTGGATGAAGCACACTCTCCAAGACTTTAACTTTAACTTCAACAATATTAAAACTCACATAGATAATATTAGCTCCATCAACTTAACCAAAAATCCTACTTGCCATTCTAGGACCAAACATATAGAAGTTAAACACCACTTTATTCGAGAATATGTAGCTAACGGAACCATTAAACTCGAATATGTGGAATCCAAGACAAACCTAGTCGATCTTTTTACTAAGCCACTACCCGAAGCCGAATTTAGTCTACTAAGACAAAAATTAGGCATGTGCGTAATAGAGTAAGACTTACATTCTTTTTATATACTCTAGTATTTACTTCTCTTTTCATGTTAATGGAACTAGCTTAGGGCTTACCCTAGATATCATGCGCATATAGATTTAAGGAGCCAATACATCTCACAACACATAGGACTAATGTGTTTGTGTACTTAGCCACGTAGATGGGCGTGAGATGTTAGGACCGTACTCCTGGTTCCAGATGTAGAGCTAGTGTATCGCTATGAACCACGGAGTATAATCATATATATTAACTGACTCTGACCAGGACTTGTTGATCTTTCATATCAATCAAGTCAAATAAGAGTTGAACATTCAATAGATGAGCTTATTTTTAGTATATTATTTTCAAAATAATATGGAACATGCTTGGACTTGGAACTTAAACTTAATACTTATATTTTTCAAAACCCACTCTTTCTGATTTATGGAAAAAGGGGGAGAAAAGGCCAAAGTTAAGGGATCAAGGGATCATTTGTTTTTGATAACTTAACTTAGTAACTTAATTCTATATTCTTATGGCCAAACGTTAATGTTTTACTTAACGTAATGTTTGCAAATTTATTAGTTGAGAAAGGGGGAGAAAGGGAAAGTTAAGAAATCTTCTTAACTTACACTTATTTGTTAATACTAAGCACAACTTTAAGTAATTATTAATTACTTAAAAATAGCAAACATCAAGGGGGAGGATTAAGACCTTCTTTCAAGACTCACCCTCGATTAAGGGGGAGGTTTCCTCAAGGGGGAGTACTTGAAAGAAAGTCTCTATTACTCCTACTTAACTTTTAATTCTTCATGCATATTATTTCCTTAACTTTGTATGGGTTTGCCATAGATCAAAAAGACGGAGATTGTTGGTGTAGTAGGCACCTAAGTCGAACCCGAGTTTTGATTATAGCAAACGATACAAAGTTAAGCTTATTTTGTTATCTCACGAGCTAAATTAAGTGTGCAGAAAAGTGCTAAAGCTAGAGCTGAAGGTCAGCGACACCCGGAGGGAGCCGTGGTGGTCGGGCGACACCGGGATGACTTCGAAGGGAGCCAAAGAAATCAGGTGGCAGACTGGAAGCAAAAGCTACAAAGTAAATGTTGAGGTAAGCTCGTGTGATTGAGCGCAAGGAAGGTCGTGTCCTCTGTACGGGGACATTCTTAGGCGACGATCTGACCAAGACCTCCCATGGAAGGTCTAAGTCGAGATCGAATGGTATATGGCCTTTTAATTTATTTCTATTAACTGTATTTTTGAGCTAACTCTTCATTGTAGCTGGAAAACCTACCATCAGTCGACTGATCCATCAACAGTCAACTAGAAAGGGTAGCAGTCAACTATTAGTAAAGGATCAGCTTCGAGAAGAGTCAAAGCTTATCTCCATTTTTAAAGGGATAGGAGGCTTGCTCTCATTGCTTGAAAATGTGAACGTCTAGGGTTTCCAAGGCTATAAAAGTAGGGGTTCTCCACCCTATTTCCATCATCAAAAGCTCTCCAAAAAGCTTTCGCTACAATACTCTTCTACAATGACCTTACGACGGCGAAGTGCTACCGCATCTCCGACGACAAGTGCCTAACTTTCTTACTTTATTTAGTTGTTGGTTTTCTCTTTTATTGTAGTCTATAAATCTTAATTTATCATGTTTTAATCGTAACAAGGAGAGGGGGAGTGTCCCTCTACCTTGAGCTTTTTCATCAATTGTATTTGCTTACTCCTACCTCTAACGAGGAGGAGTGTTTTTAGTGCTTTTCCCTCTGTACGCGGTCTAGGACCTTTAGGTCCTTGAACTAGCAGCCGAAGGCTGTGAACCAAGTAAAAACATACGAGTACTTTTTCCTTTCCACTGCATTTACTCTCACTCACATTTTGTATCGAACGAATAAATTTTATCTTGCGCTATTCACCCCCCCCCCCCTTCTAGCGCTCTAATCGATCCAACACAAATCGCCTCAAATCGCCCAAGAAATCACTGTGGAAATCCTCTTCGTCGAGCTCCTTTTATCCCTCACACAACCTGGATTTCTTCCTGGTAGTCGACTACCATAAGACCCTAGTCGATTACCAACAGTGTCGTTGTCTCACAAGGGCTTAATCCACATTGGCATTCAAGCCAACGGATATACTGGCAGTCAATTGTCATTTCCAGTAGTCGACTGCTCAAGCCCATAGTCGACTGCTCAGTCAGCTACCAAGAGTTCTATCCTAGGGACCAAAACTAGTAGCAGTCGATTGCTCTCCATGGCAGTCGACTGCTCATGTCTAATCGACTGCCCAATGCTGGCATTTGACTGCCAAGACCACTTGTCGCAGTCAAACACCAGTCGACTCATGACAGTCGACTGGTCATAATCCCAATCGACTGCTCAATGTCGACTCAGCTGCCAAGTGTTAAAACACTTGACCGGTCGACTAGTCCCTAACCCCAGTCGACTGCTAAACCTCAACCATGAGGTTTAACCCCAAGTATGATGCCCTCATACTGCTAGACCACCCTTAACCTTGACCTAAGCCTTCTAGCCACCTCCATCAGCCTCACGCCTATCGGATCCCTCCAAATCATCTATGACTTGTTCATCCATACGCTAGCTTTCAGGTGCTTCCATCAGCTATTGTCATGCTAACGGTGTCTACACCGCCAAGGCACATTTGGGCTTACGCTGCCAAGACACACGCTTGGACTTTACGCTGCCAAACATTAGACTTATGTTGCCAAGACTCCACCCTTACACTTTACGCTGCCAATATCAATCCTTGAACTTTCCAATTGCCAAGTACCCAGGACTTGGACTTTCACCGCCAAGACTACACACTTGGACTTACGTGACCAAGACTACACCCTTGGACTTTCCAATTGCCAAGTACATATGACTTGAACTTTTACCACCAAGACTACTGATAACAGGTATTTTGTATGTCGTGGTACCGTTTCAAATTAATTACAAAACCCCCTAACTACATAATATAGCATAGTGGATAGCCCGGATCGTTTCCCAACGAGTGTAATCGATAGAAAAGTAAACTTAGGATCACTAATTATTGCTTTGGGTTTTTTTAATGAAGATGGGGGTTTGGATTTTTGAGCTCTAACCTACAGTTGCAAGGTAATTAAAACTCTAAACTAACATGCATCAACTAAATCAAACAATGTAGGAAGTAAATCAATAAAAATTGGAAGAGGAAATAGATGATCTAATCAACCCAAGATAGGCCCGGTGAATGAACAAGTTCTCCGACTAAATCCAACGAAGCTCGATCGAGACTCCGCAAATGGCAGTGGATGTGGGAAGGTGCAAACTTCTGAATCCAGTAGTTTGATGGATGCTCCGAACTCTCGCAGATCCGGTTGAGCTCGAAGAAGTGTCGTCGGGGCTGACTCCTCCTCGAATCCGAAAGAGAAGGTGGATGAGCTGTGAGATGGAGGACGTCGGCGAAATCTCTTGATGAAGCGGTTCCTCCTCGAATCCGTGGAGGAAAATGGATGAAAGCAAGGTGGAGGCGGCTGCTAGGGCTCAAGGGAAGAAAAGATTTAACTAACAACCAAATGAACTAAGCAATGCATCAACGAAATCTACTACATGAACATGATTAAAAGAGACCAATTAAAGTAAAGCATAAAACTAAATCTAAACTAACCAACTACAACCTAATTATTCTAAGAAGCATTTTATCGAACACCAATAAGGCATGAAACAAAGTAAATCGAATACATGCAATTCTAAATATGGATGATTGAATCTATTACAAACATTCAACAAACTAAACGAAGAAACAAACAAATGAAGAGATTGCTATTCGGAGATGCTGGAAATGCTGTTAGGAAGCTAGAATTGCTGTCCCAAGCTGGAAAAACAAATCTACCGGAGTTGTGATGGGCTGGTCGGAGAAGATGACTGTCGACGCCATCTATGGTGGAATGAGGGTGGCTGGCCAGAGCGATCATAGGGGAATCCCCACTCCGATTGGTAGGCAGCGGTGAAATGGAGCAGTCGTCGTTGAGTCGAGGCGGAGATGGCGTTGGGTGTCACGTGAGAAAAGGGCGAAGGCGACTGCGGATGAAGATGGAAGTGGCTGCTGACGGTGGAGTAGCACGGGTCAACGGAGAAGGAGGGAATCCCCTATCCTCTCCGGCGACCGGTGAGGAAAGGGAGAGCGTGGCGGTGGTGGGCAAGGCATCGAGTGAAAATTGCGGACGAAGATGGAAATGTCGGCTGTCGAACTTGGAAGATGTTGGTTTAATTAAATGCATTTCCTTAGCCGTTCGATTTAAGCACCCTTCAATCCCAGCCGTCCAATAAAGCTAGGGCTTGATTAAATTGATTAATCCCTTAAGCTGGCTGTGCATCCAATGGCTGAGAATTCTCCAACTTTGAATGGATGGATATGATCCATCTAAAGGGATAATCATGATCGATGGAATCTGGATGAAGGGCTCAGATGTCCAGATCTAAATGTGCGGACTGCATCTCTCCAGATATGGATAGATGGCTCAGAATCAACTACTTTCATCGGACGATCCATAATGCTTAGATCTGATCCCTTGATTGAATTGCCTCTGATCTTGATAAAGGGCTAAGATTAAATCAACTTGAAATGCCCATTATGATCCTAGATGAAGCCATATTTGATCCAACTTGAGTCTAGTCCATTGGCTCATCTTGATCTCCTACAAATAAAGAAAAAGTTTGCATATAAGTCCAAAATTTAGGAGAATTTATAATTAGGTCTCAAAATGAATCCAACTCATAAAACATGCAAATAATCAACAATTAAACACACGAGAGGATAAAAACAGTGATATTAAGGACCAAAATAACACAACAAAATGGTAGTTATCAATTCCTCCACACTTATTCTTGCACGTCCTGAGCAAGTAAAGAAAACTAAAAGTAAACTAAAGATATATTTTCCTAATAATTCCCAAGCATACATAGAAAATCGTAAAAGAAAGTTACTTAAGATTGTCAAATCTCAAAGACTCAAGCAATCATGGACTCAAATCTTACACAGGTTAACAAACATGGCGACTTCAATCCATATTGAATAGACTAAAAATGATGAAGCCTCACAAGATAAGTGGTGGTTTCTCTCGCTCTCATAAGCATGTAATAGTGGAGTTCACTCAAGCTACTCATGGTTTATGAACTACCATATGCTTGCTTTTCTTCTACCTTCAACACTATATACACATAAGAATACACAATCACTGAAGACTTATTAAGAATGTAAGGGAAACATGAATACAAGAAAAATGACAATATGTGCGAAAGGAAAGAAAGGTAAGAAATGAAATAGCTAAAGAAATGCAAGAAGATATGGAAATATTGGAATGCTACATAGATGAGTACAAGAAAGCATTGCCCTAATTTTTTTTCCAACCCAATAAACATGTAAGCAACCCTTATCATATTCTTCAATACAAATCTACTCATGATATATAATAAATCTCTCAATAATTGTAACAAGGGATGTCGTTAACAAAAATACTATCACACATAAATAAAAATGGCACAACATGTCAAAATTTTCACAATATATTTTTTTATTTCATGGGCACCCAAATGTTTATTCTTCTTTTTTTTCAGTTTTTTTTTCGACATGTAGTGCACTTCCCTATGCTCCAACATCAAGCTCATCTAAAAAGATAAAGAGCATGGCTAGCTCATGGTGATCAAGCACGACTTGCCTATGCTTACACTAAATTCTCTTGGGCTACTCTCTCCCCCACACTTCAACTTTTGTCCGTCCTGGGCAAAACACTCATCATGTATCATCCAAGTATTCCACATCCAGAAATAGAAATGGAGAAGAAAGTAATGGAAGGAAAGAAAAAATGAAAAATGTAAGGATGAATGACTAGAATGTTATTCAAATAAGCATGTGATGATAAAAGAAGTGAAGGGAAACAAATGAAATTGCCTTCATAATAATCATGCAAACCTATTTTTGTGTGGTCTCGAAAGAATCAAAGCAAGTTCTAGAGTTACAATAACCACAAGTGCACCACACACAAGCAATAAAAATAGACTCAATCCTCACTAGGTATGAAAAAAGATCATCTCAATCTATCAACATAGAATTCATCACCAAGAAGTAACCACATGCAATCAAATAATTCATTCAAGTCAATAAATCCCAAAATTCGATAATCAAATTTAACTAGCTTTCATGACTTCTAAGAAGATATAAAGGAATGCATAGGAAATTTATTTCAAAACACAAAAAAGCAAAAACTCAACACTAAAAACTTGACAACCAAAATAACTAGCTAAAACAAGAACAACAAAAGCAAGAAATGTATATATACAAAGAAAAAGAAAAGAGATGGGAAAAGGAATGAACTCTCCTCAGGTCCTGGCGGTTGGAGGCGGTTCAGGAGTAGTAGCCAGGCTGGGAGTGGAGTGGATCAAGTGGAAGTGAGCGTCTTCTTCATGTGGTCTATGTTGTAAAGTCTAGCTCCCTTCATCATCATCTTCATGAAGGTTCTTCTAGGTGGATGAGAATAATTCCAATATAAAATCCAACCCAGAAGTAGAATAATAAGAGCTAAGATGAACTCCACTCCTTTCACTATCATCTTCTTAAGGGTTATCTCAGGCGGTTGGAGACGATTTATTTGGAGTAACTAGTCTAGAAGCTGGACTGCTATATTTGGTGTTAGGGCCTTGTTGAGCAGAAATATTGGAGGCTTAGGCTGTAATAGGAGTGTCCAGTCTGGGGGTCTCCAGCTATCCATCACTCCTATAGAAATCATCTTGATATCTTCAGAGCAATTCTGGTCAGGCTTATCAGGTAGTTGCACAGCTGAACATAATAATTCTACAGACATTGCCTCATTTACAACATCATCAACCTCAATATAAGTAACAATATCTACTACATCTGAAATTTTATGTGCAACATTAACAATATCACAAGCAGGAGTAACAATATCATCTACAATAATATCTGCACTCTTATCAACAGTGACATCCACATCATCCTCAGCTTCATTATCATAGCACATAGAAATATTGGAGTCCTGTAGAGTTGCAGGATCATAAACTTCGCTATCACGTACTCAACAATCCATCTCCTCTAGCGCATTGATATCCAGAGAAATGGTCTCTAACGAAGGCTGAATAAATCCTTGTGCTTGCATTTGCTGGGACTGCTGTGGGCTATTAAGCATTGGGATATTCTGGAACTCAGAAGCCAACCTCTGAAATGCTGGTGGAGGCTGATAAGAATGTTGTGAATTCACAGCCATGACCTCAATAATTTCTCTAGCACGAGCAGGAGTCTTGTGGACTAGGGCCCCTCCACTAGTTACATCAAGCATACACCTGTTCATAGGAAATAATCAATCATAGAAGTGCAGGATGAGTAGGTGATCGCTAATTTGGTGATAGGGGCAACTAGCACACAATCTTTTGAATCTCTCCCAATACTCATATAGAGTCTCTTCTATCATTTGCTCAATACCACAAATGCTCTTCTGAATTTCTTTAGCCTTGGATGCAGGGAAAATATTTTCCAAAAAGGCTTTCTTCATTTCACTCCAACATGTAATAGAGCTAGGAGGAAGATAATAGATCCAATCCTTTGCCCTGTCTGATAAAGAGAATAGAAATACTCTAAGCATAATGTCCTCCTGTGATATACCTCGTGGCTTCATTGCTGAGCATACCATATAAAATTCTTGCAAGTGCCTAATTGGATCTTCGCTATCATAACCATGGAATTTCGGAAGCAAATGTACAATTTCAAATAGTTCAACATCCACATTTAATTCAAAAAACTGAATGCAAAAAGATTGACAAGCAACATCTGGTGCAGTGAGTTCCCTAATAGTTCTGCTAATCCCTAAATTATAAGCCTGATGAAAGCCTCCTAATCTCTGATAATAGGGATCCATGATCAAAGAAATTTCCTGTTCTTTCCTAAAATACTAACAAAAAATATCAAAAGACACAGGAAGTATACATGATAAAATATATGGATATATAACAGAATAAAATACTGAAGCCCTAAATAAAAGTTTTTGAGTTTTGATTTTTTTTTAGAAAAATAAACAAACAATCCTAAGTCTACTAAGCATCATTACACTCCCCGAAAATGATGCCAAAATTTGATAACAGGTATTTTGTATGTCGTGGTACCGTTTTAAATTAATTATCGAACACCCTAACTACACTAATATAGCATAGTGGATAGCCTAGATAATTTTCCAATGAGTGTAATCGATAGAACAGTAAACTTAGGATCACTAATTATTGCTTTGGGTTTTTTTAATGAAGATGGGGGTTTGGATTTTTGAGCTCTAACCTACAGTTGTTGTTGGTGCAATCGGCCCAGGTCACGATTGACCGAACTTGAGTTTGACTTGAGAGATGTTTTGATGTTTGACATGAAGGTTTGACATTGATATTTGACATTGATTTCTGATAATATTTTGGGGAGATTATTGGTGCAATCGACCCGGGTCATGATTGACCGGACTCAAGTTTGACTCGAGGGGGATTTTGATGGTTGACTAGGGTTGACCATGTCATGGAAAGTCCAAGTCTTGAGTACTTGGCATGTAAAGTCCAAGCATGGGTCTTGGCATGGAAAGTCCAACATGGGTTGGCAAGGGAAAGTCCAAGCTTGAGTCTTGGCATTTGAGAAGTCCAAGGGGCTTGATATTGGCGGTGTAAAGTCCAAGCGGGAGTCTTGGCAGCATAAGTCCAATGGTTGGCAGCGTAAAGTCCAAGCAGAGTCTTGGCAGCGTAAGTCCAATGTGCCTTGGTAGTGTAGACACCGTTAGCATGACATGGTCGATGGAAGCACCTGAAGGCTAGCGTATGGATGAACAAGTCATGGATGACTTGGAGGGATCCGATAGGTGCGAGGCTGACGGAGGTGACTAGAAGGCTTAGGTCTAGGCTACGGGTGGTCTAGCAAGTATGGGGGCACCATACTTGGATTAAACCTCATGTTTGAGATTAAAACCTCATGTTTGAGGTGTATCAGTCTACTGGGACCATGTGGCAGTCGACTGGTGTGAGTCAACTAGGTTTTGACTGCGAAGAGTGCCCTAGCAGTCGACTGCCAGAAGTGGGCAGTCAATTGATGGACCGAGCAGTCGACTGATCTTGTGATCAGTTGACTGGTGCTCGGTATTTTAGGCACAGAATGGAGTTTGACTCGACTGCTGGGGTTAGCAGCCGAGTGAAGGCTCGATCAGTCGACTGATGAACATGATCAGTCGACTGATATCCTATCCGTTGGATTTTTCCAGCATGGATTGCACCGTTGTCTCATAGCAATAGTGTCATCAGTCGACTGATGGTTCCGACCAGTCGATTGATAGGCGAAATCCAACCCAGGCAGAAGCTATAAAGGAAGCTCGTGGAGGTGGATTTTGCTACCGGTTCTTGAGCTACTTTGGGGTGATTTGTTGCTGCAAATCAGGGTCTCCAAGGCTATTCTTTAAGCAACCAAAAGCAAGCAATCCAAAGGCAATTGTAAAGTGTTTTTTCTTTACTTGTAGTGCATTTCCTTATTGTAATTTCTTGTATTTTATTCTTATTATTGTAAGAATATTTGTACGAGGTTTCTCCACCTTCGGAATATTCCGAGAAGGAGTTATTTGTGATTGGTGGTTGTGTGTGCATCACTAGAGCTCTTTAGAGCTTGATCCGTGGAGTAGGAACCATTCGATTCCGAACCACGTTACACACTTGTATATTGGTGTATTTGTGTTTGCTCTCACTTTCGTTATTTCTATTATTGTTGGACTTTCCGAGCCGCAAAAACAGCTTTTTGCATTGAGGAAACCTTGGAAGACCGGCCACGGATCCGTGCGAAGATATAAAAAATAAAAAAACTACATGTATGTGTTATGGAAAACCTAGATCTACCATAGATCTATATGATGAGAGCATTACCCTCGTAGCGACGCCCTTCGCTTATCCCGCTCGTCCAAATGCTTTGTCGGATCTCGAAGAGTGTCAAGTGTATACTCCTCTACAAGTATCCACGCGGACAAATGGTGGAGAAGACACCTTAGAGTGTGCTAGCACCCTTTAGGGATCTCGGCAAGAAGAGGAATGGGAGAGAGCTTGAGAGGAGCAAGGAAGAAGATGAAGTTACTTCTAATTAACTTCCACACTAATACAAAATTGGACGGCCACTTCAAGTTGGAGGGTTACATGCATGCATGTAACTCCAAGAGCTAATGGCTCTTGGTCTCCCTCATGAGGTGGCACCACATGATAAGTCCATGATGATGTGGAACATCATCATTGGCCAGCCCCCATGCCAAGTCACAATGACATGGCAATTGGTCAAGTCAAAATTGACCATTCATCTTCCCTCTCAAGTCAAGTCAAACTTGACCTATTATCTCCCATGGTTGATCAAATCTAACCACTTGATTAAAGTCAATTTGATTTAATGAATCTCAATTCATTAATTTAAATTGACTCAATGAATCAAATCTAAATTAGACTCATTCAACACTTGAATCAAATTGAGTCTAACTCAATTAGTCTAATTTGGATTACTCTTAATCCAATTTGGTTCATCCTATGAACCTAATCCTCATGGTTGATCATATGAACCTAATCTCCATCTAATTTCCATTTGTGTGTGACCCTATAGGTTCTTGTAACGTTGGCAATGCTCCTAAACTGATTTAGGAACATAAGCAATGAGCGGTATCTAGCAACACATCATTGCTACCCAATTACAAGAATGTTGAGATCCAACATCACCTTTGTGACTACTAATTGTGACTCTCACAATATGTGACAATGTCCCTCTATCCTTGACATCTAGATTGACCAATTGAGGCATAGACCGTGTCATCCTCAATACAATCTATATTTTGAACTCCAAGTAGACTCACTCTAATCAAATGAGCTCAATATCTCATATTGACTCATTTAGGCATGACCATGCACTTCGTTGTCTCACTCTATCAAGAATAACGATGTCACTCCCGTTATATAGGAGGGATAGATCCCATCTACATAACTCATATCCCTCCGCATAATTTGTTACATACCCAGTAATCGCCTTTATAGTCCACCCATTTACGGGTGACGTTTGACGAAGCCAAAGTATGCAACTCCTCATGTAGGGAACCATGGTGACTTCAGGTCCAAGGACTAATAGTCACATGATAAAGTATATGACACTCATATAACGATCCATGATACTTTCTCATGGTGGGTCATTCAGTATACATTCTCCAATGCATACCCATGTGTCAACTTGATATCTCATATCCATGACTTGTGAGATCAAGTCATCGTATCGACCTACATGCTAGTCTCTACGCATTAACATTGTCCCTGAATGTTAATACTTGACTAGGAATGATTAAGAGTAGTGTTCTCTATATCATCTCATTATCGATTCAACCAATCGATTGATATAGATAAGAACCTTCTACTCAAGGACGTTATTATACTTAGTTATTTGCCACCAATACAAGTAAATATAATAACCATGCCTTTATAAATAGGAATATGATACAATAAAGTCCATACAACAATCATCACATGATTGGCTCTAGGGCTTTCACTAACAATCTCCCACTAGCACTAGTGTCAATCACCGTAGTATCTAATACCCAATGACCTAGTGTGACCATCATGCTTTTTCTGTGCCAAAGTCTTGGTCAAGGGATCTGTGATATTAGCCTTTGTGGGTACTCTACAAATCTTTACATCTCCTCTATCAATAATCTCTCGAATGAGATGGAAGCGCCGTAGTATGTGTTTGGTCTGCTGGTGTGAGTGAGGTTCCTTAGCCTGCGCAATAGCTCCATTGTTGTCACAATAGAGCTCTATAGGATCTGCTATGCTAGGAACCACCCCAAGCTCAGTAATGAACTTGTGGATCCAAACCGCCTCCTTTGCTGCCTCTGATGCAGCGATATACTCAGCTTCTGTTGTAGAATCAACAACTGTGTCCTACTTCGAACTCTTCCAGCTCACAGCGCCCCCATTCAAGCAAAACATGAACCCTGACTGTGATCTATAATCATCCTGATCAGTTTGGAAGCTAGCATCGCTGTAACCCTTTACAACTAGCTTCTCATCGCCTCCAAATATCTTGAAATATTCTTTAGTCCTTCTCAAGTACTTAAGAATATTCATGATTTCTATCCAGTGACGCTCACCTAGATCTAACTGGTATATACTCATCATGCTCAAAGCATATGAGACATCAGGACGAGTACACAACATGGCGTGCATGATAGATTTTATAGCAGATGTGTAAGAGATCTTATCCATGTGGTCTCTCTCTTCTCTAGAAGAGGGACTTTGAGTCTTCGAAAAACTCACACCATGTGACATCGGCAGAAGTCCCTTCTTGGAATTCTGCATGGCAAACCGTAGTAATACCGTGTTAATATATGTACTCTGACTTAGGCCAAGCAATCTCTTAGATCTATCTCTATATATCTTGATGCCTGAATACAAGCTGCTTCACCTAAGTCCTTCATTAAGAAGCACGTCCCCAGCCAAGTCTTCACAGACTGTAGTAAAGGGATGTCATTCCCAATGAGTAGTATGTCATCTACATACAATACAAGGAAGCCAACTATGTTCCCATTAACCCTCTTGTAGACACAGGGTTCATCTTCATTCTTGATGAAACCAAACTATTTGATCGCATCATCGAATCGAAGATTTCGGCTCCGAGAAGCTTGCTTTAGCCCATAAATGGACCTTTGTAGCTTGCATACTTTCCCAGTATGTCGTGGATCTATAAAACCCTCAGGTTGTGTCATGTACACATCCTCGAGCAAGTTTTTATTCAGAAATGCGGTTTTGACATCCATTTGCTAGATCTCACAATCGTGGTATGCTACAATAGCAAGCATGATCCGAATGGACTTAAACATCGCCACTGGAGAAAAGGTTTCATCATAGTCAATACCATGAATTTGCTTGAAACCTTTAGCCACCAATCGACCCTTATAGGTAAGCGTAAGTCCATCCATGTCAGTCTTTCTCTTAAAGACCCACTTACACCCAATGGGTTTGACCCCTTCAGGTGGATCAACCAAAGTCCATACTTGGTTGGTGTACATGGATTCCATCTCGGATCTCATGGCCTCTAGCCATTTCTCAGAATCTGGGCTCATCACAGCTTTCTGATAGGAGGTAGGCTCATTCTCAATGAGTATAATGTCATCATGGTCAGACAAGAGAAATGAGTATCTCTGAGGCGGATGACATACCCTATCAGACCTGCGAAGAGGTAGGTCTACCTGAATAGGTGGTTGTTCCACAACTCTTTGTGCAACAATCTCATCACCCACAACACTTTGTGGTTCCTATTCAACCTCCATCAAGGCCTCAGTGCTATGGTCCTTATCTTGAATTTCTTCAAGATCGAACGTACTCCCACTAGTTTTTCTAGAAACAAAATCCCTTTCTAGAAATACTCCAGTCTTTGCCACAAACACTTTGTGCTGACTGAGAATGTAGAAGTAATATCCCTTCGTCTCCTTGGGATATCCAACAAAATAGCACTTATCGTATTTGGGTCCCAGTTTGTCTGAGACTTGACGTCGAATGTAAGCCTCACAACCCCAAATCCTCATGAAAGACATCTTGGGATTTCTCCCTGTCCATATCATATATGGTGTCTTTATTACAGCCTTGGATGGTACACGGTTAAGTGTGAAGGTTGCTGTGTCTAGAGCATATCCTTAAAAGGATATAGGAAGATTTGTGTGACTCATCATAGATCGTACCATATCTAATAGGGTACGATTCCTCCTTTTGGATACACCATTCCACTGTGGTGTTCCAGGAGGAGTGAGTTGGGATAGAATCCCACACTTAGCTAGATAGTCACAAAACTCATGGCTAAGGTATTCACCACCTCGATCTGATCGAAATATCTTAATACTCTTACCAAATTGGTTTTGTACTTCATTCTTGAATTCTTTGAACTTTTCAAAGGTTTCAGATTTATGTGTCATTAGATACACATAACCATATCTACTGAAGTCATCAGTAAATGTAATGAAGTACCTGTAACCACCTCTAACAACAACATTGAAAAGACCACATACATCACTATGTATAAGTCCTAACAAGTCTGTTGCTCTCTCGCTGTGTCCACTAAAGGGAGTCTTGGTCATCTTGCCTAAAAGGCAAGACTCGCATGTCTCATATGATTCAAAATCAAATGAGTCTAGAAGCCCATCCTTATGGAGCTGAGATAAGCAACTCTCATTTATGTGACCTAAACGACAATGCCAGAGATAGGTTTGGTTCAACTCATTTGACTTGAACCTTTTGGTACTTATGTTATAGATGGGGCTCTCTAAGTCTGGAAAGTAGAGTCCGTTCATTAGAGGTGCACTATAATAGAACATATCATTTAAATAAACTGAACAATATTTGTTCTTTATTATAAATGTAAATCCTTTCTTGTCCAAATAAGAAATCGAAATTATGTTCTTAGTCAAAGCAAACACATAACAACATTCATTTAATTCTAGTACAAGCCCAGAGGGCAGAGATAGATCATAAGTTCCTACAGCAACAACAACAACTCTTACTCCATTGCCTACTCGTAGGTTCACCTCGCCCTTTGTCAATGCCCTGCTATTTCTCAGTGCCTGCACATTTGTACAAATGTGAGATGCACATCCAATATCTAATACCCATGATGAAGAAATAGATAGATTGACTTCTATAACATTTATACCTGAAGTAGAAGTCTCACTTCTTTTCTTCTTAAGATCTTCCATGTATGCTTTGCAGTTACGCTTCCAGTGTCCAGCTTCCTTGCAATAGAAGCAAGCCCCTTCTTTAGCCATCCCTCCTTTGGGTTTCAGTTCTTTGCCTTTACCCTTGGCTTGGGACTTTCCCTTACCTTTATGCTTGCCCTTGCCTTTCTTCTTTTGCACCATCAAAATGGAGTCAGATTTTCCCTTCTTAAGGTTGAGTAGTTCTCAACATGATGAGCATCTCAGGCAGTGGCTTATCAATTTCATTCATGTTGTAATTCATGACAAATTGATTGTAGCTTTGTGGCAAAGACTGCAAGATCAAGTCAGTGGTCAGCTCTTGGCCAAGTGGGAATCCCAATCTCTTTAGGTTTTCTACGTACCCAATCATCTTGAGTACATATGGACCTACGGGAGTCCCATCTTGCATCTTGAACTGAAATAATGCCTTAGAGATCTTATATATCTCGTGCCTTGCTTGTCCTTGATATAGTTGACGAAGATGTTCAACCATATCATGAGCATTCATGAACTCGTGTTGCTTCTGAAGCTCAGAATTCATGGTCGTGAGCATGAGACATGACACATCTAATGCATTATCTTGATGCTTCTTGTAAGCATCTTTGTCAGTTCGCGAGGCAGTGGCAGGAGGTGCCTCCGGAATGGATTGCTCCAGGACGTACAGTTTCCTTTCTTGGGTGAGAACAATTCTCAAGTTCCTGTACCAATCCAGGAAATTTGCTCCATTGAGCTTGTCCTTCTCTAGGACAGAACGCAGGGAGAGAGTGTTCGTGTTTGTCGACATAGTAATCTACAACATACACAATGCAGAAAATTAATATCATATTCCTTTTATCATTTAATTAGGCCTTTAATCAAATGATGCTCCCACTGAATTATAGGACTTTTGTAGAATCGAGTTATGGATGTGGTCAAACCACATTACTTGATTCATACAAACTAGCTATAATTCTTGTGGGACAAGATCCACATCATACTACGCCTTGAGTTAGCTATGGCTAAATCGCCCAAGACTTAGTATGATCGGTAAGTAACACATTACCGATTACATCTCTATGTAACTCTTGTTTATAGGATCAAGACCCACATTTACAAAAGACCTTGAGTTAGCTTTGGCTAAATCGCCCAGGATTTAGTGTAAATGTGATCTTATCCTATCTTTCCAACGGTTGGAATATGCCTATAGTTCTACTCAATCCAATTGAGTTAATTAGTTTTACTCAATCTAATTGAGCTTACTCTAACCCAAGCTGTGATAGGTGAGACCAAGATTGTCCCTCCGCACCCTACCAAGATAATATGCGTTGCTCTGCTTTGGCAGATTCAACAACTACAAATGATCTAGGTAGTGATGGGTATCAAGACTTGGTATGCATTTTCGAGTTGATTCGATTAGGATCTAATCTAATCATGAATGTGTATCATATACGCATCAAGGCCTTTATTATCCTACACTAGCATGCATCACATACATACAAGCAAAATTTACTAGCATGCATCACATACATACAAGCAAAAAACAAATATATATATATCAACATATATATATATATATATATATATATATATATATATATATATATATATATATATATATATATAAATATATATATATATATATATATATATATCTATATCTATATATATATATATATATATATATATATATATATATATATATATATATAAATATATATATATATATATATATATATATATATATATATATATATATAAATTAATTGTGACATGGTCATGACCCTACTATGATCTTCTCAAGCCAATAAGAAGATTGGACGGTCAACCTAGGGTTAGCGGCTTCTCCAAGCGCCTCCTTTGACCGCCATGTATCGTCGACACCTTTCTTGTAACTCCGTCTACTAGTGGACCTTTCATTGCTCCATTTTGCACATTAAAAACATGAAACTCGAGTTACATTCGAGTCTAAAACTATTTACAACTAGAATTTTAAAAGAAGAGGCATGACGCGCAGGTCGCATACCCTATACAACATGCACAACCACAAAAATGGCACGTAGGCCGTATTATGAATTACAACACATTATCATCCAATCATATTGGGGTTCTTGGGCCATGACCATCACAGAATTATACATAATTCTAAATTATGTATTTTTACAGAAAATTTCTATAATTTTTCCTATTTTTTTCAATTTTATGAGTCACATCTCCATAACGGTCCCGCTAAGCGGTTTCCGGGCGCGATCTAGGAACAATGCCCCTTTCGGGGTTAGGGGAAGAACCCCTACTCGCAAAATAAACTTTGCAAGTGTTCCATCTTGATCTTATAGTGACTTAAGTCGCTTTCCTAAAAACCTAAAGCGAGAACTCGGTGTTTCGGAGAGTTTTTCTCGATGGTTGAAGCCTACAAGTGTCCCAACACTTGTTGCTTCGACTTTTCGAGAAAAATACCCAAAAAAATATATAAAAATAGGAAATTTACAGAAACTTAAAAATATGTAATTTTTATATCTAATAAAAAAACTACAAATTTAAAACACATACATGCTTCGCACGTGGCTCTGATACAACTGTTGGACTTTCTGAGCCGTAAAAACCGCTTTTTGTGTTGCGGAAACCTCCGAAGCCCAACCACGGATCCGTGCGAAGATATAAAAAATAAAAAAACTACATGTATGTGTTATGGAAAACCTAGATCTACCATAGATCTATATGATGAGAGCATTACTCTCGTAGTGACGCCCTTCGCTTATCCCGCTCGTCCAAATGCTTTGACGGATCTCGAAGAGTGTCAAGTGTACACTCCTCTACAAGTATCCACATGGAAAAATGGTGTAGAAGACACCTTAGAGTGTGCTAGCACCCTTTAGGGATCTCGGAAAGAAGAGGAATGGGAAAGAGCTTGAGAGGAGCAAGGAAGAAGATGAAGTTACTTCTAATTAACTTCCACAATAATACAAAAGTGGTCGGCCACTTCAAGTTGGGGGGTTACATGCATGCATGTAACTCCAAGAGCTAATAACTCTTGGTCTCCCTCATAAGGTGGCACCACATGATAAGTCCATGATGATGTGGAACATCATCATTGGCCGACCCCCATGCCAAGTCACCATGACATGGCAATTGGTCAAGTCAAAATTGACCATTCATCTTCCCTCTCAAATCAAGTCAAACTTGACCTTCCCATGGTTGATCAAATCTAACCACTTGATTCAAGTCAATATGATTTAATGAATCTCTATTCATTAATTTAAATTGACTCAATGAATCAAATCTAAATTAGATTCATTCAACACTTAAATCAAATTACGTCTAACTCAATTAGTCTAATTTGGATTACTTTTAATCCAATTTGGTTCATCCTATGAACCTAATCCTCATGGTTCATCATATGAACCTAATCTCCATCTAATTTCCCTTTGTGTGTGACCATATAGGTTCTTGTAACGTTGGCAATGCTCCTAAACCGATTTAGAAACATAAGCAATGAGCGGTATCTAGCAACACATCATTGCTACCCAAGTTACAAGAATATTGAGATCCAACATCACTTTTGTGACTACTAATTGTGACTCTCACAATATGTGACGATGTCCCTCTATCCTTGACATCTAGATTGACCAATTGAGGTATAGATCGTGTCATCCTCAGTACAATCTATATCTTGAACTCCAAGTAGACTCACTCTAATCAAATGAGCTCAATATCTCATATTGACTCATTTGGGCATGACCATGCACTTCGTGGTCTCACTCTATCAAGAATAACAATGTCACTCCCGTCATATAGGAGGGATAGATTCCATCTACATCACTCACATCCCTCCGTATAATTTGTTACATACCCAGTAATCACCTTTATAGTCCACCCATTTACGGGTGACGTTTGACGAAGCCAAAGTATGCAACTCCTTATGTAGGGAACCATGGTGACTTCAGGTCTAAGGACTAATAGTCACATGAGAAAGTATATGACACTCATATAACGATCCATGATACTTTCTCATGGTGGGTCATTCAATGTACATTCTCCAATGCATACCCATGTGTCAACTTGTTATCTCATATTCATGACTTGTGAGATCAAGTCATTGTGTTGACCTACATGCTAGTCTCTACGCATTAACATTGTCCCTGAATGTTAATACTTGACTAGGAATGATTAAGAGTAGTGTTCTCTATATCATCTCATTATCGATTCAACCAATCGATTGATATAGATAAGAACCTTCTACTCAAGGATGTTATTATACTTAGTTATTTGGAACCAATACAAGTAAATATAATAACCATGCCTTTATAAATAGGAATATGATACAATAAAGTCCATACAATAATCATCACATGATTGGCTCTAGGGATTTCATTAACAATTATTTCTATTTCCTCTGCGCTAATGAAATTTGTAGACGAAACGAATTCCATCGAGCATCGAAATGCTATTCACCCCCCCCCCTCTAGTGGCCAACGAATCCTTACAATTGGTATCAGAGTTAGGAGCTCTTCTACGGACTAACCGATGGGAACAAACCACTAGAGGAAGAAGATGGAGATTCAAGAGACGTTGGGATGGGATATCAACATGCCTGTCCCCTTATACACTATATGGACGAGAAGACTTCAATTCTTGGAAGAGAAGAATTGAAGATTTCATCATGATGAGAGACTTTGAGGAATGGTCCATTTTAATGGAAAGATTCAAATATCCAAGAGGACCAAAGGGAGGATTCCTCAAGAAGAAGAGATGGACCGAAGAGCAAGTCCAAGTCTTCGAGAAAAATGATAAGGTAATGAAATTTTTGATTGATTTAATACCTAATAATATCTTGTGTATGTTAGGTAATTATATAGATGCCAAGGAGTTATGGAGCCAAGTGGCTAAGCTCCATGAAGACCCATCACCGGCTCAAGAAGAGGAGGCCGAAGATGAATCCTCATCCTCACAAGCGAGTGAGGATTCGAAAGTTGATAGGGAGTCAACCTCCGAATCGGTGGAAGAAGAGAAAGAATTGGAGGAGACCTCCACCTCTAGGATTGAGGGTGAGGAGATTAGGGCATCCTCAACATCGGAACAACAAGAAGAAGCATCTACATCCGGTTGAGAGGAAGAGCAAGCTCAAGAGATCCTCACCACAACCCTAGGTAACACAAACATATGTGTTAATAATAAAATGCATATTGTTGGATCGAGAAGCGTCGCTAGAGGGGGGGTGAATAGCGATCGTAAATCTTTTCGACGTTTCATTCGAGTAGATAATTAAATGAGTAAGAGCAGCGGAAAATAAAAAGACACGTTTATTTTTACTTGGTTCACAACCCAGCGGTTGCTACTCCAAGGCCCTATCGGTCCTAGACCGCGTATGGAGGGCAAAGCACTATAACGTCTCCTCCTCGTTGGAGGTAGGAGACAACGATCACAAAACCGAAAGTACGAGGATGAGGCAACAAGCCTACCTCACCTCTTTATGATTAAAACAAAGAATACAATAAAAACAATTACTTGCTACTGCTGCCGACGAAGGAGATTTGAACTTGTCGTCGCGTCGGCGTTATGACAGCGTTGGAGCGTTGGCGTTGTAGGAGCACTTGAGAATAAACTTGATGTCATTTGGAGTTGGAATCCTCCCCTCCTTTTATAGATTTTGGCCTCTAAATATGTCTCTTCTTTTTTTGGAACAGATCACGAAGTTGTATAATTTTTATCGCGAAGTGGCCACGTCAAACCTTATCCGTTTTGACCTAGTACAAAGGCTGATTCATCACCATCAGTCGACTAATGATGAGCATCTGACCGCCCAATGTCCAATGATCAATACCGGCTGCCACTTCCTGCGAAGAGATTAGCTCGGAAAATGATAAATTCGATGGTTTCTAACCATCCGATCTCGACCTAGACCTTCCACATGAAGTCTTAGTCGGATCGCCGCCTACGGTCATCCCCGTAAAGAGGACATGACCTTACAATCTCTCACTCACACGAGCTTTCCTCGATACTTACCTTGTAGCTCTCGCTTCCGGCCTTCCACTCGATTCCTTCGGCTCCCTCCGAAGTCACTCGAGTGTCACCCGACCACTACGGCTTCCTCCGGGTGTCGCTAGCCTTCAGCTCCAGCTTTAGTACTTTTCTGCACACTCGATTTAGTTCATGAGATAACGATGTAAACTTAACTTTGTGTCTTTGCCATAATCAAAACACAGGTTCGATTATCTGGTGCCCCTGCACCAACACATATAATATGTTTTGAGTGTAGGGAATGTGGGCATTACAAGAGTAAGTGCCCAAAGAAGGTCAAGAAGCCTCCTTCGGCACCAAAAGTTCATGAAAAAGTCAAGGATGCCAGTGTCCCAACCAAGAAGACCAAGGAGCCCATAGTATGTTTCAAGTGGCATCAAAAGGGGCACTATAGAAGTCAATGTCCTAGGAAGAAGGAAATTAAGGATAAGGAAGGAGCATCATATGTAGGGGAAGCTAAGGCTAACCCTAAGGTATATTTCAATAATGCACCTTCTAGCTTAAATGTCAAAAAGCATGCTAGGAATAATTTTAACAATCTTGCTATAGTAAATGAAAAGCATGCTAGAAACAACAAATATTTTTGTTTAGGAGCTAAAAATATCCAAATTTCAAATAAGGAGAAATTTGGGACTAATATCCCTAGAAAAACCTTACCTAGGACAAGAATTAAGAAAATTGAGGACCATCAAGGTTTTAACTCCAAGAATTCTAGACACATGCCTAGGAAGGGCAAAAATGATCATAGAAACAATAGGCCCACAAAATTAGAGAAACTAGAATTAGAGAATCAAGCCTTGAGGTCAAGACTTGAAAAACTTGAGAAGACCCTTAAGATTATGCAAAATCAAATAAAAGGGTCAAATGGTCAAAGTCAAGGGACTAGGTCCAAGAGTCAAGGCCTAGGACATAGGAGACAAGAGTCAACCAAGGGCAAGAAAGGTTTGGGTCACAAACCTAAGCCTAAGGTGACTTATCATAGTGTTCCATTTGATTATGGAACTAAACCTAGGTCTAGAAACACCAAGGTTACTAGGGAAGTCATCCCTAAGGGTAACCATGAAATGTGCCTAGTGGTTAGGGTTTCAAGGAAACCTAGGGAAGCCACTAAGAAGGTTACAAGGGGAGTCACCCCTAGAGTTAACCATGACAAGACCCAAATGACCAAGGCTAACAAGCCTAGAAGGGTCATTAGGAATATATCTAGGGAGGTTATCCCTAAGGAATACCTAATAAATCCTAGGAGCTCAAATAGGTTTTGGGTTCCTAAGAGCGTGATCGATTCACGCTAGATAGGTTTAGGTGTGACAACTTTAAATGGATGGGTAGTTAACCTAACCATGGTAAAGGTGGCACTTTAGGTAATTTTCAAGGTTATGGATACCTTGGAAATAGATTTGAATTATGATAATAAAAGATTTTAGGATGTGCCAATACTATTTGAGAAGTTTGAAAAATCAATCAAATTGGCACAATTTTGATTTAGAGGTCTTAGTGTGCCATTTTGGGTTTTTGGCACACTTTGGGAGATAAGTAATAATACGGCAAAATGAACAAAATAATATCAAATGGCAACTAATATTAAAATTTAGGTATTATTATACCTATACATTTTATTTGCCATGTTTTGCTTGACATATACCATGTCATGACATCATGTTTATTTTTACCATTTATATGTCATGATCATGCCTAGGATTTAGGTTTTTATGTCATGTGTATTTAGATTTATTCATATGTTATGACATCATGATCATTGACCATGCTTTACTTATGCTATCATTTATGCCATGATCATTTCATGCATTTAATTTGATTAAAATTGAGTTAAGGACAATGGCATGACTTGAAGTCCCATTTATAAGGGAATCAAGTAGTGTTGCCTTAGAAAATGCATGAAACCCTAGATTAAGAGAATAAAACCCACATCTCACATCACATTGACATGTATGTGTATTTATACACCCTAGATACATGTGAAATGATAGGATATGAGTTAAGTTCAAGGTGCATAGTTTTTATATCTAGATGAACTCAAACTCATCTAAAATCATTAGTGGATCATTGGGAAAGCTTATGTTCAAGTAATGTACATTAAGCCCAAAGAATATGATCCAATATAAGGTTTTAAAATTATTTTAAAATCATTTTGGAAACCTTGGTGAAGTCTTTCTTTTGATAGCAATCACCATTGATGAAGTTGGTACAAAGTGAGCTAAAACATTGAAGTTTTTCTTCACTTTTGAACTTTGTATTAATTTCGATATTTTATGGATAAAATATTTTTCCAACATTTTTCACCAATTTATGTGTCATAAGTATTATACGTATGAATTTTCACGAATTTTCAATATACATATAATTATTTATGAATTTTCGAATTTCATTTCTGATAACTAAAATTCTGATATTTCTGCTATCAGTCAACTTCCTTTGTTGGTAGTCGACTAATCGACACGGCAGTCGACTAATCGACACAGCAGTCGACTGATCTCTGATAGAGTCGACTGCCAGGCTGATTTAGGAAAAAACAAGGTTGTTTGGCCTATTTTCAGCCACGGTAAAGTTCCCTAACCATTCCTAACCCTAGGATATGCTTTGGGAAGCATTATAAAGGGTAAAAATCCATTGGATATGGATTAGGAGAGTTGTTAGGGTGATGTATCAAATTTAAGGGTTGGAAAGTTCAATGTTGAACTTTGAACCTTATTTTTGATGGTTTAGAGTTCCTATTGGCTTAGGGACTTTCCAAGGACATTGTTGGTGCAATGGTCAAGGGGGAGCAATCCTTTAGAGGGAGGTATCCATCATAGGATGATGGATGATATTTTTCCTCTTGAGAGGGAAAAATGGGAATGTGAGATACCCAATTTGGAAATTGGGAGAGTTTGTAGGATTGCCTCTCTTGAGTGATATGAGACTTATCACTAGGAAGATTGTAGGCATCCTAGGTATTTTTGGACCAAGGGGGGGATTGTAAGATCTCATTGGGACATGAGACATTGACCTCCTTGGAGAAAACCTTTTTGATGTTAGTCAAAAAGGGGGAGAATATTTGGAGAGAATGTTTGGGAAAATTTATGGGATTACCAATTTGGGATAATTGGTAAGAAGATTTGAGTTAGTGTTCTAACTCAAAGGTATGTGGTTTTGTCAAACATCAAAAAGGGGGAGATTGTTGGTGCAATCGGCCCAGGTCATGATTGACCGGACTCGAGTTTGACTCGAGAGATATTTTGATGTTTGACATTGATGTTTGATAATGTTTTGAGGAGATTATTGGTGCAATCGACTCGGGTCATGATTGACCGGACTCGAGTTTGACTCGAGGGGGATTTTGATGGTTGACTAGGGTTGACCATGTCATGGAAAGTCCAAGTCTTGAGTGCTTGGCATGTAAAGTCCAAGCATGAGTCTTGGCATGGAAAGTCCAACATGGGTTGGCAAGGGAAAGTCCAAGCTTGAGTCTTGGCATTTGAGAAGTCCAAGGGGTTTGATATTGGCGGCGTAAAGTCCAAGCGGGAGTCTTGGCAGCATAAGTCCAATGGTTGGCGGCGTAAAGTCCAAGCGGAGTCTTGGCAGTATAAGTCCAATGTGCCTTGGTGGTGTAGACATTGTTAGCATGACATGGTCGATGGAAGCACCTGAAGGCTAGCGTATGGATGAACAAGTCATGGATGACTTGGAGGGATCCGATAGGCGCAAGGCTGACGGAGGTGGCTAGAAGGCTAAGGTCTAGGCTACGGGTGGTCTAGCAAGTATGGGGGCACCATACTTGGGTTAAACCTCATGTTTGAGGTTAAAAACTCATGTTTAAGGTGTATCAGTCGACTGGGACCATGTGGCAGTCGATTGGCGTGAGTCAACTACGGTTTGACTGCGGGGAGTGCCCTAGCAGTCAACTGCCAGAAGTGGGCAGTCGACTGGTGCTCATTATTTCGGGCACAGAATGGAGTCTGACTTGACTGCTGGGGTTAGCAGTCGAGTTAAGGCTCAATCAGTCGACTGATAGACATGATCAGTCGACTAATGTCCTATCCGTTGGATTTTTCTAGCGTGGATTGCACCGTTGTCTCACAACAACAGTGTCATCAGTCGACTGATAGGCGAAATCTAGCCTAGGCAGCAACTATAAAGGAAGCTTGTGTAGGAGGATTTTGCTACTTGTTCTTGAGCTACTTTAGGGTGATTTGGTGCTTCAAATCAGGGTCTCCAAGGCTATTCTTCAAGCAACCAAAAGCAAGCAATCCAAAGGCAATTGTAAAGTGTTTTTTCTTTACTTGTAGTGCATTTCCTTATTGTAATTGCTTGTATTTTATTCTTATTGTTGTAAGAATATTTGTACAAGGTTTCTCCACCTCCGGATTATTCCTAGGAGTTATTTGTGATTGGTGGTTGCGTGTGCATCATTAGAGCTCTTTAGAGCTCGATCCGTGGAGTAGAAATCATTTGGTTCCGAACTACGTTACATACTTGTGTATTGGTGTATTTGTGTTTGCTCTCGCTTTCATTATTGCTATTATTTCTATTTCCGCTGCGCTAACGAAATTTATAGACAAAACGAATTACATCAAGCATCGAAATGCTATTCACCCCCCCTCTAGCGGCCAACGAATCCTTACAATTGTAAGGTAATTAAAACTCTAAACTAACATGCAACAACTAAATCAAACAATGCAAGAAGTAAATCAATAAAAACTGGAAGAGGAAATAGATGATCTAATCAACCCAAGATAGACCCGGTGAATGAAAAAATTCCTCCAGCTAAATCCAACGAAGCTCGATCGAGACTCCGCAAATGACAGTGGATCTGGGATGGTGCAAACTCCTAAATCCAGTAGTTTGATGGATGCTTCGAACTCTCGCAGATCTGGTTGAGCTCGAAGAAGTATCGTCGGGGCCGACTCCTCCTCGAATCCGAAAGAGAAGGTGGATGAGCTGTGAGATGGAGAACGTCGCCGAAATCTCTTAATGAAGTGGTTCCTCCTCGAATCCATGGAGGAAAATGAATGGAAGCAAGGTGGAGGTGGCTGCTAGGGCTCAAGGGAAGAAAAGATTTAACTAACAACCAAATGAAATAAGCAATGCATCAATGAAATCTATTGCACGAACATGATTAAAAGAGATCAATTAAAGTAAAGCATGAAACTAAATCTAAACTAACCAACTACAACCTAATTACTCTAAGAAGCATTTTATCGAACGCCAACAAGGCATGAAACAAAGTAAATCGAATACGTGCAATTATAAATGTGGAAGATTGAATCTATTACAAACATTCAACAAACTAAATGAAGAAACAAACAAATGAAGAGATTGCTATTCGGAGATGCTAGTAATGCTGTTCGGAAGCTAGAATTGTTGTCCCAATTTGGAAAAGCAAATTTGCCGGAGCTGTGATGGGCTAGCCGGAGAAGATGACTGCTGGCATCGTTTGTGGTGGAATGGGGATGGCTGGCCAGAGCGATCGGAGGGGAATCCCCACTCTGATTGGTAGGCGGCGGTGAAATGGAGCAGCCAGCGTTGAGTCGAGGTGGAGATGGCGTCGGGAGTCGCGTGAGAAAAGGGCGAAGGCGGCTATGGATGAAGATGGAGGTGGCTGCTGATGGTGGAGTGCCACCAGTCACCAGAGAAGGAGGGAATCCCCTTTCCTCTTCAGCGACCGGCGAGGAAAGGGAGAGCGCGATGATGATGGGAAAGGCATCGAGCGAAAATCGCGGAAGAAGATGGAAATGCCGACTGCCGAACTTGGAAGATGTTGGTTTAATTAAATGCATTTCCTTAGCCATCCGATTCAAGCACCCTTCAATCCCAGCCGTCCAATAAATCTAGGGCTTGATTAAATTGATTAATCCCTTAAGCTGGCTGTGCATCCAATGGTTGAGAATTCTCCGACTTTGAATGGATTGATCTGATCCATCTGAAGGGATAATCACGATCGATCAAATCTGGATGAAGGGCTCAGATGTCCAGATCTAAATGTATAGACTGGATCTCTCCATATCTGGATAGATGGCTCAGAATCAGTTACTTTCATCGGACAATCCATAATGCTCATATATGATCCCTTGATTGAATTGCCTCTGATCTTGATAAAGGGCTCATATTAAATCAACTTGAAATGCCCATTATGATCCTAGATGAATCCATATTTGATCCAACTTGAGTCTAGTCTATTGGCTCATCTCGATCTCCTACAAATAAAGATAAATTTTACATATAAGTCCAAAATTTAGGAGAATTTACAAATAGGTCCCAAAATGAATCCAACTCATAAAACATGCAAATAATCAACAATTAAACACATGAGAGGATAAAAACAGTGATATTAAGGACCAAAATAACACAACAAAATGATAGTTATCAACTACACACTTGGACTTACGTGTCCAAGACTATACCCTTGGACTTTCCATGCCAACCCATGTTGGACTTTCTAAATGCCAAGACCCATGCTTGGACTTTCCATTGCCAAGTATCCAAAACTTGGACTTTACCATTGCCAAGACTCATGCTTGGACTTTCCATGCCAAGTACCCATGACTTGGATTTCCCATGACAATCACATTGTCATATGTTTTGTCGAACATCAAAATACCGCTCGAGTTAAACTCGAGTCTGGTCAATCGTGACCTGGGCCGATTGCACCAACATTTCCTCCTCTCATTGGCAAGGAAAGAAGGGAGGAGTAGGAAAAATACTGAGTAGCCAAGTGTCGAGCGATGACCCAAACTATTCCTTGATTCATTTGCAAGGAGCAGGAAGAAAGTTGTTGTTGACGTATAAGGTGCGATGGAAACCGACTCCTTTCATGGAAGAGATTGTGTTGAAGGATCTTCCCTCTAATTTATGCTCTTCCCATTTGGGAGAGTACGATGACACGTCTGATTCAGGGGAGTATCTTTGCTAGTTCAGGAATGCAACCCTGTTACATTAATACTCGGATGCCATGTAATGTAGGGTGTTCATCACCAACTTGGTTGACATGGCACAAAAGTGGTTCAAGCTGTTAAGGTTGGACTCTTTGGCCTCCTGTGAAGATTTGTCTGAGGTGTTCTTGCAACATTTTTCTAGCTACAAGAAGTATCAATAAACTTCCTTTAGCATGTTTAACTTGAAACAAGAGCCAACAGAGCTGCTACGAGGATTTATTAGGCAATTCACCCGAGCTGCCCTCGAAGTCCCTACAACCACCACAAATTTTATGGTGGCCATCTCTCAGGGGTCGAAGGATAGAACTTTATTTAGATCATTTGTGAATAATCCCTAGAGAGGATATGATGAACTACTTAGCAGAGTTGAGAAGTACATCAATGTGAAGGAGGCTCAGAAAGTCTATCAAACCTCAAAATAACAAGATGCAAGTACAAGCTCAATCGGGAAATGCAACACGTCTCGATCAATAGTCTCAAGACCCAAGTGGTTTCAAGTCATTTTCAATAGAAATCTCCTAAGGAAAGCCCATGGGAGTGATGATGATCAAGTATCCTCTCCGACTCAGAATTGCCCGGGATGAGGGGGAATAGAGGAGGTGATGTATTGCTATAGTATGTTATGAATGTTTGTGAAGAATCATTTTTAATAAAGAAATGCGTTTGCTTGGCCTAGGTGAGACAATTCATAAGCTCTCAGTCTAGTCAAAGTGATATTATTCCCCCGAGACGGTGGAGCGAGGAGGAGAGATGATCCACTCAACCTGTTCAAGAAAGATCGTAGGCTCTTGGTATGACCCAAGTGCCTTTTATGAAGTG
This sequence comes from Wurfbainia villosa, assembly GCA_025175895.1. Taxonomy (NCBI): domain Eukaryota; kingdom Viridiplantae; phylum Streptophyta; class Magnoliopsida; order Zingiberales; family Zingiberaceae; genus Wurfbainia; species Wurfbainia villosa. Next base: position 56,163,104 of record CM045993.1, read on the forward strand.
AGATTCCCTTGAGATGATGAAGTGGGAAGGAAAGATGATCCACTCAGGGTGACCGAGATAGTTCATAAGTCCTCAGTCTGGGTGAGTGCATTTTGAAGTGTTGCTATAAGAAGAGTTGTTATTGTCGAGGATCGGACGTTACACTAGAGGAGCAGGAGGGGGGGGTGAATAGTGATTCACGTTTCATTCGATTGCATTTGTGATTAGTTCGTCTACAAAATTGATACCGGTTGAAACTAACTTAGGATTGGGTAGCATTATATTTATCTTTACATCTTGACAATATTTCATCTTGACTGTATTGTATTCTGGAAGCATCATATCTCGGAAGTATCTCATCTCAGCCGTATTCTATTATGGAAGCATCATATCATGGTAGTATCTCATCTCAACCATATTGTATTGTGGAAGCATCATATCTCAGCAGTATTTCATCTCTCAGCCGTATTATACTCTGAAAGCATCATATCTTGGCAATATTTCATCTCGGCCATATTGTATCATGGTAGGTGTATATCTCGGCAAGTCAAGTGATGTGATGGTCGTTAAAGTCAAGATGTTGAACGGGGCATCATTTGTTGGGGACCCCACGTGACAAGAAAATATATTTCCATGCCTACATCAAGGGGGCATGTTGGCCGCATTAATGGAGCCCTGTCTCCCATCAACCATGCGAGCGGTATTAATTATGCCCCATGCGTCGGCAATATTTATGGAAGTAATGTCCCCTATCATTCCTAAGTATGGCAGGTCACTACCTTAAAGAATCCATGCCTCCCATACCCTCCGTACTACATCGCAAGGATATGCTCGCGTATATAAAGGTATACTTGAGGAGATGGGGGGGGGGGGGGGGGGGGGGTTCCAAGCCCCTTCTTTTCACACGTTCGAGGCGCATCATTCGGCGTCGTCTGAGACACATCGTCAGTCTAGCCGAGTCAATGAATCAACTATTTCAACAAGTCCAACCGAATCAATAAGCAACTCGAGTCATCCAGAATCGAGCCATCCTCGCCATGGGAAACCTCCGCATCTTCGTCTCAATCGAAACATAATTGGTGTTGTCTATGGAAAACTTAATTTAATTGAGACGCAAATGGGGACCATACAATGAGTCCTGGAGATCAAGGCGTTGTGGAAGGAATGAGGGAAAGCATTATAGCACTAGTCAAGATGACCATGGAAGATGTTATGCGGGAGCATTTTTCTAGAGGCCCTGCTCCAATGCCATCTCCTAGTCTGTCCCAGGCCCCAACACCAACACCTTCTCCTCCGACACAGACTCTTCCAAAAATAGTCCTAATAATATCATTACTAGCCGAGTCATCTTCAACGACGTCTCCGCAGGAGTCATCCGAAGAGGTGCTCTCCAGCAAACTGCTTGATCGAGACCCAAAGAAAGGAAAAGCTCCGATGACTAGTAGGGGCTCTCTACTCTCCCCCGACATTATACCGAAAGACTTCCCAAGCATTTCAAGCTACTGTCTGTTGGAGAGTATAATAGTTCTACCGACCCAGAGGAGAATTTGGGTTGGTTCAAAAAAGCTGCCTTGTTGCATAATTATTCCGATGGAGTAAAGTGTAAAGTTTTCTCCATCACCTTGGTAGGATCTGCACAAAGGTGGTTCGACCGACTTCCCTAGGGATCCATTTGTTCTTTCACAGAACTCTGTGCTCTCTTCCTCCAGTATTTCTCTAGTAGAAAAAGATATCATAAAATTGCCTAATACCTTTTGTCCGTCAAGTAGAGAAATCGAGAGTCTTTGAGGAAATATATACACCCTTCAATCGGGTGGCTATGGACATCTCTGGCGTCTTGCCCGAGACGGTGGTCAATGCCTTCTCCCAAGGCTTAGTGCGGGGAGATTTCTCCAAGTCCCTAATGAAGAGACCTCTCGCCATCTTTGAGGCCCTGCTGGGATGAGCCGAAGTGTATATCAACCTCAAGGAGGTTGAGAGAGTTGTTGACGAGCACAAAGTCGCGGGGGAGTCAAGAAAGCCTCATTCACCATGGACAAATAAGAAGGCTCCTGTCCCAGCATTGGCGTGTCCCCCTCAAGCTCCCTACACTTATGCACCACACTCATCCAGGAATAAGGTAATCCAAACAGTACAAGAGATCACTTAGCCGCCCGTGGTGCCGAGCCAACACAACCAATTCTGCGCTTTCCATCAAGTACACGGTCATTCCACCCAGGAATGCCACCATCTAGCCAAGGAGATCAGACAGGTGGTACGGGAGCACTAGCAAAATTTAGACACTAATCCCGAATTTCCATAGTTGGAGGTGAGACTAGAATTGAGAAGCAGCATTCGGCGAGTCCCCCCAAGACAAGCCTGACGACCTTCACCTGATGAGTCTGATAGACGGGCCAAGACACCACGAAGTTCTCAGGAGTTCTCCCCAAGGCAGCGAGCTCCCTGTCAGGATTCTTTGAGAGACATGTCTAATGCTCCGCATTGAGGTACCATCAATATGATTACAGAAGGAGCAACAGATAGAGATTCTAGCCGAGCCCGAAAAGCCCATGGAAGGCGGCTAGAAAATATGGAAGTGGGCACTAGTAGGAGATGTGTCGAAGGACTCTCAATAAGCTTCGACCCTAAGGACTTGCGAGGAGTCTCTGTTCCCCATGATGACGCTCTGGTGATTCGGGCCACCATAGCTAACTACGATGTGGCGAGGATCTTTGTGTACACAGGTAGTTTAGTTAATATTTAATTTAAATAATCCTTTGTTCGCATGCAACTCGACCCGACTCAACTTCAACCAATAAACATTGCTCTATTCAATTTCTCGGGCATGAAGTGTCTTCGCTCGGCCAAATTGACTTGCCCTTGTCCCTTGGAGAGGAGCCCTTCCGTCGGACCAGAATCACCACTTCTACAGTGGTGGATGTTATCTCAACCTACAATGTCATTTTGGAAAGGCCAACATTGCACTCCTTTGAAGATGTCGTATTAACCTACCACCAGAAAATTAAGTTCCCCATGAACAATCAAGTGGGAGAAGTTGTGGGAGATCAAAAGGCAGCTAGGAAGTGTTATGTGGAAGAAGTCCGGGCAGGCCCCAAGAAGAGCCGAAGGATGGAGACCGTCGAAGTCTACACCCTTCGAGAGGAGCGATTGGGCGAGGATGAAGATGTACAGATATGGCCTGATCAACCCAGCAGAGATGTCCGAGTCTCTACTAATTTACCACCCAAGCTAAAGCAAAAGGTGGTCAGCTGTCTCTCGAATAATCGAGATGTCTTCACCTAGCTCGAAGAGCAGAACAAAGGAATTTCTCGACCTATAATAGAACATCGGTTGAACATTTTACCTGGAGCTCGATCGATGAAGTAAAAGAGAAGGCACTTCGAACCAGAAAAAGATCAAATCATCCGAGCCGAAGTGCAAAAGCTGCTGCAAGCGGGCTATATCCGGGAGGTCCAGTTCCCTTTATGGCTCTCAAATGTTGTATTAGTACCCAAGTTGGGAGGCAACTAGAGGGTATGTGCAGATTTTCACGATTGTAATAAAGCATGCCCTAAGGATTGTTACCCCTTATCTCGGATAGATTAGCTGGTTAATTCCATGGCAGGATGTGAACTCATTTGCATGTTAGATGCCTATTAGGGATATCATCAAATCCTGTTGACCCAAGAAGATCAAGAAAAAGTCAGCTTTGTCACCTCTGATGGCACCTTTTGCTACAAAGTCATGTCATTCAGACTAAAGAATGCTGATGCCACTTATTAAAGGCTGATTGACTAAGTTTTTCGATCGCAGATTGATCGAAACATTGAAGTACATGTAGATGACATTCTTATTAAGTCCACTAAGGCAGAGGATATTGTTAGAGATATGTGTGAGATATTTGGCACACTGTGTTGGTACGGAGTCCAGCTCAACCCTAGCAAGTGTCTATTCGGCATCAGAAATGGCAGATTTCTTGGCTTCATTGTGACCGAGCGAGGCATTGAAGTTAATCCAGGTAAAGCTCGGGCCTTACAAAATATGATTTCTCCCTGGAATACCAAAGAAGTGCAAAGGCTATTGGGAAGGATAACAACCCTCTCGTGATTCATCCCTAAGTCGGTTGAGCAGAGTTTACCTTTTTTCAAGATACTCCACAAGTCGGCTCAGTTTTCATGGGATGAAAAGTGTGAATGAGCCTTTACTGAATTGACATAATACATATCTAAATTACCCACTCTAGCCAAGCCGGTGGTGGGGGAAATCTTGTGAGTATATTTGGCTACCTCAGAAGAAGCTGTGCCATCTGTCTTAATTCGGCAAAAGGAGGGTAAATAACTCCCTATTTATTTTGTTAGTCACCTGTTGAAAGTCGCCGAGAGCCGATACACTACATTGGAAAAGTTGCTTCTCACTCTTCTCATAATGGCTCGGAGGCTTCATCCTTATTTCTTATCTCATCCGATCATGGTGCTAACCAATAGTGGTCTCGGAAGAATATTAACCAGTCCTTAAACTTTTGGTAGTCTGATCAAATGGACTACGAAGCTAGTCGAATATGACATCCAGGACCAACCTCGGACAACCCTCAAATGACAAGTACTCGCAGATTTTTTAGTCGAAGCTCCGGGACTCAAGAAGAATGAAGTATGGAAAATATATGTTGACGGATCAACTACTAAGCAAGGAAGTGGTGTGGGAGTTTTATTAATATCCCCACAAGAAGACATGATCCGAATAGCCGTGCAGCTTAGTTTTCATGCCTCCAATAATGAAGGTAAGTATAAGGCCTTATTGGCTGGTCTTTGCGTGGCTCAACATGTCGGAGCTTACCGAGTTATCTTACATTCCGACTCACAACTTGTCGTGGAGCAAATTAAAGGATCCTTCGACACCAATAATAGTCGGCTCCAACTTTATATCCAAGCTTATCACAAGTTGGCGGTAGAATTCCAAGAGGTAATTCTACACAAGTTTCCTCGGGGCGATAACCAGAAGGCTGATGAATTAACTCACATGGCCAGTGCACTCACCGCATGGAGGTTAGAAGATTTGTTTGCTGAGACACAACTTATTGCCCAGATAGATCAAAACATGCCGAGAAGCCCTCCAGATTGGAGAGATCCTCTGATAGATTATTTGAAGAAGGGAGCACTGTCGAATAACAGAGCTGAGGTGCAACTCATAAAGAAGATGGGGTCCGATTTGTTTTAATAGAAGACACCTTATACAAGCATGCCTTCTCCCTTCCATTACTCAAATGTCTCGACCCACGGAAGATTTTATTGGCCGGGTATTTTTGGCCAACTTTACATAAAGACACCACCCACTGCATTCATGTATGCCTTAGCTACCAAAAACATCAGAATTTCTCTCAATAGCCTGCTGAGTTATTGAAGTTATCGGTGGTGTCATGTCCCTTTGATTAGTGGGGAATGGATATTGTGGGTCTATTGCCGACCGTGCCGAATTAGAAGTTCCTACTCGTCGCCGTGGATTATTTTTCTAAGTGGATAAGGACAGAGCCATTGGCTAAGATAATAGAGGAGGTCGTACTAAAGGTCCTCTGGAGAAATATAGTCTGTCGATTCAGCATCCCCTGGAGGCTAGTCTCGGATAACAGTCGACAATTTCAAGGAAGAAAAATCAAGGAATGGTGCCAACAGTTGGAGATATAGCATACCTTCACTTTGATTGCCTATCCTTAGAGTAATGGGCAGGCTGAAGGCACTAACAGTGAGTTGATTCGGGGGCTCAAGATCAAGCTTGACCATACCGGGGGAAGTTGGGTTGAGGAGCTACCAAGTATTCTATGGGCATACCAAACGACCCCCAAAGACAGTACATGCCTTACTCCTTTTCACTTGGTTTATGGCTTTGAGGCTCTTGTCCTGGTAGAAATTGGCATGAGATCACCTCGAGTTTCTACCTACATCCCGGACAATAGTGATAATGTTGAAAGAAGATTGGCAGAATTGGATTTAGTGACCGAGACCCGAGAGAATGCGACCCTCCGAATGGAGACGTTCTGACGGAAAATAGCTCAAGCTTACAACAAGAGGGTCGTACCTCGCTCCTTTCAACCCGGTGACTTCGTATGGAAAAAGATTCAATCGGCGGGGGAAGTTCGCAAGCTTTTACCCGGATGGGAGGGCTCCAACAAAATTGTTAGGAAGCTTAGCTCAGGAGCTTATTATCTACAAGACAGCGAAGGAAAAGAGCTCACTCGACTGCGGAATGCCTTTCACCTGCGACCTTATCATGTATAGTTGCCACGGGGTATGTAAATAGTATTTTTTTTCTAAAATAATAAAAAATTTCTCTTGTGGTTGTAGAAAAACCACCTATCACGATGCATTTTTTCAAGTCGCCTATTACGGTGCATTCCAGTAAAGTAGCCTATCACGGTGTATTTCTTCAAGTCGCCTATCACGGTGCATTTCAGCAAGGTCGCCTATCACGACACATCTCAGCAAAGCCGGCTATCACGACGCATTTTAGCAAAGCCACCTATCATGGTGCATCTTAACAAAGTTGCCTATCATGACACATCTCAATAAAGTCACCTATCACGGTGCATCTCAGTAAAGTTGCCTATCACGGTGCATTTCAGTAAAGTCACCTATCATGGCACATCTTAATAAAGTCGCCTATCACGGCGCATCTCAACAAATTCGCCTATCACAGTGCATATAAGTAAATTCGCCTATCACGTGCATTTCTTTAAGTCGCCTATCATGGTGCATTTTAGTAAAGTCACCTATCACAGCGCATCTCAGCAAAATCACCTATCACAGCGCATTTCAGCAAAGTCGCCTATCATGACATATCTCAGTAAAGTTGCCTATCACAGTGCATTTCTTCAAGTCGCCTATCACGGCGCATTCCAGTAAAGTCACCTATCATGACGCATCTTAACAAAGTCACCTATCACGACACATCTCAATAAAGTCACCTATCACGACACATTTCTTCAAGTCGCCTATCATGGTGCATTTCAGTAAAGTCACCTATCACGATGCATCTTAACAAAGTCGCCTATCATGGCGCATCTCAACAAAGTCGCCTATCACGGCGCATCTCAGTAAAGTCGCCTATCACGACACATTTCTTCAAGTCACCTATCATGGCGTATTTCAGTAAAGTCGCTTATTACAGTGTGTTTCTTTAAGTCGCATATCACGACACATTTAAGTAAAGTCGCCTATCACGGCGTATCTCAGCAAAGCCGCCTATCACGGCGCATTTCAGTAAAGACACATATCACGGTGCATTTCAACAAAGTCGCCTATCACGGCACATCTCAACAAAGTTTCCTATAACGATGCATCTCAGTAAAGTTGCCTATCACGGTGCATTTCAATAAAGTCGCCTATCATGGCGCATCTCAGTAGAGCCACCTATCACGGTACATTTCAGCAAAGTCACCTAGCATGGTGCATCTTAACAAAGTCGCCTATTACGGTGCATCTCAATAAAGTCTCCTCTCACAGTACATCTCAGTAAAGTCGACTATCATGGTGCATTTCTTCAAGTCACCTATCACGACACATTTTAGTAAAGTTGCCTATCACGACGCATCTTATTTGTCCGGCAAAATCGCCTATTACGGCGCATCGTGTTTGTCATGCAACAAAGTTGCTTATCATGACACATTATATTTGTCCTTCAGTAGAGGTGCTTAGCATGACTCATTGTGGTTCTTATCTCAAATCAAAGTATCCCCAGCAAAGTCGCCTATCACAGTGCAGTTCCTTTCCTCGTATCCCTGATTGGGAAGGGAGTGCTTTGGGAAAAACCGAGATATCCAACTATTCCTTCAAATAGAGATTATCTATACTCGGAAAAGCACTTGTTATATCAAAGTTTAGTACAAGTATTCAAAATTATTGAAGGAAAAAACAACAACAAAACTACTAAAGATAGCTACAGAAAACTATTTAGGAAGCTCACCTAGTTGAGAATCTGGAGTCTCATCTATTAGTCTTTGGAGATCCAAAAAGTCAGGAGAGACTCCTTTGGGGGGGGGGGGGGGGCAGCCGACTTCCTTGAAATGACGAATGGTGCCCTGGTAGGCTATGTCCAAGAGGTCGATCGTGAGCTCCCCCAGGATGTCGACGAACTCTGCAGAAGATAGGAAAGCCTTCTTGCGGCTTTCCCACCGACCCTCTTCATCCACTTGATATAAAGCTAGCTCATCTATGGTTGCCTCTGCTCGAGTTGCTAGCTCCTCGCGCTGGGCCGCTTCCAAGATCTTCTGGGCTAGTCGCTCCTGTTCGGACTCAAACAGTTGTGCACGGAGTTCCTCCACCTCCACCTCTATTGCCGATGCCCGCAGTTCTTCCACTTCAGCTGCCTGAAGTCACAAGCCCTCAATCTCTCATGCATGACTCTGTAGGTCAGCTTCGTAGTGGAGGGCCTTGGACCGGAAGATGGCTGATTTGGCCTAGGCCATCTCGAGCTCCTTTTCCTTCTCTTGAAGTTGATCCGAGACGATCGGCGCTTGAGCCTGCATTCCCTGGAATGTGGTATTCATCTGAGGGAGATGCACCATTAGCTCCAAGTAATAGGCCCAGAACTGTGAAATAGACAAGTTAATATGTTAACTACAGTAGAAAAAAAAAATTTACCTGTGTCAGATGGCCATTTATGGCGTCATAAAGCGCCGGCACAGTTTTGTCTCTCGCGGATGCCCTGGTTGCTTCATGAATTTTCTTTAGAAATCCTTTGGAAGGAGGGCACTCCCTTCTCGGTAGGCTATCCCCAGACGTCATTCTGGGAAGAGAGGGACTGGGGCTGTGCTGGTGGGACGAGGTTGGTAGATCAGGAAGAGCCAGAGTCTCAGGATATGGCTCAATAGGGACCGGGGCTAGGTTGGAGGTTGTAGGCCAAGGGGCAAGAGCCGGACTGTCGGGTTGTTCGATGTCAGCCGGACTGTCGGGTTGGACTGGGGGACCTGCGAGAAGAACTTCCCTCGAGGGAAGACTTAATCACTTGACACTTCTTTCGGCGTCGGAGTCGCTCCTCTAATTCCCCAGACCTGATCATCTCAGTCACCATAGAAGCTTGAGGTGGTGAAGGTTGATCTGAGCCAACCTCCTCTGGTGTCTCGGTGGGAGCCTCTGGCAGAGCAATCATTTGGGATGCTTCCATTTCATCCGTTTGTTAACGGAAGGCCTCAACATGACTTTGGCTACGAAAAACATAAGACAAGTTAGATGTTAATAATGTAAAAAGAGATAAGTAAAGTGTTTTACCTAAAGACCCACTCAATTCAGCTTCTATTGGACTTAGGCCAAAGTGATATAATATTCCCTCCTCTAATAAGACATTGACATCGAAGCTCAGACTAGAGAGTACTTTGACCATCTCTTGGTAGGTTGTCGACTTCTTGAAATGCCATAAGGAGGGGGTAGGTGGTAGTTCTAGCTGCCAGTCATTCAGCCAGGAGAACGGGGAGGTTGGTCTCATGAACAAGTATCGTGTCTTCCAATACTTGTGTGAGGTAATAAGGATGGCTAGGAATTTAGTCTCTCGGCGTGCGGTAAAGAAAAAGACTCCGACCTCTTTATGCTTTGGGATGAAGCAATAGTGGAAGGACTCGACACTCAAAGGTAGATGGTAAAATAGAAAAATAACAATAAATCCATAGATAAGGCTAAAAAAATTTGGAGCCATATGTTTTAAGGGGATGCGAAAATAGGTGAATAACTTGCCGTAAAAAGGATGAAGAGGGAAGCAAAGATCGACTGCCAGTTGGTCATGAAAGAAGGTTGTAAAGCCTTTATCTGGCTTGTGTGGGTGTCGGTCCTAGCTAGGCACCCTAAGTCGATAAGTGGGAGGGATATGGAAGGCGAACCTAAGTTCGTGGTGGTCCTCAGGTGTGAGGACACTATTGGTGCAGGGGCACCTAAGTCGAACCTGTATTTTGATTATGGCAAAAGACGCAAAGTCAAGGATATATCATTATCTCACGAGCTGAATCGAGTGTGCAGAAAAGTGCTAAAGCTGAAGCTGAAGGCTAGCGACACCCGGACCATTACGGGGTAAACCCCTGTAAGAAGTGTAGATCTCTCAGAGAGGTTCGATTTGGTGGGTAGATCGTTTCGTGAGTCCACTTGTAGCAAAAGTTATGCTCGTTTGATCGTGAGGTACTCCGAAGGCGATTAATACTTGCAAAAACACAACCAAAAACTATGTACCAAGACTTGGTCTTGGATTAGTAGTGTGGGAGAAATCTTAAATCGATAAATACGAAAAGAAAAATGCTCGACCGGTGGTTGCACCGAATCTGAGCGCCCCCGGCTCTGATACCAATTGTTGGATCGAGCGGATCGCTAGAGGGGGGGTGAATAGCGATAGAAATTTTTCGTTAAAACGCGAGTAGACACAGCGGAAGATAAAAACAAAAATAGAGACAATAGACACAAAGGTTTTACTTGGTTCGTAGCCGAAGGCTACTACTCCAAGGCCCTAGTGGTCCTTGACCACGTACGGAGGGCAAACTACTAAAAAGCTCCTCCTCGTTGGAGGTAGGAGTTAGACGGATACATTCTATCGCTATTCACCCCCCCCCCCTCTAGCGATCCGCTCGATCCAACAGACACTATGGGTCCTAAGGAACCAAAGGTTGAAGTTGTTTGTCATAGGAAAGGGAAAGGGAGAGACTTACAAAGGAAGGTAGCAGGTGCACCGGAGAAGACGGAGAAGAGGAATTGCTAGAGAAGACGACTGCACTCGGGAGGCACTGTGACAAACAGATGGTAGACTCTAGGTTTTGAATGCCATTTATAAAGAAAAGATGAGTAAGATAGGTGTCACCTCTTGACTGTTTGATCTAGGGCCTCTAGAGACATGTGGCGTTAGCACAGGAATTCAAAATGATTGGTAAGGCCTCGAGAAATGAGGTAATCATGCTAAATCTGCGCATTTATGATCCGTCATTAGGAGGAGATTTTATACATTCCCATGGATGTGCTTTAAGCACATTCCCCCATACTTATGTAACCTGGTCAAAAAAGCACAGGCACTGGATCCAAAAATTCATTAAGACTAGTCCAGTCAGTCATACTGCGCATGTCCTTCGACTAGACTCAGGGGAGGGGGTGACTATGATACTGGTTGAAATTAACTTAGGATTGGGAAGCATTATATTTATCTTTACATCTCAGTAGTATTGCATCTTGGCCGTATTGTATTCTAGAAGCATCATATCTCAGTAGTATCTCACCTCAGTGGTATTGTATTCTGGAAGCATCATATCTTGACAATATTTCATCTCAACCGTATTGTACTCTGGAAGCATCATATCTCGACAGTATTTCATCTCAACTGTATTGTATCCTGGTAGGCATATATCTCAGTCGGCTTATATCTCAGCAAGTCAAGTGATGTGGCGGTCATTAAAGTCAAGATGTCCAACGGGGCATCATTTGTTGGGGGCCCTACGCGACAAGAAAATATATTTCCATGCCTACATCAAGGGGACACGTTCGCTGCATTAATAGAGCCCTGTCTCCCATCAACCATGCGAGCAACATTAATTACAGCCCATGCGTCGACAACATTTATGGAAGTAATGTCCCCTATCATTCCTAAGTATGGTAGGCCACCACATTAAAGAATACGTGCCTCCCATACCCTCCGTACTACATAGCAGGGATAGACTCGCTTATATAAAGGTAACTTGAGGAGATCAGGGGGGTTCCAAACCCCTTCTTTTCACCCGTCCGAGACGCATCCTTCGGCGTTGTCCGAGACACATCATTAGTCCAGCCGAGTCAATGAACCAACTACTTCAACAAGTCCAGCTGAGTCATAAGCAATTCGAGTAATCTAGAACCGATCCATCCTCGCCATTGGAAACCTTCGCATCTTCATCTCAGCTGAAACAAAAATGATTAGCACAGTGAAATACAAATACAAATACGAATAGATACGAAGACAAGCAACACAATCACAACAAAGAATTCAACGTGATTCGGAACTAGGGTTACTACTCCATGGGGCGAGCTCTAGTAATGCACACCACCACTATCAAACTTCTCCTTCTCGGTATAACACCGGAGGTGGAGAAACCTCTTACAAGGTGTTTACAACAATAAAAAATAAATTACAATCAAGTATAAGAAGCAAATACAATAATAAATAAAGAAACCTTTACAAGAAGAACTTTAGATTGCTTGCTTATTGATTGCTTTGGATTACTCTTGAAGGTATGGAATGCAACAACACTTCCCCTTCAAAATCACCCCAAAAATTGCTTGCAAATCCTCCCCAAGCTACTCCTTTTATAACATACATCGGGTTGATTTCATGCCTAGCAGTCGACTGCCAAAAGGCACTAATCGACTACCCATAGTGTCGTTGTCTCACAAAGGACTTAATCTACATTGAATTACTCTAAAAGATACCCTTACAGTCGATTACCCTTACCAGTAGTCGACTGCCAATTCAGTAGTCGACTACACAAGAATCTGTGCCCTGGCCATTTAAGACCAGTTGATTGCCTATCCATGGCACTCGACTGCCCAAGGCCAGTCGATTGCTAAACCTTAACAGTCGACTGCCAGAGCCTCAGTCGACTACATGACCAGTCGACTGGTCATAATCCTAGTCGACTGCTCTAAGTTGACTAGGCTCTCGAGTGTTGAACACTCGACCAGTCAACTAACCCAAAGTCCCAATCGACTGATAAAAACCTCAACCATGAGGTTTAACCCAAGTATGATCCCCTCATATGAGATACCTACCCTTAGCATAGACTTAAGCCTTCTAGCCACTTCCATCAGCTGGCCTCATGCCTCTCAGATCCCTCGAGTCCGTCACTCTTCATCATTCACATTAATCTTCAGGTGCTTCCATTGGTTGTGTCATGCTAATCGGGTCATTTGCTAAGGTTCTTTTGGACTTATGCTGCCAAGATCTCATGCTTGGACTTTACGCTGCCAAAATCTCACCCTTGGACTTTCCCATTTCCAAGCCTAAATACTTTGACTTTCTTGCCAAGATCCATTTGGACTTATGCCGCTAAGACTACATGCTTGGACTTTATGCTGACAAAACTATATTCTTGAACTTCCCAATTTCCAAGACCATGCTTGGACTTTCCATGCCAAGACCATGCTTGGATTTTCCCTTGCCAAGACCATTCTTGGACTTTTCTTGCCAACTCCATGTTGGACTTTCTAATTGCCAAAGTTCACTCAGACTTTACGCCGCCAATACTACACACTTGGACTTATGCTGCCAAGACTTTACCTTTGGACTTCCCTTGTCAAATATTCATATTTCGACTTTCCTTGCCAAGTATCCAAACTTGGACTTTTGTGGTTGATTACTCCAATAATCTCTCTCAAATCATCTCCCCCATATGACTTTGGATATCCCAATCATCCACTAGTCATATGGTTAAATCCATATAGTCAAACAATGGTCAAACCCATTGTCAAAGATCAAAATTCTACTCGAGTCCCACTCGAGTCTGTTTAATCATAACCTGGGTCGATTGCACCAACAATCTCTCCCTTTTTGATGTTTGATAATACCTTTAAGTTAGGCTAACAATTACCTGTTAGTAATATATGAGAGGTGTTCTAAGGCAATCACCTTATGGTTGTTCCATTTATTTGATAAATGAAGATTCACTATTTGAGTATACGTATTTTTATGTATTTGATTGGATCTTAAACTCATTTACTGGATGTCCTCAATACGATTCACAACATGAGAGAATTTGTGATTGGATCACAACTAGTGAGTATCTCTACATATGTAATTATGATGTATTGGAATTATCACTAATCGATGAATTGATGCATTTGGACGACATCAATTCTGTAGAGACTAGCACGAGTTATACTCCTTGGTTTATCCAAGCAGTTGTTCCACACTGGCTGGAGACATTGGGATGTCCGAAGTTTATCGTGGATGCTAGTTATGGTAATTAGTTCATTAGAGTGGCCAGCTGTAAAACTTCATATGGTTCTCTGCATATATGGATATACCAATGAAGTTCTTACAGTTGTTTAAGTGCGATGTTTCTTCGACTTGCGGTATTCAAGTCATCTTGGTCATGAAGACTTATGCTTTGACATCTTAAGCAAGCATCTCCGAGGAGATGTGGACCCGGGATGATTGGGTATAAGTCGAAATGGCCGAAGGTGCTTGAATAGCCTACAGAGGATTCACTACTCCTTCTGAGGAGATGTATACCCTATGGCCTCTCATCGGATTGTTACTAAAGTCTTTAGCCAAAGCATTACATGTTTAGAGTATGGTACTCTTGGATACATGTGCAGTAACTAGAATCCATAGGACAAAGAAATGATACTTGGGCTAGATGTGACGTAGTCAGCCTAGTGGGGACTGACAATATAGACCATGTCTTGAACCAAGTGGGTATAAGATGAGTGAAAGGAATGCGGCACGATTTATTGTAGCTATTGAAGGGTTTCAGAAAAGGTTCTGGGATCAACCATTGATTTGTCGATTAATTGGGGATCATGATGTACTACTAGGTGCCAGTCATGATCGTTCTATAATTAATGATTAATTATATACAACCAACATAAACCGGGAACCTATTTGGTCACACACACAATGAGCATAATCTGAAGGATTTAAAACGAGTTTGAGAATATGATTCTCATATCGAGAGAGACTAGGTTTAGTTGGACCAAACAAATAGCGAGTATGAAATTGTTTCAGTCTCATCGGAAGCATGGATGGGCCGAGCTTTATGAAGACATGATGGATGAACTAAATTGGTTTGATTATAATTCAATGGTGGAAAATAAACCAAAGTGGTTTGGTTTGTTTTAAACGAATGAACCAAAGTTGGTTCGGTTCGTTTTAACTTAAAATAGACCAATGCGGTTTGGTTTATTTTAACTTAAGTTATTGGAGCGGGTTAATGGATCTTGGTTATGAACCAATAACAGTTAGGAGAATGTGTCCTCTATAAAAATAGGGCTTAAGGATTTTGTGAAACCCTAATCTATTCTTGCTGCCCAACCCCTCTCTTCTCCTCCTTGCTCTTGCCGCCCAAGCCAAGGCGCCGCCCAAAGGAGCTCCCGTCGCCCCTTGCTGCTGCCGCACTTTCTTGCCACCGGCCAACCACCAGTCGTCGACGTCCCTTGCGTCACCCTCAACCGTGGGGCAACCACCCTTGGCCGCCGGCGACCAAGGAGCAACCGGCCAAACTTTGGCCGGTCACTTCTTCCTCCACAACAAGCTGTCCAGTTTTGGACAGCTTGTTCTCCTTTGCGTGGAGAGGCCATTTGGTCGGTGTTTTGTGCTGCGATAGCTGTCTACTTATCGGGGATTCGATCTCCGAAAATTCTCATAGGTGGAGGGTTGAGTTTTCGTCGATCGGTTGACGAAAATCGCTTCCGAGAAGCGAGTTTGTGAAACTTGATTTTTGGATCCGAATTTTATTCGGATTGTGATCTTCTCTCGGATAACATCGTCTTCGACACGAAGCTAGTAACTCCTACAAAGACGAGGCTCGTAGCTTGGTGAAGCAATCTTGACGATACTCGGCGTGGATAAGGATAGAGGCAATTCTAGCGAGAGTTGCTTCGGTTGATGTCATTCCCGCTACACGTGATAGGTTACGTATAACTAGAGTAATTTCCTTTTATTACAAAATTTTAAATAGCGATTATGTCTACACATGTTGTATCCTACATGCGTGTGATGTGTGTGTTGTAATAAATTAGATTTATTGCTTCCGCTGTGTGCATGTTTACGAAACATGTTCAAACACACACTTGCCGCAGTGCCGGGGAAACCCAACAGTGGTATCAGAGCCACATTGTGTTCCGACATAATCGTAAAATTGTTTTGCGATAGTTATAATTGTATTTATGGAAATTTTTTTCTTTTGGAAAGTTTAGAAGTATTTATAGAAATTTTCTACTTTTGGAAAGTTTAGAAGTATTTATGAAAATTAACACTTTCCATAAATAAAATATGTGATTAGATTTGGAATTTTATTTCCTAATTTAATCATGATTTGATTTGGGAAATCAAATCTAAAATATATTTTATTTTCAAAATAGTTATGGCAAATAAGGAAACTATTTATACATGTCATAATTGTATGTCATGTAATTGCATTAGATGCATATCATTATGCTATGCGTGTTGTGACATGTATATGTATGTCATGTGTTCCATGTCATGTAGATAATAGTTATTTGTATACAAAGAGGATGAAACATTAAAACCCTTATACAATATTAAAGCCTACACCTTCCATTAATATGGTTAGAACCAGAGTTTTGTTTCTTGTTTGGGTTGTTGGACTCACTCCAAGCCCGACTCGAACCTGAACATGTTCAAATCATTGGAATAGTTTAACACTAATATGGTAAGAGTCAGAGGTCAATCGTTAATTTGGATTGTTGGACTCACTCCAAGTCTAGATAATTGGTTAAATACACTCTAACCATATTAAAACTATTTCGTGATTAATGTGTCGGCTCTAACTTGGAGCATCGATTTGTTGGACTCACTCCAAGGTCGATGTGAAGAGAGGTGAAGTTGGGTGCTATGCATATGATGCATATTTGTTAATGTGTTAACAACCCAATGTATTGTTGGTGCAGTAGGCACGTAAGTCGAACCTGAGTTTTGATTATAGCAAATGATACAAAGTTAAGCTCATGTCGTTATCTCACGAGCTGAATCGAGTGTGTAGAAAATTGCTATAGCTGGAGCTGAAGGCTAGCGACACCCGGAGGAAGCCACGATGGTCGGGCGACACTCGAGTGACTTCGGAGGGAGCCGAAGGAATCGAGTGGAAGGCCGAAAGCGAAAGTGACACAGTAAGTATCGAGGTAAGCTCGTGTGTGTGCAAGTGTAAGTGAGGACGTATCCTCCTTACGGGGATAGACTTAAGTGTAGATCCGACCCAAGACATCCCATCGGTGATCTAGGTCGAGATCGGACGGTCGGAGGCCGTCAAAATAATGTTTTTGTTTAGCTAACTTATCATTTCAGCTAGCATCAGTCGACTGCCAGCTTGGAGGACTCGACTGCCATCCATCAGTCGACTGCATGCGGTCAGCATTTGACTGATGCTGGCATCAGTCGACTGGTGATGGCCATCAGTCGACTGATGGTCAATGATCAGCCTCGAGGAGTCAAGATTTATCACCATTTTTCAAGGAGTCTTGTGCACAATTCCTATTGGTTGAAGATCCTCTTGAAAAGAGGCTCAAAGACTATAAAATGAGGGCCTCTTCTAGGGTTTTTGATCAATCTCTAAGTGCTCAAAAGCCTCCTCAACGCTACGACTCTCCGACGACTCTACAACGACGAAGTGCTGCCAACAACTCTAGCTTAATTTTTATTTCCTAGTTGTTGGTATAATCTTATTTTGTCATCTCTTTTATACTACAATTCTTTATTGAGGTTTTCTATCATTGCATTTTACATTAATAGAAGAGAGGGTGTGTCTCTCTATCTTTTGCTTTCGAAGGTTTTTGTAATCGTCTAACTCCTCCCTCCAACGAGGAGGAGTGTTTTAGTGAATTGCCCTCCGTACACGGTCCAGGACCATTAGGGCCTTGGAGTAGTAGCCGAAGGCTACGAACCAAGTAGAAAAACATTTGTCTTCTTTTATTTATTGCTTATCTTTCCGCTGTAATTAATTGTCTACTCGGGTTTTAACGAACGAAATGAAAGAAAAGTTTTTATCGCTATTCACCCCCCCCCCTCTAGCGATCTGCTCGATCCAACAATTGGTATCAGAGTCAGGGGTGCTAAGATCTAGTGAAACCACCAATCTAGCATTTTTACAGATTTTGTTTCTTTTTTATTCTGTTTATTTCGAATTTATTTCATTCGTTTAGTTTTTCTCCTGCACTACTAATCCAAGACGCGAGTCTTGGTACTTTTCGATTGTTTGTGTTGTTGTTAGGTTTTTCGTCTTCGTTCTCTTGTTTCTTTTTGTTTCAATGGCCCATCTTGAGGGTTTTAGCACCGTCCGACCTCCGTTTTACAACGGAGATGACTTTCGTTATTGGAAGGGTCGGATGGAATGTTTTCTTAAAACCCAAATCGAGATGTGGATCATAATCCAAACGGGATTCACACTTCTGACTAATGAAGTGGGTGAATCCTTGGAATATGACCAATGGACCAATGCGACAAAAAGACAAGTTGAAGCTGACACCAAGGCAACTCTAATCCTTCAATGCGGCTTGTTCAAGGAGGAGCTTAATCACGTCGGCCCCTTCATCAGCGCAAAGGACCTTTGGACAAAGCTAGTGGAGCTACACAAAGGGACCGATGAAGCCAAGGTATGTAAGCGCGATCTTTTGCTTGATAAATTATATAATATAAAAATGTAGTAACATGAAATGGCGATGCAACTTCACGCCCGCGTTCAAGACATAGTCAATAATCTACACGCGATCAGGCAAAAGGTCGAAAACCGCGACCTTATAAGGTATGTTCTTAACTCCTTTCCGAGGACTACCTTGTGAGCATCCATGGTCGATGCCTACAAGGTCTCCAAGGATCTTTCAAAACTTAGGTTAGATGAATTATTTTCTGATTTTGAACTTCATGAGCAGTCTAACTCGGAACCCGAGAAGGGTATAACACTTTTTGCAGGTTCGAGGAAGAAAACTGCAAGCAAGCCACCCCCGAACGAAGAAGAGGATGAGTCCGATTCGGAGGTTGACTCGGAAATGGAGGTCGAACTAGTCAATCTAGTTCGGAAGATAGTCAAGGGCCGAAAATGAACCGTCACTCGACCCAACGAAGGTAATCCTAAAAGTTCAAATATTAGATGTTACGAATGCAACAGGTTTGGACACATCAAGTCTGAATGCCCAAAACTCAAGAGCAAAGCACCAAAACACAAAAAGGCACTCAACGCTATTTGGGAAGAAGATAATGATCATGTTCTCATGGCTAAACCAGTGGAATCAGAGACGGAGTCAGAACCGGAACATGAATCAAAAACTGAAGACGAGTCAGACTGCAAAGCACTATTCAATACAAGCCACGGATACACATCCGGTTCAAAAGATACACTCAAGGTAAGTCGATCCCTCATTAGTACACTTTATAGTGCAATTAAGTTTTTAACTAGAAAATTAGCTAAGTCCGAGTCCAAGGTCGAGACCCTGGTTGAGGAAGTTAAACTCCTCAAACACGAGGTCTCCCTAACCTCTTCGACTAGTCGAGTTCGAGAGGAGGACTCAACTCGGGTTGAAAAGCTCGAAGTTGAGAACTCACTCTTGAAGAGTCAAGTCGAAGATCTTGGGAACACGTTGGAAAGGTTTACTTTGGGATCCAAAGGACTTAACCTCCTACTTGGATCGCAAAGGGCCGTGTACAACAAGGCCGGGCTAGGGTTTAGCTCAAATATGACCAACAAGTCATATATGTCGATTGTAAGTCGATATAAAAAACGTGTCCAAGCATGGGTCCCTAAGACCACCTTGATTTCAAACTTAGGATCGAACCAGTACTGGGTTCCCAAAGATCAAATCCACTATGTGGAGAGACCGAACCGATTCAACGGTCCAGGGGGAGCTAGTACGAAACTTGTTTGTATTTTAACTTAGAAATTGCATGCTTAGGTTTTTATTTAGTTTGATTTTCCTTTTTAGAATGGTTAGATAGGACTATAACTCGTTAATACTTGATAACATAGTACCAGGACGCGGCGAGATGATAGTACGCTAGGAAAGCGGAGTTTTGTGTATTCGGGCTAGATAAGGCGTATCTAGTTCGGTGCACTTGACCGAGCAGAACTAGCTGAAGCAACGTCGTCGTATCCTAGAATAGTTAGACTAGGAAGTGGTCTTAGGTAAGTCAAGTCTCTATTTTCTTGAAAATGGCTTTGTCTAAGGAAGTGGTCGTTGTTCCAATCAAAGAAGGCCTCTGTGCCTTGCCACAACCTGGAAGCCATGATCTTGGAAAGGTGACTTGATGAGCCTAAGGTTAAATCTGAATCTAACGCAAGGTTGACAAGTGTTCAAGTCATTAAATTTAAATCAAGTAAAATTGGAAGTCATCTCACAAGAATATATAGGGTTAACATGTTTGATCATGTAGACATGAGTGAGATGATTTAGGTTAATAATCTTCGACCAATCTTTAATAAATCCAATATCCGATCCAACTACCTTGCGTGTAGGATCAATGGATGTTGGACAGTGGTTGCTCCTAACACATGACCAGGGACCAACTCAAGTTTTCGAAGCTTCAATTCAAACGACAAGGATCGGTAGACTTCGGAAATAACGACAAGCTCAAAATCATCAGATCAGGTGATATTGAGCTCAACTCTAACTTTATTATTCAAAATGTCTTATTGGTAGAAAATTTTCAATATAATTTACTTAGTGTAAGTCAATTATGTGATAATAACTATAAGGTCAAATTTCTAGAAAATGAATGCGTAATTAATAAAAATGAAACCTCTAAAACAATTCTTAAGGGAACCAGAAATAACAATATTTACACTATTAACTTAACTAACTCCTAAACTAAGTGTTTTATGACACGACAAGAGGAATCATGGTTATGGCACCGACGACTCGGTCACTCACACCCAAGACTCATCCACAAGATGAGTCAGAGTGACTTAGTCAGAGGTTTGCCTAACCTCAACAACTTGGATAATAAAATATGTAATGCTTTAATAAAATATGTAATGCTTGTCAACAAGGTAAACAATCGAGGACACAACATCAACTAACTAATCAAGAATGAACAAAAAGTGTTCTTGAGCTCCTACACATGGATCTATTTGATTCACACGGAGCTAAGTCGCTAAATGGGAGTAAATTTTGCTTAGTCATAATTAATGACTATTCTAGATTTACTTCGGTTAGGTTCATCAAACACAAAAGTGATACCCTAGATCAATTAATCAACCTATTTAAGTTAATAGAAAATCAACAAAGCATTAAAATCAAAAGACTTAGGACTGATCATGGTGGTGAATTCGAGAACCATAGGTTTACAGAATTCTATAACCTAAATGGATACCACCAAGAGTTCTCTTGCCCTAGAACTCCACAACAAAATGGCCTAGTAGAACACAAAAATAGAACCCTACAAGAAGCCGCTAGGATAATGTTAAACGAGTATAACCTACCCGATAGGTTTTGGGCGGAAGCCGCGAGTACGACGTGCTATGTCCAAAATAGGATCCTTATGGTAAAGAGGCACCTTAAGATCTCATACGAGATTTATCATGATAAAATACCTAACATCAAGTACTTTAGGGTATTCGGGTGTAAGGTACATATCCTAAACACTAAGGATTACCTAGGGAAGTTTACATCTAAAACCACGACCGGAATCTTTCTAGGATACTCGACTACAAGTAGAGCTTATAGAGTATATAACCATGACACCCTTAGAGTCGAGGAGACTATCAATGTAGTATTTGATGAAGGACATGAACCTACAAAACCCCCAGCAACCCCAATTAGCAAGCCGATTCATACCAGACTCAACTCCGATCCGGAGATCAAGTCTAGTATTAATCCCAACCTAAGTCAACCAAGTTATTCTATTGACCAAGTGGTAGATGACTCAAACTAAACTAGGACTCAATCGAGTCATCCTATTGATCAAGTGGTAGATGACCCAAACCCAAACCAAACTAGGACTCAAACGAATCATCCTATCGACCAAGTGATAGGTGATCCAAGTCTAGGAGTTTGAACTAGAGCCTCATACAGAAATCTTAATCAAATCTCCTTAATTTCCAAAATTGAACCCAAAACTATTGACCAAGCTCTTCTTGATCCCGATTGGATTATTACAATGCAAGAAGAGCTGGCTCAATTCACTAGGAACGAAGTATGGGAATTAGTACCACCACCTAAAGATAAAACAATCATTAGAACAAGGTGGGTGTTTAGGAATAAACTTGATGATAAAGGTGAAGTAGTTAGAAATAAAGCTAGATTAGTGGCTAAAGGGTTTAGTTAAGTTGAAGGTTTAGATTACGATGAGACCTATGCCCCAGTAGCTAGATTAGAGTCCATTCGAATGTTATTAGCATATGCTGCACATCGAGGATTTAAGTTGTTTCAAATGGATGTAAAGTCAGCATTCTTGAATGGATACATTAAAGAAGAGGTTTATGTTAGTCAACCCCCCGGTTTCGAAAGCCTAGATGAACCCGACCATGTCCTTAGGTTAAAGAAAGCTCTCTATGGACTTAAACAAGCTCCTCGAGCTTGGTACGAGAGACTTTCGATTTATCTTAAGTCCAATGGTTTTAACCAAGGTGTAGTTGACCCAACTCTTTTCGTAAAAACCTTAGGTAAAGACATATTCATAGCTCAAATCTACGTAGATGATATTATTTTCGGAACCACCAACTCGATCCTACTGAATGAGTTCATTTCACTTATGGAAAGTGAATTTGAAATGAATTTAGTAGGAGAGTTGAGTTTCTTCTTAGGTCTACAAATTAAACAAACTAAAGATGGAATATATCTACATCAACGCAAATACACTAGGGAATTAATTAAATGCTTTAGAATGCAAGATGCTAAAATTATTAATACCCCAATGGCAACTAATGTGAATATAGAAGAAGATGTAATCGGAAATTCAATTGATTTAAAATACTATAGGAGCATAATAGGGAGTCTCCTTTACTTAACTGTGAGCTGACCTAATATCCTATTTGCAGTAAGTATGTGTGCAAGGTTCCAAACCTGTGCCAAGGAGTCTCACCTAACTATAGTCAAGCGTATCCTTAGATATCTAAATGGTACACTTAATATTGGTATTTGGAACCCTAGATCTACCGAGTTCGAACTATTTAGCTACTCCAATTCGGACTATGCCGGTAGTAAGCTCGATAGAAAGAGTACGAGTGGTTGTTGTCAACTTCTCGGCTCGAGTCTAGTGAGTTGGTGCAGTACGAAGCAACACTGTGTTGCCTTATCTGTTGGATCGAGAAGCGTCGCTAGAGGGGGGGGTGAATAGCGATCGTAAATCTTTTCTTTTTCGTTCGTTCAATACGCAAAGTAAGCACAGCGGAAAATAAATGAACACATTTATTTTACTTGGTTCACAACCCAGCGGTTGCTACTCCAAGGCCCTATCGGTCCTAGACCGCGTACGGAGGGCAAAGCACTAAAACGTCTCCTCCTCGTTGGAGGTAGGAGACAACGATTACAAAAACCGAATACACGAGGATGAGGCAACAAGCCTACCTCACCTCGTTATGAAGATAAAAAACACAGAATATAATATCAAAAATATTACTTGAATCTGCTGCCGACGAAGAAGATCTGAGGTTGTCGTCGCGTCGGCGTTATGACGGTGTTGAAGCGTTGGCGTTGTAGGAGCACTTGATGAATAATTGATGATCTTTGGAGATGAATCCTCCCCTCCTCTTATAGACTTTAGACTCTGAATTTGTCTCCTATTTCTTTGGAACGGATCATGAATTTTTCCAAATTTTTATCGCTGGCGGCGTCAAAGCGTTATCCGCTTGACCTAGCGCAAAGTCGAATCGTCGCCATCACGATCGATGCCTCTCATCACGGCGATCGTGATGACGATCGAGATGCATCTCATCGATCGGTGATAATGATCGGGCCCAATGTCCGTGATCACCGCTAACCACTTCCCTGCAGTAAGAGATTAGCTCGGAAAATGATAAATACGACGGTTTCTAACCGTCCGATCTCGACCTAGACCTTCCACAGGAAGTCTTAGTCGAATCGTCGCCTACGGTCGTCCCCGTAAAGAGGACACGACCTTACAATCTCTCACTCACACGAGCTTACCTCGATAGTAGCTCTTGCTTCCGGCCTTCCACTCGATTCCTTCGGCTCCCTCCGAATTCACTCAAGTGTCGCCCGACCACCACGGCTTCCTCCGGGTGTCGCTAGCCTTCAGCTCCAGCTTTAGTACTTTTCTGCACACTTGATTTAGCTCGTGAGATAACAATATAAACTTAACTTTGTGTCTTTGCCATAATCAAAACACAGGTTCGATTATCTAGTGCCCCTGCACCAACATTATCTACCACCGAAGTCGAATACATCGTGATGGGTGAGTGTGTCACTCAGCTTCTTTGGATGAAGCACACTCTCCGCGACTTTAAGTTAGACTTTACAAACACTAAATTCCACATAGATAACATTAGCTCAATTAACCTAACTAAGAATCCGATATGTCATTCTAGGACCAAACATATAGAGGTCAAACATCATTTCATTCGAGAACATGTGGCCAACTGAGCCATACAACTTGAATACGTCGAATTGAAGTCCAACTTAGAAGACCTATTTACTAAACCCCTACCCGAAGCTGAATTCAGTCTATTAAGATGAAAATTGGGCATGTGCGTAGTAGAATAGGAACTTGCAAATTATATTTTCTTACTACTATTTCTTACTTTTCATTTTTCATGGAACTAGCATAGGACATACCTTAGATATCATGCACCTATAGATTTAAGGAGCCAATACATCTCACAACACATAGGACTAATGTGTTTATGTACTTAGCCACGTAGATGGGCGTGAGATGTTAGGATCTTACTCCTGGTTCCAGATGTAGAGCTAGTGCATCGCCATGAACCAAGGAGTATAATCATATATATTAACCGACTCTGACCAGGACTGGTTGATCTTTCATATCAATCAGGTCAATATGAGTCGAACATTTTATAGATGAGCTTATTTTCAGTATATTATTTTCTAACTAATATGGAACATGCTTGGACTTTAATATCTATATTTGTTTTTCACACACCCCCACTCTTTTTGATATTTGGCAAAAGGGGGAGAAAAAGGCCAAAGTTAAGGGATAACTTAACTCACTTCATATTTATTCACATGGCCAAAAGTTAAATAAATGTTTACTTAAACTTTAAGTTTTGAAAATTTACTTAACTTGAAAATTCACTTAACTCATTTTTGTTAACTAAAATGAAGTAAAGGCTAAGTTAAGTAAATTCTTAACTTAAAAACTTATTCTTAACAAAAAGGAAGTAAATGTTAATGTTTTACTTAAGGGGGAGAAAGGGCCAAGTTAAGAAGTCTTCTTAACTTAAAACGTTTCACTAAGGCCAACTTTAAGTAATGTTGATTACTTAAACTCTTTCTAAATAGAAACCCTCAAGGGGGAGTAAGGTCTTTCTTCAAGACTCACCCTCAGTCAAGGATGAGGTTTCCTCAAGGGGGAGTACTTGAAGAAAATCCTTACTACCCCAACTTAATCTTCATTTTTGTTTCTCATGCACATTATTATTCTTCATGCATACTATTTTCTTAACTTTGTATGTGGGTTTGTCATAAATCAAAAAGGGGGAGATTGTTGGTGCAGTAGGCACCTAAGTCGAACCTGAGTTTTGATTATAGCAAACAATACAAAGTTAAGCTCATGTCGTTATCTCACGAGCTGAATCGAGTGTGCAGAAAATTTCTATAGCTGGAGCTAAAGGCTAGCGACACCCGGAGGAAGCCGCGGTGGTCGAGCGACATTCGAGTGACTTCAAAGGGAGCCAAAGGAATCGAGTGGAAGGCCGGAAGCGAAAGCGACACAGTAAGTATCGAGGTAAGCTCGTGTGTGTGCGAGTGTAAGTGAGAACGTATCCTCCTTACAGGGATAGACTTAAGCGTAGATCCGACTCAATACATCCCATCGGTGGTCAGGTCTAGATCGGACGATCGGAGGCTATCGAAATAATGTTTTTGTTTAGCTAACTTGTCATTTCAGCTAGCATCAGTTGACTGCCATCTTGAAGGACTCATTCGCCGTCCATCGATCATTCTCATCATGCATTCGACGATCGCGCATCATGATGGCCATCAGTCGACTGATGGTTAATGATCAACCTCGAGGAGTCAAGTTTTATCACCATTTTTCAAGGAGTCTTGTGCCCAATTCCTATTGGTTGAAGATCCTCTCGAAAAGGGCTCAAAGGCTATAAGAGGAGGGCCTCTTCTAGGGTTTTTGATCAATCTCTAAGTGCTCAAAAGCCTCCGCAATGCTACGACTCTACAATGACGAAGTGCTGCCAACAACCCTAGCTTAATTTATATTTCCTAGTTGTTGGTATAATTTTATTTTGTCATTTCTTTTATACTGCAATTCTTTATTGAGGTTTTCTATCGTTGCATTTTACATTAATAGAAGAGAGGGTGTGTCTCTCTATCTTTTGCTTTCGAAGGTTTTTGTAATCATCTAACTCCTACCTCCAACGAGGAGGAGTGTTTTAGTGAATTGCCCTCCGTCACAGTCCAGGACCGTTAGGGACTTGGAGTAGTAGCCGAAGGACCAAGTAAAAAAAAACATTTGTCTCCTTTTATTTATCGTTTATCTTTCCGCTGCAATTAATTGTCTACTCGGGTTTTAACGAACGAAACGAAAGAAAAGTTTTTATCGCTATTCACCCCCCCCCCCTCTAGCGGTCCGCTCGATCCAACATGTATGTGTGAACATTCAATTAGTTGATAGCATATTATGATAGTTGCATATATGTGATATGCAATCGGTATACTTGATACCTACCATCATATCTAAGAATGGCTTGTTGGACTAACTCCAAGGTTGTTCTTTTCTATGTTGGATATCAACCCATTCGGAGATGAACCTACGATCTCCCAAATTAATTTTAAGGATTTTTTATTTTGAAAAATGAATGGGATTTTGTAAATGTATGTTGATGCATTTTAAAATCATTTTCTCATATATGCTTGATTTGTATTTCTAGGTTAATCGATTGATCATGACGTCTTTAAATTTGCACTCGATTTTGGATTCAAATAAATTGATTGGGCCGAACTTCTTGGACTGGCTTAGAACTTGAGAATTGTTCTCAAGGCTGAAAAACTTTCATATGTTCTCAAAGAGCCTCTTCCCACCCGTCTTAATGATGATGCAACTTCGGACCAATTGTTGGCCTATCAAAAACAAGTGATTGATTCTGAGTTGGCGAGTTGCATCATGCTAGCCGTGATGGCACCTAAGCTTGAGAAGCAACATGAGCATATGGATGCTAATACCATAGTCTTCCATCTCCATGAGTTGTTTGATGAGCAAGCGAGATCCGAAAGGTTCGAAGTCTCCAAGCTCCTCTTCACCTCTAAGATGCAAGAGGGTTCATCTGTGGTGCAATTTGTGCTCAAGATGAATGGGTACATCGAGCGCCTGGCTACACTCAGTTTTGTGATGGATCATGAGTTAAGTATTGACTTAATTCTGCATTGTTTACCTAAGAGTTTCTCACAATTTATGATGAACTAACGGATGAACAAGATTGAAACCACAATTCCTCAGCTCCTCAATATGCTGAAGACTGTGGAACCTTCTGTGAAGCATGAGCAGGGGATGGTGTTGTTAGTTGATTCCTCAAAGAAAGATTCTAAGAGGAAGTCAAAGGAATAGCAGAAGGGGAAGAAGAAAAAGGCTAAAAAGGCAGAACCAGCTCAAAAGGGCACTGACCATCATTGTGGTAAGGAGGGTCATTGGTGAAGAAACTGCAAGATTTATCTTGAGTCCGTTAATAAAAATAAGGCATCTGATGCCCCATCTTCTTCAGATATCTTCTATATTGATTGTCATTCTATTTCCTCAGACACTTGGGTATCGGATATTGGGTGTGGCTCACATATTGGTAATGACATACATGGGCTAAGAAATAGAAGAAGACTCGTCAAGGGAGAGTCAAATTTACGTGTTGGGAATGGAGTAAAGGTTGCTGCACTCGCCATCGGAATGTATTTGTTGAAACTCCCTACAGGACTTGTCTTAGAACTGGACAATTGCTTTTATGTTCCTTCGTTGATAAAGAACATCATTTTTATTTCTTGTTTGAATAGAAATGGGTACCATTTAACTTTTAGTAACAATTGTTGTTACATAACTTTGAATGATGTTCTTTATGGGACTGGAACTTTAAGCAATGGTATTTATACGTTGGACATATCTTGTGACATTTTCAATATCGAAGCGAGCAACAAGCATGCTCGAAAAGATAATCAATTAGCCTCCTACATGTGGCATTGTCGTCTTGGCCATGTAAGCAAGAAACGCATGTTCGAATTACACCGATGTGGAATTCTGGAATTGTTTGAATCTGATTCATTTGATACATGTGAATCATGCTTAAAAGGCAAGATGACTAAGTTACCTTTTACGGGAAAAGGTGAACCAGTGGGAGAGTTGCTTGGTCTAATACATACTGATATATGTGGACCTATGTCAACTCATGCTCTAGGAGGCTATAACTACTTCATTACCTTCATCAATGATCACTCATGGTTTGAGTATGTGTTCTTAATGAACACAAGTCTGAAGCCTTTGAAAGGTTCAAAGAATTCAGAAGTGAAGTAGAGAACCAACTTGGCAAGAGTATTAAAATACTTCGATCGGATCAAGGTGGTGAATACTTGAGTCAAGAGTTTCTAGATTATCTAAGGGACAATGGTATATTATCTCAATGGACTCCGCCGTATACACCACAACATAATGGTGTATCTGAGAGGAGAAACCGAACCTTGTTAGACATGGTTAGGTCGATGATGAATCATGCGAATCTTCCCAAGTCCTTTTGGGGCTATGCACTTCAGTCTTCTATTTACTTGTTTAACAGAGTCCCGTCCAAGGTAGCCTCTACTACTCCCTATGAGATATGAAATAGTAAAAAACCTCATTTATCTTACTTGAAGATATGGGGTTGTCCTGCTTATGTGAAGCGGACTGTATCAGACAAACTGGATGTTAAGTGTGATAAATGTCTATTTATTGGATACCCTAAGGAAACGAGGGGTTAACAATTCTATCATCCCTTGGAACAAAAGGTGTTTGTTTCAAGGAATGCTATATTTCTAGAGAAAGAGTTTATCTTGCAAGAAAACAGTGGGAGTGTCGTTAAACTTGAGGAGGTTCAAGAGACTCTAGTAGATATTGAGGAGATACCTGGTCAAACACCTCAATCGATGACTCATAGTGATGAGACATCAACTGAACCTATTGTGACACCACATCTTCGTAGATCTGGTAGGACACACAACATTCTTGAGAGATATGGATTTCTCGTAAGTGAATCGAACGATGTGTTACTCGTTGATGATGAGGAGCCTACTAATTATGAAGAAGTTCTGAAAAGTTCAGAAAGGGACAAATGGCTTGAAGCCATGGTCGGAAATGCATTCCATGTATGAAAATCAAGTTTGGAACTTGGTGGACCCACCTGAAGGCATTAAGCCTATAGGGTGCAAGTGGGTTTTCAAGAAGAAAACCGACATGGATGGTAATGTGATTACCTTTAAGGCTAGATTAGTGGCAAAAGGCTATCATCAAAAAAAGGTGTTGATTATGATGAGAGCTATTCATCAATAGCTATGCATAAATTCATTTGGATGCTTATGACCATAGTGGCTCATTATGATTATGAGATATGGCAGATGGATGTGAAAACGACTTTCCTTAACGGAAACCTACTCGAGGGTGTGTATATGATACAACTTGAGAGTTTCACATCGGTTGATAAAACCAAGGTATGCAAACTTCGACAGTCCATATATGGATTGAAGCAAGCATCTAGGAGCTAGAATATCTATTTTGATGAGGCAATCAAAAGGTTTGATTTCTCACAAAATCCGGACGAACCTTGTGTGTACAAGAAGGTTAGTGGGAGTGCAGTCGTGTTCCTAGTATTGTATGTCGATGACATATTACTTATAGGAAATGATGTTTCTGTCTTACAGTCAGTTAAAATTTGATTATCCAAAATATTCTCCATGAAAGACCTAGGAGAAGCGACCTACATCCTCGGGATCAAGATCTATAGAGATAGATCCAAACGGTTGCTTGGTCTTTCATAGTCTACATATATAGACCGAGTGCTAAAGAGGTTTAGCATGTTGGAATCCAAGAAAGATTTCCTTCAGGCATGGGATACACCTTTCGAAGTCTATGTGTCCGCGCATAGAAGACGAGAGGATTTGCATGAGTAAGTTCCCTATGCATCCGCAATAGGATCCATCATGTATGCTATGTTATGTACGAGGCTCGATGTATCGTATGCTCTGAGTGTCACGAGAAGATACCAGTTTGATCCAGGAATGGATCATTGGGCGGCTGTTAAGACAATCCTTAAGTACTTAAGAAGAACTAAGGATGTGTTCCTAATATATGAAGAAGGTGATATGGTAATATGCGGGTATACGGATGCCAGCTTTCAGACAGACAAGAATGATTCCAGGTCTCAGTTTGGGTACGTATTTACCTTAAATGGAGGCGCAATAAGTTGGAAAAGTTCCAAGCAAGACACTATAGTGGATTCTGCCATTGAGATAGAATACATTGCAGGTTTGGAAGCAGGAAAGGAAGTGGTTTGGATCGAGAAGTTCTTCTTTGAACTTGATAAGGTCTCATCAACGATCCAAACATGTGCTTGCCCGCTATCATCTGATTAGGGAGATCATCAGTAGGAAGGAAATACAAATCCAGAAGATTCCCACTGAAAGGAACTTAGCAGACCCTTTAACTAAGACCTTCCCTCAAAGTAAGTTTGAGGGTCATGTTAGAGCTTGTGGTATTGGATACCATGGCGATTGGAATTAGGCCAAGTGGGAGTTTGTTAGTAATATATGAGAGGTGTCCTAAGGCAATCGCCTTATGGTTGTTCCATTTATTTGATAAATGAAGATTCACTATTTGAGTATACATGTTTTCATGTATTGGATTGGATCTTAAACTCATTTACTAGATGTCCACAATACGATTCGCAACATAAGAGAATTTATGATTGGATCACAAGTAGTGAGTATCTCTACATGTGTAATTGTGATGTATTGGAATTATCCCTAGTCGATGAATTGATGCATTCGGACACCATCAATTCTATAGAGACTAGCATGAGTTATACTCCTTGGTTTATCCAAGCAATTGTTCCTCACTGGCTGGAGACATTGGAATGTCCGGAGTTGATCGTGGATGCTAATTATCGTAACTAGTTCATTAGAGTGACCAGCTGTAAGACTTCATATGGTTCTCTGCATATATGGATATGTCAATGAAGTTCTTACAGCAGCTTAAGTGCGATGTTCCTTCGACTTTCGATATTCAAGTCATCTTGGTCATGAGGACTTATGCTTTTACATCTTAAGCAAGAATCTCTGAGGAGATGTGGACTCGGGATGATTGGGTATAAGTTAAAGTGGCCGAAATTGTTTGAATATCCTACAAAGGATTCACTGCCCCTTGCGAGGAGATGTATACCCTATGGCCTCTCGTCGGATTGTAACTAAAGTCTTTGGCCAAAGCATTACATGTTTAGAGTATGATACTCTTGGATACATGTGCAATAACTAAAATCTGCAGGATGAGGAAATGATACTTGGGCTAGGTGTGATGTAGTCAACCTAGTGGGGACTGACACTGTAGACCATGTCCTGAACCAAGTGGGTATAAGATGAGTGAAAGGAATGAGGCACGATTCATTGTAGCTGCTAAAGGGTTTCAGAAAAGGTTCTGGGATCAATCATTGATTTTTCAATTAATTGGGGATCATGATGTACTACTAGATGCCACTCATGATCGTTCTATAATTAATGGTTAATTATAGATGACCAATATAAATCGGGAACCTATTTGGTCACACGCACAACGAGCATAATCCGAAGGATTTAAAACGACTTTGAGAATAGGATTCTCAGATCGAGAGAGACTAGGTTTGGTTGGTCCAAACAAATAGCGAGTATGAAATTATTTTAGTCGCATTGGAAGCATAGATGGACCGAGTCTTATGAGTACATGATGGATGAACCAAATTGGTTTGGTTCTAATCCAATGGTGGAAAATAAACTAAAGTGGTTTGGTTTGTTTTAAATAAATGAACCAAAGTTGGTTCAGTTCATTTTAACTTAAAATAGACCAACGTGGTTTGGTTTATTTTAACTTAAGTTATTCGAACGGGTTAATGGATTTTGGTTATGAACCAATAATCGTTAGGATAATGTGTTCTCTATTCTTGGTTTTGTTAAACCCTAATCTATTCTTGCCGCCCAACCCCTCTCTTCTCCTCCGACCTCTCACCAACGTCCCTTGCCCACCCTCGTCGGCCAACCAGCCTTGGTCACGTAAGACTAAGGAGCAACCAGCCAAACTTTGGCCGGTCACTTCTTCCTCCACAACAATCTGTCCAGTTTTGGACAGCTTGTTCTCCTTT
The DNA here is from genome assembly GCA_025175895.1 of Wurfbainia villosa. Classification (NCBI taxonomy): domain Eukaryota; kingdom Viridiplantae; phylum Streptophyta; class Magnoliopsida; order Zingiberales; family Zingiberaceae; genus Wurfbainia; species Wurfbainia villosa. Next base: position 56,195,256 of record CM045993.1, read on the forward strand.
GCTTGGAGAGGTCGTTTGGTCGGTGTTTTGTGCTCCAATAGCAGTCTACTTGCCAGGGATTGGATCTCCGGCAATCCTTATAGGTGAAGGGTTGAGTTTTAGTCAATCGGTTGACGAAGACCGCTTCCGAGAAGAGAGTTTGCGAAACTCGATTTTTGGATCCGAATTTTATTTGGATTGTGATATTCTCTCGGATCACATCATCTTCGACACGAGGCTAGTAACTCCTACGAAGACGAGGCTCATAGCTTGATGAAGCTATGCCGACAATACTTGGCGTGGATACAGATAGAGACAATTCAAGCAAGAGTTGCTTCGGTTGATGTCATTCCTGCTACAAGTAATACGTCAGGTATAACTAGAGTAATTTTCTTTTATTGCAAAATTTTAAATAGTGATTATGTATACACATATTGTATCCTGCATGCTTGTGATGTGTGTGTTGTAATAAATTAGATTTATTGCTTTTATTGCTTCTACTATGTGCATGTTTACGAAACGTGTTCGAATACACACTCGTCGCAGTGCCGGAGAAACCCAACATTACCCAACCTAACTCTTCCAATGCCAAAGAATAGTGAAGGTTTACATAACATAAACCTCACTCCCCCCCCCCCCCTTTGGCATACATCAAAAAGCCTACCAATATTTTCAATGTTCCATCTCCCATAAGATCCTACATTCTCCCTCTTGGTCCAAAATCATCTAGGATGCCTTCACTCTTCCTAGTGATAAATTCCATATCACTAAATGAGAGACAATCCAAAATGAAGATACCTAAACCCTCACTTCTCCCTCTTTGTAATCAAGGTTTATCCATCATACTAAGATGGACAAAACTCCCCCTAAAGGCTTTTTCCCCCTTGACTATTGCACAAAAATTGTCCTTAGAGAGTTCCTAAGCCTATAGGAAACTTAAGCCATCGAAAATAAGGATAAAAGTTCAAACTTGAACTTTAACCTCCCTTAAAATTCAATACTCCACTCTAAATAACTCTCATAATTCATTTACAATGAAATTTCACCCTTTCAATGCTTTCTAAAGCATATCCTAGGGTTAGGAGATGTTAGGATAGTCTAACATTGCTAATAAATGGCTAAGCAAACCTTATTCAGTTGAAATCAGACATGGCAGTCGACTGAAGCAGAATTAGTCGACTGCTCTAAGTAGCAGTCGACTGGTTTTTTCAATGTGCAGAAAACATATTTCAGAAATGAGTTTTAGAAATTCATAAATAATTATATGTATTTTGAAAAATCCTGAAAATTCATACGTATATTACTTACATAAAATGTAATGGGTCAAAAATAATTTTATATAAAAATACCCATTAAATTGTAAAATTGATACAACATTCAAAACCATTGAAAACTTCAATGTTTTTGCCTAACTTTGTATCTACTTGTTAGACTTCAACAAGGTTTTTCAAAATGATTTTAAAATGATTTTCAAACCTTATTTTGAACCATGGTATATGGGCTAGATATACATGACTTATGCATTGGCTTTCCTCATGATTCATCCATGTTATATTATGAGTTTGAATTCATCTAGATGCAAGAACTATGCACCTTGAACTTAACTCATTTTTCTAACATCTCACATATGTATCTAATGTGTATCAATACACATACATGTCTTCCTTATGGTCTTTGTGAGATGTGGGTTTTTGTTCTTCCTTATCTAAGGGTTCATGCATTTTATCTAGGCAACTCTATTTGATTCCCTTATCATGAGACTTCAAATCATGTCATTGTTCTTAATTTCATTTTAATTATCCTAAATGCATGAGATGATGATCATGACATAAAAGTGTGCATAATTTAAAATATTTGGCAATAATCATGATGTCATGACATAAAGATAAACCTAAATACAAACATGACATATTACTCTAAGCATGATCATAACATTTGAATAATTATATGAAGCATGATGTCATGACATGACAAGGCAAACAAAGCATGACAAGTATATAAAATACAAAGGTACAAAATACCTAAGTTTTAAATCAAATTGTCATTTTCTAAAATTATATCAATTTTTCCATAATGCACTAATCCTCTAAGTGTGCCAAAAATTCAAAATGGCACACCACTGATTCTAACATATCTTGTAACAATTTTGATCAATTTTTCAATCTTCTTTAATTCTATTGGCACATCCTAAAATCCTTTAGAATTAAAATTCTAATTCCATTTCCAAGGCATCACTTAACCTCGAAAATATTCCAAAGTGTCAACTCTATCATGGTTAGGTTAATTACCCATCCATTTGAGGTTGACACACCTTAACCCATCTAGCACGAGGGAATCACGCTCTTGGGAACCCAATACCTATTGGATCTCCTTGGGGTAACTAAGTACTCACTAGAGATGACTTCCCTTAGTACTTTCCTAATGTCCCTCCTAGGCTTTGAAGCCTTGGTCATTTGGGTCTTCTCAAGGTTAACTCCAAGGGTAACTCTCCTTGTAACCTTACTAGTGACTTTCTTAGGCTTTTTAGAGGCCTTAGTCACTTTGGTCTTCCTAAGGTCTGTTAGGGCAATCAACCCAAGTATGATCGTGGTTTTGATGTGTGTGTCAAAGAGTTTAAGTTGGGATGTCTATGCTTTTGATGTGTGTATTTTAGTTGTGCAGGACTTGGTGAATCACACATAAGTAGCTTGATACAGCCAAACATTGGCAAGTTCACTCATCTCATGGCTCGGGTCCTTGAGTTGGTGAAGGAGGGCATGGAACACATCCGAGGAACCGCCAGATAAGGAGCAAATAGAGTTAAGCCAAAAGAAGCAGACTTCATGGCAAGACACGAAGGATGGCATGGGGAGATGTCGTGAGCTTAGTGCATCCGAGGGACACAGGCCGAAGGAAGCGAGCTTCGATGGAATACTCCATGGGAAGATGAGAGTTGAGTGATTATAACCCGGGTAGGGTAGTTCAACTTAGGTGAACTTGGCCAAATGGCTAAGATCAAGTGTCGGATGCTCAAACACCTTTGTTTGAGGTTTTACTCGACACCAGTCGATTGATATGGTTATCAGTCGACTGGTCAAGCAATTGGCTGAAGTCAGCTGAGTTCTGTGGCCAAAACAATCGACTGCTAGGGTTTGGCAATCGACTGGTCCATAATCAGTCGATTGCCAAACATTGGCAGTCGACTGTTATAAGTGAACACGGGCACAGAAGCTTTCATAGTTGATTGATGGCTTGATCAGTCGACTGATGGTGTGATCAGTCGACTGATTAGAGTTTTGTTGGGCTGTTACGACTGCAGATCAGGTGAGTCAGAAGCTGTTGGATTCGATCAGCTACAATAGCAGTCGACTGATGGTATGCAGTTGTCGACTGCTGCATGCTCAATGGAAAAATCAGCCTCCTCTCTATAAAAGGAGCCCTTGGGAAGCTTGAGATGGTCAGTGCTCTCATTCCAAACCTTGTTCTCAAGTTATCCATGTTTTCTAAGTGTTTTTACTCTACTCTTCTCTAATCTTACTTCTATTATCTTGTGAGAATAAGAGTTTATTGTAAGAAGGTTCTTCTCCACCTTGTGTTTATCTAAAGGAGAAAATTGTGAAGGGTTGAAGGAGTGATCCAGCTAAAGGATTGTCGTGAACTAGTGGCAAGAGGTCGTGAACCACGTTAGAGGTTTGTGTTGGCATTATCTTATTTAATTTTTTTTTAACCTTCATTTTATTTGTGATTTAGCTAACAACTCTTGTAGAAAAACAAAGAAAGACTATTCATCCTCCCTTCTAGCCGGAGCATCGGTCCTAACAAGGTCAACTCTAGGGAAGCCTCCCTTGTGACCTTGACCTTTCTAGACCTAGAATTTGTTTCATAGTTAAATGGAACACTATGGTAGTTTGGCATATATTCCTTGGACTTAGATTTGTGACCTAAACCTTTCTTGTACTTAGGCAATGCTTGCCTTTTAGACTCTAACCTTTGACTACTTGACCCTTGACTTGAACTTGTCATTTTTGCAAGGGTCTTTTCTAATTTCTCAAGTCTTGACCTCAAGACTTAGTTTTCCTTTTCTAATATCTCAATTTTTGAATTTCCATTATTTCTTGAGATATATTTCTTCATAGCTATATGTCTAGATTTCTTGGGATTTATGCCTAGGTTCTTGTTATCCTTAAGTGGGGACTTGTCCTTATCCCTAAGATTACAATGTTTGGCACATAAACAATAATACTTATTTCTAAGTTAATCCTTATACTTACTACTAGCATGCTTTTTATCATGAACAATAGCAAGTGCATTAAAATTATCCCTAGCATGCTTTTTATCCTTACATAAAAAAAAGGATTATTAAATGATACCTTGGGGTTTGTCTTAGATCCTATACATGTGAAGCTCCTCCCTTGTCCTTCTTAGGGTGACTCTCCCTCGGACATTAACTTCTATAGTGCCCTTTTTGTTGGCATTTAAAACACACTATGTGCTCCTTGCCTTTTCGTGTCGGGGCTCTAGCCTCCTTTGCCTTCTCCTTCCCCATGGACACTTGAGTCATCTTCTTAACTCTCTTTGGGCATTTGCTTTTGTAATGCTCCTTCTACCTACACTCAAAACAAGTTATATGATTTTTATTTTTATAAATTGTACTTGAGTTACCTAGAGAAGATTCTTGAATTTGCTCTTCATTTTGTCCGAAGGTAGATGTTTCTTCTTGTTCTTGCTCCGATGTTGAATACCTATGCTCCCCCCTCAATTGTAGAAGTGGAGACTTCCAAGACCTTCACCTCTTCTTCTATGGATGTTGATTCCCTCTCAACCTCCGAATCCTCAAGTTCTTTGGAGGATGAGCATTCCTCTTCTTCGGGCTTCTTCTCTACTTGTGCTAGTGAGGAATTATGGTGGAGCTTGACAAGCTTATTCCATAACTCCTTAGCATCTTGATGTTCACCTATCTTACACAATAGGTCATTAGGAATCAAATTCACTAATATTTTTGTTACCTTTCCATTGGTTTCATATGGTTGGTATCACGCCCCAAGAGTATGTCGAGCTCGAAAATCAGATAACATCTCCCCTGTACATGATACAATTTCCTGTTGATACAAAGCCTTTCGGCCACAACCACACAACATATAGAAGTATATAACCAAAATCACAGTGGAATTCACCGACAATAATAAAAAAATAAAAAAAACTCAAATACATGCGTATTGGTACGACTTTGACACAATAAGAAAACATGATCGAAACCAAATACTATTGGGATGTATACTGAAAAGTCTATCTTTTGTATGAACATCTTTATTTTTGAAATAAGAATCACATGATCATTGTTTACATATTTATGGTTATGCATATTGTCTGATACATTACATTGTAGATAACATGGTGTGTGGTGTCACACGGAAGATCATGTTATCAGTTCCTTGTAGAGTATAAGTAGAGGCTCACAACCGAGATGGTTTTGGACAAACCATTGGTATGGTTGTAGTGTAATTTGGCATTGGTTTGTCTTGACCATAGAATTACACTAGTACACTTTGTATGTATTGAGCAGGACTGACTTAGAGGTGATTCAATTTATTGCTGACTACATAGTTGAATCAGACCTCGAATATTATGGTGTACATGCTCTTAATCCCGATATAATAATGGTCACATGTACTTAGTATTTATTTCTTTGATTTACCAATGGGAGAGATTTATAGATTAAATCGATAGGTTCGGTAAGTTGAGAAATGATATTATTTACATGGTGTGTCATTAATTATAGAAGGAGACCGTGTCCTATGTATTAGGATGATGATGTCCCCTTGAGGAGCTCATAAGGATCATCATGTAAACCCTGCAGGTGGACTTGGTCCGGCATGATGATGAGGTTGAGTGGTACTACTCATGGAGTTAGATGTTGATTAATTAATTATCAGTAAATTATTTAATTGATGGACATTCGATATCTTAAACACGGGAAGACATTTGTACAATTAATATATAGAGCTCATATTTATTTTTGGGGGTTGGTGAGGTAGATCAATGATAATTCTCTAGTGGAATGGATTATCATTAATGGATCGGATTTTATGTGGGCTAGATCCATTGGGTGGCCAAGATCCAACTCCTCCTCATAGTCCCTATTGTATCCTATTAAAACCCTTATGAAACCTAGATCCAACGGACACAATTAAAAGGAGGCTTGGGCGAAATCTATAAATAAGGTTTCAAGGCTTGGGCATGGGATATCTTTTTGGAGATTAGGTTTTTGGAGTGGGCGGCAAGATTCTTGAAGAGGCTAGGGTTTTGAGTTGGGATTGAGAGGTTTGGTCGGCACAAGGAATTAGGGTATTCCTAGGGTTTCCTTGTCTTCCTCTCTAGTGGCCGGTGGCAACAAACCTCTTCTTCTTTCTCTCTTGACCGGCGCCCACACCATATCTCTTCTTCTCTCAAGTCTTGGCCAGCGGCAAGAGTTAAGGTTCTTCCTTTGGAGTTCTTGGTCGGCACTCATATTTCCTCTTCCTCTCCTTGGCCGGCGGCAAGGATCAAGCTAGGAGCTTGGTGGTCGGCTCTAGATAGGAGAAGAAGTCTTCGATTATCTTCCTTTGTTCGGAGCGAACAAGAAAAGGAAGATACGCGATCTAGGAGGTTTCAACTCTTGGAGGATCGTTGCCCACACAACGTTCAAGAGGAGGATAGGACATACAATAGAAGATCAAGAGCTATAATCTTGTTTATTTAGATTTAGTTCTTTTGTATAATGCATGTGGCTAATTTACTTGGACCCCGAAGATAAACACAAAAACCAACGATCCATACATCATCTATTCCGCGGCTAATCTAGAAAAAGAGTTAGGTTGCTTGTGTTAGTAATATATGAGAGATGTCCTAAGGCAATCGCCTTATGTATGAACCATTTATATGATAAATAAAGATTCACTATTTGAGTATACATGTTTTATGTATTTGATTGGATCTTAAACTCATTTACTGAATGTCCTCGATACGATTCACAGCATGAGAGAATTTGTGATTGGATCACAACTAGTGAGTATCTCTACATGTGTAATTGTGATGTATCGGAATTATCCCTAGTCGATGAATTGATGGATTTGGACACCATCAATTCTGTCGAGACTAGCACGAGGTATACTCCTTGGTGTATCCAAGCAGCTGATTCTCACTGGCTGGAGACATTGTGATGTCCGGAGTTGATCGTGGATGCTAGTTATGGTAACTAGTTCATTGGAGTGACCAGCCGTAAGACTTCATATGGTTCTCTACATATATAGATATGTCAATGAAGTTCTTACTGTAGCTTAAGTGCGATGTTCCTTTGACTTGCGGTATTCAAGTCATCTTAATCATGGAGACTTATGCTTTGATATCTTAAGCAAGCATCTCTAAGGAGATGTGGACCCGGGATGATTGGGTATAAGTCGAAATGATCGAAGGTGTTTGAATAGCCTATAAAGGATTCACCACTCCTTGCGAGGAGATGTATATCCATGGCCTCTCGTCGGATTGTTACTAAAGTCTTTGGCCAAAGCATTACATGTTTAGAGTAAGGTACTCTTCGATACATGTGGAGTAACTAGAATCCGTAGGACGAGGAAATGATACTTGGGCTAGGTGTGACGTAGTCAGCCTAGTGGGGACTGACACTATAGACCATGTCCTGAACCAAGTGGGTATAAGATGAGTGAAGAGAATGGGGCACGAATCATTCGAGCTGCTGAAGAGTTTCAGAAATAGTTCTGGATCAACCGTTGATCTTTTCGATTAATTGGGGATCATGATGTACTACTAGGTGTCACTCATGATCGTTCTATAATTAATGGTTAATTATAGACAGCCAACATAAACCGAGAACCTATTTGGTCACACGCACAACGAGCGTGATCCGAAGGATTTAAAATGAGCTTGAGAATGGGATTCTCAGACCGAGAGAAACTAGGTTTGGTTGGACCAAACATGAAGCGAGCATGAAATCGTTTCAGTCGCAATGGAAGCATGGATGGGCCGTGTCTTATGAAGACATAATGGATGAACCAAAATGGTTTGGTTCTAATCCAATGGAGGAGAATAAACCAAAGGGTTTGGTTTATTTTAAACGAATGAACCAAAAGTTGGTTCGGTTCGTTTTAACTTAAAATAAACCATCATGGTTTGGTTTATTTTAACTTATCTTAATGGAGCGGGTTAACGGGCCTAATGGTTATGATCCAATAACCATTAAGAGAATTAGTTCTCTATAAAAGAGGGCTTAAGGGATAATTAAGCCCTAATCCAAAACCCTAGCTTGAAGTTGCCGCCCACCTCCTCATTGGAGTTCTCGGCGCCAACTCCTTGCCGCCGCCCACTTCTCCTCCAACCGGCGTCCAGAAGGAGCTTTCCTTTCCCCTTGCCGGCGTCGAGCTGCTGCCGGTTGTTGCTCCGGTGATCTCCTTTAGGTTTGGCATCAAGGTGAGCTTTATCTTCCCTTGGTTGGCCGACGCCTATCTCCTCCACCAAAGCTGTCCAGTTTTCTGGGCAGCTTGTTCTCCTCTCGTCGGAGCGTCGTTTGGACGACGGTTAGAGCTCCGACAGCGGCTAACTTACCGGGGATTCGATCTCCGGTAATCCTCTGAGGTGGAGGATGAAGGATTCGTCAATCGGTTGACGAATACCTCTCCGGAGAAGCGAGTTTTGAGGACTCATTTTGGATCCGAATTTGGATTCGGATCGTGATCATCTCTCGATCACGTCGTCTTCAACACGAGGCTAGTAACCCGTACGAAGACGAAGCTCGTGGCTTAGCAAAGTCATCCTAAGGATACTCGTCGTAGATACGGATAGAGACGATTCTAGCGAGGATCATTCCGGTTGATGCCGTTCCCGCTACACGTAATACGAAAGGTATAACATAGTTAAATTTCCTTTTATTGCAAATTTAAATTTACGGTTATGTCTACACTTGTTGTACTATGCATGCGTGTGTTGTGTGTGTTGTAATAAATGTAGATTTATTATTTTTATTTCTTCCACTGTGCGCATGTTTACGAAACATGTACGAACACACACTCGCCGCGGTGCCGGAAACCCAACAGTGGTATCAGAGCCCAGGTTGTGTTTCGACATAATCGTAAAATGATTTTGTGATAGTCATAATGTTATTTCTGGAAATTTTTTAATTTTGGAAATTTATAAGTATTTATGGAAATTTTTCAATTTTGGAAAGTCCAGAAGTATTTATGGAAATCTTCCACTTTTGGAAAGTTGGAAGTATTTATGGAAATTGATATTTTCCAAAAATAAAATATTTGATTAGATTCTGGAAATTTATTTCCTAATTTAATCATGATTTGATTTGGGAAATCAAATCTTAAAATATTTTATTTCCATAAGTAGTTTTGATGATTTAGGAAATTGGTTTCCTAAATTAATTTTCCTTAATCAACTATTTCCATAAATAAAATATGTGATTAGATTTGGAAATTTGTTTCCTAATTTAATCATGATTTGATTTGGAGAATCAAATCTTAAACATATTTTATTTCCATAAATAGTTATGACAAATAAGGAAATTATGTACATGACATAATTGTATGTCATATAATTGCATTAGATGCATATCATTATGCCATGCGTGTCATGACATGTAGATGTATGCCATGTATGTCATGTCATGTAGATAATAGTTATTTGCATGCAAAGAGGATGAGACATAAAAACCCTTACTCAATATTAAAGCATACACCTTCCATTAATATGGTTAGAACCAGAGTTCCATTTCTTGTTTGGGTTGTTGGACTCTCTCCAAGTCCGGCTCGAACCCGAACATGTTCAAACCATGGAATAGTTTAATACTAATATGGTAAGAGTCAGAGGTCAATCGTTAGCTTTGGTTGTTGGACTCTCTCCAAGCTGGGCTAATTGGTTGAATGCGCTCTAACCATATTAAAACTATTTCTCGATTAATGGGTTGGCTTTAACCTGGAGCATCGGCTTGTTGGACTCTCTCCAAGGTCGATGTAAAGGGAGGTGAAGTTGGGTGTTATGCATATGATGCATACTTGTTAATGTGTTAACAACCCGATGTATGTGTGAACATTCAATTAGTTGATAGCACATTGTGATAGTTGCATATACGTGATATGCAATCGGTATAGTTGATACCTACCGTCATAGTTATGAATGGCTTGTTGGACTCTCTCCAAGGTTGTTCATATCTATGATGGATATCAGCCCATTCGGAGATGGACCTACGATCTCCCGAAGTGATTTTGGGGTTTTTGAAATTCAAAAAATGAATGAGATTTATAAATGTATATTGATGTATTTTAAAATCATATTTCTCATATATGCTCATTTTGTATTTCTAAGAATGATCATGATGTCTTTAAATTTGCATTCCATTTTGGATTCGAATAAATTGACTGGGCCGAACTTCTTGGACTGGCTTAGAAACTTGAGAATTGTTCTTAAGGTGGAAAAACTTGCATATGTCCTCGAAGCGCCTCTTCCCGCCCGTCCTAGAGACAATGCAACTTTGGACCAATTGTTGGCCTATCAGAAACATGTGAATGATTCTGAAATGGTGAGTTGCATCATGCTAGCCACGATGGTACCTGAGCTGCGGAAGCAGCATGAGCATATGGATGCTTATACCATAGTCTTTCATCTTTATGAGTTGGTTGATGAGCAAGTGAGATTCGAAAGGTTCGAAGTCTCCAAGCTCTTCTTCACCTCTGAGATGCAAGAAGGTTCATCAGTGGTACTGCTCAACATGCTGAAGACTGTGGAGCCTTCTGAGAAGCATGAGAAGGGGGCGGTGCTGTTAGTTGATTCCTCGAAGAAAGGTTCTAAGAGTGAGTCAAAGGAAAAGCAGAAGGGGAAGAAGAGAAAGGCTAAAATGGCAGAACCAGCTCAAAAGGGCACTTGCCATCATTATGGCAAGGAGGGTCATTGGCGAAGAAATTGCAAGATTTATCTTGAGTCCGTGAAGAAGAATAAGGCATTGGATGCCCCCTCTTCTTCAGATATCTTCGTTATTAATTGTCATTCTATTTCCTCAGACACTTGGGTATTGGATACTGGGTGTGGCTCACATATATGTAATGACATACATGGGCTAAGAAATAGAAGAAGACTCGTTAAGGGAGAGTCAAATTTACGTGTTGGGAATGGAGCAAAGGTTGTTGCACTCGCCATTGGAACGTATTTGTTGAGACTCCCTACAGGACTTGTCTTAGAACTGGATAATTGCTTTTATGTTCCTTCGTTGATAAAGAACATCATTTCTATTTCTTGTTTAAATAGAAATGGGTACCATTTGACTTTTAGTAATAATTGTTGTTACATAACTTTGAATGAAGTTCTTTATGGGACTGGAACTTTAAGCAATGACATTTATACGTTGGACGTATCCAGTGACATTTTCAATATCGAAGCAAGCAACAAGCGTGCTCGAAAGGATAATCAATTAGACTCCTACATGTGGCATTATCGTCTTGGCCATGTAAGCAAGAAACGCATGTCCGAATTACACCGATGTGGAATTCTGGAATCGTTTGAATTGGATTCATACGATACATGCGAATCATGCTTAAAAGGCAAGATGATTAAGTTACCTTTTATTGGAAAAGGTGAACGAGTGGGAGAGTTACTAGGTCTAATACATACTGATGTATGTGGACCTATGTCAACTCAAGCTTTAGGAGGCTATAGCTACTTCATTACCTTCACCGATGATCACTCACGGTTTGGGTATGTGTTCTTGATGAAACACAAGTCTGAAGCCTTTGAAAGGTTAAAAGAATTCAGAAATGAAGTAGAGAAACAACATGACAAGAGTATTAAAATACTTCGATCGGATTGAGGTGGTGAATACTTAAGTCAAGAGTTTCTTGATTATCTAAGAGACAATGGCATATTGTCTCAATGGACTCCGCCATATACACCACAGCATAATGGTGTATCTGAGAGGCGTAATCGGACCTTGTTGGACATGGTCAGGTCAATGATGAATCATGCGAATCTTCCCAAGTCCTTTTGGGGCTATGCACTTCAGACAGTTGTTTACTTGTTAAACAGAATGCCTACCAAGGTAGTCTCTACTACTCCATATGAGATATGGAATAGTAAGAAACCTCATGTATCTTACTTGAAGAAATGGGGTTGTCCTGCTTATGTGAAGCGGACTGTATCAGACAAATTGGATGCTAAGTCTGATAAATGTCTATTTATTGGATACCCTAAGGAAACAAGGGGTTACCAATTCTATCATCCTGTGGAACAAAAGATGTTTGTTTCAAGGCATGCTGTGTTTCTAGAGAAAGAGTTTCTCTTGCAAGAAAACAGTGGGAGTGTCGTCGAGCTTGAGGAGGCTCGAGAGACTCAAATAGACATTAATGAGATACCTGGTGAAGCACAACAGCCGACAACTCATAGTGATGAGCAATCGGCTGGACCTATTGTAACACCACATCTTCGTAGATCTGGTAGAACACGCAATATTCCTGAGAGATATGGATTTCTCATAAGTGAATCGAACGACGTGTTACTCATTGATGATGAGGAGCCTACCAGTTATGAAGAAGTGCTGACAAGTTCAGAAAGGGATAAGTGACTTGGTGCCATGAAGTCGGAAATGGATTCCATGTATGAAAACCAAGTTTGGAACTTGGTTGACCCACCTGAAGGCATAAAGCCTATAGGGTGCAAGTGGGTTTTCAAGAAAAAAACCGACATGGATGGTAATGTGATTACCTATAAGGCTAGATTGGTGGCGAAAGGATATCGTCAAAAGCAAGGTATTGATTATGACGAAACCTATTCGCTTGTAGGTATGCTTAAATCCATTCGGATGCTCCTGGCCATAGCGGCTCATTATGATTATGAGATATAACAGATGGATGTGAAAACAGCTTTCCTTAATGGAAACCTGCTCGAGAACGTGTATATGATACAGCCTGAGGGTTTCACATCGGTTGATAAAACCAAGGTATGCAAATTGCGACGGTCCATTTATGGATTGAAGCAAGCATCCAGGAGCTGGAATATCCGTTTTGATGAGACAATCAAAAGGTTTGATTTCTCACAAAATCCAGACGAACCTTGTGTGTACAAGAAGGTTAGTGGGAGTGCAGTCGTGTTCCTAGTATTGTATGTCGATGACATATTACTTATAGGAAATGATGTTTCAATCTTACAGTCAGTTAAGGTTTGGTTATCCAAGATATTCTCCATGAAAGACCTGGGAGAAGCAACCTACATCCTCGGGATTAAGATCTATAGATATAGATCAAAACGGTTGCTTGGTCTTTCGCAGTCTACATATATAGGCTGAGTGCTAAAGAGGTTTAGCATGTCGGAATCCAAGAAAGGTTTCCTACCCATCAGGCATGGGGTACACCTTTCGAAGTCTATGTGTCCGCGCACAGAAGACGAGAGGATTTGCATGAGTAAGATTCCCTATGCATCCGCAATAGGATCTATCATGTATGCTATGTTATGTACGAGGCCCGATGTATCGTATGCTCGGAGTGTCACGAGCAGATACCAGTCTGATCTAGGAATGGATCATTGGGTGGCTGTTAAGACGATCCTTAAGTACTTAAGAAGAACTAAGGATGTGTTCCTAATATATGGAGAAGGGTACATGGTGATACGTGGGTATACGGATGCCAGCTCCAGACAGACAAGGATGATTCCATGTCTCAGTCTGGGTATGTATTCACCTAGAATGGAGGCGCAATAAGTTGGAAAGGTTCCAAGCTTGACACTATAGCGGATTCTGCCACTAAGGCAGAATACATTGCAGCTTTGGAAGCAGCAAAGGAAGCGGTTTGGATCAAGAAGTTCATCTCTGAACTTGATGTGGTCTCATCAATGATCCAAACATGTGCTTCTCCGCTATCATCTTATCAGAGAGATCATCAGTAGGAACGAAATACAAATCGAGAAAATTTCCACTGAAAGGAACTTAGCGGATCCTTTGACTAAAGCATTACCTCAAAGTAAGTTTGAGGGTCATGTTAGTGCTTATGATATTGGATACCGTAGCGATTGGCATTAGGCCAAGTGGGAGTCTGTTATTAATATATGAGAGATGTCCTAAGGCAATCGCCTTATGTATGAACCATTTATATGATAAATAAAGATTCACTATTTGAGTATACATGTTTTATGTATTTGATTGGATCTTAAACTCATTTACTGAATGTCCTCGATACGATTCACAGCATGAGAGAATTTGTGATTGGATCACAACTAGTGAGTATCTCTACATGTGTAATTGTGATGTATCGGAATTATCCCTAGTCGATGAATTGATGGATTTGGACACCATTAATTTTGTCGAGACTAGCACGAGGTATACTCCTTGGTGTATCCAAGCAGCTGATTCTCACTGGCTGGAGACATTGTGATGTCCGGAGTTGATCGTGGATGCTAGTTATGGTAACTAGTTCATTGGAGTGACCAGCCGTAAGACTTCATATGGTTCTCTGCATATATAGATATGTCAATGAAGTTCTTACTGTAGCTTAAGTGCGATGTTCCTTTGACTTGTGGTATTCAAGTCATCTTGATCATGGAGACTTATGCTTTGACATCTTAAGCAAGCATCTCTAAGGAGATGTGGACCCGGGATGATTGGGTATAAGTCGAAATGATCGAAGGTGTTTGAATAGCCTATAAAGGATTCACCACTCCTTGTGAGGAGATGTATATCCATGGCCTCTCGTCGGATTGTTACTAAAGTCTTTGGCCAAAGCATTACATGTTTAGAGTAAGGTACTCTTCGATACATGTGGAGTAACTAGAATCCATAGGATGAGGAAATGATACTTGGGCTAGGTGTGACGTAGTCAGCCTAGTGGGGACTGACACTATAGACCATGTCCTGAACCAAGTGGGTATAAGATGAGTGAAGGGAATGGGGCACGAATCATTCGAGCTGCTGAAGGGTTTCAGAAATAGTTCTGGATCAACCGTTGATCTTTTCGATTAATTGGGGATCATGATGTACTACTAGGTGCCACTCATGATCGTTCTATAATTAATGGTTAATTATAGATGGCCAACATAAACCGAGAACCTATTTGGTCACACGCACAACGAGCGTGATCCGAAGAATTTAAAACGAGCTTGAGAATGGGATTCTCAGACCGAGAGAAACTAGGTTTGGTTGGACCAAACATGAAGCGAGCATGAAATCGTTTCAGTCGCAATGGAAGAATGGATGGGCCGTGTCTTATGAAGACATAATGGATGAACCAAAATGGTTTGGTTCTAATCCAATGGAGGAGAATAAACCAAAGGGTTTGGTTTATTTTAAACGAATGAACCAAAAGTTGGTTCGGTTCGTTTTAACTTAAAATAAACCATCATGGTTTGGTTTATTTTAACTTATCTTAATGGAGCGGGTTAACGGGCCTAATGGTTATGATCCAATAACCATTAAGAGAATTAGTTCTCTATAAAAGAGGGCTTAAGGGATAATTAAGCCCTAATCCAAAACCCTAGCTTGAAGTTGCCGCCCACCTCCTCATTGGAGTTCTCGGCGCCAACTCCTTGCCGCCGCCCACTTCTCCTCCAACCGGCATCCAGAAGGAGCTTTCCTTTCCCCTCGCCGGCGTCGAGCTGCTGCCGGTTGTTGCTCCGGTGATCTCCTTTAGGTTTGGCATCAAGGTGAGCTTTATCTTCCCTTGGTTGGCCGACGCCTATCTCCTCTACCAAAGCTGTCCAGTTTTCTGGGCAGCTTGTTCTCCTCTCGTAGGAGCGTCGTTTGGACGACGGTTAGAGCTCCGACAGCGGCTAACTTACCGGGGATTCGATCTCCGGTAATCCTCTGAGGTGGAGGATGAAGGATTCGTCAATCGGTTGACGAATACCTCTCCGGAGAAGCGAGTTTTGAGGACTCGTTTTGGATCCGAATTTGGATTCGGATCGTGATCATCTCTCGATCACGTCATCTTCAACACGAGGCTAGTAACTCGTACGAAGACGAAGCTCGTGGCTTAGCAAAGTCATCCTAAGGATACTCGTCGTGGATACGGATAGAGACGATTCTAGCGAGGATCGTTCCGGTTGATGCCGTTCCCGCTACACGTAATACGAAAGGTATAACATAGTTAAATTTCCTTTTATTGCAAATTTAAATTTATGGTTATGTCTACACTTGTTGTACTATGCATGCGTGTGTTGTGTGTGTTGTAATAAATGTAGATTTATTATTTTTATTTCTTCCACTGTGCGCATGTTTACGAAACATGTACGAACACACACTCGCCGCGGTGCCGGAAACCCAACATCTTGATCAACAAGTTTGTTCAAGAGACCACTCGAATCAAATAGCACGATGATGGATCGGTTGCTTGGGTAATCCGTCTTCGTCAAGGATTAATTTTTTTAATCCGGGGACGTAGATAGGATCGCCATTCACAAGCGACCAAGTTGAGTGGGAAGCAAAGCTTCGACCTTCAATTGGTATCAGAGCTACGGTTTCTGATTTTGTGTGTTTAGGATTCGGTTACCTTTATTCACTTATCATATATTATGTTTGTCGGATAATAGTAGGATGTGCATAGGCTAACTTTTTGGTTGCAAGCATAAGATCCAACTATTATGGCCATATGTGTGTGTATGTGATTGGATGTGTGTAATTGTAATATTATTTGAATCCTCGGGTTTGACGAGGCTAGTATTTAATTTTTGCAATTAAGTATGACATTGTTTAGCCACTCATTTATTTTAGTTTACTTTCGATCTAGATTTCATGTACACTCCTTTGTGGAGTATGGGATAGATTCCTCAAAAATAATTTTTCTCGGCTCGGATCTCTGGATGGCTTGTACATAGTGTGTGGAGGAGCGGACCAGATGGCGACACGACAGGAGGCATATTGGAAAACAAAAGCCATAATAGTTGGAAAATATTTTTTTCATATTTATTGCCTCTTGTTTGATATGCATGTTGTGTGCTAGGAAAATTCCTCATTTTAAATTACTAAGTGGGAGAGGGATATTTTTTTAAATTCCCATGGCCTCCATTACAATTTGACATGTGATGCAAACAAACTTGCACGTTGACTCTGAGTGCCTTCCTCCCCATCGGATGAGTTTGTTTTGCAGATCACTAGGTGAAAAATGGTTATAGGAAATTATTTAGGAGCGTGTGTACTTCCCCATCAGAAGGCACATAATCCGAGATAATTGTCTTAGTATCGGGTAATGGTGAACACTTAGATGCAAATAGGAGTATCCTCCCCATCAGAGTCACTGCTTTTATTTATAGGGTCGAAGAGGAACCAACTATTAATTTTATTTGTCAAAAAGTAAGGTTGACAGGATAATAAAATTAATGTGTAAAACCTCCTCCTACAAATGTAGAATTTGTATACATCCACACTATCGTGACATATGATATTCTCGGTGTTTTGAGGTGTTGGTTGATTTTAAAATTTTATTGTTTGAGGAATCAATAAATTTTTAAAATCTAATGTTTTGATCTATGTGATTCTTAGGTTTTTCAAAAATGACTTTCAACCCACTTGTTGTGATACTAAAGGAAAATAAACTTACTGAACCCAATTATGTTGATTGGAATAGGAATCTAGATATTGTCTTGACTGCTGAGGAGTACATGTATGTACTCTTCGAATAGTGTCCTCCTAAGCCTGCGGATGATTATGGGGAAAAGGAGAAAGAGAGTAATAAAAAGTGGATAAAGGCTGATGAGATGGCTGGTATTACATTTTGGCTTCTATGTCAAATCCATGCCTACTGCTTATGACATGATGCTCAATCTCAAGGAACTTTTCGGACACCAAAATCGAGCTGCTAGGTAAGAAGTCATGAGGAACTTGATGATGACCACCATGATTGAGGGAACACCCGTTAGGGATCAAGTTCTCAAGATGATAGCTCATTTGAATGAGTTGGAAGTCCTTGAAGCTGAGATCGATGGGGAAACCCAGGTCGATATCATTCTCCAATCTCTACCTAGGAGTTTTGAGTAGTTTCGCATGAACTACAATATGAACAAGAGGTTGTATTCATTGGCGGAGCTTCTGACAGAACTCCAGGCGGCAGAGAGACTTTTTCGTCAGAGTGCTTAGGCTCAGGCCATGGTTGCTTAGAAGGTTTCTACTTCTAAGCCGAAAGGCAAGAAGAAGAAGAAAGAAGGTGGAGCAAAGGTGGTGGGAGGATCTCAGGGAGGAGTGAAGAAGCCGAAAGGCAAGTGCTTCACTTGCAAGCATACTGGACATTAGAAGAAGGACTGCCCCAATCGGAAGCAGAACAAAGGTATATCTTTTGGTCTGGTCCTTGAAACATGTTTAGCGGTGTTATCTCCCGCCACCTGGTGTGTAGATACGTGAGTCACTGATCATGTCCGCAATACTTTGCAGGGGTTCCAGGAAACCAGACGACTAGCTGAGGGGGGAGATTACCATTTACTTGGGCGATGCTACGAACGTGGCGGCTATTGCAGTGGGAGATGTTTATTTATCTTTTGATAGGAATAAAACTTTGGTTCTGAAAAATTTCCTTTATATACCTTTATTTAAAAAGAATTTGATTTCGGTTTCTAAATTATTTTTGGATGGATATTCTATTTCTTTTAATGACAGAGTTATTATAAAAAGAAATAAGGAGATTATTTGTTCTGGTGCATTGATAGGAAATTTATATACCCTTGAACCAAAAGCTCCCATGATGCAAATAGAAGTAAATAACTCATCTTCTAAATCTAATAAGAGAAAAGAACTTTCGAAAATGAACCAAACATATCTTTGGCATCTAAGGTTAGGTCATATTAACCTAAGTAGAATTCAAAGGTTGATAGCTGATGGACCTTTGGGTTCATTAGTGGTGGAAGATTTCCCAACCTGCGAATCTTGCTTGGAAGGTAAAATGACAAAGAGGCCTTTTAAGGCCAAGGGGTATAGAGCCAAAGATGTATTGGAATTGGTTCATTCTGATTTATGTGCTCCTATGTCTATCCAGGCTAGAGGTAGTTTTGAATATTTCATCTCTTTTATAGACGATTATTCAAGATATGGATACATTTACTTGATGCACCACAAGTCTGAATGCTTTGACAGGTTCAAAGAATTCAAGGCTGATGTGGAAAAACGTCAAGATAAAAGTATCAAGACACTGCGATCTGATCGTGGTGGTGAGTACCTCTTGGGAGAGTTTAAAAATTACTTATCAGAGGCTAGGATTCAATCCCAATTGTCTGCACCTGGCATACCCCAGCAGAATGGAGTAGCAGAGCAAAGGAATAGGACTCTTATGGAGATGGTTAGATCGATGATGAGTTATTCTGAGTTACCAAATTTGTTCTTGGGGTATGCTCTAGATACGACAATGTATATTCTAAACTTGGTACCATCTAAATCAGCACCTTCTACTCCCATGCACTGTGGATCAAGTAAAGCTTAGTCTAAGACATATTCGATTGGGAGTCCAAAGACTTTGTCAAGGCAAATGTCGGTAAGTTGGAACCTCGTACAGAAGTGTGCATGTTCGTAGGCTATCCTAGAGGAATGAAAGGTGGTTTGTTCTATAGTCCTAGAGATCAGAGGGTGATCGTTAGCACGAATGCCAGATTTTTAGAGGAAGACTATGTGATGAACCACAAGCCCATGAGTAAGATTGTTCTGGAGGAATTGAGAGGGGAAGTCACTACTTCAGTACCACCGGTACAAGAGGATATACCATAAGTGACTGCACCACGTGTCACAGAGGATATACAGGTGATACCTCATCGTAGTGGGAAGGTTGTTAGACAGCCTGATAGATTTATATTCGTGGGAGAATCTTTTGATTTGGTCCCTTGTGAACATGAACTTGATCCCTGGACATATGACGAGGCAATCCAAGATAAAGATGCAGTATCTTGGCAAAGTGCAATGAATTTTGAGATAGAATCTATGGATTCAAATCAGGTATGAGAGCTAGTAAAACCACCTAATGGTGTAAAAACTATTGGATGCAAGTGGATCTACAAAAGAAAGAGAGGAATAGACGAGAAGGTTGAGACCTTCAAAGCAAGTCTTGTTGCGAAAGGGTAAATTCAAAAAGAGGGTATCAATTATGAGGAGACCTTTTTGTCGGTAGCCATGCTTAAGTCTATATGGAGCAACCGGAGGGATTTGCAAAGGGCAAAGAGCATCTTGTGTGTAAGCTTAATCAGTCCATTTATGGATTGAAGCAATCTTTGAGGTCTTGGAACATCTGCTTTGATGATGTAATCCAATCTTATGGATTTATTCAAAGTTCGGATGAGTCTTGTGTATACAAGAGATGTGACGGAAACGTAGTGGTATTTCTTGTACTATACATAGATGACATTTTGTTAATTGACAACAATGTCAAGGCGTTATCAGACGTAAGGGTATGGTTGTCCAAACAGTTTGATATGAAGGACTTGGGAGAAGTGGGACACATCCTTGGGATCAAGGTTATAAGGGATCGCGGGAAAAGGATGTTGTGCTTATCTCAAGCTTCATACATAGACACCATTTTGGCTCATTTTAGCATGTAGAACTCCAAGAAAGGTTTTCTACCTTTCATGTATGAAGTTCCTTTATCTAAAGAGATGTGTCCTAGAACATCAAAGGAGATAGAGGAGATGAAGGCGGTTCCTTATGCTTCGGCGGTAGGAAGCCTCATGTATGCTATGATATGTACGAGGTTGAATATCTACTTTTCCATGGGCATCGTTAGCAGATATCAAAGTAATCCAAGACAGGGACATTAGACTAGGGTAAAGCATATAATGAAGTACTTGAGAAGGACTAGGATTATATGTTGATATACAAGGCAGATCAATTACTCCCTGTGGGTTACACAGATTCTGACTTCCAATCAGATAGGGATAACAGTAAGTCTACCTCGGGTTTTGTATTTACTTTGGGAGGTGGTGTCATTGTATGGAGGAGTGTCAAGCAGAAATGCATGGCGGACTCCACCATGGAAGCTGAGTATGTGGCAGCCTCTGAAGCAGCCAAAGAAGTTGTATGACTTAGGAACTTCTTGATGGACTTGGATGTTATTCCTGGTTTGCCCAGAACTATCACAATTTATTATGATAACAGTGGTGCAGTTGCAAACTCGAAGGAACCACGTGCCCATAAGGTAAGTAAACACATAGAGCGCAAGTACCACCTGATACGAGAGATCATAAAGCGAGGAGAAGTTATTGTAGCCAAGATTGCATCAGAGGATAATCTGGCAGATCCTTTCACTAAGGCCCTTTTAGCGAGAGCTTATGATAGACATGTGAAGGGAATGGGAATCAGATGTATGGCAGTATGAGGACAGCATAGTCTTTTAGTATAAGTGGGAGATTGTTGGGATGTATACTAAAAAGTCTATCTTTTGTATGAACATCTTTATTTTTGAAATAAGAATCACATGATCATTGTTTGCATATTTATGGTTATGGATATTGTCTGATACATTACATTGTAGATAACATGGTGTGTGGTGTCACACGGAAGATCATGTTATCAGTTCCTTATAGAGTATAAGTAGAGGCTCACAACCGAGATGATTTTGGACAAACCATTGGTATGGTTGTAGTGTAATTTGGTATTGGTTTATCTTGACCATAGAATTACACTAGTACACTTTGTGTGTATTGAGCAGGACCGACTTAGAGGTAATTCAATTTATTACTGATTACATAATTGAATCGGACATCGGATATTATAGTGTACATGCTCTTAATCTTGATATAATAACGGACACATGTACTTAATATTTATTTCTTTGATTTACCAATGGGCGAGATTTATAGATTAAATCGATAGGCTCGGTAAGTTAGAAAATGATATTATTTACATGGTATGCCGTTGATTATATGAGGAAACCGTGTCCTATGTATTAGGATGATGATGTCCCCTTGAGGAGCTCATAAGGATCATCATGTAAACCCTGTAAGTGGACTTGGTCTGACATGATGATGAGGTTGAGTGGTACTATTTATGGTGTTAGATGTTGATTAATTAATTGTCAGTAAATTAATTAATTGACGGACATTCGATATCTTAAACACGGGGAGACATTTGTACAATTAATATATGGAGCCCATATTTATTTATGGGAGTTGGTGAGGTAGATCAATGATAATCCTCTAGTGGAATGGATTATCATTAATGGATCGGATTTTATGTGGGCTAGATCCATTGGTTGGCCAAGATCCAACTCCCCCTCATGGTACCTATTGTAGCCTATTAAAACCCTCATGAAACCTAGATCCAACCGACACGATTAAAAGGAGGCTTGGGAGAAATCTATAAATAAGGTTTCAAGGCTTGGGCGTGGGATATCTTTTTGGAGATTAGGTTTTAGGAGTGGGCGGCAAGATTCTTGGAGAGGCTAGGGTTTAGAGTTGGCATTGAGAGGTTTGGGCGGCACAAGGAATTAGGGTTTTCCTAGGGTTTCCTTGTCTTCCTCTTTAATGGCCGGCAGCAACAAACCTCTTCTTCTTTCTCTCTTGACCGGCGCCCACACCATATCTCTTCTTCTTTCAAGTCTTGGCCGGTGGCAAGAGTTAAGGTTCTTCCTTTCGAGTTCTTGGCCGGCGACAAGGATCAAGCTAGGAGTTTGGTGGTCAGCTCTAGATAGTAGAAGAAGTCTTCGATTATCTTTCTTTGTTTGGAGCGAACAAGAAAAGGAAGATACGCGATTCTGTAGGTTTCAACTCTTGGAGGATCGTTGCCCACACAACGTTCAAGAGGAGGATAGGACATATAATAGAAGATCAAGAGGTATACAAGAGGTATAATCTTCTTTATTTTGATTTAGTTCTTTTGTACAATGCATGTGGCTAATTTACTTGGACCCTGAAGATAAACACAAAAATCGGCAATCCATACATCATCTATTCCACGGCTAATCGAGGAAAAGAGTTTGGTTGCTTGAACAACAAGTTTGTTCAAGAGACCACTCGAATCAAATAGCATGATGATGGATCGGTTGCTTGGGTAATCCGTCTTCGTCAAGGATTAATTTTTTTTATCTGGGGACGTAGATAGGATCGCCATGCACAAGCGAATAAGTTGAAGCGGGAAGCGAAGCTTCGACCTTCAAATACATAACAACATAATCGAATTCCAAACAACGAAAACAATATAGGATAAAAATCCAAAACATTCTATCCAAAATATACAAAACCAATATGGATTACAATCCAAATACTCGAGGTGAGATGGGATCAACTGGCGGTGCTCCGAGCATCCAAGGAATCTTCTACCTGTTACCTGGGCAACAAGAAAACCCAGGGTCTATGGTGGTGAGTATAAAACTCAGCGGTAATATAAAAGATAGTGCATGAACAAATAACATATGTAGAGCAACAAGTATACAAATGATGATCAACAGGTATACCTAGGGAGATCAACATACATACAGTCTTAAAGGAGACAACGAAACTATCAGTATAATACTAATCAGTGCATATACGAAACCAACCGATCAACCGTACATAACGTAATGTAAGTTACTGACATACTTGAGGATATACAACGATACAACTCATACACCCTGAACACATATATCACACTATAACACATACAACATAAAGGAACAATACTATATCTGTAACCAACACACTACTATATGAACAACATATAAACAAGTACATAAACGAACCTGGTCCATCCTATACCACAACATGACGTTGATCAAATGCGTACAACAGTCTGATCTAACTCGTACACTATACTCCACACATAACAGTATAGAATATGCAAATAATATGCAAAATGATGAACAAACATATGCAGCAAGCATAGCTTAAACAAATGCAACATCACAACAAGCATATATATATATATATATATAGACAGTATCTATATATACTGCTCACACTCTCACACATATATATACATAAATATATATATATATATATATATATATATATATATATATATATATATATATATATATGCCCTCACACATGGCAATACAAATGCATGGTCATGCCTGCGCACCCCACTCGCTACCACGACCCTAGTGTGACACGACATGACAACTGTCCCAATTCAACAACAACCACTGCTCTCGAGTGGCTGAGTGGGCAGTATGAATAAGTAGCGATAAGCTAAAGAGCTATAAGCTACACAACGGGGGTCCCTGCTGCTAGCCACTCCGACTGATACTACCCATAAGTGGTCGAGTGTCATACACCTAGGACAACTGCACGCAACTCTAACTACCACTATCAAGAGTGGTCAAGTGTGACACAACAAATGAACTGCCCTCACACTAGTTACTATTACCACGAGTAACTGTGGAGGAAAAATGACTGATGACCCTCTCAACTACAAGAGAGACAAAGTTGCCAACATGCATGTAAATGAAATGAATGCACAACCAACATATACACACATACACAACACTCTCTCCATCCAACAGAGTCGTACACAACTAACAATCGACCATGCTAGGACCTCCAGTCCGTAGCGATACACTATCGCAACCCACACTACTATGTACAGACATATGATCCGTAATAGTTATACAACGAAAGATAAGATGATACAACAACCAACTCTACATTAAGGACATCATCCACCCCCGGATGATTGTTCCTGATGACACGAGTCAAATCGACATCTATACTCAACTACACCCCCCATGGTTAAGCATCTAAACATCCACCTACCAGAGCATTAGTAATTTATAACAACGATGAACGATATATAACAACAACAACAGTATATCTCAAAGTGCAAAGACTTAAGTATCAAGTACAGAATAACATGAGTTGAGTCAAGGTACAATTTCAACCATATAGTAACTCATGCACTAAGAATAATCAACTACCTGACCAGGGTAGAATATTACCCACCTGATATGTAACTGTGCTGATTGTATTCACGTCCGCGAACCTGCCTCATATCAAGATCCTAAAATTGTAGTACCCAATATAACCAAATGCTTGCATGGTCAAACAGTAGGAATAAGAATCTAATCCAATCTTAATCCCTGATTACTCAACCAAATAATCTAATACCATGAGATGGTCTAACTCATATATCTATATGCATCTATAAACATCCAAATCTGAACTTACCTTACACTGCTTCAATTACCATTGAAATAGCAATCTATAACAACGAGGTGAATTCAACCATAGCTGCCACCTACCATCACAACTAAATCCATAGTGACTTAATCATGTACACTTCATAATCCAATATCTGAAAACATTACCTTACATTGATTCAATTGCTCACAACCTATTCGGAAAGATCAAAGCCATGACCCACAACCTATCTAGAAGATAAACCCACTGCCATTCAGTTAAACTGAAGATAACCTCCAAATTCTACATACCAATGAAGCAAAAGAGATAACAGGGATTACCAATAGATTTACTAGAAATTAGGGCATATTGGTTATAAGAACCCACCGATCGATCCACAGATCTGAACACCCAAGCACAGTGACCATGGGTCATTGGTTGCAATGCAGGGTAGCCAATCAATGATATTGAGCCACCGGTGAGCTGCCTGCCGACGAAGATGGTTGACCTAACAGATCCAGCAGTGGTGACAAGGCTGTTCGGGGTGGCTGCAATCGAACGCAGTGGCTATTTACGGCGACCCAAAAAGACAGCGATGATGCAGGCAGTGACTGGGCGCAACGACATCAACGAGTTGCTCCAGTGAGGTTTAGCTACCATCAAGATCCGAAGAAGAAGGGCAACGACAACAAATTGCTCCGGCGGGGCTCGGTGCAGAGAGGAGGAGCGACGGCGATAGGGCACGGAGAGAGGATGAGGTGCAACGATGAAGGCGGAGGAAATCTATGGTGGCGATGAGTGGGGAAGCTGCGTGAGGGAGAGGAAGAGAAGGGACGACAGTGATAGGGCTACGGCAGTGAGAAGGAATTCGGCCACGATGAGGAGTTTGGGGAAAAGAAAAACAAAGTAAATAAAAAAAATATAACCCTAAGTTTAATACTTATAACTTAGTATAATTAATTCCATTAACTTCCTAATTACCGATATTCCAAATTGATTCTACTAAAGCCTATCTATCTTATTTCCATGAAACATCATAAAATATCCATTTAAATTCAAAAAAATTTCTAAAATTTTTTGAAAAATTCCAATGGGTATTTTCCTAATTAACTAGTATTATTTTATTTTTCGCTATCTTACAACTGGACTTGTTCCTCCGTCCACTTCTTCATCTTGAGAATTACTCCCTTCTTGTCCCTTGGAGCTTCAAATTTGTCCATCATGATCTTGATATTTGACACATAGTCATGGGCAATAGGGCTTAAACCATGCTTTAGGTGATACTTGAATTATTATCATGATTGTATACCTAATGCATGATTACAATTTTAGTGATACATGTGTTTCATGATCATAATATAAAATCAATACATATATGTCTTTATGATCATGTGTTATGCTAGGATGATACTTAACCATGGGTAGAATTGCATGAAATTGAAGGTTAAGTACATAAATACCTTTAGGAACATCTCACACTCACTATAGGCTACCTTGATTGAAAACATAGCATGAGTGAGATGATAGGATGATACTAATGGTCCACTAATGTCTATGGCATTTAGATGGTCATTTAAAGTATCAAAATAGCAATAATAGATCAATCATGAGGAAGACTTATGTTTAATTAATAGACATATTGCCCAAAGATCATGGCTGGATATTTCATATATTTTTAAAACAATATCTTATTTTAAAATCTGTGTGTTCATGTTTTGAAACAATCCAAAGCAAAACTAGGTGTTAAAATTGATAGTAACTTGATAAAAAACCTAGTTGTTTTTGAAGCTTTTGGATTTTTAGCTAATTTTCGAAAATATAATGATTTTTCATGAAAAACTATTTTTCATTGATAAAGATACTTACAAGAAATATGTTCCCCAAATTTCATAATTTTTCAAATTTTATAGAATTTTTAATGCATTTCTGAAATTCACCTCGAAAATCAGAAGAAAAAAAACCTGAAATTAGAGTGTCAGTCGACTGGTAGTCTGAACCAGTCGACTGATCGACTGATAACATGCCCAGTAACCCTCTTTTATTAGATTTTAAGGCATGTTTTGGTATTTTTTTTTTCTCTTTGCAACTTGATGCCATGCTTGTATAACTTAGTTTATTATTTTTAATGGTGTCAAAGGGGGAGAAATATATATGTTTAAGTGAGGGAATTGTATTTAGGGGGAGTTTCATGTATTAAGGGGGAGAGTTGATAATCATGTTTATTTACATGCTTTCTTACCTTAGTATTTTTATCAAATGTTTACCTAACTTAAACGGATTGTCACACATCAAAAAGGAGGAGATTGTTAGGGCAATCAACCCGTGATATGGTTTTGATGTGTGTGGCAAAGGGTTTAAGTTAGGATGATTGGATTTGATATGTAGGTTGGAGTCTTGCAGGACTTAGTAATTCGCACATAGAGCATTGGCGAGTTTCACCTCTTATGACTCAGTCCTTGAGTCGGTGAAGGATGGCTTTGCGGAAGTCGTGCGCTTGGAGCATTCGAGGGACCACCGGACGAGGAGCATTGGAGTGAAGCCGAAGAAAGTAGACTTCAAGGCGAGACGCGAAGGATGGCGCTGCAGAGTCATGTGCTTGGCACATCCGAGGGACGTGGCCAGACGAAGACAACTTCAAAGGCGAGGGACTTCAAGGAATGAGTGTGAGCGAATGTAACCCAGGAATGGGTAGTGCGGTTAGGTAAAACTTGGCCAATTAGCTAAGTGTCGGATGGGATTTCCCGACATCAGTCGACTGCCATGTCATGGTAGTCGACTACTCTAAGTCGACTGTGACTCGACTAGTGTTCGAGTCCGGTTCATGTGCCAACAGTCGACTGCCATGGATTGGCAGTCGACTGCCGAGACGACCAGTCGACTAATGAAGGCATCAGTCGACTGGTCACAAGGGTTTCGGGCACAGAATGGAGTGTTCACTTTCGACACTCGACTGATAGCTCCATCAGTCGACTGATGGTAAGATCAGTCACTGATGTGGGAGTCGTTGGGTGAAGTCCAACATGGAAGAAGTTGTTATTGGACAAAAGCTACGGGATCAGTCGAGAAGAGGGTTTCTTCCGGTTAACACAGGACCAGTCGACTGATCGGGGCATCAGTCGACTGGTCCTGTGTTAACGGGAAGAAATCCTCTTCTTCTATAAAAAGAAGGGGTGAGGGAATTTGGGAGCCTAATGCTTTAACTCCTAACAACTCCAAAGTGCCCAAAACGATTTTCACTCTTCTTACTTGCTACTATTCCATTCTATTGTAAGAAGAGAGATTGTAAAGAGGTTACCTCCACCTAGCTTGGTGCAAAGGAGAGATCTAGTGGATTTGACAAAGGAGTGATTCACCTTGGATGAAATGGGTCATGGATTAGCGGTGAGGTCGTGAACCACGTTATATTATCTTGTTAGTGAATTGCTCTTTACTTTGCTTTATCTTTATTGTTGTTTAGTTGTATTTTCCGCTTGCGCTAACGATAGTTGTAGACGATCAATGAACGACTATCATTTGTTGGATCGAGAAGCGTCGCTAGAGGGGGGGTGAATAGCGATCGTAAATCTTTTCTTTTTCGTTCGTTCTATACGCAAAGTAAGCACAGTGGAAAATAAATGAACACGTTTATTTTACTTGGTTCACAACCCAACGGTTGCTACTCCAAGGCCCTATCGGTGCTAGACCACGTACGGAGGGCAAAGTACTATAACGTCTCCTCCTCGTTGGAGGTAGGAGACAACGATCACAAAACCGAATATACGAGGATGAGGCAACAAGCCTACCTCACCTCATTATGAAGAAAAACAAAGAATACAATATCAAAAATATTACTTGATTCTGCTACCGACGAAGAAGATCGAAACTTGACGTCGCATCGGCGTTATGACGATGTTGGAGCATTGGCGTTGTAGGAGCACTTGATGAATAAACTTGATGTGATTTGGAGATGGAATCCTCCCCTCCTTTTATAGACTTTAGCCTCTGAATTTGTCTCCTCTTATTTCGGAACGGATCATGAAGTTGTCCAAATTTTATCGCGAAGTGGCCGCGTCAAACGTTATCCATTTTGACCTAGCACAAAAGCTGAATCGTTGCTCGCACGATCGATGTGATGCCATCCCATCGACCGATGGGCATCGGGCCGATCCGCTCCATGTCCAACAATGATCGCCATTTGGCCACTTCCCTGCAATAAGAGGTTAGCTCGAAAAATGATAAATATGATGGTTTCTAACTGTCCGATCTCGACCTAGACCTTCCACAGGAAGTCTTAGTCGGATCGCCGCCTACGGTCGTCCCCGTAAAGAGGACACGACCTTACAATCTCTCACTCACACGAGCTTACCTCGATAGTAGCTCTCGCTTCCGGCCTTCCACTTGATTCCTTCGGCTCCCTCCGAAGTCACTCGAGTGTCGCCCGACCACCGTGGCTTCCTCCGGGTATCGCTAGCCTTCAACTCAAGCTTTAATACTTTTTTGCACACTCGATAGCTCGTGAGATAACGATGTAGACTTAACTTTGTGTCTTTGCCATAATCAAAACACAGGTTCGATTATCTAGTGCCCCTGCACCAACAATCTCCCCCTTTTTGATCTATGGCAAACCAACACAAAGTTAAGGGAAATTAAAGCATAAAACAAGTATAGTAAATGATGAATGTCATTTTCAAAAACTCCCCCTTAACCAAAACTCCCCCTTAACCCTTGGTGAGTTTTGAAAGAGATACTTTAGTTCAAAATTAAATAAATTTTGTGTTACTCCCCCTTAACTTTCGCTCTTCTCCCCCTTTTGCCATAAATCAAAACAAATGTTGGGGTTTGTTATGTAAAAATGAAGTTTGTTATAAAAATAGGGGTTTAAAGACAATATGGTATATGCATGCATCAAGATAAATCAACTATGAGTCCAAACATGCGTCTAGCAATAGTTAGATAGATTGGTTCGAGGTGTGTCCCTCTGCACCAATAATCTAAAGGTTTATAATATAACCCTTAGGGTTAGTTTGCTTTCCCCCTTAGTCAAATATATGAAGTATAAGAGATGTAGGGGGCACTAAACTTTGGCCTAAAGAGTCATTAAGTACAATAGTTGAGAAAATAAGTAGTATTTTGAAGATTGTTTTAACTATATTTCAATTATCCTTAACATCTCACCCATTCTATGTGTCTCAGAATTTATTCACCTTATATGTTTTGTGAGATGATTTTAAATTGATTAAAGATAGTCAACCTTGGGTTAGATTCGGATTTAACCTTTAGATCGTTAAGTAACTTTTCGAGAAACTGGCTTCCAGGTCGTGGCGAGGCACAGGGGCCTTCTTTGATCGGAACAACGACCACTTCCTTAGACAAAGCCAAATTTAAGAAAATATCACTTAAGTCACTTAGGGTTACTTCCTGGTCTAACTAGTTTAGGATACGGCGAGGTAGCTTCAGCTAGTTCCACTCGGTCAAGTGCACCAAGCTAGATACGCCTTATCTAGCTCGAATACACGAGACTTTGTTTCCCTAACGTACTATCATCTCGCCGCGTCCTGATACTATGTTGTCAAGAGTTGACTAATCATTTATCCTATCTAGCCATTCTAAAAATTAAAGTAAAATATGCAATGGTTTTGCTAAGTAAGCGGGTATACTATTTTAGTGTTAGCTCCCACTGGACCATTGAACCAATATGGTCTATTCAAATAATGAACTTGATCCTGAGGAATCCAATACTTATTAGTCCTTATATGTGAGTTCAATAAAACCTTTGGGACCCATGCTTGGACTCTTTGATGACTATGATTTACGATAGACATATAAGACCTATTCGTAGTCTTTGACTTAAATCCGAGTCCGGCTTTATTGTACACGGCTCTTTGGGTTCCAAGTAGTCGATTAAGGTTCTTAGATCCCAACGTGAACCTTTCCAACCTAGCCTCAACCTCTTGAACTTGGTCTTTCAAGAGAGAATTCTCCTCCTCAAGTTTTTCAATTTGAGTTGAGTTTCCCTCTTGAACTTGACTAGTTGAAGGGGTTAGAGTAGCCTCTTGCTTGAGGGTTTCAACCTCCTCAAGTAACGACTCAACCCTAGACTCGGACTTAGTTAATTTCCTATTAAGCATTTTAATTGTATTGTAAAGCGTACTAATTAAAGAGCGATTAACCTTGACTTTCCCTTTTGGTCCAGCTTTGAGTTTTCTCTCGATTCTCTCGAAATAATCTTCGGGGTCGGAGTCGAAGTTGTAGTTGGACTCGGCTTCGGATTCTGACTCGGACTCCTCCGTTCTTGCCATGTAAGCTATGTCTTCTCTGTTGTCCCAAGTTTCATAGAAGGCTTTCCTTGCTCCCTTTTTCTTTTGGTTCTCATTCTTCAATTTCCTTCTTTCTTGTCGAACTATTCTCTGCACAATGTTGACTATTATTGCCTCCTCTTCGGATTCGGATTCGTCTTTGGGTTCGAGTTCATCTACTTGCTTAGTAGGTGGCTTCCTTCTTTGTCCTGCAAGTAGAGCAATACCTCTCTCGGCACGGACCACGTTAGTTTGCTCATGAAGTTCAAACTCGGAAAATAATTCATCTAACCTAAGCTTCGAAAGGTCCTTAGAGACCTTGTAGACATCGACCATGGATGCCCATAAGGTAGTCCTAGGGAAAGCATTTAAAGCGTACCTTATAAGGTCCCGGTTCTCTATAGCTTGCCCGATCGAATGAAGACCATTGACGATATCTTGGATCCGCGCATGTAGTTGGGTGGCGGTCTCATGATCCTGCATCTTTAGATTGTACAATTTATTTAAAAGTAAATCTCTTTTACATACCTTAGCATCAGCCGTCCCTTCATGTAAATCAATCAATTTGTTCCAGAGGTCTTTGGCGCTAATGAATGGTCCGATGCGGTTGAGTTCCTCCTTGGACAAGCCGCATTGCAATATTTGGGTTGCTCTTGCATCGGCTTCGATTTGCCTCTTGGTTGCATTTGTCCATTTGTTGAAATCCAAGGGCTCTCCTTGATCATTGGTGGGTAGAGCAAAGCCGGTTTGGATTATTATCCAAGTCTTGACTTGTGTTTTCAAGAAACACTCCATCCGACCTTTCCAATAACGGAAATTATCTCCGTTAAAGAACGGAGGTCGGGTGGTGCTATATCCCTCAATGTGAGCCATTAAGTATCTTGCAAAACATGAATAAAAACCAAAGGGAATTCCAAGACTTGGTCTTGGATTAGTAGTGTGGGAAATAAATAGGAAATAAACAGAATTAAATGAGAAAAATAAAAAACTAACAAAAACTAACAACTTACGACCTTCGATGCCCCCGAAAGGGTACTAGACGTTGGATTTTGGGGCTGGAAATGGCTTGTTACGAGGCTAAACCTTTGTAAAAAATGTAGATCTCTCAGAGAGCTTCAATTTGGTAGGTAGATCGTTATGTGAGTCCACTTGTGCGAAAAGTTATGGCCGATTTACCGTCGGCTACTCCAAGAGAGAAAAACTTGCAAGCACACAACCAAAAGAAACGTACCAAGACTTCGTCTTGGATTAGTAGTGCGGGAGGAAAAAGACCAAAAAAAAATACGAATCGAAAAATACGAACAGAAAACCAAAACGTGCTAGATCGGTGGTTTCACCAAATCTGAGCACCCCCGCTCTGATACCAATTGTTGGATCAAGAAGTGTCGCTAGAGGGGGGGGGGTAAATAGCGATCGTAAATCTTTTCTTTTTCGTTCGTTCTATACGCAAAGTAAGCACAGCGGAAAATAAATGAACACGTTTATTTTACTTGGTTCACAACCCAGCGGTTGCTACTCCAAGGCCCTATCGATCCTAGACCGCGTACGGAGGGCAAAGCACTATAACGTCTCCTCCTCGTTGGAGGTAGGAGACAACGATCACAAAACCGAATATACGAGGATGAGGCAACAAGCCTACCTCACCTCGTTATGAAGAAAAACAAAGAATACAATATCAAAAATATTACTTGATTCTGCTGCCGACGAAGAAGATCGAAACTTGACGTCACGTCGGCGTTATGACGATGTTGGAGCGTTGGCGTTGTAGGAGCACTTGATGAATAAACTTGATGTGATTTGGAGATGGAATCCTCCCCTCCTTTTATAGACTTTAGCCTCTGAATTTGTCTCCTCTTATTTCGGAACGGATCATGAAGTTGTCCAAATTTTATCGCGAAGTGGCCGCGTCAAACGTTATCCGTTTTGACCTAGAAAGTCGAATAGTCGCCATCACGATCGATGTTTTCCCATCACCGATCGATGGGCATCACGATCGCTCCATGTCCAACAATGATCGCCACCGGCCACTTCCCTGCAATAAGAGGTTAGCTCAGAAAATGATAAATACGACGGTTTCTAACCGTCCGATCTCGACCTAGACCT
The DNA here is from genome assembly GCA_025175895.1 of Wurfbainia villosa. NCBI lineage: Eukaryota > Viridiplantae > Streptophyta > Magnoliopsida > Zingiberales > Zingiberaceae > Wurfbainia > Wurfbainia villosa. Next base: position 56,228,618 of record CM045993.1, read on the forward strand.
TCCACAAGAAGTCTTAGTCGGATCGCCGCCTACGGTCGTCCCCGTAAAGAGGACACGACCTTACAATCTCTCACTCACACGAGCTTACCTCGATAGTAGCTCTCGCTTCCGGCCTTCCACTCGATTCCTTCGGCTCCCTCCGAAGTCACTCGAGTGTCGCCCGACCACCATGGCTTCCTCCGGGTGTCGCTAGCCTTCAGCTCAAGCTTTAATACTTTTCTGCACACTCGATAGCTCGTGAGATAACGATGTAGACTTAACTTTGTGTCTTTGCCATAATCAAAACACAGGTTCAATTATCTAGTGCCCCTGCACCAACACCATTGTCTACGATAAAGGCTATCCACCCCCCTCTAGCCGGCCAACACAACACCAATCTTTTACATACCGCTTGGACTTTATGCTGCCAAACCATTGGACTTATGCTGCCAAGACTCCCACTTGGACTTTAAGCAACCAATATCAACCCTTGGACTTCCCAAATGTCAAGTACCAATGACTTAGACTTTCACAATTGCCAAGACTCAAGCTTGGACTTTCCCTTGCCAACCCATGTAGGACTTTCCAATTGCCAAGACTCAAGCTTGGACTTTTCCTTGCCAACCCATATTGATCTTTCCATGTCAAGACTCAAGCTTGGACATTCCCTTTCCAACCCATGTTGGACTTCTCCATTATGGTCAACCCCAAGTCAACCATCTAGTCAACCCATTATCAAACAATGGTCAACTCCTTTGTCAAACATCAATGTCAAACATCAAAACACTACTCGAGTCCAACTCGAGTCTGGTCAATCCTGACTTGGGCCAATTGCATCGACAATCTCTCCCTTTTTGATATTTGACAAAAACCAATATCTTTGAGTTAGAACACTAACTCAATCCAATCCTCCCAATTTTTCAAATTAGAAATTACCAAATTCTCCCCCTTTTTGACATACATCAAAAAGGCTCTCCCCAAGGGTGTCAATGTCTCATATTTCAATGAGATCTTACAATCTCCCCCTTTGTCCAAAAACATCTAGGATGCCTTCACTCTTCCTAGTGATAAGTCTCATATCACTAAAGAGAGACAATCCTTCAATTTCTCCCATTCTATAAATTCTCCCCCTCATGAGGAAGAACACATCCATCATCCCATGATGGATAACCTCCCCCTAAAGGCTTGCTTCCCCTTGACCATTGCACCAATAATATCCTTGGAGAGTCCCTAAGCCTATAGGAACATTAAACCATCAAAATTAAGATTAAAACACTACAACAAATATGAATTTCCGCAGTACGTTATCAATAGCGAACAATTATAACATGTTGTTAAAAATAGTTTTTACAGCACACCTAATTTTGTACGCTGCGGATAATATTATATTTTTGCAAACAACAACATGCAAAAATAATACACTGTCAATACTCATTTTAACAGTGTGCAGTGCATGCTGTTAATATTAAATAATAGCAGCATGCATTTTGTGAATTGTTAAAAATCTTATTATAAAAAATTAAACTTTTCACAGCGTGCCAATCAAGTGTGCTGCAGATAATATTAGGTTTATTAATATGAAATACTAACAGCGTGCATTTTGTACGTTGTTAAAAATCTCACTATAAAAAGTTAAATTTTTCGCAGCGCGCCAATCAAGTGCGCTATGGATAATACAATGTTTGTTAATATGAAATAATAACAGCGTATAATTTGCACGTTGTTAAAAGTATTATTATAAAAAATTAAATTTTTCATAGCGTGTCAATCAATCACGCTGCGTATAATACTAAGCTTGTTAATATGAAATAATAATAGTGTACAATTTGCACGCCATTAAAAGTTTCATTATAAAAAATAAAATTTTCGCAGCGCACCAACCAAGGGCGCTGCGGATAATATTAGATTTGTTAATATTATCCACAGCATGCATTTGCACACCATTAAAAGAATCATTATAAAAAATTAAATTTTTCATAGTGCACTAATCTAAGTAGCAGATATATTATATTTGTATAATTATAAAAATAAAATTTTTAAAATTTAACAATACATTTGCTATCCGTATTAAATAATTTATTATTTTTTAATCTTAAAATATTTTTTTTTAAAAAAATTTTAACAATGCATTTGCTATTAGTAGTAAAAAATAATCATATTCTTATTAATTATATTACTAATTAATGATCATATTACTTTTTTAAGTTAAATTTTTTCCTAAACCCCTATTCTCTCCGCGCTTTTGGAAGACCTAGCAATGGCTCTTATCGTGGAGAAAACTTCCACTGGGAGGGAGTACAAGGTCAAGGACCTCTCTCTGGCCGACTTCGGTCATCTCGAGATTGAACTTGCCGAGGTCGAGATGCCTGACCTCATGTCCTGTCACGCCGAGTACGACACCTCCAAGCCCTTCGTCGGCGCTCGCATCTCCGGATCCCTCCACATGACCATTCTGACTGTCGTCCTCATCGAGACGCTCACCTCCCTTGGCGCCAAGGTTCGCTGGTGCTCCTGTAACATCTTCTCCACCGAGGACCACGCTGCCGTCGCCATTGCTCGCGATTCCACGGCTGTCTTCGCATGGAAAGGCGAGACGCTCGCCGAGTACTGGTGGTGCACTGAGCGCGCTTGACTGGGGCGTCGGAGGCGACCTTGATCTCGTCGTTGATGATGGCGGTGATGTGATGCTTCTCATCCATGAAGGGGTCAAGGCCGAGGAAGAGTACGAGAAGAACGGCAAGTTGACAGATCCTACCTCCACCGACAACGCTGAGTTCCAGATCGTGCTAGGTATTATCCGTGATGGGCTCAAGGTCGATCCCAAGAAGTATCACAAGATGGAGTGGCTAGTCGGTGCATCGAAGAAATTAAACGACCACTGGTGTTAAGAGGTTGTATCAGATGCAGGCCAGCGGCGCCTTGCTCTTCCCTGCGATCAACGTGAATGATTCTATCACAAAGAGCAAGGTTAGCTAGGATCTCTCTGAATCTACAATTTAGTGCTTCTTACTCTCTTTTTTACCTTATCTGATATTATCTCTTATTCTCTCCACATTTCCAGTCCTGATTAGGTTTTTTCTTCTTTATTTTACTTTTGGGAATTCGCACCATATGCTCCTTTTTTTATTTGTTAGGTCTTTGTCTGTTTTAAAAATTGAGCATTAACTCATCACCGAGTAACAACCCTTGTTCTGGTATGCAATCATTATTGGATTTTTGCATTGGTTGTTAGTTATAATGCCATTTTTTTTTTTGTTTCGCAACTGAGATCTATTTTTCTTTTTTCTAAAATAGACAACATATTAGTCAAATTATTAGAGATAAAATATTAATAAGATTATTTCTTATTATTATTTCTAAAAGTGTTCATATCAATGACATCATTAGTAACCTAAAAGTGTTATTTTACAAAAGTTCTATCTTGGTATTTGTATAAAGGAATAGAAAAATATCCACCTGAATCTTTAAACACAATTAACATTGCTAATGATGTAATGAGCCTTGTATTTGGCAAGGAATTTTGAGGTAGAGTACGAGGAATGAGCTTTGGAGTTGTACCATCAAAGGTTGAAGCTTTTGTGCAACAAAATAGAATCGTCAAGTGCCTTGAAAGTATAGTGAATAATCTTCAACAAGAAATGCAAGAAATGAGGCTCATTTTTTTTTTTTTCAAAATATGAGACAACAAAATGAACAAGAACATATTAGTAATTAAAAAAAAATGCATTTTTTCTTAATTAATTTGATTTTTTATGTTCTTGTTAGTGAAACTATATTATGATAATATTATTTGAGAAAATTTATTTGAAAAATTAGGTTGCTAGTGGGGGCATTGATGACAATATTAGGAATTATCTTAGTGGTAGTAATGATCTCAATGGTGCAAAAAAAAAAATGACAATATTGCAACTCAAGTAACCATATCGACATGAGGAATATTGTGGTTTCTTTTACAAAATAGAATCTTTGTTTTTAATGCTTTTAGGTCATTAAAATAAGTTTCATTATTTGTTATATTATTAGCTTCTTTATGCTTTCAATATGTCAGCAAAGAGACAAACTGTCAATTGACCTTCACATTTGAACTACTAAATTTTCTTGACCGTATCCTTTTTGTACTCATGCAATATCAAATTACTTGACCAAAAATTGAAGAATGTGAATTGTTTATATGTTTTAATCTCTCTTATTACTAATAGCATGTTTTGTTATAAAAATATACTTGGGAACATTAATAATTTTTTATTGATATACAAGGAAAATTGAAGAATATGAATTGTGGAGATATCAGTGTTAGTACTAAATGTAAGCTGCTTCATTGGTCTATTGATAAAGTTGTTGCAGAAGGTCGAATTGCATCCACATATCCAAAAGTAAAAGTGCATCACGTTCCTGATCTTGGTGGATCTTGTTGGAAAGTTTGGATTGATAGAATTTTTCTGGAGAAGGTGGATCTAATTCTACCAAATGATGAAATATATTTTCTTGAGGATGCAATAGGAAGCACAGTCGCTTGGTTATCTAAGTTTATAGTTTTGTGTGACTGATATAAATTTTATGTTACTGGTTGAATTGTTTTATGTGACTAAGTGAATAATTATTTTGTAGGAAAGAAAGTATGTAAGTGAATTTATGTTATTGGTTTGAATTGTTTTATGTGACTAAGTGAATAATTAGCACACTAGCGGTTTAAGTGTGGTGTTGATGATTATTTATGGTATTATAATTGTTTTAGTTTTTATTTTATAATCATGTGTATGTGATGTTAAAAATGTGTATAGTATTTGTATGTGATATTATAATTGTGTGGTATTTTTGGGTTGGATTATAATTATTTGAGTTTTGATATTACAATGTTGCGAATGCACTTAACTGTAGCTCACGTTCGACACTGCAAATGCACTTAACTGCAGCTTGCATTCGCGCACTGCAAATGCACTTAACCGCAACGTGTGATTATGCACTGCGAATGCACTTATCTGTAGCTTGCGATCGTGCGCTGTAAATGCACTTTACTGTAAAGTGTGATTATGCGCTGCGAATGAAATTAACCGCAGCGTGCGATTGTGCACTGCGAATGCACTTAACCGTAGCGTGCTATTGCACGCTGCGATTGCACTTAACAACAACATGCGATCGCACGCTGTGAATGCACTTAACCGCAGCGCGCGACCGCACACTACGAATGCACTTAACCGCAGCGCATGACCGCGCGCTGGGAATGCCTTATGACTTTCAACAGCTTAGCGTTGTGCAACATGCGATGCGCACTATGGATAACATATTTGCACGCTGCAAAAAGTCAAATTTGTTGTAGTGAAAGTTCAACCTTGAGTTTTACACACCTTAAAATTGATACACACCCTAAACAACTCTCCTAATCCATATCCAATGGATTTTCACCCTTTCTAATGCTTTCCAAAGCATATCTTAGGGTTAGGAGCAGTTAGGGTAGCATAATATAGCTGAAATCAGGCTAAACAAACCTTGTTTACCCAAAATCAGATCTGGCAGTCGACTTTGTGACAATGACAATGCCGCTTGACTCGATCATTGCCAAAGTGGCAATGGCGATTTATGCAAATGTAGAAATCATGTTCAGAAAATTAAAATTCAAAAAATCATAAGTAATTATGCGTAATTTGAAAAATCGTGAAACTTCATACGTATAATACTTAAGTCAATCAATATGGGTGAAAAATATTGGAAAAATAAAATATCCATAAAATATTGAGATTGATACAAAGTTCACAAATAAAGAAAAACTTCAATGTTTTGACCCTACTTTGTATCAACTTCATCAATGGTGATTGCTATCAAAAGATAGACTTTACTAAGGTTTTTTAAAATGATTTTAAAATATTTTTGAAACCTTATATTGAACCATGGTTTATGGGCTTAATGCACATGACTTGTACATAAACTTTCCTCATAATTCATCAATGGTATAAGATGAGTTTGAGTTCATCTAGATGTAAAAACTATGCACATTGAACTTAAATCATTTCCTAGCATCTCACATGTGTCTAGGGTGTTTGAAAAAATACACATGTCAATTTGATGTGGGATGCGTGTTTTGTTTATCCTAATCTAAGATCTCATATATTTTTCTAAGATAACACTACTTGATTCCCTTATACATGAGACTTTAAGTCATGTCAATTGTTCTTAAATTAATTTTCATAAATCTTAAATGCATGAATGATGATTATGGCATAAATGATAGCATAATTAAATATGTGCCAATAATCATGATGTCATGGCATAAATATAAACCTGACATAAAAATAAACCTAAGCATTATCATGACATATTAAATGATAAAATAAATTATAATGTCATGACATGGTATATGACAATCAAAGTATGGAAAGTAAAACATAAGGCATAAGAACACCTAAATTTTAATATTAGTTGCCATTTCTAGAGTTAAATCCATATTTTCCATATTATCACTCTTCTCCCAAATGTGCCAAAAACTCAAAATGACATACTATGACCTCTAAATCTTAATTGTGCCAATTTGATTGATTTTTCAATTTCCATGAGTTATATTGGCACATCCTAAAATCCTTTAGGATTATGATTAAAACTTGTTTCCAAGGTATCCCAAAACCTTGAAAATGTCCTAGAGTATCAACTCTACCATGGTTAGGTTAACTACCCATCCACTTAGGGTTGACACACCCTAACCCATTTAGCGTGAATTGATCATGCTCCTAGGAATCCAAAACCTATTTGAGCTCCTTGGGTTTACTAGGTATTCATTAGGGATAGCTTCCCTAGATTGTTGGGAATCCTATACGATAAACAATAAAATCGCAGCGGAAAAAGGATCTCTTGAGCGATCCATGCGAAAGAAAACTCATACAAAGTATAGTTCAAAAAGACCTTATCCTATAGAGTATACCTTTGATGCGTGCCCTTTGCGTATCCCACTCGTCCATGGTTAATTGAATCTTAGCGCGATCAGAATGTCCGCACCTCTATGGTATCCACACGAACACTATATTGGAGAAGGAGATGAAACCTTTGGTTGTGCTAGCAACCATACAAAGGCTCTCCACACAAGACTTTGGCCAAGAAGAAGGAAGAAGGGAGAAAGGGATGCTTGGCTAAAAATGAGATCACACACCCAAATGAGATCATCCTCCTCATTCACATTCAAGAGAAACTTTTATCCCATTTTCATCCATTAAATCCCATTGCATGCAATTAATCACATTTGCATGCAATAACCTCCAATTGCATGAAACGTTGAGTGTCCTCATGAAATCCCATTGCATGTAATTAATCCATTTGCATGCATTAATCCATTTACATACAACTTCTCAAATTCCATTTGCATGCATTAATCCATTTGCATGCAACAACTCCCATTTGCATGCATGATTAATCATCATTAATCATGCTAACCTTCTTCAATTGGTTTCACTCGAGTCTAACTCAAATTAAACCAATTTGAGTACAACTCATTCTAGTCCACTCAATTAACTAATGGTTCATTTAGTCAAACTAAAATGAACCCCATCTCAAAAACATGTTCTTTGTGTGTGACCCTATAGGTTTTTTGTAACATTGGTAATGTCTCTAAACCACTTTAGACATATAAGTAATGAGCGACATCTAGCAATGCATCATTGCTACCCAAGTTATGAAAATGTCAAGATCCGACAAAACCTTTCTGTGGCTACTATCTTGTATGACCTTGTCCTTCTATCCTCGATATCTAGATTGATCAATGAGGCATTTACCGTGTCATCCTCTTATCAATCTTTGTGTTTCTTGATCTCCAAGTAGACTCACTCAAACAAATGAGCTCAATATCTCATATTAACTCATTTGAGTATGGTCATGCATTTCGTGGTCCTACTCTATCAAGAGGCCTAAAGATATCACTCCCGTCATATGGGAGGGATAGATCCCATCTATATCACTCACATCCCTCCGCATAATTTGTTACATACCCAGTGATCACCTTTATAGTCCACCCTGTTACAGGTGACGTTTAACGATACCAAAGTACATAACTCCTTATGTAGGGAACTGTAATAATTTCAGGTCTAAGGATTATTCATACTAATAGTCACATGAGAAAGTTTATGACACTCATATAACGATCCATAAAACTTTCTCATAGCAAGCCAATTCAGTACATAGTCTCTAATATGTACTCATGTGTCAACTTGATATTACATATTCATGACCTGTGAGATCAAATCATCAATTGACCTACATGCTAGTCTTAATGCATTAATATTGCCCTTGTATATTAATACTTGACTAGGAATATTTAAGAATAGTGTTCTCTATAGCTTCTCACAATCAATTCTACCAATTGATATGCTATAGATAAGAACTTACTTTCTAGGGCATTATTATATTTATTCAGCTGGCACAAGCATGAAGTAAATATAATAACTAAACTTTGCCTTTATTAATGAAGTATGACACATATAATCTCTAACCAATCATCTCATGATTGACACTAAGGGCTGACACTAACATAGATACCCTCCTAATGACCCTTTTAAACTTAGAAGCCTTGGTCATTGTGGTCTTGCCTAGGTTAACTCTAGGGGTAACTCCCCTTGTAACCTTCTTAGTGGTCTCCCTAGGTTTCCTTGAAACCTTAGCCACTAGGCACACTCCATGGTTAGCCTTAGGGATTGCCTCCCTAGTAACCTTGGTCTTCCTAGACCTAGATTGTGTTCCATAATCGAATGGAACACTATGGTAGGTCTCCTTGGGCTTAGATTTGTGACCCAAACCTCTCTTGCCCTTGGGTGGACCTTGCTTCTTAGACCCTAGGTTTTGACTCCTAGATCCTAGAGTACGACCATTTGACCCTTGTATTTGATTTTGTATTTTCTTATGGGTTTTTTTTTTCCAATTTTTCAAGTTTCGACCTCAAAACTTGATTTTCTAATTCTAATTGTCCAATTTTTGATTTTTGATTAAGTCTTTGGGCATTACCATTTCTTTTAGGCATATGCCTACCCTTCTTATGGTTAATGCCTAAATGGTCCTCTACCTTCCTAATAGTTTCCCTAGGTAGGATTGTTTTAGGGATATTAGTCCCAAATTTCTCATTATTTCCAAAATTATATGATTTGGCACCTAAGCAATAGAATCTATTATTTCTAGCATGCTCCTTATGATTATGCACAATTGCAAGAGTATTAAAAGCATGCTTTTATAACTAAAACTCGAATGTGCATTATTGAAATATACCTTAGGGTTTGCTTTTAAAGCTCCCCCTACATGTGATGCTTCTTCTTGGACTTTCTTCATCCCCCTAGGGCATTGACTCCTATAATGCCCCCTTTGATTGCACTTGAAGCAAATTGCATGCTCCTTGCTTTTCCTTATTGGGGCTCCGACATCCTTTGACTTTTCTTGAGGTTTTGATGTCGATTGACTTTTCTTGACTCATTTAAGATATTTACTCTTGTAATGTTCTACTTCTCTACACTCAAAACATATGATATGATTTTTATTTGTAACTAAATTGCTTGAGTTATCTAGGTCAACGGTGGTGGAATTTTGGACTTCTTCATCTTCTTGATCGGAGGTAGATGGTTCCTCTTGAGTTGGCTCCGGTATTGATGATGGCCTAGTCTCCTCCCCCTCAATCCTAGAGGTGGAGGCTTCCTTTACCTCATCCATCTCTTCCGATTCGGATGTTGATTCCCAATCAACCTCCGAATCCTCACTTTCTTACGAGGATGATGATGATTCTTCCTCTTCCAAATCTTCTTGAGTTTGAGAGGATGAACACTCCTCGGACTTCTCCTCTACTTCATGAGCCGGTGATGAACCTTCATGGAGCTTTGCCAATTTTCTCCAAAGCTCCTTGGCATTTTGATATTCACCTAATCTAGACAAAATATCATTAGGTATCAAATCTTCTAAAAGATTTGTTACCTTAACTTCATTCTTGAACTTTAGGTGTTGCTCTTGGGTCCACTTCTTTAATTTGAGGACATCTCCCTTCTTATACCTAGGGGATTCAAAGTCTTCCATGATGATGAACCAATTATCTATGTCCATCATCAAGAATGTCTCCATTTTCACCCTCCATCCTAGAAAGTCTTCTTGATCATATGGTTGAGGAAAGTCGATGGCGTACCCCAATTTGTCCTTAGGTAGCTCCATTTCCTCTAGTACTTTTGCTCCCGTGGATGTGAAGCCGGTGAAGAGAGACCCGCTCGGATACCACTTGTAGGGTATCAGAGTGTCTTCTTCTTTTAAGAGTTATCGGGTCTCTGATACCAATTGTAGGGTATCGGAGCGTCTTCTTCTTCTAAGAGTCACCGGGCTCTGATACCAATTGTAGGAATGTCGGTGAGTGCTAGAGGGGGGGGGGTGAATGGCGCATTCGTTCGCTTGGCATAATTCATTCATTTTCATCTACAAAGCTTGTTATACGGAGCGGAAATAATATTACAATACAAAATGCGACAAACACAAACACAACATGTGAATATAACGTGGTTCAGAACCTTAGGGTTCCTACTCCATGGGTTGAGCTCAAATGAGCCCTAGCGATGCAAACACCACTAATAACTCCTTCTCGACAACAAGTCAGAGGTGGAGAAACCTCGTACAATGATTACAAAAGTAATACAAGCAATTACAAGTGAAATACACAAAAACACATAAAAAAAACTTTACAAATATGCTTTTGGATGCTTGCTTGTTTGGTTGCTTGAGCTGCACTTGGAGACCCTGAATTGCACCAACAAATCACCCCAAATTGCCTCAAAGAACCATGCCAAAAATCATCTACTAGAGGTCCTTTTAAGGCTGATTCCGCACTTGGCAGTTGACTGTCATAAGTCCCCAGTCGACTGCCAACAGTGTTGTTGTCTCGCAACAGACTTAATCCATGTCGACATTCAAGCTAATAGATACACTGGCAGTCGACTGCCAACCTTGTAGTCGACTGATCAGTCGGCTACCAAGCATTTTGAGTACTAGCAGTCGACTGCCATCCATGGAAGTTGACTCCTCAAGACATCAGTCGAGTGTCCAATGTTGGCAGTCGATTGGCAATGCAATTTACCGCAGTCAAATGCCAGTCGACTGGTCATAATTCCAATCGATTGCTACAAGTTGACTCGGCTGTCAAGTGTCAAAACACTTGACCAGTCAACTGGTTCATAACTCCAGTCGACTGACAAACCTCAACCATGAGGTTTAACCCCAAGTATGATGCCCTCATACTTGCTAGACCACCCTTAGTCTAGACATAAGCCTTCTAGTCACCTCCATTAGCCTCACGCTTATCGGATCCCTCCAAGTCATCCATAACTTGTTCATCCATACCCTAGCCTTCATGTGCTTCCATCAGCTACTGTCATGCTAAGCTGGTCTATATTGCCAAGGCACATTTGGGCTTACGCTGCCAAGATTACCGCTTGGACTTTACGCCGTCAAACCATTGGACTTATGCTGCCAAGACTCCTGCTTGGACTTTATGCCACCAATATCAACCCTTGGACTTCCCAAATGTCAAGTACCTATGACTTGGACTTTCACAATTGCCAAGACTCAAGCTTGGACTTTCCCTTGCCAACCCATGTTAGACTTTCCAATTGCCAAGGCTTAAGTTTGGACTTTCCCTTGCCAACCCATGTTGGACTTTCCATGCCAAGACTCAAGCTTGGACTTTCCCTTTCCAACCCATGTTGGACTTCTCCATTATGGTCAACCCCAAGTCAACCATCTAGTTAACTCGTTGTTAAACAACAGTTAACTCCTTTATCAAACATCAATGTCAAACATCAAAATACTACTTGAGTCCAACTCGAGTTTGGTCAATCGTGACATGAGCCAATTGCACCAACAAACTTTTCTTGGGCAAAGAGACCTTGTGTAGTGTTGCTAGCACAACTCTTCTTTTCTCCAAAAGAGTGTGTTCGTGTGGATACCATAGAGGTGCGACCATTCTAATTGCGCTAAGATGCCTTTCCAAAAGGTTATTGCCGAGATTGCGAAGGGCTACGCATCAAGGATAATCTCTCAACTAGATGTAGTTGTATGAATGACATATTTTTTATGTATACACATGGATCTCTTGAGGGATCCAACTTTCTGCTATGTTTTGTGATGTGTTTTTCGCATAAGATTCCTACATTCAGAACTAGGGTTCCTACTCCACGGGACGAGCTCAAGTTGAGTTCTAGTGATGTATATCACTACTATCAAACTTCTCCTTCTCGGTATAATAACAGAGGTGGATAAACCTCTTACAAGATATTTAGATTGCTTATTTGTTGATTGCTTTGGATTGCTCTTGAAGGTCTGGAATGCAACAACACTTCCCCTCCAAAATCACCCCAAAAATCACTTGCAAAATCCTCCCTAAGCTTCTCCTTTTATAACTTGCATCGGGCTATTTTTGCGCATAATAGTTGACTTCTAAAAGGCACCAATAGGTATGGTTATTGATGTGAAGAAGCACAAGTTGACCCTAACAGTGAGAGAAAATAGATTAGAATTCAAGTTCAATAGTACAAAAGGCTTAGCACCAATGCACAACAAGTATGTTATTCCCACAAGAGCGAAGACCCCAATTGAGCTTGTAGATTCCGACGTCGATGAGTGGAGGTTTACGGAACCACCGGAGCCAAGTAGAAACCTAGGAGTATGGTCAAGCTAAAGACCTTAGACAAGCGCTTCTTGGGAGGCAACCCAATTTTAACTTTATTTGTTTTCCATTTTTGCATTCATACATGATAATTTTAGGCTTTAATTTTTGTCTATTATAACCATTATGTGTGTTTAGTTTAGTATAGAATTTGCCAAGTAGAAGAGGAAAATTTTTTAGTACTCTAGAAAAAAGCATGGGAGACCATGAAAATTTCACATGGTCGTGCCTATTTTCGGATTTTTTTTCTAAAAGACTGGGGTAGAGCCACACACGGTCAACCGTGTGAATCCCAAATAGCCATGTCATGCCCCATTAAAGGGTGAGAGCCATGCTTTTTTCCCCAAATCGACCGTTCCTTTCAATTTCGTGCCCTAGCCCGTGCAAAATCTGTTGGACTTTCCGAGCCGCAAAAACCGCTTTTTGCGTTGCGGAAACCTCGGAAGCCCGGCCACGGATCCATGCGAAGTATAACAAAAATAAATTCATGTATATGTTATGGAAACCTAGATCTACCTTAGATCTACATGATGAAAGCGTTACCCTCGATGCGACGCCCTACGCTTATCCCACTCATCCAAATGGCTTGCCGGAACTCAAGAGTGTCAAGTGTATACTTCTCTATTGGTATCCACACGGACAAATGGTGGAGAAAAACAATCTAGAGTGTGCTAACACTCCTTGGTAGTCTCAGCAAGATGAGGAATGGGAGAGAGCAAGAAGGAGAGCAGGGAAGAAGAAGATGATGTTAATTCCAATAACTTCACCCAATGAATAAAAGTGGACGACCACTTTGTTTTGGGGGGTTACATGCATGCATGTAACTCCAAGAGTCAATGGCTCTTGGTCTCCCTCATGAGGTGGCAACACATGATAAGTCTATGATGATGTGAAACATCATCATTGGCCGACCCCCATGCTAAGTCACCATGACATGGCAATTGGTCAAGTCAAAATTGACCATTCATCTTCCCTCTCAAGTCAAGTCAAACTTGACCTCTTATCTCCCATGGTTGATCAAATCTAACCACTTGATTCAAGTCAATTTGATTTAATGAATCTCTATTCATTAATTTAAATTGACTCAATGAATCAAATCTAAATTAGACTCATTCAACACTTGAATCAAATTGAGTCTAACTCAATTAGTCTAATTTGGATTACTCTTAATCCAATTTGGTTCATCCCATGAACCTAATCCTCATGGTTCATCATATGAACCTAATCTCCATCTAATTGCCCTTTGTGTGTGACCCTATAGGTTCTTGTAACGTTGGCAATGCTCCTAAACCAATTTAGGAACATAAGCAATGAGCGGTATCTAGCAACACATCATTGCTACCCAAGTTACAAGAATATTGAGATCCAACATCACCTTTGTGACTACAAATTGTGACTCTCACAATATGTGATAATGTCCCTCTATCCTTGACATCTAGATTGACCAATTGAGGCATAGACTGTGTCATCCTCGGTACAATCTATATCTTGAACTCTAAATAGACCCACTCTAATCAAATGAGTTTAATATCTCATATTGACTTATTTGGGTATGACCATGCACTTCGTGGTCTCACTCTATCAAGAATAACGATATCACTCCCGTCATATAGGAGGGATAGATCCCATCTACATCACTCACATTCCTCTGTATAATTTGTTACATACCCAGTAATCGCTTTTATAGTCCACCCATTTACGGGTGACGTTTGACGAAGCCAAAGTATGAAACTCCTTATGTAGGGAACCATGGTGACTTCAGGTCCAAAGACTAATAGTCACATGAGAAAATATATGACACTCATATAATTATCCATGATACTTTCTCATGGCAGGTCATTCAGTATACATTCTCCAATGCATATCCATGTGTCAACTTGATATCTCATATCCATGACTTGTGAGATCAAGTCATCGTGTTGACCTACAGCTAGTCTCTATGCATTAACATTGTCCCTGAATATTAATACTTGACTAGGAATGATTAAGAGTAGTGTTCTCTATATCATCTCATTATCGATTCAACCAATCGATTGATATAGGTAAGAACCTTCTATTCAAGGATGTTATTATACTTAGTTATTTGGCACCAATACAAGTAAATATAATAACCATGCTTTTATAAATAGGAATATGATACAATAAAGTCCATACAACAATCATCACATGATTGACTCTAGGGCTTTCATTAACAAATTCGCCATCTCCAACCTCTAAGGACCCTCTCCAACCTCCAAGAAACCTTCAAGAAGCGAGAATGAGGAGGACTAAGCACACCGCAACAAGGGCTACCTCTTAAAGGCCGAGGTCAAGAGGAAGGGATGCTCAATAAGAACCGGATGTAGGTAACACCCCTTTGGATATCATATTTAGAGATAATGCCCATAGAAATCGATTTAATATTCTTTCATCTCAAAAAATTACTGCCACTAGGTATTTAGATGTAGCTCTCTTAGAAACCCTAGGTATTTTAGGGATGTGCAATGATTATTTGCTAAGGTAGGTTGGGAGGAGATCAAGGGAGTTAGATGTCCAACCTATCCTAGGGTATTTTTGGAATTTTTAAGTTTGTTGGATGTAGAGATCTTGACTGGGGTAGATAGTCGAGAGGGCAAGATAACATTTAGAATGTTTAACATAGAGCATTAGTGGACCCTCTACCAATGGAATATTTGTTTTGATTTATCTAGCGGGGGAGAGAAGAGAACACCAAATGAGTTTAATGCAAGGTCATTTTGGTTTGATTTGATAGGAGAAACCTCCTATGACCCATCTAGAGATAAAGCATCACAATTCCAAAACTCGGTCTTCCGATATGTTCACTGGGTTATAGCAAGCACTATTTTTGGGAGAGGGGAGAGTGATGGAGTGGTGATGATGAGCGAAATTCTATGCTTGTGGAATATGTTAGAGGGGAATAATACTATTGACCTGGGATCCCACTTTATTAGGCATCTAGTGAAGATGGGTAAGGTACCCAAGGGGAACATCATTTTTAGGGGTCTTTTAATCCACATTTGTGATTCAATGGGTACGATTATGAGGGTTTGGATAGAGTGGAAGGGAGCCCTGGTAATGATCTATTGGTGTGCATGGATATGAAAATGATAGTTAGAGAGGGACATTCTTTTTTGTTTTGTAAGAAATAACTTGCCACCCCTTAGGCTCCATGACACTTATCGTACCACCATCGCCAACCATGCTAATTGGCAATTGGATAGGGCAGTGGAGTCCCCACCACATGAGGGACCCTCATCTCGTGCACACCCTTCACCACTTTCCCATCACTCCCCCATACATAGGGGACCTCCTAGTCCACACCCCGATCCTACACCTGCACCACATTCTTTTCCTTCTTTTGAGCAGAACACAGGGACATCCACATACGATTTTTTAGAATTTGAGGGACCATTTCCAACGGGCCAACCAGTTTTACGGCCAGGCCCAACACTACTTCCAGGAGGACGCCGCTTATCGACAGGAGATGCGGCAGTTTATGCAGGATGCACACACGCAGTGGGCTCGAGAGGAAGAGCACAGAGCAACCGCTGAGTCCACCAGCTCATAGGTAGACCACATGTATATGTGGCACCAGCGACTGAGCACATGATTCTCGCACAAGCCCAAGATGCCGAGACTGCCCGACTTCCCACCTAGGCCCACTCTAGAGGTATGATCGATTCTGAGTCTGGGGGAGTGATATATTTCATTGCATTTTTCTTCTATGTTTTGGGTAGTTCTATTTTCGTGTTTTCATAGGTCTAGATTTACTTTAGCATTTGTTTCAGTCTATCATACATGTAGTCTTGTTTTTAGGGTTCTTCAAGCATTTAGTTGTTTTTCCCTATAAGTTACTTCAGTGATATTTTTGTTGAAAACCTGGATATTATATTTCCATTCTATAAGTAGTTCACTTTCTTTTGTCATGGTAATCTATTTTGTTATGCTATAATGATTGTTCTCGATTTTCACTAGTTAGCTTTTATTTTCACTCACATTCATTGAAAATTCTGAAAGGAAGGATCTAGTACATACCTAGTTATGATTTATCCCAATATACTAGTACTTAGGAATCCACAGGTGACTCTAGATTAATATTTTAGTTACTGGAGATGCTCAGATCATGTAAACTCATTTGAAAAAAAAAGAGAGAATAAAAGAGAGAGAGAAAAATAGAGGCTAAAAATAGTTGACATGAGTGGAAATGGTTAGGTGCCCCTTTGAGACCGAGTTAGGTTATTAGAGAAACACCTATCAATTTCTCTCGATACCGAGCATGCCTTTGAGACTTTATGCTAACTTTAGGGAATGATCCTCGCTTAGGGTAGGTAGGTGTTTAAAAGGCGAAAACCTTAGGAAAGCTATAGGATGGCGATTTAACTTAACATGGAATGTGAACCCCTTAGAAACTTCTTCGCACCTGCATGAAAAGCTTACTTAGTAAACTTATAGAACATATCTATTTGCTTTAAATGTAAGTACCACTTGATAAGTTTTAGTGAACATGTTAAGCATAAGAATTACATTTTTAAAACTTCTTGGCATTGAGGTTTGCTTGAGGACAAGCAAAGATCTAAGTCTGGGGGATTTTGATGTGTGCAAATCGTATAGGGTTTTAGGAGTAGTTTTAGCACACATCTCATTGCATTTCATCCTTGTTTCATGCATATTTTACTTAGTTTACACTAATTTTCTATTTTCTAGTTTGGAGATCTTCTTTTGCTATTTTTATGTGTAGAGAGACGTTTTGGAGGTGAAAATGGCACCTTAATGGAGCTCAAGGAAGGCAAGCATGCTCTAGTCGTGTCCTAAAGACACAGACATGCTTTGGATGAAAAAATGGCATTTCCTCAGAGTTCCAGAGAAAGACACGGCCGACCGTGTGAATCTTACGCGACCGTGCCTTTTCTTGATACCTGATCCAGAGCGCAATTTCTAGATTTCCACACAGCCGACCTTGTGAAATCCACACGACCGTGTGCCGACAACGCAACTAAAGGAGATTTGTTCCCATAGGCAAATTAAGAAAAGTCAGTTTCACCCCTATAAAAGTAAGGCACGTCTAAACCTAAAGAGGAGGCTCGACGATTGTGACGGTAAGGGGGTGCTCTAAAAAGTACCGAAGGCTCGCAACGGGGAGAAGGAAAAGCGACTCAAGGGTAGGATTGCACTCCAACACGCAGAAAGCGACCAAGATGTCTCCAGAAAGCATTCAAGTCGTAATTTTTTTACTCTTTACTATCTATTTGAATTGTAATACCTGAAGATAAAATGTCTTGTGCTTGTCTTTTCATAACTATGGAGTAGATTTCTCGATTATAGGATTAGGAAGTAACTTGTGCAAGTTAGGCATGCTACCTCAAATATGTCTATTTTCCTTGATTATATTTGTTGTTTATGATATTTAGGTTTAATGATAATTGCATCTTGGTTCTATTCCTACCATGCTTATTCGATATAGAGGACGAAAGCCTATATATCGAAACCTAGGAGAATCAAGGGGGGGGGGACCTACCAGTCATCCTCCCTCCCAAAATCGTAGGAAATAAGTCATGAAAGAGT
This sequence comes from Wurfbainia villosa, assembly GCA_025175895.1. Classification (NCBI taxonomy): domain Eukaryota; kingdom Viridiplantae; phylum Streptophyta; class Magnoliopsida; order Zingiberales; family Zingiberaceae; genus Wurfbainia; species Wurfbainia villosa. Next base: position 56,246,814 of record CM045993.1, read on the forward strand.
AGGACATGAAATATGGTTCACATATTCATGGGGACCTATATGACATCTTAGAACTCTACTAACCTATTTCAGCAGAAGGCCCAAAGTAGGAGAAATCAACTCTGGAAGGGTTGTGGGACCCCAGTGACAGGGGGTTTCCCAAGGATAACAACTCCCTGAGCTCTGATGATCCAAAAGGGAAACTTGGTTAGGAATAGATAATTCCTGATAGAAGCAAAAGTTCATCGAGATTACATATGATGATCCTCCCGCAAGATCGCAATTAGAGAACCTAGGAACCTTAACTTAATAGCATGTTCGACAATGCACAAGTGAAACTAAAATCCTAGAATCCCTTCACCAACCCTTGAGTAACACCTTGATTCTTTCTCCAAGTGACACCATACTAGAGCCTGCTCACAGCCAACCACCTTAACTCAGGAAGTGATTCACTTCGAACAACGTACATTTGCTAGACACCAGTACTCGAAAATCACAGTCCCTGTGGGATCGATACATAATTTATTACTTGACGACAACCATGCACTTGCAAGCATTGAGCGGGAGCGCGCGCTTCAAGTCCTTGGCAGTCTCGATCGGAGATCTGGGGTTGTGCTCGCGTGCATCAGTAATCGCTCGATCTGACTCAAGAATTATCTTATGAAGTGTTAGGGAAGAAGTATTTTCACTCGCCTGATCAAGGTAGTTTATAAGCCCTCGGTTCAGCTTGTACATTCCTTTAAGAAACATTGTCTGAAGAGAAGTATCTTCTCTCAACCCAATTGAGGTAGTTTGTAAGCTATGTTGGGGATCGTTTGATGCGTTGGGGGAGGGGGGGGGGTGAATAGAGGTTTTCACTTTTGCTTTGATTCAATCGCGTTTGTGCTTTTCTACAATTCGTTAGCGTAGTGGAATATCCAAAATAACATAAATGAAAACAACACAAGCACAATAATACGATTTTACGTGGTTCGGAATCTACGATTCCTACTCCACGGTCGGGCTTTAATGTCTACACCACTAAACCTTCTTCTTCTTCTTGGAATACAATCTAGAGGTGAAGAAACTCCTTACAATATGAATAAAACAGTAATACAACCAAATACAACAACTACAAAAGCAAATACAAATGAAATGCAAAGAACACTTTACAAGAGAATTCTTTTGATCGCTTGCTTGTTTGGTTGCTTTGAATGCCTTGGAAGGTTTGGAATGCAACAACAAAACTCTTCCCAAATGCTCAAGAACCGATTACATCAATCTCCTTCTCGAGTTCCTTATAAAGCTGCAACTCGGGCTGATTTTCGCCTTCCAATCGACTGCTCTTACCTAGCAGTCGACTAGACACTGTATCATTGTCTCACAACAACTTAATCTACATCAAATTAAATTGATTAGTCGACTGCCCTGACCTAGCAGTTGACTGCTATAGGCATCAATCGACCATCATTGTCTAGTAGTCGACTGCCCAACATTCTGTGCCCTGGCCACTTAATTCTAGTCGATTGCTAAACCCTAGCAGTCGACTACTAGTGGCCAGTAGACTGCTAAACTTTAGTAGTCGATTGCCAAATTCATAGAAGTAGTCGAGCCTCAGTGGACTACTCTACCAGTCGATTGGGTCATAACCCCAGTCGATTGCTTGAGTCAACTAGGCCTTTTGAGTGTCAAACACTCGACCAGTCGACTGTGTTGGTGCAATTGGCTCAGGTCATGATTGACTAGACATGAGTGGGATTAAAGTAGGATATTGATGCTTGACAATGGGTTGACCATTATTTGACAATATGGTTTGACCATATGTTGACCATATGACTAGTGGATGATTGTAATATTCAAAGTCATATGGGGGAGATTATTTGAGGGAGATTGTTGGAATAATTAAACCTTAGATCAAGGTTGATCAAACTCGAGGGGAAGTCCAAGTTTGGATACTTGGCATGGAAAGTCTAAGTTTGGATACTTGGCATGGAAAGTCCCAGAATGGTCTGTAGAGTCAAAGTGTCGCTTCCCGCTTCCACTTGGTCGCTCATGTAAGGCGATCTTATCTACGTCCCCGGATTAAAAAATTAATCTTTGACGAAGATGGATTACCCAAGCAACCGATCCATCATCATGTAATTAGATTCGAGTGGTCTCTTGAATAAACTTGTTGTTCAAGCAACCTAACTCTTTTCCTCGATTAACCAGGGAATAGATAATGTATAGATCGCCAGTTTTTGTATTTATCTTCGGGGTCCAAGTAAATTAGCCACATGCATTATACAAAAGAATTAAATAAAAAAAACAAGATTATACCTCTTGATCTTCTATTGTATGTCCCATCATCCTCTTGAATGTTGTGTGGGCAACAATCCTCCAAGAGTTGAAACCTCCTAGATCGCGTATCTTCCTTTTCTTGTTCGCTCCGAACAAAGAAAGATAATCAAAGACTTCTTCTCCTATCTAGAGCCGACCACCAAGCTCCTAGCTTGATCCTTGCTGTCAGCCAAGGAGAGAAAGAGGAAATATGAGCACTGGCCAGGAGCCCTAAAGGAAGAACCTTAACTCTTGTCGTCGGCTAAGACTTGAGGGAAGAAGGTGCTGCCCTAGGAGAGGAGAAGGAGGAGCCGGCCAAGAACAAAGGAAAAGAGTGAAAACCCTAATTCTCTTCTTGGTTGCCGCCGACCCTAAGGGAGAAGCCAAACCAATGTTGCCGCCCAACACCTCCAAACCCTAGCACCCAAAAACCCTAGATGGATAATCACCCTTGCCGCCCAAGCCATGTAACCTATTTATTGATTTTGCCCAAACCACCTTTTAATCGTGTCCGTTGGATCTAGGTTTCATGAGGGTTTTAATAGGATACAATAGGGACCATGAGGAGGAGTTGGATCTTGGCCACCTAATGGATCTAGCCCACATAAAATCCGATCAATTAATGATACTCCATTCCACTAGAGGATTATCATTGATCTAGCTCACCAACCCCCATAAATAAATATGGGCTCCATATATTAATTGTACAAATGTATCCCCGTGTTTAAGATATCGAATGTTTGTCAATTAATTAATTTACTGATAATTAATTAATCAACATCTAACTCCAAGAGTAGTACCACTCAAACTCATCATCATGTCAGACCAAGTCCACCTACAGGGTTTACATGATGATTCTTATGAGCTTCTCAAGGGGACATCATCATCCTAATATATAGGACACGGTTTCCTCCTATAATCAACGACACACCATGTAAATAATATCATTTCCCAACTTACCAAGCCTATCGATTTAATCTATAAATCTCGCCCATTGGTAAATCAAAGAAATAAATACTAAGTACATGTGCCCGTTATTATATCGGGATTAAGAGCATGCACACCATAATATCCGAGGTCCGATTCAATTATGTAGTCAATAATAAATTGAATCACCTCTAAGTCGGTCCTGCTCAATACACACAAAGTGTACTAGTGTAATTCTATGGTCAAGACAAATCAATACCAAATTATACTACAACCATACCAATGTTTTGTCCAAAACCATCTCGGTTGTGAGCCTTTACTTATACTCTATAAGGAACTGATAACATGATCTTCTGTGTGACACCACACACCATGTTATCTACAATGCAATGTATCAGACAATATGCATAACCATAAATATGCAAACAATGATCATGTGATTCTTATTTCAAAAATAAAGATGTTTATACAAAAAATAGACTTTTTAGTATACATCCCAATAATCTCCCACTTATACTAAAACACTATGATGTCCTCATACTGTCATACATCTGATTCTCATTCCCTCCACATGTCTATCAAAAGCTCTTGCTAGAAGAGCCTTAGTGAAAGGATCTACCAGGTTATCCTCTGATACAATCTTGGCGACAAAAACTTCTACCCGCTTTATGATCTCTCGTATCAAGTGGTACTTGCGCTCTATGTGTTTACTTGCCTTATGGGCTCGTGGTTCCTTCGAGTTTGCAACTGTACCACTGTTATCATAATAAATTGTGATAATTCTGGGCAAACTAGGAATCACATCCAAGTCCATCAAGAAGTTCTTGAGCCATACAACTTCTTTGGCTGCCTCAGAGGCTGCCATATACTCAGCTTCCATGGTAGAGTCCACCACGCATTTCTGCTTGACACTCCTCCATACAATGGCTCCACCTCCTAAAGTAAACACAAAATCCGAGGTAGACTTACTGTTATCCCTATCTGATTGGAAGTCAAAATTTGTGTAACCCACAGGGAGTAATTGATCTGCCTGGTATACCAGCATATAATCCCTAGTCATTCTCAGGTACTTCAATATATGCTTTACCACAGTCCAATGTCCCTGTCTTGGATTACTCTGATATCTGCTAACCATGCCCACGACAAAGTAGATATCCGACCTCGTACATAACATAGTATACATGAGGCTTCCTACCGCCGAAGCATAAGGAACTGCCTTCATCTCCTCTATCTCCTTTGATGTTCTAGGACACATCTCTTTAGATAAAGGAACTCCATGCCTAAAAGGTAGAAAACCTTTCTTGGAGTTCTGCATGCTAAAACGAGCCAAAATAATGTCTATGTATGAAGCTTGAGATAAGCACAACATCCTTTTCCTGCGATCCCTTATAACCTTGATCTCAAGGATGTGTCCCACTTCTCCCAAGTCATTCATATCAAACTATTTGGACAATCATACCCTTACGTCTGATAGCACTTTGACATTGTTGCCAATTAACAAAATGTCATCTACGTATAGTATAAGAAATACCACTACGTTTCCGTCACATTTCTTGTATACACAAGACTCATCCATACTTTGAATAAATCCAAATGACTGTATTACCTCATCAAAGAAGATGTTCCAAGATCTCGAAGCTTGCTTCAATCCATAAATGGACCAATTAAGCTTTCACACAAGATGCTCTTTGTCCTTTGCAATGAATCCCTCTGTTTGGTCCATATAGATGTTTTCCTTAAGACTTCCATTAAGGAAAGCTGTCTTGACATCCATCTGCCACACCTCATAATCCATATAAGCAGCAATAGATAAGAGAATCCGGATAGACTTAAGCATGACTATCGGTGAAAAGGTCTCATAATTGATACCCTCTTTCTGAGTATACCCTTTCGCAACAAGCCTTGCTTTGAAGGTATCAACCTTCCCGTCTATTCCTCTCTTTCTTTTGTAGATCCACTTGCATCCAATGGTTTTTACATAATTGGATGGTTCGACTTGTTCCCAGACCTGATTTGAATTCATAGATTCTATCTCAGAATTCATGGCACTTTACCAAGATACTGTATCATTATCTTGGATTGCCTTGTCATATGTCCAGGGATCAGGTTCATGTTTGCCAAGGACCAAATCAAAAGATTCTCCCAAGAACATAAATCTATCAGGTTGTCTAATAACCCTCCCACTACGATGAGGTATCACCTGTGTATCCTCTGTGACATGCGGTGCAGTCACTTGTGGTATATCCTCTTGTACCAGTGGTACTGAAGTAGTGACTTCCCCTCTCAATTCCTCCAGAACAATCTTGCTTATGGGCTTGTGATTCATCACATAGTCTTCCTCTAAAAATTTGGCATTCGTGCTAACAATCACCCTATGATCTCTAGGACTATAAAACAAACCACCTTTCGTCCCTCTAGGATAGCCTACGAACAAGCGCACTTCTATATGAGGTTCCAACTTACCAGCATCTGCCTTCAGCACATGTGTTGGACTCCCCCAAATCCGAATGTGTCTCAAACTAGGCTTTCACCCAGTCCACAATTCTGTGGGAGTAGAAGGCAGTGATATAGACGGTACCAAGTTCAGAATATACACTGCCGTATCATGAGTATACCCCCAGAACGAATCTGGTAACTCAGAATAACTCATCATCGATCTAACCATCTCCATAAGAGTCCTATTCCTTCGCTCCGCTACACCATTCTGCTGGGGTGTGCCAGGTGCAGACAATTGGGATTGAATCCCAGCCTCTGATAAGTAATTTCTAAACTCTCTCAAGAGGTACTTACCACCACGATCAGATCGTAGTGTCTTGATACTTTTCCCTTGATGTTTCTCCACATCAGCCTTAAATTCTTTAAACCTGTCAAAGCATTCAGACTTGTGGCACATCAAGTAAATGTATCTATATCTTGAATAATCATCTATAAAAGAGATAAAGTATTCAAAACCACCTCTAGCCTGGATAGACATAGGACCACACAAATCAGAATGAACCAATTCTAACAAATCTTTGGCTCTATACCCCCTGGCTTTAAAAGGCCTCTTGGTCATTTTACCTTCCAAGCAAGATTCGCAGGTTGGGAAATCTTCCACCACTAATGAATCCAAAGGTCCATCAGCTATCAACCTTTGAATTCTACTCAGGTTAATATGACCTAACCTTAGATGCCAAAGATATGTTTGGTTCATTTTCGAAGGTTCTTTTCTCTTATTAGATTTAGAAGATAAGTTATTTACTTCTATTTGCATTGTGGGAGTTTTTGGTTCAAGTGTATATAAATTTCCTATCAATGCATCAGAACAAATAATCTCTCTATTCCTTTTTATAATAACTCTGTCATTGAAAGAAATAGAATATCCATCCAAAAATAATTTAGAAATTGAAATCAAATTCTTTCTAAATAAAGGTACATAAAGGCAATTTTTCAGAACCAAAGTTTTATTCCTTTCAAAAGATAAATAAACATCTCCCACTGCAATAGTCGTCACCTTCGTAGCATCACCCAAGTAAATGGTAATCTCCCCCTCAACTAGTTTCTTCTGATCAGTGTCTCCCGTATCTACACACCAGGTGCTAGTAGATAACACTGCTAAACATGTTTCAACGACTAAACCAAAGGATATACCTTTGTTCTGCTTCCGGTTGGGGCAGTTCTTCTTTTAATGTCCAGTCTGCTTGCAAGTGAAGCACTTGCCTTTCGACTTCTTCACTCCTCCCTGAGATCCTCCCGCCACCTTTGCTCCACCTGGTTTCTTCTTCTTCTTGCCTTTCAGCTTATAAGTAGAAACCTTCTGAGCAACCATGGCCTGAGCCTGAGCACTCTGACAAAAAAGTCCCTCTGCCGCCTGGAGTTTTTTCAGAAGCTCCAACAACGAATACAACCTCTTATTCATATTGTAGTTCAGACGAAACTACTCAAAACTTCTAGGTAGAGATTGGAGAATGATATCGACCTAGGTTTCTCCATCGATCTCAGCTCCAAGGACTTCCAGCTCATTCAAATGAGCCATCATCTTCAGAACATGATCCCTCATGGGTGTTCCCTCAACCATGGTGGTCGTCATCAAGTTCATCATGGCTTCCTGCCTAGTAGCCCAATTCTGGTGTCCAAAAAGTTCCTTGAGATTGAGCATCATGTCATAAGCAGTAGACATGGTTTGATGCTGATATTGCAATACATTTGATATAGAAGCCAAAATGTAACACCGCACCATCTCATCTGCCTTTATCCACTTCTTATAACTCTCTTTCTCCTTTTTCCCAGAATCATCTGTAAGCTTAAAAGGACACTCTTCGAGAAGTACATACTTGTACTCCTCAACAGTCAAGACTATATCCAGATTCCTTTTCCAATCCACATAGTTAGGTCTAGTAAGTTTATTTTCCTTTAGTATCGTAGCAAGTGGGTTGAAAGTCATTTTTGAAAAACCTAAGAATCACATAGATCAAAACTTTATATTTCAAAAATTTATTGATTCCTCAAACAATAAAATTTCAAAATCAACCAACACCTCAAAACATCGAGAATATCGCATGCCACGATAGTGTGGACATATAAGAATTCTTCATTTGCAAGAGGAGGTTTTACCCATTAATTTTATTATCCTGTCAACCTTACTTTTTGACAAATAAAATTAATAGTTGGTTCCTCTTCAGCCCTACAAATAAAAGCAGTGACTCCGATGGGGAGGATACTTCTATTTGCATTTAAGTGTTCATCATTACCCGATACTAAGGTAATTATCTCGGATTATGTGCCTTCCGATGGGGAAGTACACACGCTCCTAAATAATTTCCTATAACCATATTTGACCTAGTGATCCGCAAAACAAACTCATTCGATGGGGAGGAAGGCACTCAGAGCCGACGCACAAGTTTGTTTGCATCACATATCAAATTATAATGGAGACCATGAGAATTTAAAAAAATATCCCTCTCCCACTTAGTAATTTAAAATGAGGAGTTTTCCAAGCACACAACATGCATATCAAACAAGAAGCAATAAATATGAAAATAAATTCCAACTATTATGGCTTTTATTTTCCAATATGCCTCTCGTCGTATCGCCATCTCATCCGCTCCTCTATACACCATGTACAAGCCATCCGGAGATCCGAGCCGAGAAAAATTATTTTAATTTACATCCATCGATCCTATACTCCACGAAGGACTGTACATGAAATCTAGATCGAAAGTAAACTAAAATAAAAGAGTGGCTAAATAATGTTGTACTTAATTACAAAATTAAATACTAGCCTCGTCAACCCCGAAGATTCAAATAATATTACAATTACACACATCCAATCACATACCCACACATATGGCCATAATATTTGGATCTTATGCATGCAACCAAAAATTTAGCCTACGCACATCCTACTATTATCTGACACACATAATATATGATAAGTGCATAAAAGTAATCAAATCCTAAACACATAAAACCGGAAACCGTGGCTTTGATACCACTTGTAGGGTTGAAGAGTCGCTTCCCGCTTCAACTTGGTCGCTTGTGTAAGGCGATCCTATCTACGTCCCCGGATTAAAAAAATAATCCTTGATGAAGACGGATTACCCAAGCAACGGATCCATCATCGTGCTATTCGATTCGAGTGGTCTCTTGAATAAACTTGTTGTTCAAGCAACCTAACTCTTTTCCTCGATTAGCCGCGGAATAGATGATGTATGGATTGCCGGTTTTTGTGATTATCCTCGGGGTCCAAGTAAATTAGCCACATGCATTATACAAAAGAACTAAATAAAAATAAACAAGATTATACCGCTTGTATACCTCTTGATCTTCTATTGTATGTCCTATCCTCCCCTTGAACGTTGTGTGGGCAACAATCCTTCAAAAGTTGAAACCTCCTATATCGCGTATCTTCCTTTTCTTGTTCACTCCGAACAAAGCAAGATAATCAAAGACTTCTTCTCCTATCTAGAGTTGACCACCAAACTCCTAGCTTGATCCTTGCCATCGGCCAAGGAGAGGAAGAGGAAATATGGGCACCGACCAAGAGCTCCAAAGGAAGAATCTTAACTCTTGCGGCTGGCCAAGACTTGAGGGAAGAAGGTGCCGCACTAGGAGAGGATAAGGAGGAGCCGGCCAAGAACAAAAAAAGAGAGTGAAAATCCTAATCCTCCTCTTGGTTGCCGCCGGCCCTAAGGGAGAAGCCAAACCAATGTTGCCGCCCAACACCTCCAAACCCTAGCACCCAAAAACCCTAGATGGATAATCACCCTTGCCGCCCAAGCCTTATAACCTATTTATAGATTTTGCCCAAACCACCTTTTAATTGTGTCCATTGGATCTAGGTTTCATGAGGGTTTTAATAGGCTACAATAGGGACCATGAGGAGGAGTTGGATCTTGGCCACCCAATGGATCTAGCCCACATAAAATCCGATCCATTAATGATAATCCATTCCACTAGAGGATTATCATTGATCTACCTCACCAACCCCCATAAATAAATATGGTCTCCATATATTAATTGTACAAATGTCTCCCAGTATTTAAGATATCGAATTTCTGTCAATTAATTAATTTACAGACAATTAATTAATCAACATCTAACTCCATGAGTAGTACCACTCAATCTCATCTTCATGCCGGACCAAGTCCACCTGCAGGGTTTACATGATGATCCTTATGAGCTCCTCAAGGGGACATTATCATCCTAATATATAGGATACAATTTCCTCCTATAATCAATGGCACACCATGTAAATAATATCATTTCCAACTTACCGAGCCTATCGATTTAATCTATAAATCTCGCCCATTGGTAAATCAAAGAAATAAATACTAAGTACATGTGCCCGTTATTATATCGGGATTAAGAGCATGTACACCATAATATCCGAGGTTCGATTCAATTATGTAGTCAACAATAAATTGAATCACCTCTAAGTCGGTCCTGCTCAATACACATAAAGTGTACTAGTATAATTCTATGGTCAAGACAAACCAATACCAAATTACACTACAACCATACTAATGGTTTGTCCTAAACCATCTCGATTGTGAGCCTCTACTTATACTCTATAAGGAACTGATAACATGATCTTCCGTGTGACACCACACACCATGTTATCTACAATGTAATGTATCAGACAATATGCATAACCATAAATATGCAAATAATGATCATGTGATTCTTATTTCAAAAATAAAAATGTTCATACAAAGAATAAACTTTTCAGTATACATCCCAACATGGTCTTGGCATGGAAGTTCAAGTTTGGTTACTTAGCAAAGGAAAAGTCCAAGGATATAATTTTGGCTGCATAAAGTCCAAATATGTAGTCTTGGCGGCGTAAGTTTAAATGGATCTTGGTGTTGGCGATGTGCTATTCCTCGGATGCTCATTGGCTCCCATGTCCCCGGATTAAAATTTTCACTAATGAAAACTAATCCGGATGGGATGAGTTTCCTAAGCACAACCAATTCGTCGTCGTGCCAACGACTCGAGCAATCACTTGAACAAACTTGTTGTTCAAGCAATCAACTCTTCTAGTCGGTTAGCTGCGGAAGAGACGACGGACGGATCGCCGGTTTTTGTGTTTCTTATCAGGGTCCATGATTATACAAATACATACAAATGTAAACTAGTATAATCATCACATACTAACATAAAGAACATAAGCTAGCATATCAATAAGAACATGTAAAGAACAATAATAAAAGTTGTAAAACTTTTATACCTCTTAATCTTCTATCGTATGTCCTAACCTCCTTGTAGACTTCGTATGGGCGAAGATCCTCCACAAGTTGAAGCTTCCTAGATCTTCTTCAATCTAAAGAAAGAAGAACTCTCTTTCCCTTCTTGCTTGAGCCAACCACCAATCCACAAAGGATTGATGCCGCCGGCCCTAAGAATAGAGAGAACATTATGGAAACCACCAAGGAACCAAACTAGGGACAAACCCTAGCTTCTAGTGCTGCCAGCCAAGATGAAATAAAGAGGAGAAGAGGAATGAGTTTGTTGGGTCGGATCGAATGGCCGGCTAGAGGGGGGTGAATAGCCCTCGTACGATGGATGTCGTAATTCGTTCGTTTGCGTTGCGTGCTCGTCTACAATTCTTGTTAGCGCAGCGGAATAACAATAATAATACTAACAAGAAACACAAATACACACAAGCACATGCAATACACAAAGATATACGTGGTTCGGAACCGAATGGTTCCTACTCCACGGGCGAGCTCCTCGAGCTCTAGTTATGCGCACGACACTAACTATAACACTCCTTTTCGACTACACGTCGGAGGTGGAGAAACCTCTCACAAGCAATTACACTAAGTAATGAAATACAAGCAATACAAAGACAAATACGAAATACACGTAAAGAACACTTTACAACGCTTGCTTTGAACCCTTTGCTTGTTGCTTGCTTTAGATGGCTCTTGAAGGTCTGAAATGCAGCAGCAATTCCCCTCCAATAGCTTAACAAAAGTCTTGGAGAAATCCTCCAACTCGTGCTCCATTTATAACCTGCATCAAGCTATTTTCGTGCCCATCAATCGATTGATCGTGACCATCAGTCGATTGGTCTCATAGCCGTTGTCTCACAACGGCCAGATCCATGTTGGTTAAGTTCCAACGGATCACACATCGATCGGGATGGCACTCATCGATCGATCATCCATCGATCGAGTCTTTGGCGAGCTCGACTCCGTGCTGCGTGCGGTGTCATCGATCGCCGTCCCTTGGCGTTCGGGATCTCTAACGATCGCCTTCCCTCGGCGATCGGTGATCGGCGAACTTGATTCGACACCGGTCAAACCCATATGACCTAGGCGGATCGGCACCTATGCGATCGGTGATGTCGGCTAAAACCTCAAACATAACGATGTTTGAGCCTCCGACACTCAGTCTTAGCCACTTGGCCAAGTCCACTTTATCCCTCATGGAGTTCCCCACCGAAGCTCTCTTCCCTCGGCCTACGTCCCTCGGATGCGCCAAGCGCACGACTTCGCAACGCCATCCTTCGCGTCTCATGCCCTAGAAGTATGCTTCCCTTTGGGCTCACTCCATTCGCTCCCCGTCCGGCGGTCCCTCGGATGCACCAAGCGCACGGCTTCGCAATGCCATCCTTCACCGACTCAAGGACCCCGAGCCTAGTGAACTTACCAAGTCCTCAAGACTTCCCAAATGCACCAAGCGCACGGCTTCGCAATGCATTTCTCACCAAGCACCAAGCGCACGGCTTCGCAATGCTTTGGATTTCCCATGCCAAGCATCAAGCGCACGGCTTCGCAATGCTTTGGACTTTCCCATGCCAAGCACCAAGCGCATGGCTTCGCAATGCTTTGGACTTTCCCATGCCAAGGCTTCCCCCTTGGACTTCCACACCAAGCTCCATGCTTGGATTTTCCATGCCAACCCCATGTTGGACTTTCCCATGACAATCCCATGTCATGAGTTTTGTCTATCATCAAGGTACTGCTCGAGTCAAACTCGAGTCAACCTAACCTGGGGCGATTACACCAACAATCTCCCCCTTTTTGATGATTAACAAAACTACCATCTCAAGTCTACCAATTCTCCCATATTGGCAATTCTCATATCCCAATGAGAATTCCAACGAACCCTAATTGGTAACTTGGTAACTTCTCCCCCTTTTTGACATTACATCAAAAAGGTCCTCCCCAAGGGTATGAATGTCTCATATCCCAATGAGATCTTACAATCTCTCCCTTGGAGGAACACATGCCTACCATCTTTCTAGTGATCCCATATCACTTAAAGAGAGGCAACCCAATTTTCCTCCCATGAGGAAATACACATCCATCTTCCCATGATGGATACCTCCCCCTAGAGGCTTGCTCCCCCTTGACCATTGCACCAACAATGTCCTTGGAGAGTCCCTAAGCCAATAGGAACATTAACCAAATCAAAATTAAGGCAAAGTTCAACAATGAACTCTCATCCACCTTAAAATTGATACTCACCCTCAACCCAACTCCTAATCCATATCCAATGGATTTCCACCCTCTCTAATGCTCTCCCAAGCATATCCTAGAGTTAGGAGTGGTTAGGGGACTAAAACATGGCTAAACATGGGCCTAACTATCAAGTTTACCGAAATCGGCTGTGCGGTCGACTCACGTCGGATACGATCATTGGACTTACCATCGATCATTGCCATTACGAGCGATCGTGATCATCTATGATTTTGATTTGAAAATGGATTTTCGAAATCCATAAGTAAATATACGTAATTTTAAAAATCTTGAAAATGCATACGTATAATACTTATCCTAAACACTATGGGTGAAAAATATTGAAAATTTATTTTACCCATTAAATTAGGAGATTGATACAAAGTTCAAAATTTAAGAAAAGCTGCAATAAAGAGCCATCTTTGTATCATCCCATTCAATGGTGATAGCTATCAAAAGATAGGCTTCACCAAGGTTTTTCAAAATGTTTTTCAAACCTTTATTTTCATTTTCCTAAACATCTCACAAATATCTAGATGTGTAAAACACATTCAAGGCAATTAATCTAGTGAGATGTGGGTTTTGTTTTGTTTATGTTTTCATGCATGATATGATTATGGCATAGATATGATATAGATAAAAACATATGCCAATATCATGATGTCATGGCATGTGAATGAAACTTAAGCATACATGACATCTAAACATAAATCTAAACATGATCATGACATTTTTATAGATAAAAATGAAAATGATGTCATGACATGGCAAGGAAAATAAAGCATGGCAAGAAAAATATACTAAGGTATAGAATACCTAAGTGTTAAAATTAATTTGCTATTTTTAGGAATTAAATTCATTTTGCCTTAATGTCATTCATTTCCCTAGTGTACCAAAAACCCAAATTGGCACACCATGACTTCTATGACCTAATTGTGCCAATTTAAATCATTTTTAAACTTCTCAAACCATATTGGCACACTCTAATGTGTCAACTCACAATGGCTAGGTTAACCACCCATCCACTTAGGGTTGACACACCCTAACCCATTTAGCGTGAATCGATCACGCTTTTAGGAACCCAATATCTATTTGAGCTCCTTGGGTTAACAAAGTATTCCCTAGGGATAACTTCCCTAGATACCTTTCTAATGACCCTTTTTGGTTTTAAAACCATAGTCTTTTGGGTCTTACTTGGGTCAACTCTAGAGGTGACTCCTCCATTGACCTTCTTAGTGGCCTTCTTGGTTTTTCTTAAGTCCTTGGCCACTAAGCACACACCATGACTAGTCTTAGGGATGACTTCCCTATTAGCCTTGGTTTTCCTAGACCTAGAAATAGTTCCATAATTAAATGGAACATTATGATAGGACATAGGTTTGTGACCCAAACCCTTCTTGCCCTTAGATAATTCTTGTTTTCTAGGCCTTGATTTTTGTGTATTTGACCCTTGAACCAAATTTTTGATTATTGCTAGGGTCTTCTCCAATTTTTCTAGCCTTGACCTCAAGGCTTAGTTTTCTAACTCTAATTTTCCCAATTTTGAATTTTCATTTATCTTTTGGGAATGCCTCTTCTTCTTAGGCATGTGCCTAGACTTTTTGGGATTAATACCCAAATTTTCTTCTACTCTCCTAATTGACTCCCTAGGCAAGATATTTCTAGAATTATGAGTCCTAGGTTTGTCCTTAGTTAAACTAACATGCTTGGCACCTAAGCAATAAACCTTATTATTTCTCTTAGCATGCTTTTCATTGATAATAGCAAGAGAGCTAAAATAATTCTTAGCATGCTTTTTGACTTTAGGAATTAAAGGTGCATTAACTAAATGTACCTTAGGGTTAGCTTTAGGAGCTCCCCCTACATGAGTTGCACCTTCTTGCCCTTTCTTCCTCCCCCTTGGGCATTGACTTCGGTAGTGTCCCTTTTGATTGCATTTGAAGCACACAATGTGCTCTTTGCTCTTGATTTTGGGAACACCGGCATCGTTTGACTTTGGGTTGACTTTTGGTGTCGATGCCTTCTTCTTAGCCAATTTAGGGAATTTGCTCTTGTAATGCCCTTTCTCCCTACACTCAAAGCATATTATGTGATTTTTATTTTAAATAATAACACTTGAGTTACCTAGGGAGGTGGTGGAGGCCTCTTCACTTCTTTCAGAGGTAGAAGCTTCATCTTGATCTTTCTCCGGAGTAGAAACCCTTTCCTCCCCCACAATGCTAGAGGTGGAGGTCTCCACCAAGTCATCCACATCTTCAAAAGTGGATGGTGATTCTTCTTCGGCATTCTCTTCTACTTGTGCCGATTGGGAATTTTCTTGGAATTTCATTACCTTATTCCATAATTCCCTTGCATCCCTATAATCACCCAATCTAGACCAAATAGTGTTAGGTAACAAATCACTAATCAACTTGATTACCTTGAGATTTGTCTTGAAGTCTTTGATTTGGTCTTGGGTCCATTTTGACTTCTCAATGGGCTTGTTGTGTTTGTCCCTAGGCATCTCAAAACCGTTTTCTATGATAATCATAAAATCAAAATCGGTTTTGAGATATACCTCCATCCGTTTCCTCCACCAAGAAAAATCTCCATCGAATTTTGGTGGATGGATGAAGCCGACCATCTTGTAGTGCTCTCGCGACGGTTAGTCCTTGAAGAGCGACCTCGGCTCTGATACCACTTGTTGGGTCGGATCGAATGGCCGGCTAGAGGGGGGTGAATAGCCCTCGTACGATGGATGTCGTAATTCGTTCGTTTGCGTTGCGTGCTCGTCTACAATTCTTGTTAGCGCAGCGGAATAACAATAATAATACTAACAAGAAACACAAATACACACAAGCACATGCAATACACAAAGATATACGTGGTTCGGAACCGAATGGTTCCTACTCCACGGGCGAGCTCCTCGAGCTCTAGTTATGCGCACGACACTAACTATAACACTCCTTTTCGACTACACGTCGGAGGTGGAGAAACCTCTCACAAGCAATTACACTAAGTAATGAAATACAAGCAATACAAAGACAAATACGAAATACACGTAAAGAACACTTTACAATGCTTGCTTTGAACCCTTTGCTTGTTGCTTGCTTTAGATGGCTCTTGAAGGTCTGGAATGCAGCAGCAATTCCCCTCCAATAGCTTCACAAAAGTCTTGGCGAAATCCTCCAACCCGTGCTCCATTTATAACCTGCATCAAGCTGTTTTCGCGCCCATCAGTCGACTGATCGTGACCATCGATCGGTCGTCCGTAATCGTTGTCTCACAGCGGCGGATACATTGGTTAATTTCCAACGGATCACACATCGGTCGACTGATGGCACCCATCGATCGATCATCCATCGATCAGTGTTGGCGAGCTCGACTCCGATACGTGCGTGCAGCGGTGTCATCGATCGGCTAGTCCCTTGGCGGTCGGCCGATCTCAATAATCGGCGCCTTCCCTCGGCGGTCGGTGATCGGCGAACTTGATTGATCGAACACTGGTCGAACCCATACGACCTAGAGCAGTCGACTGGCACCTATGCCAGTCGACTGATGTCGGATAAAACCTCAAATATAACGATGTTTGAGCCTCCGACACTCAGTCTTAGCCACTTGGCCAAGTCCACTTTATCCCTCATGGAGTTCCCCACCGAAGCTCTCTTCCCTCGGCCTACGTCCCTCGGATGCGCCAAGCGCACGGCTTCGCAACGCCATCCTTCGCATCTCATGCCCTAGAAGTATGCTTCCCTTTGGGCTCACTCCATTCGCTCCCCGTTCGGCGGTCCCTCGGATGCACCAAGCGCACGACTTCGCAATGCCATCCTTCACCGACTCAAGGACCCCGAGCCTAGTGAACTTACCAAGTCCTCAAGACTTCCCAAATGCACCAAGCGCACGGCTTCGCAATGCATTTCTCACCAAGCACCAAGCGCATGGCTTCACAATGCTTTGGATTTCCCATGCCAAGCATCAAGCGCACGACTTCGCAATGCTTTGGACTTTCCCATGCCAAGCACCAAGCGCACGGCTTCGCAATGCTTTGGACTTTCCCATGCCAAGGCTTCCCCCTTGGACTTCCACACCAAGCTCCATGCTTGGATTTTCTATGCCAACCCCATGTTGGACTTTCCCATGACAATCCCATGTCATGAGTTTTGTCTATCATCAAAATATCATCAAGGTACTGCTCGAGTCAAACTCGAGTCAACCTAACCTGGGCCGATTGCACAAACAGAGTTGAGCGCCGACCAAGGTAGAGGGAATAGAGATAGGTCCCGGCAACACCTTAGGAAGAAGAAGAGAACCTCTCCTATAGTTGCCGCCCACTCCAACTTCCAAACCCTAGCCGCCCAACCAAACCCTAACCTAGGATTTCTTGCCGCCTAACCAAAGGAAAGGCAAAACCCTATTCTCTTTGAAAACCATCTTCTATGTGCCGACCATGGAAGAGGGGAAGAAGGATAGAGTGTGGACCGACCAAGGTAGAGGGTAGAAGGAAGGGACCGGCCATGCCTTAGGAAGAAGAAGAAACTCATCTTCCACTTGTTGCCGCCCATCTTTTCTCCCAAACCCTAGCCGCCCAAAAATTCTAAACAAACTAGGGTTTCTTAGCCTCCAAAGGAAGCAAACCCTAATCCCCTAAACCATCCATCATCCCTGCCGCCCAACCCAATAAGCCTTATATATAGAGTTGGGTTTTTGCCTTGGATTAATCTCCTCCATTAGTTCAATAGATTTAATCTCAACCGTCGGATCTAGAGATTTAATCTCAACCGTTGGTTCTAGAGATTTTAATCTCCACCATCGGTTCTAGAGATTTAATCCCAACCGTCGGATCTAGAGAATTAATCTCAATCATTGGTTCTAGAGAATTAATCTCAACCGTCGGTTCTAGAGAATTAATCTCAACCGTCGGATATAGAGATTTGTTTTCCATCATTTGATCTAGAGTTCATGAGGTTTATATTAGGCTACGATAGGGACCATGAGGAGGAGTTGGGTTTTGGCCACCCGATGGATCGGAACCACACAAACTTGATCCATCAATGATGTTCCATTCCACTAGAGGATCATCATTGAACTACCTCACCAACCCCCATAAATTAATATGGGCTCCATATATTATTTGTACATCCATCTCCCCGTGTTTAAGATATCGAATGTCCGTCAATTAATTGATTTACTAACCATCAATTAATTAACATCTAACTCCTCGAGTAGTACCACTCAACCTTATCATCATGTTGACTAAGTCAACCTGCAGGGTTTACATGATGAATCTTATGAGCTCCTCAAGGGGACATCATCAACCTAATATATAGGACACGGTTTCCTCCTATAATCAACGGCACACCATGTAAATAATATTATTTCCCAACCTACCAGGCATATTGATTTAATCCATAGAAATCTCACCCTTTGGTAAATCAAAGAAATAAATACTAAGTACATGTGCCCGTTACCTCTATGTCGGTCCTGCTCAATACACCGAGGTGTACTAGTGCAACTCTATGTTCAAGATAAAACAATACCAAGCTACACTACAACCATGCCAATGGTTTGTCCAAAACCATCTTGGTTGTGAGCCTCTACTTATATTCTACAAGGGACTGATAACATAATCTTCTATGCCACACCAAGCACCATGTTATCTACAATGTAAAATATTAGACAATTTTGCATAACTATAAAAATATGCAAACAATGATCATGTGATTCTTATTTCAAAATAAAATGTTCATACCAAAGAGCTAGGCTTTCAGTATACATCCCAACAATCTCCCACTTATACTAAAAGACTATGCTGTCATCATACTGCCATACATCTGATTCCCCTTCCCTCCACATGCCTATCAAAACTCTCGCCAGAAGGGCCTTAGTGAAAGGGTTTACTAGGTCATCCTCTAATGCAACCTAGGCGACAACAACTTCTACCTCCTTTACGATTTCTCGTATCAGGTGGTACTTGCACTCTATGTGTTTACTAGCCTTATGGGCTCGTGGTTCCTTCGAGTTTGCAACTGCACCATTATTATCACAATAAATTGTGATAGTTCTGGGCAAACCAGGAATCACATCCAAGTCCATCAGAAAGTTCCTGAGCCACACAGCTTCTTTTGGCCACCTTTTAGGCTGCCACATACTCAGCTTCCATGGTGGAGTCTGCCACGCATTTCTGTTGGACACTCCTCCATATAATGGCTCCACCTCCCTAAGTAAACACAAAACCTGAGGTAGACTTACTGTTATCCCTATATGATTGGAAATCAGAATCCGTGTAACCCACAGAGAGTAATTGGTCTGCCCGATAAACTAGCATATAATCCCTAGTCCTTCTTAGGCACTACAATATATGCTTTACCGCAGTCCAATATCCCTGTCTTGGATTACTCTGATATCTGCTGACCATGCCTACGGCAAAGCAGATATCTGGTCTCATACAGAGCATCGCATACATGAGGCTTCCTACTGCCGAAGCATAAAGAACCGCCTTCATCTCCTCTATCTCCTCAGATGATCTAGGACACATCTCCTTAGATAAAGGAACTCCATGCCTGAAGGGTGGAAAACCTTTCTTGGAGTTTTGCATGCTAAAACGATCCATAATCGTGTCTATGTATGAAGCTTGGGATTAGCACACTAACCTTGATCCCAAGGATGTGTCCCACTTCTCCCAAGTCCTTCAAAACTATTTGGACAACCATACCCTTACGTCTGATAACACTCTGATATTGTTGCCAACTACCAAAATATTATCTACGTATAGTACAAGAAATACCACTACGTTTCCGTCACATCTCTTGTATACACAAGACTCATCCGGACTTTGAATAAATCCATAAGTTTGGATTTACCTCATCAAAGCGGATGTTCCAAGACCTCGAAGCTTGTTTCAATCCATAAATAGACCGATTAAGCTTACAAGATGCTCTTTGCCCTTAGCAATGAATCCCTCTGGTTGCTTCATATAGATGTTCTCCTCAAGACTTCCATTAAGGAAAGCTGTCTTGACATCCATCTGCCACACCTCATAAATTCATATGAGTTGCTATGCATAAGAGCTCCCAGACCTGATTTGAATCCAAAGATTCAATCTCAGTATTCATTGCACTTTGCAAAGATGCTGCATCTTTATCTTGGATTGCCTCATCATATGTCCAGGGATCAGGTTCATGTTTACCAGGGACCAAATCGGAAGATTCTCCCAAGAACATGAATCTATCAGGATGTCTCACAACCCTCCCACTACGACGAGGTATCACCTGTGTATCCTTTGTGACACGCGGTGCAGTGACATGTGGTATATCCTCTTGTACCGATGGTACTGAAGTCGGGACTTCCCCTGTCAACTCCTCAAGAACAATCCTACTCATGGGCTTGTGGTTCATCACATAGTCCTCCTGTAGAAATCTGGCATACGTACTAACGATCACCCTCTGATCTCTAGGACTATAAAACAAACCACCCTTCGTTCCCCTAGGATAGCCAACAAACATGCGCACTTCTGTACAAGGTTCCAACTTACCAACATTAGCCTTCAGCACATTTGCTGGACTCCCCCATATCCGAATATGTCTTAGACTAGGCTTTCGCCCAGTCCACAACTCTGTGGGAGTAGGAGGCACTGATTTAGATGGAACCAAGTTCAGAATGTACACCGCCGTATCTAGAGCATATCCCCAGAACGAATCTGGCAAGTCAGAATAACTCATCATCAATCTAACCATCTTCATAAGAGTTCTATTCCTTCGCTCCGCTACACCATTCTGCTAGGGTGTGCCAGGTGCAGACAATTGAGATTGAATCCCAACCTCTGATAAGTAGTTCCTAAACTCTCCCAAGAGGTACTCACCACCACGATCAGATCATAGTGTTATCCGTATCTTGAACAATCATCTATGAAAAAGATGAAATGTTCAAAACTACCTCTTGTCTGGATAGACATAGGACCATACGAATCAGAATGAACCAATTCCAACACATCTTTGTATCTATACCCCTTGGCCTTGAGAGGCCTCTTGGTCATCTTACCCTCCAAGCAAGATTCACAGGTTGGGAGATCCTCCACCACTAATGAACCCAAAGGTCCATCAGCTATCAACCTATTGAATTACCTTGGGTTAATGTGACCAAACCTAAGATGCCAAAAGATATGTTTGGTTCATTTTGAAGGTTCTTTTCTCTTATCGAATTAGAAGATGAGTTAATAACTTCTATTTGCAGTAGGAGCTCGTGGTTCAAGTTATAAATTTCCTATCTATGTACTGAATAGATAATGTCCCTATTCCTTTTATAACATATCATCATCAAAAGAAATAGATTATCCATCCATAATTTAGAAACCAAAGCAATTCTTTCTAAATAAAGGTACATAAAGAAAATTCTTAAGAACCAAAAACTTTATTTTCTCAAAGATAAATAAAACATCTCCCCTTTGCAATAAGCCATCTTCATGGCATTGCCCAAGTAAATGGTAATATCCCTTTAGCTAGTCGTCGGGTTTCTGGAACCACACAAAGTGTTCACATGATTAGTGTCTCTCGTATCTACACACAGTGCAGTAGATAATGCCTCTAACCATGTTTCAGCGACCGACCAAAGGATATACATTTGTTCTTGCTTCGGATTGGGATAATCCTTCTTCTTATGTCCAGTCTGCTTACAAGTGAAGTACTTGCCTTTCGGCTTCTTCACTCCTCCCTGAGATCCTCCCACTACCTTTGCTCCGCCTTGTTTCTCCTTCTTCTTGCCTTTCAGCTTAGAAGTAGAAACCTTTTTGAGCAACCATGGCTTGAGGACACTCTTTGAAGAGTGTATACTTGTACTTCTTAGCAGATAAGACAATATCTAGATTCTTTTCCAATCAACATTATTTGGGTACAGTAAGTTTATTTCCTTTAGTATCATAGTAAGTGGACTAAAAGTCATTTTTGAAAATCCTAAGAATCACAATGATCAAAATATTAGATTTCAAATATTATTGATTCCTCAAAACAATAAAATTCCGAAATCAACCCAACACCTCAAAACACCGAGAATATCGCATGCCACGATAGTGTGGACGTATACGAATTCTACATTTGTAAGAGGAGGTTTTACCCATTAATTTTATTATCTTGTCAACCTTACTTTTTGACAAATAAA
Organism: Wurfbainia villosa; assembly: GCA_025175895.1. Lineage (NCBI taxonomy): Eukaryota > Viridiplantae > Streptophyta > Magnoliopsida > Zingiberales > Zingiberaceae > Wurfbainia > Wurfbainia villosa. The sequence continues at coordinate 56,269,097 of CM045993.1, forward strand.
ATTAATAGTTGGTTCCTCTTTGGCCCTACAAATAAAAGCAGTGACTCCGATGGGGAGGATACTTTTTATTTGCATCTAAGTGTGCACCATTACACGATACTAAGGGAATTATCTCGGATTATGTGCCTTACCGATGGGGAAGTACACACGCTCCTAAATAATTTCCTATAACCATTATTTGACCTAGTGATCCGCAAACAAACTCATCCGATGGGGAGGAAGGCACTCAGAGCCGACGCGCAAGTTTATTGCATCACACGTCAAATTGTAATGGAGGCCGCGGGAATTAATTAAAATATCCCTCTCTCACTTAGTAAATTGAAAATGAGGAATTTTCAAGCACACACAACATGCATATAAAACAAATCAGCAATAAATATGGAAAAATCAGAATTTTTCCAACTATTATGGCATTGTTCTCCAATATGCGTCCCGTCGTGTCACCACCTCGTCCGCTCCTCCTACGCCATGTACGAGCCATCCGGAGATCCGAGCCGAGAATAAAACCTATTTTATTTTACATCCATCGATCCTATACTCCATGAGGGAGTGTACATGAAATCTAGATCAAAAGTAAAATAAAATAAAGAGTGGCTAAACAATGCCATATTCAATTACAAAAATTAAATACTAATTTAGCCTCGTCAACCCCGAGGATTCAAATAATATACATACCATCACACACAAACAACCACATACACACATATAGCCATAATAGTCGGATCTTATGCCTGCAACCAAAAAGTTAGCCTACGTACATCCTACTATTATCCGGCATACTCAATATATGATATGTGCATGAAAGTAACCGAATCCTAAACACACAAAACCGGAAACCGTGGCTTTGATACCATTTGTTGGCGATGTGCTATTCCTCGGAGGCTCATTGGCTCCCATGTCCCCGGATTAAAATTTTCACTAATGAAAACTAATCCGGATGGGATGAGTTTCCTAAGCACAACCAATTCATCGTCGTGCCAACGACTCGAGCAATCGCTTGAACAAACTTGTTGTTCAAGCAATCAACTCTTCTAGTCGGTTAGCCGCGGAAGAGACGACGGACGGATCGTCGGTTTTTGTGTTTCTTATCGGAGTCCATGATTATACAAATACATACAAATGTAAACTAGTATAATCAACACATATTAACATAAAGAACATAAGCTAGCATATCAATAAGAACATGTAAAGAACAATAATAAAAGTTGTAAAACTTTTATACCTCTTGATCTTCTATCGTATGTCCTAACCTCCTTGTAGACTTCATGTGGGCGAAGATCCTCCACAAGTTGAAGCTTCCTAGATCTTCTTCAATCCAAAGAAAGAAGAACTCTCTTTCCCTTCTTGCTTGAGCCAACCACCAATCCACAAAGGATTGATGCCGCCGGCCCCAAGAATAGAGAGAACATTATGGAAAACACCAAGGAACTAAACTAGGGACAAACCCTAGCTTCTAGTGCTGCCGGCCAAGATGAAATAAAGAGGAGAAGAGGAATGAGTTGAGTGCCGACCAAGGTAGAGGGAATAGAGATAGGTCCCGGCAACACCTTAGGAAGAAGAAGAGAACCTCTCCTATAGTTGTCTCCCACTCCAACTTCCAAACCCTAGCCACCCAACCAAACCCTAACCTAGGATTTCTTGCCACCCAACCAAAGGAAAAGCAAAACCCTAATCTCTTTGAAAACCATCTTCTATGTGCCGGCCATGGAAGAGGGGAAGAAGGATAGAGTGTGGACCGACCAAGGTAGAGGGTAGAAGGAAGGGACCGGCCATGCCTTAGGAAGAAGAAGAAACTCATCTTCCACTTGTTGCCGCCCATCTTTTCTCCCAAACCCTAGCCGCCCAAAAATTCTAAACAAACTAGGGTTTCTTAGCCTCCAAAGGAAGCAAACCCTAATCCCCTAAACCATCCATCATCCCTGCCACCCAACCCAATAAGCCTTATATATAGAGTTGGGTTTTTGCCTTGGATTAATCTCCTCCATTGGTTCTATAGATTTAATCTCAACCGTCGGATCTAGAGATTTAATCTCAACCGTTGGTTCTAGAGATTTTAATCTCCACCATCGGTTCTAGAGATTTAATCCCAACCGTCGGATCTAGAGAAATAATCTCAACCATCGGTTCTAGAGAATTAATCTCAACCGTCGGTTCTAGAGAATTAATCTCAACCGTCGGATCTAGAGATTTATTTTCCATCATTTGATCTAGAGTTCATGAGGTTTATATTAGGCTACGATAGGGACCATGAGGAGGAGTTGGGTTTTGGCCATCCGATGGATCGGAACCACACAAACTTGATCCATCAATGATGTTCCATTCCACTAGAGGATCATCATTGAACTACCTCACCAACTCCCATAAATTAATATGGGCTCCATATATTATTTGTACATCCATCTCCCCGTGTTTAAGATATCGAATGTCCGTCAATTAATTGATTTACTAACCATCAATTAATTAATATCTAACTCCTCGAGTAGTACCACTCAACCTTATCATCATGTTGACTAAGTCAACCTGTAGGGTTTACATGATGAATCTTATGAGCTCCTCAAAAGGACATCATCAACCTAATATATAGGACACGGTTTCCTCCTATAATCAACGACACACCATGTAAAAAATATTATTTCCCAACCTACCGGGCATATTGATTTAATCCATAGAAATCTCACCCTTTGGTAAATCAAAGAAATAAATACTAAGTACATGTGCCCGTTATTATATCGGGATTAAGAGCATGTACAACATAATATCCGAGGTCCGATTCAATTATGTAGTCAGCAATAAATTGAATCACCTCTATGTCGGTCCTGCTCAATACACCGAGGTGTACTAGTGCAACTCTATGTTCAAGATAAAACAATACCAAGCTACACTACAACTATGCCAATGGTTTGTCCAAAACCATCTTGGTTGTGAGCCTCTACTTATATTCTTCAAGGGACTGATAACATGATCTTCTGTGCCACACCAAGCACTATGTTATCTACAATGTAAAATATTAGACAATTTTGCATAACTATAAAAATATGCAAACAATGATCATGTGATTCTTATTTCAAAATAAAATGTTTATACCAAAGAGCTAGGCTTTTAGTATACATCCCAAAACTTGGCAAGGAAGTCCAAGGGTAAGGTTTTGACAGTGTAAAGTCCAAGCATGGAGTCTTGGCAGCATAAATCCAAATGAACCTTGGCAAAGGAACCGATTAGCATGACATAGCCAATGGAAGCACTTGAGGGCTTCGATGGACCCTGAGGGTGTGAGGTTGATGGAGGTGGCTAGAAGGTTTAGGTCTAGGCTAAGGGTGGTTGATCAAGTATGAGGGGATCATACTTAGGTTAAACCACATGTATGAGGTTTACCACTTAACTAGGGTTATAGACCAGTCGATTGACTGAGTGTTTGACACTCCGAAGGTCTAGTTGATTCGGGCAGTCGATTGGGATTATGACTAGTCGACTGGTCGAAGAGTCGATTGAGGCTCAACTGCTTGGCTGAGGCTCTGCAGTCGACTAGTCTTGAGTAATCGACTGCCATGGATGGGCAGGTGACTGGTAATAAGTGGCTAGGGCACAGATTGTTGGGTTTCCCCGGCACCGACGTGGGTGTGCGTTCGAACATGTTTCGTAAACATACACACAGTGGAAGCATAAACAAGTAATACACTAATTTATTACAACACACACACCACACGTATGCAAGGATACATCATGTGTAGACATAATCGCTATTTTAAATTTTACAATAAAGAAACTAATCTAGGTATACCTGACGAATTACATGAAGCGGAAATGACATCAACCAAGCGACCCTCGCAAGTTTCACCTCTATCTGTATCCACGCCGAGTATCGTCGGGATAGCTTCACAAAGCCATGAGCCCTGACTTCATGAGAGGTACTAGCTTCGCGTTGAAGTCGCTGTGATCCGAGAGACGATCACAATCCGAATCAAATTCGGATCTAAAAATCGAGTTCCATGAACTTGCTTCTTGAAAGCGATTTTCGTCAACCAATTGACGAAACTTTGGTCCTCCACCAAAGGGAATTGCCGGAGATCCAATCCCTAACAAGTAGGTTACTGTCGGAGTGCAAAACGTCAACCAAACGACCTCTCCACGAAGAGGACAACAAGCTGTCCAAAACTGGACAGCTTGTTTTGGTGGAGTTGATGGCTGGCCAAAGACTTGGCCGGCTGCCCTTGATGGCCGGCAACCAAGAGAGGATGGCTAGAGGAGTTGCCGGTGACCGGTGGATGGTCGGTGGCAAGGAAGAGGAGCAGCAACTCCAATGGGCGGCGGCACAAGGATCTTGGGCGACAACCACAAGGGAGGAGAAGAGGAAAAAATGGCTAGGGTTTCCAAAACCTTGAACCGATTAAATCACAAAAACTCTTAAGTCATATTTTTATAGAGAACATATTCTCCTAATGGTTATTGGTTCATAACCAAAATCAGTTAACCCGCTCTAGTAACTTAAGTTAAAATAAACCAAACAGCGTTGGCCTATTTTAAGTTAAAACGAACCGAACCAATTTCGGTTCATTCGTTTAAAATAAACCAAACCCCTTTGGTTTATTTTCCACCATAGGATTAGAACCAAACCGATTTGGTTCATCCATCATGTCTTCATAAGACTCGGCTCATCCTCGCTTACGATGCGACTGAAACAATTTCATGCTCACTCTTCGTTTGGTCCAACCAAACCATGTCTCTCTTGATTTGAGAATCCTATTCTCAAGCTTGTTTTAAATCTTTCGGATTACACTCGTAGTGCGTGTGACCAAATAGGTTCTCGGTTTATGTTGGTTTTTTATAATTAACCATTAATTATAGAACGATCATGAATGACACCTAGTAGTACATCATGATCCCCAAATAACCGAAAAATCAACGGTTGATCCCAGAACACTTCTAAAACCTTTAAACAACTACAGTGAATCGTGGCCCGTTCCCTTCACTCATCTTATACCCACTTGGTTCAGGACATGATCTTTATGTCAGTCCCCACTAGGTAGACTACGTCACACCTAGCCCAAGTATTACTTCCTCGTCCTACGAATTCTAGTTACTGCACATGTATCCAAGAGTATCATACTCTAAACATGTAATGTTTTGGCCAAAGACATTAGTAACAATCCGACGAAAGGCCATAGGGTATACATCTCCTTGCAAGGAGTGGTGAATCCTTTATAGGCTATTCAAACACCTTTGGACATTTCGACTCATACCCAATCATCCCGGGTCCACATCTCCTCGGAGATGCTTTCTTAAGATGTCAAAGCATAAGTCTCCATGACCAAGATGACTTGAATACCGCAAGTCAAAAGAACATCGCACTTAAACTATAGTAAGAACTTCATTGACATATCCATATATGCAGAGAACAATATGAAGTCTTACAGCTAGTCACTCCAATGAACTAGTTACCATAACTAGCATCCACGATTAACTCTGAACATCCCAATGTCTCCAGCCAGTGAGGAACAACTTCTTGGATAAACTAAAGAGTATAACTCGTGTTAGTCTCAACAGAATTGAGGGTGTCTGAATACATCAATTCATTGACTAGGGATAATTCCAATACATCACAATTACACATGTAGAGATACTCACTAGTTATGATCCAATCACAAATCCTCTCATGCTATGAATCGTATTGCGGACATTCAGTAAATGAGTTTAAGATGTTGATGCAGTGAGCATCACTCCTTAGTTTTGATGTATGAACCATAGTTAAATGTTAGGATTCACTTGTGTTCTAATATCAGTGTTAAGTGTGCAGGCTTAACAGGAAGTCCTAATAGGACGTGTTGATCGGATACTTGGCACATATCTTGATAGATCAGGAGGACCGGACACCTGGCATGAAGTCCAGATGGGTCGCGTGGATCAGACATTTGTCATGAAGACCGGTTGGGTTAGGAGATTGGATAATCGGCAAAAAATTCAGTTGGGTCAGACACACCGAACAGCTGGTGGAATCCTTGGTGGGTCAGATCGGATGTCAAGAGTGGTAAGTCCAGCAAGTAGCCGGCAAGTAAGCCTCGAGTGAAGAGGTGAGGCCGAGTCCTCTATAGAGGGACAAAGCTAGGCGTCGATCCGACAAAAGGTCCGCATGGGATTTAGTAGTCGAGATCGAGCAGTATTACTACTGCTATCACATTTCATATTATCTATTTGTGCTAATCCTGTTTTACAGGGATAAGTCGACTTGATGGAATCAAGTCGACTGAAGTCTAGTTGACTGGATACCTATTTGATAGGATCAGTTGATGATCCATCGGAGACTGTGCGATGGAGATGGAAAGGGTTTCAGTTGACTGAAGGGTCTCAGTCAACTAAAGAGGCAAATTTCTCGATGCAGAGGCAAGTGACGTGGAGTCGATTGGAGAGGTTTTAGTCGACTAGAAGACCATGAATACCATATCGACGGGCTGATGTGGAGTCGACTAGAAGACATTCCAATCGACTGGAAAAGGTTTATAAAATATGTGCTCGACCAGATCCGAGAAGAACATCCAATCTATGTCGAAGTGCTGTTAAAATTTTCCCACGATCACAAAAGCTTCAAATCTTAAAAAGGGCTCTTTTTCGACACCTTGTGCCTGCATCCGATTCTACATTTGTGTCGGTATAAAGTAGTCAATAATTTATTTTCTTTTTATTCTCTTGTGTACTTGAATTCAAGAGAGGGTAGTGTGTTACCCTTCTCTAATCTTTGTAAAAAGCGAATCCCCTCCGAAGTCGAGAATTCTCGAATCGGAGGGTATTATATAGATTGCCCATCGAGGTAGCTCTCGGGAGAGCTCCGAGCCTTGGAGTAGCAACTCAGTTAGGGTTGTGAACCAAGTAAACTGCTGTGTCTAAACTGTATTTAATTTCCACTGCGTACTCTTATTTGACAATATAAAATAAGTTTAAAAACAATTAAAAAATATTAAATATCGAGATTCACCCCCCTCTCTCGGTTTACTCGATCCTACATAAGATCCAATCAAATACATGAAAACATGTATAGTCAAATAGTGAATCTTCATTTATCAAATAAATGGTATAACCATAAGGTGATTGCCTTAGGACATCTCTCATATATCACTAACACAGATTGTTACGTAGTCGACTGGGCAGTTGACTGTTTGCTTGGTAGTCAACTGATGGTAAGTTCAGTTGACTGCTAGGATATCCGTTGGATTAATCCAACGTAGATTAGTCTGTTGTGAGACAATAGATAGGCGAGCAGTTGATTGGTGCCTTTTGGCAGTTCACTTCTAGGTGAAAATCTAGCCTGATGCAAGTTATATAAGGTGGAGCAAAGAGAGGATTTTGAAAGCGATTTTTGGGGCGATTTTGAAGTTGAAGTGTTGTTGCATTCCAGACCTTCAAGAGCAATCCAAAGCAACCAAAGTGCAAGAAATCAAAGTAATATTTTGTAAAGTGTTCTTTACTTGTATTTCATTCTTGTTTTGTGTTTGGTTGTATTTTTTTATTGTCGTAAGAACTTGTACGAGGTTTCTCCACCTCCGGTGTCATACCGAGAAGGAGAGGTTCATAGTGAAGGTAGATCACTATGTGTTTATTTGTACTTGTATATTTTGTATTCCACTGTGTATTAACGTTTTGTAGATAAGAAATCACAATCGAACCATGAAATCGAAGAAACACTATTCACCTCCTCTAGCATGCCAACTGATCCCCAACAAGTGGTATCAGAGCAACGTAGAGGAGTAAAAGAATGGAGCTTCAAGATAAACTAGACCACGACATCACGGTTCCAACTACCTTCGACCGTGAAAATTTTGAGTATTGGATGAGTAGGATGAAATATTTTCTTATATGTAATTTAGAAAATTGACTTATTTTGTTAAAAGGATTTGAAGCTTCTATGGACAAGAAGGGAAGGATCCTCAAGAAAAAGAAATGGACGGAGGATAAAATTCAAGATTTTGAGACCAACGAAAAGGTAACAAAAATGTTAACAAATTTGGTACCTAATGATATATTGTCCAAGTTAGGTAATTATTGGGATGCTAAAGAGTTATGGACCAAGTTGATTGAGCTCTATGAGAATCCCTCACCGGCCTAAGAAGTAGAGGAGAAAGTTGAAGAAGAATCAAGTTGTTCATCGGCTCAAGAGAGTGAAGAATCAGAGGTTGAGAGGTGGTCAACGTATGATGTAGAAGAGGTCTCAGTAGCCTCCACTTCAAGGATTGAGGGGGAGGAGATTAGGCAACCAATACTGGAGTTAGAACAAGAGGAGTCATCTACCTCCGAGAGAAGTGAAGAACAAGTTCAAGAGTTCGTTACCACCATCCAAGAAGGTAATTCTAGCATGATAAATAAAAATAAAATTCATATAACATGCTTTGAGTGTAGGGAAGTAAGGAATTATAAGAGAAAATTCCCAAAAAGAGTAAAGAAAGCTCAATCGACACCAAGGCGAATGAGAAGATCAAGGAAGCCGGTGCCCCGATACACAAGAGCAAGGATCACATTATGTACTTCAAATGCAATAAAAAAGGGCATTATCGAAGCCAATGTCGTAGGGGGAGTCACATTACCAAGGACAAAGAAGGGAGCTCAAATGTAGGGGGTCTTCTAAAGCAAACCCTAAGGTATCATTTATTAATGCATCTTCAAGCCTTCATAACAAAAAGAATGCTAGCAATATATCATGTTTTGACTCACTTGCTATTGTTAATCATGAAATGCATGATAGAAATAAGTATTTTTGCTTAGGTGCTAAATCTTATAATATTAGACCTAAGGATAAGAACAACCTAGGTAGTAATCCTAAGAAATCTAGACATATACCTAGGAAGAGGAATTCTCAAAAGAAGAATGAAAAATCACAAATTAGGAAATTAGAGGTTGAAAATCAAGCTTTGAGGTCAAACCTTGAGAAAATTGAAAAGACCCTTAGGAAAATGGAAAATATGATTCAAGGGTCAAATGGTCAAAATTTAAGAGTTAGGAGGCAAGGTGCATTCAAGGATAGGAAAGGTTTGGGTCACAAACTTAAGTCCAAGGAAGTCATGCTAACCTACCATAGTGTTCCATTTGACTATGGAACTAAATCTAGGTCTAGGAAAGTCAAGATCACATGGGAAGTTATCCCTAGAGTTTACCATGACAAGTGTCTAGTGACTAAGGTTTCAAGGAAACCTAGAAAAGCCATTAAGAAGGTCACAAAGGGAAGCCATCCCTAGAGTTGACCTAGACAAGACCACAATGACCAAGGCTTCTAAGCCTAGGAGGGTCATTAGGAAGGTACTTAGGGAGGTTATCCCTAGTGAGTGCCTAGTTAACCCAAGGAGCTCCAATAGGTATTGGGTTCATAAGAACGTGATTTCCTCACGCTAGATGGGTTTAGGATGTGTCAACCCTAAATAGATGAGTAGTTAACCTAACCATAGTGGAGTTGACACTTTAGGATATTTTCAAGGTGATGTGATACCTTGAAAATGAATTTATATTTTAATCCTAAGAGATTTTAGGATGTGCCAATAAAATTTGAGAAGTTTGGAAAGTCAATCAAAATTGGCATAAGATAGGTTAGAGCCAATGGTGCGCCATTTTGGTTTTTTGGCACACATGGAAATTTAGGCATTATGACAAAATGAGATTTAATCCTAGTAAATGGCAATTAGGATTGAAATCTAGATATTCTTATAACTTCATATTTTATTTTCCATGCTTTATTTGTCATACGTCATATTATGGCATCATGCTTCATATAATTATTTAAATGTCATGATCATGCTTAGGGTAATATATGTCATGTTTGTATTTAGATTTATATTTATGCCATGACATCATAATTATTGGCAAATATTTAAAATTATGCACATTTTTATGCCATGATCATCATTCATGCATTTAGGATAATTAAAATGAAATTAAGGACAATGACATAATTTGAAGTCCTATGATAAGGGAATCAAATAGAGTTGCCTAGATCAACTACATAAACCCTTAGATTAAGGAAGAACCTAAACTCACATCTCACAAGAACTATAAAATGATATGTGTGTGTATTACTGTATTTATACATCCTAGACACATGTGAGATATTAGAAAAATTAGTCAAGCTCAAGGTGCATAGTTCTTGCATCTAGATGAACTCAAACTCATAATATAACATGGAGGAATCATGGGAAAAGCTACTATACAAGTCATGCACATCTAACCCATAGACCATGATTCGAAATTAAGGTTTTGAAAACTATTTTAAAATCATTTTGAAAAACCTTGGTGAAGTCTATTTTTTGATAACAATCACCATTGAGAATGTTGATACAAATTTAGGCAAAATATTGAAGTTATCAATGCTTTTGAACTTTGTATCAATCTCTTAATTTAATGGGTATTTTAACATAAAACTATTTTTTACCCATTGTATTTCATATAAGTAATATATGTACAAATTTTTTTATGATTTTTCAAAATACTTATATTTACTTATGTATATCTAAAATCCAATTCTGAAAGCTATTTTCTATATATTGAAGAAACCAGTCGATTGCTGCTTGGAGCAATCGACTAGTGGTGAGGCAGTCAATTGATTTCTGACCTAACCGACTACTAGAGCTGATTTTGGCTGAATAAGATTTGTTTAGTCATTTATCAATAATGTTAGGCTACCCTAACATCTTCTAATCCTAGGATATGCTTTGGAAAACATTAGAAGAGTAAAATTATCATTAAAAATAATTAGGAGAGTTATTTAGGGTGGAGCATCGAATTTTAAGGGAGGTTAAAGTTCAAGTTTGAACTTTTAGGCTTAGGAACTCTCCAAGGACATTGTTGGTGTAATGATCAAGGGGAGAAAGCCTTTAGGGGAGTGTGTCCATTAAGGGATGATGGATACAATTTTGATTATAAAGGGGAAGAAATGAGAGTTTTGGTACCTTCATTATTGATTGCCTTTCATTTAGTTATATAGGATTTATCACTAGGAAGAGTGAAGGCATCCTAGATGATTTTGAACTAAGGGGGAGAATGTAGGATCTCATGAGAGATGAAACATTGAAAACTTTGGTAGACTTTTTGATGTGTGCCAAAGGGGGAGAATTGAGGTTTAAGTTAGGTAAACCTTCACTATGATTTGACATTGGAAGAGTTAAGTTTGGATTATTGTTAGCCTAACTTAAAGGTGTTGTAAAACATCAAAAAGGGAGAGATTGTTGGTGCAATCGACCTAGGTCACGATTGACCAGACTCAAGTAGGACTCGAGTAAGGTTTTGATGTTTGACAATGGGTTGACCATTGTTTGATAATATGGTTTGACCATATGTTGACCATATGACTAGTGAATGATTGGGACAAAGTCATGTGTAGGAGATTATTTGAGGGAGATTGTTAGAGCAATCAAACCTCAGGTCAAGGTTGACTAGACTCGAGTGAGACTAAAGGGGAAGTCCAAGTTTGGATACGCATGGAAAGTCCAAGAATGGTCTTGGCATGGAAAGTCCAAGCATGGTCTTGGCATGGAAGTCCAAGTTTGAATACTTGGTAAAGAAAAAGTCCAAGGATGTAGTTTTGGCAACGTAAAGTCCAAGCATGTAGTCATGGTGGCGTAAGTCCAAATGGATCTTGCAAGGAAGTTCAAGGGTGAGGTTTTGGTTGCGTAAAGTCCAAGCATGGAGTATTGGTGGAATAAGTCCAAATGAACCTTGGCAAAGAACCTAGGTAGCATGACATAGCCAATGGAAGCACTTGAAGACTGATGGAGGTGGCTAGAAGGCTTAGGTCTAGGCTAAGGGTGGTCGATCAAGTATGAGAGGATCATACTTGGGTTAAACCTTATGTTTGAGATTTATCAGTCGACTGAGTTTATGGACCAGTCGATTGGTTGAGTGTTTGACACTCGAAAGGCCTAGTTGACTCAGGTAGTCGATTAAAATTATGATCAGTCGATTGGTCGAGGTGTCGACTGAGGCTCGATTGCTCGACTAAGGCTCTGACAGTCGATGACCATGCATGGGCAGTCCATTGGCCTTGAGCAGTCGACTGCCATGGATGGACTATCAACTGCTAATAAGTGGCCAAGGCATATATTGTTGCATAGTCGATTGGGCAGTCGACTGTTGGCTTGGCAATCGACTGCTAGGGTATCTGTTGGAGTAATCCAATGTGGATTAGTCTGTTGTGAGACAATAGATAGGTGAACAGTTGACTGGTGTCTTTTGGTAGTCAACTGCTAGATGAAAATCTATCCCGATGTAGGTTATATAAGGAGCAGTAAAGTGAGGATTTTGAAAGCGATATTTTGGGCGAGTTTGATGGGGAAGTGTTGTTGCATTCAAGATCTTCAAGAGCAATCCAAAGCAATCAAAGTGCAAGAAATCAAAACAATCTTTTGTAAAGTGTTCTTTACTTATATTTCATTCTTATTTTGTATTTTGGTTTTATTTCTTATTGTTGTAAGAACTTGTATGAGGTTTCTCCACCTCCAGTGTCATACCGAGAAGGATAGGTTCATAGTGAGGGTAGATCATTATAACGTCATCGTGGAATAGGAACCCTAGTTTCGAATCACGTAAAACATCGCATTGTGATTGTGTTCTTTGTGTTTATTTGTACTTGTATATTTTGTATTCCACTACGTATTAATGTTTTATAGACAAAAAATCACGATCGAAGCACAAAATCAAAGAAACATTATTCATCCCCTCTAATGCGTCAACTGATCCCCAACAGACTGGTCCATAATCCCTATCGACTGGTAAACCTCAACCATGAGATTTAACCCAAGTATGATCCTCTCATACTTGATCAACTACCCTTAGCATAAATCTAAGCCTTTTAGACACCTCTATCAGCCTCACACCCTCAGGGTCCATCCGAGTCATCCATGACTCCTTTACCCTTTGCATTAGCCTTCAAGTGCTTCCATCAGCTATGTCATGCTAACTGAGTCTTTTGCCAAGATTCATTTGGACTTATGCTTCCAAGACTCCATGCTTGAACTTTACGCTGCCAATACCTCACCCTTGAACTTTCCTATTGCTAAGCCTCAATGCTTGGACTTTCACCATCAAGACTACACACTTGGACTTACATAGCCATGACTTCACCCGTGGATTTTTCTTTTGCCAAGTATCCAAAACTTGGACTTTCCATGCCAAGACCATGCTTGGACTTTCCATTCCAAGACCATTCTTAGACTTTCCATGTCATGTATCCAAACTTGAACTTCCATGCCAAGACCATGCTTGGACTTTCCATGACAAGACCATTCTTACTTCTCCTCGAGTTTGGTCAACCTTGATCTGAAGTTTGATTGCTTTAATAATCTCTCTCAAATAATCTCACTCATATGACTTTAGATTTCCCAATCATCCATTAGTCATAAGGTCAATATATGGTCAAATCTATTTTCAAACACCAAAACCCTACTCGAGTCCCACTCAAGTCTAGTCAATGATCTGGACCGATTGCACTAACAATCTCTCATTTTTTAATGTTTGACAATACCTTTAAGTTAGACTAACAATAACTCAACTTAACTCTTCCAATGCCAAAGCATAATGAAGGTTTACCTAACTCACACCATTCATTTCTCTCCTTTTAGCATATATCAAAAAGTCTACCAAAGTTTTCAATATTTTATCTCACAATGAGACCCTACATTCTCCCCCTTGGTCCAAAATCATCTAGAATGCATTCACTTTTCCTAGTGATAAATCCCATATCATTAAATGAGAGGCAATCTACAATGAAGGTTTACCTAACCCTCATTTCTCCCCCTTTGCAATCAAGGTATATCCATCATACCAAGATGGATGACCTCCTCCTAAAGGCTTACTCCCTTTTGACTATTGCACCAATAATGTCTTTGGAGAGTTCCTAAGCCTATAGGAAACTAAAAAAAAATAGAAAATAAGGGTAAAAGTTCAAACTGTAACTTTAACCTCCCCTAAAATCCAATACTCCACCCTAAATAACTCTCCTAATCATTTTCAATGATTATTTTACCCTTCCAATGCTTTCCAAAGTATATCCTAGGGTTAGGAGACGTTAGGATAGCCTAAAATTGCTGATAAATGACTAAACAAATCTTGTTCAACCAAAATTAGCTTCAGCATTTGACTAGGTTAGCAACCAGTTGACTGCCTCATTACTAGTTGACTACTTCAAGCAACAGTCGACTGGTTTTTGCAAATGCAGAAATTAATATTTCAGACTCAAATTTTAAAAATTCATAAGTAATTATACATAATTTAAAAAAATCATTAAATTTCATACATACATTACTTACATAAAATACAATGGGAGAAAAATAATTTTAAGTTAAAATACCCATTATTTTAAGAGATTGATACAAAGTTCAAAAGCATTGAAACTTTCAATGTTTTGCCTAACTTTGCATCAACATTCTCAGTGGTGATTTCTATCAAAAGATAGACTTGACCAAAGTTTTCTAAAATGATTTAAAAATAATTTTTAAAATCTTATATGGAATCATAGTCTATGGGCTAAATGTGCATGACTTGTACATTAGTTTTCCTCATGATTCCTTAATGTCATATTATGAGTTTGAGTTCATCTCACTACAAGAAAAATGGAAAATACAATGAAATATTAGCGACGAATTGATAATCCATCGCTAAAATGAGGACTTAATGATGAATTATTTGATCATCGTAAATAATTTAATTTTTATGAATTAAAAATATTCATCGCTAGCCTATATTCGGAATGAGTATTAGCGACGAAATTTATATTTTGTCACTAATATATTTAAGTTTAGCGATGATATTTACCAATTCGTCACCAATACTAGGAGTTGACTGGTATACATCACCAGTCGACTGCTACTTAGCAACAAAATAAATAAATATTCATTGCAAACTATTGAGTCGATTGGTCAGTCGAGTAAACTAGATTCTATGGCCGACCAAATTTTCGTTAGTCGACTGGTGTATACCACAAGTTGACTGATGTGCCTATTTTTGCAGCGATATGTATTGTTCGTCGCCAATATGCCATATATTAGTGATGAAAATTAAATGTTTTGTCGCTAAGATAATAAATATTAGCAACGAAATATTTTTTTCGTCTCTAATATTCGTGGAAAAAACCCTTGGCCGCACCGATTCCCCCATTTTCTCCACACGACCCTTCTTCCTTCCTCTCCGACAATTCTCCATGTGACTCTTCCTTCCTCTCTTCCGTCTCCATATTGTGCTTCGACGATTCTCCATGCGATTCTCTGGCTACTTCTCTTCCGCGGGTGCTAGCTTCTGATTATCAGGCTTCGACAGCAACTCCGACCTCCTGTTGGCCTCCGTCTCCACCTCCAGTCTCCAGCTCTAGTCTCCAACTCCAGCTTCTTCTCGACACCATCTCAAGGTCAACCTACTTAGATTTTTCTGGATTCTTTCTTCTGTTGGTGCAATTGGCCCAGGACTCGAGTTTGACTCGAACTGTATTTTGATGTTAGACAAAACGCATGACATGGGATTATCATGGGAAGTCCAACATGGGTTGGCCACGTAAATCCAAGTGTGTAGCCTTGGTGGTGAAAAGTCCAAGCATAGGTCTTGGTGTTGGAAAGTCCAACATGGGTTGACCATGTAAGTCCAAGTGTGTAGCCTTGGCGGTGAAAGTCCAAGCATGGGGCTTGGCATGGAAAATTCAAGCATGAGGCTTGGTGTGGAAAGTCTTGAGGACTTGACAAGTTCACTAGGCTCGGTGTCCTTGAGTCGGTGAAGGATAGCATTGTGAAGTGCGCTACGTGCATCCGGGGGACCGCCGGACGGGGAGCGAATGGAGTGAGGCCCAAGGGAAGCATACTTTGAGGGCAAGAGACGCGAAGGATGACATTGCGAAGCCGTGTGCTTGGTGCATCCGAGGGACTTAGGCCAAGGGAAGAGAGCTTTGGTGGGGAACTCCATGAGAGGATAAGGTGGACTTGGCCAAGTGGCTAAGACTGTGTGTCGGAGGCTCAAACGTGGTGTTTGAGGGTTTACCCGACGGTCGGATGCTCAAACAACTTGGTGTTTGAGGTTTTACCCGACATCAGTCGACTGACATAGGTGTCAATCCACTGCTCTAGATCGATTGGACTCGATCGGTGTTCGACTGACCAAGTTCTGGCCGAACAGTCGATTGCCAAGGGAGGGCAGTCGACTGTCGACACCATCAGTCGACTGATGATGGATATCAGTTGATTGATCGGGGTGTTTTCGGCCACAAAAGGTCTTCTAGTCGAGTGATCACGGTGACCACTCGACTGATAGGATCATCAGTCGACTGATGGGCATGATTAGTTGACTGATGATGGATCCGTTGGAACTTGGCCAGTGTGGATCGAGTCGTTGTTAGATAATGGCTACAGGACCAGCCGACTGATGGTCACGATCAGTCAACTGATGGGCACAGAATCAGCTCGATGCAGGTTATAAATGGAGCTCAAGATGGAGGATTTCACCAAGACTTTTGGGGAGATTTTGGAGCAGAATTGCTGCTGCATTCCAGACCTTCAAGAGTAATCCAAAGCAAGCAACAAGCAAGTGTTCAAAGCGAAGTTTGTAAAGTGTTCTTTACTTGTATTTCTTCTTGTATTTTTCTTTGCTTGTATTACTTATTGTAATTGCTTGTACGAGATTTCTCCACCTCCGACGTGTTGTCGAGAAGGAGTTTGAGTATTGCCGTGTGCATCTCTAGAGCTCGTTGAGCTTGTCCCGTGGAGTAGGAATCCTAAGGTTGCGAACCACGTATATTGTTGTATCTTGTGCACTTGTGTGTATTTCTATATCTTGTTAGTATTATTATTGTTATTCTGCTGCGCTAACAAGATTGTAGATGCAAGAACAATCGAATTCCATCGCACACACGATTAGGGCTATTCACCCCCTCTAGTCGACCACCGACGTTCCAACAAGTGGTATCAGAGTAGGTTACTTGTTGAGGACTAACCTCCAACACAAGCACGACAAGATGGCCGACTACAACATCCATCCACCGAAATTCGACGGAGACTTTTCTTGGTGGAAGAAAAGGATGGAGGTATATTTTGAAACCAATTTCGATTTAATGCTAATTCTAGAAAATAGTTTCGAAATGCCTAGGGATGAAAGCAATAGGCAAATTGAAAAGACGAGATGGACCAAGGATCAAATGAAGGATTTCAAGACAAATCTCAAGGTAATCAAATTGCTTAGTGATTTGATTTCTAACAATATTTGGTCTAGACTAGGTGAATATAGGGATGCTAAGGACCTATGGGACAAGGTGATCAAATTTCATGAAGAGCCCACATTGGTCCATGATGTTGAAGAATCGCCATCTACATTCGATGATGTGGATGATTTGGTGGAGACCTCCACCTCTAGCATTGAGGGGGAGGAGAGGCCTTCCATCCCAAAACAAGATCAAGAAGAAGTATCTACCTCCGGAAGAAGTGATCAAGAGGCTTCCACCACCTCCCTAGGTAACTCAAGCAATGTAATTAATAATAAAGATCACATAATTTGCTTTGAGTGTAGGGAGAAAGGGCATTACAAGAGTAAATGCTCAAAATTGGCTAAGGAAAAGGCACTGGCACCAAAAGTCAAAGGATGTCGGAGTCCTCGCTAGAAAGAGCAAAGAGCACATTGTGTGCTTTAAATGCAACCAAAGAGGACACTACCGAAGCCAATGCCCTAGGGGGAGGAAGAAAGGACAAGAAGGTATATCACATGTAGGGGGAGCTTCCAAAGCTAACCCTAAGGTAAAATTTAATGCACCTTCAATTTCTAAGGTTAATAAGCATGCTAGGAATTATTTTAGCTCTCTTGCAATTATTAATGAAAAGCATACTAGTAGGAACAAATATTTTTGTTTAGGTGCCAAGCATGTTGACCTACCTAAGGACAAACCTAGACACATTAATTCTAGAAAAATCCTACCTAAAGAGTCCATTAGGAGGATAGAAGAAAATTTGGGCATTAACCCCAAAAAGTCTAGGCATATGCCTAAGAAGAGTCATTCCCCAAAGATAAATGAAAAATCAAAATTGAAAAAATTAGAACTAGAAAACCAAGCCTTGAGGTCAAGACTTGAAAAATTGGAGAAGACCCTAGCAAGAATCACAAATTCAAAATTTAAGGCTTAGGAAACAAGAAATGTCCATGGGCAAGAAAGGTTTGGGTCACAAACCTATGTCCTACCATAATGTTCCATTCAATTATTGAACTATTTCTAGGTCTAGGAAAACCAAGGTTAGTAGGGAAGTCATCCCTAAGACTAGGCATGGTGTTTGCTTAGTGGCTAAAAATTCAAAGAAATCTAAGGTAGCCACTAAGAAGGTCAAAGGGGGAGTTTCCTCTAGAGTTGACCTAGGAAAGCCCATATAACTAAGGTGTCAAAACCAAAGAGGGTCATTAGGAAGATATCTAGTGAAGTTATCCCTAGTGAATACCTAGTTAACCCAAGGAGCTCCAATAGGTATTGGGTTCTTAGAAGCGTGATCGATTCACGCTAGATGGGTTAGAGTGTGTCAACCTTAAGTGGATAGGTAGTTAACCTAACCATAGTGAGTTGACACCTTAGGATGTGCCAATGTGCTTTGAGAAGTTGAAAAATGATTAAATTGGCACAATTAAGTCTTAGGAGTAATGGTGTGCCATTTTGGGTTTTTGGCATACTAGGGGGATAATTGGCATTAAGGCAAAAATAGACTTAATTTTAGAAATGACAATTTGGGCTTAACACTTAGGTATTCTATACCTTAGTATTTTATAATTGTCATACTTTATTTGCCTTGCCATGACATGACATCATATTTAGTTTTATCATATAAAATGTCATGATCATATTTAGGGTTATTTACATATGTCATGTATGCTTAGATTTCATTCACATGCCATGACATCATGATTTTGGCACATGCTTTTATCTTTGTATCATTTATGCTATAATCATCATTCATGCATAAATAAAATGGATTTAAGGACTAAGGCATGATTTGAAGTGAATCAAATATTGTTGCCTAGAGATATGCATGAAATCCTAAATAACAAAGACCTCACATCTCACTAATACTTGACCTGTATGTGTTTTACACATCTAGATACAAGGGAGATGTTTAGAAAAATGAAATTAAAAGTTTTAAAAATATTTCAAAATCATTTTGAAAAACCTTGGTGAAGTCTATCTTTTGATAGCAATCACCATATAATGAGGTGATACAAAGAGGGCTCAATATTGAAGCTTTTCTTAATTTTTGAACTTTGTATCAATCTCACTATTTTGTAGGTAAAATAATTTTCAAATATTTTTCACCCATAATGTTCGTGATAAATAATGTACGTAAAAAATTTCATGATTTTTTAATATATGTATATTTACTTATGAATTTTGGAACTTAGGTTCTAAAAATTTGATTTATGCATTTGCAGTTATCAGTCGACTGCCATGGATGACAGTCGACTGATCTCTGAGAGAGTTGACTGATAAAGCTGATTTTGAGTAAACCTTGGTTGTTAGGCTCATGTTCAGCTATGTTTTGGTCCCCTAACCACTCCTTGTTAGGTTTCCGACACCGCGGCGAGTGTGTGTTTGAACATGTTTCGTAAACATGTGCGCAGCGGAAGAAATAAAAATTAATAAATCTAATTTATTACAACACACACACCACACACATTCATAGTACAACATGTGTAGACATAATCGTAGTTTCAAATTTTACAATAAAAGGAAATTACTCTATGTATACTTGACGTATCACGTGTAGCGGGAAAGACATCAACTGGAGCGACTCTCGTTAGAATCGCCTCTATCCGTATCCACGCTGAGTATCGTCGGGATGACTTCACAAAGCCATGAGCCTCGTCTTCATATGAGTCACTAGCCTTGTGTCGAAGATGATGTGATCGAGAGAAGATCACAATCCGAATCAAAATTCGGATTCAAAAATGAGTCCCCAAAACTCGCTTCTCCGAAGAGGTATTGGTCAACCATTTAACGAATTCTTCATCCTCCACCTATGAGGATTACTGGAGATCGAATCCCCGGTAAGGTAGCCGCTATCGGAGCTCCAAACGTCGTCCAAATGACGCTCCGACATGAAGGATACAAGCTGTCCAGAAAACTGGACAGCTTGGTGGAGGATGTTGCGCCAGCCAAAGAGGATGGCCGGCCAACCCTTGGTCGCCGGAACCAAGGTGAGTCGCCGGAGGGTTGCCGGAGGAGTGGCCGACAGTAGCTTCACACCGGCAGCAAGGGTGGACGGTGGAAAAAAGCTGGGCGGCGTGGAACCCTTGGGCGGCGGCAAAGAGAAGAGAGGGAGAGGGTGGTTGGGTTTTCCAACACACAAAGTTATCCACGAAAAACCCTTAAGCCATATTTTTATAGAGAGCACATTCTCCTAATAGTTATTGGTTCATAACCAAAACCCATTAACCCGCTCCAATAACTTAAGTTAAAATAAACTGAACTGAGTTGGTCTATTTTAAGTTAAAACGAACCGAACCAACTTTGGTTCATTCGTTTAAAACAAACCAAACCCCTTTGGTTTATTCTTCACCATTGGATTAGAACCAAACAAATTTGGTTCATCCATCATGTCTTCATAAGACATGATCCATCCATGCTTCCATTGCGACTGAAACGATTTCATGCTCGATCCTTATTTGGTCCAACCAAACCTAGTTTCTCTCGGTCTAAGAATCTCATTCTCAAGCTCATTTTAAATCCTTCGGATTACGCTCATTATGCGTGTGACCAAATAGGTTATCGATTTATGTTGGTCGTCTATAATTAACCATTAATTATAGAACGATCATGAGTGGCACCTAGTAGTACATCATGATCCCCAATTAACCGAAAGATCAACAGTTGATCCAGAACTATTTCTGAAACCCTTCAACAGCTATAATGAATCGTGCCTCGTTCCCTTCGCGCATCTTATACCCACTTGGTTCAGGACATGGTCTATAGTGTCAGTCCCCACTAGGTTGACTACATCACACCTAACCCAAGTATCATTTCCTCGTCCTATGGATTCTAGTTACTTCACATGTGTCCAAGAGTACCATACTCTTAACATGTAATGCTTTGGCCAAAGACTTTAGTAACAATCTGATGAGAGGTCATGGGTATACATCTCCTCGCAAGGAGTGGTGAATCCTTTATAGGCTATTCAAACACCTTCGGCCACTTCGACTTATACCCAATCATCCCGGGTCCACATCTCCTCAGAGATGCTTTCTTAAGATGTCAAAACATAAGTCTTCATGACCAAGATGGCTTGAATACCGCAAGTCAAAGAAACATCACACTTAAGCTGCAGTAAGAACTTCATTGACATATCCATATATGCAGAGAACCATATGAAGTCTTACAGCTGATCACTCCAATGAACTATTTACCATAACTAGCATCCACGATTAACTCCGGACATCACAATGTCTCCAGCCATTGAGAATCAACTGGTTGGATACACCAAGGAGTATACCTCGTGCTAGTCTTGACAGAATTGATGGTGTCCAAATCCATTAATTCATCGATTAGGGATAATTCTAATACATCACAATTACACATGTAGAGATACTCACTAGTTGTGATCCAATCACAAATGCTCTCATGCTATGAATCGTATCGGGGACATTCAGTAAATGAGTTTAAGATATAATCAAATACATGAAAACATGTATACTCAAATAGTGAATCTTCATTTATCATATAAATGGTACAACCATAAGGCGATTGCCTTAGGACACCTCTCATATATTACTAACAAACTCCCACTTGGCCTAATGCCAATCGCTATGATATCCAATATCATAAGCTCTAACATGACTCTCAAATTTACTTTGAGGTAATGCCTTAGTTAAAGGATCCGCTAAGTTCCTTTCAGTGGGAATCTTCTCGATTTGTATTTCCTTCCTACTTATGATCTCTCTGATCAAATGATAGTGGCGAAGCACATGTTTGGATCATTGATGAGACCACATCAAGTTCAGAGATGAACTTCTTGATCCAAACCGCTTCCTTTGCTGCTTCTAAAGATGCAATGTATTCTGCCTTAGTGGCAAAATCTACTATAGTGTCAAGCTTGGAACCTTTCCAACTATTGCACTTCCATTCCGAGTGAATACATACCCAGACTAAGACTTATAATCATCCTTGTTTGTCTGGAAGCTGGCATCCGTATACCCACGTATCACCATGTACCCTTCTCTATATATTAGGAACACATCCTTAGTTCTTCTCAAGTACTTAAGGATCATCTTAACAGTCGCCCAATGATCCATTCCTGGATCAGACTGGTATCTTCTTGTGACACTCAGAGCATATGATACATTGGGCCTCGTACATAACATAGCATACATGATAGATCCTATTGTGGATGCATAGGGAATCTTACTCATGCAAATCCTCTCATCTTCTGTGCGCAGACACATAGACTTCGAAAGGTATATCCCATGCCTGATGGGTAGGAAACCTTTCTTGGATTCCGACATGCTAAACCTCTTTAGCACTCGGTCTATATATGTAGACTGCGAAAGACCAAGTAACCATTTTGATTTATCTCTATAGATTATAATCCCGAGGATGTAGGTTGCTTCTCTCAGGTCTTTCATGGAGAATGTCTTGGAAAACCAAATTTTAACTGACTGTAAGATAGAAACATCATTTTCTATAAGTAATATGTCATCGACATACAATACTAGAAATACGACTGCACTCCCACTAACCTTCTTGCACACACAAGGTTCGTCCGGATTTTGTGAGAAATCAAACTTTTTGATTGTCTCATCAAAATGGATATTTCAGCTCCTGGATGCTTGCTTGAGTCCATATATGGACCGTCGCAGTTTGCATACCTTGGTTTTATCAACCGATGTGAAATCCTCAGGCTGTATCATATACACGTCCTCGAGTAGGTTTCCATTAAGGAAACTGTTTTCACATCCATCTGCCATATCTCATAATCATAATGAGCCTCTATGGCTAGGAGCATCCGAATCGATTTAAGCATAGCAACAGGCGAATATGTTTCGTCATAATCAACACCTTGCTTTTGACGATATCCTTTCACCACCAATCTAGCCTTATAGGTAATCACATTACCATCCATGTCGGTTTTCTTCTTGAAAACCCACTTGCACCCTATAGCCTTTATGCCTTCAGGTGGGTTAACTAAGTTCCAAACTTGGTTTTGATACATGGAATCCATTCCGACTTCATGACGTCAAGCCACTTATCCCTTTATGAATTTTTCATAACTTCTTTATAATTGGTAGGCTCCTCATCATCAATGAGTAACACATCGTTCGATTCACTTACGAGAAATCCATATCTCTCAGGAATATTGTGTGTTCTACTAGATCTACGAAGATGTGGTGTCTCAATATGTCCAGCCGATGGCTCATCACTATGAGTTATTGGCTGTGGTGCTTCACCAGGTACCTCATCAATGTCTATTTGAGTCTCTCGAGCCTCCTCAAGCTCAATGACACTCCCACTGTTTTCTTGCAAGAGAAACTTTTTCTCTAGAAACACAACATGCCTTGAAACAAATACCTTTTGTTCCACAGAATGATAAAATTGGTAACCCCTTGTTTCCTTAGGGTATCCAATAAATAGACATTTATCAGACTTAGCATCCAATTTGTCTGATACAGTCTACTTCATATAAGCAGGACAACCCCATATCTTCTAGTAAGATACATGAGGTTTCTTACTATTCCATATCTCATATGGAGTAGTATATACTACCTTGGTTTGCATTCTATTTAACAAGTAAACAACTGTCTGAAGTGCATAGCCCCAAAAGGACTTGGGAAGATTCACATGATTCATCATTGACCTAACCATGTCCAACAAGGTCCGATTACGCCTCTCAGATACACCATTATGCTACGGTGTATATGGAGGAGTTCATTGAGACAATATACCATTGTCTCTTAGATAATCTAGAAACTCTTGACTTAAGTATTCACCACCTCGATTCGATCGAAGTATTTTAATACTCTTGTCATGTTTTTTCTCTACTTTATTTCTGAATTCTTTGAACCTTTCAAAGGCTTCAGACATGTGTTTCATCAAGAACACATACCCAAACCGTGAGTGATCATCGGTGAAGGTAATGAAGTAGATATAGCCTCCTAAAGCTTGAGTTGACATAGGTCCACATACATCATTATGTATTAGACCTAGCAACTCTTCCACCCATTCACCTTTTCCAGTAAAAGGTAACTTGGTCATCTTTCCTTTTAAGCATGATTCACATGTATCGTATGAATCCAATTCAAACGATTTCAGAATTCCACATCGGTGTAATTCGGACATGCATTTTTTGCTTGCATGGCCAAGACGACAATGCAACATATAGGAGTTTAATTGATTATCTTTCCGTGCACGCTTGTTGCTCGCTTCGATATTGAAAACATCACTGGATACGTCCAACGTATAAATACCATTGCTTAAAGTTCCAGTCCCATACAGAACGCCATTCAAAGTTATGTAACAACAATTGTTACTAAAAGTTAAATGGTACCCATTTCTATTTAAACAAGAAATAGAAATGATGTTCTTTATCATTGAAGGAACATAAAAGCAATTGTCCAGTTCTAAGACAAGTCCTGTAGGGAATTTGAACAAATACGTTCCGATAGCGAGTGTAACAACCTTTGCTCCATTCCCAACATGTAAGTTTGACTCTCCCTTGACGAGTCTTCTTCTAGTTCTTAGCCCATGTATGTCATTACATATATGTGAGTCACACCCAGTATCCAATACCCAAGTGTTTGAGGAAATAGAATGACAATTAATAACGAAGATATCTGAAGAAGATGGGGCATCCGATGCCTTATTTTTCTTCACAGACTCAAGATAAATCTTGCAATTTCTTCGCCAATGGCCCTCCTTGCCACAATGATAGCAAGTGCCCTTTTGTGCTGGTTTGGACTTCTTAGCCTTTTTCTTTCCCTTCTGCTGTTCCTTTGACTTCCTCTTAGAATCTCTCTTTGAGGAATCAACTAACAGTATCATCCCCTGCTCATGCTTCACAGAAGACTCCACAGTCTTTAGCATGTTGAGCAGTACCACAAATGAACCTTCTTGCATCTCAGAGGTGAAGACGAGCTTAGAGACTTCGAACCTTTCGAATCTCACTTGCTAATCAACCAACTCATAAAGATGAAAGATTATGGTATGAGCATCCATATGCTCATGCTGCTTCCGCAGCTCAGGTATCATCGCGACTAGCATGATGTGACTCGTCATTTTAGAATCAATCACATGTTTCTGATAGGCCAACAATTGGTCCAGAGTTGCATCATCACTAGGACGGGCATCTTCTCATATATGCAACCTGAAGATCGTAGGTCCATCTTCGAATGGGCTGATATCCAACATATATATGAACAACCTTGGAGAGTGTCCAACAAGTCATTCATAACTACGATGGTAGGTATCAAATACACCGATTGCATATCACATATATGCAACTATCACAATGAGCTATCAACTAATTGAATGTTCACACATACATCGGGTTGTTAACACATTAACAAGTATGCATCATATGCATATCACCCAACTTCACCTCCCTTCACATCGATCTTGGAGAGAGTCCAACAAGCCGATGCTCCAGGTTAAAGCCAACCCATTAATCGAAAAATAGTTTTAATATGGTTAGAGCGCATTCAACCAATTAGCCCTGCTTGGAGAGAGTCCAACAACCAAAGCTACCGATTGACCTCTGACTCTTACCATATTAGTATTAAACTATTTCATGGTTTGAACATGTTCAGGTTCGAGCCGGGCTTGGAGAGAGTCCAACAACCCAAACAAGAAACGAAACTCTGGTTCTAACCATATTAATGGAAGGTGTAAGCTTTAATATTGAGTAAGGGTTTTTATGTCTCATCCTCTTTGCATGCAAATAACTATTATCTACACACTACAAGAATAATAGTCTTTAAGGACACTCATAAATGTTCTTACAGTATATTTTTAGTGACACTAAAGTTTTAGTGACATCACTTAAAAACGCCCTATAAAGTGATGTCGTCTTAGACCCAACTTGCTTTCTTGACAATTTATAATGTCATTATACAATATAAATACTAACATCAAAAGTGTCTTAATTTAGATATATAATGACATGCTAAAATGTCAAGAAAAGTCATATTTTAACGACATCTATATGTGTCTTATTATTATAGTAATAAGGACAAAACTAAATGTCATCTAAACTTATTTATTTTGACATTTATAAATATCCTATATTTTTTATAAGGACAATAAAAAGTGTCAGTAAAGATAATTTATAAAATCATTTTTAAATGTCACCTTAGTTAATATATAATAACACTTATTAATGTCATTATAATAATTTATAAAGATATTAAAATGATCACTAATATAAACATGAATTCAATATTTATACATCATCATAATTCACCCCTGTTTAGAATCTAAAAAATTATAAAATACAATTTAAAGTGCTAATAGAAAATATAAATTCATTCCCCAATCATTGAATCAAAGTTACAAATATCTTGATGAGACTTTTACTTCCAAAACTAACAACACACTATACTCAAAATATTAAATTTTAAAACTAACAAAGCCTTGTAAAAAATACTCAACTAGACAGACTATCTTCAACCATAATATTGATTCACAAAAATTTAGGTACCTATCACCTACAAATACAATGGATATATTTGTATTAGTACTAAAATAAAACAATAAACAACCAAAGTTAATAGAAATAACGGTAAAGATTGGATATCATACCAAACGATGAAGTGCAAAGTATCATTCCATATGCACCTAATAGTGATCTTCGCTTACTGTTAACTACACATACATTTCATATTTATTTAAATTTATAATAAAACAATAAATATAAAAATTAATATTATTTCAAGGAATGGTTAAAATTATACTAGATGATAAGATCAAGCTATCATTCCTTCAAATGCATCCTCAAACGTGTGTAAAAGATCATAAGGTCTAATTAAACTCTCTTTTGGGTCTAAGACAACTTGTATTAGTATTTCACACCAATTTGGTACTAATGTTTGTCCCCATACTGTACTATTTGGATCCATACTATGGAGCACGCCTTTTGTCACAATCTTTGTTGAATCAAATAACAGTTGATTTGTTAGTTCATTCATTGCAGCCTTTATAAAAACATGACATGTTGATACTTATTAAATACATAATGAAAATTAAAATAAATTTTTTAAAACTTAATATAGTTGAAAAGTGTAAAACAATTTACCAATCTTTTTGCTACAACATTGCTCGAGGGAAATTCATTTTCAGATGTCTAACTCCCTTTAGGTGTATTACACACTAGTAAGGTTGGGTTTTTAACAGGAAATTTAAAGGGCAAGTTGCCAACCACCAAGAAATTCATTGTATCTTTTCTCTAGTCCTTCAACCCCCTTGATGTGTATTTCACAATAGCAAGGTTAGGTTCTTAATAGGGCATTGTACTGGAAAATTGGCAACCACCGCTCCCAAAGTTATACATTTACTGATACCATGCACTGGGAACCCTTAGCTCATTGTTAAATGCATCTTTTCAATATACTGTACAATTGGCATTTTTAGCTTGCCTGTTTGCTTTGGCAATGTCCAAATTCACATTGTTATGATTAAACCCTGAATACAGTAATGTGGAGTCCAGGATAATTTCTAGTAACAAGATGTATCACCAGTGCCATTTATCCCAGTCTGGATACTGTAAAAAAAAGGTCTTGATATTTAATGAAAGGAGGATGAGCCATTACTTCAGTTGGCTTCATTTGTTCCATTCTGAAACACGGGATATATATATCGTTTTTTGGACTACAACACTCTCTTAGTGCATTCTTGCATAAATCTAATTCTAGCAGGTTGTTCCCCTGTTAAACAGTAGTTCGATAAACTTAAACTATGTTTCATGTGAATAACTATATACCTATTTCATGATATAGTGGAATAAAGGCAAAAAGTGATAGATACAGCTCTTCATAATATAAACTGAATAATGTTCTGAATTGGAGCATAGTATATGGTACATGTTACTATAAGATACATATATGTATTATTGGAAAAAACCAATTTAAGGACACAATGAGCATAATTACTTATTTATATCATGCTTTAGAAGTTGTTTTGCCACTTAGATATCTTTTTTTATGTTCCAAACCTAAAATGCAATCTATAACTAGATCTCAGCTGTATGCAAAAGCAACATTGAAGAATTCCTGCTTTTGGGATATCTTTATTTGTTGTAATATGCCTTTGTGTGGGTAAGAGAGTTGTGTGGGAAAAAAAAATCTTAGGTGACGACTTATGGGACTTGCTTTGTGCATGAGAATGCAACCAAGGAACCCCAAGCTAAAGATCAGAATGCAGAAACGTTGAAGAGGTGGAAGATTCAAATAAAAAAATCTAGGTCGTCAAAATATGCATAAGAATAGAGGAAGATCAACAAAAAAAATTCTTTCAAGCAAACACACATTACGGTCATCATTGGAGGTTGCTTGTCGAGCCCGTCGAGCGCGCCAAACACCAGTGGAAGCAATCACAATCGTTGAGACGCCGCGACAACCCAACGGTGCATGCGCGAAATGCAGAGGAGCGAAGAGCACGATAGGGCACCAAGATTGAGGAGATGGAGGTCGCCTGTGGCGTTGATGGCAGTGGTGTCGTCGGTGGGAAAAAAATTCTAGAGGTGGAGATGAAAGGGGTGATCGAGTAGATTGGTGATGGCGGCAAAAAAGTTAAACCTATACACATGACACAATAGTCATTATAAGTGTCGAAAAAATTGCAGAGGCAAGTTAATTTTTTTATTAAATATAATGACATTTAATAAAAATGTCATTATAAGTAATTTAATTGGACATGGTTTTTAAAATCATAATCTTTTTTAATAAATGTCATGATAAACCTTTTATAACTACACTATAAATTAAGTGTCGTTAAGAAAATATCATAATAGACCATTATTCTTGTAGTGACAAGACATGACATATATGGTATACATCTACATGTCACGACACGCATGACATAATGATATGCATCTAATGCAATTACATGACATACAATTATGGCATGTACAAAAATTTTCTTATATGTCATAACTATTTAAGGAAATAAAATATATTTGAGATTTGATTCTCTAAATCAAATCATGATTAAATTAGGAAATAAATTTCAAAATCTAATCACATATTTTATTTATGGAAAGTGTTGATTAAGGAAAGTCAAATTTAATTTAGGAAATAAATTTCCTAAATTATCAAAACTATTTATGGAAATAAAATATATTTTAGATTTGATTTTCCAAATCAAATCATAATTAAATTAGGAAACAAATTTTGAAATCTAATCAAATATTTTATTTATGGAAAGTGTTAATTTCCATAAATACTTCTAACTTTCCAAAAGTAGAAGATTTCCATAAATACTTCTAAACTTTCCAAAATTAGATAATTTCCATAAATATTTCTAAACTTTTCAAAAGTAGAAAATTTCCATAAATACAATTACGACTATCGCAAAATAATTTTACAATTATGTCGAAACATAACCTAGGCTCTGATACCACTGTTGTGTTTCCGGCACCGCGGCGAGTGTGTGTTCGAACATGTTTCGTAAACATGTACGCAGCGGAATAAATAAAAAATAATAAATCTAATTTATTACAACACACACCACACGCATGCATAATACAATGTGTAGACATAATCGTAGTTTCAAATTTTGTAATAAAAGGAAATTACTCTATGTATACCTGACGTATCACATGTAGCAGGAAAGACATCAATCGGAGTGACTCTCGCTAGAATCGCCTCTATCCGTATCCACGCCGAGTATCATCGGGATGAATTCACAAAGCCACGAGCCTTGTCTTCATACGAGTCACTAGCCTCGTGTTGAAGATGATGTGATCGAGAGAAGATCACAATCCGAATCAAAATTCGGATTCAAAAATGAGTCCCCCAAACTCGCTTTTCCGGAGAGGTATTCGTCAATCATTTGACGAATCCTTCGTCCTCCACCTATGAGGATTATCGGAGATCGAATCTCCGGTAAGGTAGCCACTATCGGAGCTCTAAATGTCGTCCAAATGACTCTCTGACACGAAGGATACAAGCTGTCCAGAAAACTGGACAACTTGGTGGAGGATGTTGCGCCGGCCAAAGAGGATGTCCAGCCAACCCTTGGTCGTCGGAACCAACGTGAGTCGCCGGAGGAGTAGTCGGCAGCAGCTGCACGCCGATAGCAAGGGTGGATGGCGGCAAAAAGCAGGGCGGCGGCAAGGAGAAGAGAGGGAGAGGGTGGCTAGGTTTTCCAACACACAAAGTTATCGACGAAAAACCCGTAAGTCATGTTTTTATAGAGAACACATTCTCCTAACAGTTATTGGTTCATAACCAAAATCCGTTAACCCGCTCCAATAATTTAAGTTAAAATGAACCAAACCGAGTCGGTCTATTTTAAGTTAAAATGAACCGAACTAATTTTGGTTCATTCATTTAAAACAAACCAAACCCCTTTGGTTTATTCTTCATCATTGGATTAGAACCAAACCAATTTGGTTCATCCATCATGTCTTCATAAGACATGACTCATCCACACTTCCATTGCGACTGAAATGATTTCATGATCAATCCTTGTTTGGTCCAACCAAACCTAGTTTCTCTCAATCTAAGAATCTCATTCTCAAGCTCGTTTTAAATTCTTCGGATTATGCTCGTTGTGCGTCTGATCAAATAGGTTCTCGGTTTATGTTGGTCGTCTATAATTAACCATTAATTATAGAACGATCATGAGTGACACCTAGTAGTACATCATGATCCCCAATTAACCGAAAGATGAACGGTTGATCCAGAACTATTTCTGAAACCCTTTAGCAGCTATAATGAATCATGCCCCATTCATTTCATGCATCTTATACCCACGTGGTTCAGGACATGGTGTATAGTGTCAGTCCCCACTAGGTTGACTATGTCACACTCAACCCAAGTATCATTTTCTCGTCCTACGGATTCTAGTTACTGCACATGTGTCCAAGAGTACCATACTCTAAACATGTAATGCTTTGGCCAAAGACTTTAGTAACAATCCGACGAGAGGCCATGGGTATACATCTCCTCGCAAGGAGTAGTGAATCCTTTATAGGCTATTCAAATACCTTCGGCCACTTTGACTTATACCCAATCATCCCGGGTCCACATCTCCTTAGAGATGCTTGCTTAAGATGTCAAAGCATAAGTCTTCATGACCAAGATGACTTAAATACGGTAAGTCAAAGGAACATCGCACTTAAGCTACAGTAAGAACTTCATTGACATATTCATATATGCAGAGAACCATATGAAGTCTTACAGCTGATCACTCCAATGAACTAGTTACCATAACTAACATCTACGATTAACTCCAAACATCACAATGTCTCCAGCCAGTGAGAATCAGCTGCTTGGATACACCAAGGAGTATACCTCGAGCTAGTCTCGACAGAATTGATGGTGTCCCAATCCATCAATTCATCGACTAGGGATAATTCCAATACATCACAATTACACATATAGAGATACTCACTAGTTGTGATCCAATCACAAATTCTCTCATGCTATGAATCGTATTAAGAACATTCAGTAAATGAGTTTAAGATCTAATCAAATACATGAAAACATGTATACTCAAATAGTGAATCTTCATTTATCATATAAATGGTACAACCATAAGGCAATTGCCTTAGGACACCTCTCATATATTACTAATACTCCTAACCCTAGGACATGCTTTGGAGAGCATTAGAAATGGTAAAAATTCATTGGATATAGATTAGAAGAAGTGTTTAGGGTGAGTATCAATTTTAAGGCGGATGAGAGTTCATTGTTGAACTTTGTCTTAATTTTGATTATTTAAATGTTCCTATTGGCATAGGGACTCTCTGTAACACCCCAAATTTTTTCTCCAAAATTTTTGGTATAGAATTTAATTTTTTTGTCTAGTAGATTATATATGGGATCCTGGAAAATGATGATAAAAGAACAAAAAAAGTGGAGAGGTAGGGTTTGAACCTTAAACCTCTTGGTGAGAGTTAACTCTTACCATGCATGTGATGACCAAGTGCTCAGCAGTAGCTTACTATTGGAAAAAGAGGAGAAATTGTAGATGAGTGTGAGGAGGGTAAAATGAAAAGGCATGAAAAGAGAAGAGGCACTTCTCTTCCTCCCTTTATAAATAGAAGTGGAAGTTCCATTTGGCCACTTCTTCTTCCCTCTTCTCTTCTTCTTCCTCACCGAAACTCACCTTCTCCCTTTCCATTTTCCGAAATTCATCTAAGCAAGAAGAAGGCTAGGGTTGGCTTCCATTAGGTCATCTTCAAACTAAAAGCCAAGCGAAGGAAGTAAGATTCTCTCACCTGCAGTATATTTGTTCTTGTAGGACATGATACATGAAAGAAATATGATGCTAGATACCTTATAAGTTTCGGCCAACCAAGGTTTTTGGGCTAGGGTTGCATGAAAATGCTTCTAAGAAAATTTTTATAGGTTGTATGCTTCATGTAGGAATTTTTAGGTGCCAAAAACCCAAGCTTTGTGCCCCTACATGTTTCGGCCAACCAAGGTTTTTGGGCTAGGGTTTCATGAAAACACCCCTTATGAAGTTATGTTATGTTGTATGCCTTCATGTATGAATTTATGTAACAAAAATAAAATAAAATTTTGGTACCCTACAAGTTTCGGCCAACATTGGTTTTAGGGCTAGGGTTTCATGAAAACACCTCTTATGAAGTTATGTTATGTTGTATGCCTTCATGTATGAATTTAGGTAACAAAAATAAAATTTTGGTACCCTACAAGTTTCGGCCAACATTGGTTTTAGGGCTAGGGTTTCATGAAAACACCCCTTATGAAGTTATGTTATGTTGTATGCCTTCATGTATGAATTTATGTAACCAAAAATAAAATTTTGGTACCCTCCAAGTTTCGGCCAACAATGGTTTTAGGGCTAGGGTTGCATGAAAACACCCCTTAGGAAATTAGGATATGCCTATGTGATGAACATGTTTATGATTTTAATATGCCATGAAATATGCCTATGTGATGAACATGTTTATGATTTTCATATGTCATGAAATATGCCTATGTGATGAACATGTTTATGATTTTAATATGCCATGAATTATGCCTATGTGATGACCATGTTTCTGATTTTAATATGCCTATGAGATGAACATGTCTATGATTTTCATATGTCATGAAATATGCCTATGTGATGAACATGTTTATGATTTTAATATGCCATGAATTATGCCTATGTGATGAACATGTTTCTGATTTTAATATGCCTATGTGATGAACATGTCTATGATTTTAATATGTCATGAATTATGCCTATGTGATGAATATGTTTATGATTTAATATGCCATGAAATATGCCTATGTGATGAACGAGTTGATGATTTTAATATGACATGAAATATGCTTATGTGATGAACATGATTATGCTTTAAGACCCCTTTAGGGTATTCTTAAGTTATGAATGCATATATGCTATGACATGTCTAAAAAGATGCTTCCCCTTTTTATGTTAGGATTAAGAGCTCTCCTTATGATAAGATAAGACGGAGATGCTTCCCTTTTTAAGTAGGGATTAAGAGCTCTCCTTATGATAAGATAAGACGGAGATGCTTCCCCTTTTATGTTGGGGATTAAGAGCATTCTTTATGATATGACAAGAAAGAAAGGAATTAAGTATTTTACTTTGTAAGAGGTTAAGTACCCGACCCGTTAGGTGGTCGTTAATCAAATCCAAAGGGACATAAGAAGACGTAAGAGGTCTTGCCCTAGTAAGACGTAAGAGGTCTTGCTCTAGTAGGTCTGGTGGCTCGCTACCCCAGCCTATTAGGGAACGCGCATTATGTGGTACTTAACCTGGGGCCCCCCATTCAAGTTATGATTATGTTGAAGTACCTATATGTATATGTTTTGAAAGAAAGGACTTGTATGAAATTAAGAATGCTTATGATTATGTCCTTTATGCATGTTTAGGATTTATGAAATTATGAATGTTTATGTTCAAGTTTAAGAATGCTTATGATTATGTCCTTGATGCATGTTTAGGATTTATGAAATTATGAATGCTTATGTTCAAGTTTAAGAATGTTTATTATTATGTCCTTTATGATGTTTAGGATTTATGAGATTATGAATGCTTATGTTCAAGTTTAAGAATGCTTATGATTATGTCCTTGATGCATGTTTAGGATTTATGAAATTATGAATGCTTATATTCAAGTTTATGAATGCTTATGATTATGTCCTTTATGCATGTTTAGGATTGATGATGTCATGAATGCTTATGTTTAATTTATGCCATGCTTAGATTTAATTATGTTTAGCATGCTTATGTAAATCTCATGCCATGCTTATGTTTTATTACGTGGGTATGTTGATGATTAGTGTTGTTATGAAATACTTATGCTATTTATGCTAGTATGCTCATGTCTTCTAATTGTTTGATGAAGTTGTGGCTTTTGTGAGTAGGCAAGAATCTTACTAAGCTATATGCTTATAGTTTATGTTGTCCATATACTGCAGATACAGGAAACATGAACTAGAGGAAGTAGCAGGAGGGGCCAAGTGTGTGTGTGATAGTGGCATGGTGGAAAAAGACCCTATTACTATCTGCTTATATTTATATGCTCAATGAATAACTTAAGACATTGCTTCCGCTTATAAGACTTGTGATTTATTAGTACCATGTTGGATGTTGCTTAGTTATGCTACTGTTCAATTACTTAAGAAAGTTTGATATGTTAGAACTCATGAATGAATCTTTATGTTATGCATGTTATAAAATGAGATAAGATATGTTAACATGCTAATTATGAATATGATATGTGATGCATGTATAAAAGAAGGTTTAAGCCATGATAACATGTTTAAGTATGTAAATAGTGAAATGATCCATATATGTTATGTTATAAAAAAAAAAAAAGTAGCTACTACGAGAGCAGATAAGGGCAAGGCCACTGAGTATCAGAGCGGGGTTCACCTTTCCACTATCACACATCAAGCCTCCATCCTGCTATTTCCAAGTAAGTAACTTTATGCATACCTAAGTTTCTTTTATAATGAAGAATGTCTTCTATTTAGATAGAAATAATACCTCATCATGTTTTAGTATAATGGAATCACACTTGTGACTTAGATAGAAATAATACCTCGTCATGTTTTAGTAGAATGAAACCATACTTGTGACTTAGATAGTAATGATATCTTACCAAGCTTTATATGATGGAAACATGTCTCTAACCTAGAAATACCACTAGAAAGGATACCTTACCTTGTTTATGATAAGAAATGTTTTTTTTTGTTTTGGCTTAAATATGCATGAATTCATGTAGGATAATCTTATGCTAGCCTAGCCTTTAGTTTGAGTAATGCATGAATATACGAATGATAGCTTTATGCTAGCCTTAATTTAATTACGCGTAGATAAACGAACGAAAAAAAAAAAAGAAAAAACTTATACTAGCTTCGCAAGAAATACTGGTGATTGGGTCAAAGGTAGACAAGTTAGGTAAATCGAAATTGATCAGCAAAAAACTCCTAAAATTACGAAGATTTGATTTTCGTAATTATTGGTGTAAGGTCTATGCTCATATGAATTGAATTAAGCCGGTTTCATATGGGTTAGTCGGTTTTGTACTGACTTCATTTATTTCAATTTCAGATGGCACGGACGATGACTACAATGACCCGTCGTGATGTGTTACGAAACCGATTGAGGGAAGCTATTGAAGAGATAGTTTATAAACCTGATGGTGGGGTCATCGGACACATGAGAAGGCTCGATGATCTTTTTAGGAGACTCGAGCAGCAGGAGTTTCCGTTACTAGACAATTATCGGATATGGGCCTTGGTACGCTCTCTGCCAAATGATTTCATGGTAGTTGCACATCACGTATGGGGCCGCTATGAAGGGCGGATAACATATGTTGAGTTGTGCTGGGAACTACTGGAGCACAAGGTTCAAGAGAATCCTGTGGTAGAGAATCCGGTGGTAGCTGGCCTCGAGAAGAATGAAGAGAGTTCTATAAACAGTCAACTTATTGGCCAGCCTGAGACTACCCTAGTGAGGCCAAGGAAGATAGGACTAAAAATAATTACAACTGCACTAGGGTTTGTCCTAGTGGGAGTCGTAATGAACTATCTTCTCAAGTAGTTTTTTTGTTTAGATTAGAAATAAGGAATGTTATATGTTAACATTTTTCCTTCTTGTCTGAAAGTATGAATAAGAGATAATAAGTTCGTTTCTTTTGAAATTAATGATAAGTTCGTTGCTTGGGATGTGTATGGTATAGTTGATCAATGTCGGTTAGATTGGAACATACGAATGATGAGTGGAAACAAAGTTGCCGCTTGACTTTGTAAACCAATTCAATTTACATCCTATCGATGCAGCCAAAGCCGCGAAGAGATTCAACCGACTCACATGCTTATACCAGAGTTGGTCAGCACGGAAAGAGAAAGGGTCAGACTCATGCTTAAGATGCTCCGACCGGAAATAGCTCTTAATGTGGCCGGCGGAGCTCATAGACCGCAGACCACCAGAGTCTGAGATATTTCTTCACTCAGAAAGACCTAAACATGAGACAATGCAGATGACTCGAGCTAGTCAAAGATTATGATTGTGAGATATTCTATCATCCAGGGAAGGCCAATAAGGTGGCAGATGCACTTAGCAGAAAGTCCTGTGCCGCTTTGATGTCCTTATCGATGCTATCTCAGCCCCTGAAAAGGGAAATAATGAATTACGGAATAGAGGTTATTTCTGGACAACTTTCCACCATGACGATAGCGCCGACGTTGTTCGACAATATATTGGGAAAGCAAGATGGTGATTCAGACATCCAGAAGATCAAACAGGAAGTCCGGGAAGGAAGGGATAATGGATTCCGCATTTCCGACAGTGGATTATTATACCTTCGGGACCGACTATGTATTCTGGACGATCCAGAATTACGAAAGAAGATACTCGAGGAATCCCATGGAACCCCTTATACCATGCATCCTGGATCTACAAAAATGTATCAGGACTTAAGAGATAAATTTTGGTGGTCCGGCATGAAAAGGGATGTGGCTCGGTACGTCAGCACCTGTCTGACCTGCCAGAGGGTTAAGGCAGAACACCAGAAACCTGGAGGATTACTGCAGCCGATACAAATTCCAGAGTGGAAATGGGAAGAAATTTCTATGGATTTCATCTCAGGATTACCCAGAACAACAAATGGTTATGATGCTATATGGGTAATCATAGACCAGTTGACAAAGTCTGCCCATTTCCTGGCAATTAAGATGACCTATCCGGTTGAGCAGCTAGCTCAATTATATGCCAAGGAAATTATCAGATTACATGGAGTGCCTAAGGCTATTATTTCTGATTGTGATGGCCGTTTTACCTCCCATTTCTGGGAATGTGTTCAGAAGGCTCTTGGCACTAAGTTGAGATTGATTTGCGTTTCATCCTCGTAATCACTGGCGAGGAAAGAGTGAACCAGGTGCTGGAAGATATGTTGCGGGCTTGTGCCTTAGACTTTAAGGGGAGTTGGTGTCGATATTTGTGCTTGACAGAGTTTGCTTACAACAACAGTTACCAGGCCACTATTGGAATGACACCATATGAAGCTCTATACAGGAGAAGATGCAGGTCTCCTATCTGCTGGTACGAGGGTGGTGAAAGGAGGGAAATGGGTTTTCAGGCCGATATTATTGACGATACCACCCGAGCGATACAGACTATCCGTTATAGGATAGAGACTGCTCAGAGTCGGCAAAGGAGTTATGCGGATAAGAGACGCCGACCACTGGAATTCGAAGTTGGGGATTTTGTGTTCCTCAAGGTCGCCCCTATGAAAGGAGTAATGAGATTTGGAAGAAAGGGAAAGCTGAGTCCGCGTTATGTAAGACCGTATCAGATCCTGAAAAGAATCGGCAAGGTGGCCTATGAGCTAGAGCTACCTCAGGAGATGTCGACAATCCACAATGTCTTTCATGTATCAATGCTCAAGAGATGCGTTCCCAATGCAGACCAGGTGATCGAACCCATGGCAATACAAATTCAAGGGGACCTAAGTTATGAAAGCCGACCTATTCAGATAACAGATCGGGAGGTCAAGAAGCTAAGGAGCAAAGAGGTACCCTTAGTGAAGGTCCTATGGCGAAGTCAAGGGTTCGAAGAGTTCACGTGGGAACGAGAAGACGAGATGCGACAAAAGTATCCGAAACTGTTTTAAGATCGGGACGAACTTTTAATAAGGTATGGGGGATTGTAACACCCCAAAATTTTTCTCCAAATTTTTGGTATAGAATTTAATTTTTTTGTCTAGTAGATTATATATGGGATCTTGGAAAATGATGATAAAAGAACAAAAAAAGTGGAGAGGTGGGGTTTGAACCTTAAACCTCTTTGTGAGAGTTAACTCTTACCATGCATGTGATGACCAAGTGCTCAGCAGTAGCTTACTGTTGGAGAAAGAGGAGAAATTGTAGATGA
The DNA here is from genome assembly GCA_025175895.1 of Wurfbainia villosa. Taxonomy (NCBI): domain Eukaryota; kingdom Viridiplantae; phylum Streptophyta; class Magnoliopsida; order Zingiberales; family Zingiberaceae; genus Wurfbainia; species Wurfbainia villosa. The sequence goes on from CM045993.1 coordinate 56,307,630, forward strand.
GTGTGAGGAGGGTAAAATGAAGAGGCATGAAAAGAGAAGAGACACTTCTCTTCCTCCCTTTATAAATAGGAGTGGAAGTTCCATTTGGCCACTTCTTCTTCCCTCTTCTCTTCTTCTTCCTCACCGAAACTCACCTTCTCCCTTTCCATTTTCCGAAATTCATCCAAGCAAGAAGAAGGCTAGGGTTGGCTTCCATTAGGTCATCTTCAAACTAAAAGCCAAGCGAAGGAAGTAAGATTCCCTCACCTGCAGTATATTTGTTCTTGTAGGACATGATACATGAAAGAAATATGATGCTAGATACCTTATAAGTTTCGGCCAACCAAGGTTTTTGGGCTAGGGTTGCATGAAAATGCTTCTAAGGAAATTTTTATAGGTTGTATGCTTCATGTAGGAATTTTTAGGTGCCAAAAACCCAAGCTTTGTGCCCCTACATGTTTCGGCCAACCAAGGTTTTTGGGCTAGGGTTTCATGAAAACACCCCTTATGAAGTTATGTTATGTTGTATGCCTTCATGTATGAATTTATGTAACAAAAATAAAATAAAATATTGGTACCCTACAAGTTTCGGCCAACATTGGTTTTAGGGCTAGGGTTTCATGAAAACACCTCTTATGAAGTTATGTTATGTTGTATGCCTTCATGTATGAATTTAGGTAACAAAAATAAAATTTTGGTACCCTACAAGTTTCGGCCAACATTGGTTTTAGGGCTAGGGTTTCATGAAAACACCCCTTATGAAGTTATGTTATGTTGTATGCCTTCATGTATGAATTTATGTAACCAAAAATAAAATTTTGGTACCCTCCAAGTTTCGGCCAACAATGGTTTTAGGGCTAGGGTTGCATGAAAACACCCCTTAGGAAATTAGGATATGTTGTATGCCTATGTGATGAACATGTTTATGATTTTAATATGCCATGAAATATGCCTATGTAATGAACATGTTTATGATTTTCATATGTCATGAAATATGCCTATGTGATGAACATGTTTATGATTTTAATATGCCATGAATTATGCCTATGTGATGACCATGTTTCTGATTTTAATATGCCTATGAGATGAACATGTCTATGATTTTCATATGTCATGAAATATGCCTATGTGATGAACATGTTTATGATTTTAATATGCCATGAATTATGCCTATGTGATGAACATGTTTCTGATTTTAATATGCCTATGTGATGAACATGTTTCTGATTTTAATATGCCTATGTGATGAACATGTCTATGATTTTAATATGTCATGAATTATGCCTATGTGATGAATATGTTTATGATTTAATATGCCATGAAATATGCCTATGTGATGAACGAGTTGATGATTTTAATATGCCATGAAATATGCTTATGTGATGAACATGATTATGCTTTAAGACCCCTTTAGGGTATTCTTAAGTTATGAATGCATATATGCTATGATATGTCTAAAAAGATGCTTCCCCTTTTTATGTTGGGATTAAGAGCTCTCCTTATGATAAGATAAGATGGGGATGCTTCCCTTTTTAAGTAGGGATTAAGAGCTCTCCTTATGATAAGATAAGACGGAGATGCTTCCCCTTTTATGTTGGGGATTAAGAGCATTCTTTATGATATGACAAGAAAGAAAGGAATTAAGTATTTTACTTTGTAAGAGGTTAAGTACCCGACCCGTTAGGTGGTCGTTAATCAAATCCAAAGGGACATAAGAAGATGTAAGAGGTCTTGCCCTGGTAAGACGTAAGAGGTCTTGCTCTAGTAGGTCTGGTGGCTCGCTACCCTAGCCTATTAGGGAACGCGCATTATGTGGTACTTAACCTGGGGCCCCCCATTCAAGTTATGATTATGTTGAAGTACCTATATGTATATGTTTTGAAAAGAAAGGACTTGTATGAAATTAAGAATGCTTATGATTATGTCCTTTATGCATGTTTAGGATTTATGAAATTATGAATGCTTATGTTCAAGTTTAAGAATGCTTATGATTATGTCCTTGATGCATGTTTAGGATTTATGAAATTATGAATGCTTATGTTCAAGTTTAAGAATGTTTATTATTATGTCCTTTATGCATGTTTAGGATTTATGAGATTATGAATGCTTATGTTCAAGTTTAAGAATGCTTATGATTATGTCCTTGATGCATGTTTAGGATTTATGAAATTATGAATGCTTATATTCAAGTTTAAGAATACTTATGATTATGTCCTTTATGCATGTTTAGGATTGATGATGTCATGAATGCTTATGTTTAATTTATGCCATGCTTAGATTTAATTATTTTTAGCATGCTTATGTAAATCTCATGCCATGCTTATATTTTATTACGTGGGTATGTTGATGATTAGTGTTGTTATGAAATACTTATGCTATTTATGCTAGTATGCTCATGTCTTCTAATTGTTTGATGAAGTTGTGGCTTTTGTGAGTAGGCAAGAATCTTACTAAGCTATATGCTTATAGTTTATGTTGTCCATATCCGCAATACTGAAACATGAACTAGAGGAAGTAGCAGGAGGGGCCAAGTGTGTGTGTGATAGTGGCATGGTGGAAAAAGACCCTATTACTATCTGCTTATATTTATATGCTCAATGAATAACTTAAGACATTGCTTCCGCTTATAAGACTTGTGATTTATTAGTACCATGTTGGATGTTGCTTAGTTATGCTACTGTTCAATTACTTAAGAAAGTTTGATATGTTAGAACTCATGAATGAATCTTTATGTTATGCATGTTATAAAATGAGATAAGATATGTTAACATGCTAATTATGAATATGATATGTGATGCATGTATAAAAGAAGGTTTACGCCATGATAACATGTTTAAGTATGTAAATGGTGAAATGATCCATATATGTTATGTTATAAAAAAAAAAAAGTAGCGCCGCCCTGAGAGCAGATAAGGGCGGGCATTACACTCTCCAAAGACATTGTTGGTGTAATGGTCAAGGGGGAGCAAGCCTTTAGGGGGAGGTATCCATCATGGAATGATGGATGTGTATTTTTCTTCATGGGAGGAAAATTTGGGATTGCCTCTCTTAAGTGATATGAGACTTATCACTAGAAAGATTGTAGGCATGTGCTCCTCCAAGGGAGAGATTGTAAGATCTCATTGGGATATGAGACATTCATACCCTTGGGGAGGACCTTTTTGATGTATGTCAAAAAGGGGGAGAAGTTACCAATTGGGATAGTTGGAATTTTTATTGGGATTTGAGAATTGTCAATTGGGGATAATTGGTAGACTTGGGTTTAAGGTTTTGTCCAATATCAAAAAGTGGGAGATTGTTGGGGCAATCAGCCCAGGACTCGAGTTTGACTCGAACCGTATTTTCATGTTAGACAAAACGCATGATATGGGATTGTCATGCGAAGTCCAACATGGGTTGGCCATGTAAATCCAAGTGGGTAGCCTTGGTAGTGAAAAGTCCAAGCATAGGGCTTGGTGTTGGCAAATCTTACATGGGTTGGCCACGTAAGTCCAAGTGTGTAGCCTTGGCGGTGAAAGTCCAAGCATGGGGCTTGGCATGGAAAATCCAAGCATGAGGCTTAGTGTGAGAAGTCTTGAGGACTTGGCAAGTTCACTAGGCTCGGGGTCCTTGAGTCGGTGAAGGATGGCATTGTGAAGCCATGCACTTGGTGCATCCGAGGGACCGTCGGACGGGGAGCGAATGTAGTGAGGCCCAAGCGAAGCATACTTCGAGGGAAAGAGACGCGAAGGATGACATTGTGAAGTCGTGCGCTTAGTGCATCCGAGGGACGTAGGCCGAGGGAAGAGAGCTTCGGTGGGGAACTCCATGAGAGGATAAGGTGGACATGGCCAAGTGGCTAAGACTGAGTGTCGGAGACTCAAACGTGGTGTTTAAGGGTTTATCCGATGGTCAGATGCTCAAACAACTTGGTGTTTGAGGTTTTACCCGACATCAGTCGACTGGCATAGGTGCCAGTCGACTGCTCTAGGTCGATTAGACTCTACCAGTGTTCAACTGACCAAGTTCTGGCCAAACAGTCGATTGCCAAGGGAGGGCAGTCGACTGATGATGGATATCAGTCGATTGATCGGGGTGTTTTTGGCCACAGAAGGTCTTCCAGTCGAGTGATCACGGTGACCACTCAACTGATGGGATCATCAGTCGACTGATGGCCATGATCAGTCGACTGATGATGGATCCGTTGGAACTTGGCCAGCGTGGATCGAATCGTTGTGAGACAACAACTACAGGACCAGTCGACTGATGGTTATGATCAGTCGACTGATGGGCATAGAATCAGCTCGATGCAGGTTATAAATGGAGCTCGAGATGGAGGATTTCGCCAAGATTTTTAGGGAGATTTTGGAAGGGAATTGCTACTGCATTCCAGACCTTCAAGAGCAATCCAAAGCAAGCAATAAGCAAGTGTTCAAAGCGAAGTTTGTAAAGTGTTCTTTACTTGTATTTCTTCTTGTATTTGTCTTTGCTTGTATTACTTATTGTAATTGCTTGTACGAGATTTCTCCACCTCCGACGTGTTGTCGAGAAGGAGTTTGAGTATTGCCGTGTGCATCTCTAGAGCTCGTTGAGCTTGTCCCGTGGAGTAGAAACCCTAAGGTTGCGAACCACGTATATTGTTGTCTCTTGTGCGCTTGTGTGTATTTCTATATCTTGTTAGTATTATTATTGTTATTCTACTATGCTAACAAGATTGTAGATGTAATAACGATCGAATTCCACCGCACACGCGATTAGGGCTATTCACCCCCCTCTAGTCGGCCACCGACATTTCAACATCTTCAAGGTTTTAAAATAAAATTAATGATATTTTTTGTATTGTTGTTATGATTAGATGATAAATTTAGGTTTTTGTTATACTTAGATGATGAATTTAGGGTTTGTTAGGGTTTTGTTAGGGTTTAAGGTGATTATATATACGGTTGTTAGGGTTTTGTTAGGGATTAGATTATGAATTTAGGGTTTTTTTATCATTTATATTTGGACCTATTCATGGTAATCAAGTAGTAACTTATTTCTATATGATAAATTTGAAGATATGTTGTCAATTAGATGATGATTTTAAGATTATTTTGCGATTAGAGGATAAGTTTAGGGGGTTCTTACTCTTAGATTATATTGTTCGATGATAGACATAGGGTGATAATGCAAATTGTAGGTTATATTGTGTGAGGTTTAAATTTTAAATTTTTTGATTATTTTGTATGTGGTAAATAAATTTAAGTTGCTAAATTACTTTTATTGAAAAGTAACATCAAAATTATTTTATATATGTTTAACCAGGGTTTAAAAATATAGATAAAAGTTGGATAATGATTCGGAATCAGATTAGTCCTGAATATATAAATGGGTTGAATCAGTTTATAAATATGGCAGAGAATTACATGATCAATCTGAATTTATCGAAAATTCATTGTCCATGTTGATAGTGTGGCAATTTGTTTTAATATGAATTGGATTATGTGTGAGGACATCTTTATATGTGGGGATTCGATAGACTATATAAAGTCTAGAACTTTCATGGAGAAGCTTCTACATCATCCGGTAGTATAAATATTGTCAATCAAGATGAAAATAATTTTAATGTTGAAGTAGATGATTTCGAAGACGATTTTGAAGACATGTTTACTGATTTACGAAATGAAAAAAATATAAACAACAATGAGCTTCAATCAGATGATATCAATGAAAACACGAATGCAAATGATTGTAGATGAAGTTATACTTCAATGTTGGAAGAGGCACAAAAGAACTATATCACAATTGTACTAATTTTTTGATTTTCAATTTCGTGGTGAAGCTAATGCATGTGAAGGTGTTAAAATGTCTAGAGCAATAAATCTTTTGATATGTTACTTCAGTTATTGCAAGAGACATTTCCTAAACCAAATGTGATTCCAAACTCTTGTTATGAAGCCAAAAATTATTAAAAGAGTTAGGATTGACATATGAGAAGATACATGTCTGTAAGAATGATTGTATATTATTTTGGAATGAGCATGAGAATAAGGATGCATGTCCAGTGTGCAAGGAGCCCAGATACAAGTACGAAGGGATGAATTAGAAAAAGAATCATCAAAAAATTCTTCGATATTTTTCTCTAAAATCGAGACTTAAGGGTTGTTTATTTTAAAGCATACGACCAAAGAGATGAGATGACATAAAGAAAAGTGAATTGAAATAGATGGTGTATTAAGACACCCAGCTAATAGTGAATCACGGAGAGAATTTGATAATGCACATGAAATATTTGTAGGTGATCCACGAAATACTCGCTTAGGGTTGGCTACTGACGGGTTTAATCCATTTAGAAACATGTCAAATGCTTATAGTATGTTGCCTATTATATTTGTGAATTATAATTTGCCACCATGGAAAATGATGAAGCCACCATATATGATTATGTCTCTTTTAATTCCTGGGCCTAAATCATCTTGCAAAGAGATAGGTGTATACCTACGACCTTTGATAAACGAACTGAAGGAGCTATGGGATGACGAGGTGAAAACATATGATGCATCGACTGAACAAGTATTTCAATTACTGCTATTATAATGTGGACCATTCACGACTTTCTAGCATATGTAACAGTTTCTGGATGGAGCACAAAGGGTTATAAGGCATGTCCAATATGTCTAAATGAAACCAAATCTCAAGGATTAAGGAGTAAAATATGCTACACATGTCACCGTTGATTCTTGAATGTGCAACACCCATGGTGTAGAAATAAAGATTTTAATGGAAAGGTTGAAAAAGAAGGACCACCACGAGTAATGAATGGATATGAGATTTTAGCGCAGTTAAATGTGTTACCCCAAGTGACATTCAGTAAGCATCCTTCACTTAGTAAAAAATGGCAGTGATCTTTGGATGATACAAATTGGGTAAAGAAGTCTATATTTTTTGAGTTACCATATTGGTCAGATTTAAAGTTGAGACACAATTTAGATGTGATGCATATTGAAAAGAATGTCCGTGATGCTTTAATTGACACATTATTAAATATAGACAGAAAGTCAAAGGACTCTCTCAAAGCAAGATTAGACTTGCAGGATATGAGGATAAGGAGTGAGTTGCATTTATAGCCAGTAGGAGACAAATTTAGAAAACCGTATGTAAGTTACACGTTGACATTGGAAGAAAGGAGTAAATTTTGTCAATTTTTGAAATCTGTGAAGTTTCTAGATGGTTATGCTGCTAATATATTTAGACATGTGAATGCAAATGAAGGAAAGATATATGGACTAAAATCACATGATTGTCATGTATTGTTGGAAAGAATACTTCCAGTTGTTGTACGTAAATTTTTTCCAAAAGACATGTAGCACACTAATTGAGTTATGTGATTTCTTCAAAAAGATCACTGCAAGATCTTTACACATAGCGGACAATTGTAGAATGAAGGAGCAAATAGTCCTGATATTGTGTAAGATGGAATGGATATTTCTTCCATCATTTTTTGACATTATGGTTCATTTGATAGTTCATTTACCTCATGAAGCTATGTTAGCTGGGTCAGTTTCGTCACGATGGATGTATCCCTTTGAGCGAAATTTGAGAAGACTAAACAAATATGTTCGTAATAAAGCATGACCTGAAGGATCTATTGTAGAGGGGTATATTGTAAATGAGGCCTTGAGTTTCAGTTCGTTATATATGAGTACAATTGTGACAAGCTTTTCTAGGCCAGAACAGAATAAAGATGTTCAACTATCAATATGAAAATTAAGTGTTTTCTCACAGAAAACAAGAGTCTTTGGCAACCAACAAAGTCTGAAATTGCCATTGTTATTGTTTAAGAAAGCACATTGGTACATTTTGAACAATTGTAAAGAAGTCGATCGATATCGAAAGTAAGTGTTTACATTAAGTTATTACTTTAATTCTATTACATTCATAGATTTTAAATTGATTAAGTTTTTATATAGTGAGCATCTGCAACTTATGTCCCAAAAGGTTATTGCTGATCAAGTTATGCAATATCACGAGTGATATTTTCCATTGTAGTTTAGGGATAAAATTGTAACGCTAAATTTTTTTACAAATTCAGAGATCATAGATGAGTTGTATGAAGGTTTTGTAGAACCGAAGCTCTGATACCACTTGAAAGGAGGAAACTTCGCTTCCCACTTCAACTCGGTCGCTTGTTCATGGCTATCCCGTCTACGTCCCTGGATTAAAAAATTTAATCCTAGACAAAGAGGGATTACCCAAGCAACCGTTCCATCATCATGCTATTCGATTAGAGTGGTCACTTGAATAAACTTGTTGTTCAAGCAACCTACCTCTATTCTTCGATTAGCCGCGGAATAGACAATGTACGGATCGTCGGTTTTTGTGTTTGTATTTGGGGTCCAAGTAAATTAGCCACATACAATACATACAATATACAAAGAAACAAAAGTAAACCAAAACAAGAAATATTCCTCTTGTTTACCTCAAGGTCTTCAATTTTATGTCCTATCCTCCTCTTGGACGTTGTGTGGGCAACGATTCTCCAAGAGATGAAGCCTCCTAGATCACGAATCTTCCTTTCCTTGTTCGCTCAAACAAAGGAAGATAATAAGTTCCCTTCTTCTCCTTTCTAGTTCTGAACACAATCCCTTTGGAGAAAGAACAAACAACCTTCTCCTCTTTGTTGTTGTCATAGGCCACCAAGAAGAGGGAGATGGAATTGTCGGCCAAGTTGGATATCTTGCCACCGGCCAAAGGAGAAGAGTAGAGGGTGGCACCGCCAACCCTAGGAAAAGATGGTGGTGTGCCGACCAAGAGGGAGAAACCAAGGAAAACAAACCTTAAACCCTCTTGTGCTGCCGACCATGGAGACAAAACCCTAACACCACTTCTCCTCCTTGCCGCCCAAGCCAAACCCTAACCCTAGCATCCAAAAAATTAGTTTCCGCCCATGCCCATAATCCTTATTTATAGAGTTAGGCTTAAGCCTCCTTTCAATCTCCACCGTCAGATCTAGGGATTTAATCTCAACCGTCGGATCTAGAGAATTAATCTCCACCGTCGGATCTAGAGATTTAATCTCCACCGTCGGATATAGAGATTTAATCTCCATCGTCGGATCTAGAGATTTAATCTCTACCATCGGATCTAGAGTTTCATTTTCCACCATCGGATCTAAGCTTCATGAGGGTTTTAATAGGCTACGATAGGGATCATGAGGAGGAGTTGGATCTTGGCCACCCAATGGATCATGCCCACATTAAGTCCGATCCATTAATGATAATCCATTCCACTAGAGTATTATCATTGATCTACCTCACCGACCCCCATAAATAAATATGGGCTCCATATATTAATTGTACAAATATCTCCCCGTGTTTAAGATCTCGAATGTCCGTCAATTAATTAATTTATTGACAATTAATTAATTAATATCTAACTCCATGAGTAGTACCACTCAACCTTATCATCATGCAGGACCAAGTCCACCTACAGGGTTTACATGATGAACCTTATGAGCTCCTCAAGGGGACATCATCATCCTAATATATAGGACACGGTTTCCTCCTATAATCAATGACACACCATATAAATAATATCATTTCTCAACTTACCGAGCCTATCGATTTACTCTATAAATCCCGCCCATTGGTAAATCAAAGAAATAAATACTAAGTATAATTTCCCGTTATTATATCGGGATTAAGAGCATGTACACCATAATATCTGAGGTCCGATTTAATTATGTAGTCATCAATAAATCGAATCACCTTTAAGTCGGTCCTACTCAATACACACAAAGTGTACTAGTGTAATTCTATGGTCAAGACAAACCAATACCAAATCACACTACAACCATACAAATGGTTTGTCCAAAACCATCTTGGTTGTGAGCCTTTACTTATACTTTACAAGGAACTGATAACATGATCTCCCGTGTGACACTACACACCATGTTATCTATAATGTAATGTATTAGACAATATGCATAACCATAAATATGTAAACAATGATCATGTGATTCTTATTTCAAAAATAAAGATGTTCATATAAAAGATAGAATTTTCAGTATACATCCCAACAATCTCCCACTTATACTAAAATACTATGCTGTCCTCATACTGTCATACATCTTAATCCCATTCCCTTCACATGCCTATCAAAGCTCTCACTAGAAGGGCCTTAGTGAAAGGATCTACCAGGTCATCCTCTGATGCAATCTAGGCAACAACAACTTCTACCCGCTTTACGATCTCTCGTATCAGGTGGTACTTGCGCTCTATGTGTTTACTAGCCTTGTGGGCTCATGGTTCCTTCGAGTTTGCAACTACACCATTGTTATCACAATAAATTGTGACAGTTCTGGGCAAACCAGGAATCACATCCAAGTCCATCAAGAAGTTCCTGAGCCATACAACTTCTTTGGCCGCCTCAGAGGCTGCCACATACTCACCTTCCTTGGTAGAGTCCGGCACGCATTTCTGCTTGACACTCCTCCGTACAATGGCTCTACCTCCCAAAGTAAACACAAAACCTAAGGTAGACTTACTGTTATCCCTATTTGATTGTAAGTCAAAATCTATGTAACCCACAAGGAGTAATTGATCTGCCTGGTATACCAGCATATAATCCCTAGTCCTTCTCAGGTACTTCAATATATGCTTTACCACAGTCCAATGTCCCTATCCTGGATTACTCTGATATCTGCTAACCATGCCCACGGCAAAGCAGATATCCGACCTCGTGCATAGCATAGCATACATGAGGCTTGTTACTGCCGAAACATAAGGAACTGCCTTCATCTCCTCTATCTCCTTTGATGTTCTAGGACACATCTCTTTATATAAAGGAACTCCATGCCTAAAAGGTAGAAAACCTTTCTTGGAGTTCTGCATGCTAAAATGAGTCAATCTGGTGTCTATGTATGAAGCTTGAGATAAGCACAACATCTTTTTCCTGCGATCCCTTATAACCTTGATCCCAAGGATGTGTCCCACTTCTCCCAAGTCCTTCATATCAAACTGTTTGGATAACCATACCCTTACATCCGATAACACCTTGACATTGTTGCCAATTAACAAAATGTCATCTACGTATAGTACAAGAAATACCACTATGTTTCCGTCATATCTCTTGTATACACAAGACTCATCCAGACTTTGAATAAATCCATAAGACTGGATTACCTCATCAAAGCGGATGTTCCAAAATCTCGAAGCTTACTTCAATCCATAAATGGACCGATTCAGCTTGCACACAAGATGCTCTTTGCCCTTTGCAATGAATCCCTCTGGTTGCTTCATATAGATGTTTTCCTCAAGACTTCGATTAAGAAAAGCTGTCTTGACATCCATCTGCCACACCTCATAATCCATATGAGCAGCAATACATAAGAAAATCCAGATAGACTTAAGCATAGCTATCCACGAAAAGGTTTCCTCATAATCGATATCCTCTTTCTGAGTATGCCCTTTCGCAACAAGCCTTGCTTTGAAGGTCTCAACCTTCCCGTCTATTCCTCTCTTTCTTTTGTAGATCCACTTGCATCCAATGGTTTTTACCCCATTAGGTGGTTCTACTAGCTCCCAGACCTGATTTGAATCCATAGATTCTATCTTAGAATTCATCGCACTTTGCTAAGATACCGCATCTTTATCTTGGATTGCCTCATCATATGTCTAGGGATCAGGTTCATGTTTGCTAGGGACCAAATCAGAAGATTCTCCCAAGAACATAAATCTATCAGGCTGTCTAACAACCCTCCCACTACGATGAGGTATCACCTGTGTATCCTCTGTGACACGCGGTGCAGTCACTTATGGTATATCCTCTTGTACCGGTGGTACTGAAGTAGTGACTTCCCTTCTCAATTCCTCCAGAACAATCTTACTCATGGGCTTGTGGTTCATCACATAGTCTTCCTCTAGAAATCTGGCATTCGTGCTAACGATCACCCTCTGATCTCTAGGACTATAAAACAAACCGCACTTCTGTACGAGGTTCCATCTTACCAGCATCTACCTTCAGCACATGTGCTGGACTCACCAAAATCCGAATATGTCTCAGACTAGGCTTTCGCCCGGTCCATAATTTTGTGGAAGTAGAAGACACTGATTTAGATGGTACCAAGTTCAGAATATACACTGTCGTATCTAGAGCATACCCCAAGAATGAATCTGGCAACTCAGAATTTGGCAACTCATCATCGATTTAACCATCTCCACAAGAGTCCTATTCCTACGCTTCGCTACACCATTCTGCTGGGGTGTGCCAGGTGCAGACAATTGGGATTGAATCCCAGCCTCTGATAGTAATTCCTAAACTCTCCCAAGAGGTACTTGCCACCACGTTCAGATCGTAGTGTCTTGATACTTTTACCTTGACGTTTCTCCACATCAGCCTTGAATTCTTTGAACCTATCAAAGCATTCAGACTTGCGACGCATCAAGTAAATGTATCCATATCTTGAATATTCGTCTATAAAAGAGATGAAATATTCAAAACCACCTCTTGCTTGGATAGACATAGGACCACACAAATCAGAATGAACCAATTCCAACACATCTTTGGCTCTATACCCCATAGCCTTAAAAGACCTCTTAGTCATTTTACCTTCTAAGCAAGATTCACAGGTTAGGAAATCTTCCACCACTAATGAACCCAAACGTCAATCAGCTATCAACCTTTGAATTATACTTAGGTTAATATGACCTAACCTTAGATGCCAAAGATATGTTTGGTTCATTTTCGAAGGTTCTTTTCTCTTATTAGAATTAGAAGATGAGTTATTTACTTCTATTTGCATCGTGGGAGCTTTTGGTTCAAGGGTATATAAATTTCTTATCAATGCACCAGAATAGATAATCTCCCTATTCCTTTTTGTAACAACTCTGTCATTAAAAGAAATAGAATATCCATCTATAATCAATTTAGAAACCGAAATCAAATTCTTTCTAAATAAAGGTACATAAAGGCAATTTTCCAGAACCAAAGTTTTATTCCTCCCAAAAGATAAATAAATATCTCCCACTGCAATAGTCGCCACCTTCGTGGCATTGCCCAAGTAAATGATAATCTCCCCCTTAGCTAGTCGTCTGGTTTCCTGGAACCCCTGCAAAGTATTGCAGACATGATCAGTGACTCCCATATCTACACATCAGGTGTCGGTAGATAACACCGTAAACATGTTTCAATGACTAGACCAAAGGATATACCTTTGTTTTGCTTCCGGTTGGGACAGTCCTTCTTCCAATGTCCAGTCTTTTTGCAAGTGAAGCACTTTGCCTTTCGGCTTCTTCACTCGTCCCCTCCCACCACCTTTGCTCCACCTTATTTTTTCTTCTTCTTTCCTTTCGGCTTAGAAGTAGAAACCTTCTGAGCAACTATAGCCTGAGCCTGAGCAAGCTCTTCTGCTGCCTAGAGTTCTGTCAGAAGCTCCACCAACAAATACAACCTCTTATTCATGTTGTAATTCAGGCGAAACTGCTCAAAATTCCTAGGTAGAGACTGGAGAATGATATCGACCTGAGTTTCCCCATCGATCTCAGCTCCAAGGACTTCTAGCTCATTCACAAGCTTAGTGTTGGGGGATCGATTGGCCGGCTAGAGGGGGGTGAATAGCCCTCGTTCGTTGGATGTCGTAATTCGCTCGTTCTCATTGCGTTGCTTGTCTATGATTGTCGTTAGCACAGTGGAAACAATAAAATAATAATAATACTAACAACAAATAAGCACACGCAAACACACACGATATACGTGGTTCGGAACCGAATGGTTCCTACTCCACGGGCGAGCTCCTCGAGCTCTAGAGATGCACATGGCAATACTCAAAACTCCTTCTCGACTACACGTCGGAGGTGGAGAAACCTCTCACAAGCAATTACAATAGTAATATAGAGATACAAGCAAATACACAAATACAATACACAAGAAAACTTTCACCGATTGCTTTGATCACTTTGCTTGTTGCTTGCTTTAGATGGCTCTTGAAGGACTGGAATGCAACAACAATTCCCCTCCAATAGCTCCACAAAAGGCTTGGCGAAATCCTCCAACTCGTGCTCCTTTTATAATCTGCATCAAGCTGTTTTCGCGCCCATCAGTCGACTGATTGTGACCATTAGTCGACTGGTCCCGTAGCCGTTGTCTCACAATGGCCCGATCCACATTGGTTAAGTTCCAACGGATCACACATCAGTCGACTGATGGCACCCATCAGTCGACTGATCATCCATCAGTCGAGTGCTGGCGAGCTCGACACCATTCTGTGCCCGTGCACAGTGTCATCAGTGTTGGGTTTCCGACACCGCGGCGTGTGTGTGTTCGATCATGTTTCGTAAACATGAGCACAGCGGAAGCAATAAAAAATAATAAATCTATATTTATTACAACACACACAACACACGCATGCTATTACAACAAGTGTAGACATAACCGTAAATTAAAATTTGCAATAAAAGAAAATTATCTACGTTATACCTTCCGTATGACGTGTAGCGGGAACGGCATCAACCGGAACGATCCTCGTAAGAATCGTCTCTATCCGTATCCACGTCGAGCTCCTCGGGATGACTTCTCTAAGTCACGAGCTTCGTCTTCGTACGGGTTACTAGACTCGTGTTGAAGACGACGTGATCGAGAGATGATCACGATCCGAATCCAAATTCGGATCCTTAAACGAGTTCTCAAAACTCGCTTCTCCGGAGAGGTATTCGTCAACCAATTGACGAATCCTTCGTCCTCCAAAGAAACAAGCTGTCCAAACGACGCTCCGACAACCAATTGACGAATCCTTCGTCCTCCAAAGAAACAAGCTGTCCAAACTTACCGGAGATCAAATCCCCGGTAAGTAAGGCGCTATCGGAGCACTAACCGTCGTCCAAACGACGCTCCGACAACAAAGAAACAAGCTGTCCAGAAAAACTGGACAGCTTTTGGTGGAGGAATAGAGGCCGGCCAAGGAGAGATAGAAGCTCACCTTATCACCGAACCTTGAGGAGATCACCGGAGGGTCGCCGGAGGTTCACCGGCTGAAGCTTGGTCGCCGGCAATGACTTGGACGGCGGCACAAAGGCTGGGCGGCGGCACACCTAGGGTTGGCGCCGACTAGTGGAGGAGAGGGAGGGGGCGGCACAACTAGGTTGGGCGGCAACTCCAATTAGGGTTTTTAGGATTAGGGTTTAAGCCCTATTTTATAGAGAACTAATTCTCTTAATGGTTAATGGATCATATCCATAAAGCCCGTTAACCCGCTCCATTAAGATAAGTTAAAATAAACCAAACCATGATGGTTTATTTTAAGTTAAAACGAACCGAACCAACCTTTGGTTCATTCGTTTAATATAAACCAAACCCTTTGGTTTATTCTCATCCATTGGATTAGAACCAAACCATTTTGGTCCATCCACGCTTCCATTGCGACTGAAACAATTTCATGCTCGCTTTATGTTTGGTCCAATCAAACATAGTTTCTCTCGGTCTGAGAATCCCATTCTCAAGCTCGTTTTAAATCCTTTGGATTACACTCGTTGTGCGTGTGACCAAATAGGTTCTCGGTTTATGTTGGCCGTCTATAATTAACCATTAATTATAGAACGATCATGAGTGGCACCTAGTAGTACATCATGATCCCCAATTAACCGAAAAGATCAACTACGATCCGAACTATTTCAAACCCTTGATGCTTCGAATGAATCGTGCCCCATTCCCTTCACTCATCTTATACCCACTTGGTTCAGGACATGGTCTATTGTGTCAGTCCCCACTAGGCTGACTACGTCACACCTAGCCCAAGTATCATTTCCTCGTCCTACGGATTCTAGTTACTCCACATGTATCGAAGAGTACTTTACTCTAAACATGTAATGCTTTGGCCAAAGACTTTAGTAACAATCCGACGAGAGGCCATGGGTATACATCTCCTCGCAAGGAGTGGTGAATCCTTTATAGGCTATTCAAACACCTTCGATCACTTCGACTTATACCCAATCATCACGGGTCCACATCTCCTCAGAGATGTTTGCTTAAGATGTCAAAGCATAAGTCTCCATGATCAAGATGACTTGAATACCGCAAGTCAAAGGAACATCGCACTTAAGCCACAGTAAGAACTTCATTGACATATCTATATATGCAGAGAACCATATGAAGTCTTACTGGTCACTCAATGAACTAGTTACCATAACTAGCATCCACGATTAACTCCGACATCACTATGTCTCCACCAAAGGAAAATCACCGCTGCTTGGATACACCAAGGAGTATACCTCGTGCTAGTCTCGACAGAATTGATGGTGTCCAAATCCATCAATTCATCGACTAGGGATAATTTAGATACATCACAATTACACATGTAGAGATACTCACTAGTTGTGATCCAATCACAAATTCTCTCATGCTGTGAATCGTATCGTGGACATTCAGTAAATGAGTTTAAGATCCAATCAAATACATAAAAACATATATACTCAAATAGTGAATCTTCATTTATCATATAAATGGTTCATACATAAGGCGATTGCCTTAGGACATCTCTCATATATTACTAACAATCACGATCGCCATCCTCGGCGGATCGATCCAACAATGATCATTGCCTCCTCTGATCGATCAGTCAAACTTGGTTCAGTCGAACACTGGTCGAACCCATACGACCTAGAGCAGTCGACTGGCACCTATGCCAGTCGACTGATGTCGGCTAAAACCTCAAACATAACGATGTTTGAGCCTCCGACACTCAGTCTTAGCCACTTGGACAAGTCCACCTTATCCCACATGGAGTTCCCCACCGAAGCTCTCTTCCCTCGGCCTACGTCCCTCGGATGCGCCAAGCACACGGCTTCGCAACGCCATCCTTCGCGTCTCATGCTCTAGAAGTATGCTTCCCTTTGGGCTCACTCCATTCACTCCCCGTCCGGCGGTCCCTCGGATGCACCAAGCGCACGGCTTCGCAATGTCATCCTTCACCGACTCAAGGACCCGAGCCTAGTGAACTTGCCAAGTTCTCAAGACTTCCCAAATGCACCAAGCGCACGGCTTCGCAATGCATTTCTCACCAAGCACCAAGCACGCGGCTTCGCAATGCTTTGGATTTCCCATGCCAAGCACTAAGCGCACGGCTTCGCAATGCTTTGGACTTTCCCATGCCAAGGCTTCCCCCTTGGACTTCCACACCAAGCTCCATGCTTGGATTTTCCATGCCAACCCCATGTTGGACTTTCCCATGACAATCCCATGTCATGAGTTTTGTCTATCATCAAAATATCATTAAGGTACTGCTCGAATCAAACTCGAGTCAACCTAACCTGGGCCGATTGCACCAACAATCTCCCCCTTTTTGATGATTGACAAAACTACCATCTCAAGTCTACCAATTCTCCCATATTGGCAATTCTCATATCCCAATGAGAATTCCAACGAACCCTAATCGGTAACTTGGTAACTTCTCCCCCTTTTTGACATTACATCAAAAAGGTCCTCCCCAAGGGTATGAATGTCTCATATCCCAATGAGATCTTACAATCTCTCCCTTGGAGGAACACATGCCTACAATCTTTCTAGTGATCCCATATCACTTAAAGAGAGGCAACCCAATTTTCCTCCTATGAGGAAATACACATCCATCTTCCCATGATGGATACCTCCCCCTAGAGGCTTGCTCCCCCTTGACCATTGCACCAACAATATCCTTGGAGAGTCCCTAATCCAATAGGAACATTAACCAAATCAAAATTAAGGCAAAGTTCAACAATGAACTCTCATCCACCTTAAAATTGATACTCACCCTCAACCCAACTCCTAATCCATATCCAATGGATTTCCACCCTCTCTAATGCTCTCCCAAGCATATCCTAGGGTTAGGAGTGGTTAGGGGACCAAAACACAACTGAACATGGGCCTAACCATCAAGTTTACCCGAAATCAGCTGTGCGATCGACTCGTCGGATACCTCGATTTGGACTTACCATCGATTATGCCATTACAGTGATCGATAATCTTGATTCGAAAATGGATTTTCGAAATCCATAAGTAAATATACGTAATTTTAAAAAACTTGAAAATGCATACGTATAATACTTATCCTAAACACTATGGGTGAAAAATATTGAAAATTTATTTTACCCATTAAATTAGGAGATTGATACAAAGTTCAAAATTTAAGAAAAGCTTCAATAAAGAGCCATCTTTGTATCATCCCATTCAATGGTGATAGCTATCAAAAGATAGGCTTCACCAAGGTTTTTCAAAATGTTTTCAAAATGTTTTTCAAACCTTTATTTTCTTTTTCCTAAACATCTCACCAATATCTAGATGTGTAAAACACATACAAGTCAAATTTTTGTGAGATGTGGGTTTTGTTTTGTTTATGTTTTCATGCATATTTCTAGGCAACATTATTTGATTCCTTTCAAATTATGCCATAGTCCTTAACTCCATTTTAATTCATTCATGATATGATTATGGCATAGATATGATATAGATAAAAACATATGCCAAGATCATGATGTCATGGCATGTGAATGAAACTTAAGCATACATGACATCTAAACATAAATCTAAACATGATCATGACATTTTTATAGATGAAAATGAAAATGATGTCATGACATGGCAAGGCAAATAAAGCATGGCAAGAAAAATATACTAAGGTATAAAATACCTAAGTGTTAAAATCAATTTGCCATTTCTAGGGATTAAATTCATTTTGCCTTAATGCCATTATTTCCTTAGTGTGCCAAAAACCCAAAATAGCACACCACGACCTCTATGACCTAATTGTGCCAATTTAAATCATTTTTACCTTCTCAAGCATATTGGCACACCCTAATGTGTCAACTCACAATGGCTAGGTTAACCACCCATCCACTTAGGGTTGACACACCCTAACCCATTTAGCGTGAATCGATCACGCTTTTAGGAACCCAATATCTGTTGGAGCTCCTTGGGTTAACAAGGTATTCTCTAGGGATAACTTCCTTAGATACCTTCCTAATGACCCTTTTAGGCTTTGAAGCCATAGTCTTTTGGGTCTTTCCTAGGTCAACTCTAGAGGTGACTCCTCCATTGACCTTCTTAGTGGCTTTCTTGGTTTTCCTTAAGTCCTTAGCCACTAAGCACACACCATGACTAGTCTTAGGGATGACTTCCCTGTTAGCCTTGGTTTTCCTAGACCTAGAAATAGTTCCATAATTAAATGGAACATTATGATAAGTCTTCTTGGGCTTAGGTTTGTGACCCAAACCTTCCTTGCCCTTAGACCGTTTTTGAACCTTAGGTCTTGACTTTTGGGCATTTGACCCTAGAATTGAATTTTCTATGATTCTAAGGGATTTCTCCATTCTCTCAAGTCTTGATCTCAAGACTTGGTTCTCTAGCTCTAATTTTCCCATTTTTGAATTTTCATTAGGTTTTTGAGAAGGCCTCTTCTTCTTAGGCATGTGCCTAGACTTTTTGGGATTAATACCCAAATTTTCTTCTACTCTCCTAATTGACTCCCTAGGCAAGATATTTCTAGAATTATGAGTCCTAGGTTTGTCTTTAGTCATATGAACATGCTTGGCACCTAAGCAATAAAACTTATTGTTTCTCCTAGCATGCTTTTCATTAACAATAGCAAGAGAGCTAAAATAATTCTTAGCATGCTTTTTAACTCTAGGAATTAAAGGTGCATTAAATAAATTTACCTTAGGGTTAGCTTTAGGAGCTCCCCCTACATGAGTTGCACCTTCTTGCCCTTTCTTCCTCCCCCTAGGGCATTGGCTTCGGTAGTGTCCCTTTTGATTGCATTTGAAGCACACAATGTGCTCTTTGCTCTTGATTTTGGGAACACCGGCATCGTTTGACTTTGGGTTGACTTTTGGTGTCGATGCCTTCTTCTTAGCCAATTTAGGGCATTTGCTCTTATAATGCCCTTTCTCCCTACACTCAAAGCATATTATGTGATTTTTATTTAAAATAATAACACTTGAGTTACCTAGGGAGTTGGTGGAGGCCTCTTCCCGATCTTCACTTCTCCCGGATGTGGATGCTTCTTGTTCTTGCTCCGGGATGGAAGATTGCCTCTCCTCCCCCTCAATGCTAGAGGTGGAGGTCTCCACCAAGTCATCAACATTTCAAATGTTGTGGGTTCTTCCACGGCATCTTCCTCTACTTGTGCCGATTGGGAATTTTCTTGGAATTTCATTACCTTATTCCATAATTCCCTTGCATCCCTATAGTCACCCAATCTAGACCAAATAGTGTTAGGTAACAAATCACTAATCAATTTAATTACCTCGAGATTTGTCTTGAAATTCTTGATTTGGTCTTGGGTCCACTTTTATTTTTCAATGGGCTTGTTGTGTTTGTCCCTAGGCATCTCAAAACCATTTTCTATAATAATCATATAATCAAAATCGGTTTCGAGATATACCTCCATCCGTTTCCTCCACCAAGAAAAATCTCCATCGAATTTCGGTGGATGGATGAAGCCGGCCATCTTGTAGTGCTCTCGCGGCGGTTAGTCCTTGAAGAGCGACCTCGGCTATGATACCACTTGTTGGGGGATCGATTGGCCGGCTAGAGGGGGGTGAATAGCCCTCGTTCGCTGGATGTCGTAATTCGCTCGTTCTCGTTGCGTTGCTTGTCTACGATTGTCGTTAGCGCAGCGGAAACAATAAAACAATAATAATACTAACAACAAATAAGCACACGCAAACACACACGATATACGTGGTTCGAAACCGAATGGTTCCTACTCCACGGGCGAGCTCCTCGAGCTCTAGAGATGCACATGGCAATACTCAAAACTCCTTCTCGACTACACGTCGGAGGTGGAGAAACCTCTCACAAGCAATTACAATAGTAATATAGAGATACAAGCAAATACACAAATACAATACACAAGAAAACTTTCACCGATTGCTTTGATCACTTTGCTTGTTGCTTGCTTTAGATGGCTCTTGAAGGACTGGAATGCAGCAGCAATTCCCCTCCAATAGCTCCACAAAAGGCTTGGAGAAATCCTCCAACTCGTGCTCCTTTTATAACCTGCATCAAGCTATTTTTGCGCCCATCAGTCGACTGATCGTGACCATCGATCGGCCCGGTCATCCGTGAGTTGTCTCTCAGCGGCCCGATCCACGCTAGTTAAGTTCCAACGGATCACATCGATCGTGATGGCACCCATCGATCGACCGATCATCCATCACAGTCTTTGGCGAGCTCGACTCCATTACGTGCCGTGCAGTGTCATCGATCATTGCCATCCCTCGGCGGATCGGTGATCCCTAACGATCATTGCCCTCCCTCGGCAGTCGATTGATCAGCCAGACTTGGTTCAGTCGAACACTGGTCGAACCCATACGACCTAGAGCAGTCGACTGGCACCTATGCCAGTCGACTGATGTCGGCTAAAACCTCAAACATAACGATGTTTGAGCCTCCGACACTCAGTCTTAGCCACTTGGCCAAGTCCACCTTATCCCACATGGAGTTCCCCACCGAAGCTCTCTTCCCTCGGCCTACGTCCCTCAGATGCGCCAAGCGCACGGCTTCGCAACGCCATCCTTCGCGTCTCATGCCCTAGAAGTATGCTTCCCTTTGGGCTCACTCCATTCGCTCCCCGTCCGGCGGTCCCTCGGATGCACCAAGCGCACGGCTTCGCAATGCCATCCTTCACAGACTCAAGGACCCGAGCCTAGTGAACTTGCCAAGTTCTCAAGACTTCCCAAATGCACCAAGCGCATGACTTCGCAATGTATTTCTCACCAAGCACCAAGTGCACGGCTTCGCAATGCTTTGGATTTCCCATGCCAAGCACTAAGCGCACGGCTTCGCAATGCTTTGGACTTTCCCATTCCAAGGCTTCCCCCTTGGACTTCCACACCAAGCTCCATGCTTGGATTTTCCATGCCAACCCCATGTTGGACTTTCCCATGACAATCCCATGTCATCAAAATATCATTAAGGTACTGCTCGAGTCAAACTCGAGTCAACCTAACCTAGGCCGATTGCACCAACACTTAGGAGGACACTCTTCGAAGAGTACATACTTGTACTCCTCAGCAATCAAGACAATATCAAGATTCCTTTTTCAATCAACATAATTGGGTCCAGTAAGTTTATTCTCTTTTAGTATTACAACAAGCGGGTTGAAAGTCATTTTTGAAAAACCTAAGAATCACATAGATCAAAATATTAGATTTCAAAAAATTATTGATTCCTCAAACAATAAAATTTTAAAATCAACCAACACCTCAAAACACCGAGAATATCGTATGCCACGATCGTGTGGACATATACGAATTCTACATTTGTAAGAGGAGGTTTTACCCATTGATTTTACTATCTTGTCAACCTAACTTTTTGACAAATAAAATTAATAGTTGGATCCTCTTCGGCCCTACAAATAAAAGTAGTGACTCTGATGGCGAGGATACTCCTATTTGCATCTAAGTGTTCACCATTACTCGGTACCAAGGCAATTATCTCGGGTTATGTGCCTTTCGATGGGGAAGTACACACGCTCCTTAATACTTTCCTATAACCATATTTGACCTTGTGATCTGTAAAACAAACTCATCCGATGGAGAGGAAGGCACTCAGAGCCGATGCGCAAGTTTGTTTGCATCACATGTCAAATCGTAATGGAGGCCATGGGAATTTATAAAAATATCCCTCTCCCACTTAGTAATTTAAAATTGAGGAATTTTCCTAGCACATGATATCCATATCAAACAAGAAGCAATAAATATGAAAAAAATATTTTTCAACTATTATGGCTTTTGTTCTCCAATATGCCTCCCGTCGTATCGCCATCTCATCCGCTCCTCCCTATGCCATGTACAAGCCATCCGAAGATCCGAGCTGAGAATAATTATTTTAATTTACATCCATCAATCCTATACTCCATGAGGGAGTGTACATGAAATCTAGATTGAAAGTAAACTAAAATAAAAAGAGTGGCTAAACAATATCCTACTTAATTATAAAAATTAAATACTAGCCTTGTCAACCCCGAGGATTCAAATAATATTACACACATGCAATCACATACACACACATATGGCCATAAAAGTTAGATCTTATGCCTGTAACCAAAAAGTTAGCCTACGCACATCCTACTATCATCCGACACATACTATATATGATAAGTGCATAAAATTAACCGAATCCAAAACACACAAAACTGGAAACCGTGGCTCTGATACTAATTGAAGGTTTTGCGGAACCGAAGCTCTGATACCACTTGAAGGGAGGAAACTTTGCTTCCCACTTCAACTTGGTCGCTTGTTCATGGCGATCCCGTCTACGTCCCCGGATTAAAAAATTTAATCCCAGACAAAGAGGGATTACCCAAGCAACCGTTCCATCATCGTACTATTCAATTAGAGTGGTCACTTGAATAAACTTGTTGTTCAAGCAATCTGCCTCTATTCTTCGATTAGCCGCGGAATAGACAATGTACGGATCGCCGGTTTTTGTGTTTGTATTCAGGGTCCAAGTAAATTAGCCACATATAATACATATAATATACAAAGAAACAAAAGAAAACCAAAACAAGAAATATATCTCTTATTTACCTCAAGGTCTTCTATTGTATGTTCTATCCTCCTCTTGGATGTTGTGTGGGCAACGATCCTCCAAGAGAAGAAGCCTCCTAAATCATGAATCTTCCTTTCCTTGTTCGCTCCGAACAAAGGAAGATAATAAGATCCCTTCTTCTCCTTTCTAGTTCCGGACACAATCCCTTTGGAGAAAGAACAAACAACCTTCTCCTCTTTGTTGTTGCCGCCGACCACCAAGGAAAGGGAGATGGAATTGCCGGCCAAGATGGATATCTTGCCGTCGGCCAAAGGAGAGGAGGAGAGGGTGGCGCTGCCAGCCCTAGGAGAAGATGGTGGTGTGCCAGCCAAGAGGGAGAAACCAAGGAAAACAAACCTTAAACCCTCTTGTGCTGCCGGCCATGGAGATAAAACCCTAACACCACTTCTCCTCATTGCTGCCCAAGCCAAACCCTAACCCTAGCATCCAAAACATTAGTTGTCGCCCAAGCCCATTAGCCTTATTTATAGAGTTAGGCTTAAGCGTCCTTTCAATCTCCACTGTTGGATCTAGGGATTTAATCTCAACCGTCGGATCTAGAGAATTAATCTCTACCGTCGGATCTAGAGATTTAATCTCCACCGTCGGATCTAGAGTTCCATTTTCCACCATCGGATCTAAGCTTCATGAGGGTTTTAATAGGCTACAATAGGGACCATGAGGAGGAGTTGGATCTTGGCCACCCAATGGATCAAGTCCACATTAAGTCCGATCCATTAATGATAATCCATTCCACTAGAGGATTATCATTGATCTACCTCACCAACCCCCATAAATAAATATGAGCTCCATATATTAATTGTACAAATATCTCCCCGTGTTTAAGATCTCGAATGTCCGTCAATTAATTAATTTACTGATAATTAATTAATTAACATCTAACTCCATGAGTAGTACCACTCAACCTTATCATCATGCCAAACCAAGTCCACCTGTAGGGTTTACATGATGAACCTTATGAGCTCCTCAAGGGGACATCATCATCCTAATATATAGGACACAGTTTCCTCCTATAATCAATGACACACCATATAAATAATATCATTTCCCAACTTACCGAACCTATCGATTTACTCTATAAATTTTGTCGATTGGTAAATCAAAGAAATAAATACTAAGTATATGTGTCCGTTATTATATCGAGATTAAGAGCATGTACATCATAATATCGGAGGTCCGATTCAATTATGTAGTCAGCAATAAATCGAATCACCTCTAAGTCGGTCCTGCTCAATACACACAAAGTGTATTAGTGTAATTCTATGGTCAAGACAAACCAATACCAAATACAATACAACCATACCAATGATTTGTCTAAAACCATCTCGGTTGTGAGCCTTTACTTATACTTTACAAGGAACTGATAACATGATCTCCCGTGTGACACTACACACCATGTTCTCTACAATGTAATGTATTAGACAATATGCATAACCATAAATATGCAAACAATGATCATGTGATTTTTATTTCAAAAATAAAGATGTTCATACAAGAGATAGACTTTTCAATATACATCCCAACATTGTATTATTTAGTAATGGGACCTGATGCTGAAGTTCAACTATATGATGCATGCATTGTAAATGGGATTCAATATCATACGAGGTCCCATGATTCACGTAGAACTACTCAGAATAATGGAGTCAGCGTACCATCCTCTGACAACGGGGACAATTTGGATTTTTTTGGTGTATTTAAGGATGTGGTTCAAATATTTTACTCTTTTAGTATAAAGTCCAATTATTTCGGTGTGAATGGTTCCAGTGTAATCAAAAAAAAAATCGTTGGTGGAAGAGTATGATCTCTTGTGTATTGACACTTCTAAAATATGGTACGATGATGACCCATTCATTTTGGCAAACCAAGAAAATCAAGTGTATTATTTGAATGATATCAAATGTGGAGGTCATTGGAAGGTCGTGCAAAGGGTTCACTACCGAGAAATATATGAAGTAACTGAAGTTGATGAAGTATCTGAAGATTTTGAGGTTGGTAATATCTTGAATATAGAGCCAAACCAAGAGATTTCATTCAATGATTCAACTTCAGTAGTCGGTTAGATGTTGAGCATCAACAAATAAATATGACAAATACACAAGTGGATATGGATATGAGCGCTCTAAGTAATCATATTGATGAGGGTGAAGATAGTGAAATTGAAAGTGAGGCCGATGATTACTTATCCTTTTCAGATGATCATAGCGATTAGATGTATTTACATGGTATTTATATTGTTCTTCATTTATAATTCATGTATTTAATATAATCTTTCATTATATGTTGATTTGTATATAATGCTTATGTCACAGCTATGCTGCCTAAGAGAATTGAGCGCCCCCAGTTGTGCCTACACCTGACAATGACAGTGCTTCTTCTCCTACTGGTTAGATAAATGAGGTTTAAATATGTTTATTTTGTTTTCTATTTATTTAACTTGTTAATTGTTAACACTTTTTGATTTATAGTTCGTTCGACACGTAGAGAGACATGAGGCAAACACTCCGATCGACTTTGACGGCAAATCGAGGAACGGGGTAAATTAATCATTACCTTTCGTAAGAGCGATGGTCATTCTATCAGGACAAATGCAGCTGCTTTTATGACAGAGTTAGGTATGCCAATTAAGAAGTTCGCTCCCCTACAAGCTAAGAGCTGGAAGCATAACCCCGCAGACAATAAATAGATGATATATAATCGATTATCAGTAAGTACGAGTAATTTGATAATTATATAATCAGCCATCATTCATTAATAAATTTCAATACTGGTATTTTTTTCAGGATGCTTTCGATATCAGTTTTGCTGAGGAGGCAACATCGGTAAGAAAGGAGACCGACAGATTAATGAGTGCAAGGTACAAAGACAATCAAAATAAGATGCACACTCATTATAAGAGTCCACTGCATCTTTGATGTGAGCAAAACATATAGGATTTTAGGAGTAGTTTATGCTCACATCTTATTACATTTTGCGCTAGTTTCATGCATAAGTTACTCTGTTTTTGTATGCATTTCCTATTTTCTAGTTCGGAGGTCTGCTCGTTGTTTTTTTGAATGCAAGTTGGCTTTTTGGGTGGAAAAGATGCGTTTTCGGAGCGAAAGAAGGACATTTCATGCTAGACGTAGAGTGGGACACGACCAGGCCATGTGGATTCACACGGTCGTGTCCGATGGGCAAAGATCAGCACACCAGGGCCGCACACGACCTGGCCGTGTGGAAACACACGGCCGTGTGGCGCCCCGATGGAGTTGTGTGACTAGGGTTTTTTTCGGATTTCGCAGCGGTCCGAGGCGACGTCTATATAAGGATGGCTCCGCCCAATCCTAAGGGGGAGGCAGAATAGCTAGGATGTCACGCTGAAGCTCTAAAAAGCTTCGGTAACTCACAGCGGGGAGGAGGAACGCTGTCGGAGGTCCACAACTTGCAATACAATGCTAAAGAGAAGATCACAATGCATTGTATATCTCTATTTCTGTGCTTTATCTCTATTGTATTCGAACTCCAACATGTTTTGTGATTCTTCCTTCATAATTATGGAGTAGTACTTTTGATTCTAGGATTAGGGAGTAGCTTGAGTTCATATACAATGTTGGTTCATATTAAATTCTGGCCAAAAGTTTAATATTGACAGTTGGTAGTTGTTCTCTATTATACTTTTGTGAATTTGGCTTTCTTTTCACTGTGTTTAGGCGATATGAGGTGGTGACAGCCCTCGCAATCTATATTTAGGAGGTTTGATCAAGGAACCTAGGGGTAAACCTGACCTCCCGTTACTGCGGGGAGAAGGGAGCGGTGGAATCAGAAACAGTTCACCGCAAGGATTGATTTGACATCCTTGTACCCTCTATCCCGTCTTTTTGGGCAAGGATAGCTCCCGGTGAATGCGGCGGCTCTGCGGGAGAGTGTATGATGTCCCATCCCTAAAATCATAGGTAGAAGTTTAGACGACGCCAATTGACAACATTGTTATATGGTACACAAGTGAAACCGAAGTCCTAGAATCGCCTTTTCAAGTACCGAGCGCACTCTTTTCCTCCTCTGTGTAACACCACACTGAGTAGGGTCCTCCGATAGTCCTCACCAACCGACTCTCTCTGAGATTCCATCCGTACAATCGCAACCACTTAGTATATTGGTACTCGAATCCCAGTCCCTATGGGATCGATAATCTTTATTACTTGACGACATCCATGCACTTGCGGGCGTTGAGCGCGCACTTTAAGTCTTCAATGGTCTCCATCGCAGGATTTAAGGTTGTGACCATGCGCATCAAGTTTTTGGTGTCATTGTCGGGGATTGTTGATTCGATATCAAATCAAACGGTGGTAAATTGGATCGGACTTAGGATTAGATTGTTTTCCTACTTTATTTTCTTATTAGTTTACTTTATTTTCTTTAGTTTTATTTTCTATATTTAGATTTAGTTTTTATTTTCAGTTGTAGGTTCCTGTTTACTTATTGCATCTTAGGTTTTTATTTACTAGATTTATTTATTTTCTGCTTTTAGCATTAGGTTAGCACTCTTACTTTTGTGTGTTGGTTCGTCGTATGCTTAGAAGACTAGGATCGGAAGGTCTAATTCTGATCAATTTAGAGATTGAGCGAACCTTTCACCGACAGAGAGCAGCGCAGTGAAAGATGGAAGATCAAGCTGCATCCGAGGTGAACATAGGCAGCCGACCTCTGAGGGACTACGCAGCTCCTAGCGCTAGAGGATTCATGACAAGTATAGCTGGATGATCCATATCGACAAATAACTTTGAGCTGAAGCCGCCACTCATACATATGGTCCAACAGAGCCAATTAGAGGCAGCTGCAACTGAAGACCCGAACCAGCATCTTGAGGTTTTTCTCGAAATTTGCTCAACTATGAAGCTGAACGGAGTCCCTTCTGACGCAATCCGCCTGAGCCTGTTCCCGTTTTCACTGTGGGATAAGGCTAAGGCGTGGCTTCACTCCTTACCTTCTGGCAGCATCACCACATGGGAGTAGTGTGAGCAGCAGTTTCTGAATAAATACTTCCCACTAAGTAAGACTACTCACATGCGCCACCTTATCACTAGCTTTCGCCAGAAGGAGGGGGAGTGCTTATTCGAAGCATGGGATCGCTACAAGGGGATACTTTATCAATGCCAACACCATGGACTGGAGAGGTGGTTGGTGATCCACATTTTCTATAATGGGATCTCTTACGCCACAAAGATGTCCCTAGATTCTGCCACAGGAGGAGCTTTAATGAACAAAACCATAGAGGAGGAGGAGGAGCTTATCGAAGAGGTGGCCCAAAACCACCATCAATGGGCCTCCGAATGTGGTCAACCCACGCTTGTAGTGGAACATTACACTGTCAATTCCATGGACTACTATGGAGGGCAAGGGACCCAAGACAAGCAGATTGAGCACTGCGATGCGGTTGGCGACTAAAACCCCAGACCCAACAACCAACACTCCAACACTTCTCATCCGGGACGGAGGAACCACCAAAATTTTCCATATAAGAATACCTTAGGAAGGTTCCAACCGTCGGGAGAGAATGGGCAGCCACATCCCTCTAACACCCGGCTAGAGAGTATGCTAGAGGATTTCATTCGAACGCAATGGGAGACGAACACTGAATTTCAACGACGACATTCGCAGATGGATACGATGATCGAGGGGTTGAGGTCATTTGTAAGAGATCTTGCCACAAGGCAGAAGTCGCTGGAGATTCAAGTAGCTTGGATCATGAACCAAATCTCCAGGACACCAGGGAAGCTACCAGGAAGAGCATAGGCTAATCCGGTAGAGCAGTGCCAGGCAGTGACGCTGCGAAGCGGGAGGATCCTGAAAGAAATGCCAGGACAGTTGATTACCAAAAAGGATAAGGGATCTGAACCGCTAGAGCCTCTGGGGGAGGCAGAGAATGAAAAAACAAGAGAGATGAACCGAGAGCCTGTTGTAAGGGCTAAACCACCCCTTACTGTACCATTCCCACAGCGGTTGATGAATGCAAAGAAAGACGCCGAGTTTGGTAAATTCCTGGATATGCTGAAGATGATCTCGGTAGAGGTACCGATACTCGAAGCGTTGCACCAAATGCCCCAGTTTGCTAGGTTCATGAAAGATATTCTGGCACATCGTAGGAAGGTAGCAGAGTCAGAAATAGTAGCCCTCACGGAGGAGTCAAGCACTTATCTCCGAAACGAAGCTACTCGAAAATTAAAAGATCCAGGGAGCTTCTATATCCCGTGCTATATAGGGACAACACTGATTAGTAAATCCTTCTGTGACTTAGGAGCGAGTGTGAGTCTTATGCCCTATACCTTATGTAAAAAGCTAGGGTTAGAAAATTTAAAATTCACCACTATGACACTACAACTAGCTGACCACACATACCGCTACCCATTGGGGATTTTAGAAGACGTTCCTGTTAAGGTGGGGAAGTTTACATTACCAACTGACTTTGTGGTGATGGAGATGGAAGAAGATCCAAAGATACCCATCATCCTAAGGCGACCATTTTTAGCGACTGCAGGAATGGTCATTGATGTTAAGAATCACAAGCTGACCCTAAAAGTGGGAGAGTATAAGATCGAATTTGAGCCCACTAGGATAGGAAGTCAAGAACATGCATCAGGGAAATATGTGATTCCAGTGAGATCCAGGAAGGAAGTGGCATACGCAAATCCCAAGACGGATGACTGGAGGTTCACTGAACCACCGGAGCCGAGTTGATAGAAGAGTGTGGTCGAGCTAAACGACCTTAAACAAAGCGCTTCTTGGGAGGCAACCCAAGTTTAGTTGTAGATTTTTCTTTTTTTCTATTGCATTGCATACATGTGTTAGATTTTAGTTTTGATTTCCATCACATTTAGAGTTAGGAGTAGAAAAGAACTTTGCTAGGCAAAAATGAAACCCATATTAGTCTACACGGCGAAGTGTATGAACAAATTCGGGCCATGGTGTATGAAAGGGGCGAAAAATGGGGGCACATGGCCTGGTCGTGTGTTTTCCCACAGCCGTGCCCGCTTGACTAGAAGCGCACACGGCCTGGCCGTGTGTTTTCACACGGTCGTAGCACACGAGGTTAAAAGGGGCAAGCCGTGTGTTTTCACCTCATTTGCACCGTGTGTTTCAAAAGTTCTTGCCCTAGCCGAGTGATTTCGTTTTCCCCTTCTTCTAGAAGCATTTTCAACCTCTTTAGAAGCCAAAAGGAGCAAGGATGAGGAGGACCAAGACCATAGCATCCCGATCTGGTGCCTCGGAGCGACAAACAAGAAGAGTCGACGCTCCTCAAGCTCCGGAAGAGGGTAACGCCCTACCCCCTCGACTTTTTTGTAATAATGAGCATAGAGATAGGTTCAATATGCTCTCTACTCGTAAACTTACTACTACTAGGTACTTAGATGAGGATTTGCTAGGATCTTTAGGTTTGTTGGGTGACATGCAAACCCTATTTGCAAAAATGGGGTGGGATGAGATTATGGGAATAAGGCACCTAACTTACCCTAGGATAGTTTTGGAATTTTTGAGTTCTTTAGAGGCAGAAGTTTTAACGGGTAGAGAGAGCGAGGAGGGTAGGATAACTTTTAGACTTTTTAATATTGAGCATGAGTGGAACCTTCACCAATGGAACTCATGCTTTGGCTTGCCAAGTGGGGGAGAGAGAAGAACCCCTAATGGGTATAACTCTCATTTGATTTGGACTGAGTTGACAGGAGAGCACATTTATGACCCTTCTAGGGCCAAAGCGTCACACCTCCAAAACTCCGTCTTTCGATACCTTTACCGTGTCATGGCCAGTACTATATTTGGTCGTGGGGAGAGTGACGATGTAGCGAGAGCCAGTGAGCTGCTTTGCCTATGGGACATGCTACAAGAAAGGAGTAGCATCGATGTAAGGTCCCACTTCATCAGACACTTAGTGAAGATGGGCAAAGCAGCACGCGGAGAGATCCATGTGGGTGGCCTACTTACCCACATTTGTTATAGGATGGGGTACGACTACATAGCATTGGAGAGTATAGTGGGGAGCCCTAGGATCGACCTAGGAGTATGCATGACCATGAAGATGATTGTAAGAGAAGGAGACTCCTTATGCTTTGTAAGGAAAAATCTTACGTCCCTTAGGCTCCCCGACTCAGATCGTACCACCATCGCTGTACAAGCCAATTGGCGCTTAGACCTAATAGTGGAGTCCCCTCCACATGAGGGACCATCCATATCAGCGCCCATCTCTCCACCTTTGTACCACTCTCCCTCTAGTCCACACATACATAGGAGCCCACCTAGTCCACGTCGACATGAGCCTACACCTGTGCCACCATCTTTTTCTACTTTTGAGTAGGATGCAGGTACGTTGGCATATGATTTCTTAGAGTTCCGATCGCACCTTGACGACATCTATACTGAGCAGCAGATGCAGAGGCAGCAATGGGAGGAGAAGAGTGCCTACTAGCAGGCAGAGTTCTAGGGATTCCAGGAGCATTTCCAGCGGGCAGAGGAGTTCTACGATGAGGCCCGCATATACTTCCAGGAGGAGGCTGCTTGTCGCCAAGATGAGGCAGCTTACCACGGGGAGATGCGGCAACATATGCACGCCCAGCAGGCATAGTGTGCTAGGGAGGAGGAGCACCGAGCAACCACTGCATCCACCAGCTCTCAGATCGACCACATGTATATGTGGCATCAGCGACTCAGCAGCAAGTTCTCCCAGAATCTAGAGATGCTCAGGCTCCCAGACTTTCCACCTCGTCCACCATATTAGAGGTATACTTTTGTTTAAGTCTGGGGGGTACCCCGAAATCTATTTTGTTTTATTTTCCTAGTAGTAGTTTCTTTCTGGTATTTTCATTTGTTCATGCATGCATGAGTTGTTTAGTTCCTTTCGGTACTTAATTTTTGGTGTCTTAAAAGCTACCTCAGTAGTTTTTTTTGAAAATTTCTTACATGAGTTGTTCCCATAGGTAGCTTAACTCTATTTATCTTATGGCATTTTATTCTATGTGCTCTATTGAATGTTCTAGACTTACACTGGTTAGCTCTATTTTTACACTTACACATGTCAAACAGTCTGACAAGGAGGATCTAGTACATACCTAGTTATGATTCACTTCAATAGACTAGTACTTTGGAATCCATAGGTGACTCTAGGTTTAGCATTTTAGTTTCTGGAGATGCTCGGATTGTGTAAGCCCATTCAGAAAAATCAAAATCCTTGTGAGCTAAAAAAAAAAGATTATGAGGGATAAAAAATAGTTGTCATGGGTGGAAATGGCTAGGTGCCCCTTTGAGACCGAGTTAGGTTATTGGGGAAACACCTCCCAATTTCTCTCAATACCGAGCACGCCTTTGAGACTTTATGCTAGATCTAGGGAACGACCCTCACTTTGGGTAGGTAAGTGCCTAAGAGATGGAAACCTTAGGAAAGCTATGGGGTGACAACTTAACTCACCATGGAACGGGCATCCCCTAAGAATGATTCGCCTAGCATGAGCATGAGGAGCTAACTTAGTGAATTTTTAGAACGTATCTATTTTGCTTTGATTGCAAATACCACATGTTAAATTTAGTTATCATGCTCATTATGGAATATTATCTTTTTAAAATTTTATGGCACTGAGGTTTGCTTGAGGACAAGCAAAGATTTAAGTCTGGGGGAAGTGATGTGAGCAAAACATATAGGGTTTTAGGAGTAGTTTATGCACACATCTTGTTACATTTTGCACTAGTTTCATGCATAAGTTACTCTGTTTTTGCATGCATTTCCTATTTTCTAGTTCGGAGGTTTGCTCGTTGTTCTTTTGAATGCAGGTTGGCTTTTCGGGTGGAAAAGATGCATTTTCGGAGCGAAAGAAGAACATTTCATGCTAGACGCAGAGTGGGACATGGCCAGGGCATGTGGATTCACACGGCCGTGTCCGATGGGTGAAGATCATCACACCAGTGCCTCACATGGCCTAACCATGTTGAAACACACGATCGTGTGGCGACCCGATGGAGTTGCACGACTAGGGTTTTTTCTCGATTTCGCAGCAGTCTGAAGCGATGTCTATATAAGGATGACTCTACCCAAACCCTAGGGGAGAGGCACGATGGCTAGGATGGCACGCCGAAGCCCTAAAAATCTTCGGTAACTCACAGCGGGGAGGAGGAACACCGACGGAGGTCCACAACTTGCAATACAACACCGGAGAGAAGATCACAATGCATTGTATATCTCTATTTCTGTGCTTTATCTCTATTGTATTCGAACTCCAACATGTTTTGTGATTCTTCCTTCGTATTTATGGAGTAGTACTTTTGATTCTAGGATTAGGGAGTAGCTTGAGTTCATATACAATGTTGATTCATATTAAATTCTGGCCAAAAGTTTGATATTGACAGTTGGTAGTTGTTCTCTATTATACTTTCGTGAATTTGACTTTCTTTCCACTGTGCTTAGGTGATACGAGGTGGTGACAGCCCTCGCAATCTTTATTTAGGAAGTTTGATCAAGGAACCTAGGGGTAAACCTAACCTCCCGTAACTACGGGGAGAAGGGAGCGGTGGAATCGAAAATGGTCCACTGCAAGGATTGATTTGGCATCCTCGTACCCTCTATCCCATCCTTTTGGGCGAGGATAGCTCCCGGTGAATGCGGCGGCTCTGCGGGAGAGTGTATGATGTCCCTTCCCCAAAACCGTAGGTAGAAGTTTAGACGACGCCAATTGACAACATTGTTATATGGTACACAAGCGAAACCAAAGTCCTAGAATCGCCTTTTCAAGACCCTGGCGCACTCTTTTCCTCCTCGGTGTGACACCACACTAAGTAGGGTCCTCCGATAGTCCTCACCAATCAACTCTCTCTGAGATTCCATCCAAACAATCGCAACCACTTAGCATATTGGTACTCGAATCCTAGTCCCTGTGAGATCGATAATCTTTATTACTTGACGACATCCGTGCACTTGCGGGCGTTGAGCGCGAGTGCGCACTTTGAGTCTTCGACGGTCTTTGTCGTGGGATTTAAGGTCACGACTGTGCGCATCAATCTTCCCCCTACTGAGTGTCGACATCATATGTCGATCTAGTTTTGTGAGACACAAGAAGATTGAAACTCTATGTGCGATCTGTTTGAATCAGAGAAATTTCAGGTAACTCAATCTATACCAATTATCTGAGTTATATATAAATTAAAATATTTTCTCTACAATTCATGTTTTATATTTTATCTTAACAAATTTTTATATTGTAGATACGATCGACAACAAATGCCCAAAACCGATCGCAACTACCATATACCCATCGAGGTGGCTCAAAATCATTCATTCAATATAGTTACGATGGTGTAAGTACAAACTTTATAGTTACAGTATATTATTTGCTATTTTTAATATTAACACATTATAATATTTTTCATACCGATCAGTTACAGAGAAAAGATCGAATTACTGTCTTTAATACCACCTATTGTAGCTCATCAAAAGGGTGGAGTGGGGAGAGAGCAGAGGCTGCATACATAAGATATAATCGATATAATTTAGTAAAATTGTTTTTAAATTTGCATAATTCTTTGTAGACATATTAATAATAAGTTTGATATTCTTAGGGTGATATGGTGAGACTACGAGATGAGCACATTCAATCACAAGAAATCGAAGATGACATCGATGTAGTTAAGATTTCAGATCAAGTTTGTGATCAAGTCCTCGGTGTTCATTCTGAATATATTAGAGGACATGGAAGTGGGTCGAAACCAGTTAGATCCACTTTTTCGGATGTCAGCTCCTCCTCTAGATTAACTAATGCAGCACTGCATGAACAACTTGATGTTGGGATATATACTGAAAAGTCTATCTTTTGTATGAACACCTTTATTTTGAAATAAGAATCACATAATCATTGTTTGCATATTTTTATGGCTATGCATATTGTCTAATACATTACATTGTAGATAACATGGTGTGTGGTGTCACACGGGAGATCATGTTATCGGTTCCTTGTAAAGTATAAGTAAAGGCTCACAACCGAGATGACTTTGGACAAACTATTGGAATGATTGTAGTGTGATTTGAGATTGATTTGTCTTGACCATAGAATCACACTAGTGCACTTTGTGTGTATTTAGCAGGACTGACTTAGAGGTGATTCGATTTATTGCTGACTACATAATCGAATCAGACCTTAGATATTATATTGTACATGCTCTTAATCCCGATATAATAACGGGCACCTATACTTAGTATTCATTTCTTTGATTTACTAATGGGCGAGATTTATAGATTAAATCGATAGGCTCGGTAAGTTGGGAAATGATATTATTTATATGGTGTGTCGTTGATTATAGGAGAAAACCGTGTCCTATATATTAGGATGATGAATTCCCCTTGAGGAGCTCATAAGGTTCATCATGTAAACCCTGCAGGTGGACTTGGTCCGGCATGATGAAAAGGTCGAGTGGTACTACTCAAGGAGTTAGATGTTGATTAATTAATGGTCAGTAAATTAATTACTCGACGGATATTCGAGATCTTAAATACGGGGAGAAAATGTACAAATAATATATGGAGCCCATATTAACTTATGGGGGTTGGTGAGGTAGATCAATGATAATCCTTTAGTGGATTGGATTATCATTAATGGATCAGACTTTATGTGGGCTTGATCCATTGGGTGGCAAAGATCCAACTCCTCCTCATGGTCCCTATTGTAGCCTATTAAAACCTCATGAAGTTTAGATCCAATGGATAGAAACAAAACTCTAGATCCAAAGGTAGAGATTAAATCTCTAAATCTGACGGTTGAGATTAAATCTCTAGATCCGACGGTTGAGATTAAATCCTTAGAACCAATGGTGGAGATTAAAACAAGGCTTATCCCTAAAAATCTATAAAAGGAGCCTTTAGGGTTGTCATGGAGAGAGATAGAGAAGCAAGGGTCTTTGGAGTTGGCGGCAAGAAGCAAGGGGCTAGGGTTAGGAGTTTGGCGGCACCAAATAAGGAAACAATTTCCTTATCTTCTTCTTCCTCAAGCTTGCCGTAGCCCATACATCCCCTTCCTCACCTTGGCCGGTGTCCATAGCAGATCTTCTCCTCCTCCTTGGCCAGTGGAACCAAGGCTTAGGGTCCTCCCTTGGAGCTTTTTGCCGGCAACCATTGTTTCTCCTTCTCCTTGTTGGCCGGCGGCAAGTAACTTCCTTGTTGCTTGTTGGTTGGCTAAAGGAAGGAGAAAAGTTTTGTTTCTATTCTTCCTCTTGCTCGGAACGAGCAAGGAAGGAAGATTGGTGATCTAGGAGCTTCAACTTTTGGTAGATCGTCGCCCACATGACATCCGAATGGAGGAAGGTCATACAATAGAAGATCGAGAGGTATATCGATTCTCTATTTTCATTTGTTAAATGTTTATATTTGTTTTTCAATTATGAGCATGATATATTCTATTTGTGGCTAAATAATACTTGGATACCAAACATAAACATAAAAATCGGCGATCCATACATCGTCTATTCCGCGGCTATTCGTGGAATAGAGGTTGGTCGCTTGAACAACAAGTTTGTTCAAGTGACTACTCTAAATGAATAGCACGATGATGACAAGGTTGCTTGGGTCTTCCCTTTTGTCTAGGATTAAATTTTTAATCCGGGGACATCGATGGGATCGCCATGAACAAGCGACCGAGTTGAAGTGGGAAGCGAAGTTTCCCCTCACGGATCAACCCAACAAGTGGTATCAGAGCCACGATTTCCGGTTTTGTGTGTTTAAGGATTCGGTTACTCTTATGCATTTTTCATATATTATATGTGCCGAATAATAGTAGGATATGCGTAGGTTAACTCTTTGGTTGCAGGCATAAGATCCGACTATTATGGTCATATGTGTGTATGTGATTGTATGTGTGTAATAGTATATTTTGTTGAATCCTCGGGGTTGACGAGGCTAGTATTTAATTTTTTGTGTAAATTAAATATGGAATTGTTTAGCCACTCCTTTTATTTTAGTTTACTTTTGATCTAGATTTCATGTACACTCCCTCGTGGAGTATAGGATCGATGGATGTAAATTAAAATAGTTTTTTAGTCTCGGCTCGGATCTCCGGATGGCTCGTACATGGCGTAGGAGGAGCGGACGAGATGGCGATGCGAGAGGAGACATATTGAAGACAAAAGCCATAATAGTTGGAAAATAATTTATTTTTCATATTTATTGCTTATTGTTTGATATGCATGTCGTAGGCTAGAAAATTCCTCATTTTCAAATTACTAAGTGGCAGAGGGATATTTTATAAATTCCCACGGCCTCCATTACGATTTGACAAGTGATGCAAACAAACTTGTGCGTCGGCTCTGAGTGCCTTCCTCCTCATCGGATGAGTTTGTTTGCGGATCACAAGATCGAATATGGTTATAGGGAATTATCAAGGAGCGTGTGTACTTCCCCATCGAAAGGCACATAACCCGAGATAATTACCTTGGTACCGAGTAATGGTGAACACTTAGATACAAATATAAGTATCCTCCCCATCGGAGTCACTGCTTTTATTTGTAGGGCCAAAGAAGAACCAACTATTAATTTTACTTGACAAAAAGTTAGGTTGACAAGATAGTAAAATTAATGGGTAAAACCTCCTCTTACAAATGTAGAATTCGTATACGTCCACACTATCATGGCATACGATATTCTCGGTGTTTTGAGGTGTTGGTTGATTTTAAAATTTTATTGTTTGAGGAATCAATAATTTTTTGAAATGTAATGTTTTGATCTATGTGATTCTTAGGTTTTATTTCAAAATGACTTTCAACCCGCTTGCTGTGATACTGAAAGAGAATAAACTTACTAGACCCAACTATGGTTATTGGAAGAGGAATCTTGACATTGTCTTGACTGCTGAGGAATACAAATATGTACTCCTCAAAGAGTGCCCTCCTAAGCCTGCAGATGATTCTGGGGAAAAGGAGAGAGAGAGTTATAAGAAGTGGATCAAGGCCGATGAGATGGCGTGGTGTTACATTTTGGCATCTATGTCAAATGTACTGCAACATCAGCATCAAGCCATGCCCACTGCTTATGACATGATGCTCAATCTCAAAGAGCTTTTTGGACACCAGAATCTGTTGGTGCAGTGGGCACCAAAGTCGAACCGGTATTTTGATTATGGCAAAAGGCTCAATAGTTAAGGGTATATTTGTTATCTTACGAGCTCAATTAAGTGTGCAGAAATGCTAAAGTTGAGCGGAAGGTCTGCGACACCCGGTGGGAACCGAGGTGGTCGGGCAACGCCAGAGGGACTTCGGAGGAAGCCGAGGTACTCGGGTGAAGACCGGAAGCGAGGCTACAAGGTAAGCTCGTGTGAAAGCGAAGCAAGGTCGTTAAGCGTAGATCCGACCCAATACCTCCAATGGAAGGTCTAGGTCGAGATCAGATGGTTAGAACCATCGTACTTTATATTTTAAGCTAACTTGTACTGCAGCCCAAAACCCTTTGACTACTACAATCAAGCTAGTCAAGTTTCAATTTCAAGGGGTGAATTTGGACTTGACTCGTGTTTTGGTACAAAGGGTGATGTGGCATCAAGGTGGACATCCAAACCATCACCAAGCTTCCTTGTGGTGGACGCCCAAAATAAGGTGAGTTGGCACAAGATGGTTGGCTCCCATGATGTGGCACAAGTTGAATGGCTCCAACAAGTTGGCGCCCAAGGAGGTTGGAGGTGGCACAAGGTGGTTGGATGAAACACCTCATCCTCAAGTTGGCGCCCAAGGAGGTTGGAGGTGGCACAAGGTGGTTGGATGAAACACCTCATCCTTGAGTTAGCGCACAAGGAGGTTGGAGGTGGCACAAGGTGGTTGGATGAAACACCTCATCCTTGAGTTGGGATAAGAACCTCACCTTGGACACTACCTATGTCTAAATTCATAGATCAATATCCATAAATAGACATGTTCAAGCCAAGCAAATAACAAGAATTCAAGAGCTCTCAACACGCCGTCGTAACGCCGCTACTACTACTCACATTTGCTACGACGAAGTGCCGCCGACAACGAAAGCTACATCTTCTACTTATAAGAGTTGTCGGTATATTTATTTAAGTTCTACTTCTTTAAATTGTCTTTGTGCTTTAATCGTAACAAGGAAAGGGGGAGTGTCCCTTTGCCTTGATTTCTTTTTGTAATCGTTGCTCCTACCTCCAACGAGGAGGAGTGGTTTTAGTGAATTGCCCTCCGTACGTGATCAAGGATCACTAGGGCCGTGGATTAGCAATCGAAAGATTGTGAACCACGTAAAAATATCTTGTCTACTTTATATTTCCGCTGTGCACTCTCTACTTGCTTTTTACTTATTGCAAAAGTTTTCTAACGACATCGTATCGCTATTCACCCCCCCCCTCTAGCGACACTTTCGATCCAACAGAATCGGGTTGCAAGGCAGGAAGCCATGAGGAACTTGATGACGACCACCATGATCGAGGGAACACCCGTAAGGGATCATGTTCTCAAGATGATGGCTCATTTGAATGAGTTGGAAGTCCTCGGAGCTGAGATCAATGGGGAAACCCAGGTTGATATCATTCTCCAGTCTCTACCTAGGAGTTTTGAGCAGTTTCGCCTAAACTACAACATGAACAAGAGGTTGTATTCGTTGGCGGAGCTTCTGACAGAACTTCAGGCGGCAGAGAGGCTATTTCATCAGAGTGCTTAGGCGCATGCCATGGTGACCCAAAAGGTTTCTACTTCTAAGCCAAAAGGCAAGAAGAAGAAGAAGAAACAAACTGGGGCGAAGGCGGTGGGAGGAACTCAGGGAGGAGTGAAGAAGCCGAAAGGTAAGTGCTTCACTTGTAAGCAGACTGGACACTGGAAGAAGGACTGCCCCAATCGCAAGCAGAACAAAGGTATATCTTTTGGTCTAGTCATTGAAACATGTTTAGCGGTGTTATCTACCGGCACCTGCTGTGTAGATACGGGAGCCACTGATCATGTCTGCAATACTTTACAGGGGTTCTAGGAAACCAGACGACTGGCTAAGGGGGAGATTATCGTGTACTTGGGTGATGCCACGAAGGTGGCGGTTGTTGCAGTGGGAGATGTTCATTTATCTTTTGAGAAAAATAAACTTTTGGTTCTTAAGAATTTCCTTTATGTACCTTTATTTAGAAAGAATTTAATTTTGGTTTCTAAATTATTTATGGATGGATATTCTATTTCTTTTAATGACAGAGTTGTTATAAAAAGAAATAGGGACATTATCTGTTTAGGTGCATTGATAGGAAATCTATACACACTTGAACCAAAACCTCCCACGATGCAAATTGAAGTTAATAACTCATCTTCTAATTCCAATAAGAGAAAAGAACCTTCGAAGATGAACCAAACATATCTTTGGCATCTTAGGCTTGGTCATATTAACCTAAGCAGAATTCAAAGGTTGATAGCTGATGGACCTCTGGGTTCATTAGTGGTGGAAGATTTCCCAACCTGCGAATCTTGCTTGGAGGGAAAAATGACCAAGAGGCCTTTTAAGGCCAATGGGTATAGAGCCAAAGATGTGTTAGAATTGATTCACTCTGATTTGTGTGGTCCTATGTCTATCCAGGCTAGAGGTGGTTTTGAGTATTTCGTCTCTTTTATAGATGATTATTCGAGATATGGATATATTTACTTGATGTGCCGCAAGTCTGAATGCTTTGACAAGTTCAAAGAATTCAAGGTTGATGTAGAGAAACGTCAAGGTAAAAGTATCAAGACACTGATCTGATCGTGGTGGCGAGTACCTCTTGGGAGAGTTTAGGAATTACTTATCAGAGGCTGGGATTCAATCCCAATTGTCTACACCTGGCACACCCCGGCAGAATGGTGTAGCAGAGCGAAGGAATAGGACTCTCATGGAGATGATTAGATCGATGATGAGTTATTCTGAGTTGTCAGATTCATTCTGGAGATATGCTCTAGATACGACGGTGTACATTCTGAACTTGGTTCCATCTAAATCAGTGTCTTCTACTCCCACAGAATTATGGACTGGGCAAAAGCCTAGTCTAAGACATATTCGGATTTGGGGGAGTCCAGTACATGTGCTGAAGGCAGATGCTGGTAAGTTGGAACCTCGTACAGAAGTACGCATGTTCGTTGACTATCCTAGAGGAACGAAGGGTGGTTTGTTTTATAGTCCTAGAGATCAGAGGGTGATCATTAGCACGAACGCCAGATTTTTAGAGGAAGACTATGTGATGAGCCACAAGCCCAAGAGTAAAATTGTTCTGGAGGAATTAAAAGGGGAAGTCACTTCTTCAGTACCACCAGTACAAGAGGATATACCACAAGTCACTGCACTGCGTGTCACAGAGGATACACAGGTGATACCTCATCGTAGTGGGAGGGTTGTTAGACAGCCTAATAGATTCATGTTCTTGGGAGAATCTTCTGATTTGGTCCCTGGTGAACATGAACCTGATCCCTGGACATATGACGAGGCAATCCAAGATAAAGATGCAGTATCTTGGCAAAGTGCAATGAATGCTGAGATTGAATCTATGGATTCAAATCAGGTCTAGGAGCTAGTATAACCACCCGATGGTGTAAAAACCATTGGATGCAAGTGGATCTACAAAAGAAAGAGAGGAATAGACGGGAAGGTTGAGACCTTCAAAGCGAGGCTTATTGCGAAGGGGTATACTCAGAAAGAGGGTATCGATTATGAGGAGACATTTTCGCCGGTAGCCATGCTTAAATCTATCCGAATTCTCTTATGCATTACAGCTCATATGGATTATGAGGTGTGGCAGATGGATGTCAAGACAGCTTTCCTTAATGGAAGTCTTGAGGAAAACATCTATATGAAGTAACCAGAGGGATTCATTGCGAAAGGCAAAGAGCATCTTGTATGTAAGCTTAATCGGTCCATTTATGGATTGAAGCAAGCTTCGAGGTCTTGGAACATCCGATTTGATGAAGTAATCCAGTCTTATGGATTTATTCAAAGTCCGAATGAGTCTTGTGTATACAAGAGATGTGACGGAAACGTAGTGATATTTCTTGTACTATACGTAGATGACATTTTGTTGATTGGCAACAATATCAAGGTGTTATTGGACGTAAGGGTATGGTTGTCCAAACAGTTTGATATGAAGGACTTGGGAGAAGTGGGACACATCCTTGGGATCAAGGTTATAAGGGATCGCAGGAAAAGGATGTTGTGCTTGTCCCAAGCTTCATACATAGACACAATTATGGATCGTTTTAGCATGCAGAACTCCAAGAAGGGTTTTCTACCTTTCAGGCATGGAGTTCCTTTATCTAAGGAGATGTGTCCTAGAACATCTTAAGAGATAGAGGAGATGAAGGCGGTTGCTTATGCTTCGGCGGTAGGAAGCCTCATGTATGTGATTCTATATACGAGACCAGATATCTGCTATGCCGTGGACATGGTCAGTAGATATTAGAGTAATCCAGGATAGGGACATTGGACTGTGGTAAAGCATATATTGAAGTACTTGAGAAGGACTAGGAATTATATGCTAGTTTACCAGGCAGACCAATTACTCCCTGTGGGTTACACGGATTCTGACTTCCAATCAGATAGGGATAACAGTAAGTCTATCTTAGGTTTTGTGTTTACTTTGGGAGGTGGAGCCATTGTATGGAGGAGTGTCAAGAAGAAATGCGTGGCGGACTCAACCATGGAAGCTGAGTATGTGGCAGCCTCTGAGGCGGCCAAAGAAGCTGTGTGGCTCAGGAACTTCCTGATGGACTTGGATGTGATTCCTAGTTTGCCCAGAACTATCACAATTTATTGTGATAATAGTGGTGTAGTTGCAAACTTGAAGGAACCACGAGCCCATAAGGCTAGTAAACACATAGAGCGCAAGTACCACCTGATAAGAGAAATCGTAAAGAGAGGAGAAGTTGTTGTGGCCAAGATTGCATCGGAGGATAACCGGGCAGATCCTTTCACTAAGGCCCTTCCGGAGAGAGCTTTTGATAGGCATGTGAAGGGAATGGGGATCAGATGTATGGTAGTTTGAGGACAACATAGTCTTTTAGTATATGTGAGAGATTGTTGGGATGTATACTGAAAAGTCTATCTTTTGTATGAACATCTTTATTTTGAAATAAGAATCACATGATCATTATTTACATATTTTTATGGCTATGCATATTGTCTAATATATTACATTGTAGATAACATGGTGTGTGGTGTCACACGGGAGATCATGTTATCGGATCCTTGTAAAGTATAAGTAAAGGCTCACAACCGAGATGACTTTGGACAAACCATTGGAATGGTTGTAGTGTGATTTGGGATTGGTTTGTCTTGACCATAGAATCACACTAGTGCACTTTGTGTGTATTGAGCAGGACCGACTTAGAGGTGATTCGATTTTTTGCTGACTACATAATCGAATCAGACCTCAGATATTATATTGTACATGCTCTTAATCCCGATATAATAACGGGCACATATACTTAGTATTCATTTCTTTGA
Organism: Wurfbainia villosa; assembly: GCA_025175895.1. Lineage (NCBI taxonomy): Eukaryota > Viridiplantae > Streptophyta > Magnoliopsida > Zingiberales > Zingiberaceae > Wurfbainia > Wurfbainia villosa. The sequence goes on from CM045993.1 coordinate 56,351,587, forward strand.
TTTACCAATGGGCGAGATTTATAGATTAAATCGATAGGCTCAGTAAGTTGGGAAATGATATTATTTATATGGTGTGCCATTGATTATAGGAGGAAATCGTGTCCTATATATTAGGATGATGAAGTCCCCTTGAGGAGCTCATAAGGTTCATCATGTAAACCCTGCAGGTGGACTTGGTCCGACATGATGAAAAGGTTGAGTGGTACTACTCAAGGAGTTAGATGTTGATTAATTAATGATCAGTAAATTAATTAATCGATGGACATTCGAGATCTTAAACACGGGGAGAAAATGTACAAATAATATATGGAACCCATATTAACTTATGGGGGTTGGTGAGGTAGATCAATGATAATCCTTTAGTGGATTGGATTATCATTAATGGATCAGACTTTATGTGGGCTTGATCCATTGGGTGGCAAAGATCCAACTCCTCCTCATGGTCCCTATTGTAGCCTATTAAAACCTCATGAAGTTTAGATCCAATGGATAGAAACAAAACTCTAGATCCAAAGGTAGAGATTAAATCTCTAAATCCGACGGTTGAGATTAAATCTCTAGATCCGACGGTTGAGATTAAATCCCTAGAACCAATAGTGGAGATTAAAACAAGGCTTATCCCTAAAACTCTATAAAAGGAGCCTTTAGTGTTGGCGTGGAGAGAGATAGAGAAGCAAGGGTCTTTGGAGTTGGCGGCAAGAAGCAAGGGGCTAGGGTTAGGAGCTTGGCGGCACCAAATAAGGAAACAATTTCCTTATCTTCTTCTTCCTCAAGCTTGTCGGTGCCCATACAACCCCTTCCTCACCTTGGCCGGTGTCCAAGCAGCTCTTCTCCTCCTCCTTGGCCGGTGGAACCAAGGCTTAGGGTCCTCCCTTGGAGCTTTTGGCCGGCAACCATTGTTTCTCCTTCTCCTTGTTGGCCGGCGGCAAGTAACTTCCTTGTTGCTTGTTGGTTGGCTAAAGGAAGGAGAAAAGTCTTGTTTCTATTCTTCCTCTTGCTCGAAACGACCAAGGAAGGAAGATTGGCAATCTAGGAGCTTCATCTTTTAGTAGATCGTCATCCACACGACGTCCGAAAGGAGGAAGGTCATACAATAGAAGATTGAGAGGTATATCGATTCTCTATTTTTATTTGTTACATGTTTATATTTGTTTTTCAATTATGAGCATGATATATTATGTTTGTGGCTAAATAATACTTGGATCCCGAACATAAACACAAAAACCGGTGATCCATACATTGTCTATTCCGCGGCTATTCGTGGAATAGAGGTTGGTCGCTTGAACAACAAGTTTGTTCAAGGGACTACTCTAAATGAATAGCACGATGATAACAAGGTTTCTTGGGTGTCCCCTTTTGTCTAGGATTAATTTTTTAATCCGGGGACATCGATGGGATCGCCATGAACAAGCGACCGAGTTGAAGTGGGAAGCGAAGTTTTCCCTCACGGATCAACCCAACACTTGAATCTACTGAGCAAAGATTAGAAGGGATGCAAGAGGAGCTAGAAAACACTTGAGCTCAATTAGCTAGCACCCAAGATGAGTTGGCATCAATGAGATCAAGACAAGATATGTTTGAAGCAATTCTGAATCGGCTTGCACTTGGAGCTTTACAATCATTGATACATGAGTCATCTTCGGCTCCACCTCCTCCTCCATCTTAGAGTTTGTAAACATTTCTATTTTGACATAGTGAAATTGTGAACTTAAATGTGTTTGAATTTGGATACTATAAATTTGTGAAATTGGATGTTTTGGACTTTAAATTGGATGTATTTGTGAAATTGGATGTTATGTTAGTTGTTGTTAAATGTAATTGTTGGTTTTATTGTTTGAGTTGTATGATGTTAAATTAAATTGTGTGGTTGATATTGTATTATAGGATTTCGAATACAAATTAAATGAATTGTGGAAATCTTTATTTTCATGGTTAGCGATGATTTTTTCCAATTTTGTCACTAACCGTCGATATACGACATCAAGATTTTGAGGGCTAGCGACTCAATTTCTAATATCTCCGCTAGAGTTTTGTGTATCAGTCGACTGTCCAAATGATGCAGTCTACTATTGTAGGACATTAGCAATGAATTTTATAACAATTCATTGCAAACAATTCAACTAATTATAGACGAAATGTTAGTCGAGTCGCCAGTCGAGGCTCTCTTGATTTTGTGGATGGCCAAAAAATAGACAGTCGATTGCTTTCTTGCTTCAGTCGATTGATATTTAGTGATGAAACAAATTCATTTCATCGCTAACCCATAAGTTGAGTCACCAGTCGAGGCTCTCCCGATTATGTGGTTGGCCAAAAAATAGACAGTCGACTTCTTTCTTGCTTCAGTCGACTAAGATATTGTGATGACTTTAGTATATTTCGTCGCCAATATCAGTGATTTTTCACTTTCTGATATACTAGGTTTTGTTATGAAATATTTATTTTACACGATGTTTTTTATTTCGTCGGTAATATTAATGACAAAAAATTAATAATTCATCGCTAACTTCCCATAGCGACAAGCTTATTATGACGAAACTAGCGACGAAATAATATCATTGTTAATATTATTTAACGACAAATATTTGGTATTAGCAACGAAAATAGTTCATCACTATTTCACATTTTTCTTGTAGTGTCTAGATGCAACATCTAAGCACCTTGAACTTAACTCACATTCCTAACATCTCACATGTGTCTGGGGTATAACAATACATACACATATCAATTTATAGTTCTTGTGAGATGTGGGTTTAGGTTATTTCCTAATCTAAGGTCTCATGCATTTTATTTAGACAACTCTATTTGATTATCTTATCTTTGTTGGATCGAGAAGCGTCGCTAGAGGGGGGGGGTGAATAGCGATCATAAATCTTTTCGACATTTTGTTCGAGTAGATAATTAAATGAGTAAGAGCAGCGGAAAATAAAGAGACACATTTATTTTTACTTGGTTCACAACCCAGCGATTGCTACTCCAAGGCCCTATCGGTCCTAGACCACGTACGGAGGGCAAAGCACTATAACATCTCCTCCTCGTTGGAGGTAGGAGACAACGATCACAAAACCGAAAGTACGAGGATGAGGCAACAAATCTACCTCACCTCGTTACGATTAAAACAAAGAATACAATAAAAATAATTACTTGCTACTGCTGCCGACGAAGGAGATTTGAACTTGTCGTCGCGTCGGTGTTATGACGGCGTTTGAGCGTTGGCGTTGTAGGGCACTTGAGAATAAACTTGATGTTGTTTGGAGTTGGAATCCTCCCCTCCTTTTATAGATTTTGGCCTCTGAATATGTCTCCTTTTTTTCTGGAACAGATCATGAAGTTGTATAATTTTTATCGCAAAGTGGCTACGTCAAACCTTATCCATTTTGACCTAGTACAAAGGCTGATTCGTCGCCATCAGTCGATTGCCCAATGTCCAACAGTCGACTGCCAGCCTGGCCACTTCCCTGTAGTGAGAGGTTAGCTCAGAAAATGATAAATACGACGGTTTCTAACCGTCTGATCTCGACCTAGACCTTCCACAAGAAGTCTTAGTCGGATCGCCACCTACGGTCGTCCCCGTACAGAGGACACGATCTTACCATCTCTCACTCACACGAGCTTACCTCGATACTTACTGTGTCGCTTTCGCTTCCGGCCTTCCACTCGATTCCTTTGGCTCCCTCCAAAGTCACTCGAGTGTCGCCCGACCACCGCGGCTTCCTCCGGGCGTCGCTAGCCTTCAACTCTAGCTTTAGTACTTTTTTGCATACTCGATTTAGCTCGTGAGATAACGATGTAAACTTAACTTTGTGTCTTTGCCATAATCAAAACACAGGTTCGATTATTTGGTGCCCCTGCACCAACAATCTTGGGACTTCAAATCATCTCATTGTCCTTAATTTAATTTTATTAATCTTAATGCATGAAATATGATCATGATGACATATATGATTGAATAAATTAAAGCATAGCTAATGATGCATGATATCATGTCATTATAAACTTTTAACATAAGCATAGACATGACATTATCAAATAATATAAGTATTATCATGACATTATATTAACCACGATGTCATGACATGACATATGACAAACAAAGTATGACAAATATAAAATATCAAGATATAAAAATTTCTATATTTTAATTCTAATTCCTATTTGTTAAAATTTATATCAATTTGCCATAAAGCCTAATTTCCCTCAAGTGTGCCAAAAATCTAAAATGACACACTATGACTCTAAAATCTAATTATGCTAATTTTTATCAATTTTTTAAACTTCATAATTTCTATTGGCACTTCCTAAAATCTTTTAGGATATATTTATAATTTCATTTTCAAAGTATTACAATACTTTGAAAATGCCCTAAAATGTCACCTTTATCATGGTTAGGTTAACTACTTTTTCATTCAAGGTTGACACACCCTAAACCCATCTAGTATGAAGGGATCACGTTCCTAGAAACCCAATATCTATTGGAGCTCCTTGGGTTTACTAGGTACTCACTAGGGATATCTTCCCTTAGTAACTTGCTAATGATCCTCCTAGGCTTAGAAGCCTTAGTCATTGTGGTCTTTTCAAGGTTAATCCTAGGGATAATTTCCCTTGTAACCTTGTTAGTGGCTTTTCTAGGTTTCTTCGAAACTTTAGCCACTAGACACTTGTCATGGTCAACTCTAGGGATAACTTCCCTTGTGACCTTGACTTTCCTAGACCTAGATTTAGTTCCATATTCAAATGGAATATTATGGTAGGTTGGCATGACTTCCTTGGACTTAGGTTTGTGACCCAAACCTTTCCTATCCTTGGATGCACCTTGCCTCCTAACTCCTAAATTTTGACCATTTGGCCCATTAATCATTTTCTCCATCCTTGCAAAGGCCTTTTCCATTTTCTCAAGCTTTGTCCTCAAAGCTTGATTTTCTATTTCTAATTTCCCAATATTTGAATTCTCATTCTTCTTTTGAGAATTTCTCTTCCTAGGTATATGTCTAGATTTCTTAGGATTACTACCTAGGTTGTTCTTATCCTTAGGTAAGGTCATGTCCTTAAGAAAATATACATGTTTATGATCTAAGCAATAAAATCTATTATTATTAGCATGCTTCATATTATTAACAATTGCATTAAGACAAAAATTATTACTAGCAGGCTTTTTGTTATTGCACAAAGGAAGAGCATTAATAAAATTTACCTTAGGGTTTGCCTTAGTGATGTGAGCAAAACATATAGGGTTTTAGGAGTAGTTTTCGCTCACATCTCATTACATTTTTTGTTTGTTTCATGCATATTTTAGTTTGTTTTGCATGCATTTCCTATTTTCTAGTTCGGAGATCTTCTCTTTGTACTTTTGTGTGCGGGATAGTATTTCATGTGGAAAATAGTGCACTTTCGGAGCAAAAGAAGAATATTTTACAGTTAGACACAGAAGGGGACATAACCAGGGCGTGTGGCCACATACGACTATTTCCCAGGGTCAAAGTTGGCCACCATGGCCCCACACATGGCCTGGTCGTGTGGCACTGTGCGATTCTGATGCGAGTCAGTTATTTTTTAGGTTTTAGAGAGATCCTAGCTGATGTCTATATAATAGAGGCACGATGGCTGGGATGACACTTCGACACCCTAAAAAGCTTCAGGAACTCACAACGGGGAGGAAGAAAGTTGTCAGAGATCCAAATTCTACACTTCAACGTCGGAGAGAAGAGTCACATCGCATTGTAAATTCTATTCTTTGCATAATTTCCATTGTTTATACGAACAAGATCGTGCTTTGTGTTTCTCCTCTCTTATTTATGGAGTAGACTCTTCGATTCTAGGACTAGAGAGTAGTTTGTGTTAAGTTAGAACATGTTGGTTCAAATATCTTTTCGTTCTTGAATTTATATTTGCAATTGGCGTTTGGTTTAGAGCTATAACTATTATTTTGGTTTTCTATCTACTATGCTAGCCGATACGAGGGGGGACATCCTTTGTATCTAAGATTTAGGAGAATTAAGGAGGAACCTAGGGGTTGGCCTCATCTCCCATAACCGTGGGTAGAAGGATGTGATAGAGTAGGAAACTCGCCCCGTTTTCAACTCGTCGTAGGGATCGATTCGGCATCCTCGTACCGACTATCCCATCCTAAGTCTAGGGGTCGACCTGTTATGGTAGAGGTAGCTTTTGATAGATGTGAAGGCTCATCGGGGGAGTGTATGATGTCCTTTCCACAAAATCATAGCTAGAAACCTAGACAAAACCTAATTGACAAAGTGTTCTGCGACACACAAACGAAACTGAAATCCTAGAATCCCTTTTAAAGACTCGCAACTAGTTTCTTTCTTCTTCCATGTGACACCGTATTGAGTTGGGACCGTCGTCAACCCTGGCAATCACAACCCTTAGATCTGAATTCTGAATAATAACCTCCACTTACCAAATCGGTACTCGAATCTCAGTCCCTGTGGGATCGATAATTTTTTTATTACTTGATGACATTCGTGCACTTGCAAGCGTTGAGCGCGAGCGTGCGCTTCGAGTCCTCGATGGTCTCCGTCGTGAGATTTGAGATCACATTCGAGTGCATCAAGTTTTTGACACCATTGTCGAGGACTGATTGATTCGATATCGAATCAAGAAGCAGATAATTGGATCGAACGTAGGATAGATTTATTTACTTGCTTTATTTTTATTTCTTTTGTTTATTTTTATTTTACTTCAGTTTTAGCTTTTCCACATCTGATTTTAATTTTAATTTATTATATTTGGATATACTTCAGCATTTGAACTAACGATATTAAAACCCAGTTGATAGCCACGATTGATCAAGTTTTGGTTTGACCCTCAGAATTATTCATTGTATATGATTTATTTATCCCCTCTCAGTAAGGGACGCTAAAATGTTAACATAGTCCGCTCGACCCTTGAGAGATTACATAGTGCTTAGACGAAAAGCATGGAACTCCTGCATAACTATTCCACGAATTTAGGCCGCGAGCTGAGAAATAAACCCTGCATTGATTGCTCTTATTCAAGAGAAGCAGTTTGGAGAGACTCAGATTGAGGAGCCCTATCTACACCTCGAAGAATTTTTGGCGTACTGCAGCACACTGCAATATGAAGGAGTCCCAACAGATGCCATTAAGCTTATCATGTTTCCATTCTCCCTGAAGGGGGAGGCTAAGCAATGGATACACACTCTACCAGAAAGGAGTATAACGACATGGGAATAGATGGAAGACACTTTTCTAAGTAAATTCTTTCCCCCCATAAAATAGCCTACCTAAGGGATAAAATCCTTTCATTTGAGCAAGGGTGCGAAGAGACTCTGGCCATAACATGGAAGAGACTATAAGAACTGATTATTCATTGTCCACACCATGGATTATAGGATTGGTTACTCCTCCATGTTTTTTTATTCTAGGATCACTATCTCGTCAAAAGAACTTTTGGACATAGCCAAGCGACTAATGAAAAAGAGCATAGACGACACATACCGCATTATCGAGACAGTGGTGTGGACTCTCGAAATGTGGACAAATAACGAGCAAGATTTTTAGGAGGCACTCCCCATTACGGGGATAGGTAAAGTTGAAGAAACCTGCTAAGTACAAGAAGAGGACAAAGAGAGAGAAGACTGGATGGAAGCAGCTTCCCTATCTTCGGAATCATAAGAAGAGGAAGATTCGGGCCAGGTGGCAGACATGAAACACACAGGGCCTGAGATAATACTCGAGGATGGGTGTAAGTCAATCGTGGAGCGCCAAAGGTGACTTAACCCACATTTGTAAGAGGTAGTGAAGAAGGAAGTACTTAAACTTTTGGATGCTGGAATAATTTACCCAATTTCAGATAGTGAGTGGGTGAGTCCGGTGCACATAGTTCCAAAGAAAGGCAGCACTACAGTAGTCAAAAATGAAGAGAATGAGTTAATCCTTGTGCGAATGGTAACAGAGTCGAGGATGTGTATAAATTATCATAAATTAAACAAAGCAACAAGGAAGGATCATTTTCCACTCCCATTTATCGATCAGATGTTGGAATGCCTCGTTAAACATTCCTATTTTTGCTACCTCGATGGTACTCATGGGTTTTCCAAATCCCAATTCACCCTAATGACCAAGAGAAGACCACCTTCACCTGCCCGTATGGAATCTTCGCCTATAGAGGGATGCCCTTTGGCCTATGTAATGCCCCAGCCACCTTCCAGCATTGTATGATAGCTATTTTTTTAGATATGATTGAACAAATTATGGAAGTATTCATGGATGATTTTTCAGTCTATGGAACAAGTTTCGATGCATGTCTGAAAAAATCTAGAAAGGGTTCTGCAAAGATGTGAGGAGAATAGCTTGATTTTGAATTGGGAAAAATGTCACTTCATGGTAACTGAAGGGATAGTTCTAGGACATAAGATATCAGGGAATGGTATCGAAGTAGACAAGGTGAAGGTAGAAGTAATTGAAAAGTTGTCGCCACCCAGGGATGTGAAGGGGGTCCGGAGCTTTCTTGGGCATGCAAGTTTTTATAGAAGGTTGATAAAGAATTTCTCTCAGATAACTATACCCATGACAAATATACTAGCTAAGGACACAGAGTTTATTTTTGATCGGCAATGTTTAGTAATGTTCGAAGAAATAAAAAAGGCCTTGGTATCGTCCCCGATAATACAACCCTCTGACTAGAGCCTACCATTCGAGGTCATGTGTGATGCTAGTGATTATGCAGTAGGAGCCGTGTTGGGGCAACGGAGGGAGAAGAAGCTACACGCCATACACTATGCCAGTAAAACACTGAACGGAGCACAAATCAATTATACCACGATCGAGGAGGAATTGCTAGTAGTCGTGTTTGCATTCGACAAGTTCAGATAGTACTTAGTAGGTTCGAAGGTGGTTGTTTACACTGACCATACTGTAGTTCGTTACTTGCTAAATAAGAAGGACGCTAAGCCCCTCCTTATTCACTAGATCTTATTACTACAAGAATTTGATATAGAAATCAGAGATAAAAAGGGCTCGGACAACGTCGTTGCAGACCACTTGTCGTGCATGGCCATTAGAGGTTGGGTAGAAGAGGAAGGAAGTGCTCAAATAGATGATGCTCTACGGGATGATACCCTCACGGCTATTACTAAGGTTACCACCCCATGGTATGCAGATTTGGTGATTTTTTTGGCAGGGAGAGTGATACCATCAGAATTCATGACCCAACAAAGGAAAAGATTCTTTGCAGAGGTTCGGCAGTATATATGGGATGATCCCTTCCTATTTAGGAAATGTGCAGATAGTGTATATCGAAGGTGTGTACCAGAAGAGGAAGTGGAGAGCATCCTCTTTCACTGCCATTCTTCAGCATATGGGGGGCATGCCGGAATAGCAAAAACAGTTGCAAAGGTACTTCAGGCAGGATTCTACTGGCCTAGTCTGTTTAGGGACATGTACAACTATGTAGTCTCCTGCGATCGATGCCGACGAATAGGAAATATAGGTAGGAGACATGAGATGCCGACAAGCACCATATTAGAAGTGGAGCTCTTTGACGTATGGGGAATAGATTTCATGGGATCCTTTCCCACTTCCGACGCAAACAAATATATTTTGGCGATCGTCGTAGACTACGTCTCCAAATGGGTGGAGGTCGTAGCATCACCCCACTGTGACACTAGGACCGTAATAAAAATGTTCAAAAGAAACATATTCCCTAGGTTCGGAGTTCCTCGAGTCGTAATCAGTGATGGAGGATCCCACTTCATCTAAAAATAATTTGAAAAATTGCTACATAAATATGGGGTGATCCACAAAGTCTCGACAACATACCACCCGCAAACAAGTGGACAAGTGGAAATTTTGAATCGGGAGATCAAAAGTATTCTAGAAAAGACGGTAGTGGCATCAAGGAAAGATTGGTCACAAAAATTGGACGATGCTCTTTGGGCTTACCGCACAGCTTACAAGACCCCGATAGGCATGACCCCATTTCGCCCAGTTTATGGGAAGCCTTGCCACCTTCCTATTGAATTGGAGCACAAGGCTTTCTGGGCCATCAAGAAGCTCAACTTGGATTACTACACGGCAGGAGAGAAAAGGAAACTGAAGTTAAGCGAGCTAGACGAAATTCGAAGAGATGAGTATGAGCATGCTAAGGCATATAAAGAAAGAACTAGGAAATGGCATGACCAACATATCTTGAGAAGGGAGTTTAAGGAAAGTGACTTAGTTCTCCTATATAATTCTAGGTTAAAACTTTTTCCAGGGAAGCTAAAATCAAGGTGGTCAGGACTGTTTCGGGTGAAAAGGGTATACCCATATGGTACAGTGGATATATGGAGTAAGGAATCAAGGGAGATTAAAGTAAATGGACAACAATTAAAGAGTATCTAGAGGAGTCTCCAGAATTCGAGACAGATGAATGGAGGTTTACAGAATCTCTAGAGCCAAGTTGAGATAATGGAGAGTGGTCGAGCTAAAAGACCTTAAACAAAGTGCTTCTTGGGAGGCAACCCAAGTTTAATTTACATGTTTTTAAATTTTTCTGCATTCATACATATAATTTAGACTTTGATTTATTGTCGCTTACATTATTTGCAAATTGCTTAGGATTAGGGAAAACTTGCTAGGAAGAAGCAAAGATCATTTTAAGCCCACCTAGTCCACGTAGACATGAGTCTGCACTTGCACCACTCCCTTTTTCTACTTTTGAGCAGGATGCAGGTATATCTACCTATGATTTTTCAGAGTTCCGATCGCACCTCGACGACATATATGCCGAGCAGCAGACGTAGAGACAGCGATGGGAGGAGCAGAGCGCTTACACACAAGCAGAGTTTCAAAGCTTCCGGGAGCACTTCCAGCAGGCTGAGGAGTTCTACGATGAGGCCCGCGTCTACTTCTAGGATGAGGCCACCTACCGCAAGGAGATGCGATAGCACATGCATGCCCAGCAGGCACAGTGGGCCCGGGAGGAGGAGCATAGAGCGACTGCTACATCCATCAGCTCTCAGATCGACCACATGTATATGTGGCATCAGCGGCTTAACACTAGGTTTACCCAGGAGCCTGACATGCCGAGACTGCCGAACTTCCCACCTCGGCCACCATATTAGAGGTACAATCTCATATAAGTCTGGGGTTTGATTTATTTTGTTTCTAGCAATAGTTTCTTTCCTATCATTTGCATTTTTTATTAGTTAGCATTCATTTTTTCATACATAGAGTTTTTAGTTTCGTCAGTACTTAATTTTTGCTATCTTTAAGCTACCTCAGTAGTATTTTTAGAGTTTTTCCTTCATGAGTTATTTCCATGGGTAGCTTAAGTTCATTTACCTCATGGTATTTTATTTTATTTGCTCTAATGAATGTTCTAGTCTTACACTGGTTAACTTTTATATTTACACCTACACATGATTAATATTCTGAAAGGGAGAGTCTAGTACGTACCTAGTTATGATTTATCTCAGTGGTCTAGTACTTTGGAATTCATAGGTGACCCTAAGTTTAGCATTTTGAGTTACTGGAGATGCTCGGAGTGTGGAAGCCCATTCGAAAAAATCAAAATCCCTAGAGCTAAAAAAAAAAAAGTTATCGTGGGTGGAAATGGTTAGGTGCCCCTTTGAAACCGAGTTAGGTTACTGGGGAAACACCTACCAATTTCTCTCAATACCAAGCATGCCTTTGAGACTTTGTGCTAGATCTAGGGAACGCCCCTCGCTTTGGGCAGTGCCTAAGAGCTAGTGACCTTAGGAAAGCTATAGGATCACGACTTAATTTACCATGGAACGAGTATCCCCTAAGAATATTCGCTTAGCACGAGCACGAGGAGCTAACTTAGTGAATTTCTAGAACATCTCTATTTTGCTTTGATTGCAAATACCACTTGATAAATCTAGTTAACATGCTAAGTATGGAACAATACCCTTTTAAAAATTTTATGGCACTGAGGTTTGCTTGAGGACAAGCAAAGACTTAAGTCTGGGGGAATTGATGTGAGCAAAATATATAGAATTTTAGGAGTAGTTTTTGTTGGTGCAGGGGCACTAGATAATCGAACCTGTGTTTTGATTATGACAAAGACACAAAGTTAAGTTTACATCGTTATCTCACGAGCTAAATCGAGTATGCAAAAAAGTACTAAAGCTAGAGCTAAAGGCTAGCGACACCCGGAGGAAGCTGCGGTGGTCGGACGACACTCGAGTGACTTCGGAGGGAGCCGAAGGAATCGAGTGGAAGGTCGGAAGCAAAAGCGACACAGTAAGTATCGAGGTAAGCTCATCTAAGTGAGAGATGGTAAGGTCGTGTTCTCTGTACGGACGACCATAGGCGGCGATCCGACTAAGACTTCTTGTGGAAGGTCTAGGTCGAGATCGGATGGTTAGAAACCATCGTATTTATCATTTTCCGAGCTAACCTCTCATCAGAGGAAGTGGCGGTGGCCGGTCAATGATCGGACATTGGCGCGATCGATCGTGATGCTCATCGATCGGTGAGTCATCAATCGATTGATGGCGATGAATCATCCTTTGCTCTAAGTCAAAATGGATAAGGTTTGACGCGGCCACTTCGCGATAAAAGTTATACAACTTCGTGATCTGTTCCAAAAAAAGAAGAGACATATTCAGAGGGCAAAATCTATAAAAGGAGGGGTGGATTCCAACTCCAAACATCATCAAGTTTATTCATCAAGTGCTCTTACAATGCCAACGCTCCAACACCGTCATAACACCGACGCGACAACAAGTTCAGATCTTCTTCGTCGGCAGCAGCATCTAGTAATATATTTTGATATTGTATTCATTGTTTTTATTCGTAATGAGGTGAGGTAGGCTTGTTGCCTCATCCTCGTACATTCGGTTTTGTGATCGTTGTCTTCTACCTCCAACGAGGAGGAGACGTTATAGTGCTTTGCCCTCCGTACGCGGTCTAGGACCGATAGGGCCTTGGAGTAGCAACCGTTGGGTTGTGAACCAAGTAAAATAAACGTGTCTCTTTATTTTCCACTGTGTTTACTCATTTAATTGTCTACTCGAACGAAACGAAGAAAAGATTTACGCTCGCTATTCACCCCCCCCCCTCTAGCGACGCTTCTCAATCCAACAATTGGTATCAGAGTGGGGGCACTAAGATTTAGTGAAACCACCGATCTAGCACGTTTTGGTTTTCTGTTCGTATTTTTTTTAGGTCTTTTTCCTCTCGCACTACTAATCCAAGATGAAGTCTTGGTACGTTTCTTTTGGTTGTGTGCTTGCAAGTTTTCTCTCTTGGAGTAGCCGACGGTAAAAGGGCCATAACTTTTCGCACAAGTGAACTCACATAACGATCTACCTACCAAATCGAAGCTCTCTGAGATATCTACATTTCTTATGAGGGTTTACCCTCATAACAAGCTATTTCCAGCCCCAAAATCCAACGTCTAGTACCCTTTCAGGGACATCAAAGGTCGTAAGTTGTTAATTTTTGTTAGTTTCTTATTTTTCTCATTTAATTCTGTTTATTTCCTATTTATTTCCCGCATTACTAAACCAAGACCAAGTCTTGAAATTCCCTTTGGTTTTAATTCGTGTTTTGCAAGATACTTAATGGCTCACATTGAGTGGTATAGCACCACCCGACCTCCGTTCTTTAATGGAGATGATTTCCGTTATTGGAAAGGTCGGATGAAGTGTTTCTTGAAAACACAAGTCGAGACTTGGATAATAATCCAAACCAGCTTTGCTCTACCCACCAATGATCAAGGAGAGCCCTTGGATTTCAACAAGTGTACAAATGCAACCAAGAGGCAAATCGAAGCCGATGCAAGAGCAACCCAAATATTGCAATGCGGCTTGTCCAAGGAGGAACTCAACCGCATCGGACCATTCATTAGTGCCAAGGACCTATGGAATAAATTAATTGAGCTACACGAAGAAATGTCCGATGCTAAGGTATGTAAATGTGACCTTCTTTTCAATAAGTTGTATAACCTTAAGATGCAGGAACACGAGACGATGACGCAACTACACGCCCGCGTCCAGGACATTGTCAACGGCCTGCACACCATCGGACACAAGGTCGAAAACCGTGACCTACTAAGGTACGTTCTTAATTCATTTCCTAGGACTACCTTGTGGGCATCCATGGTCGATGCCTACAAGGTCTCTAAGGACTTTTCGAAGCTTAGGTTAGATGAATTATTTTATGTGTTTGAACTTCACGAGCAAACTAACGTGGTCCAGGCCGAGAGAGGTATTGCTCTACTTGCAGGACAAAGAAGCAAGCCACCTACCAGTCAAGAAGATGGACTTGAACCCGACGATGAATTAGAGTCCGAATCCGAAAAGGTGGAAGCAATAGTGAACGTAGTGCAGAAGATCGTTCGGAGGGAAAGGAGGCTACTAAAAAATCAAAAGAGGGCACAATTCAAATCAAATCAAAAGAAGGCTTTTCATGCAACATGGGACAACGAAGAAGGCGGCGGCATAGCATGCATGGCAAGACTCGAAGAGTCCGAGTCAGAGTCCGAATCCGAATCCAATTACAACACCAACTCCGAACTCGAGGACTACTTCGAGAAGCAACTCAAAGCCGGACAAAAAGAGAAAATTAAGGTTAGCCGCTCACTAATTCATACGCTTTACAATACAATTAAAATGCTTAATAGGAAATTAACTAAGTCCGAGTCTAGGGTTGAGTCGTTACTTGAGGAGGTTGAAACCCTCAAGCAAGAGGCTACTCTAACCTCTTCAACCAGTCAAGTTCAAGAGGGAAACTCAACCCAAATTGAAAAACTTGAGGAGGAGAATTCATTCTTGAAAGACTGAGTTCAAGAGGTTGAGGCTACGTTGGAAAGGTTCACGTTGGGATCTAAGAATCTTAACCGACTACTTGAAACCCAAAGAGTCATGTACAACAAAGTCGGACTCGGATTTAGGTCAACGACTACGAATAGGTCATATATGTCTATCGTAAATCGTAGTCATCAAAGAGTCCAAGCATGGGTCCCAAAGGTTTTATTGAATTCACATATAAGGACTAATAAGTTTTGGATTCTCCAGGATCAAATTCATTATTTGAATAGACCATATTGGTTCAATGGTCCAGGGGGAGCTAACACTAAAATAGTATACCCGCTTACTTAGCAAAACCATTGAATATTTTACTTTAATTTGTAGAACGGCTAGATAAGGAAAATAGTTAGTCAACTCTTGACAACATAGTATCAGGATGCGGCGAGATGATAGTACGTTAGGGAAACAAAGTCTCGTGTATTCGAGCTAGATAAGACGTATCTAGCTTGGTGCACTTGACCGAGTGGAACTAGCTGAAGCTACCTCGCTGTATCCTAAACTAGTTAGACCAGGAAGTAACCCTAAGTGACTTAAGTGATATTTTCTTGAATTTGGCTTTGTCTAAGGAAGTGGTCGTTGTTCTGATCAAAGAAGGCCCCTGTGCCTCGCCACGACCTGGAAGCCAATTTCTCGAAAAGTTACTTAACGATCTAAAGGTTAAATCTGAATCTAACCCAAGGTTGACTATCTTTAATATATTTAAAATCATCTCACAAAACATATAAGGTGAACAAATTCTGAGACACATAGAATGGGTGAGATGTTAAGGATAATTGAAATATAACCTCTTCAAAAGACTACTTATTTTCCCAACTATTGTACTTAACAACTCTTAGGCCAAAGTTTAGCGCCCCCTACATCTCTTATACTTCATATATTTGACTAAGGGGGAAAAGCAAACTAACCCTAAGGGTTATATTACAAACCTTTAGATTATTGGTGCAGAGGGACACACCTCAAACCAATCTATCTAATTACTGCTAGACGCATGCTTAGACTCATAGTTGATTTATCTTGATGCATGCATATACCATATTATTTTTAAACCCCTATTTTATACAAAAACCCCAACATACTTTTTTGACTTATGGAAAAAGGGGGAGAAGAGGGAAAGTTAAGGGGGAGAAGAGCGAAAGTTAAGGGGGAGTAACACAAAATTTATTTAATTTTGAAAACTAAAGTATCTCTTTCAAAACTCACCTAGGGTTAAGGGGGAGTTTTTGAAAATGACATTCATCATTTACTATACTTGTTTTATGCTTTAAATTCCCTTAACTTTGTGTTGGTTTGCCATAGATCAAAAAGGGGGAGATTGTTGGTGCAGGGGCACCAGATAATCGAACCTGTGTTTTGATTATGGCAAAGACACAAAGTTAAGTTTACATCGTTATCTCACGAGCTAAATCGAGTATGCAGAAAAGTACTAAAGCTAGAGCTGAAGGCTAGCGACACCCGAGGAAGCCGCGGTGGTCGGGCGACACTCGAGTGACTTCGGAGGGAGCCGAAGGAATTGAGTGGAAGACCGGAAGCGAAAGCGACACAGTAAGTATCGAGGTAAGCTCGTGTGAGTGAGAGATGGTAAGGTCGTGTCCTCTGTACAGATGACCATAGGTGGCGATCCGACTAAGACTTCTTGTGGAAGGTCTAGGTCGAGATCGGACGGTTAGAAACCGTCGTATTTATCATTTTCCGAGATAACCTCTCACTGCAGGAAGTGCGGTGGCTGATCACTGGACATTAGGCGATCGGCCGATCGATGCTCATCGATCGATGGGAGTCATCGATCGGTGATGGCGATGAATCAGCCTTTGCGCTAGGTCAAAATGGATAAGGTTTGACGCGGCCACTTCGTGATAAAAATTATACAACTTCGTGATCTATTCCAAAAAAAGAGGAGATATATTCAGAGGGCAAAATCTATAAAAGGAGGGGTGGATTCCAACTCCAAACATCATCAAGTTTATTCATCAAGTGCTCTTACAACGCCAACGCTTCAACACCGTCATAACGCCGACGCGACAACAAGTTCAGATCTTCTTCGTCGGCAGCAGCATCTAGTAATATATTTTGATATTGTATTCGTTGTTTTTATTCATAACGAGGTGAGGTAGGCTTGTTGCCTCATCCTCGTACATTCAGTTTTGTGATCGTTGTCTCCTACCTCCAACGAGGAGGAGACGTTATAGTGCTTTGCCCTCCGTACGCGGTCTAAGACCGATAGGGCCTTGGAGTAGCAACCGCTGGGTTGTGAACCAAGTAAAATAAACGTGTCTCTTTATTTTCCACTGTGTTTACTCGTTTAATTGTCTACTCGAACGAAATGAAGAAAAGATTTATGCTCGCTATTCACCCCCCCCCCCTCTAGCGACGCTTCTCGATCCAACAGTTTTCGCTCACATCTCATTACATTTTATGTTTGTTTCATACATATTTTACTTTATTTTGCATGCATTTCCTATTTTCTGGTTTGGAGATATGCTCTTTGTACTTTTGTGTACAGTATAGCATTTCATATGGAAAACGGCGCACTTTCGGAGCAAAAGAAGGATATTTTGCAGCTGGATGCAGAAGGAGACACAACCAGGGCGTGTGGGCGTGTGGCTACATACGACCATGTCCCAGGGTCGAAGTTGGCCACCATGCCACCACACACGACCTAGCCGTGTGGAAACACATGACCTAGTTGTGTGGAAACACACGACCATGTGGCGTTGCGCGATTCTAATGCGAGTCGGTTATTTTCCAAGTTTTAGAGAGACCCAGGCTGATGTCTATATAAAGGAGGCTATGCCCAAACCCTAGAGGGGAGGCACGACAGTTGGGATGACACTCTGATGCCCTAAAAAGCTTTGGGAACTCACAATGGGGAGGAAGAAAGTCGTCGGAGATCCAAATTCTGTACTTCAATGTTGGAGAGAAGAGTCACATAGCATTGTAAATTTTGTTCTTTGCATAATTTCCATTGTTTATACGAACATGATCGTGCTTTGTGTTTCTCCTCTCTTATTTATGGAGTAGAATCTTTGATTCTAGGACTAGGGAGTAGTTTGTGTTGAGTTAGAACATGTTGGTTCAAATATCTTTTTATTCTTGAATTTATATTTGCAATTGACATTTGGTTTAGAGCTATAACTATTGTTTTGGTTTTCTATCTACTGTGCTAGCCGATACGAGGGCTACTGTGCTAGCCGATACGAGGGGTGACAACCCTCGTATCTAAGATTTAGGAGAATTAAGGAGGAACCTAGGGATTGGCCTCATCTCCCGTAACCATGGGTAGAAGGATGCGATAGAGTAGGAAACACACCCCGTTTTCGACTCGTCGTAGGGATCAATTCGGCATCCTCGTACCGACTATCCCATCCTAAGTCCAGGGGTCAACCTGGTAATGGCAGAGGTAGCTTCTGATAGATGCGAAGACTCATCGGGAGAGTGTATGATGTTCTTTCCACAAAATCGTAGCTAGAAACCTAGACAAAACCCAATTGACAACGTGTTTTGCGACACACAAACGAAACCGAAATCCTAGAATCCCTTTTAAAGACTCACAACTAGTTTGTTTCTTCTTTTGTGTGACACCATATTGAGTTGGGACCGTTGATAACTACTATTTTGTCATATTATTTTGGTCCTTAATATCACTGTTTTTATCCTCTCGAGTGATTAATTATCGATTATTTGCATGTTTTATGAGTTGGATATATTTTTGGACCTTATTATAAATTCTCCTAAATTTTAGACTTATATGCGAATTTTATCTTTGTTTGTAGGAGATTGAGATGAGCCACTGGACTAGACTCAAGTTGGATCAAATATGGCTACATCTAAGGGTCATAATGGGCATTTTAAGCTGGAAGAATCTAAGTCCTTCATCAAGATCAGAGGCAAGTCAATCAAGGGATCAGATTTGAGCATTATGGATCGTCTGATGAGATATGATTGATCTAAGCCATCTATCCAGATTTGGAGTGATCCGGTCCACACATTAAGATCCACACATCTTGGTTGTTCATCCGGACCGTTTGATCTCGACCATTCATTCAGATCTGTCCATACAAGATCGGAGCATTCTGGGTCATTGGATCAAGACTAGGATTTTTGTTAAATCTCAAGTTTCTCTATCACGCACAGTAGTCGGCTTCACCATCTTTTCTCGCACGATCGCCGGACACTTGAGCCCACCGTCG
Source organism: Wurfbainia villosa (assembly GCA_025175895.1). Lineage (NCBI taxonomy): Eukaryota > Viridiplantae > Streptophyta > Magnoliopsida > Zingiberales > Zingiberaceae > Wurfbainia > Wurfbainia villosa. Next base: position 56,370,571 of record CM045993.1, read on the forward strand.
CCGCGCTCTCCGCTCCGAGCTCTGTCGAAGCCACCACCACCTCCGACCAGTGACCTTTATAGCTGCGGCCAGATTCTTCTTCATCAACCAACACCTCTAGAAGAACCATCATAGCTCCGGCCAACGACTTTCACAGCTCCGGCAGCCACCCATCACGGTTTCCTCCATCACTCCCTCCACCGACAGCAGCCACCACACCTCCGCCAACATCACCACAGCTTCGGCCAGCTCTAATTTTACACCTATTCCAGATTTTGGATAGCAAGATTTCATTTGATTATTTCTTTGTTTTTGTTTGTTGAATGTTTGTAATCGTATTTACCTTCCATGTCTAATTTGCACGTACTTAGTTTAATTTGTTTCATGCTTATGTAGTGTTAGATAAAATGCTTCTTAGAGTAATTAGGTTGTAGTTGGTTAGTTTAGATTTAGTTTCATGCTTTACTTTAATTGCTCTCTTTTAATCATGTTCATGTAGTAGATTTCGTTGATGCATTGCTTATTTCATTTGGTTGTTAGTTAAATCTCTTCTTCCCTTGAGCCTTAACAGCCGCCTTCACCTTGCTTCCATCCATTTTCCTCCACGGATTCGAGGAGGAACCGCTTCACCAAGAGATTTCAGCGACGACCTCCATCTCCATAGCTCATCCACCTTCTCCTTCGGATTCGAAGAGGAGTTCCGCCCCGACAACACTTCTTTGAGCCCAACCGGATCTGCGAGAGTTCGAAGCATCCATCAAACTACTGGATTCAGAAGTTTGCACCATCCCACATCCACTGCCATTTGCAGAGTCTCAATCGAGCTTCATTGGACGTAGCCGAAGGAACTTGGGTTGATTAGATCATTTATTTCCTTTTCTATTTTTATTTGTTGATTTAATTCCTACATTGTTTGATTTAGTTATTGCATGTTAGTTTAGAGTTTTAATTACCTTGCAACCATAGGTTAGAACTCAAATTCCAAACCCCCATCTTCAATAGAAAACCCAAAGCAATAATTAGTGATCCTAAGTTTACTATTCTATTGATTACACTCGTTGGGAAATGATCCGAGCCATCCACTATGCTATATTAGTGTAGTTAGGGGTTCGGTAAATAATTTAAAATGGTACCACGACACCCAAAAAACTTGTTTATTAAATTTTGGTTCCATTGCCGGGGAGTATAATGATGCTTAGTAGATTTAGAATTGTTTGTCAATTTTTCTAAAAAAAACAATCAAAATTCAAAAACTTGTGTTTAGGGTTGCATTCTTTTATTTCTTGCATATCCATGTACTTGGTCATGTATACTTCTTGTGTCTTTTGATAATTTTTTTTGTATTTCAGGAAAGAGCAGGAAATTTCTTTGATCATGGATCCCTATTATCAGAGATTAGGAGAATTTCATCAGGCTTATAATTCAGGGATTAGCAAAACTGTCAGAGAACTCACCGCACCAGATGTTGCTTGTCAATCTTTTTGCATTAAGTTTCCTGAATTAAATGTGGATGTTGAACTCTTTGAAATTGTACATTTGCTTCCGAAATTCCATGGTTATGCTAGTGAAGATCCAATTAGGAACTTGCAAGAATTCTATATTGTATGCTCAGTAATAAAGCCACGAGGTATATCACAGGAGGACATTATGCTCAAAGTATTTTTATTCTCTTTATCAGATAGGGCAAAGGATTGGATCTATAATATTCCTCCTATTCTATTACATGTTGGAGTGAAATGAAGAAAGTCTTTTTGGAAAAGTTTTTTCCTGCATCCAAGACCATAGATTTTCGAAGGAGCATTTGTGGTATTGAGCAAATGATAGGAGAGACTCTATATGAGTATTGGGAGAGATTCAAAAGATTGTGTGCTAGTTGCCCCCATCACCAAATTAGCGATCACCTACTCATCCTGCACTCTATGATGGATTATTTCCTATGGACAGGTGTATGCTTGATCTAGCTAGTGGAGGGGCCCTAGTCAACAAGACTACTACTCAGGCTAGAGAAATTATTCAGGTCATGGCTGTGAATTCACAACATTCTTATCAGCCTCCACCAGCATTTCAGAGGTTGTCGCCTGAGTTCAAGACTAACTCAATGTTTAATAGCCCACAGCAGTCCTAGCAGATGCAAGCACAAGGATTTATTCAGCCTTCGTCAGAGACCATTTCTCTGGATATCAATGCACTAGAGGAGATGGATTGTGGGGTATGTGATAGCCAAGTTTATGATCCTGCTACTCTACAAGAATCCAATATTTCTATGTGCTATGATAATGAAGTTGTGGATGATGTGGATGTTATTGTTGATAAGAGGCAGATATTATTGTAGATGATACTATTACTCCTACTTGTGATTTTATTAATGTTGCACATGATATTACAGATGTAGCAGATATTGTTACTTATATTAAGGTTGATGATGTTGTAAAGAAGACAGTGTCTACAGAATTATTATGTTCAGCTGTGCAACTACCTGATAATTCTGACCATAATTGCTCTGAAGATATCAAGTTGATTCCTATAGAAGTGATGGATAGCTAGAGACCCCCAGACTGGACACTCCTATTATAGCCTAAGCCTCCAATATTTCTGCTCAACAAGGCCCCAACACCAAATATAGAAGTCCAGCTTCCAGACTGGTTGCTCCAAATAAATCATCTCCGACCACCAGAGACTACATATGATAAGGCGATGTTATTGGAGGGAGCAACACAGTACTATCCTGATAACACTGTGAAGGCGCTCACCTCCAGTCGGTCCATCCGACTCCCAGCGTGGATGTTAAAGCTGAATCTTCTTCAACCACTGGGATGGGATTTCATTCAGAGCACTCCACGGCCTACGTGGCTCCTTTTATTGAATATTCTCCAACTGCCAGGACCTCAGGGGAGTTTGCTCCATCTCATCTATTTTCTTTTTCCTTGTATATATGTCTCTTTTACTTCATTTGTTTTTGTTTTTGTTGTTATGTTTTGTTTGATGAGTTTTTATTTTATCGGTGTTTTGAAATAAATTTCCTATGCATTCCTTTATATCATCTTAGAAGTCGTGAAAGATAGTTAAATTTGATTGTTGAATTTTGGGATTTACTATCATGAATGGATTATTTGATTGCATGTGGTTACTACTTGGTGATGGATTCTGTGTTGATAGGTTGAGATGATTATTTTTTGTTTACCTAGTGAGGATTGAGCCTATTTTTATTGCTTGTGTGTGGTGCACTTGTGGTTATTGTAACTCTAGAACTTGCTTTGATTCTTTCGAGATCACACAATAGTAGGTTTGCATGATTATTATGAAGGCAATCACATTTGTTTTCCTTCACTTCTCTTATCATCACATGCTTGTTTGAATAACATTCTAGTCATTCATCCTTACATTTTCTCTTTCCTTCCATTACTTTCTTCTCCATTTATATTTCTGGATGTGGAATACTTGGATGATCCATGATGAGTGTTTTGCCCAGGATGGATAAAAATTTAAGTGTGGGGGAGAGAGTAGCTCAGGAAAATTTAGTGTTAACATAGGCAAGTTGTGCTTGATCACCATGAGTTAGCCATGCTCTTTATCTTTTTAGCTGAGCTTGATGTTGGAGCATAGGGAAGTGCACTACATGTCGAAAAAAAAAAGTTTGAAAAAAAAAGTTGAAAAAAAAGTAAAAAAATAAATTGGGTGCCCGTGAAATAAAAAAAAATATTGTGAAAATTTTGACATATTGTGCCATTATTTTTTTTATTTATGTGATAGTATTTTTGTTAACGACATCTCTTGTTGCAATCATTGAGAGATTTATTATACATCATGAGTAGATTTGTATTGAAGAATGTGATAAGGGTTGTTTACATGTTTATTGGGTTGGAAGAAAATTTTAGGTCAAAGCTTTCTTGTACTCATCTATGTAGCATTCCAGTATTTCCATATCTTCTTTTTTGCATTTCTTTAGCTATTTCATTTCTTATCTTTCTTTCCTTTTGCACATATTGTCATTTTTCTTGTATTCATATTTCCCTTACATTCTTAATAAGCCTTCAATGATTGTGCATTCTTATGTGTATATAGTGGTGAAGGTAGAAGAAAAGCAAACATATGGTAGTTTATAAACCATGAGTAGCTTGAGTGAACTCCACTATTACATGCTTATGAGAGCGAGAGAAACCACCACTTATCTTGTGAGGCTTAATCATTCTTAGTCTATTCATGATGGATTGAAGTCATCATGCTTGTTAACATGTATAAGATTTGAATCCATGATTGCTTGAGTCTTTGAGAATTGACAATCCTAGGTAACTTTCTTTCACGATTTTATATGTATACTTTGGAATTGCTAGGGAAATATATCTTTAGTTTGCTTTTAGTTTTCTTTACTTGCTCGGGACGTGCAAGAATAAGTGTGGGGGAATTGATAACTACTATTTTGTCATATTATTTTGGTCCTTAATATCACTGTTTTTATCCTCTCAAGTGATTAATTATCGATTATTTGCATGTTTTATGAGTTGGATATATTTTTGAATATTATTGTAAATTCTCCTAAATTTTGGACTTATATGCGAATTTTATCTTTGTTTGTAGGAGATCGAGATGAGCCACTGGATTAGACTCAAGTTGGATCAAACATGGCTTCATCTAAGGGCCATAATAGGTATTTTAAGTTGGAAGAATCTGAGCCCTTCATCAAGATCAGAGGCAATTTAATCAAGGGTTCAGATCTGTTTAATCCTGATCGTCCGATGAGATTTGATTGACCTGAGCCATCTATCCAGATTTGGAGCGATCCGGTCCACACATTAAGATCCACACATCTTGGCCATTCATCCAAACCGTTTGACATCAATCATTCATTCAGATCAGATCAGATTCGTCCATACAAGATCGGAGCATTCTGGGTCGTTGGATCAAGACTAGGATTTTGGGTTAAATCTCAAGTTTCTTCATCGTGCACAGCAGCCAACTTCACCATCTCTTCTTGCGCGATCGCCTAATGCCTGAGGCCACTACCGCCGCACTCTCCGCTTCCTCGCCGGTCACCGGAGAGGAAAGGGGATTCCCTCCTTCTCCGGTGATCGGTGCCACTCATTCCTCCTCCATCGCCGGCAGCCATCTCCGCTCCGAGCTCTATCGAAGCCACCACCACCTCCATCCAGCGACCTTCACAACACTGACCAGATTCTTCTTCATCCACCAACACCTCTAGCAGAACCAGCATAGCTCCAGCCAACGACCATCATAGCTCCGACAGCCACCCATCACTCCCTCCACCGACAGTAGCCACCACACCTCCGCCAACATCACCACAGCTCCAGCCAGCTCAAATTTTAGCCCTATTCCAGATTTTAGACAGCAAGATTTCGTTTATTATTTCTTTGTTTTTGTTTGTTGAATGTTTGTAATCGAATTTACCTTCCATGTCTAATTTACACGTACTTAGTTTAATTTCTTTCATGCTTATGTAGTGTTAGATAAAATGCTTCTTAGACTAATTAGGTTGTAGTTGGTTAGTTTAGATTTAGTTTCATGCTTTACTTTAATTGCTCTCTTTTAATCTTGTTCATGCAGTAGATTTCATTGATGCTTGCTTATTTAATTTGGTTGTTAGTTAAATCTCTTCTTCCTTTAAGCCTTAGCAGCCGCCTTCACCTTGGTTCCATCCATTTTCCTCCATGAATTTGAGGAGGAACCGCTTCATCGAGAGATTTCAGCGACGTCCTCCATCTCCACAGCTCATCCACCTTCTCCTTCGGATTCGAGGAGGAGTTCCGCCCCAACAACACTTATTCGAGCTCAATCGGATCCACAAGAGTTTGAAGCATCCATCAAACTACTAGATTTAGGAGTTTGCACCATCTCACATCCACTGCCATTTGCAGAGTCTCAATCGAGCTTCGTTGGACGTAGTCGGAGGAACTTGTTCATTCACTGGACCTATCTTGGGTTGATTAGATCATTTATTTCCTTTTCTATATTTTTTGTTGATTTAATTCCTGCATTGTTTGATTTAGTTGTTTCATGTTAGTTTAGAGTTTTAATTACTTTGCAACTGTAAGTTAGAGCTCAAATTCCAAACCCCCATCTTCAATAGAAAACCCAAAGCAATAATTAGTGATCCTAAGTTTACTATTCTATTGATTACACTCATTGGGAAATGATCCGGGCCATCCACTATGCTATATTAGTGTAGTTAGGGGGTTCGGTAATTAATTTGAAATTGTACCACGACACCCAAAAAACCTGTTTATCAAATTTTGGCGCCATTGCCAGGGAGTGTAATGATGCTTAGTAGATTTAGGATTGTTTGTCAATTTTTCTTAAAAAAAAATCAAAATTCAAAAACTTGTGTTTAGGGTTGCATTCTTTTATTTCTTGCATATCCATGTACTTGGTCATGTATACTTCCTATGTCTTTTGATATTGTTTATTTGTATTTCAGAACAGAATAGAAAATTTCTTTGATCATGGATCCCTATTATCAGAGATTAGGAGGCTTTCATTAGGCTTATAATTCAGGGATTAGTAGAACTGTCAGGGAACTCACCACACGAGATGTTGCTTGTCAATTTTTTTTCATTCAGTTTTCTGAATTAAATGTGGATGTTGAACCCTTTGAAATTGTACATTTGCTTCTGAAATTCCATGGTTATGCTAGCGAGGATCCAATTAGGAACTTTCAAGAATTCTATATGGTATGCTCAATAATGAAGCCACGAGGTATATCACAGGAGGACATTATGCTCAGAGTATTTTTATTCTCTTTATCAGATAGGGCAAAGGATTGGATCTATAATCTTTCTCCTGGTTCTATTACATGTTGGAGTGAAATGAAGAAAGCCTTTTTGGAAAAGTTTTTTCCTGCATCCAAGACCATAAAAATTCGAAGGAGCATTTTTGGTATTGAGCAAATGATAGGAGAGACTCTATATCAGTATTGGGAGAGATTCAAAAGATTGTGTGCTAGTTGCCCCCATCACCAAATTAGCGATCACCTACTCATCCTGCACTTCTATGATGGATTATTTCCTATGGACAGATGTATGCTTGATGTAGCTAGTGGAGGGGCCCTAGTCAACAAGACTCCTCCTGCTCAGGCTAGAGAAATTATTGAGGTCATGACTACAAATTCACAACATTCTTATCATCCTCCACCAGCATTTCAGAGGTTGTCGCCTGAGTTCCAGACTAACTCAATGTTTAATAGCCCACAATAGTCCCAGCAGATGCAAGCACAAGGATTTATTCAGCCTTCATCAGAGACCATTTTTTTAGATATCGATGTGCTAGAGGAGATGGTTTGTGGAGTATGTGATAGCTATGTTTATGATCCTGCTACTCTACAGGACTCCAATATTTCTATGTGCTATGATAATGAAACTGTGGATGATGTGGATGTTATTGTTGATAAGAGGCAGATATTATTGTAGATGATACTGTTACTCCTACTTGTGATATTATTAATATTGCACATGATATTGCAGATGTAGCAGATATTGTTACTTATATTGAGGATGATGATGTTGTAAAGGAGACAGTGTCTGCAGAATTATTATGTTCAACTGTGCAACTACCTGATAAGTCTGACCATAATTGCTCTGAAGATATCAAGTTGATTCCCATAGGAGTGATGGATAACTTGAGACTCCAAGATTGGACACTCCTATTATAGCCTAAGCCTCCAATATTTCTGCTCAACAAGGCCCCAACACCAAATATAGAAGTCCAACTTCCAGACTAGTTGCTCTAAAAAAATCGTCTCCGACCGCCAGAGACTACATATGATGAGGCGATGTTATTGGAGGGAGCAGCACGGTACTATCCTGATAACACCGTGAAGGCGCTCACCTCCAGTCGATCCATCCGACTCTCGGCATGGATGTTAAAGCTAAATCTTCTTCAACCACCGGGATGGGATTTCATTCGGAGCACTCCACGGCCTATGTTGCTCCTTTTATTGAATCTTCTCCAACCGCCAAGACCTCAGGGGAGTTTGCTCCATCTCATCTATTTTCTTTTTCCTTGTATATATGTCTCTTTTACTTCATTTGTTTTTGTTTTTGTTGTTATGTTTTGTTTGACGAGTTTTTGTTTTATCGGTGTTTTGAAATAAAATTCCTATGCATTCCTTTATATCATCTTAGAAGTCATGAAAGCTTGTTAAATTTGATTGTCAAATTTTTGGATTTACTGTCATGAATGGATTATTTGATTGTATATGGTTACTACTTAGTGATGGATTCTGTGTTGATAGGTTGAGGTGATTATTTTTGTTTACCTAGTGAGGATTGAGCCTATTTTTATTGCTTGTGTGTGGTGCACTTGTGGTTATTGTAACTCTAGAACTTGCTTTGATTCTTTCGAGACCACACAACAGTAGGTTTGCATGATTATTATTAAGGCAATCACATTTGTTTTCCTTCACTTCTCTTATCATCACATGCTTATTCGAGGATTCACTGCTCATCCATCTCCATCTCCACAGCTCATCCACCTTCTCCTTCAGATTCGAGGAGTTCCGCCCCGACAACACTTCTTCGAGCTCAACCAGATCCGCGAGAGTTCGAAGTATCCATCAAACTACTAGATTCAAAAGTTTGCACCATTCCACATCTACTGTCATTTGCGGAGTCTCAATCGAGCTTTGTTGGACTTAGCCAGAGAAACTTGTTCATTCACCGAGTCTATCTTTGGTTGATTAAATCATTTATTTCCTTTTCTATTTATTTTGTTGATTTAATTTCTGCATTGCTTGATTTAGTTGTTACATGTTAGTTTAGAGTTTTAATTACCTTGCAACCATGTTGGGTTTCTGGCACCGCGGCGAGTGTGTGTTCAAACATGTTTCGTAAATATGTGCATAGCGGAAGAATTAAAAAGCAATAAATCTAATTTATTACAACACACACATCACACACATGTATAGTACAACATGTGTAGACATAATCACAGTTTAAAATTTTGTAATAAAAGGAAATTATGCTAGTTATACCTGACTTATCACGTGCAGTGGGAATAGCATCAACCGGAGACACTCTCGCTAGAATTGCCTCTATCCGTATCCACAGCGAGTATCATCGGGATGGCTTCACAAAGCCACGAGCCTCATCTTTGCAAAAGTCACTAGCCTCGAGTCGAAGACGATGTGATCCGAGAGACGATCACAATCCGAATAAAAATTCGGATCCAAAAATTGAGTTTCGCAAACTCGCTTCTCGGAAGCGGTTTTCGTCAACCGATTGACAAAAACTCAACCCTCCACCTATGAGGATGGTCGGAGAACCAATCTTCGGCAAATAGGTCACTATCAGAGTGCAAAATGGCGACCAAATGACCTCTCCATGAAGAGGAGAACAAGCTGTCCAGAATCTAGACAGCTTGTTTGGTAGAAGATATGGCCAGTCAATCAATGGTCGGCTGCTCCTTGGTCACCGGTGGCCTTTGAAGGATGGCCGGAGGAGTCGCCGATGGCTGGTGGGTGGCCGGCGGTGAGGAGAAGGCAGCAATAAAGTTGGGCTGCAACCAACTTGGGTGGCTAGAGCACGGAAGAAGAGGAGAAGGTGGCTAGGGTTTCCAAAACCCTTGAACCAATTAATTCTCCACGAAAAAACCTTAAGTCATGTTTTATAGAGAACACATTCTCCTAACGGTTATTGGTTCATAACCAAAACCCGTTAACCCGCTCCAATAACTTAAGTTAAAATAAATCAAACCGCATTGGTCTATTTTAAGTTAAAACGAACTGAACCAACTTTGGTTCATTTGTTTAAAACAAACCAAACTACTTTGGTTTATTTTCCACCATTAAATTAAAACCAAACCAATTTGGTTCATCCATCATGTCTTCATAAGACTCGGCCCATCCATGCCTCCGTTGCGAATGAAACAATTTCATGTTCGCTCCTTGTTTGGTCTAACTAAACCTAGTTTCTCTCAACCTGAGAATCTCATTCTCAAGCTCGTTTTAAATCCTTCGGATAACACTTGTTGTGCGTGTGACCAAAAAATAGGTTCTCGGTTTATGTTGGTCATCTATAATTAACCATTAATTATAGAATGATCATGAGTGGCACCTAGTAGTATATTATGATCCCCAATTAACCGAAAAATCAATGGTTGATTCCAGAACCATTTCTGAAACCGTTCAGCAGCTACAATGAATCGTGTCCTGTTCCCTTCACTCATCTAATACCCACTTGGTTCAGGACATGGTCTATAGTGTCAGTCACCACTAGGCTGACTACGTCACGCCTAGCCCAAATATCATTTCCTCGTCCTACGAATTCTAGTTATTGCACATGTATCCAAGAGTACCTTACTCTAAACATGTAATGCTTTGGCCAAACACTTTAGTAACAATCTGACGAGAGGCCATGGGTATACATCCCGCAAGGAGTGGTGAATCCTTTATAGGCTATTCAAACACCTTCGGCCACTTCGACTTATACCCAATTATCCCGGGTCCACATCTCCTCAGAGATTTTTGCTTAAGATGTCAAAGCATAAGTCTTCATGACCAAGATGACTTGAATACCGCAAGTCAAAGGAACATCGCACTTAAGTTGTAGTAAGAACTTCATTGACATATCCATATATGCAAAGAACCATATGAAGTCTTACAGTTGGTTACTCCAATGAACTAGTTACCATAACTAGCATCCACGATTAACTCCGGACATCACAATGTCTCCAATCAGTGAGAATCAGCTGCTTGGATACACCAAAGAGTACACCTCATGCTAGTCTCAACAGAATTGATGGTGTCCAAATCCATCAATTCATCGACTAGGGATAATTCTAATACATCACAATTACACATGTAGAGATACTCACTAGTTGTGATCCAATCACAAATACTCTCATGCTGTGAATTGTATCATGGACCTTCAGTAAATGAGTTTAAGATATAATCAAATACATGAAAATATGTATACTCAAATAGTGAATCTTCATTTATCATATAAATGGTTTAAACATAAGGCGATTGTCTTAAGACACCTCTCATATATTACTAACAAACTCTCACTTGGCCTAATGTCAATCGCCACGGTATCCAATACCATAAGCCCTAACATCGCCCTCAAACTTACTTTGAGGTAAGGCCTTAGTTAAAGGATCTGCTAAGTTCTTTTTAGTGGGAATCTTCTCGATTTGTATTTCCTTCCTACTTATGATCTCTTTGATCAAATGATAGCTGTGAAGCACATGTTTGGATCGTTGATGAGACCTTGGATTTTGCCTGTGCAATTGCTCTATTGTTGTCGCAGTAAACCGGTATTACTTCAACAATGGTTGGAACCACACCAAGTTCATAAATGAACCTCTTGATCCAAATCGCTTCCTTTGCTACTTCCAAAGCTGCAATGTATTCTGCCTCTGTGGTAGAATCCGCTACAGTGTCTTGTTTGAAACTTTTCCAACTCACTGCGTCCCTATTCAAGGTGAACACGTACCCAGACAGAGACCTGAAATCATCCTTGTCTGTCTGGAAGCTAGCATCTATATACCAGTGTATCACCATTTCCCCTTCTCCATATATTAGGAACACATCCTTAGTTCTTCTTAAGTACTTAAGGATCGTCTTAACAACCACCCAATGATCCATTCCTGGATCAGACTGGTATTTGCTCGTGACACTCAGAGCATACGATACATCGGGCCTCGTACATAACATAGCATACATGATATATTCTATTGCGGATGCATAGGGAATCTTACTCATGCAAATCCTCTCTTCTTCTGTGTGCGAACACATAGACTTTGAAAGGTGTATCCCATGCCTGATGGGAAGGAAACCTTTCTTGGATTTCGACATGCTAAACCTCTTTAGCACTCGGTCTATATATGTAGACTACGAAAGACCAAGCAACTAATTCGATTTATCCCTATAGATCTTAATCCCGAGGATGTAGGTTACTTCTCCTAGGTCTTTCATGGAGAACATCTTGGACAACCAAATTTTAACTGACTCTAAGACAGAGACATCATTTCCTATAAGTGATATGTCATCGACATACAATACTAGGAACACGACTGCACTCCCACTAACCTTCTTGTACACACAAGGTTTGTCCGGATTTTGTGAGAAATCAAACTTTTTGATTGTCTCATCAAAATGGATATTCCAGCTCCTGGATGCTTGCTTGAGTCCATATATGGACCGTCGCAGTTTGCATACCTTGGTTTTATCAACCGATGTGAAATCCTCAGGTTGTATTATATACACGTCCTCGAGTAGGTTTCCATTAAGGAAAGTTGTTTTCACATCAATTTGTTATATCTCATAATCATAATGAGCTGCTATGGTCAGGAGCATTCGAATGGATTTAAGCAAGCTATAGGTGAATAGGTCTCGTCATAATCAACACCTTGCTTTTAACATTACCCTTTCGCCACCAATCTAGCCTTATAGGTAATCACATTACCATCCATGTCGGTTTTCTTCTTGAAAACTCACTTGCACCCTATAGCCTTAATGCCTTCAAGTGGGTCCACCAAGTTTCAAACTTAATTTTCATACATGGAATCTATTTCTGACTTCATGGCTTCAAGCCATTTGTCCCTTTATGAACTTTTCAGAACTTCTTCAGAATTGGTAGGCTCCTCATTGTTAATGAGTAACATGTCGTTCGATTCACTTACGAGAAATCCATATCTCTCAAGAATGTTGTGTGTCCTACCAGATCTACGAAGATGTGGTGTCACAATAGGTTCAGTCGATGTCTCATCACTATGAGTCATCGGTCAAGGTGCTTGACCAGGTATCTCCTCAATGTCTACTGGAGTCTCTTGAACCTCTTCAAGTTCAACGACACTTTAGGAACATCGGTGGCCAGCTAAAGGGGGGTGAATAGCCCTCAATCGTCATATGAACAGAATTGCTTATCTACAAAAATAATTAGCACAACGGAAACAAAACTAAACAAGAAAATATAAACAACACAAAGATAAAATAATGCTAACACAATATGTAACGTGGTTCACGACCTCGCCGCTAATCCACGGTCCGATTCATCTCCGGTGAATCACCTCGAAACCAATACATTATTGGTCTCTCCCTTTAGCCCAAGCAAGGTGGAGGTAAACCTTTACAACAATGAGAACACTCCTTTTACAATAGATGTGAAAGAAAACTAGGAGGAGTTTAAGCTTTGTGGGGCACTTGGATGATCACTTAGAGCATAAGCATTTTTCATCTAAAAGCCCCCACCCTCTCTTTTTATAGAGAGGAAGCAAGTCTTCCCATTGAACACTATCAGTCGACTAATGCTTTCATCAGTCGACTGATGTCCACTCCAACGACTTTTGACCAGGCCGGATTCGTGGAATCCACAGCCGCCTTCTCCAACAGTCGGATGATCAGTCGACTAATGATATCATCAATCGACTGATGTAGACTTCCAGTCGAGTGACGACTCGCTTCTGTGCCCATGCACAGTGCGATCAGTCGACTGCTTCCCTTAAGCAGTCGACTGATGTCGACTAGATTCCATAGCCAACACCAGTCGATTGACGATCGACTTGGAGCAGTCGACTGCCATGATATGGCAGTCGACTGATGCTGGGTAAAACTCAAACTTAACATCCGTTTGAGCATCCAGCGATCGGGTAAACCTCAACCTTTGCGGTCGAGCCTCCGACACTTACCCATTCGGCTAAGTTCGCCTAATGAGCTACTTACATTTCACTCATTCTCTCATCTCACTCGAAGTCCCTCGCCGAAGCTCTCTTCGTTCGCATCCACGTCCCTCGGCAGCATCAAGCGCACGACTCTGGAATGCTCTTTCGCATCTCTTGCCCTCGAAGTCTGCTTCCTTGGCTTCGCTTCAAGTCATCTCGTCCGGCGGTCCCTCGGATACATCAAGCGCACGACTCTGCAATGCTCCTTTGCCGACTCAAGCATGAGGTTGTGAGTTGGTGACACTTGCCTAAGATCCATGTGCGAATTACTAAGTCCTGCAAGACTCCAACGCACATATCAAATCCAATCATCCTAACTTAAACCCTTTGCCACACACATCAAAACCATATCACATGGGTTGATTGCCCTAACAATCTCTCCCTTTTTTATGTGTGGCAATCCGTTTAAGTTAGGTAAACAAATAAAAATAAACATAAGCAAGGAAAGCATGTAAGTAAAAACATGAGTATAACAACTCCCCCTTAAACATGCAACTCCCCCTTAAGACATGCTAAGCATGATTAACTTAAACATTATCAATTCTCCCCCTTTGACACTATCAAAAACATTATCCAAATGTTATAATCCAAGGTATCAACTCTAAGGAGGAAAAAATACCAAAAACCAAACAAAACATCAATCGACCTGTTCAAAGCTACTAGTCGATCACATTAAACATTTCAGCCATTTCTGATTTTCAGATCGAAATTCAAAAATGCACCAAAAATTCCAAAAAAAAAAATCATGAAATTTTGAAAACACATTTCTTTTAAAGTCCTTTATCAGTGAAAAATGAGTTTTCATGAAAATTACTTATATTTTCAATGATTTTCCAAAAAATCCAAAAGCTTCAAAAACAACTAGTGTTTTGATCAAGTTTGTATCAATTTTAACACCTAGTTTTACTTTAAATTGTTTCAAAACATGAAAGCACAGATTTTAAAGTAAGAAATGATTTTGAAAACATATGAAATATCCAACCATGATCTTTGGGCAATATGTCTATGAATTAAACATAAGTCTTCCCCATGATTGGTCTATTATTGCTATTTTGATACTTTAAATGACCATCTAAATGCCATAGGCATTAGTGGACCATTAGTATCATCTTAACATCTCACTCATGCTATGTTTTCAATCAAAGTTATCCTTATGGTGAGTGTGAGATGTTCCTAAAGGTATTTATATACTTAACCTTCAAATTCATGCAATTCTACCCATGGTTAAGTATCACTCTAACATACCACATGATCATAAAAACATATATGCATTGATTTCACATTATGATCATGAAAAAAATATATCAATCAATTTGTAATCATGCATTAGGTATAAAATCATGATAATAATTTAAGTATCACCAAAAGCATGATTTAAACTATTTATGGGTGCATTATCATCACCCAACACTATTTCAAAATTAAGTCCACGCCATCCTAAGTCAACCAAATAATATGATATAGGTAAAATCCATATGGTTGACTATCCTAGGGTTTTTCTAACCCTTAAGGATGGATTTAGGAACCCAATATAGGTTCTTTCCTATGGGGTTCACTAAATATTTCTTAGGGATCCATTTTCTAGCAATTGTCTTATTTTTGCTTTGACCCCTAACAATCAAATATTTATAGGCCTTTTCATTAGTCTTTCCCTTATATCCTAGGCCTTTCTTATTGAAGCTTGCCCTTTGGCTCCCTATGATCATGTTTAATGTATTGGAACCTATTGTGAATTTTTCTAGGGCTTTAGTCAAATGATCTACCTTTTCCCTTAACACCCTATTTTCTTCAATACATACATCATTTACATCAAAAGGCATATAGTCATGTGAGCATGCATTATCAATACTAGAAACATTATCATTAACATTTGAGCATGCTTTTTCTAATTTTTCTTCTAGGGCTTTAATTTCATTTGTCATGCATTTATTTTTTTTTTAGCCCTAAACAAATCCCTAGTTAAGCTAGAAATCATGGAAATAATTTTCTTAGGTGAGAGATTCGTTACCATAGTTTCCGTGTCTTCTTCTTCGGATGAAGAGGATGATGAAGAGCCTCCCCCTTCACTTGAGCTTGATTTTTCACCTTCGGAGGAGGAGGTAGAGTCTAGATCATCAAACGCCATCAATGCAAGGTTTGTGACAAAAGCGTTTTCTTCCTCCGATGATGATGAGGAGGAGGGATCATCCCAAGTCCTTGCTTTGAGTGCTTTGACCTTCCCTTTTTCTTTGGCCATCTTCTCTTCTTCCTTCTTCTTCTTGCTCCCCTTCTTCTTTTCCTCTTTCTTCCTCCTCTCTTCTTTGCTCTTGTTCAAGAGAGGAAAATCATCTCTTATATGTCCCTCTTGTTGGCAATTATAGCATATTATCTTCCTCTTGTGCCTTCTCCTATCATAAGATTTGTTAAATTTTAAATTTCTTAAGGCATGCCTTACCTTCCTTACCATATAAGCATCTTCATTGCTATTCATGGAAGATGATGAGGATGCTTCATCGGATGAGAAGGGTGTCTCTATCTTCTTTTTCTTCCCCTTGTTGGCTACTAAGGCTACTCCTCTTGATGGCTTGATACTTGATTCTTCACTTATTCCTTCAAGCCTTGTTTCATGGAGCTCCATGGTTGAGAAGAACTCCTCTAAGGTGCTTACTTCTATGTTCTTCGACATGTAGAAGGAGTCCACCATTGAGCTCCATTTCGATGACCGGGGAAAAGCGTCGATTGCTTTCATAAGCATATCCCGGTTCGAAAGTTTTTCTCCTACACTTGTTAGCCCAATTAAAATTTCTTTAAAATGAGAGTGTAGTGAGGTTACCTTTTCTCCTTTTTCAAGTTTAATATTTGTTAGTTGGGAGCGGAGGAGGTCTCTCCTTGCAAGCTTGGCCTCCGAGGTACCTTCATGAAGCTCTACTAGCTTCTCCCACATCTCTTTAGCACTTGCACACTCTCCAATTCGGTTGATCTCTTGTTGGGGGAGTACGTTGTACAAGTGATGCTTGGCCTTCGAATTCGCCAAGTACTCTCTTTGTCTCTTGGTCCATCTTGTCTTCTCTATTTGCTCCCCATCTTCATCCCTAGGTATCTCAAAACTATTTTCCATTATTAATAGAATTTCAAAGTCGATTTCAAAGAATACCTCCATTCTCTTCTTCCACCAAGAGAATTCTCCCTTGAACTTCGGTGGGTGAATGTTAGAGCCGGCCATCCTTGATGTAGTGCTTGTTGCGGCGGTTAGTCCTCGACAAGCTTCCTTGGCTCTGATACCACTTGTAGGAATGTCGGTGGCCAACTAGAGGGGGGTGAATAGCCCTCAATCGTCATATGAACGGAATTGCATGTCTACAAATATAATTAGCGCAACGGAAGCAAAACTAAATAAGCAAATATAAACAACACAAAGATAAAACAATGCTAGCATAATATGTAACGTGGTTCATGGCCTTGCTGCTAATCCACAGTCCGATTCGTCTCTGGTGAATCACCCCAAAACCAATACACTATTGGTCTCTCCCTTTAGCCTAAGCAAGGTGGAGGTAAACCTTTACAACAATGAGAACACTCCTTCTTTTACTATAGATGTGAAAGAAAACTAGGAGAAGGAGTTTAAGCTTTGTGGGGCACTTGGATGATCACTTAGAGCATAAGCATTTTTCATCTAAAAGCCCCCACCCTCTTTTTTTATAGAGAGGAAGCAAATCTTCCCGTTGGATACCATTAGTCGACTGATGCTTTCATCAATTGACTAATGTCAACTCCAACGACTTCTGACCAGGCCAGATTCGCGGGATCCATGGTCGCCTTCTCCAACAGTCGGATGATCAGTCGACTGATGATATCATCAGTCGACTGATGTCGACTTCCAGTCGAGTGACAACTCGCTTTTGTGCCCATGCACAGTGCGATCAATTGACTGCTTCCCTTAAGCAGTCGACTGATGTCGACTAGATTCCGCAGCCAACACCAGTCGACTGATGTCGACTAGATTCCGCAGCCAACACCAGTCGATTGATGATCGACTTGGAGCAGTCGACTGCCATGACAAGGCAGTCGACTGATGTCGAGTAAAACTCAAACTTAACATCCGTTTGAGCGTTCGACAATCGGGTAAACCTCAACCCTTGCGGTCGAGCCTCCGACACTTAGCCATTCGTCCAAGTTCACCTAATGAGCTACTTACATTTCACTCATTCTCTCATCTCACTCGAAGTCCCTCGCCGAAGCTCTCTTCGTTCGTGGCCACGTCCCTCAGCAGCATCAAGCGCATGACTCTATAATGCTCCTCCGCGTCTCTTGCCCTCGAAGTCTGCTTCCTTGGCTTCACTTCAAGTCATCTCGTCTAGAGGTCCCTCGGATCCATCAAGCGCACTGCTCTACAATGCTCCTTCGCCGACTCAAGCATGAGGTTGTGAGTTGGTGACCCTTGCCTAAGCTCCATGTGCGAATTACTAAGTCCTGCAAGACTCCAACACACATATCAAATCCAATCATCCTAACTTAAACTCTTTTCCACACACATCAAAACCATATCACATGGGTTGATTGCCCTAACAGACACTCCCACTATTTTCTTACAAGAGAAACTCTTTCTCTAGAAACACAGCATTCCTTGAAACAA
Source organism: Wurfbainia villosa (assembly GCA_025175895.1). Lineage (NCBI taxonomy): Eukaryota > Viridiplantae > Streptophyta > Magnoliopsida > Zingiberales > Zingiberaceae > Wurfbainia > Wurfbainia villosa. The sequence goes on from CM045993.1 coordinate 56,388,830, forward strand.
ACACCTTTTGTTCCAAGGGATGATAGAATTGGTAACCCCTCGTTTCCTTAGGGTATCCAATAAATAGACATTTATCAGACTTAGCATCCAATTTGTCTAACACAGTCCGCTTTACATAAGAAGGACAATCCCATATCTTCAAGTAAGATAAATGAGGTTTCTTACTAGGCCATATCTCATATGGAGTAGTAGAGGCTACCTTGGTCGGGACTCTGTCTAACAAGTAAACAGCTGTCTAAAGTGCATAGCCCCAAAAGCACTTGGAAAGATTCACATGATTCATCATTAACTTGACCATGTCAACAAGCACTACAACAAAAATGCTAAAAGACAACACCACAAAGACAACGGTTTTAGGAGAAACCGTTGTCTTTTTGTTAAAAGACAACGGTTTTTGACAAAACCGTTGTCTTTGAGCGCCCATATAACACAAAAGACAATAGTTTTACAGTATCCGTTGTCGTTGAGCATATTTTTTTTTAAATCAACAACACATTTTACAACGGTTTTCCAGAACTGTTGTCTTTAAGGTTTTTTTTTATCTTAACAACAGTTGAGACAACGGTGCAATCAACCGTTGTCAATGAGAATTTTTTTGTTGTCGTTGTGATAATATTACAACGGTTTTAAACCGTTGTCAATGAAATTTTAAAAGTTTATAATACTATTTTTTTAATTATTTTTACTATTTTTTAAAAATTATTGGAAATAATACAATGGTGATTTTTTTAATACTATTAATACTATTTTTTTTATTATAATACAACGGTGAAATTATTTTTTTAATTATTAATACTATTTTTTAAAATTATTGGAAATAAGTTTTTTTTTTAAAAAATATAAATATATACATTTACAATAATATATTTAAAAATTTATATATATTTTTTAAACAATATATTACAACAATAATTTTTTTAAAAGTTTATATATATTTAAAAATTTGTTAGGTTAAATAATGCTTCCCTAAACTTCTCTTCCTACTTCCCAAAAACCTCCGCCGTTCCTACTTCCCAAAAACCTCCGCCGTTCGTTCTAGGTTGCGCGCTCATCCATCCCTTCTTCTTCCGCGCCGCCTTCTCATGGTTGCTCGCCCTCTGTTCGTTCTCTTCCTTTTCCGTCGGTCATTACCGCCACCGTTAGCCTCGTCGGTGAGCTATTGCCCTTTCTTTCTCATCGTCACAGCCCTCACTCCGTATGCGACACTGCCGCCCCATCGCCGTATCTTCTCTTCCACCAGTGGTCATTGCTCCATTGTCGTCCTCTTCGCACGAGCAAAGGATTCGATGCTGGTGGTGTCGCCGATTCGATTTCCATCGTCGGTAATCCCTTCCTAGCTCTTTGTCGTGAGGGTAGATTCACCACTGTTGATTTTTCCTCCATCCGTCGCATCATCGGACTAGCCTTCGCAGTGAGCTTGGTTTCACCATCAGCCGCATTGTGGCGGTCGGACAAAGTCTTCAATACAGCACCACCATCACTAATTGTTGATGGTGTCTTGATTCGATTGTGTTGGAGAAGTGGGTAAGCCATATGCAACAGCGAAAGCGAGTGAGTGCCTCGAGAAGCCTGCTTTGCATGAGACAATGGTCATGGTGTTTCTCTTATGCAGATCTTTGATTTCTATTCAAATTGAGAAGAAAATTCTTTTAGCAAAACTGGTTTGCTAAAACTCTTTGCATTTACTCGTTGCATTTCAATTTTATTATATTAACTTTTGTCTCTTTGTAGAATTTGATGCAGTAGGATGTCATCATGCCACCATAGTAATTCCTTAATGTGTGCAATATGTCTAGACTTGAAAGTTTTGTTTGAATTTCACCTACATGTTGAATTTTCCGAAGTTCCCTTTAGTAATAGACTACATGATCTATCATTTTAGCAATTTGTTTCATTTGAAACTCTAGTGTGGGTAAAAGTTGCTAACAAGTTATTAGCACTTCATAACACTTTTTTCTGTTCTTATAATTTTACCATTGAGGATTTAAAACTTAAATATAAGGCTACTTATCTTGAGAAATACTTTAAAAGAACTTTTGTCAATTATTTGGAAGGTTTCTGCAGGAGCCTTTTCTTACATTTGGGATTACAGGAGTATATTTGTTGAAATATTCAAAGACACTCATAGTCATAACCATTAACTGAAAATTTGGCAGTTGTATTTGATCAAATTCTTACCATGATTTTAACTGCAGTGTTAATTTAGTGACACCTTTTTGTCATGTAAAGTTGGACATTTTTAAAATCGACCAATATGTTCTATATCTAGAGGAGCTTAATTGATTAGAGTATAAGCTTTAATAGGTACAAGGTAATCAAAGAAATTTAGGGAATGTAATTAATATAATTTAATTGATTTGAATATTAGTAGTGATATAGTCTTACATAGAGCTCATTGGAGGAATAAAATATCTGTAGCTGACTTCAAATACTTGGGACAAATATGACTTGATGTGTTTGCTGACTTTAGCTGAAGCCAAATTGAGTATGCTTCTCAAAACACTGCTTGATATAAGAAGCCAATGCTAAGCAAACATTTGGAAAGAGTTGACATGCTACACCTTATCCGATCAGTATACTTGTATAAAAACTTAAAAAACCTAAATTAACTTTGCAAATTTTCTTTTGTCTATTAAATGGATTTTCTTTGCAATACTCTAAGTTATTCCACCTTTATAATGCAGGTTACTGAAGCTCTTTCAAATGCTGGTCTTGAATCTTCGAATCTGATAGTTGGTATTGATTTTACAAAGAGCAATGAGTGGACAGGTTTGTTTGTATTCTTAAATAACTTGACCATTCTTGTTGGTTTGATACATAGTTTAGAAATGCCACTAATTTTGTGAAGAAGTAAGTTTCCAAATAATTATCTCTCCTAAAAAAATTGGTTGCAAACAAGGAATTATATAGCCTGAATCAATTACTTGGAATTTAGTAGCTTGAAGAAATTTCACACTCTGCATCTTATATTAAATATTGCACTTTTTATTCTTGTAATGTTGTGTGAACAATTAATCTGTTTTTATGATGCTATTGCTAATCCAGTCTTTGGGTGGCTATCTGAGTTGCAAGGTCTGTATTTCCTGGTTGTGCAAGCATACTAAGAAGTATATAAGATATGGTCATATTTAAATCCTCATGAACTTTAGCATGAATTAGCAAGCAAACTTAATGAAGCACAACCATCTTTCGAATCCTGAATTACAAGAACAAATCTGGTCTATATTCAGAAAGTGAGTATTATACTTGTTTTTACCTATTTTGCTTAGTTACGTATAATAATTTATTATGTCTATATTTTTGTATGTTCATTTCATAGTCATAGTGGGAAATGTTTTTGTGCATTCTGGCAGATATGAAAGTTATATTGATGTTGAAATCTAGCAAAGATCCGTTAAATATTTTGTACTTTGTAAGAAATGAGAAGCTTTGTGAAAATCTCTACATAACTGCTAAAAATTTTTTCATCACAGGTTCCTTTTCAACCGGATAGAGTTAAATGCGGTTATTTTGTTTTACGATATATGAGAGAGATAATTGAAGGCGCCGCATCCTTTGACAAGTCTTCCCTACGATCAATAGTAATATTAGATATATTTTCAAATTTTCTTATTGATACCATAGTGTTTAATTACATTTTCATTCATTTATTCACATGCAGTTCGCAAAATCTGTGATAGCGGCAAAGGAAATTGATGAAGTACGTTCGGAGTGGGCTGAATGCATACAAGATCACAAATCAGATGATTAGGAGAGATTTAAGTGTACTTACCTCTTTTGGTTACATGTGGTAATCTATATGTGTTTTGCATATTATGCATAATACTTTTGGTGCATATGACGTGTAGTTGTTTTGCCACAGTACTTTTTAATATATATCGGTAAGAGTGATCATTTAAAATGTGATGTGACCTTGTACTTTACATTGCTACAAGTGCGCGTGTATATATGTGTTTTCTATAATTCTTTTTGATGTTGTATGATTTATATTAAAAATGCAATACTATAAATCTACAACGGTTTATTGTGTTCTAGAGTAACCGTTGAGAAATGACAACGGTGAAAAACCGTTGTCTATGAGCAAAAAAAATCCGTGGTAAATCGGTGGTCGGTCAAAGACAACGATGAAAGACCGTTGTAGATTTAAGGAAAAGACAACGGTGAAAAACCGTTGTCTATTAGCAAAAATATCCGTGGTAAATCGACCCGTTGTGAAAAGTGGTTCGGTCAAAGACAACGGGTAAAAACCGTTGTCTTATCCTTGAAATGACAACAGTTTTTCACCGTTGTCTTTGCCCGAACCACTTTTCACAACGGGTCGATTTACCACGGATTTTTTTGCTAATAGACAACGGTTTTTCACCGTTGTCTATTCGATTTTTTGTTGTAGTGAAGGTCCGGTTTCGCCTCTCAGATACACCATTAAGTTGTGGTGTATACGGCGGAGTTCATTGAGACAATATATCGTTGTCCCTCAGATAATCTAGAAACTCTTGACTCAAGTATTCACCATCTCGATCCGATCGAAGTATTTTAATACTCTTGCCAAGTTGTTTTTCTACTTCATTTCTGAATTCTTTGAACCTTTAAAAGGCTTCAAACTTGTATTTCATCAAGAACACATACCCAAACCATGAGTGATCATCGATGAAGGTAATGAAGTAGCTATAACATCCTAGAGCTTGAGTTGACATAGGTCCGCATACATCAGTATGTATTAGACCAAGCAACTCACCCACCGATTCACTTTTTCTAGTAAAAGGTAACTTGGTCATCTTGCCTTTTAAGCATGATTCGCATGTATCGTATGAATCTAATTCAAATGATTCCAGAATTCCACATCGGTGTAATTCAGACATGCGTTTCTTGCTCACATGCCCAAGACGACAATGCTACATGTAGAAGTCTAATTGATTATCTTTTCGAGCATGCTTGTTGCTCGCTTCGATATTGAAAATGTCACTGGATACGTCCAATGTATAAATATCATTGCTTAAAGTTCCAGTCCCATAAAGAACGACATTCAAAGTTATGTAACAACAATTGTTACTAAAAGTTAAATGGTACCCATTTCTATTTAAACAAGAAATAGAAATGATGTTCTTTATCAACGAAGGAACATAAAAGCAATTGTCCAGTTCTAAGATAAGTCCTATAGGGAGTTTCAACAAATACGTTCCGATGGCGAGTGCAGCAACCTTTGCTCCATTCCCAACACGTAAATTTGACTCTCCCTTGACGAATCTTCTTCTATTCCTTAGCCCATGTATGCCATTACATATATGTGAGCCACACCCAGTGTCCAATACTCAAGTGTTTGAGGAAATAGAATGACAATCAATAACGAAGATATCTGAAGAAAATGGGGCATCCGATGCCTTATTCTTCTTCACAGACTCAAGATAAATCTTGCAGTTCCTTCACCAATGGTCCTCCTTGCCACAATAATGGCAAGTGCCCTTTTGAGCTGGTTCTACCTTTTCAGCCTTTTTATTCTTCCCCTCTTGTTATTCCTTTGACTTCCTCTTAGAACCTTTCTTTGAGGAATCAACTAACAACATCGTCCCCTGCTCATGCTTCACAGAAGGCTCCATAGTCTTCAGTATATTAAGCAGTACCATAGATGTACCTTCTTGCATCTCAGAGGTGAAGAAGAGCTTGGAAACTTTGAACCTTTTGGATCTCACTTGCTCATCAAATAACTCATAAAGATGAAAGACTATGGTATGAGCATCCATATGCTCATGCTGCTTCCGCAGCTCGGGTACCATCACGGCTAGCATGATGTAACTCACTTGCTCAGAATCACTCACATGTTTCTGATGGACCAACAATTGGTCCAGAGTTGCATCATCACTAGGATGGGCGAGAAGAGGCGCTTTGAGGACATACGCAAACTTTTCTGCCTTGAGAATAATTCTCAAGTTTCTAAGCCAGTCCAATAAGTTCGGCCCAGTCAATTTATTTGAATCCAAAATAGAGCACAAATTCAAAGATGTCATGATCAATCGATTAACCTAGAAATACAAATCGAACATATATGAGAAAAATGATTTAAAATGCATCCACATACATTTACAAAATCCCATTCATTTTTTTAATTCAAAAACCCTCAAAATCAATTCGGGAGATCGTAGGTCAATCTCCGAATGGGCTGATATCCAACATAGATAAGAACAACCTTGGAGTGAGTCCAACAAGCCATTATTAGCTATGATGGTGAGTATCAAGTATACCGATTACATATCACGTATATGTAACTATCACAATGTGCTATCAACTAATTGAATATTCACACATACATTGGATTGTTAACACATTAACAAGTATGCATCATATGCATGACACCCAACTTCACCTCTCTTCACATCGACCTTGGAGTGAGTCCAACAAATCGATGCTCCAAGTTAGAGATGACCCATTAATCGCGAAATAGTTTTAATATGGTTAGAGCACATTCAACCAATTAGCCCGGCTTGGAGTGAGTCCAACAACCCAAACTAACGATTGACCTCTGACTCTTATCATATTAGTGTTAAACTATTCCAATGATTTGAACATGTTTAGGTTCGAGCCGGACTTGGAGTGAGTCCAACAACCCAAACAAGAAACAAAACTCTGGTTCTAATCATATTAATGGAAGGTTTAGGCTTTAATATTGTATAAGAGTTTTAAAGTCTCATCCTCTTTGCATGCAAATAACTATTATCTACATGGCATAGCATACATGGCATACATCTACATGTCATGACACACATGGCATAATGATATGCATCTAATGCAATTACATGGCATACAATTATGGCATGTACAAAAATTTCCTTATATGTCATGTCTATTTATGAAAATAAAATATGTTTGAGATTCGATTCCCAAATCAAATCATTATTAAATTAGAAAATAAATTTCTAAATCTAATCACATATTTTATTTATGGAAAGTGTTAATTAAGGAAAGTCAAATTTAATTTAGGAAATAAATTTCCTAAATTATCAAAACTATTTATGGAAATAAAATATGTTTTATATTTGATTCCCCAAATCAAATCATGATTAAATTAGGAAATAAATTTCCAAATCTAATCACATATTTTATTTATGGAAAGTGTTATTTTCCATAAATATTTCTAAACTTTCCAAAAGTAGAAGATTTTCATAAATATTTCTAAACTTTCCAAAATTAAAAAAATTTCATACATACTTTTAAACTTTCTAAAAGTAGAAAATTTCCATAAATATAATTATGACTATCGCAAAATAATTTTACGATTATGTCGAAACACAACCTGGGCTCTGATACCACTGTTGGGTTTCCGACACCGCGGCGAGTGTGTGTTCGAATATATTTCATAAACATGTGCACAGCGGAAGAATTAAAAAAAAATCTAATTTATTACAATACACACATCACATGCATGCATAGTACAATATGTGTAGACATAATCGCAGTTTAAAATTTTGTAATAAAAGAAAATTATGCTAGTTATACCTGACTTATCACATGCAGTGGGAATGACATCAATCGGAGCAACCCTCGCTAGAATTGCCTCTATCCATATCCACGTCGAGTATCATCGGGATGACTTCACAAAGCCACGAGCCTCGTCTTCACAAAAGTCACTAGCCTCGAGTCGAAGACGATGTGATCCGAGAGACAATCACAATCGGAATAAAAAATTCAGATCCAAAAATTGAGTTTCATAAACTCGCTTCTCGGAAGGGGTTTTCGTCAACTGATTGACGAAAACTCAACTCTTCACCTATAAGGATTGCCGGAGAACCAATCCCCGGCAAATAGGTCACTATCGGAGCGCAAAACGACGACTAAATGACCTCTTCATGAAGAGGAGAACAAGTTGTCCAGAATCTGGACAGCTTGTTTGGTGGAAGAAATGATCGGTCAATCAATGGTCGACTGCTCCTTGGTCGCCGGTGGCCATTAAAGGATGGCCGGAGGAGTCACCGACGGCTGGTGGGTGGCCGGCAGCAAGGAGAAGGCAGCAATAAAGTTGGGAGGCAACCAACTTGGGCTGCTAGAGCAAGGAAGTAGAGGAGAAGGTGGCTAGGCTTTCCAAAACCTTTGAACCAATTAATTCTCCACGAAAAACTCTTAAGCCAGATTTTATAGAGAACACATTCTCCTAACGGTTATTAGTTCATAACCAAAACTCGTTAACCCGCTCCAATAACTTAAGTTAAAATAAACCAAACCGCATTGGTCTATTTTAAGTTAAAACAAATTGAACCAACTTTGGTTCATTGGTTTAAAACAAACCAAACCACTTTGGTTTATTTTCCACCATTATATTAGAACCAAACCAATTTGGTTCATCCATCATGTCTTCATAAGACTCGGCCCATCCATGCTTCCGTTGCGACTGAAACAATTTCATGCTCGCTCCTTGTTTTGTCTAACCAAACCTAGTTTCTCTCGATCTGAGAATCTCATTCTCAATCTCGTTTTAAATCCATTGGATTACGCTCATTGTGTGTGTGACCAAATAGGTTCCCGGTTTATGTTGGTCATCTATAATTAACCATTAATTATAGAATGAACATGAGTGGCACCTAGTAGTACATCATGATCCCCAATTAATCGAAAAATCAACGGTTGATTCCAGAACCATTTCTGAAACCCTTCAGTAGCTACAATGAATCATGCCCTGTTCCCTTCACTCATCTTATACCCACTTGGTTCAGGACATGATCTATAGTGTCAGTCCCCACTAGATTGACTATGTCACACATAGCCCAAGTATCATTCCTCGTCCTACAGATTCTAGTTACTGCACATGTATCCAAGAGTACCTTACTCTAAACAAGTAATGCTTTGGCCAAACACTTTAGTAACAATCCGACGAGAGGCCATGGGTATACATCTCCTCGCAAGGAGTGGTGAATCCTTTATAGACTATTCAAACACCTTCGGCCACTTCGACTTATACCCAATCATCCCGGGTCCACATCTCCTCAAAGATGCTTGATTAAGATGTCAAAGCATAAGTCTTCATGACCAAGATGACTTGAATACCGCAAGTCAAAGGAACATCGCACTTAAGCTGCAGTAAGAACTTCATTGACATATCCATATATGCAAATAATCATATGAAGTCTTACAGCTGGTCACTCTAATGAACTAGTTACCATAACTAGCATCAACGATTAAATCTGGACATCATAATGTCTCCAACCAGTGAGAATCAGCTGCTTGGATACACCAAAGAGTACACCTCGTGCTAGTCTCAACAGAATTGATGGCATCCAAATCCATCAATTCATCGACTAGGGATAATTCCAATACATCATAATTACACATGTAGAGATACTTACTAGTTGTGATCCAATCACAAATACTCTCATGCTGTGAATCGTATCGTGAACATTCAATAAATGAGTTTAAGATCTAATCAAATACATGAAAACATGTATACTCAAATAGTGAATATTCATTTATCATATAAATGGTTTAAATATAAGGCGATTGCCTTAGGACACCTCTCATTCATCGACTATTTCAGGTGGGTTGGGGGGAGGGAGGGGTGAAGTGTTAGTGTCAGCCCTTAGTGCCAATCATGAGATGATTGATTAGGAATCATATGTATCATATTTCATTAATAACATGCAAGGTTTGCTTATTATATTATTTCTTATCTGTCCTATATGAATAATATAATAGTGTCCTTGAATAGTAGGTTAAGGTTTACAACATATCAATTGGTTGAATTGATAGTGAGTCCATGCATATTAATTGTAAAATACCGGAAAATAAAAAGAAAATTTTTGGTTGGTGATGCATGGTTAGGGATATACTTAGACCTAATCTAGATTTAAATGGTATGAGTTTAATTAAATGGAGCTTAGGGTTAAACTAACATAGGGTTAATTGAATTTTTGGGTTAATGGCTTATAGGATTAAATCCAACCCACTAACCCTCCAAAACCCGATCCACTTCCTCTCCCTTTAACGCACGTGATTCCTCCGCGCAAACATTCAGCTGCACCTCATTAACCCTCGACGGCGACTTTCGTCATTCGTCGACTTCACCGATTTCTTGCCTACTTCGCCGAGTCAAAAAATCCCTCCTTTCTCCACTGCGCACAGCCTCCTCGCGATTTCCGTCTTCCCGACTCTTGATCTCCCTCGCCTCTCCCGCAATCCCTCTGTGCCATCGTCTCCACCGCATCTCAGGCGCTGCCGACGCGTTTCCGATGGGAGATATGGCTGTAGGAGAAGAGGCCGACAGGCGTTGACAAGCAAAGGCCGGGAATACGAGTCAGTGGCGATCCCAAATCGGAAGTCATTCTTCCTGATCGAAGTGGAGGTTGCGCCGGCGATCGCTGTGAGGGCTAGGTAAGGCGCTGTCCGATCTCGTTTTTCCTTGATCTCAGAAGGGATCTACTTGTGAATGAATTCCGGACTGTGATTTTCTTTCACGAAGTTTGACCTAGTGATTTGGGCAGTAGGTGATCTGGTGAACAGGACTGCCGAATTCCGGGAATTTACTGTCGGTTATGGGGTTTAGGCTGCCGGAATAAATTACAACAGCAAGGTAAAGCTTGTATTTTGATGGGATTTTTGGATGTTCTGTGGATTTACCGTGGCTAATTCGGATTGTGTTGGTTCGGGCAGCGATCTTGAGCAATTGAACGGGGCTGCCGAGTGTCGAAGAGTTACTGCCGGTGAAAATCAAATTGCCGGTAAGCAAACTATTTTCCTTTTAGTTCTGTCTGTGCAGATCAGTTCATTGTTGCCTTTGAGTTAGCTAATTAATAGTGGGAAGGCAGTTGTATTGTTGTAAGGGATGTAAACTAATTTTGGGAGGCTATGGAAGAGGATGGTCGGAGGGTGGTCGGTCGATGGATCGAGCCGGTTGTGTGTGGCTATGATTTGGAGCTTTAGTTGGTTATGAGATGTAAATGGTGATGTTCTGTGTGTGATCTGTAAATGGTTGTGATAGAGATGTGGACGACGGATCAAGGGGTTAAGTTGTCTATTTGGGTTTTCTTATATTGTAGGTTGTAAAATTGGGTGTTGCGAAGAGCGGGATGTTTACGTTCGTGTGAATAAGTTGGGAATCCAAGAGAAGGAACTAAGTTGGTGTGAATTGACCATAAGTGATTTGGGGGTTTTTCCTAATTTGTATTCGATAAGGGATACGAATATGTGGATAACATAGTAGCTAATTCGTATTGTTGTTATATGCTTTCACTGAATGATAATTGATGATATTTGCAGGACGTGGATACGAGACTGGTCCACGGACGTGAGGACTCTATTACCACACGCATTGACAGCAGGTAGGTAATTTCCTACCAGTCGGGTAGATGTAATGAATTTCAGATTTAGACATAGATATGAGCATGTTAGGTGTTCATATTGCCTTGACCCTGCTCTGTTTATCGTATGCTTGAACTTATCGTTGATATATATGTGTGCTCAATTGTTGATATCACATATTCCCTAGCATGATCTAAGAGTTACATATGTGATGTAAGTAGGTCTAACTGTTTAGTAGGGTGTAGATGTTAGAGTACGGAGGATGACCTAAATTATAAATTTGGCAAAAAGGTCGTCTGTGGATAAGTATGACCCTAAATTTAGGACTCATTCCATACCTGTATGTTGCACATTTATTTACCAACCACGGGTTGTGTAAATGGTCAGGTGAGTCGTGGACAGTGTGTCGCTACGGACCGATGGTCCTAGCTTGTCATGATTAGATGAGTATGACTCTCTACAGGATAGAGAGTGTACTGATCAATTGGGTGTGACTCTCTGTTGAACAGAGAGTCTATGGTAGATGTCTGTATGTGAGATAGTACCCTCATGTCATTGCATGCATACTGACGACATCGTCTTCCCTTGGGGTTGAGAGAGAGTCGTCAGTCATCCTGCCTCCCAGGTTACTCCCAGAGGAGTAACTAGTGTGAGGGCATAGCATTTGTTGTGCCGCACTCTACCATTATAGACGATGGTAGTTGGAGTTGCGTGTAGATGTCCTGGGTGCGTGGCACTCGACCACTCATTTGTAGTGTCAGTCGGAGTAGCCAGCAGCAGGGACCCCCGTTGCATAGTGAGCTCTTTATGCTCATATGCTACTTGATCATATTGCCCACTCGGCCACTCTATAGCAGTGGTTGGTGTGAGTTGGGACAGTTGTCATGTCGTGCCACCTAGGCCACACTGGGGTCGTGGTAGCGAGTAGGGGTGAGCAGGCATGACCATGCATGCTGCATTGCCATATCATACGGTGCTTTTCATATGGTTATATATATATACATACCTGCTTGTATATATATATATACATGGATGATGGTGATTAGTATACATACAGATACAGTCTATATGTATACTCACTTTGATGATGCATTTGTATGTGCTATTATACTTTGTTTGTACATATTCATACATGCTACTGCATTTCCTGTATGGTAGTAGGCTGATACTTGTATACCTGTTGGTTATTCACAGTGATACCCTTGGATCATATTCAGGATATTGTGTGAGATAGTACTATTCTTTTATATCCTATGATGTGGTTATATGCCCAGGTTGGATCAGGATAGAGTAGCTGACTGTCAGGTATGTTAGCATCATTGTTGTTCAGTTTATTTAGTGTATGCATCCATATATACCTGTTATGCTGATGTATACCTGTTGTTCGAGTAGATTTAAACTGTTGAATGACATGTAATATTGATACATATATTTACATGTTTTCTCTGATTACCTGCTGAGTTTTACTCACCACCACCGACCCTAGGTTTTTCTGTCACCCAAGTAACAGGTAGATGCCTTTGTGACGACTTGGAGCTGCACCGACTGATCCATCCCATCTCCGTTTTCCGAGTCTCCCAAGGAGTTCGTTTTTGGTTATGTCTTGGACTTTGATATGTATGGACTTGTTGTTATTATGGATTTTGTCGTGATGTCGTGGATTCTATTCGTGTAGTCATTTTATTTATGATTGTGGATTTGTCAGGTGGTGTACACCTGTATGTTTTTGGTATGTATGTTGTGGGTATGTGGTTGTTATTTCCGCTGCTGTTATTTATGTTATATTATGTTGTTGTTGTGGGCCTATGGGCCTTGTATTAACCCGAAATGTTGTCATGTACAGGGGAGATGTCGTCCGTTTAATTTTCGGCACGGTATACTCTCGGGGCGTGACAACTTTAGTGGTATCAGAGCCCAAGGTTCTGCGATGCCATACAATGTTGTTTTTGAGTCGAGTCTTGGATTCTCGGGAGTCGATTTGTTCGGTTTTGATTTTTTAAGATGAGATGGACAGCGGCCTGAGCTCCAAGCAGCACGAGGTAAAAATTCCTGATAACTTATGGTTTAGTAGATATTTATCTAAACTTGATCAGTAGGTGTATATAATAGAGTTATGACACCTGTGCAGACTTGTTGTAGGGGTCATCCACTGAGACGACCAACTGGAGTGACCTTTAGGGTTTATACTCTTGGTTATGTTGGCTATGCATTTAGATGCTTATACCAGGGAATAACCTGTAGTGTGTTGGTTATTATTCGTAACCGTGGTATGAGTTGATCACGGGAATGACCTGTTGAGTCTGTGAGTCTTGAACCTATGTCGAGGAGGTGATTTACCTCTGAGAGCCGACTGATACCGAGTCAGAAAATAGGGGCCAAGTCGTCACATTTATTATGGAAATCAGAGACTACAGTCTTAGAGATTTCCACTAACTGTGCTAGTCGGATCATTACCTGTGGGTAATGAACAGACTTGTAGACTATTGTTGATGCAGATAGCGGAAGGCTAGGTTATGGAGTTTCATAGGGATTTTATCCCTGAGTTGTTCGTACTGAGTTGTATAACTTTGAGAGTACTTTTAAGTACTTAACTCATGTTATACCGAGAAAGTAGAGTTATTTGCATACCATTATCGGGGTCAAGCCGGTATTTGGTGATAAATGCAGAAAATGACATTCGGGAAATAAAACATCACTTGATCATGGTTTAGTGATGTTGAAAGAGAGTATTTCCCCGCGTCACTTTTAGTGACACATTGTAAGAAATTATCGAGCTTTAAGAAAGGGTGATCAGTTAGTAATAGTGTACTGTGCAGAGTGTTAGGACCCTTGGAATGGCTAGAGGGGGGGGGGTGATTAGCCTTTCTTCTTATCTACAAAAATGTTAGCGGAAGCAATACAAAATATAAACACAAATCAAAGCAAGAACAAGGCTAACACCCGATGTACGTGGTTCGGAGATGACGCTCCTACTCCACGGCAATCCGTAAGGTGGATTAGCCCTAATCAACCTTCACTAGAACCTCCTTTGGATGAACCAAGGTGGAGAAACCTTTCTTACAATGCTCTCCTCTTCTTTACAATGATGGATGATCAAGAACAAGAGAAGAGGAGGATTTAAATCACTAAAAACACTTGGAAGGCTTGGTGAGTACGAGAGTATAGTTAGGAGCAAGAGCACTAGCTTCACCAAGCTCCCCATGGCCCCTTTTTATAGAAGAGGGGCTATTTTTCCCGTTGGGCGTCGATCAGTCGATGCATACCATCGGATCGGCCTGCCCAACGGCCACGCGATCTCCGCGGAGATCCGTAGCCGCAATCTCCAACGGCCAGGTGATCAGTCGATTGATCCCTCCATCGGTCGGATCGATGGGGTGATCGATCAGTGATCAAGGCGTCGAGTGAGGCGTGCATTACGTGGCGATATTTCCCTTGATCGATCGGTGATGCCCTTAGCGATCGGCCCGATCGCGACATCGATCGGCTCTAACCAAGGCGGTCGGTGATGGTCGAGGTTTCACCGACTTAGTCGACGCGACGATCGGATCGATACATCGTATCGGTCGAGTATGAGTAATTCATACTTGATTTTATTCCCTAGACCTAGACTCAACCTTCTAGCTCCTCATTAAGCCTTGTGCCTTCAGGATCCCTCGGAGTCCGCGACTTGTTCATCCTTTGCGCTTTGCTTCCAAGAGCTTCCTTCGGTTTCGTCATGTCTTGGGTTGCCAAATGCTTGGACTTTACGCCGCCAAGACTACAAGCTTGGACTTATGCTGCCAAGACTTTACTTTGGACTTCCTTTGCCAAGGTTCACTTTGGACTTTATGCTGCCAAGACTACAAGCTTGGTCTTATGCCGCCAAGTCCATCCCTTCGACTTCCTTTTCCAAGATCATACTTGGACTTCCTTTTACCAAGTCTTCATCCTTGGATTTCCCTGTCACTTAAACACATTCGTAATTAGATCACAAGATATTGCCTAACTTAGATGATTAGCCAAACATCAAAACATATAAATGCTTGGAGCATTGTTGCACCAACAATCTCCCCCTTTTTGATGTTTGACAATCATTTAAGTTAGGTCTTTAAAGATACACACATAATCATCTAACTTAAGCATTCCTTCTCCCCCTTTGACATACATCAAAAAGAGAAGGATGAAAGAATTTAGAGTGTTGGATCTTGGACTAAGGTATTAGATTGAAATTAAGCTCCCCCTTAATCCAAGATAGGATGTAAATTACATTTGAAGCAAAGCATAATCTAAAATTCAAAAGTTAAATCCTAACTTAGCACCAACAATGGTTTTGGGGATAAAAGGATAAAATTTATTGAAACTCCTCCTAAACCACTGTATTAAGCAGTCCTAAAACTCGTTTATACGCAATATTATCATACTAGAGCGTTAGGACATCAAAAATACACTAAATATCAGAAAATGGAGCTTATTATCAGAAAACCCAGTGTATCAGTCGACTGGTATTTGAACCCGATCATTCACTAATCGAAATTTCAGCCTTTTCAGCCCATTTTCAAAAATGCGGTAGAAATTCCAGAGATCTCGAAAAATCATGAAATTTTGCGTACACATTTCTAAAATCATACTTTATTAAGGAAAAATGATTTGAAAAATATATGTTTTCCAGATTTCAAGATGGATACAAATTTGAAACTTACAAAAGTTCTAAAGAATTTTCAAACTTTGTATCACTTTTGTGATTCACTTGAAAACTGTTTTCCAAAATATAATGTACATAGTTTAACATATATATGATTTGGAATTTCCAACCATGTTCTTAGAGCTATGTACTTATTACTTGAATACAAGCCTTCCCAATGGTTGGTCCATAAGGTATTTATGTCTCTAGGTGTGTCATTGGCTCATAGTAATGCATCATAACAAGCATGATGAGCCAAGTACACCTTCCCTATCATCTCACATGGTTCTAAGTGTCTCAATACAAAAATCAAGGTTTCTTAAGGCTTTTTGTGAGATGTATCAAGGTATAAAGATAACATATAAACATGGGATCATGCAAACCTAGAATTTTACTCTACAAAGCACATACCAAGCTCTCTCCTTAAAGATGAAAATTCATTTTCGGGAAGAGCTTTGGTGAAGATATCGGCAAGGTTGGACTTAGATTCTACATAATTAAGTTCAATGTCCCCTCTTGCCACATGATCTCTTATGAAGTGATGTTTCACTTCAATGTGCTTGGTCCTAGAGTGATATCTGATTTTGGTCAAGTTGATGGTACTCACATTATCACAATAAACTTTAATGTTAGAGTAGTGTAGCTCATAGTCTACAAGAGTATGCCTCATCCAAAGTAATTGAGCTACACAACCACCCATAGCCACATATTCGGCTTCGGTGGTTGATAAAGCAACACAATGTTACTTCCTACTACTCCAACTAACTAGGGAGGACCCAAGAAATTGACATCCACCACTAGTACTTTTCCTATCCAATTTGCACCCGGCATAATCGGAATCGGTATAACCAAGTAATTCAAATGACTTAGTCCTAGGATACCAAAGTCCTACATTTAGGGTGCCTTTAATATATCTTAATATTCTTTTGACGGCTACCAAATGTGATTCTTTGGCATAAGATTGGTATCTTGCACACATACCTACCGCAAATAAAATGTCGGGTCTACTAGCGGTTAGGTATAGTAAGCTACCAATCATACTCCTATACAGTTTAAGATCAATTGATTTACCTTCATGATCACTATCTATTCTAGTGCTAGTGGCCATAGGAGTGGTTACAATTTTGGCATTTTCTAAACCAAATTTCTTGATCATTTCATTTGCATATTTGGTTTGATAAATATGAATACCCTCATTGGTTTGTTTGACTTGTAAACCTAGGAAAAAGGTAAGCTCTCCAACCAAACTCATTTCAAATTCATTTTCCATATTTTTTATAAAGTCTTGAAGAAGATCATCATGTTAGGGCAATCTCTTGCCGTAATATAGTTTTGATGGTGTGACAAAGGGTTTAAGTTAGTTTGATATATTGATTTGATATGTGCGTTGAAGTCATGCAGGACTTAGTAATTCGCACATGGAGCCGTGGCGAGTTTCACATCTCATGACTCGTGCCTTGAGTCGGTGAAGGATAGCTTTGCGGAAGCCGTGAACTTGGAGCATCCGAGGGACCGCCGGACGAGAAGCTTGGAGTGAAGCCGGAGGAAGTAGACTTCGAGGCAAGAGATGCGAAGGAGCATTGCAGAGTCGTGCGCCTGATGTTGCCGAGGGATGTGGCCGAGAACGAAGAGAACTTCGAAGGCGAGGGACTCCGAGAGATGAGAGTGAGCGATTGTAACCCGGGGAAGGGTAGCTCTTAGGTGAAATTTGGCCATTTGGCCAAGTGTCGGATGGGTTTTCCCGACAGATCGATCGTTGCCATGTCATAGCGATCAGCTAATCAGTGTAGTTCGATTGGTATCGGTATTGGATTGTGGCGCGTGATCGTCATCGTGGCGATCATTGCCAAGACCATCGATCGGCTGCGAAAGCGTGATCGGTAGTCAATAGGGTTTCGACCACATGCAGTTCGTAGCCGTAGGCGATTGACTCAGCGGCGATCGTGATGAAGTCCATCGATCGTTGCCAAGAGTTCCGTTGGACTACAGCGGTCGGGATCCGGCGTGTTCGAGGCCGTTGTAGTGGTGATCATTGCCAGGCGGGATCGGTGATGGCGAGCAGGAAGAAGTTAGCCCTCTCTATAAAAAGAGAGGGTGTGAGCCTTTGAGAGGCTAATGCTCATACTCCAAATGATCTTCCTACTGCCCCACAAGCTTTAAACTCTTCTTACTTGTCTTTACTTCAATCCTATTGTAAGAAGAGTGATCTTGGTTGTAAAGGTTACCTCCACCTAGCTTGGTGCAAAGGAGAGACCATTTAGTGGATTGGTTTAATGGAGTGATTCACCGAGGACGAATCGGGGACCGTGGATTAGCGGCGTAGCCATGAACCACGTTATACCATCGTGTTAGCATTTGTTTTATTGTTTGTCTTTTGCTTTGTATTTGTATATTCCGCTTGCGCTAATCTTTTGTAGACGAGCAATTTACGACGTCCAACGTACGAGGGCTATTCACCCCCCTCTAGCCGGCCAATAGATCTCCAACAAGTGGTATCAGAGCCAAGGAAAGCTTGTCGAGGACTAACCGCCACAACAAGCAACATTCAAAATGGCCGGCTCAAACATCCACCCACCGAAGTTCGACGGCGAATTCTCTTGGTGGAAAAAGAGAATGGAGGTATTCTTCGAGACCGATTTTGATATTATGCTAATAATGGAAAATGGGTTCGAGTTGCCTAGGGATGAAAAGGGTGAACAAATCGAAAAATCACGATGGACTAAGAAGCAAAGAGAGGAGCACCTTGCGAATTCAAAGGCAAAACATCATCTTTTCAATGTGCTCCCCCAACAAGAGATCAACCGGATCGGAGAATGTGCTAGCGCCAAAGAGATGTGGGAGAAGCTTATAGAACTCCATGAAGGCACATCCGAGGCCAAGCTAGTAAGGAGAGACCTCCTCCGCTCCCAACTATCCAATATAAAACTAGAAAAGGGAGAAAAGGTAACCTCACTACACTCTAGGTTTAAAGAAATTTTAATTGGGCTAACAAGTGTAGGTGAGAAGCTATCAAACCGGGATATGCTCATGAAGGCTATAGATGCCTTTCCCCGGTCCTCAAAGTGGAGCTCCATGGTGGATTCGTTCTACATCTCCAAGAACTTGGAAGTAAGTACCTTGGAGGAATTTTTCTCAACAATGGAGCTCCACGAAACTAGGCTTGAAGGAATACAAGAGGAGCCTAGAATTCAACCCTCAAGAGGAGTAGCATTGTTGGCAAATAAGGGGAAGAAGAAGATGGAAATCTCCTCCTCCTCCGATGACGAAGCGTCTTCCTCCTCCTCCATGGATAGCACCGAAGAAGCCTATATGGTAAGGAGGGTAAGACGTGCATTTAAGAATTTTAGATTTGATAAATCTAATGATAGGAATAGAAGACCAAGGGGGAAGGTCATATGCTACAATTGCCAAGGAGAGGGGCACATAAGGAACAATTGTCCCCTCCTAAACAAGAGCAAGGAAGAGAAGAAAAAGAAAGAAGAAAAGAAGAAGAAAAAGGGGAGCAAGAAAAAGAAGGAAGAGGAGAAGAAGACAAAAGAAAAGGGGAAGACCAAAGCTCTAAAGGCAAGGACTTGGGATGACCCATCCTCATCCTCCTCATCATCATCGGATGAGGAGAATGCCTTTGTCACCAATTTGGCCTTGATGGCCTTTGATGACTTGGATTGCTCTTCATCCGAAAATGAAAGATCAAGCTCAAGTGGGGAGAGCTCAAATGAAGGGGGAGCTTCTACATCCTCATCATCCGAAGAAGAAGAAGAAGACATGGAAACTATGGTAACAAATGCTTCTCCTAAGAAAATAGTTTCCATAATCTCTAGTTTAACTAAGGACTTATTTGGCATGAAAAAGAAAAATAAGAGCATGCTAGATAAAATTAAGGATTTAGAAAATAAGCTAGAAAATGCATGCTTAAATGATAATATTTCTTCTAGCTTAGATGATGCATGCTCACATGACCTTTATATGCCTTTGGATGTTAATGATGCATGCATAGAGGAAAATAGAGCATTAAGGGAAAAGGTAGATTATTTAACCAAAGCCCTAGAGAAATTCACAATTGGCTCCAACACATTAAATATGATCATAGGGAGCCAAAGAGCTAGCTTTAATAAGAAAGGTCTAGGATATAAGGAAAAGAAAAATGAAAATGCCTACAAATGCTTAATAGCTAGGGGACAAGATAAAAAGAAGGTAATAGCTAGAAAATGGATCCCCAAGGAATACTTAGTGAACCCAATAGGAAAGAATTTATTTTGGGTTCCAAAATCCATCCTTAAGGGTTAGAAAACCCCTAGGGTAGTCAACCATATGAACTTGACCTATATCATATTTTGGTTGACTTAGGATGACGGGACAACATTTTTTTTTAGATAGTGTTGGGTGATGATAACGTGCCCATAAATAGGTAATAATGCTTAAATCATAATGATTAATGTAATTGTTACACATATGTACAATCATGATTTATGATTTATGATATTGGGCACTTCATCATGAGAAATAGGTTTAAATCATGCTTTAGGTGATAATTTGTTTATTATCATCGTATAATACCTAATGCATGACTATTATTTGATGGATACATGAGTTTCATGATCATAATGTGAAATTAAATCATATATGTCATTATGATCATGTAGGTTGTTAGGTTGATACTTAACCATGATAGAATTACATGAATATATTGGTTAAGTATATACAAATACCCCCTAGGATGCATCTCACACTCACTATAAGCTACTTTGATTGAAAACTTAGCATGGGTGAGATATTAGGATGATACAAATGTCCACTAATGCCTATGGCATTTAGATGGTCATTTAAAGTATCAAAATAGCAATAATGGACCAATCATGGGGAAGGCTTATGTTTAAATCATAGACATATTGCCCAAAGATCAAGGTTGGATATTTCATAAGTTTTCAAAACAATTTCTTACTTTAAAATACAAGTATTCATGTTTTGAAACAATTGGATGCAAAACTAGGTGTTAAAATGGATACTAACATGCTCAAAAACTAGTGGTTTTTCAAGTGTTTGGATTTTTGGCAAATCTCGGAAAATATAATGATTTTTCATGAAAAACTATTTTTCCTTGGTAGATATACTTAAGAGAAATATGCTCCTCATATTTTATGATTTTTTGAATTTTCTGGAATTTTTAATGCATTTACAAATTCGCCTTGAGAAAATCAAAATTTGAATCAATTGTGCCGATCATTGCTCACTGAAAATCACTGCAATTTTTTCAGATTTTAATCATATTTTTGGTATTTTCCCTTCATTATACTTGATGTCATAAGTTTATAACTTCGTGTTAATCTTTTTGATGGTGTCAAAGGGGGAGAAATAATTATGTTTAAGTTAATTATTTTAGGGGGAGAAATATATGATAGGGGGAGAAAATTTGCAATATAGAGTTTCATGGATTAAGGGGGAGTTGCATGTTGCTATATCATGTTTATCTTTACATGCTTTCTTACCTTAGAATTTATATCAAATATTTTTACCTAACTTAAACGGATTGCCACACATCAAAAAGGGGGAGATTGTTAGGGCAATCTCTTGCCGTAATATGGTTTTGATGGTGTGGCAAAGGGTTTAAGTTAGTTTGATATATTGATTTGATATGTGCGTTGAAGTCGTGCAGGACTTAGTAATTCGCACATGGAGCCGTGGCGAGTTTCACATCTCATGACTCGTGCCTTGAGTCGGTGAAGGATAGCTTTGCGAGGCCGTGCGCTTGGAGAATCAGGGACCGCGGACGAGAAGCTTGGAGTGGCCGGAGGAAGTAGACTTGAGGCAAGAGGCGAAGGAGCATTGCAGCCGTCGCTGATGTTGCCGAGGGGCGTGGCGAGAATGAAGAGAACTTGAGGCGAGGACTCAGAGATGAGTGGCGATTGTAACCCGGGAAGGGTAGCTCTTAGGTGAAACTTGGCCATTTGGCCAAGTGTCGGATGGGTTTCGACACCCGATCATTGCCATGTCATGGCGATCGCTCAAGTCAGTGTAGTTCGTGGTATCGACGATTGGATTGTGGCGTGATCGGCCATACGTGGGCGATCGGCCAAGACCATCGATCATTCTTTGCGGCGGATCGGTAGTCAATAGGGTTTTCCGCGAGCCGTTCGTGGCCGGGGCGATCGACTACGGAGCGTGATCGGCCGATGAGGTCCATCGATCATTGCCAAGAGTTCCGTTGGACTACAGCGGTCGGGATCGGCGTGTTCGGAGGCCGTTGTAGTGGCGGTCGGTGCCAAGCGGCGATCGTGATGGCACCAAACGGGAAGAAGTTAGCCCTCTCTATAAAAAGAGAGGGTGTGAGCCTTTGAGAGGCTAATGCTCATACTCCAAACGATCTTCCTAGTGCCCCACAAGCTTTAAACTCTTCTTACTTGTCTTTACTTCAATCCTATTGTAAGAAGAGTGATCTTGGTTGTAAAGGTTACCTCCACCTAGCTTGGTGCAAAGGAGAGACCATTTAGTGGATTGGTTTAACGGAGTGATTCACCGAGGACGAATCGGGGACCGTGGATTAGCGGCGTAGCCGTGAACCACGTTATACCATCGTGTTAGCGTTTGTTTTATTGTTTGTCTTTTGCTTTGTATTTGTATATTCCGCTTGCGCTAATCTTTTGTAGACGAGCAATTTACGACGTCCAACGTACGAGGGCTATTCACCCCCCTCTAGCCGGCCAATAGATCCCCAACACATCATTTGTTGACCCAAAAATGATATCATCAACATATACTTGGGCTATGAATATATCTTTTAACGTTGACTTTATAAACAAAGTTTGATCTACTTGGCCTCTTCTAAAATCCTTAGAAATTAAGAAGGATGACAATCTTTCATACCATGCCCGGGGAGCTTGTTTTAACCCATATAATGCTTTCCTAAGCTTACATACATGATTTGGATAATCTATGTTCTCAAATCCGGGTGGTTGCTCTACATATACTTCCTCCTTAATAAAACCATTTAAGAATGCCGATTTAACATCCATTTGGTAAAGTTTAAATCCCATGTAGGAAGCATACCCTAAGAGAATCCTAATAGATTCTAACCTTGCAACCGGGGCATAAGTCTCATCATAGTCAAGCCCCTCAACTTGATTGAATCCCCTAGCAACCAACCTAGCTTTATTTCTAGTGATATTTCCTTGATCATCTAGCTTATTCCTAAAGACCCATCTTGTAGTAATTATGGTGCTATCATTTGGTCTAGGTACTAATTCCCACACTTGACTTCTCTCAAATTGAGCCAATTCATCTTGCATTGCCAAAATCCAATCCGGATCATGTAATACATCATTGATCGATTTGGGATCAATTTGTGATATAATATCAACTTGACTAGTAGGAGGTCTATGAAATGACCTAGTTCTTACTCCTTGAGATAGATCTCCTACTACTTGGTCAAGTGGATGATCTTGATGAATTCTTAGGTTTCTAGAAGGGGTTTCAATTTGATCATTGTTATCTTCCACCCTTCTTTCATCATAGTCTCCTCTTCCTCCCCCTTGATCATTACCCTAATGGTCAAATTTTGAGATTTTTGGGTAATGTCTTGATTATCATTAATATCATGCTTATCAATGGAGGACTTTCTAGGGTAGGTACTAGTAGTTTCATCAAATTGAACATTGGAAGACTCCTCAATCCCTTTGGTTCTCTTATTGTAGACTCTATACCCTCTACTTGTGGATGAGTATCCAACTAGGATTCCCTCATCCGCTTTTGATTCAAATTTTCCTAAGTTATCTTTGGTGTTTAGAATATAAACTTTACATCCAAAGACTTTGAAATAATGAATTGTGGGTATAGTCCCATTCCATAATTCAAATGGTGTTTTCCTAAAACCTATGGATTTGAACCCTATTTTGGATATAGCAAGCGGTATTAACGCTTCGCCCTAAGTAGCTAGGTAGAGAATATGCATTAAGCATAGTCCTAGCCGCCTCTTGTAGGGCACGATTTCTCCTTTCCACCACCCCATTTTGTTGGGGTGTTCTAGGACAAGAGAACTCATGCTTGTACCCTTGCTCTAAACAAAATTGTGAAAATTTTAGATTTTCAAATTCACCACCATGATCACTACGGATCCAGTTGATTTTGAGACTCTTTTCATTTTCAACCCTTTTACTAAATCCTATGATTATTTCTAAGGTATCATCCTTATGTTTCATAAAATAGACCCAAGTATACCTAGAAAAATCATCTACTATAACCAAACAATATTTATTACCATTTAAAGATGGAGTACTATGGCAATCAAATAAGTCAAGATGCAATAATTCTAATGGTAAAGAGGTATTGGTTAGGGTTTTACCTTTGTGTGATGCCTTTGTTTGTTTTCCTTCTTGGCATGCATCACACAATTTGTTCTTGACATACTTGATCTTTGGTAGCCCTTTGACCAACTCCATCTTGGCTACCTTGGCTATGTTTTTCATGTTGATATGCCCCAATCTTCTATGCCATAGCCAACTTTCCTCTTCTTTTGCAACAAAACACTTAGTAGAAATGTTAGAAGCATATGAAAGATCAACATAATAGATGTTTGATTTCCTATATCCAACTAACATACAATCATTTAATTCCTTGTGTTTAATCATGCATTTAGAGGATTCAAAAGAGACATGATAGTTTGCATCACAAAGTTGACTAACACTTAATAAATTAAATTTCATATTTTCAACTAGCAGTACTTTGTGAATAACAATTTTATGGAATACCTCAATTGTACCTCTACCTAATATCTTGAGTTTTCCACTATTCCCAAAGGACACCGCTCCCTTCTTCACATATTTAATTGTGGAGAACTTGCTCACATCCCCGGTCATATGTGTTGAGCAACCGCTATCCACAATCCACATACCTCGCTCTCCTACCTAAATCACATGAAAAACACAAGCTTTTGGTACCCAAACATTTGGACCGGTAACATTAAGTAAAAACTTCTTAGGTACCCAAGCTTTCTTAACCTTACCCTTAATGGTTGCTTTCCTATTAATTAATGAAATATAAGCAACTTCTTTTCTTTTGGCTTATATCCTAACGGCCTTGTTATAAACTCTTTGTCTACTAAGAATCATATCAAGACACTTTGAGTCATTTGAAAATTTTTCTAAACATGCTTTCAATTCACTAACCTCATCCTTAAGTTTGTCATTTTCTTCCCTAAGCATGCAAGAGTCAATATGTGAAGGCTTTTCATTCCTAATGGCCTTTAGTTCTACCTTCATGCTCTTAACCTTAGATTTTGACTTATCTAGAGCTTCTTTAAGATAAGCAATTGATTTATAGAGAAGCATAACCTTGGGAGAATTCATTACCTCATCGTCACTAGATGATGATTCATCACTTGAAGAATCTTCTTGACTTGATGTGCCGGAATCATCTTCTAATGCCATGAGTGCCACATGGCGAGTGATGTGGCAAAGCTCATCATCGGATGAAGAGTCTTCAACACTTGGTGTGTCCCATGTGGTTTGAGCCACCATGGCCTCCTTCTTCTTCTTTTCCTTCTTGTCCTTCTTTTTCTTTTCCTTTTCCTCCTTCTTCTTTAGCTCCGGACAATTCGGCTTTATATGCCCCTTCTTATTGCAAGCATGACAAATCACATTATTGCTAAAACTTGAATTACCATTAAATTTACCTTTTGAGGAATGAGACCCCTTCCTTGCTTCTCTATTCTTGAACTCTCTTGACTTTCTATAAAGCTTCTTGACGAAATTTGCCATTTCACTAGATGAGTCCCCATCGCTACTTGACTCATCCTCCGACTCGGATGATGATGATGCTTCTTTTCTTTCCTTCTTCTTCTTTTCTTTCTTGTCCTTCTTTTCAACAAATAGAGCTAAACCCTTTTCCTTAGAGGACATGTTAGTTTGCTCATGTAATTCAAACTCACAAAATAATTCATCAATTTTAATTTGAGATAAATCCCTAGTTACCTTAATGGCATCAACTATTGAAGTCCATAAAGAATTTCTAGGAAATGCTTGTAAAATATACCTTACCAAATCCCGGTTGTCAACTCGCTCACCTATGATATGGAGTCCGTTTACAATTTCCTTGAACCTTCCATGCATTTGACTTACGGTTTCATGCATCTTCATTTGGAAGGCTTGAAGTTGTCAGTTAATAGGTCCTTCTTGGCCCTCTTTGATTCCTTGGAACCTTCATTTAGCTCAATGAGCTTTTCCCATAGCTCCTTGGCGGATTCAAAAGGCCCCACCTTGTTGAGTTGCTCCATTGACGCCTTGCATTGGATGGTGAGGACGGCCTTTGCATTTGATTCAAATTTTTGTTTATTTCTCTTGTCCAATCCTTGCTTGGAATAGGATGTCCATGTTCATCCACGGTTCCTCGAAGCCATCTACAACACTATGCCAAATTTCAATATTACTCATAAGATAGTACTTCATCCTACCTTTCCAATACGCAAAATGACTCCCATCGAAGAGCGGTGGCTTGGCGATGCTATATCCCTCTTGAAGAGCCATTGATGTCTTGGTTGATGGTGAGATCTTCCAAGCTATCCGGGCTCTGATACCACTTGTTAGGACCCTTGGAATGGCTAGAGGGGGGGGGGGTGATTAGCCTTTCTTCTTTTCTACAAAAATGTTAGCGGAAGCAATACAAAATATAAACACAAATCAAAGCAAGAACAAGGCTAACACCCGATGTACGTGGTTCGGAGATGACGCTCCTACTCCACGGCAATCCGTAAGGTGGATTAGCCCTAATCAACCTTCACTAGAACCTCCTTTGGATGAACCAAGGTGGAGAAACCTTTCTAACAATGCTCTCCTCTTCTTTACAATGATGGATGATCAAGAACAAGAGAAGAGGAGGATTTAAATCACTAAAAACACTTGGAAGGCTTGGTGAGCACGAGAGTATAGTTAGGAGCAAGAGCACTAGCTTCACCAAGCTCCCCATGGCCCCTTTTTATAGAAGAGGGGCTATTTTTCCTGTTGGGCATCGATCAGTCGACTGATGCATACCATCAGTCGACTGCCGCCGAAGCCAACGGCTTCTGAAACGCGATCTCCGTGGAGATTCATAGCCGCAATCTCCAACGGCCAGGTGATCAGTCGACTGATCCCTCCATCACCGATCGTGATGGGGTGATCGATCAGTGATCAAGGCGGCGATCAGTGAGGCGCATTCGTGGCGATATTTCCCTTGATCGGTCGGTGATGCCCTTAGCGGATCGGTGATCGCGACATCGATCATTGCTCTAACCAAGGCGATCGTGATGGTCGTGGTTTCACCACGACTTAGTCGAACGCTGACGGTCGGTGATACATCGTATCAGTCGACTGATACTCATCAAGTATGAGTAATTCATACTTGATTTTATTCCCTAGACCTAGACTCAACCTTCTAGCTCCTCATTAAGCCTTGCGCCTTCAGGATCCCTCCGAGTCCGCGACTTGTTCATCCTTTGCGCTTTGCTTCCAAGAGCTTCCTTCGGTTTCGTCATGTCTTGGGTTGCCAAATGCTTGGACTTTATGCCGCCAAGACTACAAGCTTGGACTTATGCTGCCAAGACTTTACTTTGGACTTCCTTTGCCAAGGTTCACTTTGGACTTTATGCTGCCAAGACTACAAGCTTGGTCTTATGCCGCCAAGTCCATCCCTTGGACTTCCTTTGCCAAGATCATACTTGGACTTCCTTTTACCAAGTCTTCATCCTTGGATTTCCCTGTCACTTAAACACATTCGTAATTAGATCATAAGATATTGCCTAACTTAGATGATTAGCCAAACATCAAAACATATAAATGCTTGGAGCATTGTTGCACCAACACAGAGTCGTGAGACTTGCAGAGGTTACGACCACCTAATAGCTCAAGAAGATGAATGAATATTTTAAGCCACCTACGATTGTTGGCTTACTGTTGGATTAAGATGACGAGATCTTCTACCAGATCTACCGGAAGACGTTGGATTGAGATAGGAGTTTAAAAATGACTCTGTACAAGAGTTTAAGAATTGGAGACCGGTAAGCAAATATTGCAGGTCAACTTAATAGAGTCAGAAGTCTCCGACTATTGGATAAAAGGAGCAAGATCAAAGTCATAGACTTTGAACTATTTTTTGATTATAGAAGACCAACTGCAGATCATCAAGATTTTCTCATGGATATCAACACAATCAGAACAAAGACTTCGAAGGGATTATGTGCGTACAGTGCAGATCACGAAGACACGCGAAGCTAGATTATCCGTTGGAGCAGTTTAGCTATTGCTATTGTTGAGCAACTAGTACAGTGGAGGAGGTGTACCTTGAAGATTCAGTTGAAGATTATCGATGGTGTTCCGGGAGGAAGATGCATCGTCTCGACAGCAGAGATCAGCACAGAAGATGTGGGTTACCTTATCAGCATCAACCTACTACCTCAGGAGTGGTTGGAGTTCCTTGATACTCCCCTTCAGCAGAGATCAGCATAGAAGCAGCATCAGCAGAAGACATTGTAGAAGACTCAACAGACAACAGCAAACAGTTATCTCCAGATGTGATTTGCTTAGTACAGAGGAGAGAGTATACGACGATGGTCGTATTTATTCAGTATTCTACAGTTGCAGCTCGTAGGATTTAGTGATCGGATCGGATGATCTAGGAAAAATCCTAGGATCATTCATCGTAGAAATGTGATCACTTTGTCGCGAACTGTTGGATCTGATCTTATTCTCTTCGGAGAAAGGCCGAGACATGTGGGGAGCCTTTGAATCGGATCGACAGATAATGGATCGTTCAGGGTATTACTATAGTTTACCCTCTAGGTTAATATGTTGAGATATGCTTATAGTTACAGGTATCTGTATCTAGAACATTCTCAGTTGGATTAGATGGGTCCTTTACATCGACTTGTGGGTCGATGGTATCTCTACCGTCAGGTGAGATGAGGATCAACAATTAAGAAGTCAAGGGATGTCCTTAGACTCGGATAGACATATCTTTACTGTAGACATATCCTTACGGATGGTCAAGTTGTTGAGATTATAGTATGATTATGTCTCTCAGATGTGCGTATAATCCGAGAGCAATCGGATGTAGTTTCGAATGAACTCCTAGCCTTGTTGTTGCTTAGGCAAGTGGAGTAGGCGATCGAAATGATTGCAGAAATTAGTTTTGGTTTCGAATATCACATATGAGTGATAATTTTGTCGGTATCAGTGTTGCTAAACACTATAGAAATTGGAAGAATGTAAATTGTGATTATAGGAGATGTTGGAAGGGATATTTATCTGTGCCAGTATTCCTCCTTGAGAAGATCCGGAACTCTTTGTTGAAAGAGAGATGAACCTTGAAAAGTATGCATCGATTATCGATGATGGAATACAGTAGTTGTCGTGATGAATATCCTCCGTTGGGGATAGATGATCTGTTTAGATCAACAAAGGACACCTATGTATACTCTAAGGTTGATTTGCGACTGGAGCATTGACATTGTAATGACATGGTGTCATACAATTATCAGTGTCGTGATGATTAAAATATATCATCAGCGTAGAGTAAAGAGAATGCAGGTGTGTAAAGACGATAATTTCATACTTGGTATGAATTGTTATGAGTTGTGATTAAGTTGTTAAACTAATTAACGATTTAGTCGCCACCGGATTTGAGAATCGTGTATCCTGGACACGATTGGATCCTTTTGTAGTTGTTGGAGTTGCGTAACTTGACCACTGTTGGTTGTGGTAGTTGGAGTTGCGCACTCGACCATCGTAGATGGTGATTTTCCTTGTATGACTTGGATATTACTGTAGATGTGGATAGAATGTTTTAGCATTACTATACTATGGATTTGTTTGACAAAGGTGACGATGGAAATCATTTAGTCGAAAGCTGGTGAGACCAGTTACGAGACCTAGATGGCGGTTAACTTTTACGCAAGTATTAGTTAATCCTTCCGAAGTGGATAAAAAGGGGATTGTACACGGATGCATCGTTTCAGGGATCGGAACGATTCCGATGCAGTTGTATGAGGCATATCGTATGCCTACATCAGTTAAGGAACTACGAGATAGTCTATCATATTCATGACGTGACGTTAGTAGTTATTATTTGGATTTGTAGTGATATGGAGCAGAAGTGCTCATGGAGTTTTGACTAGCTACTGGGTAGCTACTATAGAGTTTCGGGTACGCAAATAGTTGTAACAAGTGAGATTGATCGCTATAGTCTTCCATGCACTTACAGAGTGTGTGGTAGAGTGGATTTTGAATGGTTGATGGACTTCTCTTTTGAGAAGATAATTCCCCATCTCTGAGAAGGATAGTGGGTTCCGAAGTTGTAGTGTTTAAGGAAGAGTTGCTACAGAAAGCACATCATTCGAGATGGGTTATATACCTTGGCGGTACTCAGATGTACTGAGATTGGAGACGTTTATACTGGTGGAACGGTATGAAGAGGGTTATAGCAGATGTTGCTGCTCGATGTTTAGTATGCTAGCAGGTGAAAGCTGAACATCAGAAACCCGCTGGATTGCTCTAGAAAATTCTGATTACGGAATGGAAGTGGGAGCATATCACGATTGACTGCATTATGGGATTGCCTAGAACCCGTAAAGGACGTGATGCGATTTGGGTGATTGTGGATCGACTGACCAAATCAGCTCATTTCCTTCATATTCGTGGGTCGTACTTGTTGGATCATTCGGTAGAGTTGTATTACCGAAAGATTATCAGATTGCGTGGGGCACTTTTAAGTACCAAATCGGATAGAGATTCACGATTTACCTCGCGATTTTGATAGAGTCTGCACCAGACTATGGGCACAGAGCTTCGGCTTAGTGCAACATTTCATCCGCAGACTAAAGGATTGTCTGAGCATGACATTCAAACGTTGGAGGATCTATTCAGATCTTGTGTCGTGGATTATGGAGGTGTAGCTTATCGGTTGGCTTTACCTCCGACACTTACGGGTGTTCACAATGTATTCCATGTATCTATGCTAAGGAAATACGTGTCGCGATCTGACCATGTTCTGAAAGAAGTTCCGATTCCACTCCAGGTGAATGCGACTTATGAGGAGACTCCGGTGCGGATTCTTGGTCGCAAGGAGTGACAGTTGCGGAATAAAACCATCCGACTCGTAAAGGTGGGATGGCAGCATCATACGGATGAGGAGGCTACATGGGAGCTGGAGGACACTATCCGAGCTCGATACCCTCATCTGTTTACCTGAGGTATATGGTTATTTCAGAATATGCTTGAATTAATTTTTGCATATAAGTACCAAATTTGGGGACCAAATTTTAATGAGTGGGGGAGAATGTAAAATACCGAAAAAAAAAAGAAAATTTTTGGTTGGTGATGCCTGGTTAGGGATATACTTAGACCTAATCTAGATTTAAATGGTATGAGTTTAATTAAATGGAGCTTAGGGTTAAACTAACATAGGGTTAATTGAATTTTTGGGTTAATGGCTTATAGGATTAAATCCAACCCACTAACCCTCCAAAACCCGATCCACTTCTTCTCCCTTTAACGCACGCAATTCCTCCGCACAAACGTTCAGCCGCACCTCATTAACCCCCGACGACGACTTTTGTCATTCGTCAACTTCACCGATTTCTAGCCTACTTCGCCGAGTCGAAAAATCCCTCCTTTCTTCTCCACCGCGCACAACCTCCTCGTGATTTTTGTCTTCCCGACTCTTGATCTCCCTTGCCTCTCCCACAATCCCTCTGTGCCATCGTCTCCACCGCATCTCAGGCACTGCCGACGCATTTTCGGTGGGAGATACGACTGTAGGAGAAGAGGCCGACAGGCGTCGACAAGCAAAGGCCGAGAATACGAGTCAGTGGCCGTCCCAAATCGGAAGTCGTTCTTCCCGATCGAAGTGGAGGTTGCGCCGGCGATCGCTGTGAGGGCTAGGTAAGGCGCTGTCCGATCTCGTTTTTCCTTGATCTCAGAAGGGATCTACTTGTGAATGAATTCCGAACTGTGATTTTCTTTCACGAAGCTTGACCTAGCGATTTGGGCAGTAGGTGATCTGGTGAACAGGACTGCCGGATTCTGGGAATTTACTGCCGATTATGGGGTTTGGGTTGCCGGAGGAAATTACAACAGTAAGGTAAAGCTTGTATTTTGACGGGATTTTTGGATGTTCTGTGGATTTACCGTGGCTAATTGATATTGTGTTGGTTCGGGCAGCGGTCTTGAGCAATTGAATGGGGCTGCCGAGTGTCGAAGAGTTATTGCCGTGAAAATCAAATTGCTGGTAAGCAAACTATTTTCCTTTTAGTTCTGTCTGTGCAGATCAGTTCATTGTTGCCTTTGAGTTAGCTAATTAACAGTGGGAAGGTAGTTGTATTGTTGTAAGGGATGTAAACTAATTTTGGGAGGCTATGGAAGAGGATGGTCGAAGGGTGGTCGGTCGATGGATCGAGCCGGTTGTGTGTGGCTATGAATTGGAGCTTTAGTTGGTTATGGGATGTAAATGGTGATGTTCTGTGTGTGATCTGTAAAATGGCTGTGATAGAGCTGTAGACGACGGATCAAGGGGTTAAGTTGTCTATTTGAGTTTTCTTATATTGTAGGTTGTAAAATTGGGTGTTGCGAAGAGCGGGATGTTTACGTTCGTGTGAATAAGTTGGGAGTCCAAAAGAAGGAACTAAGTTGGTGTGAATTGACCATAAGTGATTTGGGGGTTTTTTCTAATTCGTATTCGATAAGGGATACGAATATGTGGATAACATAGTAGCTAATTCGTATTGTTGTTATATGCTTTCACTGAATGATAATTGATGATATTTGCAGGACGTGGATACGAGACTGGTCCGCGGACGTGAGGACTCTATTACCACGCGCATTGACAGCAGGTAGGTAATTTCCTACCGGTCGGGTAGATGTAATGACTTTCAAATTTAGACATAGATATGAGCATGTTAGGTGTTCATATTACCTTAACCCTGCTCTGTTTATCGTATGCTTGAACTTATCGTTGATAGATATGTGTGCTCAATTGTTGATATCACATATTCCCTAGAATGATCTAAGAGTTACATATGTGATGTAAGTAGGTCTAACTGTTTAGTAGGGTGTAGATGTTAGAGTACAGAGGATGACCTAAATTGTAAATTTGGCAAAAAGGTCGTCTGTGGATAAGTATGACCCTAAATGTAGGACTCATTCCATACCTGTATGTTGCACATTTATTTACCAACCACGGGTTGTGTAAATGGTCAGGTGAGTCGTGGACAGTGTGTCGCTACGGACCGATGGTCCTAGCTTGTCATGATAAGATGAGTATGACTCTCTACAGGATAGAGAGTGTACTTATCAATTGGGTGTGACTCTCTGTTGAACAGAGAGTCTTGGTAGATGTCTGTATGTGAGACAGTACCCTCATGTCATTGCATGCATACTGACGACATCGTCTTCCCTTGGGGTTGAGAGAGAGTCGTCAGTCATCCTACCTCCCAGGTTACTCCTAGAGGAGTAACTGGTGTGAGGGCATAGCATTTGTTGTGCCGCACTCTACCATTATAGACGATGGTAGTTGGAGTTGTGTGCAGATGTCCTGGGTGCGTGGCACTCGACCACTCATTTGTAGTGTCAGTCGGAGTAGCCGGCAGTAGGGACCCCCGTTGCGTAGCGAGCTCTTTACGCTCATATGCTACTTGATCATACTGCCCACTCGGCCACTCTATAGCAGTGGTTGGTGTGAGTTGGGACAGTTGTCATGTCGTGCCACCTAGGCTACACTGGGGTCGTGGTAGCGAGTAGGGGTGAGCAGGCATGACCATGCATACTGCATTGTCGTATCATACGGTGCTTTGCATATGGTTATATATATATACATACCTGCTTGTATATATATATATATACATGGATGATGGTGATTAGTATACATACAGATACGGTCTATATGTATACTCACTTTGATGATGCATTTGTATATGCTATGCTTGTTGCATTTGTTTGTACATATTCATACATGCTACTGCATTTCCTGTATGGTAGTAGGCTGATACTTGTATACCTGTTGGTTATTCACGGTGATACCCTTGGATCATATTCAAGATATTGTGTGAGTTAGTACTATTCTTTTATACCCTATGATGTGGTTATATGCCTAGGTTGGATCAGGATAGAGTAGCTGACTGTCAGGTATGTTAGCATCGTTGTTGTTCAGTTTATTTAGTGTATGCATGCATATATACCTATTATGCTGATGTATACCTGTTGTTCGAGTAGATTTAAACTATTGAATGACATGTAATATTGATACATATATTTACATGTTTTCTCTGATTACCTGCTGAGTTTTACTCACCACCACCGACCCTGGGTTTTTCTGTCGCCCAGGAAACAGGTAGATGCCTTTGTGACGACTTGGAGCTGCACCGACCGATCCATCCCATCTCCGTTTTTCGAGTCTCCCGAGGAGTTCGTTTTTGGTTATGTCTTGGACTTTGATATGTATGGACTTGTTATTATGGATTTTGTCGTGATGTCGTGGATTATATTCGTGTAGTCGTTTTATTTACGGTTTTATGATTATTGATTTGTCAGGTGGTGTACACATTTATGTTTTTGGTATGTATGTTGTGGGTATGTGGTTGTTATTTCCGCTGCTGTTATTTATGTT
This sequence comes from Wurfbainia villosa, assembly GCA_025175895.1. Classification (NCBI taxonomy): domain Eukaryota; kingdom Viridiplantae; phylum Streptophyta; class Magnoliopsida; order Zingiberales; family Zingiberaceae; genus Wurfbainia; species Wurfbainia villosa. Next base: position 56,423,388 of record CM045993.1, read on the forward strand.
ATATTATGTTGTTGTTGTGGGCCTACGAGCCTTGTATTAACCCGAAATATTGCCACGCACAGGGGAGATGTCGTCCGTTTGATTTTTGGCACGGTATACTCTCGGGGTGTGACATTAATACTCGACTACGAATACATACATACATATATATATATATATATATATATATATATATATATATATATATATTCGTAGTCGAGTATTAATATGCATGGATAATATTAATGCATAGAGACTAGCATGTAGGTCAATTGATGACTTAATCTCACAAGTCATGAATATGTGATATCAAATTGACACATGGGTACATATTAGAGGCTATGTACTGAATTGACCCTCCATGAGAAAGTTTCATGGATCGTTATATGAGTGTCATAAACTTTCTCATATGACTATTAGTATGAATAGTCCTTAGACCTTAAATCACTACGATTCTCTACATAAGGAGTTATGTACTTTAGTGTCGTCAAAAGTCACCTGTAATAGGGTGGACTATAAAGGTGATCACTGGATATATAACAAACTATGCGGAGGGATGTGAGTGATGTAGATAGGATCTATCCCTCACATATAACGGGAGTGATATCTTTAGGCCTCTTGATAGAGTAAGACCACGAAATGCATGACTATGCTCAAATGAGCCAATATGAAATATTAAGCTCATTTATTTGAGTGAGTCTACTTGGGGATCAAAAAACATAAAGATTGATAAGAGGATGACACGGTTTATGCCTCGCTGATCAATCTAGATATCGAGGATAGAAGGACAAGGTCATACAAGATAATAGTCACAGAAAGGTTTTTGTCGGATCTTGACATTTTCATAACTTGGGTAGCAATGTTGCATTGCTAGATGTCGCTCATTGCTTATGTGTGTAAAGTGGTTTAGAGACATTGCCAACATTACGAAAACCTATAGGGTCACACACAAAGAACATATTGTTTTGGAGATGGAGTTCATTTTAGTTTGACTAAATGAACCTTTAGGCATTGAATTGGATTCATTGAAAGGGTTGGATTTGAGTTAGACTCAAATTAAATGGTCGAATTGAGTTGGACTCAAATTGATTTGATTTGAGTTGGACTCAAATCAATTTGAATGGTTTGAATTCATCATGCATAATTAATGTGGATTAATCATGCAGTGAAGAGGGAAAACCAAGGGTTGGATGTGTTAGGGCAATCTCTTGCCATGATAAGGTTTTGATGTGTGTGGCAAAGGGTTTAAGTTAGGATGTTATTATGATTTGATATGTGCGTTGGAGTCTTGCAGGACTTAGAATTCGCACATGGAGCCTTGGCGAGTTTCACATCTCATGACTCGTCGGTGAAGGATAGCTTTGCGGAAGCCGTGCGCTTGGAGCATCCGAGGGACCGCTGGACGAGGAGCTTGGAGTGAAGCCGGAGGAAGTAGACTTCAGGGCGAGATGTGAAGGATGGCGCTGCAGAGCCGTGCGCTTGTCACATCCGAGGGACGTGGCCGGACGAAGACAACTTCGAAGGCGAGGGACTCCGAGGGATGAGAGGGAGCGAATGTAACCCGGGAAGGGGTAGTAGCTTCTAGGTGAAACTTGGCCATTTGGCTAAGTGTCGGATGAGTTTTCCCGACATCAGTCGACTGCCATGGAATGACAGTCGACTGCTCTAAGTCGAATGGGTTCGACTAGTGTCCGACTCATGGGCATTTGGCCCAAACAATGATCGCCATGGATTAGCAAATGATCGCCAAGGGACGGCGAATGATCGATGGCACCGCATGGGCACAAAATGGAGTCGAGCTCGCGGAGCACTCGACTGATGGTACATCAGTCGACTGATGGCAAGATCAGTCGACTGATGATGATACCGTTGGATGAAATCCAACGTGGAAAGTGGTTGTTATTGGGCAACGGCTACAGGACCAGTCGACTGATCGGGGCATCAGTCGACTGCTCCTGTGTTAATGGGAAGAAACTCTCTTCCTCTATAAAAAGGAAGGGGATGAGGCTTTGGGAGGCTAATGCTTGAACTCCAATCTTCTCCCAAAGTGCCATAAACGTCTTCCCACTCTTCTTACTTGCTTTTACTTCATTCTTATTGTAAGAAGAGTGATCTTGGTTGTAAAGGTTACCTCCACCTAGCTTGGTGCAAAGGAGAGACCAATAGTGATTGGCTTTGGAGGAGTGATTCACCTTGGACGAATTGGACCGTGGATTAGCGGCGTAGCCGTGAACCACGTTACATCTCTTGTTAGCATTGTTTGTATTCTCTTTTGTTTATTTTCTTGTCTTGTATTGTTGTTTCCGCTTGCGCTAATCTTTTGTAGACGAGAAAATTCCATTATCCAACACAAGAAGGCTATTCACCCCCCTCTAGCCGGTCGTTCGATCCCCAACAAGTGGTATCAGAGCCAAGTCGCTTGGCGAGGACTAACCGCCGCAACAAGCACTTCATCAAAAGATGGTCGGCTCGAACATTCATCCGCCAAAGTTCGAAGGGGAATTCGCTTGGTGGAAGAAGCGAATGGAGGTATTCTTCGAGACCGATTTTGATATTATGCTTATAATGGAAAATGGTTTCGAGTTGCCTAGGGATGAAAGGGGTGAACCAATTGAAAAATCACGATGGACTAAGAAGCAAAGAGAGGAGCACCTTGCAAACTCAAAGGCAAAACATCATCTTTTCAATGTGCTCCCTCAACAAGAGATCAACCGGTTCGGAGAATGTGCTAGCGCCAAAGAGATGTGGGAGAAGCTTATAGAACTCCATGAAGGCACATCCGAGGCCAAGCTTGCAAGGAGAGATGTCTTCCGCTCCCAACTCAACAACATTAAACTAGAAAAGGCAGAAAATGTACTTTCTTTACATTCTCGTTTCAAGGAAATTATAACCGGTTTGTCAAGTGTAGGTGAGAATCTATCAAACCGGGATATGGTTTGAAGGCCATAGATGCCTTTCCGCGATCCTCAAAGTGGAGCTCCATGGTCGACTCCTTCTATATTTCGAAGAATTTAGAAGTGAGCACCTTGGAGGAGTTCTTCTCAACAATGGAGCTCTACAAAACAAGGCTTGAAGGAATACAAGAAGAGCCAAAGTTTCAACCTTCAAGAGGAGTAGCCTTGATGTCAAACAAGGGGAAGAAGAAGATAGAGATCCCCTCCTCCTCCGATGATGAAGCTTCCTCCTCCTCCTCCATGGATAGCACGGAAGAAGCTTATATGGTAAGGAGGGTAAGACGTGCTTTAAAAGGTTTTCAATTTAATAAATCTAATGATAGGAGGAGAAGACCAAGGGGGAAGGTCATTTGTTACGATTGCCAAGGAGAGGGACACATAAGGGACAATTGTCCCCTCTTGAACAAAAGCAAGGAGGAGAAGAGAAAGAAAGAAGAAAAGAAGAAGAAAAAGGGGAGTAAAAAGAAGGAAGAAGAACAGAAGGCCAAAGAAAAAGGGAAGGCCAAGGCATTCAAAGCAAAGACATGGGATGACCCTTCTTCCTCATCTTCATCCGAAGAAGAAGAACATGTCTTCTCCAACCTTGCATTGATGGCTTTTGATGACTTGGATTGCTCCTCCACGGAAAATGAAGAATCAAGCTCAAGTGGAGAGAGCTCAAGTGAAGGGGGAGCCTCCTCTACATCTTCATCCGAAGAAGAAGAAGACATGGAAGCTATGGTAACAAATCTAACTCCCAAGAAAATAGTTTCCATGGTTTCTAGCTTAACTAGAGATTTATTTAGAGCAAAGAAAAAGAATAAGAGCATGCTAGATCAAATTAAGGACTTAGAAAATAAACTAGAAAAAGCATGCTTAAATGAAAATGAAAATATTTCTTCTTGTCATGATGATGCATGCTCACATGAATATATGTCATTTAATGTTAGTAATGCATGTATGGATGAAAATAGGGCTTTAAGAGAGAAAGTAGATTATTTAACCAAAGCCCTAGAAAAGTTTACTATTGGCTCAAATACATTGAACATGATAATAGGGAGCCAAAGAGCTAGCTTTAATAAGAAAGGCCTAGGTTATAAAGAAAAGAAAAATGAAAAGGCCTATAAATGCCTAATTGCTAAGGGACAAGATAAGAAGAAAGTAATTGCTAGGAAATGGATTCCTAAGGAATTTCTAGTGAACCCCATAGGCAAGAATTTGTATTGGGTTCCAAAATCCATCCTTAAGGGTTAGGAAAACCCTAGGATAGTCAACCATATAGACTTGACCTATATCATATCTTTGGTTGACTTAGGATGTTGGGACACATTTTTGAAATAGTGTTAGGTGATGATAACGTTCCTATAAATTGGTAATAATGCTTAAATCATGATAATTAATGTAATTGCTATGTATATTTGTAATCATGATTTATGATATTGATATTTGGCACAAAATCATGAGAAATAGGTTTAAATCATGCCTTAGGTGATACTTTGTTTATTATCATGATGAAATACCTAATGCATGATTATTATTTAATGAATACATTTGTTTCATGATCATAATGTGAAATTAAGTCATATATGCCTTTATGATCATGAGGATTGCTAGGATGATACTTAACCTTGATAGAATTGCATGAAAATAATGGTTAAGTACATACAAATACCTCTAGGATACATCTCACACTCACAATAGGCTACCTTGATTGAAAACTTAGCATGAGTGAGATGTTAGGATGATACAAATGTCCACTAGTGCCTATGGCATTTAGATGGTCATTTAAAGTATCAAAATAGCAATAATAGACCAATCATGGGGAAGGCTTATGTTTAATTCATAGACATATTGCCCAAAGATCATGGTTGGATATTTCATATGTTTTCAAAACAATTTCTTACCCTAAAATCTATGTATTCATGATTTGAAACAATTGGATGCAAAACTAGGTAGTAAACTTGATACTAGAATGATCAAAAACCTAGTGGTTTTTAAAGCTTTTGGAATTTTGACAAAAACAAGAAAATCTAATGATTTTTCATGAAAAACTATTTTTCATCGATAGATATACTTAAACGAAATATGTTCTCCAAATTTCATGATTTTTTGAATTTTCTAAAAATTTTAATGCATTTTTGAATTTCACCCCGAAAATCAGAAATCCCGAATGCGATCGGGTAGTCCGAACTAATGATCCGGGTGGCTAAAATCAATTAAAGAAAGGCTGAATTCGGTTTTTAAACAAATCTTTGGTATTTTCTTCTATTAGACTTGATGGAATGAGTTTATAACTTAGTATTAATCTTTTTGATAGTGTCAAAGGGGGAGAAATGATTATGTTTAAGTAAATTATGATAGGGGGAGAAATATGCATGGGGAGTATTATGGATTAAGGGGGAGTTGCATGTTGCTACATCATGTTTATGTTTACATGCTTTCTTACCTTTAAATTTTTATCAAATGTTTTTACCTAATTTAAACGGATTGCCGCACATCAAAAAGGGGGAGATTGTTAGGGCAATCTCTTGTCATGATAAGGTTTTGATGTGTGTGGCAAAGGGTTTAAGTTAGGTTGTTATTATGATTTGATATGTGCGTTGGAGTCTTGCAGGACTTAGTAATTTGCACATGGAGCCTTGGCGAGTTTCACATCTCATGACTCGTTGGTGAAGGATAGGTTTGCGGAAGCCGTGCGCTTGGAGCATCCGAGGGACCGCCGGACGAGGAGCTTGGAGTGAAGCCGGAGGAAGTAGAATTCAGGGCGAGACGTGAAGGATGGCACTGCAGAGCCGTGCACTTGGCACATTCGAGGGATGTGGCCGGACGAAGACAACTTCGAAGGCGAGGGACTCCTAGGGATGAGAGGGAGCGAATGTAACCCGGGAAGGGGTAGTAGCTTCTAGGTGAAACTTGGTCATTTAGCTAAGTGTCGGATGAGTTTTACCGACATCAGTCGACTGCCATGGAATGGCAGTCGACTGCTCTGAGTCGAATGGGTTCGACTAGTGTCCGACTCATGGGCATTTGCATCGTGCCATGGACTAGCGATCGGCGCCAAGGGACGGCAATGATCGATGACAGCGGCAAAGGCACAGAATGGAGTCGAGCTCGCGGAGCACTCAACTGATGGTACATCAGTCGACTGATGGCAAGATCAGTCGACTGATGATGATACCATTGGATGAAATCCAACGTGGAAAGTGGTCGTTATTGGGCAACGGCTACAGGACTAGTCGACTGATCGGGGCATCAGTCGACTGCTCCTGTGTCAACGGGAAGAAACCCTCTTCCTCTATAAAAAGGAAGGGGATGAGGCTTTGGGAGGCTAATGCTTGAACTCCAATCTTCTCCCAAAGTGCCATAAACGTCTTCTCACTCTTCTTACTTGCTTTTACTTCATTCTTATTGTAAGAAGAGTGATCTTGGTTGTAAAGGTTACCTCCACCTAGCTTGGTGCAAAGGAGAGACCAATAGTGATTGGCTTTGGAGGAGTGATTCACCTTGGACAAATCAGACCATGGATTAGCGGCGTAGCCGTGAACCATGTTACATCTCTTGTTAGCATTGTTTGTATTCTCTTTTGTTTATTTGCTTGTCTTGTATTGTTGTTTCCGCTTGTGCTAATCTTTTGTAGACGAGCAAATTCCATTATCCAACACAAGAAGGCTATTCACCCCCCTCTAGCCGGTCGTTCGATCCCCAACAGGATGAAACCTCTTTTCATGCATGAATGAAACCTTCTTCCATGCATGATTAATATGGATTAATCATGTATTAAAGAGGGAAAACCAAGGGTTGGATGAAACCTTTCATATTCATTGGATGAATATAAAAAGGGGGCTTTGGATCGTGAAGAGATCTAGTGAAATTGCCTTTGTTTTCCTCCTTCTTGGCTGAGATCCTTTCTTGGCCTAGCTCTCTTTTGTGGTGTTGCTAGCACAACCTTTCTCCAAAAGAATGTTCGTGTGGATACCATAGAGGCACTAACACTTGAACATGCAAGAGATCCGGCAAGCCGTGGACGAGCGGGATAGACAAAGAGCATGCATCAAAGGTATACCCTATAGGATAGGGCTTTTTTATCTATACTTTGTATGAGTTTTCTTTCGCATGGATCACTCAAGGGATCCTTTTTCCGCTATGATTTTATTGTTTATCGCATAGGATTTCCTACAGTGGTATCAGAGTCACTTGCGAAAGATAATACATATAGATCGTCGTAGGTCATTTTATATGTGATATAATATTTTGTTTAAGAAGTTTATTATGAGTGCATGCATGATTGTTTGGGTGATTGTGCAACAAGATATGCATGGCATATTTGTTGATCGAACAAGTATGTTTGTCATTCGGATCTATCACCCAAAATTGCTACGAACAGTGGCAAGCAAGGGTCTTGCATTCATTATGATGGACTAAGGCAGTGACTCATTCAAAGAGTCGTTAAAATAAAATTTTTCTCTAAGGGCGCTGCCCTTGCAAACCACGCAAGGGGCTCTGCCCCTTGACCCCGCCTGCTAATCGGCTAGCGGGACCACCGTGTCGTAGCGGCTTATAAGTCGTGCATAGCACCATAATAAGATCTGCATGTCATAGATCTATGTGAATGATGTATGCCATGGTGCATGGTTATAGCCCTTAACCCCAATGTGATTGTGGTTGTGTTGTTTGTGCATGTTGTAATTCATAATACAGCTTGTGAGTCGTGTCTCCCTATTTTTCTAAGTGTAAAATAGATCTAGACTCGAATGTAACTCAAGTATTCTTATTTTGTAATGTACAAAATGATGAGTGGAAAGTCCATTGGAGGATGAAATTACAAGAAGGATGCCAACGACACATAATAACCAAAGGATGCACTTGGAGAAGATGTTACCCCTAGGTTGACGCATCACTCTTCTCATTGGGCGATTAGCCAAAGCAAACTCAAGATGCGGTATAATATGGATCTTGTCCCACTTTGTGACCAGTGGAAGAATCATTTAGTTAAGGGCCTAATTAAACAATTGAAATATGATACATTTCTACATTTCTGCATTGTAGATCACCATATCATCAAATACGTCAAACACTCTCTCTCTGCGATCTGTCCTTGATAAGGACAAGCTCACTGGAGCTAATTTCCTGGACTGGAATAGGAACTTGAGGATAGTCCTCAAGCAAGAACGCAAACTATACGACCTAGAGCAGTCCATTCCTGAACCATCCACCCCTACGGCCACTCGTGCTGGCAAGGATGCTTATAAGAAGCATCAAGATGACACACTGGATGTGTCATTCCTTATGCTTGCCACCATGAACTCTGAGCTTCAAAAGCAACATGAGAACATGGATGCCTATGATATGGTTGAGCATCTGAAACAACTATACCAGGGACAAACAAGGCATGAGAGATACGAAGTGTCAAAGGCCTTGTTTCAATGCAAGATGCAAGAAGGAACTCCTGTAGGCACTCATGTACTCAAGATGATTGGGTACGTTGAGAACCTAGTGAGATTGGGATTTCCATTAGGCCAAGAGCTGACCACTGACCTTGTTTTGCAATCACTGCCAAAAGGCTACAGTCAATTTGTCATGAATGAAATTGACAAGTCTTTACCTGAGATATTGAGCATGTTGCGAACTGCTGAACTCATCCTTAAGAAAGCAAAGTCTAGTACCGTTTTGATGGTGAACAAAGGCAAAGGCAAAGGCAAGCAGAAGCCTAAAGGTAAGGGTAAGACCCAAGCCAAAGGCAAAGGCAAGGCAAATACATTGAAACCTAAAGGAGGGGTGTCTAAGGAAGGGGAATGTTTCCATTGCGGTGAGACTAGGCATTAGAAGAGAAACTGCAAGCTATACCTGGAAGAGGTGAAAAGGAAGAGAAGTGAGACTTTTACCTCAGATATATATGTTATCGAAGTTAATTTATCTATCTCGTCTTCTTGAGTATTAGATATCGGCTGTACTTCTCACATTTGTACCAATATGCAGGGCCTTCGAAAGACTAGATCATTGACGAAGGGCGAAGTGAACCTACGGGTAGGCAATGGAGCAAAAGTTGTCGCCATCATTGTAGGGACATATTCCTTATCTTTCCCTACTGGGCTTATCTTAGAACTAAAAGAATGTTGTTATGTGCCTTCATTGACTAAAAACATTATCTCTGTTTCTTGTTTAAACAAGAAAGGTTTTTCATTTGTAATAAAGGACAAGTGTTGTTCCATTTATTTAAATGATATATTTTTTTGTAGTGCACACCCTGTGAATGGTCTCTATCTTCTAGATCTTGAAACCCCAGTCTATAAAATAAATACCAAATGATTCAAATCTAATGATCTGAACCAAATATATCTCTAGCATTGTCGCCTGGGTCACGTAAATGAGAGTCGCATATCCCAGCTTCATAAGGATGGATTACTAGACTCATTGATATTGAATCATATGAGATATGCAAATCCTATCTTGTAGGCAAGATGACCAAGACTCCATTTAGTGGACATGGCGAACAAGCTACTGATTTGTTAGAACTTATACATACTGATATATATGTGCCTTTCAATGTAGCAGTTAGAGGAGGCTATCAGTACTTTATTACTTTTATTGATGATTTCAGTATATTTGGATATGTGTATCTTATGAGACACAAATTTGAATCCTTTGAAAAGTTCAAAGAATTCAAGAATGAAGTACAAAACCAACTTAGTAAGAATATAAAAGTACTTCGATCAGATCGAGGTGGGGAATACCTTAGCCAAGATTTTCGTGACTATCTTGTTGAGTTTGGGATTAGATCTCAACTCACTCCACCTGGAACACCATAGTGGAATGGTGTATCAGAAAGGAGAAATTGTACATTATTAGATATGGTACGATCCATGATGAGTCACACAAATCTTCCTTCTTTCTTCTGGGGATATGCTTTAGAGACGACTGCTTTCACACTTAACCACGTTCCATCTAAGGCAGTTATAAAGACACCATATGCGATATGGACTGGGAAGAGTCTCAAGATGTCTTTTATGAAGATTTGGGATTGTGAGGCTTATGTTCGACGTCAAGTCTCTGATAAACTAGGCCCCAAATCAGACAAGTGCTACTTTATAGGATATCCTAAGGAAACGAAAAGATATTACTTTTACAATCTCACACAAGGCAAAGTGTTTATCGCTAGAAATGGAGTATTTCTAGAAAGAGAGTTCATTTCTAGAAGAACAAGTGGGAGTAAAATACATCTTGAAGAAATTCAAGATAAAGATAGCACTAAGATGGAAATTGAACATGCACCACAAAGTGTTGTGGATGATGAGATTGTTGCACAAGAAATTATGGAGCAACAACCTGTTCCAGTAGACCAACCTCTTCACAGGTCTGATAGGATACGTCGTCTGCTTGAAAGATATTCATTTCTCTTGTCTGATAATGATAACGTTATGCTTATTGAGTTGAACGAGCCTACATCCTATCAGGAAGCTGTGATGATCCCAGATTTTAAGAAATGACTAGAGGTCATAAGATCTGAAATGGAATCCATGTACTCTAACCAAGTATGGATTTTGATTGATCTACTTGAAGGGGTCAAACCCATTGGGTGTAAGTGGGTCTTTAAGAGAAAGGCTGACATGCATGGTCTTATGCATACCTATAAAGGTCGATTGGTAGCTAAAGGTTTCAAATAGATTTATGGTATTTACTATGATGAAACTTTTTCACCACTTGCGATGCTTAAGTCCATTTGGATTATGCTTGCTATTGCAGCTTACCACGATTATGAGATTTGGCAAATGGATGTCAAAACTATGTTTCTGAATGGAAACCTCCTTGAGGATGTGTACATGACACAACCTGAGCGTTTTGTAGATCCAAAGCATGCTGGCAAGGTATGCAAGCTACAAAAGTCCATTTATGGTTTAAAGCAAGCATCTAGAAGCTGGAATCTTCGATTGGATGATGCGATCAAACAGTTTGGTTTCATTAAGAATGAAGATGAACCCTGTGTCTACAAGAGGGTTAGTGGGAGCATAGTTATCTTTCTTATCTTGTATGTTGATGACATACTTCTTATTGGAAACGACATCCCTACGCTGCATTCTGTGAAGACTTGGCTTGGGAATTATTTCTCAATGAAGGACTTAGGTGAAGCAACCTACATTTTAGGCATTAAGATCTATAGAGATAGATCTAAGAGATTGCTTGGCTTAAGTCAGAGTGCATACATTGATACGATGCTTAAACATTTTTCCATGCAGAATTCCAAGAAGGGATTTTTGCCAATGTCATATGGTGTGAGCCTTTCGAAGGCTCAATGCCCTTCTTCTAAGGAAGAAAGGGAACGTATGGATTATATCCCTTATGCATCTGCTATAGGGTCTATTATATATGTCATGGTATGCACTCGTCCTGATGTGGAGGCAATGAGGAGCTTGCTATAAAGGGTTACAACGATGCTAGCTTCCAAATGGACAAGGATGATTACAGATCGCAGTTAGGGTATGTCTTTTGTTTAAATAGTGGTGCTGGGAGCTGAAAGAGTTCAAAGCAAGATATAGTCACGGATTCTACTACAGAGGTTGAGTATTACTACTTCAGATGCGGCAAAGGAGGCTGTTTGGATTAGGAAGTTTGTTTTTGAGCTTGGTGTAGTTCCTAGCATCATGAGCCCTATAGAGTTTTATTGTGACAACAACGGGGCTATAGCACAGGCTAAGGAACCTCATTCTCACCAGTGTTCCAAACATATACTACGACGGTATCACCTCATTCGAGAGATCATCGATAGAGTAGATACTGATGCTAACATTACGGATCCCTTGACCAAAGCTTTAGCACAGAGGAAGCATGATGGTCATACTAGGTCACTGGGTCTTAGAGATTATAATGATTGACACTAGTGCTAGTGGGAGATTGTTAGTGTCAGGCCTCAGTGTCAATCATGAGATAATTGATTAGGGATCATATGTATTATATTTCATTAATAACAAACAAGGTTTGCTTATTATATTATTTCTTATCTGTGCTATATGAATAATATAATAGTGTCCTTGAATAGTAGGTTCAAGTTTACAGTATATATATATATATATATATATATATATAACACTACTCTTAACTATTCTTAGTCGAGTATTAATATGCAAGGACAATAATCTTACAAGTCATGGATATGTGATATCAAATTGATACATGGGTACATATTAGAGACTTATGTACTGAATTAACCCGCCATGAGAAAGTTTCATGGATCGTTATATGAGTGTCATAAACTTTCTCATGTGACTATTAGTATGAATAGTCCTTAGACCTGAAATCACTACGGTTCCCTACATAAGGAATTATGTACTTTGGTGTCGTCAAACGTCACCTGTAATAGGGTGGATTATAAAGGTGATCACTGGGTATATAACAAACTATACGAAGGGATGCGAGAGATGTAGATGGGATCTATCCCTCCCATATGACGAGAGTGATATCTTTAGGCCTTTTGATAGAGTAAGACCATGAAATGCATGGCCATGCTCAAATGAGTCAATATGAGATATTGAGCTTATTTGTATGAGTGAGTCTACTTGGGGATCAAGAAACATAAAGATTGATAAGAGGATGACACGGTCTATGCCTTATTGATCAATCTAGATATCGAGGATAGAAGGACAAGGTCATACATGATAATAGTCACAGAAAGGTTTTTGTCGGATCTTGACATTTTCGTAACTTGGGTAACAATGATGCATTGCTAGATGCCGCTCATTGCTTATGTGTCTAAAGTGGTTTAGAGACATTGTCAACGTTACGAAAACCTATAGGGCCACACACAAAGAATATGTTGTTTTGGAGATGGAGTTCATTTTAGTTTGACTAAATGAACCATTATGCATTGAATTGGATTCATTTAAAGGGTTGGATTTGAGTTAGACTCAAATTAAATGGCTGAATTGAGTTGGACTCAAATTGATTTGATTTGAGTTGGACTCAAATCAATTTGAATGGTATGAATTCATCATGCATGATTAATGTGGATTAATCATGTATTGAAGAGGAAAAATCAAGGGTTGGATGAAACCTCTTTTCATGCATGAATGAAACCATCTTCCATGCATGATTAATGTGGATTAATCATGCATTGAAGAGGGAAAATGAAGGGTTGGATGAAACCTTTCATATTCATGGGATGAATATAAAAAGGAGGCTTTGGATCATGAAGAGATCTAGTGAAAATGCCATTGTTTTCCTCCTTGGCTGAAATCCTTTCTTGGCCTAGCTCTCTTTTGTGGTGTTGCTAGCACAACCTTTCTCCAAAAGAGTGTTCATGTGGATACCATAGAGGCATGTACGCTTGAATGTGCAAGAGATCCGATAAACCGTGGACAAGCGGGATAGACAAAGGGCACGCATCAAAGATATATTCTATAGGATAGGGCTTTTTGATTTATACTTTGTATGAGGTTTCTTTCGCATGGATCGCTCAAGGGATCCTTTTTCCGCTGCGATTTTATTGTTTATCACATAAGATTTCCTACATGAAGATGGCTAATGATACAACTAGAGCAGGTCATGTACACGTGGTAAATCATGATAAAGTATGGAAGGGATGAGTCCCATGGGACTCAGGTGGAACTTGAGAGTTTGAGTACTCGGGAGCCCAAGAAGTCGGGGCTAGGCGGAACTTGAGTACTCAGGAGCTTGAGCATTTGGGAGCCACTAATGATGTAGATAGGAGCTTGGTACTAGGAGCTCGAGAAGTCGATGGCTCAAGGTGTCGGGGGGCTTGAGAAGTTGGGAATTCGGAAATTAAAAACTCAGAGATCGAGAACTCAAAAATCGATAACTCAAAAGTCGGGAACTCAGAAGGTGGGATTATGAGGAGTTGAGAAATTGAAGACCACATATGAGATTCTTTTCAACAACGGTCACATCCGATCTCCTCATAATCCCATCCAATGATAGCTCAGGAAAACGTGACATATCAAGTGGAGATTCTCTATAATGGTTGCCCCTAATAGCTCGTTAAAGGGCATAATTGGAATCATAGCTACTATATAAGGGTCGGTTGAGATAAAGAAGGGAAGAGAGTATTTTCTCTCTGCTAACTAGGGTTGTAAACGAGTTAAGTCAAGTTTTATAGTGTTCAGACTTGTTTGATAAGTTAACCAAGCTGAGCCAAACCTAGTCTAAAAAATTAACCAAGTTATTGAAAAACCTATTTAAGCTTGGTTTGGTTTTATTTTTATTTTTTGAAGATTCAGTTTGGCTTGAGCTTGAATTGAGTTTGTCTTGTTTAATGGGTATCGAGTTTCTAATCAAGCTTGAATCAAGCTTGATTTTAACTTGTTTAAGTTCGAATTATTTAAACATTATCAAACTCTTAAGTCAAAATTTATTTGTTTACTTAAAATTTTAATATTTTAATTCTTATTTATAAATGAGTATAAATAAGCTCATAAATAATTTTTAAATGAGTCTAATCATAAACATTATTCATAAACACTGTTCACGAATATTTTCATTAACATTGTTCACGAACATTATTTATGAATACTGCTCACGAACATTAATAAGTCGAACATATATGTGTTCAAGTTTGCTCATTTAATTTATCAAGATATTCAAACTTGTTCATTAATTGACTTTGATACATATTGAACGAACGTAAATGAGCTCTTATCGAGTCGAATACCAAACTTATTCATGAAGGTTTGGTTTGTTTACAACCCTACTGCTAACTGCGCTTTTCATTCCATTTTTTACTTCTTTTCTTGTCTAACTCGTCGGAGCATTAGTGCCCTCTGATCTGTATTACGTTTGATAGGATTTTTGTTATGGCCGAATCGAATCCATTCTTGAGAAAAGAGGGTAAAAAATTGATCACATCCAAAAGATAGTTATCTCTGGTCCAATGTAGATGCTTTACTTGGGTACGTGTGGAAGTTATGGAGTCGATGGTGGTATAATCATTGGTAACAACTTCAACTATTGGAGTGCCACAAGCACAAAACTTGGCTACTTCAAGGAATTCTTCGATGAGCTGTTGATGCATAGTTTTAAAGTTGAATATGCTAAGGTTCTTGGAGGGGATTTCAACTCCAGCATCTGTGATACTGAGGGTCAAATTGGAGTGGGAGTCAACTAGCTACACCATTGTTCTCTAAATTGATGGCAGTCCTTCAGAACTTCAAGATCGTTGTTGGAGCTTCTGTCTATTCATACATTCAACTGAATACTTTTTTTTTTGTCTCTCATTGGTACTAAGAGTTATATGACTTAGTAAAGCCTTTCTCTTGTCCTGGAATCATAGATGCATTATTTAGCATGCCAAGTCTCAAATAACATGTGACAGATGAATTCAATTCGGAGTTTCTGAAGGCTTCTTAGTACATTATCAAGTCTGATATTCTTCTATTATTTTAGCAGTTCTGTAAGGGCGCGTCGCAGCTGAGAGAACCAACCACGCTTACTCACAGTTATTATCCAAAGAAAGGCGGAGGAATTTAAGAAAATTGCGTGGTCAAGCTCCTAGCCGAGGTGTTCGCAAGAAGATTGCAAGGGGTTTTGGACAACTTGATTTCCAGCTTTCAGCTTGCTTTTAGAAAAGGTCGAAGCACAACAGATTGCTTTTTCTCAGCCACTGAAGCTTGAATTAGTGTCCCAAGCAGAAAAAGGATGTGACTGATAAAATTTTATTCGGAGAAGGATTTGATGAATGCCCTAAAGTTAACTGGAAGCGACTGATTGCTACTGTCAATATAAGTATTTTACTCAATGAAATGGCTCGTTTCAGTTTCAAAACCGTAGGAGAACCTTTCCCTTTCATTATTATTGATCCGGTCGAGATCATTGAATCTATTGAGCTCTCTAGAGTTCTAAAGGAGCTTCAATCAAGTGGTTTTTTTTTTCGCTTCGACGATCTGGCGGAATCCAAGTCGTCTGGCAGATTAGTTTGTTGGATCGTTCCTCGTTAATGAATCAATAGCAGATTACTAGATGACCTTGTCTTCAGGTCGATGGTATCGTGAGTTGGAGAATGTTTAGGCGTGCAATTATTCGGTAGGCAATTTGGCTTGCGTCCAAGACGATGACTACATTGTTGAGTCACAACAAATAAATTGTCTTTCTTTTTACAAAAAGGAAAGAGTTATGAGAGAGTCAAAGAATAACCATTGATGAAGACCTTCCAACACTTAAAATCAGATTTCAATGATAGAAAAAGAAAAAAAAAAGAAATGATATAAAAGAAGCTTCTTCCTCGGATTCCCATGTATTTCTTTTATACAAGTTTAAGGATAGATGAATAGTTGTCGCGTCCCTTAGTCGAGCGTGTATGTTTCAGCTTGCCATCAACATTTAACTGCATGCATAATTATGATAGTCGTTCAAATCGAAATGCTACATCTGTCTACCATTAATATTTGTGACCACCAGAATTGAGGAGATGTGACATTACCGTCCATTCGTCTACGCTGGAATCACTGGGTCGAGGTCAGTGACATCGAGTTGATATCAAGTTAGACCCTACAATTCAAATTGACTTATGATTTGATGTGTCCATTACGTTGATAAGTCTTCTTCCGGCCACCACGTGGATAAGATATTCTCTGCATATTAATTATGGTCCCTCACATTGGTTAGATAGACTAGTATTACTGAAGGAGTCCAAGTGAGTAGGGTTGTAGATCATAATCCTACACTCCTACAGTATGTTGGATTATACTATCATGTTTGTCAGTATCTAAGGGGGGCATTAGCTACTACAAAAATGATTCTTGCATGCTTTCCATGTTTCAATGGCCTTACTCAACTACTCCAAATCATCTTTCACATGGTATATAATTGGGAGATGATCAACCCAAAGAATGCTTATTAGCCCAAAGACTTGGTTGCCAACACAAGCAACTTCCAATACTGTATCTGGGATAACTTAAACCCAATAGATCATATTGGAATTATGTGGTTTAGAACTTCTCTTTAAAGTCAAACTCACGGATGGGAAGCATCTATCTGGAAGGAAAACTTTGATTGACAATGGTTTGGGGCACAAAAATCTTTACCACTCATCCCTATTTGTTCTCGTTCTTCCTAAATCGGTCATCAAAGACATTGATAAACTTAAAAGGAGCTTCTTGTGGAGTAGAGTTCATGACAATGAAAAATCCAAAAGGGGCCCTAGTTATATAATTGTCAGTCAGTGTCGAACCTAAGGACCTCGGTGGCTTAGGAATTAAAGACCTAGAATCACATAATAAATCACTCTTATTATGCAAGTGCTGGTGGAAGATATTAGATCCTAGTGTTGGATTTACTTGGAAGGTGTTAGGTATAATATGATCTTAATACATATAAAATCTTTACGGAAATTAAATTATACCTCGGTTGGTATAGATGATATACAAATTCTTCAGCATTTCTCTGCTCAGAAATTTCTACGAACTCTGATCCTGCCAAAGGCTCGCAGTCGGGATGAAAGTTGTTGTTAATTCGAACTTTCACTATTGGTTCACAACATTACAATCCAAAGTCCGGTGATGATATCTTATTCTTCTCAACAAAGATAGAGACGAACCTCTTGTTCTACTCAACAAGAGATAATTAAGTGCACAGATCACAAGTATTGTCTACACGCACACTTGCAATCTCTTCTTATGTACAACCCTTTATCAACTCTCACCTTCCTCACAAGCTTGCACACCCTTATCTCTCTCTCTTCCACACCCCATACTTTAAACAAGAAGTATGCTTATATAGTCAAGAGGAAGTGGGAGGTTACTAACATATATTCATGTTAGTGGAGAGGTTATCTTCATATTAGAGGGGAGTTACCTACATGTAATAATATTAGTGAAGAGGTTACCTTCATATTAGAGAGGAGTTACCTATATGTAATAATGTTAGTGTATGGCTTCATGAGCTCAAGGGTCACCTCATTAGCACATTATAAATGCTCCATAGTGGACATTTAACTTTCATTGGAAAAATGGATGACTTCTCCATTATCCCATGTATTCATTACCAAAAGAAGGATTGGGTATTAGATCTCTATGCAAATAACATTCCAAGGGTGAACCTCTCTCAGTCTCCTCACTCTTACTATGTTTGGAAGATGATTTTAACATACAATGATTTCTTTGGTTGGAAGATATGTTTGAAATTATTTTTCATAACTAATTGATCAAATAGGAAAATATATGACTATTTCATAAATAAAACATTGTAAATTAATTTTTCGACTGAATGAGAAATTATATTCCAAAGAGTGATGGACAATATCATGGGATTCATAGGTTTGGTTGGCTTGACTAGATGAGCACATGAGATTGTAGGCTAGCATGCTCTATGGACGAGGATGCATAAGTATAGACCCGACTACGAGTCATGTCTGGCTCGGATCTGATCTGAACTTGTAACTATGTCAATGGACCGGTTACCCATTGACTCGGGTTACCGAACCAAAAATGGACTAGCCCGTCAAGTGCCATACCAGGTCGGTTCCGATTCTGCCAGCCAAGAACTGTTGAACTAGCTGTTCAAATCGTCAGTTCAACAGGAAGGGAGTTTATAATTTTATCATTGGAACCAACAATTTCAACAGGTAAAATAGTTTTTTTTCGACGATCGAGATCATTTGATCATTTTTTGATCAATGACTACGATTTAGTATATGTTATGCTTCAAACTATATATATAGGACTTCATCATTTTCATCATATCTTTTCTACTTTTCTCTCTCAATTTTACTATTTCAAGCATTTCAATTCTCCAATTCTAATCGGCTTTGATTTTCCAACTCTGATCTTGGAGGGAGAAAAAGGTCTTCATTCCGAATATTGATCTTGAGTTTGAGGAGGTTCAAATCATCGATGATGGGCCATATAAATTTTTGACAACTGACACATAAGGAAGTACCAGCATTTCCAATGTGTAAGATCCTTTACCTTTAAAATCTTCAATTTTTATTAAATATTTTGAGAAAGTCATTCTTCCCTCTAGAAAAAATATGGACAAAATATAAATATTGTAATGCTTCGTATAAATTTTAATCGGGTGGCAGTTATGGGTTGTTAAAGTGACATATCACCTAATCGAATTTGGGATCAACCGTTCTCAAATACAACTTTTCAGTTTTTTTTATCGACCGAAGGTACAAATACAACTTTATTTAAATTTTCTGATATTAAACTAAGAGAATCATTAGCTAAATTTATTTTTGTAAAATATCTTTCATGTAGTTTTGAGTCTAAATATATATTTGAAAATTTTTGTCAAGAATCTCTTAATCCATCTACTAAATGTATTTCTAGAATTGTAATTACTTATACAATTAGAAAATTAGTTAAACAAGGGAAAAATTAATTGAAGAATTTAGTAAATTAAATAATAAAGTATCTTTATGTCAAGATATTTGGAACGATTATTGACAAACTCATTCATATATGGTTGTGACTTGCCATTGGATCAATAGCTCCTGGATAATCCAAAAAGCATATTGAGTTTTTGATGAATCACATACTGCTCATAATATTTCTCAATTATTATGTTTAATTTTAGAAAAATATAAATTAACTAATAAAATTTTTTCAATTTCATTTGATAATGCTAGTTCTAATACTGCAAGTATAGATGAATTTAAATTAATTTCTCAATCTATTATTGGTGGTATATTTTTTCATATTCACTGTGTATGTCATATTTTAAATTTATATGTTCAAGATGGATTAAAAATTTTAGAAAAATAAAATCAATTAAAATTGTAATTTCTTATTTATGGTCACATCATAGTATAATAAAATAATAGGGTAAATTTTATAAAGTTAATGGAATGAAACTAAAAAATTTCCACGTGATGTACCAAAATATTCAAATTCAATTTATCAATTACTACAAGATTCAATTCATTATAAAAAATTATTATGTTTATTTTTTCTCAAATAGTTACTAATCCTAATATATATTTATTTTCACATCAATGGAATATAAATATTAGTATTCGTGAAGTTTTAAAATTATTTAATGATGCAACTGAATAACTTTTTGATGTTTATTATTCTATTTCTCATTTAATTATGAGAGCATATGCAATGCTCGTTAATGGGGGGTGGGGGTTGTTATAACACCCCCTTGGTGTTAACACCATTGTAAAGGGGTGTTATAACACCCCTCCACTTGAATGTGTTCAAAGCATCGAACATGTTCAAGAGAACGTGGTGTATATATTTTTTTATTTTTAAAATTATATTTATTAAAAATTAAAAATTTTAAAATTAAAAATTAAATAAAATGGTTAGTTTTTTAATGACTATTTTTTAACGGCTAGTTCAAAATTTCATCTATAAATACCCACCAATGAGTACACATATTTTCATTCTAACTCACTATACTCTCTAATTCTACTCTATAAATATTCTCCCCATTTATTTTTTTAAGTTCCCACAATCTTATTTTCTATCTGAAATGGATAAAAATAATAGGGCATCTTTTTACAAATTTCTTGAATTCTACCAACAACTCAGAGGAATATTCATCTTCTCAAAATCCACAAATTCCAATAAATTATCAATACCCACATCCATTTCCAAATATATCATTTCCTCTACAAAATCATTAAAATTTCCAAGGTTTTGGAAATTCTATGAATCATCCGAATTATGCCCCTCGAGGTCCATATCAACCGCTTCCAATCGAATTGGAAAAACATGATCCATCCGTATTTCACGCCACCGGTTGTTCATGGATATGGTACCCCACACACAACTGGTATGTCTTTCACTCCTCCGATGTCGAATGAACTTGCAACTCTGACTTTTGTCCTGGAGACAACTTTTCAACCGTGAATCTCTAATTGAGGTGGTCAATTTTGAAAAAGCGCTTTCAAATGCTGAGGGTACAAGAAAGTATTGAAGTTGGACAAAAGTTGAAGACGAGGTCTTAGCAAGAAATTTTGTCACTATCAGCGATGATCCAATAATTGACAATGATCAAAAGGCGGATGCCTTTGGGGACGTGTTGCAAGCTACTACAATGAGAATCATCCCTCAGGTTCAAACACTAGAAGAGCAAATGTTATACGGTCACATTGACATAATACAATATAAAAGAAGGTATATTGATTCAACGCAAATTACAATAGTGTTTACAGTTCATATCAAAGTGGTCACAGTGATGAAGATATATTGAGGTTTGCCTATAAAAAATATCTATCCGAAAATAATGGCATTGCATTCAATCTCGAGCATGTATAGAGAATTGTCAAAGACCGTCCAATGTTTACTCCACAGTCCACTGATCACTTTGTGGCCACAAAGAAGATGAGGACCTCAGAGTCGAGAGCAAGCAACACCTCCTCCAACCAAGATGTGAGTATAAACCTAGATGATGAAGATACTCATCCAATGGGACAGAAGGTAGCAAAAAGAAAGGGAAAAGACAAAGTAAAATCGACCATGGAGGATTTGACAATAAACTACAATAATATTTTCGCAAAGTTCATTGAGTACACAAGCATGAAGAAGTCCGAAGTCGATCTGAAGCAAAAACAACTCGAAGTAGAGGAGATTAAGGCAAAAGCTGCCTTATCCAAATCTGAAGCTAAGAATCATTACTTGAAGTTGAAGGAGTACAAAATATTGAATAAAGATACCTCGCAGATGACAAAAGAGCAGCTTGTCATACATGAATATCTATGTCAGGATATTAGGTCGAGATGGAATATCTAAATTGTTTTCTCAACGTTCATTTTCTAGTATCATTGTATTTTAGAGTGATTGTAATTTTTAATTATTGTATTTCTCATTTCGATTAATGTGATTTTCAATTATTATAATTTTATAAAATAGTCGTTGTAAACTAGCTGTTGGAAACTAGCTATTGCAACTAGCCGTTGCAAACTAGGCATTACAAACTAGCCATTGCAAACTAACCATTGCAAACTAGTCGTTGCAACTAGATGTTGCAATCTAGCCATTGCAAACCAGCTGTTGCTTGAGAAAAACAATATATATAGACACATTGTGGTACGAGATTTTCATTCGACTATTATACCATTTCTCAAACACATATACTAAAATGTGTTTCCTTCAAAAATGTCTCATTCTACGGGCAACTCTAGCTCAAGTTTCAACACAAGCGAAGATGAAGTCCATGTTGAAATCGATGAGCAAGCTTATGATTCAGGTGAAGAACTAATGTTATTGGTTCTTCAACAACACCAACAACTTATGGAAGCATATCAGAGGAGGGACACACGCAGAAGAAGAAGGTTCGTCCAAAGAAATCGTGAAGTCGGACATGAGAGGCTCGTCAATGATTATTTCTCTATAAACTCGGTGTATCACGATGAAATATTTCGAAGACGATTTTGAATGCGAAGAGAGTTATTCCTCCACATAATGAATGCATTAGAGAATCATTCAACATTTTTTCAACATGGGGATGATGATGTGCGAAGAAAAGGGTTGTCACCACTACAAAAATGCACCGCTGCGATTCGTCAACTGGTTTATGGAGTCCCCGCCGACCATCCTGATGAGTACCTATGTATGGGTGAATTAACTTCCATCAGGTGTCTTTTCAAGTTCTGTGAATATGTGGTTGAAATATTTGGTGATAGGTACTTGAGAAGGCTAAATGCTGATGATGTTCAACGTCTTCTTCAAATGCATGATGAGAGACACGACTTTCCTGGCATGTTGGGTAGCCTTGATTGTATGCACTGGAAATGGAAAAATTGTCCAGTTGCTTAGAAAGGTCAATTTACAAGGGGACATGAGTCACCAACAATCGTACTTGAAGCAGTCGCATCTCATGACTTATGGATATGACATGCATTCTTTGTGGTCGCCGGTTCACGTAACGATATTAACATGTTATATGAATCTCCCATATTCAACAACGTCTTGCAAGGAAATACGTCGGAGATTAATTTCATGGTGAACGCCATTGCATATACGAAGGGTTATTATCTAACATATAGAATATATCTCGAGTGGGCTACTTTCGTTAAGGCTTTTCCTTGCCTGGAGGATCCCAAGAGGAAGTTGTTTAAGGAAAGACAGGAGTCTACAAGAAAAGATGTTGAACGGGCATTTGGGGTGCTCCAATCTCGATGGACAATTGTCAGAGGTTCAACTCGTTATTTATATAGGAAAAAGTTAAAACAAATCATGTTAGCATGCATTATTTTGCATAACATGATTGTTGAGGATGAGGGAGGTCACATGACAAATTGGTACAACGATGAAGGTGACAAACCCGCACAACCTATCCATGGCTCAAACCGAGGATTTTAGGATTATCTTCGGACAAATTCTGAGCTACGTGGCACTCAAGTTCATCATCAACTTCGCACTGACTTAGTTAAGCATATTTGGGGGCAATACAACAATAATCCATGAATTAGTATTTCATATGTTATTTTTAATTTCATTATAGTGTGATTTATTCTAAGTTATTGTTGCATTTCAATTTCATAATTACATGGTAATTTTAAATAAATTTAATTTTCCCACCTTTATAATTTTAGTCATTTAGTTATCATAAGGCTTATGCCAAATCTTCTTCTGGTTTGACTGTTTCAAGTTCTCTTCAAGAAAAAAATACCATGCCTTGTTTAAATACTTCTTCTGTTGTAGTATTTCTCACAAACATCTATTTTATTTAATAAATATATTTAAAAATTTTAATATTATTTTTTAAAAACATTAAAATTATTTTTTAAAAGTAAGATTATTATTAAAAATAATAATAATAATTTTAATATTTTAAAACATTTTTAAAATGTATTTAATAATATGATATAATTTTAAGAAAATTGAGTGGACTGTGAGACCTATAAATAATGAGTGTTAATATTAAAAGAAATATAGGTAAAAGAGATATGCTGTTATAATGAGTATGTGGCAGTGGACCCCATACTTTTTAATGAGGTGGAGGGTGTTATAATGGGAGTGGGTTGTGGATGCCCTGATGAATTTTTGTAACATATAACTTGTTGGTGCAATCGGCCCAAGTCACGATTGACCAGATTCGAGTTTGACTCGAGCAGTATTTTGATGTTAGACAAAACATATGACATGTGATTGTCATGGGAAGTTCAAGTGAGTAGCCTTGGCCACGTAAGTCCAAGTTTGTAGCCTTGGAAGTGAAAGTCCAAGCATGGGGCTTGGCATTGGAAGTCTAACATGGAGTTGGCAAGGGAAGACCAAGTGTGTAGCATTGGCCACATAAGTCCAAGTGTGTAGCCTTGGCGGTGAAAGTCCAAGTTATGGGTACTTGACATTTGAGAAGTCCAAGGGTTGGTATTAGCGGCATAAAGTTCAAGCGGGAGTCTTGGCAGCATAAGTCCAATGGTTTGGTGGTGTAAAGTCCAAGCGGTAGTCTTGGCAGTGTAAGCCCAAATGTGCCTTGGCGGTGTAGACCAGCTTAGTATGAAAATAGTCGATGGAAGCACCTGAAGGCTAGCGTATGGATGAATAAGTCATGGATGACTTGGAGGGATACGATAGCCGTGAGACTGACAGAGGTGGCTAGAAGGCTTAGGTCTAGGCTAAAGGTGGTCTAGCAAGTATGAGGGCATCATACTTGGGGTAAACCTCATGGTTGAGGTGTAGCAGTCGACTAGAGATGTGTACCAGTCGACTGGTCAAGTGTTTTGACACTTGGCAGCCGAGTCGACTTGTAGCAGTCGACTGGAATTATGAATAGTCAACTGTCATGAGTCGACTGGCGATTGGCTATAGTCGAGCTGCCATCACATACGCAAGGTGCTTCGATCGGGCCAAGGCGAGCTCGATCGCCTCGGCCGCGGCGCGCTATAGATGCAAGGCGCCGACCGACGCCAATCGCTGACGCGGATCGCCATGAAGGGCAGTCGAATGATGAGTTGGTCGCGAGGGTAGAATGCTCGGTAGCCGACTGGTTAGTTGGTTACCGCATTGGTAGTCGACTGATGGGTAATGGCAGTCGACTGCTAGTGTATCCGTTGGAGTTTTGTCGACGTGGATTAAGTCGTTGTGAGACAACGACTACAAGAGCAGTCGACTGGGGCTTTATGGTAGTCAACTGTTAGGCGAAAATCAGCCCAAGTTGCAGCTTTAAAGGGAGCTCGAAGGGGAGGATTTTTACAGTGATATTTGGGAAAATTTTGGAGGGGAATTGCTGTTGCATTCAAACCTTCAAGAGCAAACCAAAGCAAGAAATAAGCAAAGTGTTCAAAGCCATTTGTTGTGAAGTTTTCTTTACGTATTTCATTTTATTTTTGTATTTGCTTGTACGTTTTTGTATTACTTTTGTAATTGCTTGTATGAGGTTTCTCCACCTCTGACTTATTGTCGAGAAGGAGTTTGAGTAGTGGTGTGTTCATCACTAGAGCTCGTTGAGCTCGCCCGTGTAGTAGGAACCCTAAGGTTCCGAACCACATATGTCGCATGTCTATTGTGTGTATTTGTGTATTCATCTTTGTATTCACATTTGTATATTGTATTTCTGCTGCGCTAATGAATATCGTAGATGAACGAACAAATTCCAACGAACAACCCACATGAGCTATTCAACCCCTCTTCTAGATGGGCCACGATCCTCCAACAAGTGGTATCTGAGCGAGAAGGTTGTCATCGCACTCATTGTTGGTGCAATCGGCCTAGGTCATGATTGTCTGGACTCGAGTTTGACTCGAGCAGTATTTTAATGTTAGACAAAACATATGACATGTGATTGTCATGAGAAGTCCAAG
The DNA here is from genome assembly GCA_025175895.1 of Wurfbainia villosa. Lineage (NCBI taxonomy): Eukaryota > Viridiplantae > Streptophyta > Magnoliopsida > Zingiberales > Zingiberaceae > Wurfbainia > Wurfbainia villosa. The sequence goes on from CM045993.1 coordinate 56,448,996, forward strand.
TGTGCAGCCTTGGCCACGTAATTCCAAGTGTGTAGCTTTGGTAGTGAAAGTCCAACATGGGTTGGCAAGGGAAAGTCCAACATGGAGATGACATTGGGAAAGTCCAAGTGTGTAGCCTTGGCAATGGGAAAGTCTTGAGTACTTGGCAATGTCACTTGTCTCATGACTCGGGTCTTTGAGTCGGTGAAGGATGGCACGGGGAGAAGTCGTGAGCTTAGTGCATCCGAGGGATCATCGGACAAGGAGCAATGGAGTTAAGACAAAGGAAGCATACTTTAGGGCAAGACACGAAGGATGGCACGGAGAGAAGTCGTGAGCTTAGTGCATATGAGGGATGTAGGCCGAAGGAAGAGAGCTTCGATGGGGAACTCCATGGGAGGATGAGGTGAACTTGGCCAAGTGGCTAAGATCAATGTCGAATGCTCAAACATTTGTGTTTGAGGTTTTACCCGATGGTCGGATGCTCAAACAACTTGTGTTTGAGGTTTTACCCGACAACAGTCAACTGGTGATATGTCCCAGTTGACTGGTGACAAGTCAACTGCTGATTCGACTGCGTTGTATTCCATGGCAGTCAAGTGCCAACATTGGACAGTCGACTGATGACTTGAGCAGTCAACTGCCATGGATGGCAGTTGACTGTTGATTGAGGATGCAAGAAGAATGCTCGATAGTCAATTGATCAATCGACTATGAGGTTGGTAGTCAACTGATGGTAATTGTCAGTCGACTGCCAGTGTATCCGTTGGCTAGAATGCCAACGTGGATTAGGTCGTTGTCTCACAACGGCTATAGGAGTAGTCGACTGGGGCCTTATGACAGTCGACTGCTAGGCACGGAATCAACCCGAAATAAGCATAAAAGGAGGAGCTTGGGGAGGATTTCCAAAGCGATATTTGGGGAGATTTTGGAGGAGAATTGCTTCTGCATTCTAGACCTTCAAGAGCAAACCGAAGTAAGCAACAAGCAAAGTGTTCAAAACCATTTCTTGTAAAGGTTTCTTTATGTATTTCATTTCATCTTTGTATTTTCTTGTACGTTTTTATATTACTTTGTAATTGCTTATATGAGGTTTCTCCACCTCCGACTTGTTGTCGAGAAGGAGTTTTAGTAGTGGTGTGTTCATTACTCAAGCTCGTTGAGCTCACCCCATAGAGTAGGAACCCTAAGGTTCTGAACCACATATATCGCGTGCCGTGTGCTTGTATTCTTGTTGTGTATTTTCATTATTGTATATTCTACTGCGCTAACAAGAATTGTAGAGACAAACAAACGATTTCCATCAAGCATGCATCGTAGGCTATTCAACCCCCCTTCTAGCTGGGCCACGATCCTTCAACACTCACCGCCGTGACAACAATGAAATGGCCGGCATGAACATCCATCCATCCAAATTCGAAGGTGAATTCTCATGGTGGAGAAGAAGGATGGAGGTATACTTCAAAACCGATTGCGATACTATGCTAATCATTGAAAATGGTTTTGAAGTCCCTAGGGGTGAAGACAACAAGTTGTTAGTAAAATCAAGATGGACTGAGGAGCAACGACAACAATTCAAGACAAACATTAAGGTGACAAAATCGTAAATAAAATTGATACCTTACAATATTTTGTGAAAGCTAGGTGAATATAGGGATGCTAACGAGTTGTGGGACAAGTTGGTCAAATTCCACGAGCATCTCGAACCGGCTCAATCGGAAAAGGAGGCCGAGGAAGAAAGCTCATCCTCATAAGAAAGTGAGGACTCGGAAGTTGAGAGATGCTCAACATATAGATCGGTAGAAGAGGTAGAAGAAGTGGAAGAAGCATCCACCTCCGAAAGAAGTGAAGAAACCTCCCATATCGCCTCTACTGACCTAGGTAACTCAAGCATGTTAATTAAAAATAAAAATCATATCATATTCTTTGAGTGTAGGGTAGCCAAGCATTACAAGAGTAAACGTCCAAAATTGGGCAAGGAGAAATCACCGGCACCAAAAGTCAAGGACAAGTCAAAGGATGTCAGAGTCCTCGCTAGGAAAAGCAAAGATCACATTGTGTGATTCAAGTGTAATCAACAGGGACACTATCGAAGCCAATGCCCTAGGGGGAAGAAGAAAACCCAAGAAGGAGCTAAACAAGTAGGGGGAGCTTCGAAAGCTAACCCTAAAGTATATTTTAATGCACCTTCTAATTCTAATGTTAAAAAGCATGCTAGGAATTATTTTAGTACTCTTGCAATTGTTAATAATAATGAAAAGCATGCTAGTAAAAACAAATACTATTATTTAGGTGCTAAGCATATTAATTTACCTAAGGACAAATTTAGAAATAATAACTCTAGACCCATTCTACTTAGGGAGTCCATTAGGAAGGTAGAGAACCACCTAGGCATTAATCCCAAGAACCTTAGACATATGCCTAGGAAGAGTCATTCCCAAAATATTAATGAAAAATCAAAATTGGGAAAATTAGAATTGGAAAACCAAGCCTTGAGGTCAAGGCTTGAAAAATTGGGAAAGACTCTTAGGAAGATGCAAAATCAAATTTAAGGGTCTAATGGTCAAAATCTAGGTTCTATGAGGCAAGAACCATGAAGGGGCAAAAAAGGTTTGGGTCACAAACCTAACCCCAAAAAGACCTACCACAATGTTCCATTTTATTATGGAACTAATTCTAGGTCTAGAAAAATCCAAGGTTACTAGGGAGGTCACCCCTAAAGCTAACTTGTAGGGAATCCATGCGCACTCGGAAATATTTTGCAAGCACATAAGCAGCAGAAAAATAGGATCCCTCCAGAGATCCATGAGAAAACCATACTCGTTTGATCGATTCTATCCTATGAGATTCGTAATTACCTTCGATGTGAGCCCTTCACAATTCCGTCAGCAACACTTGCGTGCAAGGTGTCCGAATCTCAGCGCGGTCAGGATTTTCGTGCCTCCACGGTATCCACACGAATCGTGAGATGAAGAGGAATGAAACTTTGGTGCTAGCCACAAGATGTTGGTTCAGCTAAGGAGGTAGAACAAGAAGGAGAATAGATAACACTCAAGATTCTACAAAAACAACCACCGAAAACACTAAGTCTCATATAATCCCTTTTATATTCAACCATTGAATATGAAGGGTTTGTGACTCTTGGTTTCCATGGACTTAATAACTCATTAATCCCATCTTAATGATCATGTAACCCTTCTTAATGGTGAGTCTCACTCTATCCGAATTTGACTTGAGTCTAACTCGGGTCAAATTCATTGAGTATACCTTGAGTCCTACTCAATCCGAATTTGACTTGAGTCTAACTCGAGTCAAATTCATTGGGTATACCTCGAGTCCCACTCAATGAATCTAATCTATATTAGACTCAATCCGATGGCCCAATGGCTCATCACATGAGCCATCTCCAACTCACATGTCCTAAGTGTGTGACCCAATAGGTTCTTGTTACGTTGGCAATGTTTCTGAAATCCTTTTAGAGACATGAGCAATGAGCGACATCTAGCAATACATCATTGCTATCCAAGTGACGAGAATGTCGAGATCCGACATAACCTTTCTGTGACTACTATCTTGCATGACTCAGTCCTTCTATCCTTGATATCTTAATTGATCAATGAGGCATAGACTGTGTAATCCTCTTATCAATCATGAGTTTCTTAATCTCCAAGTAGACTACTCAACCAAATAAGCTCCATATCTCGTATTGACTTATTTGAGCATGGCCATGCATTTTAGCAGTCCTACTCTATCAAGGGGCTCATAGATATCACTTCCGTTATATGGAAGGGATAGATCACATCTACATTACTCACATCTCTCCGCATAACTTATTGCATACCCAGTGATTGCCTTTATAGTCACCCTGTTACGGGTGACGTTTGACGAATCCAAAGTATACAACTCATTATGTAGGGAACCATAGTGATTTCAGGTTTAGGGATTATTCATACCAATAGTCACATGAGAATGTTTATGACACTCATATAACGATCCATGAAACATTCTCATGACGGGTCAATTCAGTACATAGTCTCTAATATGTACCCATGTGTTAACTTGATATCACATATCCATGACTTGTGAGATTAAGTCATCAATTGACTTACATGCTAGTCTCTATGCATTAATATTGTCCTTGCATATTAATACTCGACTAGGAATAGTTAAGAGTAGTGTTATATATATATATATATATATATATATATATATATATATATATATATATATATATATATATATATATGTCTACAAACTCTCACTATCAATTCAACCAATTGATATGCTCTAAACCTGAACCTGCTATTCAAGGACACTATTATATTATTCATATAGCACAGATAAGAAATAATATAATAAGCAAACCTTGCCTATTATTAATGAAATATGATACATATATTCCCTAATCAATCATCTCATGATTGACACTAAGGGCTGACACTAACATAACCATGGTGTGTGTCTAGTGGCCAAGGGTTCTATAAAACCTAGGAAGACCACTAAGAAGGTTACTAGGGAGACAATCCCTAAGGTTAACCTAGGAAAGACCCAAATGACTAAGGCTTCAAAGCCACAAAAGGGTCATTAGGAAGATATCTAAGAAAGTTATCCCTAGTGAATACCTTGTTAACCCAAGGAGCTCCAATAGGTATTGGGTTCCTAGGAGCATGATCGGTTCACGCTAGATGGGTTAGGGTGTGTCAACCCTAAGTGGATGGGTAATTAACCTAACCATGGTAGAGTTGACACTTTAGGATATGCCAATGTGTTTTGAGAAGTTTGAATATTAATTAAATTGGCATAATTAGGGTTAGAGGTCTTAGTGTACCATTTTGAGTTTTGGCACACTTGGTAGAATTGGTTAATATGGCAAAATAAACTTAATTCTATCAAATGACAACTAATATTAAAATCTAGGTATTCCTATATCTTTACCTTTTATTTGTCATTCTTTGATTTCCATTTACCATGTCATGACATCATATTTATTTTTATCATATAAAATGTCATGATCATGTTTAGGTTTATTTTTAGTGTCATGTTATGCTTAAATTAGAATCACATGCCATGACATCATGATTATTGCCACATGCTTATTTATGTTATCAATTATGTCATAATCATCATTCATGCATTAATTAAAATTGAGTTAAGGACATTGGCATGATTTGAAGTCTCATGTATAAGGGAATCAAATAGTTTTGCCTAAAAATAATGCATGAAAATCTACATAACCTAAACCCACATCTCACAAGAACACTTGACATGTATGCGTTTCATACACTTAGATACAAGGTAGATGTTAGGAAAATGAATTAAGGTTTTTAAAATGATTTCAAAACCATTTTGAAAAACCTTGATGAATTCTATCTTTTGATAGCAATCACCATTGAAGAAGATAATACAAAGTAGGGTTAAACATTGAAAATTTCAATGGTTTTGAACTTTGTGTCAATCTCACTATTTTATGGGTATTTTATTTTTCAAAAAATTTTCACCCATAATGTTTGTTGTAAGTAATGTACGTATGAATTTTCAAAATTTTTTAAAATATGTATTTTTACTTATGAATTTTGGATTTTCATTTCTGAAGTTTGATTTCTGTATAGTGCATAAATCAGTGGACTGCCATGGATGACAGTCGACTGGCGTCAAGGGCATCGACTGGTGACTATCAGAGTCAACTGCCAGGGATGATTACGGGTAAAAAAGGTTTGTTAGGCCCAAGTTCAGCTTTTTTTGGTTCCCTAACTGCTCCTAATCCTAGGATATGCTTTGGAGAGCATTGGCAAGGTAGAAATCCATTGAAATAGATTAGGAGAATTGTTTGTTAGGGCAATCAACCCATGTGATATGGTTTTGATGTGTGTCACAAAGGGTTTAAGTTAGGATGATTGGATTTGATATGTGCATTAAAGTTTTGCAAGACTTAGTAATTCGCACATGGAGCTTTGGCATGAGTCACCAACTAACAACCTCGTGCTTGAGTTGGCGAAGGAGCATTGCAGAGCCGTGCGCTTGATGCATCAGAGGGACCGTCGGACGAGATGACTTGAAGCGAAGCCAAGGAAGCAAACTTCGAGGGCAAGAGACACGAAGGAGCATTGCAGAGTCGTGCGCTTGATGCTGCCAAGGGACATGGCCGTGAACGAAGAGAGCTTCGGCGAGGGACTTCAAGTGAGATGAGAGAATGAGTGAAATGTAAGTAGCTCATTAGGTGAACTTGGCCGAATGGCTAAGTGTCGGAGGCTTGAACGCAAGGGTTGAGGTTTACCCGACCACCGGACGCTCAAACGGAGGTAAAGTTTGAGGTTTACCTGACATCAGTCGACTGCCATGTCATTGCAGTCGACTGCTCTACATCAAATGGGGTTCGATTGGTGTTCAACTATTAGGTTTCTAGCCCAACAGTCGACTTCCATGGAATGGCGATCATTGTCGGACCATCGATTACTGCCAAGGATGATAGCCATCACGATGAAGCGATCCGCAGACACGGGAACCTCTCATAGCCGATCGATTAGTCGACTCAGAACATCGATCGATGGATACATCAATCGACTGCTAGGGTTCCCGTTGAACTACAATGGTCAGGATCTGACGTGTTCAGAGGTCGTTGTAATGGCGGCAGTTGACTGCCAAAGGCAGCAATCGACTGATGGCGGCCAACGGGAAGAATTCAGCCCCCTCTATAAAAAGAGAGGGTGAGGGCTTTTGGATGGCTAATGCTTATGCTCTAAGTGATCATCCAAGTGCCCCACAAAGCTTAAACTCCTTCTCCTAGTTTTCTTTCATATCTATTGTAAAAGAAGGAGTGTTCTCATTGGTGTAAAGGTTTAACTCAACCTTGCTTTGGCTAAAGGGAGACACCAATAGTGGATTGATTTCGGAGTGATTCATCGGAGACGAATCAAACTGTGGATTAGCAGCGAGGCCGTGAACCACGTTACATATTGGTGTTAGCATTGTTTTTATCTTTTGTGTTGTTTATATTTGCTTGTTTAGTTTTGTTTCCGTTGCGCTAATTATATTTGTAGATAAGCAATTCCCTTCATACGATGAAAGAGGGCTATTCACCCCCCTCTAGCCGGCCACCAACGTTCTTACAAGTTGTATCAGAGCCAAGGAAGCTTGTCGAGGACTAACCACCACAACAAGCACTACATCAATGATGGCCGGCTCTAACATTCACCCATCGAAGTTCGAGGGAGAATTTGCGTGGTGGAAGAAATGCATAGAGGTATTCTTCGAAACCGACTTCGAAATTTTATTGATAATGGAAAATGATTTCGAGATACCTAGGGATGAAGATGGGGAGAAAATAGAGAAGACAAGATGGACAAAGAGATAAAGAGAGGAGTACTTGGCGAATTCGAAGGCCAAGAATCACTTGTACATCGTACTCCTCCAACAAGAGATCAATCGAATTGGAGAGTGTGCAAGTGCTAAAGAGATGTTGGAGAAGCTAGTAGAGCTTCATGAAGGTACCTCGGAGGCCAATCTTGCAAGGAGAGACCTCCTCCGCTCCCAACTAATAAATATCAAACTTGAAAAGGGAGAAAAAGTAACCTCATTACATTTTAGGTTTAAAGAAATTTTAATTGGACTAACAAGTGTAGGAGAAAAGCTATCAAACCGGGACATGATAATGAAGGCTATAGATGTCTTTCCTCGGTCCTCGAAGTGGAGCTCAATGGTGGACTCCTACATCTCCAAAAATTTATAAGTTAGCACCTTGGAGGAGTTCTTCTCAACCATGGAGCTCCATGAAACAAGGCTTGAAGGAATAAGTGAAGAATCAAGTATCAAGCCATCAAGAGGAGTAGCCTTGGTAGCCAACAAGGGGAAGAAAAAGAAGATAGAGACTCCCTCCTCCTCCGATGAAGCATCCTCCTCCTCCTCCATGAATAGCAATGAGGATGCTTATATGGTAAGGAAGGTAAGGTGTGCTTTAAGAAATTTAAAATTTAACAAATCTTATGATAGGAGAAGGCACAAGAGGAAGATAATATGCTATAATTGCCAACAAGAAGGACATATAAGAGATGATTGTCCTCTCTTGAACAAGAACAAAGAAGAGAGGAGGAAGAAAGAGGAAAAGAAGAAGGGGAGCAAGAAGAAGGAAGAAGAGAAGAAGGCCAAAGAAAAAAAGGAAGGCCAAAGCACTCAAAGCAAGGACTTAGGATGATCCTTCCTCATCAGCATCATCATCGGAGGAAGAAAACACTTTTGTCACAGACCTTGCATTCATGGTGTTTGATGATCTAGACTCCTCCTCCTCCGAGCAAGAAAAAAAAAAGCACAAGTGAGGAGAGCTCTAGTGAAGGGGGAGCTTCATCCTCACCCTCATCGGAATCCGAGGAAGAAGACATGGATAGTATGGTAAAACATCTTCCCACTCAAGAAATAGTTTCCATGATTTCTAGCTTAACTAGGGATTTATTTAGGGCCAAAAAAAAAAAAAATAAGAGCATGCTAGATCAAATTAAAGCCCTAGAAAATAAATTAGAACAAGCATGTTTAAATGTTAATGATGATGATGCATGCTCACATGATAACTATATGTCTTTTGATGTAAATGATGCATGCATTGAAGAAAATAGGGTCTTAAGGGAAAAGGTAGACCATTTGACTAAGACCCTAGAAAAATTTACAATTGGCTCCAACACCCTTAATATGATTATAGGGAGCCAAAGGGCTAGCTTCAATAGAAAAGGCCTAGGTTATAAGGGAAAGACAAATGAAAAGGCCTATAAATATTTGATTGCTAGGGGTCAAAGCAAAAATAAGACAATTGCTAGAAAATGGATTCCTAAGGAATATTTAATGAACCCCATAGGAAAGAACTTGTATTGGGTTCCTAAATCCATCCTTAAGGATTTGGAAAATCCTAGGATAGTCAACCATAAGGATTTTACTTATATCATATTATTTGGTTGACTTATGATAGCGGGATTTAATTTTTGAAATAGTGTTGGGTGATGATAATGCACCCATAAATAGGTTACATCATGCTTTAGGTGATATTTAACCTTTTATCATGATTTTATATCTAATGCATGATTACAAATTGATTGATACATTTGTTTCATGATCATAATGTGAAATCAATGCATATATGTTTTTATGATCATGTGGTATGTTAGGGTTATACTTAACCATGGGTAGAAATGCATGAATTTGAAGGTTAAGTATATAAATATCTTTAGGAACATCTCACACTCACCATAAGGATAACCTTGATTGAAAACTTAGCATGGGTGAGATGTTAGGATGATACTAATGGTCCACTAATGCCTATGACATTTAGATGGTCATTTTAAGTATCAAAATAGCAATAATAGACCAATCATGGGGAAAGCTTATGTTTAATTCATAGACATATTGTCCAAAGATCATGGTTGGATATTTATTATGTTTTCAAAACCATTTCTTACTTTAAAATCTGTGTTTTCATATTTTGAAACAATCTAATGCAAAATTAGGTGTTAAAATTGAAACAAACATGATCAAAATACTAGTTGTTTTTGAAGCTTTTGGATTTTTGGCAAATCATTGAAAATATAAGTAATTTTCATGAAAACTCATTTTTCACTGATAAAGGACTTTAAAAAAAATGTGTTTTCAAAATTTCATGATTTTTTGAATTTTCTGGAATTTCTGGTGCATTTATAAAATTGATTCGAAAAATCAGAAATTCTGATCTTTGAGTGCTAGTCGACTGGTAGTCTGAACCAATCGACTGATGTACTGTGCACGAGCACAGTAATCTGATTTCATCAGGTTTTGTTTAGTTTTCCAATATTTTTTTTCCTCCTTAGAGTTGATACATTGGATTATAACATTTGGATAATATTTTTGATGGTGTCAAAGGGGGAGAATTGATAGGTTTAAGTTAATCATGCTAAAAGGGAAAATTTAGCATGTCTTAAGGGGGAGTTGCATGTTTAAGGGGGAATTGTTATGCTCATGTTTTTTACTTACATGTTTCCTTGATTATGTTTATTGTTATTTGTTTACCTAACTTAAACGGATTGCCACACATCAAAAAGGGGGAGATTGTTAGGGTAATCAACCCATGTGATATGGTTTTGATGTGTGTGGCAAAGGGTTTAAGTTAGGATGATTGGATTTGATATGTGCGTTAGAGTTTTGCAGGAATTAGTAATTCGCACATGGAGCTTTGGCAAGAGTCACCAACTCACAACCTCGTGCTTGAGTCGGCGAAGGAGCATTGCAGAGTCATGTGCTTGATGCATCTGAGGGACCGCCGGACGAGATGACTTGAAGCGAAGAAAAGGAAGCAGACTTCGAGGGCAAGAGACGCGAAGGAGCATTGCAGAGTCGTGCGCTTGATGCTGCCGAGAGATGTGGCCGCGAACGAAGAGATCTTCGGTGAGGGACTTCAAGTGAGATGAGAGAATGAGTGAAATGTAAGTAGCTCATTAGGTGAACTTGGCCAAATGACTATGTGTCGGAGACTCAACCATAAGGGTTGAAGTTTACCCGACCACCGGACGCTCAAACGGAGGTAAAGTTTGAGGTTTACCCGACATCAGTCGATTGCCATGTCATGGCAGTCGACTACTCCAAGTCGAATGGGGTTCAGTTGGGTTCGCCCGATGGTCATTGCCATGGAATGGCGGTTGTATCGAACCATCGATTGCACGCAAGGATGGCGGTCGTGATGAAGCGATCGCGAGCCGCAGAACCTCCGTGGCCGATTGATCGATCGGCCGGCTACGAGGCATCAATCGCCCGATGGATACATTAGTTGGATGCTAAGGTTCCCGTTGGACTACAGCGGTCGGGACTGACATGTTCGAGGTCGTTATGCGGCGAGCGATCATTGCCAAAGGCGAGTCAAGTGATGGTCGCCAGCGGAAGAATTCAGCCCTCTCTATAAAAAGAGAGGGTGAGGGCTTTTGGATGACTAATGCTTATGCTCTAAGTGATCATCCAAGTGCCCCACAAAGCTTAAACTCCTTCTCCTAGTTTTCTTTCATATCTATTGTAAAAGAAGGAGTGTTCTCATTGGTGTAAAGGTTTACCTCTACCTTGCTTTGGCTAAAGGGAGAGACCAATAGTGGATTGGTTTCGGAGTGATTCACTGGAGACGAATCGAATCGTGGATTAGCGGCGAGGCCGTGAACCACGTTACATATTGGTGTTAGCATTGTTTTTATCTTTGTGTTTTTTATATTTGCTTGTTTAGTTTTGTTTCCGTTGTGCTAATTATATTTGTAGACAAACAATTCCCTTCATACGACGAAAGAGGGCTATTCACCCCCCTCTAGCCGGCCACCAACGTTCTTACATTGTTTAGGGTGTGTATCGAATTTTAAGGGAGGTGAAAGTTCAATGTTGAATCTTTTACCTTAATTTCAATTGTTTTGTATTCCTATTGGCTTAGGGACTCTCCAAGGATATTGTTGGTGCAATGGTCAAGGGGGAGCAAGCCTTTAGGAGGAGGTTATCCATCTTGGGATGATGGATGTATTTTTCCTCATGGAAGGAGAATTTGGAGATTGCCTCTCTTAAGTGAAATAGGACTTATCACTAGGAAGAGTGAATGCATCCTAGATGTATTTTTTGGACCAAGGGGGAGATTGTAAGATCTCATTGGGATATGAGACATTGACATCCTTGGGGAGGACCTTTTTGATGTATGTCAAAAAGGGGAAGAATGTACCAATTGGAGTTAGTTGGAATTCTCAAAGGTGAGAATTGCCAATTGGGGATAATTGGTAGACTTGAGTTAGGTCACCTAACTTAAAGGTGTTTGTGGTTTTGTCAAACATCAAAAAGGGGTAGATTGTTGGTGAAATCAACCCAGGTCACGATTGACCAGACTTGAGTTTGACTCGAGCTGTATTTTGATATTAGACAAAACATATGACATGTGATTGTCATGGGAAGTCCAAGTGAGTAGCCTTGGCCACGTAAGTCCAAGTGTGTAGCCTTGGCGGTGAAAATCCAAGCATGGGACTTGGCATTGAAAGTCCAACATGGAGTTGGAAAGGGAAGACCAAGTGTGTAGCCTTGGCCACATAAGTCCAAGTGTGTAGCCTTGGCGGTGAAAGTCTAAGTTATGGGTACTTGGAATTTGGGAAGTCCAAGGGTTGGTATTGGTGGCGTAAAGTCCAAGCGGGAGTCTTGGCAGCATAAGTCCAATGGTTTGGTGGCGTAAAGTACTAGCGGTAGTCTTGGCAGCATAAGCCTAAATGTGCCTTGGCAATGTAGACCAGCTTAGTATGATAATAGCCGATGGAAGAACCTGAAGGCTAGTGTATGGATGAATAAGTCATGGATGACTTGGAGGGATCCGATAAGCGTGAGGCTGATGGAGGTGACTAAAAGGCTTAGGTCTAGGCTAAGGGTGGTCTAGCAAGTATGAGGGTATCATACTTGGGGTAAACCTCATGGTTAAAGTGTAGTAGTCGACTGGGGATATGGACCAGCCGACTGGTCAAGTGTTTTGACACTTGGCAATTGAGTCGACTTGTAGGAGTTGACTTAGATTATGACCAGTCGACTACCGTGAGTCGACTGGTGATCGACTACGATCGAGCTGCCATCACAGACGTAAGGTGCCTCGACTAGCCTCGGCTACGGTGGCCATTGATGCAAGGCTCCTCGATTGGCGCCTCGACTGCTTAATCAGTCGACTGCCATGAAGGGCAGTCGATTGATGGGTTGGTCACGAGGGCAGAACGCTCAGTAGATGACTGGTCAGTCGGCTACGACCTTGACAGTCGATTGATGGGTAATGGCAGTCGACTTCCAATGTATCCATTGGAGTTTTGTCGACGTGGATTAAGTCGTTGTGAGACAACCACTATAGGAGCAGTCAACTGGGGCCTTATGGCAGTCTTTTGCTTGGTAGAAATCAGCCCGAGTTGCAACTTTAAAGGGAGCTCGAAGGGGAGGATTTTTTCAGTGATATTTGGGGAGATTTTGGAGGGGAATTGTTGCTGTTTTCTAGACCTTCAAGAGCAAACCAAAGCAAACAACAAGCAAAGTATTCAAAGCCATTTGTTGTAAAATTTTCTTTACGTGATTCATTTTATCTTTATATTTGCTTGTACATTTTTGTATTACTTTTGTAATTACTTGTGCGAGGTTTCTCCACCTCTGACTTATTGTCAAGAAGAAGTTTAAGTAGTGGTGTGTTCATCACTATAGCTCGTTGAGCTCGCCCCGTGGAGTAGGAACCCTAAGGTTCAGAACCACGTATATCGCGTGTCTATTGTGTGTGTTTGTGTATTCGTCTTTGTATTCGCATTTGTATATTGTATTTCCACTCGCTAACGAATATTGCAGACGAACGAATGAATTCCAACGAACAACACACACGGGCTATTCAACCCCTCTTCTAGCCGGCCCACGATCCTCCAACATAACTTTAATTTTAAATTAATATGAATTTTTATTTTCTTGTATATTAACAATGAAAGAAAAATAGAAAAAATATTTTAATTATATTCCTAATATTTATTTAGTTGTATTTGTTAGTGATATATGAGAGATGACCTAAGGCAATCGCCTTATGGTTGTACTATTTATTTGATAAATGAAGATTCACTATTTGAGTTTAATATTTTCATGTATTTGATTAGATCTTAAACTCATTTACTGAATGTCCACAATACGATTCAGAGCATGAGAGAATTTGTGATTGGATCATAACTAGTGAGTATCTTTACATGTGTAATTGTGATGTATTGAAATTATCCCTAGCCAATGAATTGATGTATTCGGACACCATCAATTTTGTTGAGACTAGCATGAGTTATACTCTTTGGTTTATCCAAGCAGCTGTTCCTCATTGGCTGGAGACATTGGGATGTCCAGAGTTAATCGTGGATGCTAGTTATGGTAACTAGTTCATTGGAGTAACTAGCTATAAGACTTCATATGGTTCTCTACATATACAAATATGTCAATGAAGTTCTTACTGCAGCTTAAGTGCGATGTTCCTTCAACTTGCAGTATTCAGGTCATCTTGGTCATGGAGACTTATTTTGTGACATCTTAAGCAAGCATCTCCGAGGAGATGTAGACCTGGGATGATTGGGTATAAGTCGAAATGCCCGAAGGTGTTTGAATAACCTACAGAGGATTCACCACTTCTTGCGAGGAGATGTATACCCTATGGTCTCTCGTCAGATTGTTACTAAAGTCTTTGGCCAAAGCATTACATGCTTAGAGTATGGTGTTGGGTTTTTCCGAGCCACAAAAACCGCTTTTTGTGTTGCGAAAACCTCGGAATCCCCGGCCATGGATCCGTGCGAAGATGTATTAAAACTAAAACATGTATGTGCTTATATAAACCTTAGATCTATATGATAAGGACGTTATATAAACCTTAGATCTATCCGACGAACCTTAGATCTATATGATAAGGACGTTACCCTCGATGCGACGCCCTTCGCAAATCCCGCTCGTCCAAAAGGTTCGTCGGAACTCAAGAGCGTCAAGTGCACACTCCTCTATTGGTATCCACACAAGCAAAAGGTGGAGAAAAGCAATCTGGAGTGTGCTAGCACTCCTTAGATGCTCGGCAAGATGAGGAAGGAGAGAGGGAGAGCTTGAGGGAAGTTGATCCAAGGAAGAAGATGAAGTTGTGTGTAACTCACCCAAATGAATTCAACCATCAAAACTCCTAAAGTGGCCGGCCACTTCAAGGCTTGGGAGGTTACATGCATGCATGTAACTCCCATGGCTCTTGGTCTCCCTCATGAGGTGGCACTACATGATAAGTCAATGATGATGTGGAGCATCATCATTGGCCGGCCATGCCAAGTCATCATCATGACATGGCATTTGGTCAAGTCAAACTTGATCTTTCATCTTCCCTCTCAAGTCAAGTCAAACTTGACCTCTAATCTCCCATGGTTGATCAAATCTAACCACTTGACTCAAGTCAATTTGATTTAATGAATCTCTATTCATTAATTTAAATTGACTTAGTGAATCAAATCTAAATTAGACTCATTCAACACTTGAATCAACTTGAGTCTAACTCAATTAGTCTAATTTGGATCACTCTTAATCCAATTTGGTTCATCCCATGAACCTAATCCTCATGGTTCATCATATGAACCTAATCTCCATCTAATTGCCCTTATGTGTGTGACCCTATAGGTTCTTGTAACTTTGGCAATGTCCCTAAACCGATTTAGGAATATAAGCAATGAGCGGTATCTAGCAACACATCATTGCTACCCAAGTTACAAGAATGTTGAGCTCCAATATCACCTTTGTGACTACTAATTGTGACTCTCACAATATGTGACAATGTCCCTCTATCCTTGACATCTAGATTGACCAATCGAGGCATAGACCGTGTCATCCTCGGTACAATCTATATCTTGAACTCCAAGTAGACTCACTCTAATCAAATGAGCTCAATATCTCATATTGACTCATTTGGGCATGGCCATGCACTTCGTGGTCTCACTCTATCAAGAATATCGATGTCACCCCAGTCATATAGGAGGGATAGATCCCATCTACATCACTCACATCCCTCCGTATAATTTGTTACATACCCAGTAATCGCCTTTATAGTCCACCCATTTACGGGTGACGTTTGACGAAGCCAAAGTATGCAACTCCTTATGTAGGGAACCATGGTGACTTCAGGTCTAAGGACTAATAGTCATACTAATAGCCACATGAGAAAGCATATGACACTCATATAACGATCCATGATACTTTCTCATGGCGGGTCATTCAGTATACATTCTCCAATGCATACCCATGTGTCAACTTGATATATCATATCCATGACTTGTGAGATCAAGTCATCGTGTTGACCTACATGCTAGTCTCTACGCATTAACATTGTCCCTGAATGTTAATACTTGACTAGGAATGATTAAGAGTAGTGTTCTCTATATTATCTCATTATCGATTCAACCAATCGGTTGATATAGATAAGAACCTACTACTCAAGGACATTATTATATTTAGTTATTTGGCACCAATACAAGTAAATATAATAACCATGCCTTTATAAATAGGAATATGATACAATAAAGTCCATACAACAATCATCACATGATTGGCTCTAGGGCTTTCACTAACATATGGTACTCTTGGAAACATGTGCAGTAACTAGAATCTGTAGAACAAGAAAGTAATACTTGGGCTAGGTGTGACGTGGTTAGCCTAGTGGGGGCTGACACATAGACTATGTCCTAAACCAAGTGGGTATAAGAAGAGTGAAGGGAACGGAGCACGATTTACTGTAGCTGCTGAAAGGTTTCTGAAGTTGTTCTGGGGTCAACTATTAATTTTTTGATTAATTGGGGATCATGATGTACTACTAGGTGCTACTCATGATCATTCTATAATTAATGGTTAATTATAGATGACCAACATAAACCAGGAACCTATTTGGTCACACGCACAACGAGTGTTATCCGAAGGATTTAAAACGAGCTTGAGAATAGGATTCTCACATCGAGAGAGACTTGGTTTTGTTGGACCAAACAAAGAGTGAGTATGAAATTATTTCAGTTGCATCGAAAGCATGGATGGGCCGAGTCTTATGAAGACGTGATGGATGAACCAAATCGGTTTGGTTCTAATCCTATGGTGGAAAATAAACCAAAGGGGTTTGGTTTGTTTTAAACGAATTAACCAAAATTGGTTCGGTTTCCTCTCCTTTAGGGACTTCTCTAGCAAGAGTAGTCTTCTTCTTCCTTTCTCTTTTTCCCTACTTTCCTCTCCTTTAGGGACTTCTCTAGCAAGAAGTAAAGGAGAGCTCTTCTAGTTTCTTTTGCGAGACAAGAGCTTGCTCGTGTGGATACATATAGAGGCACGGACATTTGAACGTGCTAAAAGATCCAACAAACCCAAGGAGAAGCGGGATTACAAAGGGCACGCAACAAAGGTAATATTCTCCTATAAGATAGGTTTTGAGAAATTTATTTTTGTACGAGGTTTTCTTTCGCAAGGATCACTTGGAAGGGATCCTATTTTTCCGTTGCGCATATGCTATTTTTCATACGAGATCCCTACAAAGATGTCCCTGGATTCTGCTGCAGGAGGAGCACTTATGAATAAGACCATAGAGGAAGCGGAAGAGCTAATAGAAAAGGTGGCCCAAAACCACCATCAATGGGCTTCCGAATGTGGTCACCCAGCTCCTACGGCAGGACGATATGCTATCAACTCCGTTGACCACTTAACAATGAGGATGGATGCGCTTAGCAGACAATTCGACTCTTTAAATCCTTCATCTACATGTGCGACCATTGACTTTGGAGAAGGAGCAGCAATGTATTGAGAAGACCACTATGGAGGGCAAGGAACCTCGGAAGAGCAGATTGAGCACTGAGATGCGGTTGGGGACTACAATCAAAGGCCCAACAACCTGTACTCTAGTACTTACAATCCTGGATGGAGGAACCACCCGAATTTTTTCTATCAGAATAACTCGGGGAACTTCCAATCATCAGGAGGGTATGGGCAGCAGCAGGGCAATGGGTAGTAACAATAGAAATCTAGGCTGGAATTGATGATGGAAGACTTCATTGCTACCCAAACAAAGGCCAATGAGGAATTTCATCGCCAATATCAAAAAATAGAGGAGTCACTCAGAGACTTGAAGGCCACCGTTGACGGTCTTGCAAGTCACATAAGGATGTTGGAGACACAAGTGGCCTAGATAGCCCAAACCGTGTCGAAATCTATGGATAGTTCTCCATCATTACCCGAGTTGAGTCAAGCTAAAGAGGAAGGAGTGGGAAGTGACAGAATAGCACAGAGAAATAGATTTGCCAAGGGGTGTGCAGCCATGATTTCCACCCTACCTGACCAAACCGAAACTGAGGACAAGATTCCACCCCAGCTTGAGGACCCTGGTGAGTTTATTATCCCCTGCTCGATTTATGGAGAAAGCTTCGATAAAGCATTGTGCGACTTGGGGTCATCGGTTAGTGTGATGCCCTACGCATTCTACTTGGAGATGGGACTGGGTCATATACAACCAATGGGCATAGGGATATGTATAGCGGATGACACGATCAAGAAGCCCGTTGGCATGCTACCAAAGGAGCCTATGGTGATTGAGAATTTCGTGATATCCACGGATTTCATCATACTTGACACAGAACCAAATCCCCAGAATCCCATCATTTTGGGAAGGCCTTTTCTGGCAACTGTGGGGGCATGCATAGATGTTAAGGCACACCAGATCTCCTTAGAGGTAGATGGGGAGATCATCCTCTTCAGCCTATCAGAGTATAAAGCTCCCTACCTAGACGACTTCACTTTCAGTAGAATAAAGCCGAGGCCACCAGATGTTGATTCCGAGACGGATGAATTGAGGTTCACTGAACCTCCGAAGCCAAGTTGATAATAGAGTGTGGTCGAGCTAAACGACCTTAAACAAAGTGCTTCTTGGGAGGCAACCCAAGTTTAGTTTTTTGGTTTTCCTTTTATTGTATTGCATGCATTTAGTTAATTTGAACTTTGATTTCCATTTCATTTAGCATTAGAACTACAAGAGAACTTTGCTAGTTAAAAATTAAATCAATATTAGCTTACACGGCGAAGTGTATGAGAAAATTCAAACCGTTGTGCACAAAAAGGGAAAAAAAGGGGGACACACGACCTGGCCGTGAGTTTTCCCACGTCCGTGCCCGACCATCCAGAGGCGCAAATGGCCTGGCTGTGTGTTTTCACGGTTGTGTAAGTCTGCAAGGTTAAGTAGGAGCCTGCGCCGTGTGTTTTCGCCCCATTTGCGCCGTGTGTTTCGATTTTTCTTGCCCTAGCCATGTGGATCCTTCTTCCCCACCATCTAGATGTTAGTTATAGCCCTAGAGCCAATCATGTGATGGTTGAAAAGGGAAAATTTTGTATCATATTCAATAAAGGCAAAGGATTGGTTATTATATTTACATCTTGCTTGTGCCAGCTAAATTAAATATAATAATGCCCTAGAAAAGTAGGTTCTTATCTCTGACACATCGATTGTGAATTGATTATGAGAGGCTATAGAGAACACTTTCCTAAATGTTCCTAGTCAAGTATTAATATGCAAGGGCAATATTAATACATAAAGACTAGCATGTAGGTCGATTGATGACTTGATCTCACAAGTCATGGATATATGATATCAAGTTGACACATGGGTATATATTAGAGAATATATACTGAACTGACCCGCCATGAGAAAGTTTCATGGATCGTTATATGAGTGTCATATGTTAGTAATATATGAGAGATGTCCTAAGGCAATCGCCTTATGTATGAACCATTTATATGATAAATGAAGATTCACTATTTGAGTATACATGTTTAATGTATTTGATTGGATCTTAAACTCATTTACTGAATGTCACGATCGATTCACGGCCATGAGAGAATTTGTGATTGGATCACAACTAGTGAGTATCTCTACATGTGTAATTGTGATGTATCGGAATTATCCTAGTCGATGAATTGATGGATTTGGACACCATCAGATTACAGCCGAGAGACTACGAGTATACTCCTTGGTGTATCCAAGCGGTGATTCTCCTTTGGTGGAGACATAGTGATGTCGGAGTTGATCGTGGATGCTAGTTATGGTAACTAGTTCATTGGAGTGACCGGTAGTAAGACTTCATATGGTTCTCTGCATATATAGATATGTCGATGAAGTTCTTCTTGTGGCTTAAGTGCGATGTTCCTTTGACTTGCGGTATTCAAGTCATCTTGATCATGGAGACTTATGCTTTGACATCTTAAGCAAACATCTCTAAGGAGATGTGGACCGAGATGATTGGGTATAAGTCGAAGTGATCGAAAGGTGTTTGAATAGCCTATAAAGTTCACCACTCCTTGCGAGGAGATGTATACCCATGGCCTCTCGTCGGATTGTTACTAAAGTCTTTGGCCAAAGCAATACATGTTTAGAGTAAGGTACTCTTCGATACATGTGGAGTAACTAGAATCCGTAGGACGAGGAAATGATACTTGGGCTAGGTGTGACGTAGTCAGCCTAGTGGGGACTGACACTATAGACCATGTCCTGAACCAAGTGGGTATAAGATGAGTGAAGGAATGGGGCACGATTCATTCGAGCTACTGAAGGGTTTCAGAAATAGTTCTGGATCAACCGTTGATCTTTTCGGTTAATTGGGGATCATGATGTACTACTAGGTGCCACTCATGATCATTCTATAAGTAATGGTTAATTATAGACGACCAACATAAACCGAGAACCTATTTGGTCACACGCACAACGAGTGTAATCCAAAGGATTTAAAACGAGCTTGAGAATGGGATTCTCAGACCGAGAGAAACTATGTTTGGTTGGACCAAACATAAGCGAGCATGAAATTGTTTGATCGCAATGGGCGTGGATGGGTGTCTTATGAAGACATAATGGATGGACCAAAATGGTTTGGTTCTAATCCAATGGATAAGAATAAACCAAAGGGTTTGGTTTATTTTAAACGAATGAACCAAAAGTTGGTTCGGTTCGTTTTAACTTAAAATAAACCATCATGGTTTGGTTTATTTTAACTTATCTTAATGGAGCGGGTTAACGGGCTTTATGGATATGATCCATTAACCATTAAGAAAACTAGTTCTCTATAAAATAGATTAAACCTAACCTAAAGCTAATCCTCTAGTTGCCGCCCAACACATTGTGGCCGCCCAACATCTTGTTGCCGCCCAGCTTGGTGCAGCCTTCCAACTTGTTGCCGGCGACCAAGCTTCAGCCGGTGAACCTCCGGCGACCCTCCGGTGATCCCCTAAAAGGTTCGGCATCAAGGTGAGCTTTTGTCTCCTTGTTTTGGCCGGCGCCTATCTCCTCCACCAAGCTGTCCAGTTTTCTGGACAGCTTCTTCTCCTCTAGTCGGAGCGTCGTTTGGACGACGGTTAGTGCTCCGACAGCGGCTAACATACCGGGGATTTGATCTCCGGTAATCCTCTGAGGTGGAGGACGAAGGATTCGTCAAACGGTTGACGAATACCTCTCCGGAGAAGCGAGTTTTGAGAACTCGTTTTGGATCCGAATTTGGATTCGGATCGTGATCATCTCTCGATCACGTCGTCTTCAACACGAGGCTAGTAACCCGTACGAAGACGAAGCTCGTGACTTAGCGAAGTCATCCCGAGGAGCTCGGCGTGGATACGGATAGAGACGATTCTTACGAGGATCGTTCCGGTTGATGCCGTTCCCGCTACACGTCATACGGAAGGTATAACGTAGTTTAAATTTCCTTTTATTGCAATTTTAATTTACGGTTATGTCTACACTTGTTGTAATAGCATGCGTGTGTTGTGTGTGTTGTAATAAATAGGAGTATTTATTATTTTTATTGCTTCCGCTGTGCTCATGTTTACGAAACATGATCGAACACACACACGCCGCGGTGCCGGAAACCCAACAGTGGTATCAGAGCCCAGGTTGTGTTTCGACATAATCGTAAAATGGTTTTGCGATAGTCATAATGTATTTCTGGAATTTTTCTAATTTTGGAAATTTAGAAGTATTTATGGAAATCTTCCACTTTTGGAAAGTTGGAAGTATTTATGGAAATTGATATTTTCCATAAATAAAATATTTGATTAGATTCTGGAAATTTGTTTCCTAATTTAATCATGATTTGATTTGGGAAATCAAATCTTAAAAATATTTTATTTCCATAAGTAGTTTTTAATGATTTAGGAAATTGGTTTCCTAAATAGATTTTCCTTAATCAAATAATTCCATGAATAAAATATGTGATTAGATTTGGAAATTTGTTTCCTAATTTAATTATGATTTGATTTGGAGAATCAAATCTTAAACATATTTTATTTCCATAAATAGTTATGACATATAAGGAAATTATAAACATGACATAATTGTATGCCATGTAATTGCATTAGATGCATAACATTATGCCATGCGTGTCGTGACATGTAGATGTATGCCATGTGTGCCATGCCATGTAGATAATAGTTATTTGCATGAAAAGAGGATGAGACTCTAAAGCCCTTACACAATATTAAAGCCTACACCTTCCATTAATATGGTTAGAACCGGAGTTCCGTTTCTTGTTTGGGTTGTTGGACTCTCTCCAAGCCCGGCTAGAACTTGAACATGTTCAAACCATTGGAATAGTTTATTACTAATATGGTAAGAGTCAGAGGTCAATCGTTAGTTTGGGTTGTTGGACTCTCTCCAAGCCTGGCTAATTGATTGAATGCACTCTAACCATATTAAAACTATATCACGATTAATGGGTCGACTTTAACTTGGAGCATCGGTTTGTTGGACTCTCTCCAAAGTCGATGTGAAGGGAGGTGAAGTTGGGTGCTATGCATATGATGCATACTTGTTAATGTGTTAACAACCCAATGTATGTGTGAACATTCAATTAGTTGATAGCACATTGTGATAGTTACATATACGTGATATGTAATCGGTATACTTATACCTACCATCATAACTAAGAATGGCTTGTTGGACTCACTCCAAGGTTGTTCTTATCTATGTTGGATATCAGCCCATTCGGAGATGGACCTACGATCTCCCGAATTGATTTTAAGGGTTTTTGAATTCGAAAAAAAAATGAATGGGAGTTTGTAAATGTATGTGGATGCATTTTAAATCATCTTTCTCATATATGCTCGATTTGTATATCTAGTTTAATCGCTTGATCATGATGTCTTTGAGTTTGCAATCTATTTTGGATTTGAATAAATTGGCTGGGCCAAACTTTTTGGACTGGCTTAGAAACCTGAGAATTGTTCTCAAGGCGGAAAAGCTTGGGTATGTCCTCGAAGAGCCTCTTCCCACTTGCCCTAAAGATGATGCAACTCTGAACCAATTGTTGGCCTATCAAAAACATGTGAATGATTCTTAACTGGCGAGTTGCATCATGCTAGCTGTGATGATACCTGAGCTTCAGAAGTAGCATGAGCATATGGATGCCAATACTATAGTCTTTCATCTTCAAGAGTTGTTTGATGAGCAAGTGAGATCCAAAAGGTTCGAAGTCTCCAAGCTCTTCTTCACCTCTAAGATGCAAGAAGGTTCATCTGTAGTACAGTTTATACTAAAGATGAATGGGTACATCCAACGTTTAACAA
This sequence comes from Wurfbainia villosa, assembly GCA_025175895.1. NCBI lineage: Eukaryota > Viridiplantae > Streptophyta > Magnoliopsida > Zingiberales > Zingiberaceae > Wurfbainia > Wurfbainia villosa. The sequence goes on from CM045993.1 coordinate 56,472,063, forward strand.
CACTCAGTTTTGTGATGGATCATGAATTAAGTATTGACTTAATTCTACATTGTTTGCCCAAGAGTTTCTCACATTTTGTGATGAACTACCGGATGAACAAAATTGAAACCACAATTCCTGAGCTCCTCAACAAGCTGAAGACTGTGGAGCCTTTTGTGAAGCATGAGGAGAAGATAGTGATATTAGTTGATTCCTCATAGAAAGGTTCTAAGAGAAAATCAAAGGAACAATGCAAGGGCAAGAAGAAGAAGGCTAAGAAGATGGAACTAGCTCAAAAGGGCACTTGCCATCACTCTGGCAAGGAAGGCCATTGGCGAAGAAACTGCAAGATTTATCTTGAGTCCGTGAAGAAGAAGAAGGCATCTGATACCCCATCCTCTTTAGGTATCTTCATTATTGATTTTCATTCTATTTCCTATGACACTTGGGTATTGGATACTGGATGTGGCTCACATATATGTAATGACATACATGGGCTAAGGAATAGAGGGAGACTCGTTAAGGGAGAATCAAATTTACGAGTTGGCAATGGAGCAAAGGTTGCTACGGTCATCATTGGAACATATTTGTTTAAGTTCCCGACAGGACTTGTCTTAGAACTGGACTATTGCTATTATGTACCTTCATTAATAAAGAACATTGTTTCTATTTCTTGTTTACATAGAAATGGATATCATTTGACTTTTAGTAATAATTGTTGTTACATAACTTTGAATGACGTTCTTTATGGGACTGGAACATTATGCAATGGAATATATACGTTAGATGTATCCGGTGACATTTTTAATATCGAAGCAAGAAATAAGCGTGCTCGAAAAGATAATTAATTAGACTCCTATATGTGACATTGTCGTATTGGCCATGTAAGCATGAAATGCGTGTCCAAATTACACCGATGTGAAATTCAGGAATCGTTTGAATTAGATTCATACGATACATGCGAATCATGCTTAAAAAGCAAAATGACCAAGTTACCTTTTATTGAAAAAGGTGAACCGATGGGAGAGTTGCTTGGTCTAATACATACTGATGTATGCAGACCTATGTAAACTCAAGCTCTAGGAGGCTATAGCTACTTCATTACCTTCACCGATGATCACTCACAGTTTGGGTATGTGTTCTTGTTGAAACACAAGTCTGAAGCCTTTGAAAGGTTCAAAGAATTCAGAAATGAAGTAGAGAAATAACTTGGCAAGAGTATTAAAATACTTCGATCGGATCGAGGTGGTGAATACTTGAGTCAGGAGTTTCTAGATTATCTAAGGGACAATGGTATATTGTCTCAATGGACTCTGCTGTATACACCGCAGCTGAATGGTATATTTGAGAGGCAAAATTGAACCTTGTTGGACACGGTTAGGTCGATGATGAATCATGTGAATCTTCCCAAGTTCTTTTGGGGCTATGCTGCTTTTACTTGCTAAGAGTTCTGACCAAGGTAGGCTCTACTACTCCATATGAGATATGGAATAGTAAGAAACCTCATTTATCTTACTTGAAGATATGGTTTTGTCCTGCTTATGTGAAGCAGACTGTATCAGACAAACTAGATTCTAAGTTTGACAAATGTCTATTTATTGGATTCCCTAAGGAAATGAGGGGTTACCAATTCTATCATCCTATGGAACAAAAGGTGTTTCTAGAGAAAGAGTTTCTCTTTAAAGAAAACAGTGGGAGTGCCATTGAACTTGAGGAGGTTCAAGAGACTCCAGTAGACATTGAGGAGATACCTAGTCAAGCACTTCAACCAATAACTCATAGTGATGAGACATCAGCTGAACCTATTGTGACACCAAATCTTCATAGATCTAGTTGGACACGCAATATTCCTGAGAGATATGGATTTCTCGTAAGCGAATCGAATGATGTGTTACTCATTAATGGTGAGGAGCCTACCAGTTATGAAGAAGTTCTGAAAAGTTCAGAAAGGGATAAATGGCTTGATGCCATGAAGTCAAAAATAGATTCCATGTATAAAAATCAAGTTTGGAACATGGTGGACCCCTTTGAAGCCATAAAGCCTATAGGGTGCAAATGGGTTTTCAAGAATAAAATCGACATGGATGGTAATGTGATTACCTAGGCAAGATTAGTGGTTAAAGGCTATCATCAAAAGTAAGGTGTTGATTATGACGAGACCTATTGGTGTGAGGAAAACATATAGGGTTTTAGGAGTAGTTTTCGCTCACATCTCATTACATTTTATGTTAGTTTCATGCATATGTCACTTTATTTTCCATGCATTTCCTATTTCCTAGTTCGGAGATCTGCTCTTTGTATTTTTGCATGTAAGATAACATTTCATGGGGAAAAGGCACACTTTCAGAGTAAAAGAAGGGCATTTTGCAGCTAGACGCAGAAGAGGACACGACCAGGGCATGTGGCTACACACGACCATGTCCAAGGGGCGAAATCGACCACCCCAGGGCCACACACGGCTTGGCCATGTGGAAACACATGGTCATGTGGTGGCCTAGTAGATTGACGTGACTAGGGTTTTTTTTGAATTTCGCAGCGGATCCGATGTGATGTCTATATAATGAGAGCTCCGCCCAAACCCTAGGGGGGAGGCAAGATGACTGAGACGACACACTGAAGCCCTAAAAAGCTTCAGGAACTCACAACGGCGAGGAAGAACACCGTCGGAGATCCGAGTTCTGCACTTCAACGCCAGAGAGAAGGCTACATTGGCATTGTAAATTCCTATTCTTGCACGTTATCTACTATGTATTCGAACATGAACATGCCTTGTGTTTCTTCTTTCCTATCTATAGAGTAGTTTCTTCGATTCTAGGATTAGGGAGTAGCTTGTGTGCATATGACATGCTGCTTCAAATTGAATTCTGTTATTGAGTTTGAATTTGCAATTAGAATTTGTTTAGATCGATATCTATGTGTATTTGGTTTTCTATCTACTATATGCTTAGCTGATACGAGGGGTGACAACCCTCGTATCTAAGATTTAGTGGATTTATATGAGGAACCTAGGGGTTAGCCTCATCTCCTGTAACCGTGGGTAGAAGGATGCGATAGAACTGGAAATGATTCATCGCAGGGATTAATTCGGCATCCTCGTACCGCCGATCTAGTCCTTGTAAGACAGAGATAGCTCCCGATAGATGCGGCGGCTCATCGGGAGAGTGTATGATGTCCCTTCCACAAGACCGTAGTCAAACGTTTAGACAACGCCAGTTGATAGCATGTCTTGCGACGTACAAGCGAAATCAAAGTCCTAGAATCACTTTAAAAGATCTCGCGGCAACCTCCTTTCTTCCTTCGTGTGACACCGTATTGAGTAGGACCATCGATAACTCTCACATTCACAACCCCTTAGAGTCTAGTCCCGAACAATTACACCCACTGAACAAATCGGTATTCCAATCTCAGTCCATGTGAGATCGATAATTTTTTATTACTTGATGACATCCGTGCACTTACGGGCATTGAGCGCGAGTGCGTGCTTCGAGTCCTCGACGATCTCGTCGCGAGATTTGAAGTCGCGTTCGTGTGCATCATGTTTTTGGCGTCGTTGCCGGGGACTGATCGATTCGATATCGAATCGAGAAGTGAATAATTGGATCGGACTTAGGATTAGCTTTACTTACTTACTTTATTTCCTTTTTATTTATTTTACTTCAGTTTTAGATTTTCCATATCTAGATTTAGATTTTATTTTATTTTAGCAGTAGTTTTCTATTTCCTTATTGACTCTTTGATTTTTGTTAGCTATATTTGTTTATTTCATGTTTCTTAGTATTAGGCAGTACTCCTAAATTGTTGTGCCTCGGTTCTTCGTATGCTTAGACGCCTAGGATCGGAAGGCCTGATTCCGATTGATTTAGAAATCGAACGAACCTATCATTGTCGGAAAGTCGAACAGAAGACGATGGAGGACCAAGCTGCATCCGAAGTAAATATAGGTAGCCGACCTCTGCGGGATTATGCAGCTCCTAGCGCTAGAGGATTTAGGCTGAGTATAGCGGGACCATCTATTTCAGCAAACAACTTTGAACTGAAACTAGCACTCATCCATATGGTCTAGCAGAGTCAATTCGAGGGAGTTGCGACTGAAGACCCGAACTGACACCTAGAGACATTTTTGGAAATTTGCTCAACGATGAAGATAAATGGAGTCCCTGCAGATTCAATTCGCCTGAGTCTATTCCCGTTCTCATTGCGGGACAAGGCTAAGGTATAGCTTCACTCCCTTCCTTCGGGAAGCATTACTATATGGGAGCAATGTGAGCAGAAGGAGGCTGCAGACTGCTCACATGCACCATCTTATCACAAGCTTCCGTCAGAAGGAGGCTCCCTATTCGAAGCTTGGGATCGCTACAAGGGACTACTCTACCAATGCCCCCACCACGGATTAGAAAGGTGGCTGGTGATCCACATCTTCTACAATGGGATCACGTATGCCACGAAGATTGTTAGTTATAGCCCTAGAACCAATCATGTGTTGGTTGAATAGGGAACATTTTGTATCATATTCTACAAAGGCAAAGGATTGGTTATTATATTTACATCTTGCTTGTGCCAGCTAAATTAAATATAATAATGCCCTAGAAAAGTAGGTTCTTATCTACAGCACATCAATTGACAGAATTGATTATGAGAGGCTGTAGAGAACACTTTCCTAAATGTTCCTAGTCAAGTATTAATATGCAAGGGCAATATTAATACATTAAGACTAGCATGTAGGTCAATTGATGACTTGATCTCACAAGTCATGGATATATGATATCAAGTTGACACATGGGTATATATTAGAGAATATATACTGAACTGACCCGCCATGAGAAAGTTTCATGGATTGTCATATGAGTGTCATAAACTTTCTCATGTGACTATTGGTATGAATAGTCCTCAAACCTGAAGTCACTACGGTTCCCTACATAAGGAGTTATGTACTTTGGTATCGTCAAACGTCACCCGTAACAGGGTGGACCATAAAGGCGATTACTGGGTATATAACAAATTATGCGGAGGGATGTGAGTGATGTAGATGAGATCTATCCCTCCCATATGACGGGAGTGATATCTGTGGGCCCCTTGATTGAGTAGAACTACTAAAACGCATGGCCATGCTCGAATGAGTCAATATGAGATATTGAGCTCATTTGTTTGAGTTAGTTTACTCAGGGATCAAGAAACACATAGATTGATCGAGGATGACACGGTCTATGCCTCATTGGTCAATCTGATATCAAGGATAGAAGGACACGGTCATACATTATAGTAGTCACGGAAAGGTTAGTCGGATCTTGACTTATTTTGTAACTTGGGTAGCAATGATGTATTGCTAGATGCCGCTCATTGCTTGTGTATCTAAAAGAGCTTAGATCCACTGCCAACGTTATGAGAGCCTATAGGGTCACACACAAAGAGCATGATGATTAGAAGAATTAGTGCATTCTAGTTTGACTAGAACAATTTGGGAATGAGCTTAAGTACAAAATGGTTTTTGGACTTTAAGCTTAATGAGAATTTTAGCTTATTGATTTAATGAGATTAATTCAATATGCTAAGCTTAATTGATTTAATAAGATTAATTCAATATGTTACCTTATTGATTTAATGAGATTAATTCAATATGACAACATAAGCTTATTGGATTAATAAGATTAATTCAACATGCATGAATGCCACATAAACATGCCACCTAAGCATGCCACATAAGCATGCCACCTAAGCTTGATGAGGTGGAAGGAGACAAAGGGTTTTGACCTTTGGATTTCCCCCACATGTGGCCGGCCAAACAAGGAGTGTTTGATTATGTTTCAATGCAATTGATTGCATTGAATGTGTTAGGAGGTGAAAGGATTTTCAATTATATAAAACACCCCATGGGGTGGCCGGCCAAATGGTTGAAGCTTGAGGCTTGGAGAGAGCTTGGTGGTGAGAGCATTTGGTTGTGTGGCTTTTGTGAGTGTAGCAAGAAGAGTAGTCTTCTTCTTCCTTTCTCTTTTTCCCTACTTTCCTCTCCTTTAGGGACTTCTAGCAAGAAGTAAAGGAGAGCTCTTCTAGTTTCTTTTGTGAGACAAGAGCTTGCTCGTGTGGATACATATAGAGGCACGGACATTTGAACGTGCTAAAAGATCCAACAAACCCAAGGAGAAGCGGGATTACAAAGGGCACGCAACAAAGGTAATATTCTCCTATAAGATAGGTTTTGAGAAATTTATTTTTGTACGAGGTTTTCTTTCGCAAGGATCACTTGGAAGGGATCCTATTTTTCCGTTGCGCATATGCTAGTTTGCATACGAGATCCCTACATTGGTATCAGAGCCACTTGCGAAAGATCGTATAAAAATAGGTTTTCTCTATTTTATATATGATATAGAAGTAGGATAAATTTTATTATGAGTTGATAATTGCATTAGCAATTTTTCAAACATAATAAAATATCCGATGTCTTTTAAAAGTTAAAATTGACATGGTGCATGGTTATGGCCTAGTCCCAAAAAGTTTGTGAATGTGTGTGTTGTAATTCTTAATACGGCCTGCGTGTCGTGCCTTTCTCCTAAAATTCTTGTTGTAAAATTAGTTTTAGACTCGAATGTAACTCGAGTATTTCTCCTTTTGTAATATACACAACAAAGATGGAGGGTCCATTGGAAGATGATGTTACAAGGAGGAAGTCAACAACACAAGACAACCAAAAGGAAGCACTTGGGAGAAGATGCTATCCCTAGGTTGACCAATCAATCTTTTCATTGGCTTGAGAAGATTGTAGAATAAGGGTCATAACCATGACACGCTTAGTTTAATATGTATGTGATGCATGTTAATTTAGCTTGTATGTGATGCATGTTAATTTAGCTTATATGTGATGTATGCTAATATGTATGTGATGCATGTTTAAGTTTATATCTTAATAAGTCAAAAACGATATGCCTACCAAAGTTTGGTACTCACTACTTCCTCGATCATTTATTGTTGGGTTTGCCAAAGCAAAGCAATGCATTTTATCTTGGAAGAGTGCGAGTGGACAATCGTGATGTCCCGCTATCAAACTTGGTTAAGACTTAATTAAGAAAGTAGAGGCATATATTAGCTTTGAACATAAGTTTTAAAAATTAGTTTTGTGTGATTTCCGAACATCAGCTTTGTCTTAGAAGTGGTCGTTGCTCCGATATCAAAGAAGGCCTCTGTGCCTCGCCACGACCTGGAAGCTGGTTTAGGAATAAGCACTAAACTAATCTAAACTTAACCAAAGCTATTAAAGAGTTACATCAGATGTAATTGGCAAAAGATTGCCTACCTAATCATACTACGTCTTGGGCGATTAGCCAAAGCTAACTCAAGACGAAGTATGATGTGGATCTTTATCCCATATAAATTTATAGCTAAATAGAAGCTAATGATGTAAGCAAAATGTGTTTGCCTACATCAATAATTAGCTCATATCAAAGCTATGAGAATTTAGTGGGAGCCTCATTTAATTAAAGGCCTAATTAAATGACTTAGGTATGATACTTAATTTTTCATTTTAATGTTGTAGATCACCATGTCATCTAACACGACACACCCCCTCAACTTGCGATCTGTCCTTGAGAAAGATAAGCTCAATGGAGCTAACTTTCTAGACTGGTATAGGAACTTGAGGATTATCCTCAAGCAAGAACGTAAACTGTATGCCCTAGAGCAGTCTATCCCTGAAACACCCGCCCCTGCGGCCACTCGTGCTGAAAAGGATGCTTATAAGAAGCATCAAGATGACGCATTAGATGTGTCATGTCTTATGCTTGCCACCATGAACTCTGAGCTTCAAAAGCAACATGAGAACATGGATGCCTATGATATGGTTGAGCATTTGAAACAACTATATCAAGGACAAGCTAGGCACGAGCGTTTTGAAGTGTCTAAGGCTCTTTTTGCATGCAAGATGCAAGAAGGAACACCTGTAGGAACTCACATACTTAAAATGATTGGGTACGTTGAGAACCTTGAAAGACTAGGTTTTCCATTGAGCCAAGAATTGGCAACCGATGTTATCCTGCAATCGTTGCCGGAAGCATATAATCAATTCGTCATGAATTATAACATGAATGAAATTGATAAACCTTTTCCTGAGATTCTCAGCATGTTAAGAATTGCTGAACCAAATCTCAAAAAGAAAGTTAGTAACGTACTAATGGTCAAGAAGGGCAAAGGTAAGCGTAAAGGCAAGGGTAAGACCCAAGCCAAAGGCAAGGCCAATTCATCCACTTCAAAGGGTAAAGGTAAAGTACCTAAGGAAGGGGACTGTTTCCATTGCGGTGAGTTTGGACACTGGAAGCGGAACTGCAAAGTCTACCTTGAGGAAGTAAAGAATAAAAGAAGTGGGACTTCTACCTCAGGTATACACGTTATAGAAGTTAATCTATCTATTTCTTCTACATGGGTATTAGATACCGGACGTGCATCTCACATTTGTACTAATGTGCAGGGATTGAGAAATAGTAGACTAATGGCAAAGAGTGAAGTGGACCTACGAGTAGGCAATGGTGCAAAAGTTGCTACTGTAGCTGTAGGAACATATTCTTTTTGCCCACTGGGCTTATCTTAGAACTAGAGGAGTGCTTTTATGTACCTGCATTAACGAAGAACATAATTTCTGTATCTTGTTTAGACAAGAAAAACTTTTCTTTTATAATAAAGGACAAATGTTGTTCCATTTATTTAAATGAAATGTTCTATTGTAATGCACCACTTATGAATGGTCTCTATGTTCTAGATTTAGAAAACCCAATTTATAACGTAAATACCAAACGGTTCAAATCGAATGATTTGAACCAAACATATCTCTGGCACTGTCGCCTAGGTCACATAAATGAAAAACGCATATCCCAACTCCATAAAGATGGATTATTGGACTCATTTGATTTTGAATCATATGAGGTATGCGAATCTTGTCTTTTAGGAAAGATGACTAAAACTCCATTTAGTGGACATGGCGAGAGAGCGACAGACTTGTTAGGACTCATACATACTGATGTATGTGGCCCTTTCAATGTCGAAGCCAGAGGAGGCTATAAGTACTTTATTACTTTCACTGATGATATGAGTAGATTTGGCTACTTATATTTGATGAGACATAAGTCAAAATCCTTTAAAAAGTTTAAAGAATTCAAGAATGAAGTACAAAACCAACTTGGTAAGCGTATTAAGCTACTTCGATCAGATCGAGGTGGTGAATACCTTAGTCAAGAGTTTCGTGATCACCTGGCTGAGTGTGGAATAATATCCCAACTCACTCCACCTGGAACACCACAATGGAATGGTGTATCTGAGAGGAGAAATCATACTCTATTAGATATGGTACGATCAATGATGAGCCAGACTGATCTACCTACTTCCTTTTGGGGTTTATCTCTAGAGACAGCCGCTTTCACACTTAATCGCGTCCCATCAAAAGCCATAGAAAAGACACCATATACGTTATGGACTGGGAAGAGTCCCAAAATGTCTTTTATAAAGATTTGGGGTTGTGAAGCTTATGTGAGACGTCAAGTCTCAGATAAACTAGGACCCAAATCAGATAAGTGTTATTTTGTAGGATATCCCAAGGAAACTAAGGGATATTACTTTTACAATCCCACACTTGGCAAGGTGTTTGTTGCCAGAAATGCTGTCTTTCTAGAAAGAGAATTTATTTCTAGACAAACTAGTGGGAGTAAAATTCATCTTGAAGAAATTCAAGATGAAGATAACACTAAGGCTTCGATGGAAAATGAATAGGCACCACAAAGTGTTGTGGATGAGGAAATTGTTGCCCAAATAGTTGTGGAGCAAACACCTGTTCAAGTAGACCAACCTCTTCGTAGATCTGATAGGATCTGTCGTCAACCTGAGAGATATTCTTTTCTCTTGACTGACAACGGTGAAGTATTGCTTGTCGATCTTGACGAGCCTACATCCTATCAAGAAGCTATGATGAGCCCAAATTCCAAGAAATGGCTAGAGGCCATGAGATCCGAAATGGAATCCATATACACTAACAAGTATGGACCTTGGTTGATCCACCTGAAGGGGTAAAACCTATTGGGTGTAAGTGGGTCTTTAAAGTAAAGACTGACATGGATGGTAATAATCATACCTATAAAGGTAGATTGGTGGCTAAAGGATTCAAACAAATTCATGGTATTGACTATGATGAAACCTTTTCACCAGTTGCGATGCTTAAATCCATTCGGATCATACTTGCTATTGCAATTGCAGCCTACCACGATTATGAGATCTGGCAGATGGATGTAAAAACTGCTTTTCTGAATGGAAAGCTACTCGAGGATGTGTACAGGACACAGCCTGAGGGTTTTGAAGATCCAAAGCATCCTGGAAAGGTATGCAAACTGCAAAGGTCCATTTATGGACTAAAGCAAGCTTCTCGAAGCTGGAATCTTCGATTCGATAATGCAATCAAGGAGTTTGGTTTCATCAAGAATGAAGATGAACCTTGTGTCTACAAGAGAAATAGTGGGAGCACAGTTGTATTTCTTATCTTGTATGTAGATGACATACTTCTCATCGAAAATGATATTCCCTCACTTCAATCTGTGAAGATGTGGTTAGGGAATTGTTTCTCGATGAAAGACTTAGGTGAAGTTGCCTATATTTTAGGCATCAAGATCTATAGAGATAGATCTAAGAGATTACTTGGCCTAAGTCAGAGTACATACATTGATAAAGTGCTAGATCATTTTTCTATGCAAAATTCCAAGAAAGGATTTCTACCTTTATCACATGGTGTGAGTCTTTCGAAGACTCAATGTCCCTCTTCTAAGGAGGAGAGAGATCGCATGGATAAGATCCCTTATGCATCTGCTATAGGGTCTATCATGTACGCCATGCTTTGTGCTCGTCCTGACATCTCGTATGCTTTGAGCATGACAAGTAGATACCAGTCGGATCAGGTGAAAGTCACTGGATAGCAGTCAAAAATATTCTTAAATACTTACAAAGAACGAAAGAATATTTCCTGATATTTGGAGGCAATGAGGAGCTAACTGTAAAGGGTTACAGTGATGCAAGCTTCCAAACAGACAAGGATGACTATAGATTGCAATTGGGGTACGTGTTTTGCCTGAATGGTGGAGCTGTAAGCTGGAAGAGTTCGAAGCAGGATACAGTTGCTGATTCTACAACATAAGCCGAGTATATTGCTGTGTCTGATGCAGCAAAGGAGGTTGTTTGGCTCCGCAAGTTCATCAGTGAACTTGGGGTAGTTCCTAGCATTGCAGATCCAATAGACCTCTATTGTGACAACAATGGGGCTATTGCATAGGCTAAGGAACCTCGATCACATCACCGGACCAAACACATACTACGATGCTTCCATCTCATTCGAGAGATCATCGATAGAGGAGATGTGAGGATATGCAGAGTACCGACAGAAGCTAACATCGCAGATCCATTGACCAAGGCTTTGGCACAGAGGAAGCATGATGGTCACACTAGGTCACTAGGTATCAGATATTATAGTGATTGCTACTAGTGCTAGTGAGAGATTGTTAGTTATAGCCCTAGAACCAATCATGTGTTGGTTGAATAGGGAACATTTTGTATCATATTCTACAAAGGCAAAGGATTGGTTATTATATTTACATCTTGCTTGTGCCAGCTAAATTAAATATAATAATGCCCTAGAAAAGTAGGTTCTTATCTACAGCACATCAATTGACAGAAATGATTATGAGAGGCTGTAGAGAACACTTTCCTAAATGTTCCTAGTCAAGTATTAATATGCAAGGGCAATATTAATACATTAAGACTAGCATGTAGGTCAATTGATGACTTGATCTCACAAGTCATGGATATATGATATCAAGTTGACACATGGGTATATATTAGAGAATATATATCGAATCAACTGACCCCATGAGAAAGTTTCATGGATCGTCATATGAGTGTCATAAACTTTCTCATGTGACTATTGGTATGAATAGTCCTCAAACTCAAGTCACTACTTCCCTACATAAGGAGTTATGTACTTTGGTATCGAAACGCCACCCGTAGCAGGGTGGACCATAAAGGCGACATCGGGTATATAACAAATTATGCGGAGGGATGTGAGTGATGTAGATGAGATCTATCCCTCCCATATGACGGGAGTGATATCTGTGGGCCCCTTGATTGAGTAGAACTACTAAAATGCATGACCATGCTCGAATGAGTCAATATGAGATATTGAGCTCATTTGTTTGAGTTAGTTTACTCAGGGATCAAGAAACACATAGATTGATCGAGGATGACACGGTCTATGCCTCATTGGTCAATCTGATATCAAGGATAGAAGGACACGGTCATACATTATAGTAGTCACAGAAAGGTTAGTCGGATCTTGACTTATTTCGTAACTTGGGTAGCAATGATGTATTGCTAGATGCCGCTCATTGCTTGTGTATCTAAAAGAGCTTAGATCCACTGCCAACGTTATGAGAGCCTATAGGGTCACACACAAAGAGCATGATGATTAGAAGAATTAGTGCATTCTAGTTTGACTAGAACAATTTGGGAATGAGCTTAAGTACAAAATGGTTTTTGGACTTTAAGCTTAATGAGAATTTTAGCTTATTGATTTAATGAGATTAATTCAATATGCTAAGCTTAATTGATTTAATAAGATTAATTCAATATGTTACCTTATTGATTTAATGAGATTAATTCAATATGACAACATAAGCTTATTGGATTAATAAGATTAATTCAACATGCATGAATGCCACATAAGCATGCCACCTAAGCATGCCACATAAGCATGCCACCTAAGCTTGATGAGGTGGAAGGAGACAAAGGGTTTTGACCTTTGGATTTCCCCCACATGTGGCCGGCCAAACAAGGAGTGTATATGTTTCAATGCAATTGATTGCATTGAATGTGTTAGGAGGTGAAAGGTTTTTCAATCCTATAAAACACCCCATTGGGTGGCCGGCCAAATGGTTGAAGCTTGAGGCTTGGAGAGAGCTTGGTGGTGAGAGCATTTGGTTGTGTGGCTTTTGTGAGTGTAGCAAGAAGAGTAGTCTTCTTCTTCCTTTCTCTTTTTCCCTACTTTCCTCTCCTTTAGGGACTTCTCTAGCAAGAAGTAAAGGAGAGCTCTTCTAGTTTCTTTTGCGAGACAAGAGCTTGCTCGTGTGGATACATATAGAGGCACGGACATTTGAACGTGCTAAAAGATCCAACAAACCCAAGGAGAAGCGGGATTACAAAGGGCATGCAACAAAGGTAATATTCTCCTATAAGATAGGTTTTGAGAAATTTATTTTTGTACGAGGTTTTCTTTCGCAAGGATCACTTGGAAGGGATCCTATTTTTCCGTTGCGCATATGCTATTTTTCATACGAGATCCCTACAAAGATGTCCCTGGATTCTGCTGCAGGAGGAGCACTTATGAATAAGACCATAGAGGAAGCGGAAGAGCTAATAGAAAAGTAACCACCATCAATGGGCTTCCGAATGTGGTCACCCAGCTCCTACGGCAGGACGATATGCTATCAACTCCGTTGACCACTTAACAATGAGGATGGATGCGCTTAGCAGACAATTCGACTCTTTAAATCCTTCATCTACATGTGCGACCATTGACTTTGGAGAAGGAGCAGCAATGTATTGAGAAGACCACTATGGAGGGCAAGGAACCTCGGAAGAGCAGATTGAGCACTGCGATGCGGTTGGGGACTACAATCAAAGGCCCAACAACCTGTACTCTAGTACTTACAATCCTGGATGGAGGAACCACCCGAATTTTTTCTATCAGAATAACTCGGGGAACTTCCAATCATCAGGAGGGTATGGGCAGCAGCAGGGCAATGGGTAGTAACAATAGAAATCTAGGCTGGAATTGATGATGGAAGACTTCATTGCTACCCAAACAAAGGCCAATGAGGAATTTCATCGCCAATATCAGAAAATAGAGGAGTCACTCAGAGACTTGAAGGCCACCGTTGACGGTCTTGCAAGTCACATAAGGATGTTGGAGACACAAGTGGCCTAGATAGCCCAAACCGTGTCGAAATCTATGGATAGTTCTCCATCATTACCCGAGTTGAGTCAAGCTAAAGAGGAAGGAGTGGGAAGTGACAGAATAGCACAGAGAAACAGATTTGCCAAGGGGTGTGCAGCCATGATTTCCACCCTACCTGACCAAACCGAAACTGAGGACAAGATTCCACCCCAGCTTGAGGACCCTGGTGAGTTTATTATCCCCTGCTCGATTTATGGAGAAAGCTTCGATAAAGCATTGTGAGACTTGGGGTCATCGGTTAGTGTGATGCCCTACGCATTCTACTTGGAGATGGGACTGGGTCATATACAACCAATGGGCATAGGGATATGTATAGCGGATGACACGATCAAGAAGCCCGTTGGCATGCTACCAAAGGTGCCTATGGTGATTGAGAATTTCGTGATATCCACGGATTTCATCATACTTGACACAGAACCAAATCCCCAGAATCCCATCATTTTGGGAAGGCCTTTTCTGGCAACTGTGGGGGCATGCATAGATGTTAAGGCACACCAGATCTCCTTAGAGGTAGATGGGGAGATCATCCTCTTCAGCCTATCAGAGTATAAAACTCCCTACCTAGACGACTTCACTTTCAGTAGAATAAAGCCGAGGCCACCAGATGTTGATTTCGAGACGGATGAATTGAGGTTCACTGAACCTCCGAAGCCAAGTTGATAATAGAGTGTGGTCGAGCTAAACGACCTTAAACAAAGCGCTTCTTGGGAGGCAACCCAAGTTTAGTTTTTTGGTTTTCCTTTTATTGTATTGCATGCATTTAGTTAATTTGAACTTTGATTTCCATTTCATTTAGCATTAGAACTACAAGAGAACTTTGCTAGTTAAAAATTAAATCAATATTAGCTTACACGGCGAAGTGTATGAGAAAATTCAAACCGTTGTGCACAAAAAGGGAAAAAAAGGGGGACACACGACCTGGCCGTGAGTTTTCCCACGTCCGTGCCCGACCATCCAGAGGCGCAAACGGCCTGGCTGTGTGTTTTCACACGGTTGTGTCGTGCAAGGTTAAGTAGGGCACGCCGTGTGTTTTCGCCCCATTTGCGCCGTGTGTTTCGATTTTTCTTGCCCTAGCCATGTGGATCCTTCTTCCCCACCATCTAGATGTTAGTTATAGCCCTAGAGCCAATCATGTGATGGTTGAAAAGGGAAAATTTTGTATCATATTCAATAAAGGCAAAGGATTGGTTATTATATTTACATCTTGCTTGTGCCAGCTAAATTAAATATAATAATGCCCTAGAAAAGTAGGTTCTTATCTACAGCACATCAATTGACAGAATTGATTATGAGAGGCTATAGAGAACACTTTCCTAAATGTTCCTAGTCAAGTATTAATATGCAAGGGCAATATTAATACATAAAGACTAGCATGTAGGTCGATTGATGACTTGATCTCACAAGTCATGGATATATGATATCAAGTTGACACATGGGTATATATTAGAGAATATATACTGAACTGACCCGCCATGAGAAAGTTTCATGGATCGTTATATGAGTGTCATATGTTAGTAATATATGAGAGATGTCCTAAGGCAATCGCCTTATGTATGAACCATTTATATGATAAATGAAGATTCACTATTTGAGTATACATGTTTAATGTATTTGATTGGATCTTAAACTCATTTACTGAATGTCCACGATACGATTCACAAAGATGAGAGAATTTGTGATTGGATCACAACTAGTATCTCTACATGTGTAATTGTGATGTATCGAATTATCCTAGTCGATGAATTGATGGATTTGGACACCATCAATTACGAGACTAGCACGAGGTATACTCCTTGGTGTATCCAAGCGGTGATTCTCACCGGCCGAGACATAGTGATGTCGGAGTTGATCGTGGATGCTAGTTATGGTAACTAGTTCATTGGAGTGACCAGTAGTAAGACTTCATATGGTTCTCTGCATATATAGATATGTCAATGAAGTTCTTCTTGTGGCTTAAGTGCGATGTTCCTTTGACTTGCGGTATTCAAGTCATCTTGATCATGGAGACTTATGCTTTGACATCTTAAGCAAACATCTCTAAGGAGATGTGGACCCGGGATGATTGGGTATAAGTCGAAGTGATCGAAGGTGTTTGAATAGCCTATAAAGGATTCACCACTCCTTGCGAGGAGATGTATACCCATGGCCTCTCGTCGGATTGTTACTAAAGTCTTTGGCCAAAGCAATACATGTTTAGAGTAAGGTACTCTTCGATACATGTGGAGTAACTAGAATCCGTAGGACGAGGAAATGATACTTGGGCTAGGTGTGACGTGAGTCGACCTAGTGGGACTGACACAATAGACCATGTCCTGAACCAAGTGGGTATAAGATGAGTGAAGGGAATGGGGCACGATTCATTCGAGCTACTGAAGGGTTTCAGAAATAGTTCTGGATCAACCGTTGATCTTTTCGGTTAATTGGGGATCATGATGTACTACTAGGTGCCACTCATGATCATTCTATAAGTAATGGTTAATTATAGACGGCCAACATAAACCGAGAACCTATTTGGTCACACGCACAACGAGTGTAATCCAAAGGATTTAAAACGAGCTTGAGAATGAGATTCTCAGACCGAGAGAAACTATGTTTGGTTGGACCAAACATAAAGCGAGCATGAAATTGTTTCAGTCGCAATGGAAGCGTGGATGGGCAGTGTCTTATGAAGACATAATGGATGGACCAAAATGGTTTGGTTCTAATCCAATGGATAAGAATAAACCAAAGGGTTTGGTTTATTTTAAACGAATGAACCAAAAGTTGGTTCGGTTCGTTTTAACTTAAAATAAACCATCATGGTTTGGTTTATTTTAACTTATCTTAATGGAGCGGGTTAACGGGCTTTATGGATATGATCCATTAACCATTAAGAGAATTAGTTCTCTATAAAATAGGGATTAAACCCTAACCCTAAAGCTAATCATCTAGTTGCCGCCCAACACCTAGTTGCCGCCCAACACATTGTGGCCGCCCAACATCTTGTTGCCGCCCAGCTTGGTGCAGCCTTCCAACTTGTTGCCGGCGACCAAACTTCAGCCGGTGAACCTCCGGCGACCCTCGTGATCCCCTAAAGGTTCGGCATCAAGGTGAGCTTTTGTCTCCTTGTTTTGGCCGGCGCCTATCTCCACCAAGCTGTCCAGTTTTCTGGACAGCTTCTTCTCCTCTCGTCGGAGCGTCGTTTGGACGACGGTTAGTGCTCCGACAGCGGCTAACATACCGGGGATTTGATCTCCGGTAATCCTCTGAGGTGGAGGACGAAGGATTCGTCAAACGGTTGACGAATACCTCTCCGGAGAAGCGAGTTTTGAGAACTCGTTTTGGATCCGAATTTGGATTCGGATCGTGATCATCTCTCGATCACGTCGTCTTCAACACGAGGCTAGTAACCCGTACGAAGACGAAGCTCGTGACTTAGCGAAGTCATCCCGAGGAGCTCGGCGTGGATACGGATAGAGACGATTCTTACGAGGATCGTTCCGGTTGATGCCGTTCCCGCTACACGTCATACGGAAGGTATAACGTAGTTTAAATTTCCTTTTATTGCAATTTTAATTTACGGTTATGTCTACACTTGTTGTAATAGCATGCGTGTGTTGTGTGTGTTGTAATAAATAGGAGTATTTATTATTTTTATTGCTTCCACTGTGCTCATGTTTACGAAACATGATCGAACACACACACGCCGCGGTGCCGGAAACCCAACAGTGGTATCAGAGCCCAGGTTGTGTTTCGACATAATCGTAAAATGGTTTTGCGATAGTCATAATGTATTTCTGGAAATTTTTCAATTTTGGAAAGTCTAGAAGTATTTATGGAAATCTTCCACTTTTGGAAAGTTGGAAGTATTTATGGAAATTGATATTTTCCATAAATAAAATATTTGATTAGATTCTGGAAATTTGTTTCCTAATTTAATCATGATTTGATTTGGGAAATCAAATCTTAAAAATATTTTATTTCCATAAGTAGTTTTTAATGATTTAGGAAATTGGTTTCCTAAATAGATTTTCCTTAATCAAATAATTCCATGAATAAAATATGTGATTAGATTTGGAAATTTGTTTCCTAATTTAATTATGATTTGATTTGGAGAATCAAATCTTAAACATATTTTATTTCCATAAATAGTTATGACATATAAGGAAATTATAAACATGACATAATTGTATGCCATGTAATTGCATTAGATGCATAACATTATGCCATGCGTGTCGTGACATGTAGATGTATGCCATGTGTGCCATGCCATGTAGATAATAGTTATTTGCATGAAAAGAGGATGAGACTCTAAAGCCCTTACACAATATTAAAGCCTACACCTTCCATTAATATGGTTAGAACCGGAGTTCCGTTTCTTGTTTGGGTTGTTGGACTCTCTCCAAGCCCGGCTAGAACTTGAACATGTTCAAACCATTGGAATAGTTTATTACTAATATGGTAAGAGTCAGAGGTCAATCGTTAGTTTGGTTTGTTGGACTCTCTCCAAGGTTGGCTAATTGGTTGAATGAAATCTAACAATATTAAAACTATATCACGATTAATGAGTCGGATTTAACTTGGAGCATCGGTTTGTTGGACTCTCCAAAGTCGATGTGAAGGGAGGTGAAGTGCTATGCATATGATGCATACTTGTTAATGTGTTAACAACCCAATGTATGTGTGAACATTCAATTAGTTGATAGCACATTGTGATAGTTACATATACGTGATATGTAATCGGTATACTTATACCTACCATCATAACTAAGAATGGCTTGTTGGACTCACTCCAAGGTTGTTCTTATCTATGTTGGATATCAGCCCATTCGGAGATGGACCTACGATCTCCCGAATTGATTTTAAGGGTTTTTGAATTCGAAAAAAAAATGAATGGGAGTTTGTAAATGTATGTGGATGCATTTTAAATCATCTTTCTCATATATGCTCGATTTGTATATCTAGTTTAATCGCTTGATCATGATGTCTTTGAGTTTGCGATCTATTTTGGATTTGAATAAATTGGCTGGGCCAAACTTTTTGGACTGGCTTAGAAACCTGAGAATTGTTCTCAAGACGGAAAAGCTTGGGTATGTCCTCGAAGAGCCTCTTCCCACTTGCCCTAAAGATGATGCAACTCTGAACCAATTGTTGGCCTATCAAAAACATGTGAATGATTCTTAACTGGCGAGTTGCATCATGCTAGCTGTGATGATACCTGAGCTTCAGAAGTAGCATGAGCATATGGATGCCAATACTATAGTCTTTCATCTTCAAGAGTTGTTTGATGAGCAAGCGAGATCCAAAAGGTTCGAAGTCTCCAAGCTCTTCTTCACCTCTAAGATGCAAGAAGGTTCATCTGTAGTACAGTTTATACTAAAGATGAATGGGTACATCCAACGTTTAACAACACTCGCTTTGTGATGGATCATGAATTAAGTATTGACTTAATTCTACATTGTTTGCCCAAGAGTTTCTCACATTTTGTGATGAACTACCGGATGAACAAAATTGAAACCACAATTCCTGAGCTCCTCAACAAGCTGAAGACTGTGGAGCCTTTTGTGAAGCATGAGGAGAAGATAGTGATATTAGTTGATTCCTCATAGAAAGGTTCTAAGAGAAAATCAAAGGAACAATGCAAGGGCAAGAAGAAGAAGGCTAAGAAGATGGAACTAGCTCAAAAGGGCACTTGCCATCACTCTGGCAAGGAAGGCCATTGGCGAAGAAACTGCAAGATTTATCTTGAGTCCGTGAAGAAGAAGAAGGCATCTGATGCCCCATCCTCTTTAGGTATCTTCATTATTGATTTTCATTCTATTTCCTATGACACTTGGGTATTGGATACTGGATGTGGCTCACATATATGTAATGACATACATGGGCTAAGGAATAGAGGGAGACTCGTTAAGGGAGAATCAAATTTACGAGTTGGCAATGGAGCAAAGGTTGCTACGGTCATCATTGGAACATATTTGTTTAAGTTCCCGACAGGACTTGTCTTAGAACTGGACTATTGCTATTATGTACCTTCATTAATAAAGAACATTGTTTCTATTTCTTGTTTACATAGAAATGGATATCATTTGACTTTTAGTAATAATTGTTGTTACATAACTTTGAATGACGTTCTTTATGGGACTGGAACATTATGCAATGGAATATATACGTTAGATGTATCCGGTGACATTTTTAATATCGAAGCAAGAAATAAGCGTGCTCGAAAAGATAATTAATTAGACTCCTATATGTGGCATTGTCGTATTGGCCATGTAAGCATGAAATGCGTGTCCAAATTACACCGATGTGAAATTCAGGAATCGTTTGAATTAGATTCATACGATACATGCGAATCATGCTTAAAAAGCAAAATGACCAAGTTACCTTTTATTGAAAAAGGTGAACCGATGGGAGAGTTGCTTGGTCTAATACATACTGATGTATGCAGACCTATGTAAACTCAAGCTCTAGGAGGCTATAGCTACTTCATTACCTTCACCGATGATCACTCACAGTTTGGGTATGTGTTCTTGTTGAAACACAAGTCTGAAGCCTTTGAAAGGTTCAAAGAATTCAGAAATGAAGTAGAGAAATAACTTGGCAAGAGTATTAAAATACTTCGATCGGATCGAGGTGGTGAATACTTGAGTCAGGAGTTTCTAGATTATCTAAGGGACAATGGTATATTGTCTCAATGGACTCTACTGTATACACCGCAGCTGAATGGTATATTTGAGAGGCAAAATTGAACCTTGTTGGACACGGTTAGGTCGATGATGAATCATGTGAATCTTCCCAAGTTCTTTTGGGGCTATGCACTTTAGACTGCTGTTTACTTGCTAAACAGAGTTCTGACCAAGGTAGGCTCTACTACTCCATATGAGATATGGAATAGTAAGAAACCTCATTTATCTTACTTGAAGATATGGTTTTGTCCTGCTTATGTGAAGCAGACTGTATCAGACAAACTAGATTCTAAGTTTGACAAATGTCTATTTATTGGATTCCCTAAGGAAATGAGGGGTTACCAATTCTATCATCCTATGGAACAAAAAGTGTTTCTAGAGAAAGAGTTTCTCTTTAAAGAAAACAGTGGGAGTGCCATTGAACTTGAGGAGGTTCAAGAGACTCCAGTAGACATTGAGG
This sequence comes from Wurfbainia villosa, assembly GCA_025175895.1. Taxonomy (NCBI): domain Eukaryota; kingdom Viridiplantae; phylum Streptophyta; class Magnoliopsida; order Zingiberales; family Zingiberaceae; genus Wurfbainia; species Wurfbainia villosa. The sequence goes on from CM045993.1 coordinate 56,493,190, forward strand.
AGATACCTAGTCAAGCACTTCAACCAATAACTCATAGTGATGAGACATCAGCTGAACCTATTGTGACACCAAATCTTCATAGATCTAGTTGGACACGCAATATTCCTGAGAGATATGGATTTCTCGTAAGCGAATCGAATGATGTGTTACTCATTAATGGTGAGGAGCCTACCAGTTATGAAGAAGTTCTGAAAAGTTCAGAAAGGGATAAATGGCTTGATGCCATGAAGTCAAAAATAGATTCCATGTATAAAAATCAAGTTTGGAACATGGTGGACCCCTTTGAAGCCATAAAGCCTATAGGGTGCAAATGGGTTTTCAAGAATAAAATCGACATGGATGGTAATGTGATTACCTAGGCAAGATTAGTGGTTAAAGGCTATCATCAAAAGTAAGGTGTTGATTATGACGAGACCTATTGGTGTGAGGAAAACATATAGGGTTTTAGGAGTAGTTTTCGCTCACATCTCATTACATTTTATGTTAGTTTCATGCATATGTCACTTTATTTTCCATGCATTTCCTATTTCCTGGTTCGGAGATCTGCTCTTTGTATTTTTGCATGTAAGATAACATTTCATGGGGAAAAGGCACACTTTCAGAGTAAAAGAAGGGCATTTTGCAGCTAGACACAGAAGAGGACACGACCAGGGCATGTGGCTACACACGACCATGTCCAAGGGGCGAAATCGACCACCCCAGGGCCACACACGGCTTGGCCATGTGGAAAAACATGGTCATGTGGTGGCCTAGTAGATTGACGTGACTAGGGTTTTTTTTGAATTTCGCAGCGGATCCGATGTGATGTCTATATAAGGAGAGCTCCGCCCAAACCCTAGGGGGGAGGCAAGATGACTGAGACGACACACTGAAGCCCTAAAAAGCTTCAGGAACTCACAACGGCGAGGAAGAACACCGTCGGAGATCCGAGTTCTGCACTTCAACGCCAGAGAGAAGGCTACATTGGCATTGTAAATTCCTGTTCTTGCACGTTATCTACTATGTATTCGAACATGAACATGCCTTGTGTTTCTTCTTTCCTATCTATAGAGTAGTTTCTTCGATTCTAGGATTAGGGAGTAGCTTGTGTGCGTATGACATGCTGCTTCAAATTGAATTCTGTTATTGAGTTTGAATTTGCAATTAGAATTTGTTTAGATCGATATCTATGTGTATTTGGTTTTCTATCTACTATATGCTTAGCTGATACGAGGGGTGACAACCCTCGTATCTAAGATTTAGTGGATTTATATGAGGAACCTAAGGGTTAGCCTCATCTCCTGTAACCGTGGGTAGAAGGATGCGATAGAACTGGAAACGATTCATCGCAGGGATTAATTCGGCATCCTCGTACCGCCGATCTAGTCCTTGTAAGACAGAGATAGCTCCCGATAGATGCGGCGGCTCATCGGGAGAGTGTATGATGTCCCTTCCACAAGACCGTAGTCAAACGTTTAGACAACGCCAGTTGATAGCATGTCTTGCGACGTACAAGCGAAATCAAAGTCCTAGAATCACTTTAAAAGATCTCGCGGCAACCTCCTTTCTTCCTTCGTGTGACACCGTATTGAGTAGGACCATCGATAACTCTCACATTCACAACCCCTTAGAGTCTAGTCCCGAACAATTACACCCACTGAACAAATCGGTATTCCAATCTCAGTCCATGTGAGATCGATAATTTTTTATTACTTGATGACATCCGTGCACTTACGGGCATTGAGCGCGAGTGCGTGCTTCGAGTCCTCGACGATCTCGTCGCGAGATTTGAAGTCGCGTTCGTGTGCATCATGTTTTTGGCGTCGTTGCCGGGGACTGATCGATTCGATATCGAATCGAGAAGTGAATAATTGGATCGGACTTAGGATTAGCTTTACTTACTTACTTTATTTCCTTTTTATTTATTTTACTTCAGTTTTAGATTTTCCATATCTAGATTTAGATTTTATTTTATTTTAGCAGTAGTTTTCTATTTCCTTATTGACTCTTTGATTTTTGTTAGCTATATTTGTTTATTTCATGTTTCTTAGTATTAGGCAGTACTCCTAAATTGTTGTGCCTCGGTTCTTCGTATGCTTAGACGCCTAGGATCGGAAGGCCTGATTCCGATTGATTTAGAAATCGAACGAACCTATCATTGTCGGAAAGTCGAACAGAAGACGATGGAGGACCAAGCATCCAAGTAAATATAGGTAGCCGACCGGGATTATGCAGCTCCTAGCGCTAGAGGATTTAGGCTGAGTATAGCGGGACCATCTATTTCAGCAAACAACTTTGAACTGAAACTAGCACTCATCCATATGGTCTAGCAGAGTCAATTCGAGGAGTTGCATCAAGACCCGAACTGACACCTAGAGACATTTTTGGAAATTTGCTCAACGATGAAGATAAATGGAGTCCCTGCAGATTCAATTCGCCTGAGTCTATTCCCGTTCTCATTGCGGGACAAGGCTAAGGTATAGCTTCACTCCCTTCCTTCGGGAAGCATTACTATATGGGAGCAATGTGAGCAGAAGGAGGCTGCAGACTGCTCACATGCACCATCTTATCACAAGCTTCCGTCAGAAGGAGGCTCCCTATTCGAAGCTTGGGATCGCTACAAGGGACTACTCTACCAATGCCCCCACCACGGATTAGAAAGGTGGCTGGTGATCCACATCTTCTACAATGGGATCACGTATGCCACGAAGATTGTTAGTTATAGCCCTAGAACCAATCATGTGTTGGTTGAATAGGGAACATTTTGTATCATATTCTACAAAGGCAAAGGATTGGTTATTATATTTACATCTTGCTTGTGCCAGCTAAATTAAATATAATAATGCCCTAGAAAAGTAGGTTCTTATCTACAGCACATCAATTGACAGAATTGATTATGAGAGGCTGTAGAGAACACTTTCCTAAATGTTCCTAGTCAAGTATTAATATGCAAGGGCAATATTAATACATTAAGACTAGCATGTAGGTCAATTGATGACTTGATCTCACAAGTCATGGATATATGATATCAAGTTGACACATGGGTATATATTAGAGAATATATACTGAACTGACCCGCCATGAGAAAGTTTCATGGATCGTCATATGAGTGTCATAAACTTTCTCATGTGACTATTGGTTTGAATAGTCCTCAAACCTGAAGTCACTACGGTTCCCTACATAAGGAGTTATATACTTTGGTATCGTCAAACGTCACCCGTAATAGGGTGGACCATAAAGGCGATTACTGGGTATATAACAAATTATGCGGAGGGATGTGAGTGATGTAGATGAGATCTATCCCTCCCATATGACGGGAGTGATATCTGTGGGCCCCTTGATTGAGTAGAACTACTAAAACGCATGGCCATGCTCGAATGAGTCAATATGAGATATTGAGCTCATTTGTTTGAGTTAGTTTACTCAGGGATCAAGAAACACATAGATTGATCGAGGATGACACGGTCTATGCCTCATTGGTCAATCTGATATCAAGGATAGAAGGACACGGTCATACATTATAGTAGTCACGGAAAGGTTAGTCGGATCTTGACTTATTTCGTAACTTGGGTAGCAATGATGTATTGCTAGATGCCGCTCATTGCTTGTGTATCTAAAAGAGCTTAGATCCACTGCCAACGTTATGAGAGCCTATAGGGTCACACACAAAGAGCATGATGATTAGAAGAATTAGTGCATTCTAGTTTGACTAGAACAATTTGGGAATGAGCTTAAGTACAAAATGGTTTTTGGACTTTAAGCTTAATGAGAATTTTAGCTTATTGATTTAATGAGATTAATTCAATATGCTAAGCTTAATTGATTTAATAAGATTAATTCAATATGTTACCTTATTGATTTAATGAGATTAATTCAATATGACAACATAAGCTTATTGGATTAATAAGATTAATTCAACATGCATGAATGCCACATAAACATGCCACCTAAGCATGCCACATAAGCATGCCACCTAGGCTTGATGAGGTGGAAGGAGACAAAGGGTTTTGACCTTTGGATTTCCCCCACATGTGGCCGGCCAAACAAGGAGTGTTTGATTATGTTTCAATGCAATTGATTACATTGAATGTGTTAGGAGGTGAAAGGATTTTCAATTATATAAAACACCCCATGGGGTGGCCGGCCAAATGGTTGAAGCTTGAGGCTTGGAGAGAGCTTGGTGGTGAGAGCATTTGGTTGTGTGGCTTTTGTGAGTGTAGCAAGAAGAGTAGTCTTCTTCTTCCTTTCTCTTTTTCCCTACTTTCCTCTCCTTTAGGGACTTCTCTAGCAAGAAGTAAAGGAGAGCTCTTCTAGTTTCTTTTGTGAGACAAGAGCTTGCTCGTGTGGATACATATAGAGGCACGGACATTTGAACGTGCTAAAAGATCCAACAAACCCAAGGAGAAGCGGGATTACAAAGGGCACGCAACAAAGATAATATTCTCCTATAAGATAGGTTTTGAGAAATTTATTTTTGTACGAGGTTTTCTTTCGCAAGGATCACTTGGAAGGGATCCTATTTTTCCGTTGCGCATATGCTAGTTTGCATACGAGATCCCTACATTGGTATCAGAGCCACTTGCGAAAGATCGTATAAAAATAGGTTTTCTCTATTTTATATATGATATAGAAGTAGGATAAATTTTATTATGAGTTGATAATTGCATTAGCAATTTTTCAAACATAATAAAATATCCGATGTCTTTTAAAAGTTAAAATTGACATGGTGCATGGTTATGGCCTAGTCCCAAAAAGTTTGTGAATGTGTGTGTTGTAATTCTTAATATGGCCTGCGTGTCGTGCCTTTCTCCTAAAATTCTTGTTGTAAAATTAGTTTTAGACTCGAATGTAACTCGAGTATTTCTCCTTTTGTAATATACACAACAAAGATGGAGGGTCCATTGGAAGATGATGTTGCAAGGAGGAAGTCAACAACACAAGACAACCAAAAGGAAGCACTTGGGAGAAGATGCTATCCCTAGGTTGACCAATCAATCTTTTCATTGGCTTGAGAAGATTGTAGAATAAGGGCCATAACCATGACACGCTTAGTTTAATATGTATGTGATGCATGTTAATTTAGCTTATATGTGATGTATGCTAATATGTATGTGATGCATGTTTAAGTTTATATCTTAATAAGTCAAAAACGATATACCTACCAAAGTTTGGTACTCACTACTTCCTCGATCATTTATTGTTGGGTTTGCCAAAGCAAAGCAATGCATTTTATCTTGGAAGAGTGCGAGTGGACAATCGTGATGTCCCGCTATCAAACTTGGTTAAGACTTAATTAAGAAAGTAGAGGCATATATTAGCTTTGAACATAAGTTTTAAAAATTAGTTTTGTGTGATTTCCAACATCGCCTTTGTCTTAGAAGTGGTCGCTGTTCTGATATCAAAGAAGGCCTCTGTGCCTCGCCACGACCTGGAAGTTGGTTTAGGAATAAGCACTAAACTAATCTAAACTTAACCAAAGCTATTAAAGAGTTACATCAGATGTAATTGGCAAAAGATTGCCTACCTAATCATACTACGTCTTGGGCGATTAGCCAAAGCTAACTCAAGACGAAGTATGATGTGGATCTTTATCCCATATAAATTTATAGCTAAATAGAAGCTAATGATGTAAGCAAAATGTGTTTGCCTACATCAATAATTAGCTCATATCAAAGCTATGAGAATTTAGTGGGAGCCTCATTTAATTAAAGGCCTAATTAAATGACTTAGGTATGATACTTAATTTTGCATTTTAATGTTGTAGATCACCATGTCATCTAACACGACACACCCCCTCAACTTGCGATCTGCCTTGAGAAAGATAAGCTCAATGGAGCTAACTTTCTAGATCGTATAGGAACTTGAGGATTATCTCAAGCAAGAACGAAACCGTATGCCCTAGAGCACCTATCCTCGAAACACGCCCTGCGGCCACTCGTGCAGAAAAGGATGCTTATAAGAAGCATCAAGATGACGCATTAGATGTGTCATGTCTTATGCTTGCCACCATGAACTCTGAGCTTCAGAAGCAACATGAGAACATGGATGCCTATGATATGGTTGAGCATTTGAAACAACTATATCAAGGACAAGCTAGGCACGAGCGTTTTGAAGTGTCTAAGGCTCTTTTTGCATGAAAGATGCAAGAAGGAACACTGAGGAACTCACATACTTAAAATGATTGGGTACGCGTTGAGAACCTTGAAAGACTAGGTTTTCCATTGAGCCAAGAATTGGCAACGATGTTATCCTCGCAATCGCTGTTTAAGCATATAATCAATTCGTCATGAATTATAACATGAATGAAATTGATAAACCTTTTCCTGAGATTCTCAGCATGTTAAGAATTGCTGAACCAAATCTCAAAAAGAAAGTTAGTAACGTACTAATGGTCAAGAAGGGCAAAGGTAAGCGTAAAGGCAAGGGTAAGACCCAAGCCAAAGGCAAGGCCAATTCATCCACTTCAAAGGGTAAAGGTAAAGTACCTAAGGAAGGGGACTGTTTCCATTGCGGTGAGTTTGGACACTGGAAGCGGAACTGCAAAGTCTACCTTGAGGAAGTAAAGAATAAAAGAAGTGGGACTTCTACCTCAGGTATACACGTTATAGAAGTTAATCTATCTATTTCTTCTACATGGGTATTAGATACCGGACGTGCATCTCACATTTGTACTAATGTGCAGGGATTGAGAAATAGTAGACTAATGGCAAAGAGTGAAGTGGACCTACGAGTAGGCAATGGCGCAAAAGTTGCTACTGTAGCTGTAGGAACATATTCTTTTTGCCCACTGGGCTTATCTTAGAACTAGAGGAGTGCTTTTATGTACCTGCATTAACGAAGAACATAATTTCTGTATCTTGTTTAGACAAGAAAAACTTTTCTTTTATAATAAAGGACAAATGTTGTTCCATTTATTTAAATGAAATGTTCTATTGTAATGCACCACTTATGAATGGTCTCTATGTTCTAGATTTAGAAAACCCAATTTATAACGTAAATACCAAACGGTTCAAATCGAATGATTTGAACCAAACATATCTCTGGCACTGTCGCCTAGGTCACATAAATGAAAAACGCATATCCCAACTCCATAAAGATGGATTATTGGACTCATTTGATTTTGAATCATATGAGGTATGCGAATCTTGTCTTTTAGGAAAGATGACTAAAACTCCATTTAGTGGACATGGCGAGAGAGCGACAGACTTGTTAGGACTCATACATACTGATGTATGTGGCCCTTTCAATGTCGAAGCCAGAGGAGGCTATAAGTACTTTATTACTTTCACTGATGATATGAGTAGATTTGGCTACTTATATTTGATGAGACATAAGTCAAAATCCTTTAAAAAGTTTAAAGAATTCAAGAATGTAGTACAAAACCAACTTGGTAAGCGTATTAAGCTACTTCGATCAGATCGAGGTGGTGAATACCTTAGTCAAGAGTTTCGTGATCACCTGGCTGAGTGTGGAATAATATCCCAACTCACTCCACCTGGAACACCACAATGGAATGGTGTATCTGAGAGGAGAATGTTAGTGAAAGCCCTAGAGCCAATCATATGATGATTGTTGTATGGACTTTATTGTATCATATTCCTATTTATAAAGGCATGGTTATTATATTTACTTGTATTGGTGCCAAATAACTAAATATAATAATGTCCTTGGGTAGTAGGTTCTTATCTATGTCAATCGATTGGATGAATCGATAATGAGATGATATAGAGAACACTACTCTTAATCATTCCTAGTCAAGTATTAACATTCAGGGACAATGTTAATGCGTAGAGACTAGCATGTAGGTCAACAAGATGACTTGATCTCACAAGTCATGGATATGAGATATCAAGTTGACACATGGGTATGCATTGGAGAATGTATACTGAATGACCCGCCATGAGAAAGTATCATGGATCGTTATATGAGTGTCATATACTTTCTCATGTGGCTATTAGTATGACTATTAGTCCTTAGACCTGAAGTCACCATGGTTCCCTACATAAGGAGTTGCATACTTTGGCTTCGTCAAACGTCACCCGTAAATGGGTGGACTATAAAGGCGATTACTGGGTATGTAACGAATTATGCGGAGGGATGTGAGTGATGTAGATGGGATCTATCCCTCCTATATGACGGGGGTGACATCGATATTCTTGATAGAGTGAGACCACGGCGCATGGTTATGCCCAAATGAGTCAATATGAGATATTGAGCTCATTTGATTAGAGTGAGTCTACTTGAGTTCAAGATTTAGATTATGAGGATGACACGGTCTATGCCTCGATTGGTCAATCTAGATGTCAAGGATAGAGGACATTGTCACATATTGTGAGAGTCACAATTAGTAGTCACAAAGGTGATGTTGAGCTCAACATTCTTGTAACTTGGGTAGCAATGATGTGTTGCTAGATACCGCTCATTGCTTATGTTCCTAAATCGGTTTAGGGACATTGCCAACGTTACAAGAACCTATAGGGTCACACACATGAGAGCAATTAGATGGAGATTAGGTTCATATGATGAACCATGAGGATTAGGTTCATGGGATGAACCAAATTGGATTAAGAGTAATCCAAATTAGACTAATTGAGTTAGACTCAAGTTGATTCAAGTGTTGAATGAGTCTAATTGAGATTTGATTCATCAAATCAATTTAAATTAATGAATAGAGATTCATTATATTAAATTGACTTGAGTCAAGTGGTTAGATTTGATCAACCATGGGAGATTAGAGGTCAAGTTTGACTTGACTTGAGAGGGAAGTTGAAAGGTCAAGTTTGACTTGACCAAATGCCATGTCATGATGATGACTAGGCATGGCGGCCAATGATGATGCTCCACATCATCATTGACTTGTCAATTAGTGCCACATCATGAGGTAGACCAAGGGTCATGGGATTTACATTCATGCATGTAACTCCCCCTCCATTAAGTGGCCGGCCACCTTTTGGGGGTTATGTGAGTTAAAATTCATTTGGTGAGTAATCACTCATTACTTCATCTTCTTCCTTGGGAATTTTCCTCTCAAGCCTCCCTCTCCTTCCTCTCTTTGGCGAACCAACCAAGGAGTGCTAGCACACTCAAGGTTGAGTTTTCTTCCACCTATTGCTTGTGTGGATACCATAGAGGAGTGTGCACTTGACACTCTCGAGTTCGTGACTTTGGGACGAGCGGGATTTGCGAAGGGCATCGCATCAAGGGTAACATCCTTATCTCTTAGTTCTAAGGTAGATCTAGAGGATTTTGTAAGCACATACATGTAATTAGTTTTAATACTTACGGATCCGTGGCGGGACTTAGGGGTTTCCCGCAAGCGGTTTGCGGCCGGAAAAAGCCCAAAGATGGTATGAGCCACGTCACGAAGCATGTATGTGTTTCGTTTTTGTATTTTTTATATTAGATATAAAAATTACAGATTTTTATGTTTCTGTAAATTTTCTAATTTTATAGAATTTTTGGGTATTTTTCTCGTAGAGTCGAAGCAACGAGTGTTGGGACACTCGTAGGCTTCAACCGTCGAGAAAAACTCTCCGAATCGGCGAGTTCTCGCTTTAGGTTTTTGGGACAGCGACTTAAGTCGCTGTAGGATCGTTGTAGGGACACTCGCGAAGTTTATTTTGCGAGTAGGGGCGCTGCCCCTATCCCCGAAAGGGGCCATGTCCCGCGATCGCGCCCAGAAACCGCTTAGCGGGACCGTTTCGGAGAGATGACTCATAAATTCGAAATAAATTAGGAAAAATTATAGAAATTTTCTGTAAAAATACATAATTTTGAATTATGTATGATTCTGTGATTGTCATGGCCCAATAACCCAATAGGATTGGATTATGTGTGTTGTAATTCATAATACGGCCTGCGTGCCGTTTTGTGGTTGTGCGTGTTGTAAAATGTTTGTGACCTGCGCGTCGCACCTCTTCTTTTAATATTCTAGTTGTAAATAGTTTAAGACTCGAATGTAACTCGAGTTTCGTATTTGTAATGTACAAAAATGGAGCGGTGGAAAGTCCACTTGAAGACGAGCTTACGAGAAGGGTGACGACGACACATGGCGGTCAAAGGAAGCGCTTGGAGAAGCCGCTAGCCTTAGGTTGACCGTCCGATCTTCTCATTGGCTTGAGAAGATCGTAGTAGGGCCATGACTATATCACATTTAATTATATATATATATATGTTGATATATATATATTTAATTGATTTATGCTTGTATGTATGTGATGCATGCTAGTGAAAAAAAAAATGCTTGTATGTATATGATGCATGCTAGGTTAATTTTCTTGTATGTATATGATGCATGCTAGAATAATGAATGTATGTATATGATGCATGCTAATATAGGATAATAAAGGCCTAAATGCGTATAAGATACACATTACGATTAGATTAGATCATAATCGAATCAACTCGAAAATGCCTCACGAGCCTTGATACCCATCACTACCTCGATCATTTGTTGTTGTTGAATCGCCAAAGCGAGCAACATATTATCTTGGTAGGGTGCGGAGGGACAATCTTGGTCCCGCCTATCACGACTCGGTTAGAGTAAGCTCAATTAGATTGAGCAAAACTAGTTAACTCAATTGGATCGAGTAGAACTATAGGCATATTCCAATCGTTGGAAAGATAGGTTAAGATCGCATTTACACTAAATCTTGGGCGATTTAGCCAAAGCTAACTCAAGGTCTTTTGTAAATGTGGGTCTTAATCCTATAAACAAGAGTTGCATAGAGATGTAATCGGTAATGTGTTACCCACCGATCGTACTAAGTCTTGGGCGATTTAGCCAAAGCTAACTCAAGGCTTAGTATGATGTGGATCTTGTCCCACAAGAATTATAGCTAGTTTGTATGAATCAAGTAAATGTGGTTTGACCACATCCATAACTCGATTCTATAAAATTCCTATAATTCAGTGGGAGCATCATTTGATTAAAGGCCTAATTAAATGATAAAAGGAATATGATATTAATTCTCTGCATTGTATGTTGTAGATTACTATGTCAAACAACACGAACACTCTCTCTCTGCGATCTGTCCTTGAGAAGGACAAGCTCAATGGAGCAAATTTCCTGGACTGGTACAGGAACCTGAGAATTGTTCTCACCCAAGAAAGGAAGTCAGACGTCCCGAGCGGCCCATTCGGAGGCACCTCCCCCGCCTTGCCTCGCGGTGACAAAGATGCTTACAAGAAGCATCAAGATGATGCATTAGATGTGTCATGTCTAATGCTCGCGACCATGAACTCTGAGCTTCAGAAGCAACATGAGTTCATGAATGCTTATGATATGGTTGGACATCTTCGTCAACTATATCAAGGACAAGCTAGGCATGAGAGATATGAAGTCTCTAAAGCACTATTTGGGTCTAAAATGCAAGAAGGGACTCCTGTAGGTTCATATGTACTCAAGATGATTGGGTACGTAGAAAACCTACAAAGGCTGGGATTCCCACTTGGCCAAGAGCTGGCCACTGACCTAATCTTGCAATCTTTGCCAAGAGCCTTCGATCAATTTGTCATGAATTATAACATGAATGAAATTGATAAGCCACTGCCTGAAATGCTCAGCATGTTGAGAACTGCTGAGCTTAACCTTAAGAAGGGTAAATCTTACACCATTTTGATGGTGCAGAAGAAGAAAGGCAAGGGCAAGCCTAAAGGTAAGGGAAAGTCCCAAGCCAAGGGCAAAGGCAAAGAACTTAAACCCAAAGGAGGGGTAGCCAAGGAAGGGGCTTGCTTCTTCTGCAAGGAAGGACATTGGAGCGTAAGCGAATCGCAAGGCATACTGGAAGATCTTAAGAAGAAGAGAAGTGAGACTTCTACTGTATAAATGTTATAGAAGTCAATCTATCTATTTCTTCATCATGGGTATTAGATCGGATGTGCATCTCACATTTGTACCAATGTGCGATGAAATAGCAGGCATTGACAAAGGCGAGGTGGACCTACTGAGTAGGCAATGGAGCAAGGGTTCTTCTTTATTCTTTGTAGGAACTTATGATCTATCTCGCCCCTCCGGGCTTGTACTAGAATTAGATGAATGTTGTTATGTACTGCTTTAACTAAGAACATCATTTGATTTCTTGTTTGGACAAGAAAGGTTTTTCATTTATAATAAAGAACAAATGTTGTTCAGTTTATTTAAATGATATGTTCTATTGTAGTGCACCTCTAATGAACGGACTCTACTTTCTAGACTTAGAGAGCCCTATCTATAACATAAGTACCAAGAGGTTCAAGTCAAATGAGTTGAACCAAACCTATCTCTGGCATTGTCGCTTAGGTCATATAAATGAGAGTCGCTTATCTAAGCTCCATAAGGATGGGCTTCTAGACTCATTTGATTTTGAATCATATGAGACATGCGAGTCTTGCCTTTTAGGCAAGATGACCAAGACTCCCTTTAGTGGACATAGCGAAAGAGCAACAGATTTGTTAGGACTTATACATAGTGATGTATGTGGTCCTTTCAATGTTGTTGCTAGAGGTGGTTACAGGTACTTCATTACATTTACTGATGACTTCAGTAGATATGGTTATGTGTATCTTATGACACATAAATCTGAATCCTTTGAAAAGTTCAAAGAATTCAAGAATGAAGTACAAAACCAGCTTGGCAAGAGTATTAAGATACTTCGATCAGATCGAGGTGGTGAATACCTTAGCCATGAGTTTCGTGACTATCTAGCTGAGTGTGGGATTCTATCCCAACTCACTCCTCCTGGAACACCACAGTGGAATGGTGTATCCGAAAGGAGGAATCGTACCCTATTGGATATGGTACGATCTATGATGAGTCACACAGATCTTCCTATATCCTTTTGGGGATATGCTCTGGACACAGCAGCCTTTACCCTTAACCGTGTACCATCCAAGGCTGTGGTAAAGACACCATATACGATATGGACAGGGAAAAATCCCAAGATGTCTTTTATGAGGATTTGGGGTTGTGAGGCTTACGTTCGACGTCAAGTCTCAGACAAACTGGGACCCAAATCCGATAGGTGCTATTTTGTTGGATATCCCAAGTCTACAAAGGGATATTACTTCTACATTCCCAGTCAGCACAAAGTGTTTGTGGCAAAGACTGGGGTTTTTCTAGAAAGGGATTTTGTTTCTAGAAAAACTAGTGGGAGTACCTTCGATCTTGAAGAAATTCAAGATAAGGACCATAGCACTGAGGCCTTGATGGAGGTTGAACAGGAACCACAAAGTGTTGTGGGTGAAGAGGTTGTTGCACAAAGAGTTGTGGAACAACCACATTCAAGTAGACCTACCTCTTCAGTCGATAGAGTGCGTCGTCGGCTGAGAGATACTCATTTCTCTTGTCTGACCATGATGACGTTATGCTCATTGAGAATGAGCCTACCTCCTATCAGGAAGCTGTGATGAGCCCAGATTCTGAGAAATGGCTAGACGCCATGAGATCCGAGATGGAATCCATGTACACTAACCAAGTATGGACTTTGGTTGATCCACCTGAAGGGGTCAAACCCATTGGGTGTAAGTGGGTCTTTAGGAGAAAGACTGACATGGATGGACTTACGCATACCTATAAGGGCCGATTGGTGGCTAAAGGTTTCAAGCAAATTCATGGTATTGACTATGATGAAACCTTTTCTCCAGTGGCGATGTTTAAGTCCATTCGGATCTTGCTTGCTATTGCAGCATACCACGATTATGAGATCTGGCGGATGGATGTCAAAAAGCGTTTGAATGGAAACTTACTCGAGGATGTGTACATGACACAACGAGGGTTTTGTAGATCCACATCTTGGGAAGGTATGCAGTGCAAGGTCCATTTATGGGCTAAAGCAAGCTTCTCGGTGGAATCTTGATTCGATGATGCGATCAAGCATTTGGTTTCATCAAGAATGAAGATGAATCCTGTGTCTACAAGAGGGTTAATGGGAATACAGTTGTCTTCTTTATATTGTATGTGGATGACATACTACTCATTGGGAATGACATCCCTTCGCTCTGATCTGTGAAGACTTGGTGAGGCGTGCTTCTCAATGAAGGACTTAGGTGAAGCGACTGTATTCTAGGCATCAAGATCTATAGAGATAGATCTAAGAGATTGCTTGGCCTAAGTCGAGTACATACATTGACACGCAGTATTACTTGGTTTGCCATGCGAATTCCAAGAAAGGACTTGCTGCCGATGTCACATGGTGTGAGTCTTTCAAGACTCAAAGTCCTTCTTCTAGAGAGGAGAGAGACCGCATGGATAAGATCCCTTACGCATACGCTATAGGATCTATCATATGCGCCATCTTTGTGTACTGCGTCACGATGTCTCGTATGCTTTGAGCATGGCGAGTAGATACGATCGGATCGGTGGCGTCAGCGGATAGCGATCAGAATATTCTTAAGTACTTAAGAAGGACTAAAGAATATTTCTTGATATTTGGAGGCAATAACGAGCTAGGTGTAAAGGGTTACAGTGATGCGGCTTCAAACCCACTGGGATGATTACAGATCGCGATCGGGGTTCGTGTTTTGCTTGAATGGTGGCTGTGAGTGGAAGAGTTCGAAGCAGACCACGATTCGATTCTACAACGAAGCCGAGTATATATCTGCATCCGAGGCGTGCAAAGGAGGCGATTTGGATCCGCAAGTTCATTCGAGCTTGGGGTGGTTCCTAGCATTGCGAGATCCTATAGAGCTCTATTGTGACAACAATGGAGCGATTACCTGAAACTAAGGAACCTCGCTCACACCGGGACCAAACACATACTACGGCGCTTCCATCTCATTCGAGAGATCATCGATAGAGGAGATGTGAAGATTTGCAGTACCCACAGCGCTAACATCGCGGATCCCTTGACGAGGCTTTGGCACAGAAAAGCATGATGGTCACACTAGGTCATTGGGTTTTAGATACTACGGTGATTGGCACTAGTGCTAGTGGGAGATTGTTAGTGAAAGCCCTAGAGCCAATCATATGATGATTGTTGTATGGACTTTATTGTATCATATTCCTATTTATAAAGGCATGGTTATTATATTTACTTGTATTGGTGCAAAATAACTAAATATAATAATGTCCTTGGGTAGTAGGTTCTTATCTATGTCAATCGATTGGATGAATCGATAATGAGATGATATAGAGAACACTACTCTTAATCATTCCTAGTCGAGTATTAACATTCAGGGACAATGTTAATGCGTAGAGACTAGCATGTAGGTCAACAAGATGACTTGATCTCACAAGTCATGGATATGAGATATCAAGTTGACACATGGGTATGCATTGGAGAATGTATACTGAATGACCCGCCATGAGAAAGTATCATAGATCGTTATATGAGTGTCATATACTTTCTCATGTGGCTATTAGTATGACTATTAGTCCTTAGACCTGAAGTCACCATGGTTCCCTACATAAGGAGTTGCATACTTTGGCTTCGTCAAACGTCACCCGTAAATGGGTGGACTATAAAAAGCGATTCTGGGTATGTAGCAGGATGTGAGTGATGTACATGGGAACTATCCCACCTATATGACGCGGGTGACCTCTATATTATTGATAGAGTGAGACCACGAAGTGCATGGCCATGCCCAAATGAGTCAATATGAGATATTGAGCTCATTTGATTAGAGTTAGTCTACTTGGAGTTCAAGATTTAGATTGTACAGAGGATGACACGGTCTATGCCTCGATTGGTCAATCTAGATGTCAAGGATAGAGGGACATTGTCACATATTGTGAGAGTCACAATTAGTAGTCACAAAGGTGATGTTGGATCTCAACATTCTTGTAACTTGGGTAGCAATGATGTGTTGCTAGATACGCTCATTGTTTATGTTCCTAAATCGGTTTAGGGACATTGCCAGCGTTACAAGAACCTATAAGTCACACACATGAGAGAAATTAGATGGAGATTAGGTTCATATGATGAACCATGAGGATTAGGTTCATGGGATGAACCAAATTGGATTAAGAGTAATCCAAATTAGACTAATTGAGTTAGACTCAAGTTGATTCAAGTGTTGAATGAGTCTAATTGAGATTTGATTCATCAAATCAATTTAAATTAATGAATAGAGATTCATTATATTAAATTGACTTGAGTAAAGTGGTTAGATTTGATCAACCATGGGAGATTAGAGGTCAAGTTTGACTTGACTTGAGAGGGAAGTTGAAAGGTCAAGTTTGACTTGACCAAATGCCATGTCATGATGATGACTAGGCATGGCGATGAAATGATGATGCTCCACATCATCATTGGACTTAATCAGTGGGGCCACATCATGAGGAGACCAAGGGTCATGGGAGTTACATGCATGCATGTAACTCCCCTCCATGAAGTGGCAGCCACCATTTGGGGGTTAGGTGAGTGAAAATTCATTTTGTGAGTAATCACTCATTACTTCATCTTCTTCCTTGGGAATTTTCCTCTCAAGCTCTCCCTCTCCTTCCTCTCTTTGGCCGAACCAACCAAGGAGTGCTAGCACACTCAAGGTTGAGTTTTCTTCCACCTATTGCTTGTGTGGATACCATAGAGGAGTGTGCACTTGACACTCTCGAGTTCCGGCGGACTTTGATTTGGGGCGGGATTTGCGAAGGGCATCGCATCAAGGGTAACATCCTTATCTCTTAGTTCTAAGGTAGATCTAGAGGATTTTGTAAGCACATACATGTAATTAGTTTTAATACTTCTTCGCACGGATCCGTGGCCGGGACTTCCGGGGTTTCCGCAACGCAAAAAGCGGTTTTTGCGGCCCGGAAAAGCCCAACAACATAAGCATGCCACCTAAGCATGCCACATAAGCATGCCACCTAAGCTTGATGAGGTGGAAGGAGACAAAGGGTTTTGACCTTTGGATTTCCCCCACATGTGGCCGGCCAAACAAGGAGTGTATATGTTTCAATGCAATTGATTGCATTGAATGTGTTAGGAGGTGAAAGGTTTTTCAATCCTATAAAACACCCCATTGGGTGGCCGGCCAAATGGTTGAAGCTTGAGGCTTGGAGAGAGCTTGGTGGTGAGAGCATTTGGTTGTGTGGCTTTTGTGAGTGTAGCAAGAAGAGTAGTCTTCTTCTTCCTTTCTCTTTTTCCCTACTTTCCTCTCCTTTAGGGACTTCTCTAGCAAGAAGTAAAGGAGAGCTCTTCTAGTTTCTTTTGCGAGACAAGAGCTTGCTCGTGTGGATACATATAGAGGCACGGACATTTGAACGTGCTAAAAGATCCAACAAACCCAAGGAGAAGCGGGATTACAAAGGGCACGCAACAAAGGTAATATTCTCCTATAAGATAGGTTTTGAGAAATTTATTTTTGTACGAGGTTTTCTTTCGCAAGGATCACTTGGAAGGGATCCTATTTTTCCATTGCGCATATGCTATTTTTCATACGAGATCCCTACAAAGATGTCCCTGGATTCTGCTGCAGGAGGAGCACTTATGAATAAGACCATAGAGGAAGCGGAAGAGCTAATAGAAAAGGTGGCCCAGAACCACCATCAATGGGCTTCCGAATGTGGTCACCCAGCTCCTACGGCAGGACGATATGCTATCAACTCCGTTGACCACTTAACAATGAGGATGGATGCGCTTAGCAGACAATTCGACTCTTTAAATCCTTCATCTACATGTGCGACCATTGACTTTGGAGAAGGAGCAGCAATGTATTGAGAAGACCACTATGGAGGGCAAGGAACCTCGGAAGAGCAGATTGAGCACTGCGATGCGGTTGGGGACTACAATCAAAGGCCCAACAACCTGTACTCTAGTACTTACAATCCTGGATGGAGGAACCACCCGAATTTTTTCTATCAGAATAACTCGGGGAACTTCCAATCATCAGGAGGGTATGGGCAGCAGCAGGGCAATGGGTAGTAACAATAGAAATCTAGGCTGGAATTGATGATGGAAGACTTCATTGCTACCCAAACAAAGGCCAATGAGGAATTTCATCGCCAATATCAGAAAATAGAGGAGTCACTCAGAGACTTGAAGGCCACCGTTGACGGTCTTGCAAGTCACATAAGGATGTTGGAGACACAAGTGGCCTAGATAGCCCAAACCGTGTCGAAATCTATGGATAGTTCTCCATCATTACCCGAGTTGAGTCAAGCTAAAGAGGAAGGAGTGGGAAGTGACAGAATAGCACAGAGAAACAGATTTGCCAAGGGGTGTGCAGCCATGATTTCCACCCTACGACCCAAACCAAAGCGAGGACAAGATTCCACCCGGCTTGAGGACCTGTGAGTTTATTATCCTGCCTCGATTTATGGAGAAAGCGATAAAGCATTGTGCGACTTGGGGTCATCGGTTAGTGTGATGCCCTACGATTCTACTTGGAGATGGGGTAGGTCATATACAACCAATGGGCATAGGGATATGTATAGCGGATGACACGATCAAGAAGCCCGTTGGCATGCTACCAAAGGTGCCTATGGTGATTGAGAATTTCGTGATATCCACGGATTTCATCATACTTGACACAGAACCAAATCCCCAGAATCCCATCATTTTGGGAAGGCCTTTTCTGGCAACTGTGGGGGCATGCATAGATGTTAAGGCACACCAGATCTCCTTAGAGGTAGATGGGGAGATCATCCTCTTCAGCCTATCAGAGTATAAAGCTCCCTACCTAGACGACTTCACTTTCCGTAGAATAAAGCCGAGGCCACCAGATGTTGATTCCGAGACGGATGAATTGAGGTTCACTGAACCTCCGAAGCCAAGTTGATAATAGAGTGTGGTCGAGCTAAACGACCTTAAACAAAGCGCTTCTTGGGAGGCAACCCAAGTTTAGTTTTTTGGTTTTCCTTTTATTGTATTGCATGCATTTAGTTAATTTGAACTTTGATTTCCATTTCATTTAGCATTAGAACTACAAGAGAACTTTGCTAGTTAAAAATTAAATCAATATTAGCTTACACGGCGAAGTGTATGAGAAAATTCAAACCGTTGTGCACAAAAAGGGAAAAAAAGGGGGACACACGACCTGGCCGTGAGTTTTCCCACGTCCGTGCCCGACCATCCAGAGGCGCAAACGGCCTGGCTGTGTGTTTTCACACGGTTGTGTCGTCTTGAGTTAAGTAGGGCAGTGTGTTTCTTTTCTTGCCCTAGCCATGTGGATCCTTCTTCCCCACCATCTAGATGTTAGTTATAGCCCTAGAGCCAATCATGTGATGGTTGAAAAGGGAAAATTTTGTATCATATTCAATAAAGGCAAAGGATTGGTTATTATATTTACATCTTGCTTGTGCCAGCTAAATTAAATATAATAATGCCCTAGAAAAGTAGGTTCTTATCTACAGCACATCAATTGACAGAATTGATTATGAGAGGCTATAGAGAACACTTTCCTAAATGTTCCTAGTCAAGTATTAATATGCAAGGGCAATATTAATACATAAAGACTAGCATGTAGGTCGATTGATGACTTGATCTCACAAGTCATGGATATATGATATCAAGTTGACACATGGGTATATATTAGAGAATATATACTGAACTGACCCGCCATGAGAAAGTTTCATGGATCGTTATATGAGTGTCATATGTTAGTAATATATGAGAGATGTCCTAAGGCAATCGCCTTATGTATGAACCATTTATATGATAAATGAAGATTCACTATTTGAGTATACATGTTTAATGTATTTGATTGGATCTTAAACTCATTTCTTGAATGCCCACGATACGATTCGATGAGAGAATTTGTGATTGGATCACAACTAGTGAGTATCTCTACATGTGTAATTGTGATGTATCGGAATTATCCTAGTCGATGAATTGATGGATTTGGACACCATCAATTACATCGAGACTAGCACGAGGTATACTCCTTGGTGTATCCAAGCGGTGATTCTCAACCGGTGGAGACATAGTGATGTCCGAGTTGATCGTGGATGCTAGTTATGGTAACTAGTTCATTGGAGTGACCGGTAGTAAGACTTCATATGGTTCTCTGCATATATAGATATGTCAATGAAGTTCTTCTGTGGCTTAAGTGCGATGTTCCTTTGACTTGCGGTATTCAAGTCATCTTGATCATGGAGACTTATGCTTTGACATCTTAAGCAAACATCTCTAAGGAGATGTGGACCCGGGATGATTGGGTATAAGTCGAAGTGATCGAAGGTGTTTGAATAGCCTATAAAGGATTCACCACTCCTTGCGAGGAGATGTATACCCATGGCCTCTCGTCGGATTGTTACTAAAGTCTTTGGCCAAAGCAATACATGTTTAGAGTAAGGTACTCTTCGATACATGTGGAGTAACTAGAATCCGTAGGACGAGGAAATGATACTTGGGCTAGGTGTGCGTAGTAGACCTAGTGGGTATAAGATGAGTGAAGGGAATGGGGCACGATTCATTCGAGCTACTGAAGGGTTTCAGAAATAGTTCTGGATCAACCGTTGATCTTTTCGGTTAATTGGGGATCATGATGTACTACTAGGTGCCACTCATGATCGTTCTATAAGTAATGGTTAATTATAGACGGCCAACATAAACCGAGAACCTATTTGGTCACACGCACAACGAGTGTAATCCAAAGGATTTAAAACGAGCTTGAGAATGGGATTCTCAGACCGAGAGAAACTATGTTTGGTTGGACCAAACATAAAGCGAGCATGAAATTGTTTCAGTCGCAATGGAAGCGTGGATGGGCAGTGTCTTATGAAGACATAATGGATGGACCAAAATGGTTTAGTTCTAATCCAATGGATAAGAATAAACCAAAGGGTTTGGTTTATTTTAAACGAATGAACCAAAAGTTGGTTCGGTTCGTTTTAACTTAAAATAAACCATCATGGTTTGGTTTATTTTAACTTATCTTAATGGAGCGGGTTAACGGGCTTTATTGATATGATCCATTAACCATTAAGAGAATTAGTTCTCTATAAAATAGGGATTAAACCCTAACCCTAAAGCTAATCATCTAGTTGCCGCCCAACACCTAGTTGCCGCCCAACACATTGTGGCCGCCCAACATCTTGTTGCCGCCCAGCTTGGTGCAGCCTTCCAACTTGTTGTCGGCGACCAAGCTTCAGCCGGTGAACCTCCGGCGACCCTCCGGTGATCCCCTAAAAGGTTCGACATCAAGGTGAGCTTTTGTCTCCTTGTTTTGGCCGGCGCCTATCTCCTCCACCAAGCTGTCCAGTTTTCTGGACAGCTTCTTCTCCTCTCGTCGGAGCGTCGTTTGGACGACGGTTAGTGCTCCGACAGCGGCTAACATACCGGGGATTTGATCTCCGGTAATCCTCTGAGGTGGAGGACGAAGGATTCATCAAACGGTTGACGAATACCTCTCCGGAGAAGCGAGTTTTGAGAACTCGTTTTGGATCCGAATTTGGATTCGGATCGTGATCATCTCTCGATCACGTCGTCTTCAACACGAGGCTAGTAACCCGTACGAAGACGAAGCTCGTGACTTAGCGAAGTCATCCCGAGGAGCTCGGCGTGGATACAGATAGAGACGATTCTTACGAGGATCGTTCCGGTTGATGCCGTTCCCGCTACACGTCATACGGAAGGTATAACGTAGTTTAAATTTCCTTTTATTGCAATTTTAATTTACGGTTATGTCTACACTTGTTGTAATAGCATGCGTGTGTTGTGTGTGTTGTAATAAATAGGAGTATTTATTATTTTTATTGCTTCCGCTGTGCTCATGTTTACGAAACATGATCGAACACACACACGCTGCGGTGCCGGAAACCCAACATCATAAACTTTCTCATGTGACTATTGGTATGAATAGTCCTCGAACCTGAAGTCACTACGGTTCACTACATAAGGAATTATGCACTTTGGTATCGTCAAACGTCACCCGTAACAGGGTGGACCATAAAGGCGATTACTGGGTATATAACAAATTATGCGGAGGGATGTGAGTGATGTAGATGGGATCTATCCCTCTCATATGACGAGAGTGATATCGGTGGGCCCCTTGATTGAGTAGAACTACTAAAACGCATGGCCATGCTCAAATGAGTCAATATGAGATATTGAGCTCATTTGTTTGAGTTAGTTTACTCAGGGATCAAGAAACACATAGATTGATCGAGGATGACACGGTCTATGCCTCATTGGTCAATCTGATATCAAGGATAGAAGGACACGGTCATACATTATAGTAGTCACGGAAAGGTTAGTCGGATCTTGACTTATCTCATAACTTGGGTAGCAATGATGTATTGCTAGATGCCGCTCATTGCTTGTGTATCTAAAAGAGTTTAGATCCACTGCCAACGTTATGAGAGCCTATAGGGTCACACACAAAGAGCATGATAATTAGAGGAATTAGAGTATTCTAGTTTGACTAGAATAATTTGGGAATAAGCTTAAGTACAAAATGGTTTTTGGACTTTAAGCTTAATGAGAATTTTAGCTAATTGATTTAATGAGATTAATTCAATATGTTACCTTATTGATTTAATGAGATTAATTCAATATGATAACATAAGCTTAATTGAATTAATAAGATTAATTCAACATGCATGAATGTCACATAAGAATGCCACATAAGCATGCCACCTAAGCATCCACCTAAGCTAGATGAGGTGGAAGGAGACAAAGTGGTTTTTGTCTCCTTAAGTGGCCGGCCAAACAAGGAAGCCAACTCCTTTTTGGATTGTGTCTCAATGCAATGGATTGCATTGAATGTGTGGAGGTGAAAGGGTTTTTCCAACCCTATAAAAGACTCCATGAAGTGGCCGGCCATTGTAAGCATTGTGGTTGTGAGAGAGCTTGAGAGCTTGGTGGAAGCTTTGGTTGTGTGGTTTTGTGAGTGTAGGCTAGCAAGAAGAGTAGTCTTCTTCTTCCCTTCTCTTTTCCCTAGCTTCCTCTCCTTTAGGGACTTCTCTAGCAAGAAGTAAGGAGAGCCCTTCTAGTTTTCTTTTGTGAGACAAGAGCTTGCTCGTGTGGATACGTATAGAAACCGGACATTTGAGCGTGCTAAAGATCCAACAAACCAAAAGGAAAAGCGGGATTAACAAGGGCACATAACAAAGGTAATCCTCTCCTATAAGATAGGTTTGGTTTTAGAGAAATTTATTTTGTCACGAGGTTTTTCTTTAAAGGATCACTAGGAAGGATCCTAATTTTTCCGTTCTTGCATATGCTATTTGGCATATAGAAATCCCTACATGGTATCAGAGCCACTTGAAAGATCGTATAAAAATAGTTTTCTCTATTTTATATATGATATAGAAGTAGGATGAATTTTATTATGAGTTGATAATTGCATTAGCAAATTTTCAAACATAATAAAATATCATGTCTTTAAAAGTTAAAATTGACATGGTGCATGGTTATGGCCTAGTCCCAAAAGTTTGTGATTGTGTGTTGTAATTCTTAATACGGCCTACGTGTCGTGCCTTTCTCCTAAAATTCTTGTTGTAAAATTCGCTTTAGACTCGAATGTAACTCGAGTATTTCTCCTTTTGTAATATACAACAAAGATGGAGGGTCCATTGGAAGATAATGTTACAAGGAGGAAGTCAACAACACAAGACAACCAAAAGGAAGCACTTAGGAGAAGATGCTATCCCTAGGTTGACCAATCAATCTTTTCATTGGCTTGAGAAGATTGTAGAATAAGGGCCATAACCATGACACGTTAGTTTAATATGTATGTGATGCATGTTAGTTTAACTTGTATGTGATGCATGATTAGTTTAGCTTATATGTGATGTATGCTAATATGTATATGATACATGTTTATTTCTTAATAAGTCTAAACGATATGCCTACCAAAGTTGGTACTCACTACTTCCTCGATCATTTGTTATTGGGTTTGCCAAAGCAAAGCAATGCATTTTATCTTGGAAGAGTGCGAGTGGACAATCGTGATGTCCCGCTATCAAACTTGGTTAAGACTTAATTAAGTTTTTCTTAATTAGTTAAGAAAGTAGAGGCATATATTAGCTTTGAACATAAGTTTTAAAATTAGTTTTGTGTGATTTTCGAACATCAGCTTTGTCTTAGAAGTGGTCGTTGCTCCGATATCCAAGAAGGCCCCTGTGCCTCGCCACAGCCTGGAAGCTGGTTTAGGAATAAACACTAAACTAATCTAAACTTAACCAAAGCTATTAAAGAGTTACATCAGATGTAATTGGCAAAAGATTGCCTACCTAATCATACTACGTCTTGGGCGATTAGCCAAAGCTAACTCAAGACGAATTATGATGTGGATCTTTATCCCATATAAATTTATAGCTAAATAGTAGCTAATGATGTAAGCGAAAAGTGTTTGCCTACATCAATGATTAGCTCATATCAAAGCTATGAGAATTTAGTGGGAGCCTCATTTAATTAAAGGCCTAATTAAATGACTTAGGTATGATACTTAATTTTGCATTTTATTGTTGTAGATCACCATGTCATCTAACACGACACACCCCCTCAACTTGCGATCTGTCCTTGAGAAGGACAAGCTCAATGGAGCGAACTTTCTTGACTGGTATAGGAACTTGAGGATTATCCTCAAGCAAGAACGCAAACTGTATGTCCTAGAGCAGTCTACCCCTGAAATACCTGCCCCTGCAGCCACTTGTGCTGATAAAGATGCTTATAAGAAGCATCAAGATGACGCATTAGATGTGTCATGCCTTATGCTTGCAACCATGAACTCTGAGCTTCAGAAGCAACATGAGAACATGGATGCCTATGATATGGTTGAGCATTTGAAACAACTATATCAAGGACAAGCTAGGCACGAGCGTTTTGAAGTGTCTAAGGCTCTTTTTGCATGCAAGATGCAAGAAGGAACACCTGTAGGAACTCACGTACTTAAAATGATTGGGTACGTTGAGAACCTTGAAAGACTAGGTTTTCCACTGAGCCAAGAATTGGCAACCGATGTTATCCTGCAATCGTTGCCGGAAGCATATAATCAATTCGTCATGAATTATAACATGAATGAAATTGATAAACCTTTGCCTGAGATTCTCAGCATGTTAAGAACTGCTGAATCGAATCTCAAAAAGAAAGTTAGTAACGTACTAATGGTCAAGAAGGGCAAAGGTAAGCGCAAAGGCAAGGGTAAGACCCAAGCCAAAGGCAAGGCCAATTCATCCACTTCAAAGGGTAAAGGTAAAGTACCTAAGGAAGGGGACTGTTTCCATTGCGGTGAGATCGACAGGGCGGGCTGCAAAGTCTACCTTGAGGAAGTAAAGAATAAAAGAAGTGGGACTTACCTCGTATACACGTTATAGAAGTTAATCTATCTATTTCTTCTACATGGGTATTAGATAGGATGTGCATCTCACATTTGTACTAATGTGCAGGATCGAGAAATAGTAGACTAATGGCAAAGTAAGTGGACCTACGAGTAGGCAATGGCGCAAAAGTTGCTGCTATAGCTGTAGGAACATATTCCTTGTCTTTGCCCACTGGGCTTATCTTAGAACTAGAGGAGTGCTTATATGTACCTGCATTGACAAAGAACATAATTTCTGTATCTTGTTTAGACAAGAAAAACTTTTCTTTTATAATAAAGGACAAATGTTGTTCCATTTATTTGAATGAAATGTTCTATTGTAATGCACCACTTATGAATGGTCTCTATGTTCTAGATTTAGAAAACCCAATATATAACGTAAATACCAAACGGTTCAAATCGAATGATTTGAACCAAACATATCTCTAGCACTGTCGCCTAGGTCACATAAATGAAAAACGCATATCCCAACTCCATAAAGATGGATTATTGGACTCATTTGATTTTGAATCATATGAGGTATGCGAATCTTGTCTTTTAGGAAAGATGACTAAAACTCCATTTAGTGGACATGGCGAGAGAGCGACGGACTTGTTAGGACTCATACATCCTGATGTATGTGGCCCTTTCAATGTCGAAGCAGGAGGCTATAAATACTTTATTACTTTCGCGATGATATGAGTAGATTGGCTACTTATATTTGATGAGACATAAGTCAGAATCCTTTGAAAAGTTCAAAGCATTCAAGAATGAAGTACAAAACCAACTTGGTAAGCGTATTAAGCTACTTCGATCAGATCGAGGTGGTGAATACCTTAGTCAAGAATTTCGTGATCACCTGGCTGAGTGTGGGATAATATCCCAACTCACTCCACCTGGAACACCACAATGGAATGGTGTATCTGAGAGGAGAAATCGTACTCTATTAGATATGGTCCGATCAATGATGAGCCGAGGTGATCTACCTACTTCCTTTTGGGGACTAGCTCTAGAGACAGTCGCTTTCACACTTAATCGCGTCCCATCAAAAGCCGTAGAAAAGACACCATATACGATATGGACTGGGAAGAGTCCCAAAATGTCTTTTATAAAGATTTGGGGTTGTGAAGCTTATGTAAGACGTCAAGTCTCAGATAAACTAGGACCCAAATCAGATAAGTGTTATTTTGTAGGATATCCCAAGGAAACTAAGGGATATTACTTTTACAATCCCACACTTGGCAAGGGGTTTGTTGCCAGAAATGCTGTCTTTCTAGAAAGAGAATTTATTTCTAGAAAAACTAGTGGGAGTAAAATTCATCTTGAAGAAGTTCAAGATGACGATAACACTAAGGCTTCGATGGAAAATGAACAGGAACCACAAAGTGTTGTGGATGAGGAAAGTGTTGCCCAAAGAGTTGTGGAGCAGACACCTGTTCAAGTAGACCAACCTCTTCGTAGATCAGATAGGATCCGTCGTCAATCCGAGAGATATTCTTTTCTCTTGACTGACAACGGTGAGGTATTGCTTGTCGATCTTGACGAGCCTACATCCTATCAAGAAGCTATGATGAGCCCAGATTCCGAGAAATGGCTAGAGGCCATGAGATCCGAAATGGAATCCATGTACACTAACAAAGTATGGACTTTGGTTGATCCACCTGAAGGGGTAAAACCCATTGGGTGTAAGTGGGTCTTTAAAGTAAAGACTGACATGGATGGTAATAAGCATACCTATAAAGGTAGATTGGTGGCTAAAGGATTCAAACAAATTCATGGTATTGACTATGATGAAACCTTTTCACCAGTTGCGATGCTTAAATCCATTCGGATCATACTTGCTATTGCAGCCTACCACGATTATGAGATCTGGCAGATGGATGTCAAAACCGCTTTTCTGAATGGAAAGCTACTCGAGGATGTGTACATGACACAGCCTGAGGGTTTTGAAGATCCAAAGCATCCTGGAAAGGTATGTAAACTGCAAAGGTCCATTTATGGACTAAAGCAAGCCTCTCGAAGCTGGAATCTTCGATTCGATGATGCAATCAAGGAGATTGGTTTCATCAAGAATGAAGATGAACCTTGTGTCTACAAGAGAAATAGTGGGAGCACAGTTGTATTTCTTGTCTTCTATGTAGATGACATACTTCTCATCGGAAATGACATTCCCTCACTCCAGTCTGTGAAGATGTGGTTAGGGAATTGTTTCTCGATGAAAGACTTAGGTGAAGATGCCTATATTCTAGGCATCAAGATCTATAGAGATAGATCTAAAAGATTACTTGGCCTAAGTCAGAGTACATACATAGATAAAGTGCTAGATCATTTTGCTATGCAAAATTCCAAGAAAGGATTTCTGCCTTTATCACATGGTGTGAGTCTTTCGAAGACTCAATGTCCCTCTTCTAAGGAGGAGAGAGATCGCATGGATAAGATCCCTTATGCATCTGCCATAGGGTCTATCATGTACGTCATGCTTTGTACTCGTCCTGACGTCTCGTATGCTTTGAGCATGACGAGTAGATACCAGTCGGATCCAGGTGAAAGTCACTGGATAGCAGTCAAAAATATTCTTAAATACTTACGAAGAACAAAAGAATATTTCCTGATATTTGGAGGCAATGAGGAGCTAGCTGTAAAGGGTTACAGTGATGCAAGCTTCCAAACAGACAAGGATGACTATAGATCGCAATCGGGGTACGTGTTTTGCCTGAATGGTGGGTGTTGAGTGGAAGAGTTCAAAGCGAGGACACGCTTGTTGATTCTACAATAGCCGAGTATATTGTCGCTACTCGATGCAAAGAAAGGAGGCTGTTTGGCTCCGCAAGTTCATCAGTGAACTTGGGGTAGTTCCTAGCATTACAGATCCAATAGACCTCTATTGTGACAACAATGGGGCTATTGCACAGGCTAAGGAACCTCGATCACATCAGCGGACCAAACACATACTGCGGCACTTCCATCTCATTCGAGAGATCATCGATAGAGGAGATGTGAGGATATGCAGAGTACCGACAGAAGCTAACATCGCAGATCCATTGACCAAGGCTTTGGCACAGAGGAAGCATGATGGTCACACTAGGTCACTAGGTATTAGATATCATAGTGATTGGTACTAGTGCTAGTGGGAGATTGTTAGTTATAGCCCTAGAGCCAATCATGTGATGGTTGAAAAGGGAACATTTTGTATCATATTCAATAAAGGCAAAGGATTGGTTATTATATTTACATCTTGCTTGTGCCAGCTAAATTAAATATAATAATGCCCTAGAAAAGTAGGTTCTTATCTACAGCACATCAATTGGCAGAATTGATTATGAGAGGCTGTAGAGAACACTTTCCTAAATGTTCCTAGGCAAGTATTAATATGCAAGGGCAATATTAATACATAAAGACTAGCATGTAGGTCGATTGATGACTTGATCTCACAAGTCATGGATATATGATATCAAGTTGACACATGGGTATATATTAGAGAATATATACTGAACTGACCCGCCATGAGAAAGTTTCATGGATCGTTATATGAGTGTCATAAACTTTCTCATGTGACTATTGGTATGAATAGTCCTCGAACCTGAAGTCACTACGGTTCCCTACATAAGGAATTATGCACTTTAGTATCGTCAAACGTCACCCGTAACAGGGTGGACCATAAAGGCGATTACTGGGTATATAACAAATTATGCGGAGGGATGTGAGTGATGTAGATGGGATCTATCCCTCTCATATGACGAGAGTGATATCGGTGGGCCCCTTGATTGAGTAGAACTACTAAAACGCATGGCCATCCTCAAATCAGTCAATATGAGATATTGAGCTCATTTGTTTGAGTTAGTTTACTCAGGGATCAAGAAACACATAGATTGATCGAGGATGACACGGTCTATGCCTCATTGGTCAATCTGATATCAAGGATAGAAGTACACGATCATACATTATAGTAGTCACGGAAAGGTTAGTCGGATCTTGACTTATCTCATAACTTGGGTAGCAATGATGTATTGCTAGATGCCGCTCATTGCTTGTGTATCTAAAAGAGTTTAGATCCACTGCCAACGTTATGAGAGCCTATAGGGTCACACACAAAGAGCATGATAATTAGAGGAATTAGAGTATTCTAGTTTGACTAGAATAATTTGGGAATAAGCTTAAGTACAAAATGGTTTTTGGACTTTAAGCTTAATGAGAATTTTAGCTAATTGATTTAATGAGACTAATTCAATATGTTACCTTATTGATTTAATGAGATTAATTCAATATGATAACATAAGATTAATTGAATTAATAAGATTAATTCAACATGCATGAATGCCACATAAGAATGCCACATAAGCATGCCACCTAAGCATCCACCTAAGCTAGATGAGGTGGAAGGAGACAAAGTGGTTTTTGTCTCCTTAAGTGGCCGGCCAAACAAGGAAGCCAACTCCTTTTTGGATTGTGTCTCAATGCAATGGATTGCATTGAATGTGTGGAGGTGAAAGGGTTTTTCCAACCCTATAAAAGACTCCATGAAGTGGCCGGCCATTGTAAGCATTGTGGTTGTGAGAGAGCTTGAGAGCTTGGTGGAAGCTTTGGTTGTGTGGTTTTGTGAGTGTAGGCTAGCAAGAAGAGTAGTCTTCTTCTTCCCTTCTCTTTTTCCCTAGCTTCCTCTCCTTTAGGGACTTCTCTAGCAAGAAGTAAAGGAGAGCCCTTCTAGTTTTTCTTTTGTGAGACAAGAGCTTGCTCGTGTGGATACGTATAGAGGCACGGACATTTGAATGTGCTAAAGATCCAACAAACCAAAAGGAAAAGCGGGATTAACAAGGGCACGCAACAAAGGTAATCCTCTCCTATAAGATAGGTTTGGTTTTAGAGAAATTTATTTTGTACGAGGTTTTCTTTCGCAAGGATCACTAGGAAGGGATCCTAATTTTTCCGTTGCGCATATGCTATTTGGCATATAGAAATCCCTACACTAGAAGCTTTTCCAACCTTCAAGGAAGCCAAAAGAAGAAAGGATGAGGAGGACCAAGAAAGTAGCATCTCAATCCGGTGCTTCGGAGCGACGAGCAAGGAGAACCGACACCCCTCAAGCTCCGAAGGAGGGTAACGCTCTTGCAACCCTCCTTTTTTGCAACAATGAACATAGGGATAGATATAATATGCTTTCTACTCACAAACTCACTACAACTAGGTACCTTGATGAAGATTTGCTAGTGTACTTAGGGTTGTTTGGTGACATTCAAGTCATTTTTGCAAAAATGGGGTGGGAAGAGATAATGGGAATAAAACACCCAACCTACCCTAGGATAGTTTTAGAATTTTTGAGTTCCTTAGAAGCGGAAATTTTAATGGGTAGAGAGAGCGAAGAGGGTAGGATTACTTTTAGGATATTTAACATTGAGCATGAATGAACACTTCACCAATGGAATTCATGCTTTGGCTTGTCGAGTGGGGGAGAGAGAAGAACTCCTATTGGATTTAACTCTCGGATATTTTAGACTGAATTGACAGAAGAGAACGGTTACGACCCTTCTAGGGCCAAAGCATCACGCCTCAAAAACTCCATTTTCTGATACCTCCACCGAATCATGGCAAGCACTATATTTGGTCGTGGGGAGAGTGACGGTGTAGTGAGAGCTAGCGAGCTGCTTTGCCTCTGAAACATGCTATAAGAAAGGAGTAGCATCGATGTAGGGTCCCATTTCATCAGACACTTAGTGAAGATGGACAAAGCAGCAAGAGGAGAGATTAATGTGGGGGGCCTACTTACTCACATTTGCCATAGGATGGGGGTACGATTACACTGTATTAGAGAGTATAGTGGGGATCCCTAGGATCGACCTAGAAGTGTGTATGGCGATGAAGATGATTGTAAGAGAGAGACACTCCTTATACTTTGTAAGGAAAAACCTGATGACCCTCAGGCTCCCCGACCCTGATCGTACCACCATCACTAGGCGCGCCAACTGGCGCTTAGACCTGATAGTGGAGTCCCCCATTTCTCCCCATTTACATCACTCTCCCTCCAGTCCACACATGCATAGTATCCCACCTAGTCCACGTCGACATGAGCCTGCACCTGCACCACCACTTTTTTCTACTTTTGAGCAGGATGTAGGTACATCGGCTTATGATTTCTCGGAGTTCCGATCGTGCCTCGACGATATATACGTCGAGCAGTAACCACAGAGATAGCGATAGGAGGAGCAAAGCGGCTACAAGTAGGCAGAGTTTCAGGGCTTCCGAGAGCACTTCCAGCAGGCTGAGTAGTTCTATGACGAGGCCCACATCTACTTCCAGGAGGAGGCTTCCCGTCACCAGGATGAGGTCACCTATCGCCGGAGATGCGATAGCACATGCATGCCTAGCAGGTACAGTGGGTTAGGGAGGAGGAGCACTGAGCAGCTGCTGCATCCACCAGCTCTCAGATCGACCATATGTGCATGTGGCATCGACGGCTCAGCAGCAGGTTCTCCGAGGATCCCGAGATGCGGAGGCTTCCAGACTTTCCACCTCTTCCACCATACTAGAGGTATACTTTTATTTAAGTCTGGAGGGACCCCAAGTTTCATTTTTTTTCTAGCAATAGTTTCTTTCCTGATATTTGCATTTTAGTTTTAGTTAGCATTCATTTATTCATGCATAGTGTGTTTAGTTTCTTTCTGTAATTAGTTTTTGCTATCTTTAAGCTACCTTAGTAGTATTTTAAAGTTACTTACATGAGTTGTTTCCATGGGTATCTTAACTTCATTTACCTCATGGTATTTTATTTTATTTGCTCTTATGAATGTTCTAGACTTACATTGGTTAGCTTTTATTACTGTTGGGATTTTCTGAGCCGCAAAAACTGCTTTTTGCATTGTGGAAACCTCAGAAGCTTGACCACGGATCCATGCGAAGATATAAAAATAAAACATGTGTTTAAAGATCCTATATCTACCTTAGATCTACAAGATGAGAGCATTACTCTCGTAGCGACGCCCTTCACTTATCCTGCTCGTCCAAAAGCTTTATCAGAACTCATGAGTGTCAAGTGAACACTCCTCTATTAGTATCCACACAGACAAATGGTGGAGAAACACAACCTAGAGTGTGCTAGCACTCATGGAAGTTTCGGCCAAGGAGGTTGGGAGAGCTTGAGAGGAAGAAGATCCAAGGAAGAAGAAGATGGAGTTACTCACCAAATGAATTCACACCATGATGAAAAGTGGCCAGCCACTTCAATGGGTGGGGGTTACATGCATTCATGTAACTCCAAGAGCCAATGGATCTTGGTCTCCCTCATGAGATGGCACCACATGATAAGTCCATGATTATGTGGAACATCATCATTGGCTGGCCCACATGCCATGTCACCATGACATGGCAATTGGTCAAGTCAAAATTGACCATTCATCTTCCCTCTCAAGTCAAGTCAAACTTGACCTCTTATCTTCCATGGTTGATCAAATCTAACCACTTGATTCAAGTCAATTTGATTTAATGAATCTCTATTCATTAATTTAAATTGACTCAATGAATCAAATCTAAATTAGACTCATTCAACACTTGAATCAAATTGAGTCTAACTCAATTAGTCTAATTTGGATTACTCTTAATCCAATTTGGTTCATCCCATGAACCTAATCCTCATAGTTCATCATATGAACCTAATCTCCATCTAATTGCCCTTTGTGTGTGACCCTATAGGTTCTTGTAACATTGGCAATGTCCCTAAACTGATTTAGGAACATAAGCAATGAGCAATATCTAGCAACATATCATTGCTACCCAAGTTACAAGAATGTTGAGCTCCAACATCACCTTTGTGACTACTAATTGTGACTCTTACAATATGTGACAATGTCCCTCTATCCTTGACATCTAGATTGACCAATCGAGGCATAGACCGTGTCATCCTCGATACAATCTATATCTTGAACTCCAAGTAGACTCACTCTAATCAAATGAGCTCAATATCTCATATTGACTCATTTGGGCATGGTCATGCACTTCGTGGTCTCACTCTATCAAGAATAACAATGTCACTCCCGTCATATAGGAGGGATAGATCCCATCTACATCACTCACATCCCTCCGCATAATTTGTTACATACCCAGTAATCGCCTTTATAGTCCACCCATTTACGGGTGACTTCAGGTCTAAGGACTAATAGTTATACTAATAGCCACATGAGAAAGTATATGACACTCATATAATGATCCATGATACTTTCTCATGGCGGGTCATTCAGTATACATTCTCCAATGCATACCCATGTGTCACCTTGATATCTCATATCCATGACTTGTGAGATCAAGTCATCGTGTTGACCTAGATGCTAGTCTCTACGCATTAACATTGTCCCTGAATGTTAATACTTGACTAGGAATGATTAAGAGTAGTGTTCTCTATATCAACTCATTATCGATTCAACCAATCGATTGATATAGATAAGAACCTACTCTCAAGGACGTTATTATACTTAGTTATTTGGCACCAATACAAGTAAATATAATAACCATGCCTTTATTAATAGGAATATGATACAATAAAGTCCATACAACAATCATCACATGATTGGCTCTAGGGCTTTCACTAACAATTACACCTACACATGACGAACATTCTGAAAGGAAAAATCTAGTACGTATCTACTTATGATTCATCTCAGTAGTATAGTACTTTGGAATCCATAGGTGACTCTAGATTTAGCATTTTAGTTACTGGAGATGCTCGGATTGTGGAAGCCCCATTCGAAAAAAATCAAAATCCCAAGAGAGAGAGAAAAATGGAATAAGAAAAGAACAAAAAAATTGAAAAAAAACATTTTTTTTTTAGGCATAAAAATATAGTTGTCGTGGGTGGAAATAGTTAGGTGCCCCTTTGAGACCGAGTTAAGTTACTAGGGAAACACCTACTAATTTCTCTCAATACCGAGCATACTTTTGAGACTTTGTGCTAGATCTAGGGAACGACCCTGGCTTTGGGTAGGTAAGTGCCTAAGAGCCAGAGACCATAGAAAAGCTATAGGATGACGACTTAACGTATCATGGAACGAGTATCCCCTAAGAAGATTCGCTTAGCACGAGCACGAGGAGCTAACTTAGTGAATTTCTAGAATATATCTATTTTTCTTTGATTGCAAATACCACTTGATAAATCTAGTGAACATGCTAAGTATGGAACAATACCTTTTAAAATTTCATGGCACTGAGGTTTGCTTGAGGAAAAGCAAAGATTTAAGTCTGGGGGAATTGATGTGAGCAAAACATATAGGTTTAAAGAGTAGTTTTCGCTCACATCTCATTACATTTTATGTTAGTTTCATGCATATGTCATTTTGTTTTGCATGCATTTCTTATTTTCTGATTCGGAGATCTGCTCTTTGTACTTTTGCGTGCAAGACAGTGTTTCGTGGGAAAAGGTGCACTTTCGGAACAAAAGAAGGGCATTTTGCAGGTAGACGCAGAAGGGGACATGACCAGGGTGTGTGCTTACACACAGTCATGTCCAAGGGGCAAAATCGGCCACCCCAGGGCCACACATGGCCTGGCCGTGTGGAAACACACGACCGTGTGGCGGCCCAGGAGATTGATGCGACTAGGGTTTTTTTCAGATTTCGTAGCGGATCCGGTGTTATGTCTATATTAGGAGAGCTCCACCCAAACCCTAGGGGGGAGGCAAGACGGCTAGGACGACACACCGAAGCCCTAAAAATCTTCGGGAACTCGCAACGGGGTGGAAGAACACCACCGGAGATCCGAGTTCTCCACTTTAACGCCAAAGAGAAGGCCACATTGGCATTGTAAATTCCTGTTCTTGCAATTTATCTACTATGGATTCGAACATGAACATGTCTTGTGTTTCTTCTTTCTTATCTATGGAGTAGTTTCTTCGATTCTAGGATTAGGGAGTAGCTTGTGTGTGTATGACATGCTGCTTCAAATTGAATTCTGTTATTAAGTTTGAATTTGCAATTGGAATTTATTTAGATCAATATCTATGTGTATTTGGTTTTCTATCTACTGTGCTTAGCCGATATGAGGGGTGACAACCCTCGTATCTAATATTTAGGGGATTTATATGAGGAACCTAGAGGTTAGCCTAATCTCCTGTAACCGTGGGTAGAAGGATGCGATAGAACTGAAAACGGTTCATCGCAGGGATTGATTCGGCATCCTCGTACCGCCTATCCAATCCTTGTAAGGCAGAGATAGCTTCTGATAGATGCGGCATCTCATTGGGAGAGTGTATGATGTGTTGGTGCAATCGGCCTAGGTCACGATTGACCAGGACTCGAGTTTGATTCGAGTGATGTTTTGATGTTTCGACAAAAACATATGACAATGTAATTGTCATGGGAAAGTCCAAGTCTTGTGTACTTGGCATGGAAAGTCCAAGTGGAACACTTGGCATTTGGTAAAGTCCAAGTCTTGAGTACTTGGCATGAAAAGTCCAAGTGGGACACTTGGCACATGAAAAGTCCAAGCATGGGTCTTGGCAATGTAAAAGTCCAACATGGGTTGGCAAGGGAAAGTCCAAGCATGGTCTTGGCATTTGAGAAGTCCAACTTGGGTTGGCAAGGGAAAAGTCCAAGCATGGGTCTTGGCAATGTAGAAGTCCAACATGGGTTGGCAAGGGAAAAGTCCAAGCATGGGTCTTGGCAATGTAAAAGTCCAACATGGGTTGGCAAGGGAAAGTCCAAGCTTGAGTCTTGGCATGAGAAGTCCAAGGGGTTTGATATTGGCTGCGTAAAGTCCAAGCGGGAGTCTTGGCAGCATAAGTTCAATGTTTGGCGGCGTAAAGTCCAAGCGGAGTCTTGGCGGTGTAAGTCCAATGTGCCTTGGCAGTGTAGACACCGTTAGCATGACATAGCCGAGGGAAGCACCTGGAGGCTAGCGCGATGGATGAATAAGTCATGGATGACTTGGAGGGATCCGAGAGGCGTAAGGCTGATGGAGGTGGTTAGAAGGCTTAGGTCTAGGCTAAGGGTGGTCTAGCAAGTATGGGGGCACCATACTTGGGTTAAAACCTCATGTTTGAGGTTGGCAGTCGACTGGCAATATGGCCAATTCGATTTCCATGAGTCGACTTGAGTTCGACTGCCAATTTAGAGCTAGAATTGCTCTGGCGCAATGACGCTCATTGAGTAGTCGATCGATGTCTCACGATCGGTACGCCAAGGGCCTCGATCGCTAGTTCTATGTCGAGCGCAGAATGCTCGTGAGCCGACGCCGCGATCGACTCGGGCGTTAACGATCATTGCCAAGAGTCCCGTTGGAACTTGTCCAACATGGATTGAGCCGTTGTCTCACAGCTACAGTGCTGGCAGTCGACTGATAGGCGAAAATCTAGCCCGATGGAGGATAAAAGTAGTTGTTCGTGGAAGGCTCAAGCATCAGTTCTTTGGGGGCTTTGGTGAGGCAATTTGAAGACGATTTGCAGGTGCATTTTAGGGTCCTTCAAGCTCATCCAAGCAACCGACAAGCAAGCGCTCAAAACCCTAGTTTGTAAAGTGTTCTTTACATTTTCATTTGTATTTTCTTGTTTACTTTGTATTACTTGTTGTAATTCATTGTACGAGGTTTCTCCACCTCCGACTTGTTGTCGAGAAGGAGCTTTAGTGCTTAGTGGTGTTTGTGGCATCGCTAGGGTTCGTACGAACCCAATCCATGGAGTAGGAACCGTTACGGTTCCGAACCATATTATATCGTGTGTGTTGTGATTGCATCTTGTGTTTGTATTTGTTATTGTTTATTCCACTGTGTACTAACAAGATTGTAGACAAGCAACGCGAACGAATTCTATCTACGTATGAATTCTACGCTATTCACCCCCTCTAGCGGCGTCTAATCTCCAACAAGTGGTATCAGAGCCCGGGGCTCTTCTACGGACTAACCACCGGGAGCTAGGACAAAGAAGCTAGAGGGTGAAGATGGAAGAACAATTGGGATGGAATATTAACACACCGATCCCTTACTCCTTCTATGGACA
Organism: Wurfbainia villosa; assembly: GCA_025175895.1. Lineage (NCBI taxonomy): Eukaryota > Viridiplantae > Streptophyta > Magnoliopsida > Zingiberales > Zingiberaceae > Wurfbainia > Wurfbainia villosa. Next base: position 56,530,298 of record CM045993.1, read on the forward strand.
AGAAGGGTTTAAGCAATGGAAGTCAAGAATTGAAGACTTCCTAATGATGAGGGACTTCGAAGAATGGTCTATCTTAATGGAAGGATATAGCTATCCAAGAGGACCAAAAGGTGGATTCCTCAAGAAAAAGAGATGGACCGAAGAGCAAGTCCAAGCCTTCGAAAAGAATGAGAAGGTAATGAAGTTGTTAATTGACTTAATACCTAACAATATCTTGTGTATGTTAGGTAATTATGTAGATGCAAACGAGCTATGGAGCCAAGTGTCCAAGCTCCATGAAAGCCCATCAATGGTCCAAGAGGAAGAGACCGAAGAGGCTAATGCATCAACTTCCGGGTTGGTGGAGGAAGTGGAAGAAGCATCCACTTCTAGGATTGAGGAGGAGATTAGAGTTTCCTCAACACCGGAGCATCAAGAAGAAGCTTCTACATCCAGTCAAGATGAAGAAGTGTCAATTCCGAACTCCACCACTAACCTAGGTAACTCAAACACTCTAATTTCAAATAAAAATAATATTATGTGTTTTGAGTGTAGGGAATTTGGGCACTATAAGAGCAAGTGCCCAAAGAAGATTAGGAAAGCTCCACCGGCACCAAAAGTCAAGGATGCCGGTTCCCCAACACCTAAAGGCAAGGAGCACATCATATGCTTCAAGTGCAATTCAAAGGGGCATTATCGGAGTCAATGCCCTAGGGGGAAGAAGAAGGGGCATGGAGGAGCATCACAAGTAGGGGGAGCTTCTATAGCTAACCCTAAGGTATATTTTAATAATGCACCTTCCAAATTTAAAAGTCAAAAGCATGCTAGAAATTTTAATTCTCTTGCAATTTACCATGAAAAGCATGCTAGAGATAAATATATTTGTTTAGGAGCTAAAAGTGTTAACTTCAAAAGTAAGGAGAAATTTGGGACTAATGTCCCTAAAAACAACTTATCTAAGGACAAACCTAGGTCAAATAACTCTAGAAAAACTTTACCTAGGGAGACCATTAGAAAGGTGCAAGAGCACCTAGGTCTTAATCCCAAATGGACTAGGCATATGCCTAGAAAGTCCCATACCCAAGAATTAAATCTAAAATCAATTGGGCAATTGGAATTAGAAAACCAAGCCTTGAGGTCAAGGCTTGAGAAACTAGAAAAGACCCTTAGGAATATACAAAACCAACTTAAAGGGTCTAATGGTCAAAGTCAAAGATCCAAAAGTCAAAGTCAACACCAAGGACCTAAGAGTCAAAAGTCAACCAAAGGCAAGCAAGGTTTGGGTCACAAACCTAAGCCTAAGGTAGCTTACCATAGTGTTCCATTTGATTATGGGACACAAACTAGGTCTAAGAAGACCAAGGTCATAGGGAAGTCATCCCTAGAGTTGACCAAAGGGTGTGCCTAGTGGCTAGGGTTTCTAGGAAACCTAGGGTGGCCACTAAGAAGGTTGCAAGGGAAGTCACCCCTAGAGTCAACCTAGGTAAGACCCAAATGACCAAGGCTAACAAGCCTAGGAGGGTCATTAGGAAGGTATCTAGGGAGATTATCCCTAAAGAATACCTAATTAACCCTAGGAGCTCAAATCGGTTTTGGGTTCCTAAGAGCGTGATTGATTCACGCTAGATGGGTTTAGGGTGTGCCAACCTTGATTGGATGGGTAGTTAACTCAACCATGGTAAAGGTGGCACTTTAGGATATTTTCAAGGTTATGGTTACCTTGGAAATAGATTTGAATCAATATCCTAAAAGATTTTTGGATGTGCCAATGCACTTTTGAAATTAAGAAAAATCAATTAAATGGACACAATTTAGGTTTAGAGGTTAGTGTGCCATTTTGGGTTTTTGGCACACTAGGGAGATTAGGTTAATATGGCAAAATATGATTAATCCCAACAAATGGCAATTAATATTAAAATTTAGGTATTATTATACCTATATATTTTATATGCCATGCTTTGTTTGCCATATAACATGCCATGACATCATGCTTACTTTTAATCATTTTATATGTCATGTTCATGTTTTAGGATTAAGGTTTTAAATGTCATGTGTTTTTAGATTTCATTTTATGCCATGACATCATGATTATGAGCATATGCTTATTTATATCATTTCTAATGCCATAATCATTCATGCATTTAAGACAATTGGTTGAAATTGATTTAAGGACTATGGCATGACTTGAAGTCCCATTTATAAGGGAATCAAGTAGGGTTGCCTAGGAAATGCATGAAACCCTAGATAAAATGAATCAAAACCCACATCTCACATCCAATTAACATGTATGTGTATTTATACACCCTAGATACATGTGAGATGCTAGGATATGAGTTAAGTTCAAGGTGCATAGTTTTTGCATCTAGATGAACTAAAACTCATCTAATTTCAATTAGTGGATCATTGGGAGAGCATGTGTACAAGTCATATACATAGAGCCCAAGGAATATGATCCAAAATAAGGTTTTGAAAACATTTTAAAATCATTTTGAAAAACCTTGGTGAAGTCTACCTTTTGATAGCAATCACCAATGATAGAGTTGATACAAAATAGGGCCAAAACATTGAAAATTTCAATGGTTTTGAGTTTTGTATCAAACTCACTATTTTATGGGTAAAATAATTTTCAAATATTTTTCACCCATTGTAATGACTATAAGTAATATACGTATCAAATTTTATGATTTTTCAAATTACGTAGAATTACTTATGCTTTTCCAAATCTCAGATTCTGATAGTTGAAATTCGGAAATTTGATATCTCATTACTGGTGGAAGTCATATGGGTGTGATCGGTGATTCTTTGTCGAGTCGACTACAGTCTGATTCGGGTTAACAAGGTTTGTTTAGCCCGTGTTCAGCTATGGAAAAGGTTCCTAATCACTCCTAACCCTAGGATATGCTTTAGGGAGCATTATAAAGGGTGAAAATCCATTGGATATGGATTAGGAGTTGTGTTAGGTCAAAGTATCAAATTTAGGGTGAGTGAAAGTTCTATGTTGAACTTAGAACCTTAATTTTGATGGTTTAGAGTTCCTATTGGCTTAGGGGCTTCCCAAGGACATTGTTGGTGCAATGGTCAAGGGGAAGCAAGCCTTTAGGGGGAGGTATCCATCTTGGGATGATGGATGTGTTTTTCTCCTTGAAGAGGAGAAGTTATTGGGAGAGTATCATCAATTGGGAAAATTGATGGGTTTTTGATACCCAATTTGAAATTGGGAGAGAGTATAGGATTGCCTATCTTGAGTGATATGTGAATTATCACTAGGAAGATGGTAGGCATCCTAGGTATTTATTTTTGGATCAAGGGGGAGATTGTAAGATCTCATTGGGACATGAGACATTGACCTCCTTAGAGAGAAAACCTTTTTGATGTTAGTCAAAAAGGGGGAGAATGTTTGGGGGAGAACATTTGGAGAGTGTTTACCAATTTGGGATAATTGGTAAGGGATTTGAGTTAGTGGTCTAACTCAAATGATTTGTTTGGTTTTTGTCAAACATTAAAAAGGGGGAGATTGTTGGTGCAATCGGCCCAGGTCACGATTGACCAGGACTCGAGTTTGACTCGAGTGATGTTTTGATGTTTCAACAAAAACATATGACAATGTAATTGTCATGGGAAAGTCCAAGTCTTGTGTACTTGGCATGGAAAGTCCAAGTGGAACACTTGGCATTTGGTAAAGTCCAAGTCTTGAGTACTTGGCATGAAAAGTCCAAGTGGGTCTTGGCAATGTAAAAGTCCAAGCATGGGTCTTGGCAATGTAAAAGTCCAACATGGGTTGGCAAGGGAAAGTCCAAGCATGGTCTTGGCATTTGAGAAGTCCAACATGGGTTGGCAAGGGAAAAGTCCAAGCATGGGTCTTGGCAATGTAGAAGTCCAACATGGGTTGGCAAGGGAAAAGTCCAAGCATGGGTCTTGGCAATGTAAAAGTCCAACATGGGTTGGCAAGGGAAAGTCCAAGCTTGAGTCTTGGCATGAGAAGTCCAAGGGGTTTGATATTGGTTGCGTAAAGTCCAAGCGGGAGTCTTGCCAGCATAAGTCCAATGTTTGGCGGCGTAAAGTCCAAGCGGAGTCTTGGCGGCGTAAGTCAAATGTGCCTTGGCGGTGTAGACACCGTTAGCATGACATAGCCGAGGGAAGTGTTGGGATGTCGCTTCGGAGGCTCATTGGCTCCCATGTCCCCGGATTAAAATTTTCACTAATGAAAGACTTAATCCGGATGGGATGAGCTTCCTTGGCACAACCTATTCATCGTCGTGCTAACAACTTGAGTGGTCGCTTGAACAAACTAGTTGTTCAAGCAACACAACTCTTCTAGTTGGTTAGTCGCGGAAAAGACGACGGATGGATCGCCGGTTTTTGTGTTTGTCTTCGGGGTCCATGATTATACAATATATATCCATTCATACACATGCACAATCAAAATATTAAAGAACATATTCAGATCTATAAATAAAGTTAAAAACAACTTTATACCTTATGATCTTCTATCGTATGTCCTATCCTTCTCGTGGACGACGTGTGGACGAAGATCCTCCACGAGTTGAAGCCTTCTTGATCACTTTCTTCTCTACCTTGTCCGCTGCGAACAAAGAGAAGCAATCACAAATACCTTTCCTATCTAGAACCGACCACCAAATTAGGGAATTTGGTGCAACTGCCGGCCAAGGAGCAGGATGATGCGCCGCCACCAAATGAATGGAAACCACGGCCACCTTGGAGAGATTGGAGGAAGATGATTGCCGGCCACCAATGGATGGAGAACCGCCGGCCAAGGAGCAAGGAAAAGGGAAGAGTGCCGCCCAAAACCAAGGAGGAGAAGAGAGGGATGACCGGCCAAACCCTAGCTTGCCGCCCAAGCTTGTAGCCGCCCAAACCCTAGCCGCCCAATGGAAGATGAGCCAAACCCTAACCCTAGTTCGAAAACCAATCTCCTTATCTCATCCTTGCCACCCAACCCTAAGCACCTATTTATAGAATAGGGCTTAAGCCTCCTTTAATCTCATCCGTCGGATCTAGGGATTTAACCTCCACCGTCGGATCTAGGGTTTTATCCCAACCGTCGGATCTAGGGTTTCATCTCAACCGTCGGATCTAGGATTTCATCCTAATCGTCGGATCTAGGATTTCATCCCAACCGTCGGATCTAGGGTTTTATCCCAACCGTCGGATCTAGGGGTTTAATCTCAACCGTCGATTCTAGGGTTTCATCCTAACCATCGGATCTTAGGGATTTAATCCCAACCGTTGGTTCTAGGGTTTCATCCTAACCATCGAATCTTAGGGATTTAATCCCAACCGTTGGTTCTAGGTTTTGTTTTACATTCTTGGATCTAGACTTCACAAGGATTATATTAGGCTACGATAGGGACCATAAGGAGGAGTTGGGTCTTGGCCACCCGATGGATCGGAACCACACATACTTGATCCATCAATGATGTTCCATTCCACTAGAGGATCATCATTGAACTACCTCACCAACCCCCATAAATCAATATGGGCTCCATATATTATTTGTACATTAATCTCCCCGTGTTTAAGATATCGAATGTCCGTCAATTAATTGATTTACTGACCATCAATTAATTAACATCTAATTCCTCGAGTAGTATCACTCAACCTTATCATCATGTTGACTAAGTCAACCAGCTGGGTTTACATGATGAACCTTATGAGCTCCTCAAGGGGACATCATCAACCTAATATATAGGACACGGTTTCCTCCTATAATCAACGGCACACCATGTAAATAATATTATTTCCCAACTTACCGGGCATATTGATTTAATCCATCTAAATCTCACCCACTGGTAAATTAAAAAAATAAATACTAAGTACATGTGCCCGTTATTATATCGGGATTAAGAGCATGTACAACATAATATCCGAGGTCCGATTTAATTATGTAGTCAGTACTAAATTGAATCACCTCTATGTCGGTCCTACTCAATACACCTAAGTGTACTAGTGTAACTCTATGTTCAAGATAAAACAATACCAAGCCACACTACAACCATGCCAATGGTTTGTCCAAAACCATCTTGGTTGTGAGCCTCTACTTATATTTTACAAGGTACTGATAACATGATCTTCTGTGCCACACCAAGCACCATGTTATCTACAATGTAGAATATTAGACAATATGCACACATATATAATGAATATATAAAATGCAAACAATGATCATGTGATTCTTATTTCAAAATAAAATGTTCATACAGAAAAGAGCTAGGCTTTCAGTATACATTCTAACAATCTCCCACTTATACTAAAAGACTATGCCGTCATCACTCTGCCATACATCTGATCCCCATGTCCTCCACATGACTATCAAACGCTTTCGCTGGAAGGGCCTTAGTGAATGGATCCACCAGGTTATCCTCTGATGCAATCTTGGCGACAGCAACTTCTCCTCGCTTTACGATCTCTCGTATGAGGTGGTACTTGCGCTCTATGTGTTTACTCGCCTTATGGGCTCGTGGTTCCTTCGAGTTTGCAACTGCACCACTGTTATCACAATAAATTGTGATAGTTCTGGGCAAACCAGGAATCACATCCAAGTCCATCAAGAAGTTCCTGAGCCATACAGCTTCCTTGGCTGCCTCAGAGGCTGCCACATACTCAGCTTCCATGGTAGAGTCCGCCACGCATTTCTGCTTGACACTCCTCCATGCTATGGCTCCACCTCCAAAAGTAAACACAAACCCCGAGGTAGACTTACTCTTGTCCCTATCTGATTGGAAATCCGAATCCGTGTAACCCACAGGGACTAATTGATCTGCCCGGTAAACCAACATATAATCCCTAGTCCTTCTCAGGTACTTCAATATATGCTTTACCGCAGTCCAATGTCCCTGTCCAGGATTACTCTGATATCTGCTAACCATGCCCACGGCAAAGCAGATATCCGGTCTCGTACATAGCATAGCATACATAAGGCTTCCTACTGCCGAAGCATAAGGAACCGCCTTCATATCCTCTATCTCCTTTGATGTTTTGGGACACATCTCTTTAGATAAAGGAACTCCATGCCTGAAAGGTAGGAAACCTTTCTTGGAGTTCTGCATGCTAACACGAGCAAGGATAGTGTCAATGTATGAAGCTTGAGATAAGCACAACATCCTTTTCTTGTAATCCCTTATAACTTTGATCCTAAGGATGTGTCCTACTTCTCCCAAGTCCTTCATATCAAACTGTTTGGACATCCATACCCTTACGTCTGATAACACTTTGATATTGTTGCCAACTAACAAAATGTCATCTACGTATAGTACAAGAAACACCACTACGTTTCCGTCATATCTCTTGTATACACAAGGCTCATCCGGACTTTGAATAAATCCATATGACTGGATTACCTCATCAAACCGGATGTTCCAAGATCTAGAAGCTTGCTTCAATCCATAAATGGACCGATTAAGCTTACATACAAGATGCTCTTTTCCTTTAGCAATGAATCCCTCTGGTTGGCGCATATAGATGTTCTCCTCAAGACTTCCGTTAAGGAAAGCTGTCTTGACATCCATCTGCCAAATCTCATAATCCATATGAGCAGCTATAGATAAGAGAATCCGGATAGACTTAAGCATAGCTATCGGCGAAAAGGTCTCCTCATAATCGATACCCTCTTTCTGAGTATACCCTTTCGCAACAAGCCTAGCTTTGAAGGTTTCAACCTTCCAGTCTACTCCTCTCTTTCTCTTGTAGATCCACTTGCATCCAATGGTTTTTACACCATCGGGTTGCTCTACTAGCTCCCAGACCTGATTAGAATCCATAGATTCTATCTCTGAATTCATCGCTTTTTGCCAAGATACTGCATCTCTATCTTGGATTGCCTCGTCATATGTCCAGGGATCAGGTTCATGTTCACCAGGGACTAAGTCCGAAGACTCTCCCAAAAACATGAATCTGTCGGGTTGTCTAACAACCCTCCCACTACGACAAGGTGCCTCATGTGTATGCTCTGTGACACGCGCAGTGCGTGACTTGTGGTGTCTCCTCTGTACCGGTCATCAAGTCGACTTCCGCCATCTCCTCAAGAACAATCCTCGGGCTTGTGATTCATCACATAGTCTTCCTCTAGAAATCGGCATTCGTACTCACGATCACCTTCCGATCTCTAGGACTATAGAATAAACCACCCTTCGCTCCTTAGGGTAGCCAACAAACAAGCGCACTGCATTTAGATTCTAACTTACCAAAGATCTCCTTCAAAGACATGTGGACTACCCCAAATCCGAATATGTCTTAGACTAGGCTTTCGCCCAGTCCACAACTCTGTGGGAGTAGAGGGTACTGACTTAGATGGAACCAAGTTCAGAATGTGTGCTGCTGTTTCCAGAGCAAACCCCCAGAACGAATCAGGTAACTCAGAATAACTCATCATCGATCTGACCATCTCCATAAGAGTCCTATTCCTTCTCTCCGCCACACCATTCGCTACAGGGTGTGCCAAAGTGCATAATTGGGATTAAATCCCACCTCGATAAGTAACTCCTAAACTCTCCCAAGAGGTACTCGCCACCACGATCAGATCGTAATGTCTTGATACTTTTACCTTGACGGTTCTCCACATCAGCCTTAAATTCTTTGAACTTGTCAAAGCATTCAGACTTGCGGCGCATCAAGTAAATGTATCCATACCTTGAATAATCGTCTATAAATGAGACGAAGTATTCAAAGCCACCTCTTGCCTGGATAGACATAGGACCACACAAATCAGAATGAACCAATTCTAACACATCTTTGGCTCTATACCCCTTGGCCTTAAAAGGCCTCTTGGTCATTTTACCTTCCAAGCAAGATTCACAGGTTGGGAGATCCTCCACCACTAATGAACCCAAAGGTCCATCAGCTATCAACCTTTGAATTCTGCTTAGGTTAATATGACCAAGCCTTAGATGCCAAAGATATGTTTGGTTCATTTGCGAAGGTTCTTTTCTCTTATTAGACTTAGAAGATGAGTTATTTACTTCTATTTGCATCGTGGGAGTTTTTGGTTCAATAGAATATAAATTGCCAACCAATGTACCAGAATAGATAATCTCCCTATTCCTTTTTATAACCACCTTGTCATTAAAAGAAAGAATATCCATCCAAAAACAATTTAGAAATCAAAATTAAATTCTTTCTAAAAGTAGGTACATAAAGACAATTTCTTAAAACCAAAAATTTATTCCTATCAAAAGATAAATAAACGCCTCCCAATCGCAATAGCCGCCACCTTTGAAAGCATTGCCATGAAGACTGTAATCTCTCCTCACTAGTCGTCGGTTTCGAACCCCGCAAAGTATTGCAGACATGATCTGGCTCAGATCTACACACCGTAATCGTAGATAACACCTCTAAACATGTTTCAACAACTAAACAAGAAGATATACCTTTGTTCTTACGGCGAGGACGCCTTCCAATGTCGTCCACCGCTTGCAAGTGAAGCACTTGCCTTCGGCTTCTTCACTCCTGCCGAGGTCCTCGCCACCTTCTTCGCTCCACCTTGCTTCTTCTTCTTCTTACCTTTCGGTTTAGAGGAAGAAACCTTCTGAGCGACCATGGCTTGAGAACTCTGACGAAAAAGCCCCTCTGCCACCTGGAGTTCTGTCAGAAGCTCCGCCAACGAATACAACCTTTTGTTCATGTTGTAGTTGAGGCGGAACTGCTCAAAACTCCTAGGCAAAGACTGGAGAATGATATCGACCTGGGTTCCATCGATCTCACCTAGGACTTCCATCTCATTAAGATGAGCCATCATCTTGAGAACATGATCCCTAACAGTGTTCCTCGATCATGGAGGTCGTCACAAGTTTCTCATAGCCTCCTGCCTAGCCGCCCTACTCTGATGTCCGAAAAGTTCCTTGAGATTGAACATCATGTCATAAGCTGTGGCTATGGCCTGATGCTGATGTTGCAGCACATTTGATATAGATGCCAAAATGTAACACCGCGCCATCTCATCTGCCTTAACCCATTTCTTATAACGTTCCATCTCCTTTTCATCAGAGTCATCCGAGGGCTTAGGAGGATCGAGACCTCAAGAGTACAAATTTGTACTCTTCCGCAGCTTAAGACAATATCCTGTTTCTTTTCCAATCAATGTAGTTTGGACCAAGAAGTTTGTTTTCTTTTAAAATCACGCAAGTGGGTTGAAAGCCATTTGAAAATCCTAAAAATCACAATGATCAAAATATTAGATTTCAAATATTATTGATTCCTCAAAACAATAAAATCCCGAAATCAACCAACACCTCAAAACACCGAGAATATCGCATGCCACGATAGTGTGGACGTATACGAATTCCACATTTGTAAGAGGAGGTTTTACCCATTAATTTTATTATCTTGTCAACCTTACTTTTTGACAAATAAAATTAATAGTTGGTTCCTCTTTAGCCCTACAAATAAAAGCAGTGACTCCGATGGGGAGGATACCTTTATTTGTATCTAAGTGTGCACCATTACACGATACTAAGGGAATTATTTCGGATTATGTGCCTTACCGATGGGGAAGTACACACGCTCCTAAATAATTTCCTATAACCATTATTTGACCTAGTGATCCGCAAACAAACCCATCCGATGGGGAGGAAGGCACTCAAAGCCAACGAGCAAGTTTGTTGCATCACACGTCAAATTGTAATGGAGGCCGCGGGAATTAATTAAAATATCCCTCTCCCACTTAGTAAATTGCAATCGAGGAATTTTAAACACACACAACATGCATATAAAACAAATAAGCAATAAATATGGAAAAACAGAATTTTTTCCAACTGTTATGGCATTGTCCTCCAATATGCATCCCGTCGTATCGCCACCTTGTCCGCTCCACCTTTTCCCGTGCACAAGTCACCAAAGATATCCGAGCCGAGATAAATCATTTTATTTACATCCATCGATCCTATACTCCACGAAGGAGTGTACAAATAATCTAGATCGAAAGTAAACTAAAATGAGCGGCTAAACAATGCCGTATTTAATTACAAAAATTAAATACTAATCTAGCCTCGTCAACCCCGAGGATTCAAATAATAAATTTTTTTACACACATCCATTCACATACAAACACATGGCCATAATAGTAGGATCTTATGCCTGCAACCAAAAAGTTAAACTACGCATATCCTACTATTATCCGACACATATAATATATGAAAAATGCATAAAAAATTAACCGAATCCAAAACACACAAAATCGGAAACCGTGGCTCTGATACCAAATTGTTGGGATGTCGCTTCGGAGGCTCATTGGCTCCCATGTCCCCGGATTAAAATTTTCACTAATGAAAGACTTAATCCGGATGGGATGAGCTTCCTTGGCACAACCTATTCGTCGTCGTGCTAACAAATTGAGTGGTCGCTTGAACAAACTAGTTGTTCAAGCAACACAACTCTTCTAGTTGGTTAGTCGCGGAAAAGACGACGGATGGATCGCCGGTTTTTGTGTTTGTCTTCGGGGTCCATGATTATACAATATATATCCATTCATACACATGCATAATCAAAATATTAAAGAATATATTCAGATCTGTAAATAAAGTTAAAAACAACTTTATACCTTACGATCTTCTATCGTATGTCCTATCCTTCTCGTGGACGACGTGTGGACGAAGATCCTTCTTGATCACTTTCTTCTCTACCTTGTCCGCTGCGAACAAAGAGAAGCAATCACAAATACCTTTCCTATCTAGAACCGACCACCAAATTAGGGAATTTGGTGCAACGACGCCAAGGAGTGGATGATGCGGCCGAATGAAGGACCACCTTGGAGAGATTGGAGGAAGATGATTGCGGCCACCAATGGATGGAGAACCAGGCCAAGGAAGAAGGAAGAGGAAGGATGGCCGCGGCCAAGGAGAAGAAGAAGATGGCGCGGCCAAGGAGCAATTGCCAGCCCACTTTGACCAAACCCTATTTATAGAATAGGGCTTAAGCCTCCTTTAATCTCATCCGTCGGATCAAGGGATTTAACCTCCACCGTCGGATCTAGGGTTTTATTCCAACCGTCGCATCTAGGGTTTCATCTCAACCGTCGGATCTAGGATTTCATCCTAATCGTCGGATCTAGGATTTCATCCCAACTGTCGGATCTAGGGTTTCATCCTAACCATCGGATCTTAGGGATTTAATCCCAACCGTTGGTTCTAGGTTTTGTTTTACATTCTTGGATCTAGACTTCACAAGGATTATATTAGTCTACGATAGGGACCATAAGGAGGAGTTGGGTCTTGGCCACCCGATGGATCGGAACCACACATACTTGATCCATCAATGATGTTCCATTCCACTAGAGGATCATCATTGAACTACCTCACCAACCTTCATAAATCAATATGGGCTCCATATATTATTTGTACATTAATCTCCCCGTGTTTAAGATATCGAATGTCCGTCAATTAATTGATTTACTGACCATCAATTAATTAACATCTAATTCCTCGAGTAGTACCACTCAACCTTATCATCATGTTGACTAAGTCAACCAGCTGGGTTTACATGATGAACCTTATGAGCTCCTCAAGGGGACATCATCAACCTAATATATAGGACACGGTTTCCTCTTATAATCAACGGCACACCATATAAATAATATTATTTCCCAACTTACCGGCCATATTGATTTAATCCATCTAAATCTCACCCACTGGAAAATTAAAGAAATAAATACTAAGTACATGTGCCCGTTATTATATCGGGATTAAGAGCATGTACAACATAATATCCAAGGTCAGATTTAATTATGTAGTCAGTACTAAATTGAATCACCTCTATGTCGGTCCTACTCAATACACCTAAGTGTACTAGTGTAACTCTATGTTCAAGATAAAACAATACCAAGCCACACTACAACCTTGCCAATGGTTTGTCCAAAACCATCTTGGTTGTGAGCCTCTACTTATATTTTACAAGGCACTGATAACATGATCTTCTGTGCCACACCAAGCATCATGTTATCTACAATGTAGAATATTAGACAATATGCACACATATATAATGAATATATAAAATGCAAACAATGATCATCTGAGTCTTATTTCAAAATAAAATGTTCATACAGAAAAGAGCTAGGCTTTCAATATACATTCTAACAGGAAGCACCTGGAGGCTAGCGCGATGGATGAACAAGTCATGGATGACTTGGAGGGATCCGAGAGGCATAAGGCTGATGGAGGTGGTTAGAAGGCTTAGGTCTAGGCTAAGGGTGGTCTAGCAAGTATGGGGGCACCATACTTGGGTTAAAACCTCATATTTGAGGTTGGCAGTCGACTGACAATATGGTCGGTTCGACTGCCAATTTAGAGTTGGAATTGCTCAGCGATCATTGCTCATTGGAGCGATCGATCGATATCTGACGATCATGATCGCCAAGGGTCGGCCGATCATTGCTAGTTCTATGTCGAGCGACGCCTCCGTGACCGTGGCGGTCGACTACGGGCGTTGGCAGTCGACTGCCAATGTTGGAAGTCGACTGCCAAGAGTCCCGTTGGAACTTGTCCAACGTGGATTGAGCCGTTGTCTCACATCTACAGTGCTGGCAGTCGACTGGGGACTTATGGCAGTCGACTGATACGCGGAAATCCAGCCCGATGGAGGATAAAAGCAGCTGTTCATGGAAGGCTCAAGCATCAGTTCTTTGGGGGCTTTGGTGAGGCTATTTGAAGGTGATTTGCAGTTGCATTTCAGGGTCCTTCAAGCTCATCCAAGCAACCGGCAAGCAAGCGATCAAAACCCTAGTTTGTAAAGTGTTCATTACATTTTCATTTGTATTTGCTTGTTTACTTTGTATTACTTGTTGTAATTCATTATACGAGGTTTCTCCACCTCCGACTTGTTGTCGAGAAGGAGCTTTAGTGCTTAGTGGTGTTTGTGGCATCGCTAGGGTTCGTACAAACCCAATCCGTGGAGTAGGAACCGTTACGGTTCCGAACCACGTTATATCGTGCGTGTTGTGATTGCATCTTGTGTTTGTATTTGTTATTGTTTATTCCGCAGCGTACTAACAAGATTGTAGACAAGCAACGCGAACGAATTCCATCTACGTACGAATTCTACGCTATTCACCCCCCTCTAGCGGCGTCTAATCTCCAACATGATGTCCCTTCCACAAGACCGTAGTCAGACATTTAGACAACACCCAGTTGATAGCATGTCTTGCGACACATAAGTGAAACTGAAGCCCTAGAATCCCTTTAAAAAATCTCGCGACAACCTCCTTTCTCCTCCGTGTGACACCGTATTGAGTAGGATCACCGATAACCCTCACATTCACAACCCTTTAGAGTCTAGTCCCAAAAAATTACACCCACCGAACAAATCGATACTCGAATCTCAGTCCCTTTGGGATCGATAATCTTTTTATTACTTGACGACATCCATGCACTTGCGGGCATTGAGCGCGAGCATGCGCTTCGAGTCCTAGATGGTCTCATCGTGAGATTTGAAGTCGCATTTGTGTGCATCACCTATTCACTAAGGCTACGTTTGGTATGCCGTAATCTGCCTTGTAATGTAATCCAGATTACATTACAAGGCAGATTCCTTTGTTTGTTATTGTCTTAGAACTGTAATGTAATGTAATCTGGATTACAAAAGGCACTAAAGTTTTGTAATCTGGATTACAAACCAAAACCTATGTAATCCAGATTACATTACAAGCTTCCAATTTGCATGCAATAAATTACATTTGCATGCATGCAAATATGATTTATTGCATGCATGCAAATGTGATTTATTGCATGCAAATGTGATTTAGGCTGTGTTTGACGATCGACGGCGATAGGTCGGTCGGTCGGCAATCGGCCACCGGCGGCCGATCGGCCGGCGACGGTCGGCCAAATCGATCAGCGGCGGCGATCGCGTGATCGGCGACGATGGCCGATGCGCGGCCGGCGGCGATCGATCGGCGATGGACCGATCGTCGGCCGGCCAGCGCGTGGCGAACCGGTGGACGGCCGATCGGCGGCCGGCCGCCGGCGATGGCCGATGGGTGATCGGCCGACGGCCAAACCGATGGCCGGCCGTCAGCGTCGCTGATGGCCATTAGCGATCGTCGAGGACACCAAACAAAAGAATGTAATGACCTTTGTAATCCAAGATTACATACAATTTGTATCCAAACATAGTAATGTAATCAAGATTATATTGCATTCCATTACAACTTAGATTACATTACAACTTGGATTACATTACGCCCTACCAAACGTAGCCTAATAGCTATGCTTAAATCCATTCGGATGCTCCTGGACATAGCGGCTCATTATGTTTATGAGATATGATAAATGGATGTGAAAATGACTTTCCTTAATGGAAACCTACTCGAGGATGTGTATATGATACAACTCGAGGGTTTCACATCGGTTGATAAAACCAAGGTATGCAAACTTTGACAGTCCATTTATGGACTGTAGCAAGCATCCAGGAGCTAAAATATCCATTTTGATGAGACAATCAAAAGGTTTGATTTCTCACAAAATCTGAACGAGCCTTGTGTGTACAAGAAGGTTAGTGGGAGTGTAGTCGTGTTCCTAGTATTGTATGTCGATGACATATTACTTATAGGAAACGATATATCTGTCTTACAGTCAGTTAAAATTTGGTTATCCAAAATATTCACTATGAAAGACCTGGGAGAAGCGACATAAATCCTCGTGATTAATATCTATAGAAATAGATCGAAATGGTTGCTTGGTCTTTCAAAGTCTACATATATAGACCGAGTGCTAAAGAGGTTTAGCATGTCGGAATTCAAGAAAGATTTCCTTCCCATCAACTATGGGATACACCTTTCGAAGTCTATGCTTCCACGCACAAAAGACGAGAGGATTTGCTTAAGTAAAATTCCCTATGCATCCGCAATAGGATCAATCATGTATGCTATGTTATGTACGAGGCCCAATGTATCATATGCTCTGAGTGTCACGAGCAGATACTAATCTGATCTAGGAATGGATCATTGGGCGGATGTTAAGAAAATCCTTAAGTACTTAAGAAGAACTAAGGATGTGTTCCTAATATATGGAGAAGGTGATATGGTAATATGCCGGTATATGGATGCCAGTTTCTAGACAGACAAGGATGATTCTAGGTCTCAGTCAGGGTACATATTTGATGCGCACGTACGCATCCTCAAATCTCACAACGGATACCGTCGTGGACTCAAAGTGCGCACTCGCGCTCAACACCCACAAGTGCACGAATGTCGTCAAGTAATAAAGATTATCGATCCCACAGAGACTGGAATTCGAGTACCAATACACTAAGTGGTTGCGATTGTTTGGACGTGATCTCTGAGAGAGAGTTGGTTGGTGAGGACTATCAGTGGACACTACTCTGTGCAGTGTCACACGGAGGAGGAAAAGAGTGTGTCGGAGTCTTAAAAGGCAATCCTAGGATTTCGGTTTCACTTGTGTACCACAGAATAATGTTGTCAATTGGCGTCGTTTAAATGTCTACCTACGGTTTTGGGGAAGGGACATCATACTCTCCCGCAGAGCCGCTGCATTCACCGGGAGCTATCCTCGCTCAAAAGGACGGGATAGAGGGTACGAGGATGCCAAATCAATCCTTGCGGTGGACTGTTTCCGATTCCACCGCTCCCTTCTCGCCGTAGTTACGGGAGGTCAGGTTTACCCCCAGGTTCTTTGATCAAACCTCCTAAATCTAGATTGTGAGGGCTGTCACCACCTTGTATCGCCTAAGCACAGCGGAAAGAAAGCCAAATACACGTAGATATAATAAAGAGCAACTACCAATTGTCAAATTAAACTTATGGCTAGAATTTAATATGAACCAACATTGTCTATGTACACAAGCTACTCCCTAATCCTAAAATCAAAAGTACTACTCCATAAATATGAAGGAAGAATCACAAAACATGTTTAAGTTCGAATACAATAGAGTTAAAGCGCAGAAATAGAGATATACAATGCTTCGTGATCTTCTCCCCGGTGTTGTATTGCAAGTTGTGGATCTCCGACGGCATTCCTCCTCCCCGCTGCGAGTTACCGAAGCTTTTTAGGGCTTTGATGTGCAGTCCTAGCCATCGTGCCTCCCCCCTAGGGTTTGGGCGGAGCCATCCTTATATAGACATCGCCTCGGACCGCTGCAAAATCTGGAAAAAGCCCTAGTCGTGCAAATCTGTCGGGCCGCCACACGGCCGTGTGTTTCCACATGGCCAAGCCATGTGCGGCCTTGGGGTGCTGTTCTTTGCCCATTGGACACGACCGTGTGAATCAACACGCCTAGGCCTTGTCCCACTCTGCGTCTAGCTACGAAAGTCCTTCTTTTGCTCCGAAAATGCATCTTTTCCACCAGAAAAGTTAACATGCACACAAAAGTACAACGAGTAGACCTCCGAACCAGAAAATAGGCAATGTGTGCAAGAATAGAGTAACAGATGCATGAAACTAACACAAAATGTAACAAGATGTGAGCGAAAACTACTCCTAAAACCCTATATGTTTTGCTTACATCAATATTCACCTAGAGTGGAGGCACAATAAGCTGGAAAGGTTCCAAGCAAGACACTATAGCGAATTCTGCCACTAAGGCAAAATACATTGCAACTTCAGAAGCAACAAAGGAAGCAGTTTGGATCAAGAAGTTCGTCTCTTAACTTGATGTGGTCTCATCAATGATCCAAACATGTGCTTCGCCGCTATCATCTGATCAGGTTGATCATTAGTAGGAAGGAAATACAAATCGAGAAGATTCCCACTGAAAGGAATTTAGCGGACCCTTTAACTAAGGCCTTACCTCAAAGTAAGTTTGAGGGTTATGTTAGAGCGTATGGTATTGGATACCGTAGCGATTGGAATTAGGCCAAGTGGGGGCTTGTTAGTGATATATGAGAGATGTCCTAAGGCAATCACCTTATGGTTGTATCATTTATTTGATAAATGAAGATTCACTATTTGAGTATACATAATTTCATGTATTTGATTGAATCTTAAACTCATTTACTGAATGTCCATAATATGATTCACAACATGAGAGAATTTGTGATTGGATCGCAACTAGTGAGTATATCTACATGTGTAATTGTGATGTATTGTAATTATCCCTAGTCAATGAATTGATATATTCAGACACCATCAATTCTGTTGAGACTAGCACGAGTTATACTCTTTGGTTTATCCAAACAGTTGTTCCTCACTAGCTGGAGACATTAGGATGTCCGGAGGTAATCATGGATGCTAGTTATGATAACTAGTTCATTAGAGTGACTAGATGTAAGACTTCATATGGTTCTCTTCATATATGGATATGTCAATGAAGTTCTTACTGCATCTTAAGTGCGATGTTCCTTTGACTTGCGGTATTCAAGTCATCTTGTTCATGGAGACTTATGCTTTGACATCCTAAGCAAGCATCTCCGAGGAGATATGGACCCAGGATGTTTGGGTATAAGTCGAAATGCCTGAAGGTGTTTGAATAGTCTATAGAGAATTCACCACTCCTTGTGAGGAGATGTATACCCTATGATGTCTCGTCGAATTGTTACTAAAGTCTTTGGCCAAAGAATTACATATTTAGAGTATGGTACTCTTGGAAACATGTGCAGTAACTAGAATCCGTAGGACGAGGAAGTAATACTTGGGCTAGGTGTGACGTAGTCAGCCTAATGGGGACTGACACATAAATCATGTTCTGAACCAAGTGGGTATAAAATGAGTGAAGGGAAGGAGACACAATTTACTATAGCTGCTGAAAGGTTTTAGAAGTTGTTTTGAGATCAACCGTCGATTTTTCAGTTAATTGGGGATCATGATGTACTACTAGATGTCATTCATGATCGTTCTATAATTAATGGTTAATTATAGACGACCAACATAAATGGGGAACCTATTTGGTCATACGCAAAATGAGTGTTATCTGAAGGATTTAAAACGAGTTTGAGAATAGGATTCTCAGTTCAAGAGAGGCTTGGTTTGGTTGGACCAAACAAAGAGTGAGTATGAAATTGTTTCAGTCACATCGGAAGCATGGATGAACCGAGTCTCATGAAGACGTGATGGATGAACCAAATCATTTTGGTTCTAATTCTATGGTGGAAAATAAATCAAAGGGGTTTAGTTTATTTTAAACGAATGAACCGAAATTGGTTCAGTTCGTTTTAACTTAAAATAGACCAATGCAGTCTGGTTTACTTTAAGTTAAGTTAATGGAGCAGGTTAACGGGTTTTAGTTGTGAACCAATAACCCTTTGAGGAAAGGTTTCTTGAGAAAAGGTTTTAGAGAAGAGGTCTTGAGAAAATTGTTGGTGCAGGGGCACTAGATAATCGAACCTCGGTTTTGATTATGACAAAGATCCAAAGTTAAGGTCATATTGTTATCACATGAGCTGAATTAAGTGTGCAGGAAATGGTTAAGCTAAGCCGAAGGTCAGCAACACCCGGAGAATCCTGAGTCGGAAAATCGTGGTGGTCAGGCAACACTGAGGGAACTTCGTGGGAGTCAAAGAACCTAGGAGGAAGACCAGAAGCAAAGCGACAGGTTATAAATGACCAAAGGTAAGCTCGTGTGAGTGAGAGATGGTAAGGTCGTGTCCTCTGTACGGGGACGACCGTAGGCCGCGATCTTACTTAGACTTCCTGTGGAAGCTCTAAGTCGAGATTGGACGGTAAGAAACCATCGTATTTACCATTTTTCATGCTAACCTCTTACTGCAGGGAAGTAGCCAGGCTGGCAGTTGACTGCTGGCCATTGAGCAATCGACTGATGCACATCAGTCGACTGATAGCGACAAATCAGCCTTTTGTGCTAGGTCAAAACGGATAATGTTTGACACGGCCACTTCGCGATAAAATATGGTACCACCTCGTGATCAGTTCCAAAATATGAGGAGACTTATTCCAAGGCAAAACTCTATAAAAAGAGGGGAGGACTCTAACCCAAAAATTAATCAAGATTATTCTTAAGTGCTCCTACAACGCCAAAGCTCCAACACCGTCATAACGCCAACGCGACGTCAAGCTTTCATCTTCTTCGGCGGCAACATCAGCAAGTATTTTTGTTTAATGTATGTTTTGTTTTAATCGTAACGAGGTGAGGTAGGCTTGTTGCCTCATCCTTGTGCTTTCGGTTTTGTGTTCGTTGTCTCCTACCTCCAACGAGGAGGAGACCTTATAGTGGATTTCCCTTTCGTACACGATCAAGGATCGCGGGGCCTTAGCGTAGCAACCGCTGGGTTGTGAACCAAGTAAAAATAAACTTGTCCTTTTTATTTTTCTGCTGTGCTCGCTCGTATATCGAACAAACGAAAAAAAAGTTTTACGGTCTCTATTCACAACCCCTCTAGCAACACTTCTCGATCCAGCAAAAAAGTCTCTTAATGGATAAGAGATACATTATCTATAACTAACGGGGTTGAGAGATATCCCGGAATTAATCGGTTCAAGGTTTGCGAAACCCTAGGCATTTTCTCCTCTCTTCCTCTCCTTTTCTTGTGTGTCGCCCAAGCTTGGTGCCGCCCAAGCTCCAACCGTTGACCAACCACCACCGCTGGCCAACAACCCCAACCGTCGGCCAGCAGCCCCACCGCCTGTCTACCACCAGTCGCCGACTCCCCTTGGCTTCCGCTGGCTCCCCTTGGTTGTCGCCGACCTCCTTCCTCCACCAAGCTGCCCTCTTGGACAGCTTGTGTCCTTTGCGACAAGAGCGTCGTTTAGCCGGCGTTTGGAACTCTGGTAGTGACCTCCTTGCCAAGGATTGGATCCCCAAGAATTCTCTTTAGTGGAGGAATGAAGTTTTGTCAATCGGTTGATGAAATTCGCTTCCGAGAAGCGAGTTTGTGGAACTCGTTTCTAGATCCGAATTAGATTCGAATGGTGGTCATCTCTCGGATCACAACGACTTCAATGCGAGGCTAATACCTCTCGTGAAGTCGGGGCTCGTGGCTTTGTGAAGCTATCCTGATGATACTTGGTGTGGACTCGGATAGAGGCGAAACTTACGAGGGTCACTAAGATTAATGCCCTTTCCGTTGTGTGTTATTCGTCTGGTATACCTAGAGTAGTTTTCTTTTATTGCAAAATTTGAAATGACGATTATGTCTACACATGTTGTATCCTTTGCATGTGTGTGGTATGTGTGTTGTAATAAGTTAGTTATTACTTGTTTTTGCTTGCGCTGTGTGCATGTTTATAAAACGTGTTCGAACACACATCCATGTCGGTGCCAGGGAACCCTACAGTATTTGCTTTATACTTAGATTAAAGTTAGATGTTTTATATGAAATATTAATTATGTATTATGATGATTTAATTCCAATAAAAAAAATTTCTCCTCCTGATCTTGCTACTATAGTACAAAATACAAAAAATAATTTATATGAAATTTATAAAGAATATAGTTTAAAATATGGATTATGAAATAATGTATCGAAACTTCAAAATATTATTAGTAATAATATAAAACTTACAAAAGTATAATTTTACTAAAAGAACGAATGAAACATCCACGAAGATCCTCAAGTTCTAGATAAGAACTTGAGAATTATTTGACGATTTCTTTTGATTTTAGTGATACGAATAGTGAAATAAATTTTGATATTTTACGATGATGGTTGTAGAAGACTCAAAGTATTCTTATCCTCTCCATCTTCTCAAAAGAAATCTTAGCTTGTCTAGTATCAACTGTCATCGTAGAGCAAATGTTCAATTTTGGAGGGAACATATTGGATGAACACCATTCTACTTTGTCTTCCGATTCTTTAGAAGCAAAACATTGCTTGATGATTGGACAAGAGAAGAAAAAGAATACAAGGAATGCATCTTTTTAAAGATGAAGTAGAGAAGTTTGACACCGAAAAAATTACAACTACGGAAACAAGAAATGGAAGTGAGTAACGTAACAATGTCACTTCCAAAGATAAAAAGGATAAAAATGTAAGAGAACTATGTGAGTTTTGTTCCCTTAAATCCTAAAGAGATACGTAGGTAATTTAAATGAGTGCAAGTTCTTTTTTTATTATTATTTGAAATTTTTAAATAAAAAATAATAATTTCGAACCGTTAATCGAATCATAAACCGACTATTCCAAACTATAAACCATAATCATTTTGGACAGTTAAAAGTAAGAGTCAATCTTTTACGAATCATTAATTCTAAACCATCGAATTGTCAAATCTAAATCGTGGTCGGAACTATACATAAATACTAACTCGTTCACGAGTGAATGGCTTATGCAGTCTAAAATCAAGAGATTAATAAAATACACATTAATTGCATGTGAAAGAATGGGGATGCCAATCAACACTTACTGGCATGATGTCAAATGATATTGTCGGAACTTAGTAATTCGTTAATGTTCAAATGACTCCGGTTGAAAAGAGGGGAAAAAGAAAGAAGAAAAAATTGTCTTCTCTCTCCTACTAAAAGAAATATTTCGTTTGAATTGTCTATTCACACACTTATTTGTATTACCTTATCAATACTGTATAAAGTACTAAGACTCCTCTTTTAAGTCGCTCAAATTTAAATTGGAATCCCTCCTCTTGTCTCTTGAATTAGTCTCTCTCTCTCTCTTTTTTTTTTAAAGAGTCATGAGACTTTGAAAGTTCACTAAAATTTAAAATTTGAGTGCTTATATTTTGAGTTGTAGGTTATTGTATCTCAAGAGGCAATTTCTAATAAATCAAAAACAGCTCGGAAGACAATTGTAGTTAAGCTCTTTTCCCTCTTTGCACTTGAGGGTCAATCTTCATCCAACTTCAAGAAACTTTTGTGCACTTTATATTTTGAAAGGCATATGACCCATAGAAATGGTCTACTTGAGTCCGACTACGCCTTGGCCCATAGGCATCATCACATGGTTAAAATTCTAGGAGATTTTGTTTGACTTCCAACTAAGTTGTGCAAGAAAGATTCAAAGTCAATCCCAACAAATAAGACTTCATGGGTCCTTTTGTCCATGTGAGGATAGTTTGCATCTTCACAGACATGTAAATTTCACCAAGCTTCTCTCTAAGGTTGTTGCGCCCAAATTGCTACATCTTTTGTGTGTATAAGAACTTACTCGATTAGTTTGAGCCATCAACTTATTAGCTAGGTGACTGAGTTGACTTTGTCAGACTAATTTCAACAGAAAATCCTCCAACAAGATAGGTGATGACAAA
Source organism: Wurfbainia villosa (assembly GCA_025175895.1). Taxonomy (NCBI): domain Eukaryota; kingdom Viridiplantae; phylum Streptophyta; class Magnoliopsida; order Zingiberales; family Zingiberaceae; genus Wurfbainia; species Wurfbainia villosa. Next base: position 56,553,388 of record CM045993.1, read on the forward strand.
CTCACATGATTATGGTGTGACAAATAGACTAGAGATATGCTCTTATGTAATTAGCTACCTACGTTATTCTGAATACATGCAAACAAGAACATGTCGGAGAGATTGTTGATGCAATCAACCTCAGGTTAAAGTTGATCAAGTTCGAGTGAGAATTGAATAGAGTTTCAATGTTTGACAATATGACTGGATGAGTAAAGTCCAACTGGGAGTTGGCACAGGTAAAGTGTCGGTAGGTCTAGAAGACTGTGCTTGCCAAATGAAGTCCCAACAGGTCTGGAAGACTGTGCTCGACAAGTGAAATCCAGATAGGTCAAGGGTGACTGTTGTCACGCCCCAGGGGCATATTCGTCATCCAATGATGGAGGATCCCCTTAGTGCTAATATTCGAAAATACATTACTGGAACCGAATATGGTAAAAATTTTGGAAAAATCAAAATATAAAATATAATTATTTTATTAACTGCATGCATGCATGACTAGAAAAGTCAGTGAAAGTAAAATAGGCTTATGACATCCAAATCAAATTGTGACAAAATCTAAAGCACGTAAACAAAATACGATAATAATAAAGAAAATAAATCGACATCTCGATGATGCAGTTGGACCAACACGACAAGGGACTCTCTAAGCGACGCGAAGGTAGGTCAATAAGTCACGTCCTCTATCAGCTAACCTGGAGGCCAAAGAAAAGGAGTGAGTACAAATCACTCAGTGAGTGTATAGAAAGATAGTGCATGATAACATAAACATAATAGAAGTCAAAGAAAAGTAAACCCGAATAACCCAAATCTCAGAGTACCAGTATCAATTTGCATCTAACCTAGTCAGCCATATAAAAATGCACCTGTGACATACACAACCAACTGCAAACCTACAAGCAATAAATATCAAGATACCACAACAAAGTCTCATGGCTCTCGAGTTAATACCAAGGGGCACTATCTGCAGGCAACAACATGCTACCACGAACAGGACTCGTGGGCAGATAGGAAATAGACAGAGCACTGTCTATGCGTAACCACATGCTACCACGAATGAGTCTTGTGGGCAGACAAGCAATGCAAAGACTCAATGTCTGTGGGCAACGACATACTACCATGAACGGGTCTCGTTGACAGACAAAGTACATAGCTATCTATCTATGGATTGTACGCAACAACATGATACCACGAACGGATCTCGTGGGCAATCAAGGTGTAAGATAGCTATCTAGCTATAGGCGACACACAAATCTAACTATCACTAACACCGAATGGGTAGTCCTAGAGTATAACTCTACGGTAGATTCTCTCAACCACGAATGAGAGACATGATCGACCATAGATATACAAAGTAACCATAATTTGAAAGTAAGGAAACTCTACTATAGGCTCTCTCTCAACTATGAATGGAAGACATCGTTGGCAGCCGATATTTGAGAAATATTATATACCTTCTAAGGAATAACCTCATTTTAATAATACAATCTCTACTAGTCCAATCATAGTATCAGCCAAACTAGTAGATAAATGAATAAGCCCATATAACAATAATATCCATCAAACAATAACATAAGTATTCGCATACTAATGGAAATCAACTAGAGTATAAAAAAGTCAAGCAAAATATAGAAAGAATATAGAGTGGAAAGCTACTATAACCTAAATAAAAAACAAAACAAAAATAATAATGATCCACTAAGACCAAAGGATCAAAATAGATCAAAGGAAGAACCACCCACTTCTGACTGCCGAGTGTCTTAGCTATCTCCCAATCCTACGATTTGCTTCAGCTCCCAACTCTGTCATAATTAATCCATTATTAACTCACCTATCAAATAAATCTCTAAATTTGTTATCAAATCAATTGTGAGGCTTCTTGCTAATCTAATTGTTTCCTTATTCAATTAATTTGTCAACGTCCAAATTAACTTATTGATTTACCAAACTAACTTAATTTGCTTAATTAATTAGATAGTAATCTAATTAATTAATCCAATTAACGAATATTACTATTAACTCAATTAACTTAATTAATGGTACCAATCTAACTAATTAATTAATTGTTTAAATTCCATAACTAAGTTAATTAAATTAGATTACTCATACTGAATTATTTTAATTAATTAATTATCAGATTGAACCAAAACAGATTAATTACTTAAACCTCTAAATCAGATTAATAATTCAATTATTCCAAACTTTGATTAATTACCGTAAAGCTAATTAATTCTTTAAACCAATTTAATTAATCTAATATTGATTAATTAATTAAACTGATGTATTAATCTAAATAAATTTTTTGATTAAGCCCAAATCAATCACTTAATTAATTAAATGATTTAAATCACATAATGAATCAATTAAATCAGAAATCTAAAATTTAATTAATCACTTGGATAGTTTAGTTAATCTAATAAGTAACTGATTAAATTCCATACCTAAATTAAACTTTAATTTAAAGAATTAATTCAAATTAGACAAAAAAAAATATAGATTAATTAATTAAACAAAATAATCATATTAATTAATCATTCCTAAATAAATCAATTAACCCAACACTTTGATTAATTATCCTAAAACTAATTAATCAATTAAACCAGATTAATTAATTAAAACAATTAATTAATTAAATCAGGATACATTAAAAGATTAATCGCTTAATCTCATTATTCAAACCTTACTCCCAATTTTTATCTAATTAATCAATTAAAACAAAATCTTATCGCCTTTTGATTAGGAAAATCCAATTAATTAACTTAACCACTTAGTCAATTAAATAGATTAATTAATCTAAATAAATTATTTATTTTAAATCCAGATTAATCAACTTAATTAATGAAATCTAAAATCAAATCAAAACGGCTTTAATCGGATTAATTAATTCAAAACCAAATCAATTAAACCTTAACCAACTATATCCTATCTCCTATTTTAATCGGATTAATCAACTTCAAATAATTGATTAATAAAATGACGATTAATCAAATTCCTTACCTTGTTTGTTCCTGGAAACAAACCTCGATGGCAGGCAGCAGTCACCGAACTCCACTTGTGACTAGGTGGAGGTTGGTGCCAGGGTCGATGGCTCTGTTTGTGGTCAGAAAGAAGGCGACAGCGGTGCAGGAATAGGGTGGCAGCACGAGAGGGAAATAGGGAAAAATAGAACTTATCCCTAAATCTCTAACTTATTGTTTTTTTATAACTTAGGATTGATTGAAATAATCAACTCCTATGATTGAGCAAGGTCATTTAGACTTAGTCAAAGCCTAATAAAATTATCCCAAAATTTTCTAATAAATATTAATAACTAAATTTCGTTTTTAATAAATTAAATAATTATATATATATATATATATATATATATATATATATATATATATATGGAGTTTTGCAAGGAAAGTCGAAGTATGGAGACTTGACAAGGGAAAGTCGAAGTATGGAGCTTGACAAGGAAAGTCTAAGTGGGGAGACTTAGTAAGGAAAGTCAAAATATGGAGACTTGCCAAGGGAAGTCCAATAGTATAGAGACTTGACAGGGGAAAGTCCAGGTATAGAGACTTGATAAGGAAAGTCCTGGAGGTGCGACCTCTTGACAAAGAAAGACCTGATAGCATGACAAAGGCAAACAAAACACTTGAAGGCAAGTGCAAAGGGTGAGAAATCCTGGACTCGGATGCATCCTAAAGGCACGAGGCTCATGGAAGAATCTTGAAGGCTTAAGTTTAGGCTAAGAGTAAGTGTCAAGTATGAGAGGATCATACTTGATACATTAAACCTCAGTTTTGAGATGTGCCAGTTGAATGACGGTCTTGACCAGTTGATTGGTCAAGTACTCGGGCAAGTGAGAAAGTCATGACACTCGAAAAGTTTTGGAGCACATGCTTAGAAGCGAGCTATGCTCGGCGAACACCTTGACTAGGTGTTAACAATCAAGATGACACCTCGACTGGCACACGACAACCATGGTGAGAAACTCTTGAGTTGGGGAATCAGGTGGTCAGGCGCACGAAGAAGTCGAGGTGCTCGGGCGATTGGAAAATCCAGAGTTGGGGACTTGGGTGCTTGAGTGCGCAGAGGCACGTGGAGCTCAGGAAGTCCTAAGCAAAGCTTGGGAAGAATGTCCTGAGTGGTGCTCGGGAAGTATGTCCCCAACGGTCATTGGGAAGTATGTCCCGAGCGGTGCTTGGGAAGTTTGTCCTGAGCGAATCTCGGGACTTATCGCTCGGGTACATGAGTGGGTGCTCGGGCCGAGCAACACTCGGGTGCTGGAGAAAGTCACTTGGGCACTCGGGAAAGGTGCTCGATTGAGCGATGAGGAAATCCTGAGTCAGAAGTCACAATGCTAGGGTGTGCGACTGTGGTACCTAGGAGACCAGTCGACTGGCATAGTGAGCAGTTGATTGGTGCTTGAGAAAGTGGGTGCTCAGGAGTACTCGACTATGGTGCTCAGGAGCAGTGGTGCTCGAGTGATGTGGTACTCAAGAAAGTGAGAAATAGTGCATTGATGAAGCAGTCAATTAGTGTGGTATGACCAGTTAATTGACTTTAGCAGTCAACACACAAAAAGTATTTGAATCGATTGACCAATCAATTAGTTGCTCAGTTGTTGACTGATGGCATGAAGCAGTCGACTGATCAACTGAAATTCTACGTGGATCAAGCCATTGTGAGCTAATAGTCGAGTGACCAATCGACTAGGGGTAAAACAAGTCAACTAGTGGATAAAAATTGTCAATGCAGATCTTATAAAAGGAGGATGTGGTGAAGTTCATCAGTGGTGGTTTTTGGAGTCTTTGAAGAGGAAGTGCTATTGCATTCCAGATCTTCAAAAGCCATTCCACAACAACCAAACAAGCGATCAAGAAAAAATATTCTTATAAAGTTATTTTCATTTGTCTTTTGATTCATACTTGTATTTGGTTTTCTTGTTGTAAGCTCTAGATGTTATAAGAGGTTTCTTCACCTCAAGTGTAATTCCAAGAAGGAGAAAGTTATAATGGTGGTACATCGCTAGAAGCTAGGCCGTGGAGTAGGAATCGAAGATTCCAAACCATGTAAAATTTTGTTGCAGTGTTCTGTGAGTTGTGTTTGTTGTTATTTATGTTTGTTTTTGTTTTCACTGCTAACACTTTGTAGACAAGCACACATATGATCGAATGAGATCATCAATCGGGTTCAAGATGCTATTCACCCCCTCCTCTAGTGCAACTTACGGTCCCAACAATTGGTATCAGAGTAGGTTGCTCTTCACCGAACTAACTGCTGAGGGAGCAAAAGCTAGATGATAATGGAGTTCAACGATGGACTGGGATACGACACATGAGTTCCACCTACCTATGAATTGGTAGATTTCACATATTGAAAAGGTAGAATGAAATATTTTCTAATGAATGAAATTGAAAATTGATTTAGCATTGTAGATGGATTAGAAGCTCCTATGGACAAGAAGGGAAGAATCCTCAAGAAAAAGAAATGGATAGAGGACCAAATTTAAAAATCCAAGACAAACGATAAGGTAACCAAAATGTTAGTTAATTTGATGCATAATGAAATTATTTCTAAGTTAGGTAAATATAAGGATGCTAAGGAGTTATGGAGCAAACTCGTCAAGATTCATGAAGAATCTACTTTAGCCCAAGATGATGAGAAATCCAAGGAAGCAAGCTCATCATCTCAAGAGCTTGAAGATTCAGAAGTTGAGAGGTGCTCAACATCTAAAGTGGAAGAGGTTATAAAAGCTTCCACCACTAGAATTGAGGGGGAGGATCGATCATCAACATCGGAGCAAGAGGAGACCTCCACATCTAGAAATGATGAAGAATTCGACCACGGATCACCTACCACCGAGATAAGTAACTCAAGCTTACTTATTAAAAATAAAGAACATATTATATGCTTTGAGTGTAGGGAAAGGAGAACCTACAAGAGTAAGCACCCAACAAAAACCAAGAAAAAGGTTCCAGTGGCACCAAAGGCCTAGGAGATGAAGGTTTTGCCTGGAAGCTCTCCCACTAATTGTAGGGTTTTTCTTAGGATCCAAGTATTATTTAGCCATATACAGATTTATATCATGCTCATAATTGAAAAATAAATACAAACATGTAACATATAAAAATTAGATAATCGATATACCTCTCGATCTTCTAATGTATGTCCTTCCTCCTTTCGGACGTCGTGTGGGAGACGCTCTACCAAAAGTCGAAGCTCCTAGATCGCAAATCTTCCTTCCTTGCTCTTCCAAAGCAAGAGGAAGAATAGAAACAAAGCTCTTCTCCTTCCTATAGCCAACCAACAAGCAACAAGGAGAATGCTTGCCGCCGACCAACAAGGAGAAGGAGATAATGGTGGAAACCGGCCAAGACACCAAGGGAAAGCCCTATATCTTGTTTCCACTACCTAAGAAGAAGGAGAAGGGGTCTTTGGATGCTGGCCAAGGGTTGGGAAAGGGCTATGGGTGCCGGCCACCAAAGCAGAGGAAGAAGAAAGCAAACTACTTCCTTATTTGGTGCCACCCAAGCCTCCTAAAGCCTATGTAGCGCCCGCCCTTATCTGCTCTCAGGGCGGCGCTACTTGAGTCTATATAATTTTTTTTTATTAGCATACTACATATGGATCCGTTCAAAGTCTACATGCTTAAACAGGTTATCATAACTGAAACCTTCTTTGGCACATGCATCACCTATCTTATTCATCATTAGCGTGACCACATATCTTATCTCATTTCATAACATGCATAACGAAAGGATTCGTTCATGAGTTCTAACATATCGAACCTCTTAAATAAAGGGATACTCATTAAACACAAGTCTTATAAGCGGAAGCAATGTCTTAAATTGTTCTTAGAGCATATAAATATAAGCAGATAGTGAAGGGTCTTCTTCCACCATGCCACTATCACACACGCACATGGCCCCTCCTGCCACTTCCTCTAGTGCAGACTTCCTTTATCTGCAGTATATGGACAACATAAACTATAAGCATATAGCTTAGTAAGATCCTTGCCTACTCACACAAGCCACGATTTCATCAAACTATTAGAACATGAGCATGCTGGCATAGAAAATGACCTAAGCATTTCATAGCAACACTAATCAACAACATATCCGGTAATAGTACAAAAAGAACTAAGCATGGCATAGAATTGTTCATAAGCGAGTTAAGCATAATTAATCTAAGCGGGGCATACTTTGAACATGAGCGTTATAAGCATAAACTAAGCATGCATGAAAGACGTATTCATAAGCGTTTTAAAACTTAACATTAAGCATTCCTAACCTAAGCCTTCGTAACAACATACATCTTAATCCTACATAAAGTACATAGGTACGAACATTCTTCAAAGTAACCATAACCATTCATCAGGAAAATCCAAACATGCATAAAGGACGTAATCATAAGCATTTGGTTAACTTGAACATAAACATTTGTAATAACATAAACCCTAATCATGCAGAAGGAACATAATCGCAAGTATTCTTAACCTTACCCATAACCTTCACCACATCATAAATTCTAAACTAGCATAAAGTACATAGTCACCACATACTTAGACTTAACTCTAAACATCATAACTTCATAACATCTAGCATGCATAAAGAACCTAGTTCGTAAGCATTCAGAGCATTTAACATAAGCATACACAATATCATAAAAGTCCTTTCCTTTCAAAACATATACTTATAAATACTTCAATATCATCATAACTTCATAACATCTAGCATGCATAAAGAACCTAGTTCGTAAGCATTCAGAGCATTTAACATAAGCATACACAATATCATAAAAGTCCTTTCTTTTCAAAACAGATACTTATAAATACTTCAATATCATCATAACTTCATAACATCTAGCATGCATAAAGAACCTAGTTCGTAAGCATTCAGAGCATTTAACATAACCATACACAATATCATAAAAGTCTTTTCTTTTCAAAACATATACTTATAAATACTTCAATATCATCATAACTTCATAACATCTAGCATGCATAAAGAACCTAGTTCGTAAGCATTCAGAGCATTTAACATAACCATACACAATATCATAAAAGTCTTTTCTTTTCAAAACATATACTTATAAATACTTTAATATCATCATAACTTCATAACATCTAGCATGCATAAAGAACCTAGTTCGTAAGCATTCAGAGCATTTAACATAACCATACACAATATCATAAAAGTCTTTTCTTTTCAAAACATATACTTATAAATACTTCAATATCATCATAACTTCATAACATCTAGCATGCATAAAGAACCTAGTTCGTAAGCATTCAGAGCATTTAACATAAGCATACACAATATCATAAAAGTCTTTTCTTTTCAAAACATATACTTATAAATACTTCAATATCATCATAACTTCATAACATCTAGCATGCATAAAGAACCTAGTTCGTAAGCATTCAGAGCATTTAACATAACCATACACAATATCATAAAAGTCTTTTCTTTTCAAAACATATACTTATAAATACTTCAATATCATCATAACTTCATAACATCTAGCATGCATAAAGAACCTAGTTCGTAAGCATTCAGAGCATTTAACATAAGCATACACAATATCAAAAAAGTCTTTTCTTTTCAAAACATATACTTATAAATACTTCAATATCATCATTACTTCATAACATCTAGCATGCATAAAGAACCTAGTTCGTAAGCATTTAGAGCATTTAACATAAGCATACACAATATCATAAAAGTCTTTTCTTTTCAAAACATATACTTATAAATACTTCAATATCATCATAACTTGTTTGGGGGGCCCCAGGTTAAGTACCACATAATGCGCGTTCCCTAATAGGCTGGGGTAGCGAGCCACCAGTCCTATTAGAGCAAGACCTCTTACGTCTTACCAGGGCAAGACCTCTTACGTCTTCTTGTGTCCCTATGGATTTGATTAACGACCACCTGACGGGTTGGGTACTTAACCTCTTGCAAAGTAAAATACTTAATTCTTTTCTTTTCTGGACATAATATAAAGAATGCTCTTGATCCCCATCATAAGAAGGGAAGCATCTTGATCTTATCTTGACATAAGGAGAGCTCTTGATCCCTACTTGAAAGGGAAGCATCTCCATCTTATCTTATCATAAGGAGAGCTCTTGATCCCTACTTGAAAGGGAAGCATCTCCATCTTATCTTATCATAAGGAGAGCTCTTGATCCCTACTTGAAAGGGAAGCATCTCCATCTTAGTCATTTTATAAGGACACATGCATTCATAACATAAGAGTACCCTAAAGGGGTCCTAAAGCATAAACGTGTTCATCACATAAGCATGTTTCATGACACATTGCATCGTAAACATGAAGCATATTTCCTAAGCATATTCATGACATATTAAATCACAAAACATGTTCTTCACCTAGGTATATTTCATGGCACAATACTCCATAAACTTGAAACACATTCCCAAAGCATATACATGGCATATTACTTCACACAACATGTTCATCACGGCATATTACATGGCACATTACATCCTAACATGAAGCATATTTCCTAAGCCTATTCATGGCATATTAAATCGTAAAACATGTTCATCACATAGCCTAATTTCATGTTGCATTGAATCATAACATATTCATCACCCAAGCATAGTTCATGTCATATTAAAAACTATACACATAGCACAATTACATATGGGGGTGTTTTCATGAAACCCTAACCCCTAAAACCATGAAATGGCGAAACTTGTAAGGGGGCTCAAGCTTAGGTTTTGTCCCCAAAAATTCATTCATAAAGCATTATAACCTAGCTTAGCATCATGAGGGATATTTTCATGCCACCCTAACCCTAGTTACCTAGGGTGGCCAAAACCTATAAGGGGCTCAACTAGGGTTCTTGTCACCTAATATTCATTCATGAGCACTATAACTTATTCTAGTGTCCTTAGAACCATTTTCTTGCAACCCTAACCCTAGATAGATGAGTTGGCCGAACCATGGAATGGGTTCAACTAGGGTTCTTGTCACCTAATATTCATTCATGAGCACTATAACTTATCCTAGGGTCATTAGAAACATTTTTCTTGCAACCCAAACCCTAATTATATGAGTTGGCCGAAACTTGTAATGGGTTCAACTTAGGTTTAGTCCCCTAGAATTCATTCCTAAAACCTTATCATGGCCTAACCTCATAAGGGGGAGTTTCCATAAAAAAAACCCTAACCCTAAAAAGCCTTGGGGCCGAAACCCCTAAGGGCACCAAGTTAAAATTTTGTCCCTAAAAATTCCTATAGTGTGCATACAACCTATAGGAGTTCCTAGCATCATTTTCATGAATCTTAGCCCAAAAACTTAATTGGCGAAACCTACAAGGGCTACACTTCATCTTTACGAAATTTAACCTCGAAACGAATACACTGCGGTGAGGAAATCTTACATCCTTCGCTTTGCTTGGGGAGATGACCTAATGGAGGTCACCTAGCTCTCTCCTAGCTTGCAAGGGGCTCTCGGCCAAAGGAAGAAGAAGAGAGCTTGGGTTTCGGTGAGAATGAAGAGAAGAGGAAGAAGGAAGGAAGAAGTGGCCAAGTGGAACTTCTCTCTTCTTTATAAAGGGGAGGAAGAGAAGTTTCTCTTCTCTTTGTCAAGCCTCTTCATTTACCCTCCTCCCATTTATCTCTAGGTTCCCCTTTTCCTCTAATGATATGATTCTATTGGGCTTATGGTTAGTGGGTGCATCTATAAGGCTTGGCTATCTCTAGAGGTGGGGGGTTCAATTCCTAGGCTTTGCATCTCTTTTTGGCTTATTTTCTTTTATTTCTCCAAAAAGGCCTACATAAAGCCCATCATCATAAAGCCAAAAATTCTCGTAAAATTGCTAGAATTTCACGGGCGTTACAGCCTAAGCCTCCAAACCCTAATCCTAGCTCTCCTAATGGCTGACCATGGAAGTGGGGAAGAAGATTAGAATGAGCACAAGCCAAGGTAGAGGGAAGATGGAAGGAACCGGCCACACCTTAGGAAGAAGAAGAGACACCTCCTCAACTTGTTGCCGCCCACCCATAGCTCCCAAAACCCTAGCCACCCAAACCTAATCCTAAACCAACTGGGATTCCTAGCCTCCAAACGAAGCAAACCCTAATCCCCTTAAGTCATGCTCTCTCTTGCCGCCCACTTCATGATCTCTATTTATAGAGTTGGGCTCAAGCCATGATTTAATCTCCTCCATTGGTTCTAGGGATTTAATCTCAACCGTCGGATCTAGAGATTTAATCTCAACCGTCGGATCTAGAGATTTAATCTCTACTTTGAATCTAGAGTTTTATTTCTATCCATTGGATCTAATCTTCATGAGGTGTTAATATGTCACGCCCCGAAGGAGACCCCACCAGACGAAAATCCGACAGCATCTCCCCTGTACGGGTGACAATGTCAATTTACATACAAGGCCTACACGACCACTATACATCGGTCAACACGACCGAAATCCAAACACACATGCAGATAATAAGTTGGCCACAGGCCATCAATCAAAATAAATGATAAATAAATTTGGGCAGGAATAACCATCTGCCTCTTCTGCCATCTGGGCAGGAATAACCATCCAAAACCAATCTAAATAAATTTGAATAAAGGTCCATAAGGACACCAAAAATCCACGAATACAAATATCAATCTCCAATCCTAAACATGTCCTCTAATCAAAATCCAAATACCATAACACAAATAACCAAATCAAATATTCACGACGAGTGGGGTTTGGCAGCTGCACTCTCCTGACAGCTTCATCCTGAAAAAGATATAAATCAACGGGGTAAGTTCAAAGAACTCAGCGGGTATAGTAGATATGCAAAGTAAGGTATAACTAACAATAAAAATCATGCCAGTACAGTCTCACATAAATAGGGTATGCAAGCAAGAAATACAAAAGGACTGTACTTACCTGAATCTCCTACCCTGATATAGGATCATGTGCCTGACTAGAAGTAATAAAGTCCTCACCATATATATAAATATGTATCCTGTATGCATGACAATCATATGCACATCCAAGGCATCAATAAAAATGCAGCAAACACAATACAAATGCAATCTGTGCAAAGTGCATGCCGTGCCAATGACATGGTCACCCCTGACGCCAGTCAGCCTCCTCACACGCGATGGTAAAGGCGAGTGGGTAGGGCTATGACAACTGTGCACTCTGCCATCACTGCTCCTGAGTGACCGAGTGGACATGATGCTGTCGGAGTACACCTATCCTCCTGCCCCAAACAGAGTGGGGGAGCTAAGCTCTCATCTCCTAGTGTCATAGACCAGAGGAGGGACCCCTGTCCGCTACCATGCTACCTCATCGCTACCCATGAGCGGACCAGCGGAGCCTGACAGAGCACCTGCACACACCCTCCTGATATACCACTAACCCATGAGTAGCAGTGTGTGCAGGCTATGTAACTGGCTGCGGGCTTAACAATAATGGAACCCCGTCCAGCCAGCATGCAATCATGCAAGATGATGCATGATACTAAAGCATGTCAATCCTACTCAAAATACCTATCCGAATAATATGTACAATCAATATGTATATATCCATAATCCAAGTAACTATGATCCAAATAAAAACAGTGAAGATAAAAATCATATCCTATCACATGCATGTATCAAGTAGGCACCAACCATATACTAGGCATATAAACATGAAAATTATTGCATGCTATCCTAACTAGCATATCAAAAATGACTATATCTAAAAGATAAGTCAAAATACCCACCTGAATATATATCCGCAAAAAGAACCAAATCGTCACGACTGGGGACCTGCCTCGTGACCGAAACCTGCATACAACATAACTATTGTTAAGCACAAAATGCAATTTGCCGACAAATCGAATACTTAATTGATTTCGTTCATAACCCAATTAACCCAAACTATTTCCAATTTTCCTAAATTTTCCAACCGTCTTATTAACCCTTTTCCTACCACAAATATCCATACAATTAATTTAGCCCACTAAATCAATTGATAAAAATTTTGATTAATTAATGATAAGCTAATTAATCAATTAAACTTGATTTAACCCGCATTTTAACAACCTAAGCCAAATAAATAAAATTTAATGACTTTTAATTTACCCAATAATTTCTAATCAACTAACCTAATTCATCACCTACAAAAATCATCAAGATCAAACAATATACCAACAATAGATAACTCAAGATATACTTGCGATTGAAACCTCCCAGCCATGGAAACCTCCCCGGCAGCCCTTCCCCTAAAGCCGCCTTGTACACTTGAAAATGCAACTATAATACCACTGGCCTAATTCCCCTGTTCCCTATAGAAATCGCAAACATAGAACACCACATCTCGTTAAATTGATATCCATCTAAAAGGAAAGGAATCCTATCCCAGATTAAGAGAGAACAAAGCTTACCTATCTCTGGTGACCACCGACAGACTCTAAGCCGTATGCTCACTTTAACGGCTTTTTAGTTTCCGGTGGCTACAGGCGAGCGTTAGCAAGGCTGACTGGCGGAGGACGGCTACCGTATGGCAGAAGAAAGAGCGTCGTGATCTGTGCGAGAGTCGGAGAAAAGCGGCGGAAAGCGGCCGCTGGCTACTACCCGGTCGACCTTGGCGGCGAAACATGAAGGGAAGCCACGGCAGCGTCGATGGTAGACGGTGAACTCGCGTCGCATCGGGCGGCGGTGCTCGCAGGAGCGAAATCTCTTGCTGCCGCGCGGTGAAGGAGACTCGGTGGCTTCGGCCTGGTCCTCGGCGAAGAGAAGACCGGCGACGAAAAAATAGGGCGCCGACGGAGGAGGGATCGCGTTGGGCGCGGCGGGGAAGAAGAGGCTCGACGGAGAGAAAGAAAATCGCAAGGAAGGGGCGTCGCGGCGGGGAAGGAAAAAGATAAATAGAAATTTAGGTTTTTTCATCACGTACTAAACCCCTTAAATAGACTCCACAAAAGCCTATTTATTTTATCCCCGTAAAAATCTCATACGGACTCCGTTTAAATCCAGAAAAATTTCGGAAAAATTTCTAAATTTCCCTAAAAATCCCGAAAAATTTCCAGGATTATTTTCTTAATTATTTGGCCATTTAATTTAATATTTTAAATTTTCAGTATTTAACATTCTCCCCCACTAATAAAAATTTGGTCCCCAAATTTCCTACTCAGATGCACAACGAGTAAGAAATACCACAAGTACTGAAAATATACCTCACGTACCTTAAGTAAACAAGTGGGAGTATTGAGCTCGAATCTTTTCCTCGTGCTCCCAAGTAGCCTCTTCGTCGGTGTGGTGACTCCACCCGACCTTGACAAGTCGCACAACCTTGTTCCGCAACTGTCATTCCTTGTAATCCAAAATCCGTACCGGAACCTCTGCGTAAGTAGCATCAGGTTGAATGGAACCTGACACATCTGACAGAATATGTGTAGAGTCTGGCACATACTTCCTCAGCATAGACACATGGAACACATCATGTATACTCGTCAAAGATGGTGGTAGCGCTAAGCGATAAGCGACTGCTCCGATCCTCTCCAAAATCTCAAACGGACCAATATATCTAGGAGCTAGCTTACCACGGAGGCCAAATCTCTTCACCCCTTTCGTAGGTGAAACTCGCAGAAATACATGATCACCAACAAAGAACTCCAAAGGTTTCCGTCTATGACGTGCATAACTCTTCTGGCGATCCTGCGCCTCTGCCATCCTACGTCTGATAGTACGGACCAACTCTGCCTCATGTTGAGCTCTCTGGGGTCCTAGCAACTGGGCCTCCCCAACCTCCTCCCAGAGGGTGGGTGTACGACACTGTCTACCATACAATGCCTCATACGGGGCCATTTGGATAATAGAATGATAAGCTATTGTGTAGGAGAATTCCACTAACGACAAATGATCCTCCCAGTTGCCTCCGAAATCTATAATACAGAACCTCAGCAAATCCTCTAGTGTCTGAATGGTCCGCTCAGACTGTCCATCTGTCTGCGGATGGAAGGCAGTACTAAACCGAAGCTGTGTGCCTAAAACTGCTGCGCAGACTCTGCGGAACCTAGGCGTGAGCAGGGATCTCTATCTGATATAATGCTCAAAGGAACACCATGCAATCTGATGATCTCCCGATAATACAGCTCTGCCAACCGATCCAGAGAGTCGGTCTTCCGAATCGATAAGAAGTGTGTGGATTTGGTCAGTCGGTCTACGACTACCCAAATCGCGTCATGACCTTGACGTGTTCTAGGCAAACCCATCACAAAATCCATAGTAATATGATCCCACTTCCACTGAAGAATAGGAATCCTCTGAAGTAATCCAGCTGGTCTCTGGTGCTCAACCTTTACCTGCTGACAAATCAGACATCTAGCTACAAAATCCGCGGTGTCTTTCTTCATACCGTTCCACCAATACAAACGCTTTAAATCTCGATACATGCGGGTTCCGCCTGGGTGGATCGCAAATCGAGAGCGATGAGCCTCCTATAGTAACTCCTCCATAACCGGGTGAGGCTGAGGTACACATAATCTGCCTCGGAAATAAATTATACCTTCATCATCGCGGTTGAACTCAGTCTGCTGTCTAGAAGTTATCTGACTACCAATGAACTGTAAATGCTGATCACTGGCCTGAGCCTCCCGGACTCTCATCCGGATAGATGACTGAGCAACCATGGTAACTGAAAGCCTGCTCTCGGTCCTGCTCAAGGCTCAACTCGAGAAACCACAGATCAAATTCGTGACCAAAACTCGGAAGGAAGCTAAAGTCCTCGGGACTTAGGCTAATGCATCGGCAACCACATTGGCTTTCACAGGTGGTAGGTGATGATGCGATCATAATCCTTCAGGAACTCCATCCATCTCCTCTGTCGGAGATTGAGTTCCTTCTGTGTAAACAGATATTTGAGACACTTATGATCAGTAAGAATCTCAAACGTAATACCATATAAATGATGCCTCCAAATCTTCAAGGCAAAGATAATAGTGGCAAACTCTAAATCATGAACTGGGTAATTTTTCTCATGATCCTTCAACTGACGAAAGCATAAGAGACTACCCTGCCGTGCTGCATCAATACTACCCCTAAACCCTGTAGAGACGCATCGGTATAAAGAATGAAACCGTCGTCCCCTGATGGTAATACCAGAATCGGTGCTGACACCAATCTCCTCTTCAATTCCTGAAAACTA
Organism: Wurfbainia villosa; assembly: GCA_025175895.1. NCBI lineage: Eukaryota > Viridiplantae > Streptophyta > Magnoliopsida > Zingiberales > Zingiberaceae > Wurfbainia > Wurfbainia villosa. The sequence goes on from CM045993.1 coordinate 56,569,517, forward strand.
GTCTCGCACGCCTCCGTCCACGTGAACTTCACGCTCTTCCTAGTAAGGCATGTCAATGGCATAGCAATGCTCGAGAAACCCTCAACGAACCGTCTGTAATAACCGGCCAAGCCTAGGAAACTACGAACCTCCTGAACTGATTTCGGCTGCTCCCAACTGGTGACAACCTCGATCTTCTGGGGGTCAACTGAAATACCTCTACTCGAAACCACATGTCCCAGAAAACTGACTGAGTGTAACCAGAATGCGCATTTATTGAACTTTGCATATAGTTGCTTCTGTCGGAGCCTATCGAGAACAAGATGAAGATGCTGCGCGTGTTCCTTCTCAGAACGAGAATAGACCAGAATGTCATCGATAAAAACAATGACGAACCGATCTAGGAAATTCATAAATTCACGGTTCATCAAATCCATGAATACCGCTGAAGTATTGGTAAGCCCAAACGGCATTACCAAAAACTCATAGTGTCCATATCTGGTACGGAACGCTGCCTTCTGAATGTCAGAATCTCTAACCCTTAATTGATGATATCCGGACCGCAGATCAATCTTAGAATAGACTGATGTACCTATGAGCTGATCAAACAAGTCCTCAATACGTGGCAGGGGATATTTATTTTTGATAGTGACAGCATTCAACTACCTGTAGTCGATGCACAGTCTCATCGAACTATCTTTCTTCTTCACGAAGAGAACCGGAGAACCCCAGGGTGATACACTAGGATGAATAAAACCTCTGTCCAAAAGTTCCTGGAGATGAACCTTTAACTCGTCCAACTCTCTCGGGGCCATACGATAAGGAGCTTTCGATGCCGGCGACGTCCCAGGTATTAACTCAATCATGAACTCCACTTGCCTTCTGGGAGGCAGGCCCGGTAACTCCTCTGGAAAGACATCTGAATATTCTCAGACAATAGGAATGTCCGCTATCTGAGAGTCACCACTGTCTTCTACATTGATCATAGATAATAGAAAACCCTGGAAACCGTGCAATAAAAGCTTCTGAGCCTGAATCGCAGAAATGGTCGCTATACTGTCATCCCGGATGCCAGTGAAATCCCATGAGGGTTGGTTCGGAGGTCGGAATGTGACCACCCTCGTCTGACAATCAATTGTTGCATGATATGCTGACAGCCAATCCATGACAAGGATAATGTCGAACTCGACCATGTTCAGTACCGATAAATCTACAGTAAGGATGATGTTACCGAAATCTAAGGGACAACCTCGGAACTCCTGGGTAATGTCCAATGTATCGCCAGATGGTAGGGAGACGACTAATCTCTGTGATCTACTAGTAGGTAATCTACCAATCTCTCTCATAAAAGTACGAGAAATAAACGAATACAAACTACCAATATCAACTAGCATAATAGCTGAACATGCATAAAGTGAAACCGTACCGTGAAATACAGATTCGTTGGCTCGCTGCGCATCCTCTTTGATAATCGCATGAATCCGCCTAGTCTCCGGTGGAGGTGGAGGTGGTATCACTGCCAAAGGTGGTTGTGTCTGGACCTGCGACTGATATGAAGGCTGGTATGAAGGCTGATAGGAAGGATGGTATAACGGTGGTGGTATGCATTGTGATTCTGCGGTGATCTGAACTAGTGGCGAAGGTGCGGTGATCATCGTCGATGGCTGCTGCTGCGAATGGTATTGTACCAGTGGCTGGGACTGCATCTGGTACTGCAGTCCTGAAATTGAACCCTGTGACACCGTACGAGCATTGGTATACTCCTGTCCATGAATGCCATAGGCGACTTCTGAAGGGGGAGTTGTCCTCTGCGGGCATTGCGAAGATCTGGCTGTCTGGCCCCCTCTCTGAGTCCCAGACTGACGCAACGGTCCTCCCTGAATAGAAACCCCGGAAGCAACATGCTGAGCCTTCAATGAACAATCTCGGCTCATGTGTCCAGGAAGTTTGCAATAATAGCAAACTGATCCCAAATCTTGGTGAGCGACGAAATGCTCTCGATCGACGAGTGCGATGGGGTGTCACTAGTGGCGACCTCGACTCTCTTGAGAAGGACCGAGGGCCAGTGAAGATCGTTCTGATTTCTGAGGCTGGCTAGATGCCCCAGAATGACTCTAACTGACCGATGGCCTTACTTTCTGGCCGCCGGTAGTCTGTGGTCTGAGTGCGACGTGGTTCTTTCGGTCTGTTTCCTCTTCCTGTCAGTATTGACCCTCTGTTGAGCCGACTCGATCAACAAAGCTCTATTCAATGCCTCTCGGTAGGAAGAACTACCAAATACTGCCATCTTGACCTGGAGATGCCCACTAGTCCCTGAACGAACTGCATCATCCGTGACCTATCCTCAGCAACTAATTCTGGACAAAACCTGGCTAACCGATTAAATTCTGTATTATACTCCATCACTGAGCGATTATTCTGTCGTAGACTCAGAAAATCCTGACGTCGCATCATTTGATATGCTCGTGGGAAATACTGACTCTCAAAAGCCTCTCTAAATCTTGCCCAGGTAACCTGCTGCTCGCCAATAATCGAGCGCTGCCTATCCCACCAGATCTCGGCCTCGCCTCATAAATGGAAGGTCGCCAACTCTGCCTTCTCCCACTCAGAGCATACCATATAGTAGAAGGTACGCTCCATCGTCTCGATATAAGACTGAGCCATGATCGGATCAGTCTCTCTGCTGAATAAAGTGAACCGACTTTTCATTGACTTTGCTAATCCTGGAATCCGAGCTCATGCCGCAACTACATCAGTAGGATAAGTAGGGGCTGACACAAGAGTTGGTGAAACTACCGTAGATGGTGCCATTTGCTGGCGAGGCGAATCTGCAGTGGTAGGCCGACTCAGCGATGGGCCTATCGGTGCGTAGTAGCGAGTCCTCTTGGCGGGGTGTCGGTGTGTAGCGATGGGTCCCCCGTTGGTACATCGGATACTCCAGAAGCGGGAATCTCTGGAGGGGGAACCGCCCAGGACTGAGGATCCACGACTCCCGTAGCACCATGTGGAACCTGACCCTGATCAACATGCTCACCCTCAGTAGATCTCTCTGGCAAGTCAGTCGCCAAAGATCTCAATGTCCTCTGTCGTAGCCGCCCCGCCCCGCGTCTCGGCACAGGAGCACGCCCACCTCGTCTCATATCTGTTAAATGAATACAGATATTACCACAAATAAAAATCTTATCAAATTAATCATCATACCTATTTCACCATCAGGAGAGGTCCCGTAGCCGCCAAAACCCCATATTGATCTAGTAAAAAATCCTCGAATTACCGAAACATAAAAATCATTGGAAATCCATACCAAATCCAAAATTTTCAGATTGCCTCGCAAAACCTGCCAAAACATGGTGAACTCTGAAAAATCCAAAAACCCCTAGGAACTCGAAAACCTAGGCACTCTAATACCAAATAAATTGTCACGTCCCGAAGGAGACCCCGCTAGACGAAAATTCGGCAGCATCTCCCCTGTACGGGTGACAATGCCAATTTACATACAAGGCCTACAGGACCACTATACATCGGTCAACACGATCGGAATCCAAACACACATGCAGATAATAAGTTGGCCTCAGGCCATCAACCAAAATAAATGATAAACAGTCTACAATAAATAGACTTACCCCTTCTGCCATCTGGGAAGGAATAACCATCCAAAACCAATCTAAATAAATCCGAATAAAGGTCCATAAGGACACAAAAAATCCACGAATACAAATATCAATCTCCAATCCTAAACATGTCCTCTAATCAAAATCCAAATACCATAACACAAATAACCAAATCAAATATTCACGATGAGTGGGGTTTGGCAGCTGCACTCTCCTGATAGCTTCATCCTGAAATAGATATAAATCAACGGGGTAAGTTAAAAGAACTCAGTGGGTATAGTAGATATGCAAAGTAAAGTATAGCTAACAATAAAAATCATGCCAGTAAAGTCTCACATAAATAGGGTATGCAAGCAAGAAATACAAAAGGACTGTACTTACCTGAATCTCCTACCCTGATATAGGATCATGTGCCTGACTAGAAGTAATAAAGTCCTCACTATATATATAAATATGTATCCTGTATGCATGACAATCATATGCACATCCAAGGCATCAATAAAAATGCAGCAAACACAATACAAATGCAATCTGTGCAAAGTGCATGCCGTGCCAATGACATGGTCACCCCTGACGCCAGTCAGCCGCCTCACACGCGATGGTGAAGCCGAGTGGGTAGGGCTATGACAACTGTGCACTCTGCCATCACTGCTCCTGAGTGACCGAGTGGACATGATGCTGTCGGAGTACACCTATCCTCCTGCCCCAAATAGAGTGGGGGAGCTAAGCTCTCATCTCCTCGTGTCATAGAGGAGGAGGATCCTGCCACTTACCCATCTTGCCTCATCGCTACCGTAGGCGGACCGGAGGAGCTGGAGCAACTGCACACACCCTCCTGATGTACCACTAACCCATGAGTGGCAGTGTGTGCAGGCCATATAACTGGCTGCGGGCTCAACAATAATGGAACCTCATCCAGCCAGCATGCAATCATGCAAGATGATGCATGATACTAAAGCATGTCAATCCTACTCAAAATACCTATCCGAATAATATGTACAATCAATATGTACATATCCATAATCCAAGTAACTATGATCCAAATAAAAACAGGGAAGATAAAAATCATATCCTATCACATGCATGTATCAAGTAGGCACCAACCAAATACTAGGCATATAAACATGAAAATTATTGTATGCTATCCTAACTAGCATATCAAAAATGACTATATCTAAAAGATAAGTCAAAATACCCGCCTGAATATATATCCGCAAAAAGAACCAAATCATCACGACTGGGGACCTGCCTCGTGATCGAAACCTGCATACAACATAACTATTGTTAAGCACAAAATGCAATTCGCCGATAAATCGAATACTTAATTGATTTCGTTCATAACCCAATTAACCCAAACTATTTCCAATTTTCCTAAATTTTCCAACCGTCTTATTAACCCTTTTCCTACCACAAATATCCATACAATTAATTTAGCCCACTAAATCAATTGATAAAAATTTTGATTAATTAATGATAAGCTAATTAATCAATTAAACCTGATTTAACCCGCATTTTAACAACCTAAGCCAAATAAATAAAATTTAATGGCTTTTAATTTATCCAATAATTGCTAATCAACTAACCTAATTCATCACCTACAAAAATCATCAAGATCAAACAATATACCAACAATAGATAACTCAAGATATACCTGCGATTGAAACCTCCCAGCCGTGGAAACCTCCCCAGCAGCCCTTCCCCTAAAGCCGCCTTGTACGCTTGAAAACACAACTATAAGACCACTGCCCTAATTCCCCTGTTCCCTATAGAAATCGCAAACATAGAACACCACATCTTGTTAAATTGATATCCATCTCAAAAGAAAGGAATCCTATCCCAGATTAAGAGAGAATAGAGCTTACCTATCTCTGGTGACCATCGGCAAACTCTAACCCATACGCTCACTGTCGGCTTGGCTGCTAGTTTCGGTGGCTACGGGCGAGAGCGTTGGCAAGGCTGCGGACTGGCCGGAGGACAGCCGGCGCTGGCAGAGAAAGAGGGGCGTCAGCGGTCCTGTGGCAGAGGAGTCGGAGAAGAGCGGCGGAAAAGCGTGCGCACTGTAATTACAACCCGGCCCAGCGACCTTAGCGTGACAGCGAAGGAAGCACGGTGTGTGCGTGAGATGGCGAACTTCGCGTCGCGTCAGGCGGTGCTGATAGAAATCTCTTCGTGAAGGAGACTTGTTGGCTTCAGCTTGGTCCTCGACGAAGAGAAGACCGATGGCGGAAAAATAGGGCGCCGACGGAGGAGGGATCGCGTCGGGCGCGGCGGGGAAGAAGAGGCTCGGCGGAGAGAAAGAAAACCGCAAGGAAGAGGCGTCGCGGCGGGGAAGGAAAATGATAATTAGAAATTTAGGTTTTTTCATTGCGTACTAAACCCCTTAAATAGACTCCACAAAAGCCTATTTATTTTATCCCCGTAAAAATCTCATACGGACTCCGTTTAAATCCAGAAAAATTTCGGAAAAATTCCTAAATTTCCCTAAAAATCATGAAAAATTTCCAGGATTATTTTCTTAATTATTTGGCCATTTAATTTAATATTTTAAATTTTCAGTATTTAACATAATAGGCTACATTAGGGACCATGAGGAGGAGTTGGATCTTGGCCACCCATGGATCAAGCCCACATAAAGTCCGATCCACTAATGATAATCCAATCCACTAAAGGATTATCATTGATCTACCTCACCAACCCCCATATGATAATATGGGCTCCATATATTATTTGTACATTTTCTCCCCGTGTTTAAGATCTCGAATGTCCATCGATTAATTAATTTACTGACTATTAATTAATCAACATCTAACTCCATGAGTAGTACCACTCAACCTTTTCATCATGCCGGACCAAGTCCACCTGCAGGGTTTACATGATGAACCTTATGAGCTTCTCAAGGGGACATCATCATCCTAATATATAGGACACGGTTTCCTCCTATAATCAACGACTCACCATATAAATAATATCATCTCTCAACTTACCAAGCCTATCGATTTAATCTATAAATCTTGCCCATTGGTAAATCAAAGAGATGACTACTAAGTATATGTGCCCGTTATTATATCGGGATTAAGAGCATGTACAAAATAATGTCTGAGGTCCGATTCGATTATGTAGTCAACAATAAATTGAATCACCTCTATGTTGGTCCTGCTCAATACACACAAAGTGCACTAGTGTGATTCTATGGTCAAGACAAACCAATACCAAATCACACTACAACCATTCCGATGGTTTGTCTAAAGTCATCTCGGTTGTGAGCCTTCACTTATACTTTACAAGGGGTCGATTGTTGGGTTTCCGGCACCGCGGCGTGTGTGTGTTCGATCATGTTTCGTAAACATGAGCACAGCGGAAGCAATTAAAAATAATAAATCTATATTTATTACAACACACACAACACACGCATGCATATTACAATAAGTGTAGACATAACCGTAAATTAAAATTTGCAATAAAAGAAATTTATCTACGTTATACCTTTCGTATGACGTGTAGCGGGAACGACATCAACCGGAACGATCCTCGTAAGAATCGTCTCTATCCGTATCCACGCCGAGCTCCTCGGGATGACTTCGCTAAGTCACGAGCTTCGTCTTCGTACGGGTTACTAGCCTCGTGTTGAAGATGACGTGATCGAGAGATGATCACGATCCGAATCCAAATTCGGATCCTAAAATGAGTTCTCAAAACTCGCTTCTCCGGAGAGGTATTCGTCAACCAATTGACGAATCCTTTGTCCTCCACCTCAGAGGATTACCGGAGATCAAATCCCCGGTAAGTTAGTTGCTGTCGGAGCACTAACCGTCGTCCAAACGACGCTCCGACAACAAAGAAACAAACTGTCCAGAAAAACTGGACAGCTTTTGGTGGAGGAATAGAGGCCGGCCAAGGAGAGATGGAAGCTCACCTTATCACCGAACCTAGAGGAGATCACCGGAGGGTCGCCGGAGGTTCACCGGCTGAAGCTTGGTCGCCCGCAAGGAGCTGGACGGCGGCACCACAAGCTGGGCGGCAACAATATGTTGGGCGGCAACAATATGTTGGGCGGCAACTATATGTTGGGCGGCAACTATATGTTGGGCGGCAACTAGGTTTAGGGTTTTGGATGATTAGGGTTTAACAATCCCTTAAGCCCTCTTTTATAGAGAACTAATTCTCTTAATGGTTAATGGATCATATCCATAAAGCCCATTAACCCGCTCCATTAGGATAAGTTAAAATAAACCAAACCATGATGGTTTATTTTAAGTTAAAACGAACCGAACCAACCTTTGGTTCATTCGTTTAATATAAACCAAACCATTTGGTTTATTCTCATCCATTGGATTAGAACCAAACCATTTTGGTCCATCCATTATGTCTTCATAAGACACTGCCCATCCACGCTTCCATTGCGACTGAAACAATTTCATGCTCGCTTTATGTTTGGTCAACCAAACATAGTTTCTCTCGATGCGAGAATCCCATTCTCAAGCTCGTTTAAATCCTTTGGATTACACTCGTTGTCGTGTGACCAAATAGGTTCTCGGTTTATGTTGGCCGTCTATAATTAACCATTAATTATAGAGCGATCATGAGTGGCACCTAGTAGTACATCATGATCCCCAATTAGCAAAAGATCAGCGGTTGATCGAGAACTATTTACGAAACCCTTGATGCTTCGAATGAATCGTGCCCCATTCCCTTCACTCATCTTATACCCACTTGGTTGAGGACATGGTCTATTGTGCCGATCCCCACTAAGTGACTCGTCACACCTAGCCCAAGTATTATTTCCTCGTCCTCACAGTTCTAGTTACTCCACATGTATCGAAGAGTACCTTACTCTAAACATGTAATGCTTTGGCCAAAGACTTTAGTAACAATCCGACGAGAGGCCATGGGTATACATCTCCTCACAAGGAGTGGTGAATCCTTTATAGGCTATTCAAACACCTTGATCACGACTTATACCCAATCATCCGGGTCCACATCTCCTTAGAGATGTTTGCTTAAGATGTCAAAGCATAAGTCTCCATGATCAAGATGACTTGAATCTGCAAAGTCAAAGGAACATCGCACTTAAGCCCGCATTAAGAACTTCATTGACATATCTATATATGCGAGAGAACCATATGAAGTCTTCAATTTGGTCACTCCAATGAACTAGTTACCATAACTAGCATCCACGATTAACTCCGGACATCACAATGTCTCCGGCCCGGTGAGAATCGGTGCTTGGATACACCAAGGAGTATACCTCGTGCTAGTCTCGGCCGAAGCGATGGTGTCCAAATCCATCAATTCATCGACTAGGGATAATTCCGATACATCACAATTACACATGTAGAGATACTCACTAGTTGTGATCCAATCACAAATTCTCTCATGCTGTGAATCGCATCGTGGACATTCAGTAAATGAGTTTAAGATCCAATCAAATACATAAAACATGTATACTTAAATAGTGAATCTTCATTTATCATATAAATGGTTCATACATAAGGCGATTGCCTTAGGACATCTCTCATATATTACTAACATCGATAACATGATCTCCCGTGTGACACCACACACCATGTTATCTACAATGTAATGTATTAGACAATATTGCATAATCATATAAATATGCAAACAATGATCATGTGATTCTTATTTCAAAAATAAAGATGTTCATACAAAAGATAGACTTTTCAGTATACATCCCTACAATCTCCCACTTATATTAAAAGACTATGTTGTCCTCATACTGCCATACATCTGATTCCCCTTCCCTCCACATGCCTATCAAAGCTCTCACTAGAAGGGCCTTAGTGAAAGGGTCTACCATGTCATCCTATGATGTAATCTAGGCGACAACAACTTCTACCTCCTTTACGATATCTCGTATCAGGTGGTACTTGCGCTCTATGTGTTGCCTTATGAACTCGTGTTTCCTTCGAGTTTGCAACTGCACCACTATTATCACAATAAATTGTGATAGTTTTGGGTAAACCAGGAATCACATCCAAGTCCATCAGGAAGTTCCTGAGCCATACAATTTCTTTGGCCGCCTCAGAGGCCGCCACATACTCAGCTTCCATGGTGGAGTCTGCCACACACTTCTGCTTGACACTCCTCCATACAATGCCTCCACCTCCCAAAGTAAACACAAAACCTGAGGTAGACTTACTGTTATCCCTATCAGATTGGAAGTCAAAATCCGTGTAACCCACAAGGAGTAATTGGTCTGCCCGGTAAACCAGCATATAATCCCTAGTCCTTCTCAGGTACTTCAATATATGCTTTACCGTAGTCCAATGTCCCCGTCCTGGATTACTCTGATATCTGCTGACCATGCCCACGACAAAGCAGATATCTGGTCTCCTACAGAGCATCGCATACATGAGACTTCCTACTGCCGAAGCATAAGGAACCGCCTTCATCTCCTCTATCTCCTCAGATGATCTAGGACACATCTTCTTAGACAAAGGAACTCCATGCCTGAAAGGTAGAAAACCCTTCTTGGAGTTTTGCATGCTAAAACACTCCATAATCATGTCTATGTATGAAGCTTGGGATAAGCACAACATCCTTTTCTTGCGATCCCTTATAACCTTGATCCCAAGGATGTGTCCCACCTCTCCCAAGTCCTTCATATCAAACTGTTTGGACAATCATACCCTTACGTCCGATAACACTTTGATATTATTGTCAATCACCAAAATGTTATCTACGTATAGTACAAGAAATACCACTACGTTTCCATCACATCTCTTGTATATACAAGACTCATCCGACTTTGAATAAATCCATAAGACTGGATTACCTCATCAAAGCGGATGTTTCCAAGACCTCGAAGCTTGCTTCAATCCATAAATGGATCGATTAAGCTTACATACAAGATGCTCTTTGCCCTTAGCAATGAATTCCTCTGGTTGCTTCATATAGATATTTTCCTCAAGACTTCCATTAAGGAAAGCTATCTTGACATCCATCTACCACACCTCATAATCCATATGAGCTGCTATGCATAAGAGAATCCGGATAGACTTAAGCATGGCTACCGGCGAAAAAGTCTCCTCATAATCGATACCCTCTTTCTGAGTATACCCCTTTGCAACAAGCCTCGCTTTGAAGGTCTCAACCTTCCCATCTATTCCTCTCTTTCTCTTGTAGATCCACTTGCATCCAATGATTTTTACACCATCGGGTGGTTCTACTAGCTCCCAGACCTGATTTGAATCCATAGATTCAATCTCAGCATTCATTGCACTTTGCAAAGATACTGCATCTTTATCTTGGATTGCCTCATCATATGTCCAGGGATCAGGTTCATGTTCGCCAGGGACCAAATCAGAAGATTCTCCCAAGAACATGAATCTATCAGGCTGTCTCACAACCCTCCCACTACGACGAGGTATCACCTACATATCCTCTGTGACATGTGGTGTAGTGACATGTGGTATATCCTCTTGTACTGGTGGTACTAAAGAAGTGACTTCCCCTTTTAACTCCTCTAGAACAATTTTACTCTTGGGCTTGTAACTCATCACATAGTCTTCCTCTAGAAATCTAGCGTTCGTACTAACGATCACCCTCTGATCTCTAGGACTATAAAATAATCCACCCTTCATTCCCCTGGGATAGCCAACGAACATGCGTACTTTTGTACGAGGTTCCAACTTACCAGTATCTGCCTTCAGCACATGTGTTGGACTCCCCCATATCTGAATATGTCTTAGACTAGGCTTTCGCCCAGTCCACAACTCTGTGGAAGTAGAAGGCACTGATTTAGATGGAACCAAGTTCAGAATGTACACCGCTGTATCTAGAGCATATCCCCAGAACGAATCTGGAAAGTCAGAATAACTCATCATCGATCTAACCATCTCCATAAGAGTCCTATTCCTTTGCTCTGCTACACCATTCTGCTGGGGTGTGCCAGGTGCAGTCAATTGGGATTGAATCTCAGCCTCTGATAAGTAGTTCTTAAACTCTCCCAAGAGGTACTCACCACCATGATCAGATCATAGTGTCTTGATACTTTTACCTTGACGTTTCTCCACATCAGTCTTGAATTCTTTGAACTTGTCAAAACATTCAGACTTGCAGCGCATCAGGTAAATGTATCCATATCTTGAGTAATCGTCTATAAAAGAGACGAAATACTCAAAATCACCTCTAGCCTAGATCGATATAGGACCACACAAATCAGAATGAACCAATTCTAACACATCTTTGGCTCTATACCCCTTGGCCTTAAAAGGCCTCTTGGTCATCTTACCCTCCAAGCAAGATTCACAGGTTGGGAGATCCTCCACCACTAATGAACCCAAAGGTCCATCAGCTATCAACCTTTGAATTCTGCTTAGGTTAATGAGACCAAGCCTAAGATGCCAAAGATATGTTTGGTTTATCTTCGAAGGTTCTTTTCTCTTATTAGAATTAGAAGATGAGTTATTAACTTTAATTTGCATCGTGGGAGGTTTTGGTTCAAGTGTGTACAAATTTCCTATCAATGCACCCGAATAGATAATGTCCCTATTCCTTCTTATAACAACTCTGTCATTAAAAAAAATAGAATATCCATCCATAAACAATTTAGAAACTGAAATTAAATTCTTTCTAAATAAGGGTACATAAAGGTAATTCTTAAGAACCAAAAGTTTATTTTTCTCAAAAGATAAATGAACATCTCCCACTACAACAGCCGCCACCTTCGTGGCATCACCCAAGTACACGGTAATCTCCCCTTCAGCCAGTCGTCTGGTTTCCTGGAACCCCTGCAAAGTGTTGGAGACATGATCAGTGGCTCTCGTATCTACACACCAGGTGCCGGTAGATAACACTGCTAAACATGTTTCAATGACTAGACCAAAAGTTATACCTTTGTTCTGCTTACGGTTGGGGCAGTCCTTCTTCCAGTGTCCAGTCTGCTTACAAGTGAAGCATTTGCCTTTCGGCTTCTTCACTCCTCCCTGAGTACCTCCCACCGCCTTTTCCCTAGTTTGTTTCTTCTTCTTCTTGCCTTTCGGCTTAGAAGTAGAAACCTTTTGGGTCACCATGGCATGTGCTTGAGCACTCTGACGAAATAGCCCCTCTGCCGCCTGGAGTTATGTTAGAAGTTCCGCCAACGAATACAACCTCTTGTTCATGTTGTAGTTCAGGCAAAACTGCTCAAAACTCCTAGGTAGAGACTGGAGTATGATATCGACTTGGGTTTCCCCATCGATCTCAGCTCCAAGGACCTCCAGCTCATTCAAATGAGCCATCATATTGAGAACATGATCCCTCACGGGTGTTCCCTCGATCATGGTGGTCATCATCAAGTTTCTCATGGCTTCTTGCCTCGCAGTCCGATTCTGGTGTCCGAAAAGCTCCTTGAGATTGAGCATCATATCATAAGCAGTGGGCATGACTTGATGCTGATGTTGGAGTACATTTGACATAGATGTAAAAATGTAACACCGTGCCATCTCATTGGCCTTAATCCACTTCCTATAGCCTCTCTCTCCTTTTCCCCAGAATCATCTGCAGGCTTGGGAGGGCACTCTTCGAGGAGTACATATTTGTATTCCTCAGCAGTCAAGACAATGTCTAGATTCCTCTTCCAATCTACATAGTTGGGTCCAGTAAGTTTGTTCTCTTTCAGTATCACAGCAAGTGGGTTGAAAGTCATTTTGAAAGAAAACCTAAGAATCACATAAATCAATTCATTAGATTTTAAAAAATTATTGATTCCTCAAACAATAAAATTTTAAAATCAACCAACACCTCAAAACACCGAGAATATCGTATGCCACGATAGTGTGGACGTATACGAATTCTACATTTGTAAGAGGAGATTTTACCCATTAATTTTACTATCTTGTCAACCTAACTTTTTGACAAGTAAAATTAATAGTTGGTTCCTCTTTGGCCCTACAAATAAAAGCAGTGACTCCGATGGGGAGGATACTTATATTTATATCTAAGTGTTCACCATTACTCGGTACCAAGGTAATTATTTCGGGTTATGTGCCTTCCGATGGGGAAGTACACACGCTCCTTGACAAATTCCTATAACCATATTTTACATTGTGATCCGCAAACAAACCCATCCGATATGGAGGAAGGCACTCAGAGCCAACGCGCAAGTTTGTTTGCATCACTTGTCAAATCATAATGGAGGCCGTGGGAAATAATAAAATTTCTCTCTCCCACTTAGTAATTTGAAAATGAGGAATTTTTCTAGCCTACGACATGCATATCAAACAAAAAGCAATAAATATGAAAAATAAATTATTTTCCAACTATTATGGCTTTTGTCTTCAATATGTCTCCCGTCCCATTGCCATCTCGTCCGCTCCTCCTATGCCATGTATTAGCCATTCGGAGATCCGAGCTGAGACTAAAACCTATTTTAATTTACATCCATCGATCCTATACTCCACGAGGGAGTGTACATGAAATCTAGATCGAAAGCAAAATAAAATAAAAAGTTGCTAAACAATGTCGTATTTAATTTACAAAAACTAAATACTAGCCTCATCAACCCCGAGGATTCAACAAAATAAATATTTACACACATATGGCCATAATAGTCGAATCTTATGCCTGCAACTAAAGAGTTAAACTACGCATATCCTAATATTATCTGGCACATATAATATATGAAAAAGTGCATAAAAATTAACCGAATCCTAATCACACAAAATCGGAAACCTTGTCTTTGATACCAATTGAAAGTTTTGCCCGGAAGCTCTCCCACTAATTGTAGGGTTTTTGCTTAGGATCCAAGTATTATTTATCCATATACAGATTTATATCATGCTCATAATTGAAAAACAAATACAAACATGTAACATATAAAAATTAGAGAATCAATATACCTCTCGATCTTCTAATGTATGTCCTTCCTCCTTTCGGACGTCGTGTGGGTGACGCTCTACCAAAAATTGAAGCTCCTAGATCGCAAATCTTCCTTCCTTGCTCTTCCAAAGCAAGAGAAAGAACAGAAACAAAGTTCTTCTCCTTCCTATAGCCAACCAACAAGCAACAAGAAGAATGCTTGCCGCCGGCCAACAAGGAGATGGAGATAATGGTGGAAACCGGCCAAGACACCAAGGGAAAGCCCTATATCTTGTTTCCACCACCTAAGGAGAAGGAGAAGGGGTCTTTGGATGCCGGCCAAGGGCTGAGAAAGGGATGTGGGCGCCGGCCACCAAAGGAGAGGAAGAAGAAAGCAAACTACTTCCTTATTTGGTGCCACCCAAGCCTCCTAAACCCTAAGCCTCCAAACCCTAATCCTAGCTCTCCTAATGGCCGGCCATGGAAGTGGGGAAGAAGATTAGGATGAGCACAAGCCAAGGTAGAGGGAAGATGGAAGGAACCGGCCACACCTTAGGAAGAAGAAGAGACATCTCCTCCACTTGTTGCCGCCCACCCATAGCTCCCAAAACCCTAGCCACCCAAACCTAATCCTAAACCAACTAGGATTCCTAGCCTCCAAAGGAAGCAAACCCTAATCCCCTTAAGCCATGCTCTCTCTTTCCGCCCACTTCATGATCTCTATTTATAGAGTTGGGCTCAAGCCATGATTTAATCTCCTCCATTGGTTCTAGGGATTTAATCTCAACCGTCGGATCTAGAGATTTAATCTCAACCGTCGGATCTAGAGATTTAATCTCTACCATTGGATCTTGAGTTTTGTTTCTATCCATTGGATCTAATCTTCATGAGGTGTTAATAGGCTACATTAGGGACCATGAGGAGGAGTTGGATTTTGGCTACCCATGGATCAAGCCCACATAAAGTCCGATCCACTAATGATAATCCAATCCACTAAAGGATTATCATTGATCTACCTCACCAACCCCCATATGATAATATGGGATCCATATATTATTTTTACATTTTCTCCCCGTGTTTAAGATCTCGAATGTCCGTCGATTAATTAATTTACTGACCATTAATTAATCAACATCTAACTCCATGAGTAATACCACTCAACCTTTTCATCATGCCGGACCAAGTTCACCTGCAGGGTTTACATGATGAACCTTATGAGCTCCTCAAGGGGACATCATCATCCTAATATATAGGACACGGTTTCCTCCTATAATCAACGGCACACCATATAAATAATATCATCTCCTAACTTACCGAGCCTATCGATTTAATCTATAAATCTCGCCCATTGGTAAATCAAAGAGATGACTACTAAGTATATGTGCCCATTATTATATCGGGATTAAGAGCATGTACAAAATAATATCTGAGGTCCGATTCGATTATGTAGTCGGCAATAAATCGAATCACCTCTATGTCGGTCCTGCTCAATACACACAAAGTGCACTAGTGTGATTCTATGGTCAAGACAAACCAATACCAAATCACACTACAACCATTCTGATGGTTTGTCTAAAGCCATCTCGGTTGTGAGCCTTCACTTATACTTTACAAGGGGCCGATAACATGATCTCCCATGTGACACCACACACCATGTTATCTACAATGTAATGTATTAGATAATATTGCATAATCATATAAATATGCAAACAATGATCATGTGATTCTTATTTCAAAAATAAAGATGTTCATACAAAAGATAAACTTTTCAGTATACATCCCTACAGGAGAAGCCAAAGGAGGTCGGAGCCCCAATATGTAAAGGAAAGAAGCACAAAGTGTGATTCTCGTGCAATCAAAAGGGTCACTACCGAAATCAATATCCAAGGAGAAGGCACCTTAGGAAGGACAAAGAAAAGAGCTCAAGTGTAGGGAGAGCTTGTAAGGCAAAACCCAAGGAATTATGTCTTAATGCAATTTCAGTTTTTTATGATAAGAAGCATGCTAGCAATAAATACTTTCATTTAGGTGCTTAATATCATGAAAATAGGCCTAAGAACAATTCTAGATCACTATCTCAAAAACTAGCCTACCTAAGGAAAATATTAGATTTTTTAGAGGTAGACCTAGTTTAGATAAGAACAGTAAGAATAAGAAAAATATAGGTAATAATCCCAAGAAGAGTAGACGTATGCCTAGAAAGAAAAATAATCATAGAAATGATGGACAAACAAAATTTTGTTGATATAGAGAGCATCACCCTTTAGTTTTGATGTATGAACCAATGTTAAAGTTAGGATTTACTTGTATTCTGATATGAGTCTTAAGTATGCATGCTTAATAGGAAGTCCTAGTCGGTTGTGTTGACCGGATACTAGGCAGATATCTTGACAAATCAGGAGAACCGAACACTAGGCATGAAGTTCAGATAGGTTAAGTGGACCGGACATCTGGCATGAAGACTGGTTGGGTCAGGAGACTAGACAATCGACAAAAAGTCTAGCTAGATCAGGTAGACTGGACAGCTGGTGGAAGCGCTGGTGGGTCAGATCGGATGTCAATAATGGTAAGTCCGGTAGGGCAGCCGGTAGGTAAGGCTTGAGTGGAGAGGTAAGACCGAGTCCTCTGTAGGGGGACAAAGCTAGGCGTCGATCCGACAGATAGTCCATGTGGGACTTATAAGTCAAGATCGAGAAGTATTACTACTGCTATCATATTTTATATTATTTTTGTGTGCTAATCTCATTTTGTAGGGACCAGTCGACAGACCAGTTAACTGAATGGATTCCATTCAACTGAAGTCCAGTCGATTGGATACCCAGTTGGCAAGATTAGCTAGTGATCGATCGAAGATCTGGCAGCACAGATGGAAAGATTTTCAGTCGACTGGGGAGGTCCAGTCGACTGGAAAGGCAAACTTCCCGATGCGGTGCAGTGTGACCAGGAGTCGACTGGGAGTGTCCAGTCGACTAGAAGATTCGAAGTACCATATCGATGGGCTGATGTGGAGTCGACTGGAGGGCATTCCAATCGACTAAAAAGGTCTATAAAAGAAATGCATGACCAGCTCTAAGGAGAACTTATCTTCTACGTCCAAGTGTTGCTACTATTGTTCATCGTCCACAGAAGCTTCATCCCTTCACGAAGACACAATTCTGACACTTTGTGCCTAATTCGATAGACCTAAAAGGTGTCGATATATTTTATTTATACTTGTTTGTATTCATTTTTACTTTTATGTACTTAATTTCAAAGAGAAGGTAGAGTGTTACCTATCTCTTATTCTTTGTAAAAAGCGAACCTCTCCGAAGTCGAGAGATCTCGAGTCGGAGGGTATTATAGTGATTGCCCATCGAGGTAGCTCTCGAAGAGCTACGAGCCTTGGAGTAGCAAACTGACTAGGGTTGTGAACCAAGTAAAAATGTTTGTCTCTCTATTTTATTTATTCCGGTGCATATTCTTGTTTCAAAATATAAAAAATAAGTTTTAAAATCTAAAGAAAATTTATAACCTCCGAGATTCGCACCCTCTTTTAGAGCAATTCAATCCTACAATTGGTATTAGAGCGGGGGCGCTCCAAATTTAGTGCAACTACCAACGAGAGCATTAGAATTTTCTTTACTTTTTAGCATTTTTGTCATTTAATAATTTTTGCATTAATATTTATTTTTTTTCATTAGAATAGATTTTTAATATTTGTCTTGCTTTAGTTTAAAATTATTCTTGCGCAATTCATTTTTGCTTAAATTAAATAAATCTAGAAATAATTCTGAAA
This sequence comes from Wurfbainia villosa, assembly GCA_025175895.1. NCBI lineage: Eukaryota > Viridiplantae > Streptophyta > Magnoliopsida > Zingiberales > Zingiberaceae > Wurfbainia > Wurfbainia villosa. Next base: position 56,587,679 of record CM045993.1, read on the forward strand.
ATTAATTGAATTAATTTAAATAAAAATTTAATAAGCAAAATTTAGTAATGTCGCACTTAGAAGGTATAACACCGTTCGCCCTCCTCTCTTTAATGGAGAGGATTTTTCCTAATAGAAGAGACGAATGAAGTGCTACCTGAAAACCGACCTCGAGGTATAGTTTTCGATTAGGAAAGGTTTTTTCTCTTCGGTAGACGACTCGAGTGAGTTGTTAGAACTGGAGAAATGGACCGTGGACATTAGAAAACGAGCTCAAGTCGATTACAAGGCCCTTAACACCTTGTAATGCAGACTTACCAATGAAGAGCTCAATAGAGTCGGTCGCTTCGAAAACTCTAAGGAATTATGGAACAAATTAATTGATCTACATGAAGGCACTAATGATACTAGAATAGCTAAACATGACATGTTACTTAATAAACTTTTTAATTGTAAAATGAACGAAAATGAAAAAACTAGTCAACTCTACACAAGAATAAAAGATATATTAAATGGATTACATTTAATTGGACATCAAATAGAAAATAGGGACGTAATTAGGTATACACTTAAGGCATTCCCGAGGAACACCTTATGGGCATCCATCGTCGATGCCTATAAGGTCTCCAGGGATCTTTCGACAATTAGACAAGACGAATTATTTTCCGAACTCAAACTACACGAACAAGCTAACTCGGGTCAAACCGAGAATGGTATTTCTTTAGTGGTAGGTTTGACCAAAAAGGAAAGAAAAACGAAAAGTGAGTCCGAAGACGAGTCGGAATCGGACCAAAACGGAGAAGAGGAAATCGTAAATATGGTCCGAAAAATATTCAACCGGAGAGGTTTACGAAGAAGGATGCTAAGAAGGTCGTCGACAACAAGCTGAGACCCAAATCGGAAGTAACTTGCTACAAGTTCAACAGAAAAGGACACTACAAGTTCACCTTATATGTCAACCTTATATTTTATTCGTATTTCAATTATCCTTAACGTCTCACCCATACTATGTGTCTCAAAACATATTCACCTTATATGTTTTGTGAGATGATTTTAACTTGATTGAAGACAGTCAACCTTGGGTTATATTTGGATTTAACATTTAGATCATTAAGTAGACTTTTCAAGAAAATGGCTTCGAGGTCGTGGCGAGGCATAGGGGCCTTCTTTGATCGAAACAATGACCACTTCCTTAGATAAAGCCAATTTCAAGAAAATATTTACTTAAGTCACTTAGGGTTACTTCCTGGTCTAACTAGTTTAGGATACGGTGAGGTAGCTTCAGCTAGTTCAACTTAGCCAAGTGCACCAAGTTAGATACGCCTTATCTAGCTCGAATACACAAGACCTCGTTTCCCTAACGTACTCTCATCTCATCATGTCCTGATACTATGTTATCAAGGTTGACTAACTATTGGTCCTATCTAACCGCTCTAGAAATCAAAAGAAAAAACTAATCATGCAAAAATTTACTAAGAGAGTGGGTATACAATTTTAATACTAGCTCCCCTTGGACCATTGAACCAATATGGTCTATCCACATAGTGGACTTCATCCTGGGGATCTAATACTTATTGGTCCATATATGTGAATTCAACAAAATTTTGGGGACCCATGCTTGGACTCTTTGATGACTATGATTTACAATAGACATATAAGATGTGTTCATAGTCATTGACCTAAATCCGAGTCTGGCTTTGTTGTACATGGCTCTTTGAGTTCCAAGAAGTCGTTTAAGATTCTTGGATCCCAACATGAACCTTTCCAACCTAGCCTTGAGCTCTTGAACTCATCCTTTAAAGAGAGAATTCTCCTCCTCAAGTTTTTCAACTTGAGTTGAGTTTCCCTCTTGAACTCGACAAGTTGAAGAGGTTAGAGTAGCCTCTAGCTTGAGGATTTCAACCTCCTCAAGCAATGACTCAACTCGAGACTCGGACTTAGTTAATTTCCTACTTAACAATTTGATTGCATGATATAAATTGACTATTAATGAATGGCTTATCTTAATCTTTTCTTTTCATCCGGCTTTGAGTATTGACTCGAATTCATCCTCGGAGTCAGAGTCGGAGTTGGATTTGTAGTTGACTTCGGACTCGGACTCGGACTCGACCGGTTTTGCCATGAAAGCCAAGTCATTGCTTTGGTCTTCTTCTTCTTCCCACGTCGCTTGAAATGCTTGCTTTGGTTGCCTGTGTTTTGGCTTCATTTTTGGGCAGTCTGACTTGTAATGCCTCTTCTTGTTGCACCCATAACATGTGTAGGTCTGTGGGGATTTCTTGTTCTTCAATTGCTCTCTTTTCTTTTTGATTATTCTCTGAACTAGATTAACTAGTTCGACCTCCATCTCCTCTTCGGATTCGCCTTCCGATTTGGATTATTCTTCTTCGGGAGTTATCTTGCTCCTTTCTCTTCATCTTTGACCTGCAAACAATATCATACCTTTCTCGGCCGGGACCGCATTAGTCTGTTCATGTAGCTCAAATTTAGAAAAGAATTTATCTAATCTAATTTTAGATAAATCTTTAGATACCTTGTAGACATCAACCATGGATGCCCACAAGGTGGTCCTAGGAAATGCATTAAGGGCATACCTAATCACATCTCGATTTTTAACTTTCTGTCCTATTGAGTGGAGGTCGCTCATAATGTCTTGTATTCTTGCATGCAATTGTGTAGCTATCACACTCCGAGAGTATGCTGAGCCCAATAAACGGACAACATCTCCCCTGTATGAAAAGCAATACCTTGTTGATACAAGCCTTTTAGCCACAACCACACAACATATATATATATAACCACACAACATATATATATATATATATATATATATATATATATATATATATATATATATATATATATATATCAAAACACAGCAGAAACCATCACAACTAAGTAATAAACTCAACAACAACGCATACTGGTATTACTGACCACAAAATAAGAAAGTACCGCCATAAAATATGAAATAACACATGTGTACACCAACAAAACAAGTCCAACAACACATAACACCACATAAACTCCAAGTACATAACCAAAGCATACGGAAAACTAAAATAACCACAGGAGCCTTGGAAGTGAGATGAGATGGATCAGATAGCGATGCTCCAAGCCGTCACCAAGTCTTCTACCTGTTACCTAGGTGACAAGAAAACCCAGGGTCTGTGGTGGTGAGTATAAAACTCAGCGGTAATATGAAAGATAATGCATATATAGCATAAATCTCATGAGATTCAACAATATATCATCTAAAGATACAATAGGTATACACCAGTATAATATATATATATACATGCATATACCAACTGAACAACTGAACAACGTAAGGTGATGACATACCTGAAAGTCTGCTATGCTACACTCATCCAACCTGAGAATATATCCACAATATACAATATGAAGAGTAATACTAACTCTGTAATCAACAATTGGCTTACTAACATTCTATAACAAATACAAACAATAAATCTGGTCAAACTTATACTACATCATGATACTGGTCAAAGGTATCCAATAGTCAGACCAACTCATACACAGGTATCCCACACACAACCATATAGAAAATGCAAGTAGCATGTATAATGATGTACAAACAAATATAGCAAGCAGAGTACAAATAAATGCAACATCACAACAAGCATATATATAGACTGCATCTATATATATACTAATCACAACCATATATATATATATATGTCAATATGTAAAACACAATAACAACACTGCAATGCAGAATGCATGGTCATGCCTGCTCACCCCACTCGCTACCATGACCCAGTGTGGCCTAGGTGGCTCAACATGACAACTGTCCCAACTCAACACCAACCACTGCTCTCGAGTGGTCGAGTGAGTAGTATGAATAAGTAGCATATAAGAGTAAAGAGCTAGCTACACAACAGGGGTTCCTGTTGTTGGCCACTCCGATAGTCACTATCCATGAGTGGTCGAGTGCCACATATGCAGGACAACTGCACGCAACTCCAACTACCACCGTCTATAGTGGTCGAGTGCGACACAACAAATGCTCTGCCCTCACACTAGCTACTACTACCATGAGTAACCATGGAGGCAGGATGAGTGACGACTCGCTTGACCACAAGGGAGACCAAGTCGCCAGCATGCATGTAAATGACATGAATGCACAGCCACACATACATACATCCACCACATACTCCTTATCCTACAGAGAGTCATACTCAACTGATCAATACACTCTCTATCCTACAGAGAGTCATACTCAACTGATCACAACCAAGCTAGGACCACCAGTCCGTAGCAATACACTATATGCAATCCATATGACCATACATAAACACATAATCCGTAATAGATACGCAACATAAGGATATGACATAAGAATCAATTCTACGCTTAGGACATTATCCACCCTCGAATGACCTTTTATCCAATTTACAAATCAAGTCTTCATCCATACTCCACTATGTACACATAACTGAACAACTATAGGCTTACATACATCACATCTGTAACTTATAATCATGATGAAGGAAAATGTGATAACAACAATAGAGTATTTAAAGGGAAAAGACTAAGTATCGAGCAATAACATAACAGGAGTGGAGTCAAGGTAATATGATCATAAATTTAAATCCTCATGCATCAAGATTTATAACTACTTGACCAGGGTAGGAAATTACTCACCTGATATAAGCTCGAAATAATAAAATCTTCATGGTTGCGGTCCTGCCTCGTATTCACATCTTGCACATATCATAACACGCATTAAGTTCCCACACACAATAACAATTACCTTAAATTCTACTTCGAACCTTACTCGCTTAATCTACCGAATACGAGTACAAAATCTTGATACGCTCTACAACACATCCAAACCAACTTCTATCCATCACTTCCATATAATTCCATCTTTAACACCATAATTAAGCCCACCATTTCCAATTAGAAAATATGCTAACCTACAACATTCAACTCCACACACCAAATTCACTGTCACAGCCCTCACATCTCCCCCTCATAGCCCATAGTTACACCAATTTAGGGATCTAACAACCCTAATTGAAACACTTCGTTCAACCCAGCCCCCATTAGTTCCTCTCAACACAATCCCAACTGGCCAAATCTCCCAAACTAGCACCCTCCGGCATGCTCCATCGAAAGAACCCACACCACATATCAACACTCATTGGCAGACAACAAAAATTAAACCACAGCAATTGAAGAGAAGGTGATAAATCGAGATATACCTTCACTTGGGATCCACCGGTGGTATTTCTCTCCTTAACCCCTATTCACTGGAGCATCCACGCTCACAATCACTACCTAACACCGGATCCAAGCAAAAATGGTGGAAATCACAGTTGGGAATAGATTTAGTCCAAGGTCGAGGAAGAGCAGCATCAACTCACCTAGTGTAACGCCTGCCCTTATCTGCTCTCAGGGTGACGCTACTTTTTTTTTCTTATAACATAACATATATGGATCATTTCTCCTTCTACATACTTAAACATGTTATCATGGCTTAAACCTTCTTTTATACATGCATCACATATCATATTCATAATTAGCATGTTATCTCATCTTATCTCATTTTATAACATGCATAACATCAAGATTCATCCATGAGTTCTAACATACCAAACTTTCATAAGTAATTGAACAGTAATATAACTAAGCAACATTCAACATGGTACTAATAAATCATAGGTCTTATAAGCGGAAGCACATGTCTTAAGGTGTTCACTGAGCATATAAATATAAGCAGATAGTAATAGGGTCTCTTTCCACCATGCCACTATCACACACACTTGGCCCCTCCTGCTACTTCCTCTTAGTTCATGTTTCCTTTATCTGCAGTATATGGACAACATAAACTATAAGCATATAGCTTAGTAAGATTCTTGCCTACTCACAAAAGCCACAAACTTCATCAAACAATTAGAAAACAGGAGCATACTAGCAAAAATAGCATAAGTATTTCATAACAACACTATTCATCAACATACCAACGTAATGAAAACATAAGCATGCTAAACATAATTAACTCTAAGCAAGGCATAAATTAAACATAAGCATTCATAATTACATAAATCCTAAACATGCATCAAAGACATAATCATAAGCATTCTTAAACTTGAACATAAGCATTCATAATTACATAAATCCTAAACATGCATCAAAGACATAATCATAAGCATTCATAATTACATAAATCCTAAACATGCATCAAAGACATAATCATAAGCATTCTTAAACTTGAACATAAGCATTCATAATTTCATAAATCCTAAACATGCATCAAAGACATAATCATAAGCATTCTTAAACTTGAACATAAGCATTCATAATTTCTTAAATCCTAAACATGCATCAAAGACATAATCATAAGCATTCTTAAACTTGAACATAAGCATTCATAATTTCTTAAAGGTCTTTTCTTTTCAAAACATATACATATAGATACTTCAACATAATCATAACTTGCATGGGGGGCCCCAGGTTAAGTACCACATAATGCGCATTCCCTAATAGGCTGGGGTAGCGAGCCACCAGACCTACTAGAGCAAGACCTCTTACGTCTTACCAGGGCAAGACCTCTTACGTCTTCTTATGTCCCTATGGATTTGATTAACGACCACCTGATGGGTCGAGTACTTAACCTCTTACAAAGTAAAATACTTAATTCCTTTCTTTCTTGTCTTATCATAAGGAGAGCTCTTAATCCCTACTTGAAAGGGAAGCATCTCCATCTTATCTTATCATAAGGAGAGCTCTTAATCCCTACTTGAAAGGGAAGCATCTCCATCTTAGACATTTCATAGCATACATGCATTCATAACATAAGAGTACCCTAAAGGGGTCCTAAAGCATAAACATGTTTATCACCTAAGCATAATTCATAGACATATTCATGGCATATTAAATCACAAAACATGTTCATCACATAGGCATATTACATCATAAACATGTTCATCACATAGGCATATTTCATAAACATATTTCTTGGCATATTAAATCATAAAACATGTTCATCACATAGGCATATTTCATAAACCCCATTTCTTGGCATATTAAATCATAAAACTTGTTCATCACATAGGCATATTTCATAAACATATTTCTTGGCATATTAAATCATAAAACATGTTCATCACATAGGCATATTTCATAAACCCCATTTCTTGGCATATTAAATCATAAAACTTGTTCATCACATAGGCATATTAAAGTCATCCACCTAACATAACTTCATAAGGGGGTGTTTTTATGAAACCCTAACCCTAAACCCAAGGTTGGCCGAAACATATAGCGGCACAAAGCTTGGATTTTTGTCACCTAAATTTATTCATGTAGGCATATATCATAACATAACTTCATAAGGGGTATTTTCATGAAACCCTAACCCTAAAACCATTGATGGCCGAAACATATAGGGGCACAAAGCTTGGATTTTTGTCACCTAAATTCATTCATGTAGGCATATATCATAACATAACTTCATAAGGGGTATTTTCATGAAACCCTAACCCTAAAACCATTGGTGGCCGAAACATATAGGGGCACAAAGCTTGGATTTTTGTCACCTAAATTCATTCATGTAGGCATATATCATAACATAACTTCATAAGGGGTATTTTCATGAAACCCTAACCCTAAAACCATTGGTGGCCGAAACATATAGGGGCACAAAGCTTGGATTTTTTTCACCTAAATTTATTCATGTAGGCATATATCATAACATAACTTCATAAGGGGTATTTTCATGAAACCCTAACCCTAAAACCATTGGTTGGCCGAAACATGTAGGGGCACAAAGCTTGGATTTTTGTCACCTAAATTTATTCATGTAGGCATATATCATAACATAACTTCATAAGGGGTATTTTCATGAAACCCTAACCCTAAAACCTTTGGTGGCCAAAACATGTAGGGCTATAATCTTTGGACTTTTGACACCTAAAGATTCCTACTTGAAGCATACAACCTATAAAAATTTCCCTAGTAGCATTTTCATGAATCCTAGCCCAAAAACTTAGTTGGCCGAAACATATAGGGTTACAAACTTCATATCTCTTTCGTGTAACCTATCCTACAAAACTAATATACTGCAGGTGAGGGAATCTTACATCCTTCGCTTGCTTTTAGTGGGTAGTTGACCTTATGGAAGCCAAGAACTAGCTTCTCCTTGCTTGGATGGGGTTCGGCCAAAGGTGAAAATGGAGAGGGGGAGAGATGGTTTTCGGTGAGGAAGAAGAAGGGAAGAAGAAGTGGCCAAGTGGAAACTTCCTTCTTCTTTATAAAGGGAGGAAGAGAAGTTTCTCTTCTCTTTTCCATGCCCCTTCATTTACCCTCATCACACTTATCTACAATTTCCCCTCTTCTTCTAATGATCTAATCCTAGTGGGCTTCTGGTTAGTGGGTGCATCTATAGGGCTTGGCTATCTCTAGAGGTTTGGGGTTCAATTCCTAGGCTTTGCATCTCTTTTTGGCTATTTTCTTTTATTTTTCGAAAAAAGCCCACATCAAGCCCATTATCGTAAAGCCAAAAACTCTCGTAAAATTGCTAGAAATTTTACGGGCGTTACACCTAGCTCCGGCAGAGATCGCGACTCTCGTTCTGAACAGGGTGCCGGACGCTGCTGACGCCAACTCCCAGTCACACACGCTCATCGTCGGCTCATCCGTGGGCATCGTTAAGGCTGGTCACTGCCACTTACCGCGAGGAAGAAAGAATGAGAGGGAGAGGGGAAGATCGGGAACTGAGATGGTGGACGCTATCGAAGAAGGTTAAGGAAGAATTGTGGCTAGGAAATGCTCGGGAAAATTCGACGGTGTTCGTAGAAAGGAGAAACGGTTGGTGTTAACAATATGGGACAGGTCGGGTTTGAAAGGAAACGGGTCGGGCTTACCCTATAAGACTAAACCTAGGTTCAATTATACACATAAGCATTAAACCTAGGTTAAGCCTAATTAATCCCTAACCATTCCTCAAAAATTTTAATTAACCCACTAATAAGTTCTCTAATTAGAGAATAATAGATATATTAAACTGTCGCCAATTTTATTTGTGGTATTTGTATTTTACAGTAGCAGTCTCGTATTCCTGCATTTTTAGATTAAAAAGTTTATTTAAAAGAAGGTCTCTTTTACATACATTTGTGTCGACGATTCCTTCCTGAAGCTCGATGAGCTTATTCAAAAGGTCTTTCGCGCTTATGAATGGACTAACACGGTTGAGCTCCTCCTTGGACAAACTGCATTGTAGGATTTGGGTTGCCTTTGCATCGACCTCCACTTGACGCTTCATGGCATTGGTCCATTTGTCGAAGTCCAATGGCTCCCCTTGATCGTTGGTGGGTAGAGCAAAGCCGGTTTGGATTATTATCCAAGTCTCAACTTGTGTTTTCAAGAAACACTCCATCCTACCCTTCCAATAACGGAAGTCATCTCCATTAAAGAACGGAGGTTGGGTGGTGCTATACCCCTCAATATGGGCCACCGACTAAAACATTGCACAACAAAATATGACAAAATACAAGTTGCCAAGACTTCGTATTGGATTAGTAGTGTGGGAAAAATTATAAGAGGAAAGCTTAAAATAATTCATGAATTGAAAAATGTGAAAAGAAAGCCAAAAAGTGCTTGATTGGTGGTTGCACCAAATCTTAGCGCCCCCACTCTGATGCCAATTGTTGGATCGAAAGCAAGCGACAGGGGGGGGGGGTGAATAGCGAGCTTGAAAACTTATTTTCATTTTGACAATTCCCAAGTAATAAATGCAGCGGAAATAAAAGCTTAAGGTAAAATGGACACTTTTTTTTTACTTGGTTCACAACCTAATGGTTGCTACTCCAAGGCACTACGATCCTAGACCGCGTTCGAAGGGAAATGAACTATAGATCTCCTCCTCGTTGGAGGTAGGAGACAACGAATACAATAAAAGATAATCTCGAGGTAGAGGTACAAGACCACCTCTCATCTTTACAACGAAAAGCTCTGAAACCAAAAAGCTCGAGTACAAAATGGAAGGATTAACTAGACAACTAAATGTACCAACAAAAACAAAGTCTTGAAATGATGGCATGTCATCAGCGTTGCCGTAACATTTGGTGGGGTAGAGTAGTCATTGATGGTGCGGCATTGTAGGAGCACTTGGAGAGCAATTTGGATGATCCCAAGGGGTGAAAACCCCCTTCTTTTATAGACCTCCAAACCCTAGCTCGTTGAGATCCATATCTGAGTCAAAGCTCCTTATCTCCCCAAGATAAGGGGAGCTTATCTTGACTTTCATCGAGCTGACCAGTTTGAATAGTAGTCCACTGATCACCCTCATCAGTCGACTGATGCTAGGACCAATTGACTGCCAATAGTACATCAGTCGACTGTTGTACTATTTTCTCAACTACAACAAAGAGTTAGCACGAAAACATAAGTAATGGTAGAAATGACGACTACTTACCATCCAATCTTGACCTAGACCTTCCACTGGAAGTCTTAGTCAGATCGCCACCTAAAGTCATCCTTGTATAGAGCACCCAACCTCACCATTACTCACACTTGTGCTTACCTCTGGTCCTTTGCGACTTGTTGCTTAGCTTCTGGTCTTCACATGGGTTCTTCGACTACATCTGAAGTTCTTCCGGTGTCGCCCGACCACCACGATTTCTCGACTCAAGATTCTCCGGGTGTCGCTGACCTTTAGCTTAGCTTAAACACTTTTACAAACTTAACAGTAGCTTATGGGATAAAGATACCACCTTAACTTTGAGCCTTTGCCATAATCAAAATCTAGGTTCGATTATTTGGTGCCCCTGCACCAACAAACACTTTGCTTTTTTCCTTGTTTAGTTAAAATCTTGCATGTCTTAGTTTACTTTACTTGCTTAGTTTAGAATGGACTAGATAGGAAACAAAGTTGTTTAAACTTGAACAACCTAGTACTAAGATGAAGTGAACTGATAGTAAGTTAGGAAAGCTCTTCAAAGTGCATGTCTAGGAAGTGGTTCATCCGATATCCAAGAAGGTCGTATGCCTCGCCACGACCTGGTGCACTAAGTCAAGTGGAACTGACCGAATCTAACTCACAAAATCTTTGACTAGTTAGACTAAAGCTTAGTCCAAAGTAAGTCAGGTACTTGATTCCTTCATTGACTTTGTCTAGGAAGTGGTCCATCCTATATCCAAGAAGGTCATATTCCTTGCCACGACCTAGAAGTCAATGCTGGAAAAACCTACTTTATTAGCTCAAGATAACCTTGAATCTAACACAAGTTTAAAAACTTTGAAATTAATTAAGATAAAAAAAAACTTCATCTCACAAAACCCATAGGATTAACGTGTATTGAAAACTTAGCTCGGGTGAGATGACTTAGAACTTAATAAGCTAAAACAACTTAACTAAACTAAACTTAACAACTTAACTATACTTAATAACTAAACTTAACAACTTAACTATACTTAATAACTAAACTAAACTTAACAACTTAACTAAACAACTTAACCATCCTATCAACTCAACCATCTAATCAATTCGACTTAACCATTTCAACCTAATCAAATTGACTTAATCAACTCAAATCAATTCAATATGATTCATCTTATTCAAGGTGTGAATTATCTTAAAAATTTTTAATTCATGTAGGACTCTAGAATGGACTAATGGATTCTAGATACTGGCTGCTCTAGACACATGATTGGAGATAGCAAAAAATTCTCACAATTAAGCTTCAAGAATCTAGGTTCAGTCTCCTTTAGAAACAACGACAAACTTAAGGTAATTGGATCAAGTAACATTGAATTTAAATCAAATTTTATTATACAAAAAAATTTTCTTGTAGAGAATTTCAAATTTAACTTGCTTAGTATAAGTCAGTTATGTGATGCTAGTTATGAAGTGAAATTTTTATCATATGAATGTTTGATTAATAATATTGAAAACCCAAATATATCACTTAAGGGAGTTAGGAATAAAAATATATATTCAATAAATTTAGAAAAATCCTCAATTAAGTGTCATTTGACACAGCAAGAGGAAAGTTGGTTGTGGCATAGACGAGTTGCTCACATCAACTTTAGGAATATAATGAAGTTAAGTGAAACTAACATAGTTAGAGGTTTGCCTAAACTTAAAAATATTGAAAACAAAGTTTGTAATGCTTGCCAACAAGGAAAACAAACCAAGTTCCAACATAAATTAACTAATCAAGGTCGAACAAGTTCAATACTTGAGTTAATTCACTTAGACTTATTCGATTCACATGGGGTAAAATCACTAAGTGTAAATTTATATTGTTTAGTGATAATAGACGATTACTCTAGGTTTACATGGGTAAAATTCCTAAAAAAAAGATGAAACATTTGAAGTATATAAAAACATTAGTAAACAAATAGAAAATGAAAAAGATCTTAAGATAAAAAGAATACGAAGTGATAATGGAGGTAAATTTAAAAATGAAAAATTTACAACAATGTGTCTAGAAAATGGATATCACCATGAATATTCATGCCCTAGAACACCCCGACAAAATGGAATAGTAGAAAGAAAAAAATGGAACCCTACAAGAAGCTACTAGGTCAATGTTAAATGAATATAACTTACCTAGTTACTTATGGGTCGAAGCTATAAACATTGCATGTTATGTGGAAAATAGAGTAATAATTAATAAATTACATAATAAAATATTTTATGAAATTTTTAATAATAAAATACCTTCAATAAAATATCTAAAAGTATTTGGATGCCAAGTATTTATTTTAAATACAAAAGATCATCTTGGAAAATTCTCTTCAAAAACTGATGAAGGGATATTTCTTGGATATTCGACTACTAGTAGGGCCTATAGGATTTATAATAAGAAAACTCTAAAAATTGAAGAAACAACTAATGTAAAGTTTGATGAATAAGAGATTACCAATAATCAAATAAACACATTAAAAGATAATCAAAATGAGCTAAATGAGATTACACATGATGAAGAAGAACAAATCCAATATCAAGACAAATTAAAGACATCTAGAATTAATCCAAACCATCCTCTTGAACAAGTATTAGGAAACCCAACTCTAGGAGTTCAAACTAGATCAAGCTTAAGAAACTTGAGTCAAATCGCATTAATATCAAAGATAGAACCAAAATCAATAGATGAAGCTTTACCGGACACTGATTGGATAATAGCCATGCAAGAAGAACTAGCGCAATTCGATAGAAATGAAGTGTGAGACTTAGTACCTCCACCATCAAATAAATCAATAATAGACACTAAATGGGTATTTAGAAATAAACTAAATGATCAAGGAGAAATCATAAGGAATAAAGCTTGATTAGTGGCTAAGGGTTTTAGTCAAGTAGAAGGATTAGACTATGATGAAACTCATGCCCCAGTAGCTAGGCTTGAGTCAATTAGGATGTTGCCAGCTTATGCGGCACACAAAGGATTCAAGCTATACCAAATGCATGTCAAATTTGCCTTTTTAAATGGAGTAATAAAGAAGAGGTATACGTAAGTCAACCCCCAGGTTTTGAGAGCTTAGAATACCCTAATCATGTATATAAATTAAAAAAATACCTTGTATGGATTAAAACAAGCTCTTAGAGCATGGTATGAGAGACTATCTTCATACTTAATCTCAAAAGGCTTCTGACAAGGTCAAATTGACTCAACTCTCTTCGTAAAAACCTTTAACCAAGACATTTTTATTGCTCAAATATACGTAGATGATATAGTCTTTGGATCAACAAATTCAAACTTCTTAAAAGAATTTACAAACCTAATGGAACAAGAATTGGAAATGAATTTAGTAGGTGAGTTAAACTTCTTCTTAGGTTTACAAATAAAACAAACAAGAGACGGTAATTATATATACCAAAACAAATATGCAAGAGAATTAATTAAAAAATTTGGCATGGAAATTGCAAAAGACATTAGAACACCAATGACAACAAATGTTATATTAAATGAAGACAAAGAAGAAAAATCTATAGATCTAAAGTATTATAGAAGTTCCATAGGTAGTTTACTATACTTAACTATAAGTTGACCTAACATACTATTTGTAGTAAGTATGTGTGCTAGATATCAAACTTGTGCTAAGGAATCACATTTAACACATGTCAAAAGAATCTTATGATACATAAAAGGAACAATTAATGTAGGTATGTGGTACCCAAGATCTAATAACTTTGTGTTAGTAGGATATTATGACTCAGAGTATGAGGGGTGCAAACTAGATAGAAAAAGTACTAGTGGAGGGTGTCAACTCTTAGGATCATGCTTAGTAAGCTGGTTCAGTATGAAGCAACATTGTGTTGCTCTTTCTACAACTGAAGCCGAATACATAGCATTAGGAGAATGTGTGACACAATTATTATGGATGATGCACACACTTAAAGATTTTGATTTAGATTACAAAAAGGTCAAAACATTAGTTGATAATATAAGTTCAATAAACTTAACTAAAAATCCAATCCATCATTCATGTACTAAACACATTGATGTTAAACATCATTTTGTAAGAGATTATGTGGCAAAGGGTAGTATTGAACTCAACTATGTTGAGTCCAAATCTAACCTTGCTGACATCTTCACTAAACCACTTCCAAAGGTTTAATTTAGTATACTTAGAAGACAACTTGAATTATGCTTAGTAGACTAGGATGCTTTCATGTTCATTACTCAAATCCTATTTTGTTAAGTTATATTATTTTCTTAAAGGGAAATTAAAAATCAATCTAGCCTAGGTCAATTTAGTTTTCATGATCCTATAGATATAGGTAAGCCTTCACATCTCACAAACACCTAGGATTACTTATTTGTGTATTGAGCCACGAAGATGGGCGTAAGATGTTAGGACTGCACCCCAGGTTCCAGATGTAGATTCAGTGCATCAACATGAACCAACACAGGGTTTACAAAAGCAACTCAATCACTTCGATGACTTACTCTAGTTCAAAGCTTGATGATAATTCTATATCACTTAAGCTAGTAAAGAGTTGGATATTTACTTTAAGGAAAATTTTTATATGTGTATTTTTAAGTATAAAAGTAATATTTAGGAATTCATGCTTGTACATTTTTCTATCTCATTTGTATCATCTTAACTTAATCTTTGTTGAAAATTTTGAAAAACCTTAAGTTTTTACCTTTTATTGAGGGGGAGTTTTGTAAAGTTCTAAAAAGTAAGAATTTTGAAAATTTTAAAAACATTTTATTTAAGGGGGAGTTTCAAAAGTTTTGAAAATTTAGGATTTTGAAAATTTTAAAAATATTTTTATTGAGGGGGGAGTTTTTGAAAAATTAAGAGTTTTGACTTTTGAAATTTTGATAATTTTATTTAAAATTTTAATCTTTTGTAAAGGTTTAAGTACTTTGAAAATTTTGATTATTGGGATTCAAAGAAAAAGGGGGAGATCTTATTTTCAAATTTTATTACAAGAATTTAGGGGGAGCATTGATAAATTATTTTCAAAGTTTTGTAAAGCTTAGGTATTTTTTTTATAAATCTTGTGTTATATGATTGAAAAGCTTTAATCCTCATCTTTAAATTTTGACATTTGTTGTTTAAAAATTCTTTTGATGTATGCCAAAGGGGGGGGCGGAGAGAGAAAAGGATTAAAGTTAGAAAATTTTGAGAGAGAAAAGGGTTAAAGTTAGAAAAATTTAAAGTAAAGCTTTTCTTGCATATGAGTATCTCATGCATATACATTTTTAGCTCAAATGCATTCCTGAAATATGGTAAATTTGAATATTACAGATTGATTATCCTAACTTTAACTGATGTGTTATGATACATAAAAAAGGAGGAGATTGTTAATGCAAAGAGCACCACTCCTTAGTTTTGATGTATGAACCAAAGTTAAAGTTAGAATTTACTTGTGTTCTGATATGAGTGTTAAATGTGCAGGCTTAACAGGAAGTCCTAGTAGGTCGTATTGATCGGATACTAGGCAAATGTCTATTGGAACGTTGATCGTCGTTAGAGAGGGGGGGGATGAATAGCATTTCGTCGCGCTTGATGGATTTCGATAGTTCGTCTCTACAATTCGGTTAGCGCAGTAGAAATACAAATTAGAATACGAATATAGAGACACATACACAAAGATATAACATGGTTCGAAACCTTAAGGTTCCTACTCTACGGGGTGAGCTCAAATGAGCTCTAGCGATGCAACCAACATCACTAATTAGTAATACTTCTTCTCGACAACATGTCAGAGGTGGAAAAACCTCGTACAAGCAATTATACAAAGTAATACGACAAATGCAAGAAAATACAAGTATGAAATACAATACAAGTAAAGAAAAACACTTTACAAAAGGTCTTTGATTGCTTGCTTTTGGTTGCTTGAGAATAGCCTTGAAGGTCAGGATTGCAATAGCAAATCGCCTCAAGAAACCTTAGCCAAATCCTTCTCCACGAGCTGCTTTTTAATTGCATTCGGGCTAGATTTCGCCTATCAGTCGACTGATCGAGACCATCAGTCGACGTCTCCTGTAGTCATTGTCTCACAAAGGGCCGAGCCACATTAGAAAAGTTCCAACGGATAGACCATCAGTCGACTGATCATGCCCATCACTCGACTGTCAAACCCTAACAGTTGACTCGAAAATATTCTGTTCTCGAAAACCCGACCATCAGTCGACTGCCCTACATATCAGTCGACTGATAAGGCCATTAGTCGACTGCCCAATGCGGACAGTCGAGTGCTAGGCCTTTTCCTGCAGTGAAACACCAGTCGACTCACATTAGTTGACTGCCCATAATATCAGTTGACTGATAACCTCATCCATGAGGTTTTAACACCAAGTATGATGCCCTCATACTTGCTAGACCACCCTTAGCCTAGACTAAGCCTTCTAGCCACCGCAGTCAGCCTCACGCCTATCGGATCCCTCCAAGTCATCCATGACTTGTTCATCTATATGCTAGCCTTCAAGTGCTTCCATCGGCTATTGTCATGCTAAGTTGGTCTATACCGCCAAGGCACATTGGGCTTACATTGCCAAGACTACCACTTGAACTTTAAGTCGCCAACCATTGGAGTTATGCTGCAAAGACTCCACCCTTGGACTTCCCTTACCAACCCATGTTAGACTTTCCATTTGCTAAGACTCAAGTTTAGACTTTCCCTTGCCAAGACCCATACTTGGGCTTTCCATGCCAAGTACCCATGACTTGGACTTTTCATGCCAAGTACACAAGACTTGGACTTTCCACACCAAGTACACAAGACTTAGACTTCCCCATCATATGGTCAACCCCATGTCAACCATATAGTCAAACAATGGTCAAACCATCGTCAAACATCAAAATACCCCTCGAGTCAAACTCGAGTCCGGTCAATCATGACCCGAGTCGATTGCACCAACAATCTCCTCAAACCATTGTCAAATATCAAAACACTACTCGAGTCTAACTCGAGTCTGGTCAATTGTGACCTGGGCCGATTGCACCAACAATCTCCCCCTTTTTGATGTTTGACAAAAACCTCAAACAAAACATTGAGTTAGGCCACCTAACTCAAATCTATTTACCAATTCTCCTAAATTGGTAATCCCAAATTATCCCATAACTTCTCCTATAAATTCTCCCCCATTTTGACATACACAAAAAAAGTTCTTCCCAAAGAGGTCAATGTCTCATATCCTAATGAGATCTTACAATCTCACCCTTGGTCCAAGAACATCTAGGATGTCTTCACTCTTCCTAGTGATAAGTCTCATATCACTTAAGAGAGGCTTCCTACAAACTCTCTCAATTTCCAAATTTGGCAACTTGTAGAGGATTCAGTGACTGCTAGAGGGGGGGGGGGTTAATAGCATTTTGAATGGGTCGATGGAATTCATTCGCGATGCTTGCTACAAATGATTAGTACGCAGTGGAAATAAAGCAATAACAATATACAAACACGCAAACACAACTATGTAATGTGGTTCGGAACCAAATGGTTCCTACTCCACAGATCGAGCTCAAACGAGCTCTAGCGATGCCACAAACACTACTAAACAATAAAACTCCTTCTCAGAATAATCCGGAGGTCGAGAAACCTCGTACAATAATTCTTACACCAATAATAATGAAAATACAAGCAAAATACACTAAATGCAAGTAAAGAAAACTTTACAACGAGCTTTTGGATGCTTCCTTGTTTGATTGCTTGAATTGCACTTAGAGACCCTGATTTGCAATAGCAAATCACCCAAAAACTCCTCAAGAACCGGTTGAAAAATCCTCCTCCACGAGCTTCCATTATAGCTACTTCCTGGGCTATATTTCACCTATCAATTGACTGAACGGGACCATCAGTCGACTTATGACACTGTTGCTATGAGACAACGGTGCAATCCATGCTGGAAAAATCCAATGGATAGGACATTAGTCGACTGATCATGCCCATCATTTGACTGATCAAGCCTTCACTCAACTACTAACCCCATCAATCGAGACATACTCCATTCTGTGCCCGAAATACCAAGCACCAGTCCACTGATCACAAGATCAGTCGACTGCTCGGTCCAGCAGTCGATTGCCCACCACTGGTAGTCGACTGCTAGGGCACTCCCCGCAGTCAAACCCTAGTTGACTCACACCAGTCGATAGCCACATGGTACCAGTCGACTGATACACCTCAAACATGAGGTTTTAAGCTCAAACATGAGGTTTAACCCAAGTATGGTGCCCCTATACTTGCTATACCACCCGTAGCCTAGACCTAAGCCTTCTAGCCACCTCTGTCAGCCACATGCCTATCGGATCCCTCCAAGTCATCCATGACTTGTTCATCCATATGCTAGCCTTCAAGTTCTTCCATCGGCTATGTCATGCTAATGATGTCTACACCGCCAAGGCACATTGGACTTATGCTGCCAAGACTCCGCTTGGACTTTACGCCACCAACCATTAGACTTATGCTGCCAAGACTCCCGCTTGGACTTTACATGCCAAGTACTCAAGACTTGGACTTTCCATGACATGGTCAACTCTAGTCAACCATCATAATCCCCCTTGAGTCAAACTCGAGTCCGGTCAATCATGACCCGGGTCGATTGCACCAACAATATCCACAAAACATTATAAGACATCAATGTCAAACATCAATGTTAAACCTTCATGTCAAACATCAAAATATCTCTCAAGTCAAACTCGAGTCCGGTCAATCATGACCTGGGCCAATTGCACCAACAATCTCCCCCATTTTGATGTTTGACAAAACCACATACCTTTGAGTTAGAACACTAACTCAAATCTTCTTACCAATTATCCCAAATTGGTAATCCCGTAAATTTTCCCAAACATTCTCCCCCTTTTTGACTAACATCAAAAAGGTTTTCTCCAAGGAGGTCAATGTCTCATGTCCCAATGAGATCTTATAATCTCCCCCTTGGTCCAAAAATACATAGGAGGCCTACAATCTTCCTAGTGATAAATCTCATATCACTCAAGAGAGGCAATCCTACAAACTCTCCCAATTTCCAAATTGGGTATTTCAAAATTCCCATTTTGCCCCTCATGAGGAAAAATATCATCCATCATCCCATGATGGATACCTCCCCCTAAAGGCTTGCTCCCCCTTGACCATTGCACCAACAATGTCCTTGGAAAGTCCCTAAGCCAATAGGAACTCTAAATCATCAAAAATAAGGTTCAAAGTTCAACATTGAACTTTCCCATACCTTATATTTGATACACCACCCTAACAAGTCTCCTAATTCATATCCAATGGATTTTCACCTTTTATAATGCTTACCAAAGGATATCCTAGGGTTAGGAGTGGTTAGGGAACTTTACCGTAGCTGAAAATGGGCTAAATAACCATGTTTTTCACGAAATCAGCCTGGCAGTCGACTCTATCAGAGATCAGTCGACTGCCGTTCCAATAAGTCGACTGCCACCAAGGGCAGTCGATTGATAACTGAAAATTTCGATTTTAAGTTATCAGAAATGAGATTCAAAAAAGCATAAGTAATTCTACGTATATCAAAAAATTATGAAAATTCATACGTATATTACTTATAATAAATACATTCAGTGAAAAATGTTAGAAAAATATTTTATCCATAAAATATTGAAATTGATACAAAGTTCAAAAGTTAAGAAAAACTTCAATATTTTAGCTCACTTTGTATCAACTTCATCAATGGTGATTGCTATCAAACGATAGACTTCACTAAGGTTTTCTAAAATGATTTTGAAAACTTATATTGTATCATATTACTTAGGCTTAATGTACATGATTTGTACACTAGCTTTCCCAATCATCCACAATTAAGATAAGATGTGTTTTAGTTCATCTAGAAGCAAAAGCTATGCACCTTGAACTTAACTCATATCCTAGCATCTCACATGTATCTAGGGTGTATAAATACACATACATGTCAATTTAGATGTGAGATGTGGGTTTTGTTTTCTTAATCTAAGGTCTCATGCATTTTCTAAGGAAACACTACATGATTCCCTTATAAATGGGACTCCAAGTCATGTCATTGTCCTTAAATCAATTTTAATCAAATTAAATGCATGAATGATCATGACATAAATAATAACATAATTAAGCATGGCCAATGATCATGATGTCAAGGCCAATGATATAATCTAAAAACTAATGACATTAAACCTTAATCCTAACATGATCATGACATATTAAATGATTAAAAATAAACATGATGTCATGACATGTTATATGGTAAACAAGACATGACAGATAAAAGGTATAAGTATAATAATACCTAACTTTTAATATTTGTTGTCATTTGATATAGTTAAATATATTTTGCCATATTGGTACTAATCCCCAAAGTGTGCCAAAAACCCAAAATGACACACTAAGACCTCTAAACCTAAATTGTGCCAATTTGATTGATTTTTCATAATCCCAACAATGTATTGGCACATCCGAAAATCTTTTAGGATCATAATTCAAAATCTATTTCCAAGGTATCCATAACCTTGAAAATTACCTAAAATTCAACCTTTACCATGGTTAGGTAAACTACCCATCCATTCAAAGTTGGCACACCTAAACCCATTTAGCATGAATCGATCATGCTCTTAGAAACCCAAAACCTATTTGTGCTTCTAGGGTTTTCTAGGTATTCCTTAGGGATGACCTCCCTAGATACCTTCCTAATGACCCTTCTAGGCTTGTTAGCCTTGGCCATTTGGCTCTTGCCATGGTTAATTCTAGCGGCGACTCCCTGTGTTACCTTCTTAGTGGCTTCCCTAGGTCTCGTTGAAACCCTAGCCACTAAGCACAAACCTTGGTCAACCTTTTCCCAATTGACCTTGGCCTTCCTAGACCTAATTTGAGTTCCATAATCAAAACAAACATTATGGTAGGTCTTTTTGGGCTTAAGCTTGCCCTTGGATGGTTCTTGATTTTTAGGTCTTTGACTTTGACCATTGTACCTAGATTTTTGATCATTTAACCCTTTAAATTGATTCTGTATATTCCTAAGGGTCTTCTCTAATTTCTCAAGCCTTGAACTCAAGGCTTGATTTTCCTTTTCTAATTGCCCAATTTTTGAATCTTGATTTAATCTTTAGGCATTACCATTTCCTCTAGGCATATGCCTCCCCTTCTTAGGGTTAATGCCTAAATGGTTTTCTATTTTCCTAATGCTTTCCTTTGGAAGAGTTTTTCTAGGGACATTAGTCCCAACTTTCTCCTTATTTGAAAAATTAACACAATTAGCACATACACAAAAATATTTATTTTTTTAGCTTGCTTTTCATTTACAATAGAAAGATTGTTAAAATTATTCCTAGCATGATTTTTGACATTTAAATTAGAACAAGAAGGTGCATTAAAATATACCTTAGGGTTTACCTTAGAGGGTACC
Source organism: Wurfbainia villosa (assembly GCA_025175895.1). NCBI lineage: Eukaryota > Viridiplantae > Streptophyta > Magnoliopsida > Zingiberales > Zingiberaceae > Wurfbainia > Wurfbainia villosa. The sequence goes on from CM045993.1 coordinate 56,609,476, forward strand.
CTTACATGTGATGCTCTTTCTTGGGTCTTTTTCTTCCCCTTTTGACATTGACTCCGGTAATGCCCCTTTTGATGGCTTTTGAAGCACACCATGTGCCCTTTGCTCTTCTTGGTGGGGACTCCGACTTCATTTGATTTCTCTTGACTTTTAGGTGTCGGTGGAGTCTTATTTACTCTTTTTGGACACTTGCTTTTATAGTGCCAATTTTCTCTACACTCAAAACATATTATATGCATTTTATTATTTACACATTTGTTTGAGTTACTTAGGTCCGTGGTTGATTGTTCCTCTTGAGGTTGCTCCGGTGTAGATGCTCTAATCTCCTGCCCCTCAATTCTAGAGGTGGAGGCTTCTCCTACTTCTTCCTCTTCTTCCACCGATCCCGATCCGGATGTTGATTCTCCATCAACATCCGAATCATCACTTTCTTGTGATGAGGATGATGTGCTCTCTTCTTCGATCTCCTGGTACAACTGAGCCGATGAGCACTCTTGTTCTTTGGGCTCCTCATGGAATCTTGCCAACTTGCTCCATAGCTCCTTGGCATCCAGGTAATCTCCTAGCCTAGACAAAACATCATTAGGTATCAAATCTTCTAGAAGTTTTGTTACCTTAACTTCGATTTTGAACTTAAGACGTTGCTCTTGGGTCCACTTCTTCAACTTCAAGACCTCTTCCTTATTGTTCCTAGGTGGTTCAAAACCTACTATGACGATGAACCAATCTTCTATGTCCATCATCAAGAATGTCTCTATTCTAGCTCTCCACGCCAGAAAATCTTCTTGATTTTATGGTGGTGGTGTGTTGATGTCCCATCCTAGCTTTTCTTAAAAATCCATCTTCTATCCCTCTAGCGGTTTTTCTCCCCGCGGTTATTCCATAGAAGAGCCCCGGGCTCTGATACCAATTGTAGAGGATTCAGTGACCGCTAGAGGGGGATGAATAGCGTTTTGAATGAGTTGATGGAATTCGTTCACGATGCTTGCTACAAATGATTAGTGCGCAGCGGAAATAAAGCAATTACAATATACTAACATGCAAACACAACTATGTAACGTGGTTCAGAACTGAATGGTTCTAACTCCACAGATCGAGCTCAAACGAGCTCTAGCTATGCCACAAACACCACTAAATAATAAAACTGCTTCTTGGAACAATCTGGAGGTGGAGAAACCTCGTTCAATAATTCTTACAACAATAAGAATGAAAATACAAGCAAAATACACTAAATGCAAGTAAAGAAAACTTTAAAATGAGCTTTTGGATGCTTGCTTGTTTGGTTTCTTGAATTTCACTTGGAGACCCTGATTTGCAGCAGCAAATTACCCCAAAACTCCTCAAGAATCGATTGCAAAATCCACCTCAACGAGCTTCCTTTATAGCTGCTGCCTGGGCTGAATTTCGCCTATCAATCATCTGATCGGGATCATCAGTTGACTAATGACACTGTTGCTATGAGACAATGGTGCAATTCACGCTAAAAAAATCCAACGGATAGAACATCAATTGACTGATCATGTCCTTCAATCGACTGATCGAGCCTTTATTCGACTGCTAACCCCAGCAGTTGAGTCAGACTCCATTCTGCGTCTCGAATATCGAGCACCGGTCGGATCGATCACAAGATCACGATCGCTTGATCTAGCGACCGGCCTAACTCACCCTAGTTGACTCACACTAGTTGACTGATACACCTCAAACATGAGGTTTAACCCAAGTACGGTGGCCCCATACTTGCTAGACCACCCATAGCCTAGACCTAAGCCTTTTAGCCACCTCCGTCAGCCTCGTGCCTATCGGATCCCTCCAAGTCATCCATGACTTGTTCATCCATATGGTAGCCTTCAGGTGCTTCAATCGACTATGTTATGCTAACGGTGTCTACACCGCCAAGGCACATTGGACTTACGCTGCTAAGACTCCGCTTGGACTTTACGCCACAAACCATTGGACTTATGCTGCCAAGACTCCCTCTTAGACTTTATGCCACCAATATCAAACCCCTTCGGTCTTGAACTTAAAACATTGCTCTTGGGTCCACTTCTTCAACTTCAAGACCTCTTCCTTCTTGTTCCTAGGTGGTTCAAAACCATCCATGACGATGAACCAATATTTTATGTCCATCGTCAAGAATGTCTCTATTCTAGCCCTCAAAGCTGAAAAATCTTCTTGATCATATGGTGGTGGTGTGTTGATGTCCAATCTTAGCTTTTCTTGAAAATCCATCTTCTTTCCCTCTAGTAGTTTTTCTCCCGGCAGTTAGTTCGTAGAAGAGCCCCGGGCTCTAATACAATTGTTGAGGATTCGGTGATCGCTAGATGGGGGTGAATAGCATTTTGAATGAGTCGAAGGAATTCATTCGCGATGCTTGCTACAAATGATTAGTGCGCAACTGAAATAAAGTAATAAAAATATACAAACACATAAACACAACAATGTAATGTGATTCGGAACCAAATGGTTCCTACTTCACGGATCAAGCTCAAATGAGCTCTAGCAATGCCACAAACACCACTAAACAATAAAACTCCTTCTCAGAACAATCCAGAGGTGGAGGAACCTCTTAAAATAATTCTTACAACAATAAGAATGAAAATACAAGAAAAATACACTAAATGAAAGTAAAGAAAACTTTACAACGAGCTTTTGGATGCTTGCTTGTTTGGTTGCTTGAATTGCACTTAGAGATCCTGATTTGTAGCAGCAAGTCTGTTAGTGAAAGCCCTAGATCCAATCATGTGATGATTGTTGTATGGACTTTATTGTATCATATTCCTATTTATAAAGGCATGGTTATTATATTTACTTGTATTAGTGCCAAATAACTAAATATAATAATGTCCTTGAGTAGTAGGTTCTTATCTATATCAGTCGATTGGTTGAATCGATAATGAGATGATTTTGAGAACACTACTCTTAATCATTCCTAGTCGAGTATTAACATTCAGGGACAACGTTAATGCGTAGAGACTAGCATGTAGGTTAACATGATGACTTGATCTCACAAGTCATGGATATGAGATATCAAGTTGACACATGGGTATGCATTGGAGAATGAATACTGAATGACCCGCCATGAGAAAGTATCATGGATCATTATATGAGTGTCATATACTTTCTCATGTGACTATTAGTCCTTAGACCTGAAGTCACTATGGTTCCCTACATAAGGCGTTGCATACTTTGGCTTCGTCAAACGTCACCCGTAAATGGGTAGACTATAAAGGCGATTACTGGGTATGTAACAAATTATGCAGAGGGATGTGAGTGATGTAGATGGGATCTATCCCTCCTATATGACAGGAGTGACATCGATATTCTTGATAGAGTGAGACCACGAAGTGCATGCCATGCCCAAATGAGTCAATATGAGATATTGAGCTCATTTGATATGGGTGAGTCTACTTGGAGTTCAAGATTTAGATTGTACCGAGGATGACACGGTCTATGCCTCGATTGGTCAATCTAGATGTCAAGGATAGAGGGACATTGTCACATATTGTGAGAGTCACAATTAGTAGTCACAAAGGTGATGTTGGAGCTCAACATTCTTGTAACTTGGGTAGCAATGATGTGTTGCTAGATACCGCTCATTGCTTATGTTCCTAAATCGGTTTAGGGACATTGCCAACGTTACAAGAACCTATAGGGTCACACACATAAGGGCAATTAGATGGAGATTAGGTTCATATGATGAACCATGAGGATTAGGTTCATGGGACGAATCAAATTGGATTAAGAGTAATCCAAATTAGACTAATTGAGTTAGACTCAAGTTGATTCAAGTGTTGAATGAGTCTAATTTAGATTTGATTCATCAAATCAATTTAAATTAAATGAATAGAGATTCATTAAATTAAATTGACTTGAATCAAATGGTTGAGAGGGAAGATGAAAGGTCAAGTTTGACTTGACCAAATGCCATGTCATGATGATGACTTGGCATGGACGGCCAATGATGATGTTCCACATCATCATGGACACATCATGGGGTGCCACCTCATGAGGGAGACCATGAGTCATTGACTCTTGGAGTTACATGCATGCATGTAACCCCCTTATAGTGGGTTATGGATGATGTGAAGTTAAGTTGTGTAACTTCATCTTCTTCCTCTTCTCTTCCCTCAAGCTCTCTCTTCCTCATCTAGCGATGAATGACCAAGGGGTGCTAGCACACTCTAAGGTGTTTTTCTCCACCATTTGTCCGTGTGGATACTTGTAGAGGAGTGTACACTTGACACTCTTGAGTTTCGACAAAGCGTTTGGACGAGCGGGATAAGCGAAGGGCGTCGCTACGAGGGTAATGCTCTCACCTTCTAGATCTAAGGTAGATCTAGGTTTACATAAGCACATACATGTTTTTATTTTTATATACCTTCGCACGGAACCTTTTGGCCGGACTTTTGGGGTTTCCGCAACGCAAAAAGCGGTTTTTGCGGCTCGGAAAGTCCAACAAAGTCGCCCCAAAAATCCTCAAGAACTGGTTGCAAAAAGCATCCTCCACGAGATTTTTTTATAGCTGCTACCTGGGATGGATTTCGCCTACCAGTCGACTGATCGCGACCATCAGTTGATTGATGACACTATTGCTATAAGACAACGGTACAATCCACGCTAGAAATATCCAACGGATAAGACATCAGTCGAATGATCATGTCCATCAGTCGACTGATCGAGCCTTCACTCGACTGCTAACCCTAGTAGTTGACTTAGACTCCATTCTATGCCCGAAATACCGAGCACTAGTCGACTGATCACAAGATCAGTCGACTGCTCGGTCCAGCAGTCGACTGCCCACCTCTGGCAGTCGACTGCTAGGACACTCCCCGCAGTCTAACCCTAGTTGACTCACACCAGTCGACTGCCATATCGTACCAGTCGACTAATACACCTCAAACATGAGGTTTTAACCTCAAATATGAGGTTTAACCTAATTATGGTGCCCCCATACTTCCTAGACCATCCGTAGCCTAGACCTAAGCCTTCTAGCCACCTCCATCAGCCTTGCGTCTATCAGATCCCACCAAGTCATCCATGACTTGTTCATCTATACGCTAGCCTTCAGATGCTTCCATCGGCTATGTCATGCTAACAGTATCTACACTGCCAAGGCACATTGGACTTACGCTGCCAAGACTCCGCTTGGATTTTACGCCGCCAACCATTGGACTTATGCTGCCAAGACTCCCGCTTTGACTTTACGCTGCCAATATCAAACCCCTTGGAATTCTCAAATGCCAAGACTCAAGGTTGGACTTTCCCATGCCAACCCATGTTGGACTTTCCATGCCAAGACCCATGCTTGGACTTTACACGCCAAGTACTCAAGACTTGGACTTTCCATGACATGGTCAACTCCAGTCAACCATCAAAATCTCTCTTGAGTCAAACTTGAGTCGATTGTACCAACAATTTCCCCAAAATATTATCAGACATCAATGTCAAACATCAATGTCAAACATCAAAACATCTCTTGAGTCAAACTTGAGTCCGGTCAATCGTGCCTGGGCCGATTGCACCAACAATCTCCCCCTTTTTGATGTTTGACAAAACCACATACCTTTGAGTTAGAACACTAACTCAAATCTTCTTACCAATTATCCCAAATTGGTAATCCCGTAAATTTTCCCAAATATTCTCCCCATTTTTTGACTAACATCAAAAAGGTTTTCTCCAAGGAGGTCAATGTCTCATGTCCTAATGAGATCTTATAATCTCCCCCTTGGTCAACAAATACCTAGGATGCCTATAATCTTCCTAGTGATAAGTTCCATATCACTCAAGAGAGGCAATACTACAAACTCTCTCAATTTCCAAATTGGGTATCTCAAAATTCTCATTTTCCCCCTCATGAGGAAAAATATCATCCATTATCCCATGATGGATACCTCCCCCTAATGGCTTGCTCCCCCTTGACCATTGCAAAAACAATGTCCTTGGGAAGTCCCTAAGCCAATAGCAAATCTAAACCATCAAAAATAAGGTTCAAAGTTCAACATTGAACTTTCCCATAACTTAAATTTGATACACCACCCTAACAACTCTCCTAATCCATATCCAATCCCTTTATAATGCTTCTCAAAGCATATCCTAGGGTTAGGAGTGGTTAGGGAACTTTACCGTAGCTGAAACGGGCTAAACAACCTTGTTTTTCCCGAAATCAGCCTGGAAGTCGACTCTATCAGAGATCAATCGACTGTCGTGCCAATCAGTCGACTGCCACCAAGGGAAGTCGATTGATAACTGAAAATTTCAATTTTTAGTTATCCGAATTGAGATTCGAAAATGCATAAGTAATTCTACCTATATCAAAAAAATCATAAAAATTCATACGTATATTACTTATAAGAAATACAATGGGTAAAAAATGTTAGAAAAATATTTTACCCATTAAATATAAAAATTGATACAAAGTTTTAACGTGAAGAAAATATCAATGTTTTAGCTCACTTTGTATCAATTTCATCAATGGTGATTGCTATCAAAAGATAGACTTCACCAAGGTTTTCTAAAAGGATTTTAAAATGATTTTGAAAACTTATATTGAATCATATTCCTTAGGCTTAATGTATATGATTTGTACACTAGCTTTCCCAATGATCCACAATTAAGATAAGATGATTTTTAGTTCATCTAGATGCAAAAGCTATGCACCTTGAACTTAACTCGTATCCTAACATCTCACATGTATCTAAGGTGTATAAATACACATACATGTTAATTTAGATGTGGAACATCATCATTGGCCGGGCCCCATGCCAAGTCACCATGACATAGCAATTGGTCAAGTCAAAATTGACCATTCATTTTCACTCTCAAGTCAAGTCAAACTTGACCTCTTATCTCCCATGGTTGATCAAATCTAACCACTTGATTCAAGTCAATTTGATTTAATGAATCTCTATTCATTAATTTAAATTGACTCAATGAATCAAATCTAAATTAGACTCATTCAACACTTGAATCAAATTGAGTCTAACTTAATTAGTCTAATTTTGATTACTCTTAATCCAATTTGGTACATTCCATGAACCTAATCGTAACATTGGCAATGCTCCTAAACCGATTTAGGAACATAAGCAATGAGCGGTATCTAGCAACACATCATTGCTACCCAAGTTACAAGAATGATGAGATCCAACATCACCTTTGTGACAACTAATTGTGACTCTCACAATATGTGACAATGTCTCTCTATCCTTGACATCTAGATTGACCAATTGAGGCATAGACTGTGTCATCCTCGGTACAATCTATATCTTGAACTCCAAGTAGACTCACTCTAATCAAATGAGCTCAATATCTCATATTGACTCATTTGGGCATGGTCATGCACTTCGTGGTCTCACTCTATCAAGAATAACGATGTCACTCTCGTCATATAGGAGGGATAGATCCCATCTACATCACTCACATCCCTCCGCATAATTTGTTACATACCCAATAATTGCCTTTATAGTCCACCCATTTACGGGTGACGTTTGACGAAGCCAAAGTATGCAACTCCTTATGTAGGAAACCATGGTGAATTTAGGTTCAAGGTCTAATAGTTATACAAATAGTCACATGAGAAAGTATATGACACTCATATAACGATCTATGATACTTTATCATGGAGGATCATTCTGTATGCATTCTCCAATGTATGATACCCATGTGTCAACTTGATATCTTATATCCATGACTAGTGAGATCAAGTCATCGAGTTGACCTACATGCTAGTCTCTACGTATTAACATTGTCCCTGAATGTTAATACTTGACTAGGAATGATTAAGAGTAGTGTTCTCTATATCATCTCATTATCGATTCAACCAATCGATTGATATAGATAAGAACCTTCTACTCAAGGACGTTATTATACTTATTTATTTGGCACAAATACAAGTAAATATAATAACCATGACTTTATAAATAGGAATATGATACAATAAAGTCTATACAACAATCATCACATGATTGACTCTAGGGCTTTCACTAACACTTTACGCCGCCAACCATTGGACTTATGCTGCCAAGACTCCTGCTTGGACTTTACGCCGCCAATATCAAACCCCTTTGACTTCTCAAATGCCATGACTCAAGCTTGGAATTTACCTTGCCAACCCATGTTGGACTTTCTATGCCAAGACCCATGCTTGGACTTTACATGCCAAGTACTAAAGACTTGGACTTTCCATGACATGGTCAACTCCAGTCAACCATCAAAATCCCCCTCGAGTCAAACTCAAGTCCGGTCAATCATGACTCGGGTCGATTGCAGAAACAATCTCCGCAAAACATTATCAGATACCAATGTCAAACAATAATGTCAAACCTTCATGTCAAACAATAAAATATCTCTCGAGTCAAACTCGAGTCCGGTCAATCGTGACCTGGGCCGATTGCACGAATAATCTCCCCCTTTTTAATGTTTGACAAAATCACATACCTTTGAGTTAGAACACTAACTTAAATCTTCTTACCAATTATCCAAATTAGTAATGCCATATATTTTCCCAAACATTTTTCTTCTTTTTTGACTAACATCAAAAAGGTTTTCTCCAAGGAGGTCAATGTCTTATGTCCCAATGAGATCTTATAATCTCTCCCTTGGTCCAAAAATACCTAAAATGCCTACAATCTTCCTAGTGATAAGTCCCATATCACTCAAGAGAGGCAATCCTACAAACTCTCTCAATTTCCAAATTGGGTATCTCAAAATTCCCATTTTACCCCTCATGAGGAAAAATATCATCCATCATCCCATAATGGATGCCTCCCCTTAAAGGCTTGCTCCCCCTTGACCATTGTACCAACAATGTCCTTGGGAAGTCCCTAAGCCAATAGGAACTCTGAACCATCAAAAATAAGGTTCAAAGTTCAACATTGAACTTTCTCATACCTTAAATTTGATACACCACCCTAACAACTCTCCTAATCCATATCCAATGGATTTTCATCCTTTATAATGCTTCCCAAAGTATATCCTAGGGTTAGGAGTTGTTTGGAAACTTTACCGTAGCTGAAAACGGGCTAAACAACCTTGTTTTTCTCGAAATCATCTTGGAAGTCGACTCTATCAGGGATCAGTCAACTGCCGTGCCAATCATTCGAATGAAACCAAGGGCAGTTGACTGATAACTGAAAATTTTGATTTTTAGTTATCAAAAATGAGATTTGAAAAAGCATAATTAATTTTATCTAGATCGAAAAATCATGAAAATTCATACGTATATTACTTATAAGCAATACAATAGGTGAAAAATGTTAGAAAAATAATTTACCCTTAAAATATTGAAATTGATACAAAGTTCAAAAGTGAAGGAAAACTTCAATGTTTTAGCTCACTTTGTATCAAATTCATCAATGGTTATTGCTATCAAAAGATAGACTTTACCAAGGTTTTCTAAAAGGATTTTAAAATGATTTTGAAAACTAATATTGGATCATATTCCTTGGGCTTAATGTACATGATTTGTACACTAGCTTTCCCAATGATCCACAATTAAGATAAGATGAGTTTTAGTTCATCTAAATGCAAAAGCTATGCACCTTGAACTTAACTCATATCCTAGCATCTCACATGTATCTAGGGTATATAAATACACATACATGTCAATTTAGATGTGAGATGTGGGTTTTATTTTCTTAATCTAAGGGTTCATGCATTTTCTAAGACAACACTACTTGATTCCCTTATAAATGGGACTCCATGTCATGCCATTGTCCTTAAATCAATTTTAATCAAATTAAATGCATGAATGATCATGGCATAAATAATAACATAATTAAGCATGGCCAATGATCATGATGTCATGACATATAATATAATCTAAAAACTAATGACATTAAACCTTAATCCTAACATGATCATGACATATTAAATGATTAAAAATAAACATGATGTCATGATATGTTATATGTCAAACAAGGCATGGCAGATAAAAGGTATAGGTATAATAATATCTAACTTTTAATATTTGTTGTCATTTGATATAGTTAGATATATTTTTCCATATTGCTAATAATCCCCAAAGTGTGCCAAAAACCCAAAACCTATTTGAGCTCCTAGGGTTTACTAGGTATTCCTTTGGGATGACCTACCTAGATACCTTCCTAATGACCCTTCTAGGCTTGTTAGCCTTGGTCATTTGGGTCTTGCCATGTTTAATTCTAGGGGTGACTCCCCTTGTAACCTTCTTAGTGGCTTCTTTAGGTTTCCTTGAAACCCTAGCCACTAGGCACATACCTTGGTTAACCTTAGGGATGACTTCCCTATTGACCTTGGTCTTTCTAGACCTAATTTGAGTTCCATAATCAAATGGAATATTATGGTAGGTCTTTTTGGGCTTAAGCTTGCCCTTGGATGGTTCTTGATTTTTAGGCCTTTGACTTTGACAATTGGACTTAGATTTTTGATCATTTGACCCTTTAAATTGATTCTGTATATTCCTAAGGGTCTTATCTAATTTCTCAAGCCTTGACCTCAAGCCTTGATTTTCCTTTTCTAATTGCCCAATTTTTGAATCTTGATTTAATCTTTGGGCATTAACATTTCCTCTACGTATATGCCTACCCCTCTTAGGGTTAATGCCTAAATGGTTTTCTATTTTCCTAATGCTTTCCTTAGGAAGAGTTTTTCTAGGGACATTAGTCCCAAATTTCTCCTTATTTGAAAAATTAACACTCTTAGCACCTAGACAAAAATGTTTATTGTTTCTAGCATGCTTTTCATTTACAATAGCAAGATTGTTAAAATTATTCCTAGCATGCTTTTTGACATTTAAATTATAACTAGAAGGTGCATTAAAATATACCTTAAAATTTGCCTTAGAGGCTCCCCCTACATGTAATGCTCCTTCTTAGGTCTTTTTATTCCCCTTTTGACATTGACTCTGGTAAAGCCCCTTTTGATGGCATTTGAAGCACACCACGTGCTCCTTGCTCTTCTTGGTGGGGACTCCGGCTTCATTTGACTTATCTTGACTTTTAGGTGCTGGTGGAGTCTTCTTTACTCTTTTTGGACACTTGCTTTTATAGTGTCATTTTGTGTACACTCAAAACATATTATATGTATTTTATTATTAACACATATGTTTGAGTTACCTAGGTGCGTGGTGGAAGCCTCTTGAGATTGTTCATCTTCTCGACCGGAGGTTGATGGTTCCTCTTGAGGGTGCTCCGGTGTAGATGCTCTAATCTCCTCCCCCTCAATTATAGAGGTGGAGGCTTCTCCTACTTCTTCCTCTTCTTCCACCGATCCCGATCCGGATGTTGTTTCTCCTTCAACTTCCGAATCATCACTTTCTTGTGATAAGGAAGATGTTCTCTCTTCTTCGGTCTCCTCCTCCAACTGAGTCGATGAGCACTCTCTTTCTTTGGGCTCCTCATGGAATCTTGCCAACTTTCTCCTTGGCATCCATGTAATCTTCTAGCCTAGAAAAAACATCATTAGGTATCAAATCTTCTAGAAGTTTTATTACCTTAACTTCGGCCTTGAACTTAAGACGTTGCGCTTGGGTCCACTTCTTCAACTTCAAGACCTCTTTCTTCTTGTTCCTAGGTGGTTCAAAACCTTCCATGACGATGAACCAATCTTCTATGTCCATTATCAAGAATGTCTCTATTCTAGCCCTCCACGCCGAAAAATCTTCTTGATCGTATGGTGGTGGTGTGTTGATGTCCCATCCTAGATTTTCTGGAAAATCCATCTTCTTTCCCTCTAGCGGTTTTTCTCCCAGCGGTTAGTCCGTAGAAGAGCCCCGGGCTCTGATACCAATTGTAGAGGATTCGGTGACCGCTAGAGTGGGGGTGAATAGCATTTTGAATTAGTCGATGGAATTCATTCGCGATGCTTGCTACAAATGATTAGTGTGCAGCGAAAATAAAGCAATAACAATATACAAACACGCAAACACAACTATGTAACGTGGTTCGGAACCGAATGGTCCCTACTCCACAGATTGAACTCAAACGAGCTCTAGCGATGCCACAAACACCACTAAATAATAAAACTCCTTCTCAGAAAAATCCGGAGGTGAAGAAACCTCATACAATAATTCTTACAACAATAAGACTGAAAATACATGCAAAATACACTAAATGCAAGTAAATAAAACATTACAATGAGCTTTTGGATGCTTGCTTGTTTGGTTGCTTGAATTGCACTTGGAGACCTTGATTTGAAGTAGCAAATCACTCCAAAACTCCTCAAGAACCGGTTGCAAAATCTTCCTCCACTAGATTCCTTTATAGCTGCTACCTGGGTAGGATTTCGCCTATCAATTGTCTGATGATACTGTTGCTATGAGACAACGGTTCAATCCACGCTGGAAAAATCTAACGGATAGGACATTAGTCGACTGATCATGTTCATCAGTCGACTGATCGAGCCTTCACTCGATAGCTAACCTAAGCAGTCGAGTCAGACTCTATTCTGTGCCTGAAATACTGAGCACTAGTCGATTGATCATACGATCAGTTGACTGCTCGATCCAGCAGTCGACTACCCACCTTTGGTAGTGGACTGCTAGGGCACTCCCCGCAGTCAAACCCTAGTTGACTCACACGAGTTGACTGCCACATGGTACAAGTCAACTGATACACCTCAAACATGAGATTTTAACCTCAAACATGAGGTTGAACCCAAGTATAGTTCCCCCATACTTACTAGACCACCCGTAGCCTAGACCTAAGCCTTCTAGCCACCTCCGTCAGCCCCGCGCCTATCGGATCCCTCCAAGTTATTCATGACTTGTTCATCCATACGCTAGCCATCAGGTGCTTTCGTTGGCTATGTCATCCTAACGGTGTCTACATCTCTAAGACACATTGGACTTATGCTGCCAAGACTCCGCTTGGACTTGACGCCGCCAACCATTGGACTTATGCTACCAAGACTCCCGCTTGGACTTTACGCCGCCAATATAAAACCCCTTGGACTTCTCAAATGTCAAGACTCAATCTTGGACTTTCTCTTGCCAACCCATGTTGAACTTTCCATGCCAAGACCCATGCTTGGACTTTACATGCCAAGTACTCAAGACTTGGACTTTCCAAGACATGGTCAACTCCAGTCAACCATCAAAATTCCCCTCGAGTCAAACTCGAGTCCGGTCATTCATGACCCGGGTCAATTGCACCAACAATCTCCCCAAAACATTATCAGACATCAATGTCAAACCTTCATGTCAAACATCAAAACATCTCTCGAGTCAATCTCGAGTTCGGTCAATCGTGACCTGGGCCGATTGCACCAACAATCTTCCCCTTTTTGATGTTTGACAAAACCACATACCTTTGAGTTAGAACACTAACTCAAATCTTCTTACCAATTATCCCAAATTTGTAATCCCATAAATTTTTCCAAACATTCTCCCCCTTTTTGACTAATATCAAAAAGGTTTTCTCCAAGGAGGTCAATGTCTCATGTCTCAATGAGATCTTATAATCTCCCCTTTGGTCCAAAAATGCCTAGGATTAATACAATCTTCCTAGTGATAAGTCTCATATCACTCAAGAGAGGCAATCCTACAAACTCTCCCAATTTCCAAATTGGATATCTCAAAATTCCCACTTTCCCCCTCATGAGGAAAAATATCATCCATCATCCCATGATGGATCCTTCCCCCTAAAGGCTTGCTCCCCTTGACCATTGCACCAATAATGTCCTTGGGAAGTTCCTAAGCCAATAGGAACTCTAAACCATCAAAAATAAGGTTCAAAATTTAACATTGAACATTCCCATACCTTAAATTTGATACACCACCTTAACAACTCTCCTAATCCATATCCAATTTATTTTCACCCTTTATAATGCTTCCCAAAGCATATCCTAGGGTTAGGGAACTTTACCGTAGCTGAAAACGGGCTAAACAACCTTGTTTTTCCCAAAATCATCTTTGCAGTCGACTCTATCAGAGATCAGTCGACTGCCGTGCCAATCAGTAGATTGCCACCAAGGGCAGTCGACTGATAATTGAATATTTCATTTTTCAATTACCAGAAATGAGATTCGAAAAATCATAAGTAATTCTACGTATATCGAAAAATCGTGAAAATGCATACGTATATTACTTATAAGCAATACAATGGGTGAAAAATGTTAGAAAAATATTTTACCCATAAAATATCAAAATTGATACAAAGTTCAAAAGTGAAGAAAAACTTCAATGTTTTAGCTCACTTTGTATCAACTTCATCAATGGTTATTGCTATCAAAAGATAGACTTCACCAAAATTTTCTAAAAGGATTTTAAAAACTTATATTGGATTATATTCCTTGGGCTTAATGTACATGATTTGTACACTAGCTTTCCCAATGTTCCACAATTAAGATAAGATGAGTTTTAGTTCATCTAGATGCAAAAGCTATGCACCTTGAATTTAACTCATATCCTAGCATCTCACATTTATCTAGGGTGTATAAATACATATACATGTCAAATTTGATATGAGATGTGGGTTTTGTTTTCTTAATCTAAGGCCTCATGCATTTTCTAAGGCAACACTACTTGATTCCCTTATAAATGGGACTCTCAGTCATGTCATTGTCCTTAAATAAATTTTAATCAAATTAAATGCATGAATGATCATGGCATAAATAATAACATAATTAAGCATGACCAATGATCACAATGTCATGACATATGATATAATATAAAAACTCATGACATTAAACCTTAATCCTAAATTGTGCAAATTTGATTGATTTTTCATAATCCCAACAATGTAATGGCACATCCTAAAATCTTTTCGGATCATAATTCAAAATCTATTTCCAAAAAATCCATAACATTGAAAATTAGCTATAATGCCACCATTACCATGGTTAGGTTAACTACCCATCCATTCAAAGTTGGCACACCTAAACCCATTTAGCGTGAATCGATCATGCTCTTAGGAACCCAAAACCTATTTGAACTTTTAGGGTTTACTAGGTATTCCTTAGGGATGACCTCCCTAGATACCTTCCTAATGACCCTTCTAGGCTTGTTAGCCTTGGTCATTTGGGTCTTGCCATGGTTAATTCTAGGGGTGACTCCCCTTGTAACCTTCTTTGTGGCTTCTCTATGTTTCCTTGAAACCCAAGCCACTAGGCACATACCTTGGTCAGCCTTAGGGATGACTTTTCTATTGACCTTGGTCTTCCTAGACCTAATTTGAGTTCCATAATAAAATGGAACATTATGGTAGGTCTTTTTGGGCTTAAGCTTGCCCTTGGATGGTTCTTGATTTTTAGGTCTTTGACTCTGACCATTGGACCTAGATTTTTGATCATTTTGTAGGGGATCGATATGTGTGTGTTGGCTGGCTAGAGGGGGGTGAATAGCCCTCAATCGTCGTACGATGGAATACGATCGTTCTCGTTGCGTGCTTTTCTACAATTGTCGTTAGCGCAGCGGAATACTAATAGAAACAATAATAATACTAACAACAAATACAATCACATGCAAACACACACGATATACGTGGTTCGGAACCGAATGGTTCCTACTCCACGGGCGAGCTCTCCGAGCTCTAGTTATGCGCACGATACTAACTAAACTCCTTCTCGACTACACATCGGAGGTGGAGAAACCCCGTACAAGCTATTACAACAGTAATACTACAAGAAATACAAAGACACAAGAAATACAAGTAAAGAACGCTTTAGAACTCTTTGCTTTGAACCCTTTCTTGTTATTTGCTTTGGATGTCTCTTGAAGGACTGGAATGCAGCAACAATTCCCCTCAAATCGCTTCCTTAAAGTCTTGGCGAAATCCTTCCACTTGAGCTCCATTTATAACCTACATCAAGCTGATTTCGCGCACATCATTCGACTGCCAAAAGGCCCTAGTCGACTGGTCCTGTAGCCATTGTCTCACAACGGCCAGATCCACGTTGGTCAAGTTCCAACGGATCACACATCACGAAAGTGTTGGCGAAGCTCGATCAGCTTCGGCTCGCCACGGCGATTAGTCGATCGATGTTGTCAATAGTCGATCGCCTCCCATGGCGAGATCGACTCAGACTTTTATTCAGTCGAACACTGGTCGAACCCATATGACCTAGAGCAGTCGACTGATGTCGGGTAAAACCTCAAACATTAAGCTGTTTGAGCATCCGACAACCAATCTTAGCCACTTGGCCAAGTCCACCTCATCACTAATGGAGTTCCCCACCGAAGCTCTCTTCCCTCGGCCTATGTCCCTCGGATGGGCCATGCGCATGGCTTCGCAACGTCATCCTTCGTGTCTCATGCCCTCGAAGTATGCTTCACTCCATTCGCTCCCCGTTTGGCGGTCCCTCGGATGCACCAAGTGCACGGCTTCGCAATGCCATCCTTCACCGACTTAAGGACCCCGAGCCTAGTGAACTTGCCAAGTCCTCAAGTCTTCCCAAATGCACCAAGCGCACGGCTTCGCAATGCTTTGGACTTTTCCACACCAAGCTCCATGCTTGGATTTTCCATGCCAACCCCATGTTGGACTTTCCCACACCAAGCTCAATGCTTGGATTTTCCATGCCAACCCCATGTTGGACTTTTCCACACCAAGCTCCAAGCTTGGATTTTCCATGACAACACCATGTTGGACTTTCCCATGACAATCCCATGTCATGAGTTTTGTCTATCATCAAAATACTATCAAAGTACTGCTCGAGTCAAACTCGAGTCAACATGGGCTGATTGCACCAACAATCTCCCCCTTTTTGATGATTGACAAAACTACCATCTCAAGTCTACCAATTCTCCCATATTGGCAATTCTCACATCCCAAATGAGAATTCCAAACCTAATTGGTAACTTGGTAACTTCTCCCCCTTTTTGACATTACATCAAAAAGGTCCTCCCCAAGGGTATGAATGTCTCATATCCCAATGAGATCTTACAATCTCTCCCTTGGAGGAACACATGCTTACAATCTTTCTAGTGATCCCATATCACTTAAAGAGAGGCAACCCAATTTTCCTCCCATGAGGAAATACACATCCATCTTCCCATGATGAATACCTCCCCCTAGAGGCTTGCTCCCCCTTGACCATTGCACCAACAATGTCCTTGGAGAGTCCCTAAGCCAATAGGAACATTTAACCAATCAAAATTAAGGCAAAGTTCTACAATGAACTCTCATCCACCTTAAAAATGATACTCTCCCTAAATCCTTCTCCTAATCCATGCCCAATGGATTTCCACCCTTTCTAATGCTCTCCCAAGCATATCCTAGGGTTAGGAATGGTTAGGGGACCTTAACCTAGCTGAACATGGGCCTAACCAACAAAGTTTACCCGAAATCAAGGCGATCAATTGAATTAGAAATTAGTTGCCACTATCGATCGCCTCCTCCTTGGCGATCGATAACTACATTTGCAGTTTTCAATATTTCAAAAATGGATTTCTGAAATCCATAAGTAAATATACATAAGTTTAAAATTCTTGAAATTTGGTATGTATATTACTTATCATAAACCCTATGGGTGAAAAATATTTGAAAATTATTTTACCCACTGAATTAAGAGATTGATACAAAGTCCAAAAGTTAAGAAAAGCTTCAATATTGAGCCCTCTTTGTATCATCCCATTCAATGGTGATAGCTATCAAAAGATAGGCTTCACCAAAGTTTTTCAAAATGTTTTCAAAAAGTTTTTAAAACCTTTGATTCCTTTTTCCTAAACATCTCACTTGTATCTAGATGTGTAAAACACATACAAGTCAATTAATCTAGTGAGATGTGGGTTTTTGTTCTTTAATGGTCTCATGTATATTTCTAGGCAATATTATTTGATTCCCGTCAAATCATGGCATAGTCCTTAAATCCATTTAATTATATGCATGATGATGATTATGACATAGATATGATATAGATAAAAGCATATGAGAAAAATCATGATGTCATGGCATGTGAGAGAAATCTAAGCATACATGACATCTAAAAATAATTCTAAACATGATCATGACATTTTTATAGATAAAAATGAAATTGATGTCATGACATGGCAAGACAAATAAATCATGGCAAGAGAAATGTGCTAAGGTATAAAATACCTAAGTGTTGAATCCAAATTGCCATTTGTAGGGTTAAGTCCATTTTGCCTTAATGCCATTTATCCCACTAGTGTGTCATAAACCCAAAATGGCACACCAATACCTCTAAGACCTAATTGTGCCAATTTAATCATTTTTCAACTTCTCAAAGCATATTGGCAAATCCTAATGTGTCAACTCACAATGACTAGGTTAACTACCCATCCACTTAGGGTTGACACACCCTAACCCATCTAGCGTGAATCGATCACGCTCCTAGGAACCCAATACCTATTGGAGCTTCTTGGGTTAACAAGGTATTTTCTAGGGATAACTTCCCTAGATACCTTCCTAATGACCCTTTTAGACTTTAAAGCCATAGTCTTTTGGGTCTTTCCTAGGTCAACTCTAGAGGTGACTCCTCCAATGACCTTCCTAGTGGCTTTCTTATATTTTCTTAAGTCCTTAGCCACTAAACACATACCATGGCTAGACTTAGGGATGACTTCCCTATTAGCCTTGGTTTTTTTAGACCAAGATGTTGTTTCATAATTAAATGGAACTGTGATAGGATATAGGTTTGTGACCCAAACCTTTCTTGTCCTTAGACCGTTCTTGTTTCCTAGGCCTTGACTTTTGTACATTAGACCCCTTAACCGAATTTGTTATTATTGCTAGGGTCTTCTCCAATTTTTCTAGCCTTGACCTCAAGGCTTGGTTTTCTAGCTCTAATTTTCTCAATTTTGAACTTTCATTAGGTTTTTGGGAATTGTTTTTCCTTTAAGGCATATGCCTAGATTTCTTGGGGTTAATGCCTAAGTTTTCTTCAATTCTCCTAATTGACTCCCTAGGCAAGATTGGTCTAGTGTTATTGGTCCTAGGTTTGTCCTTAGAGAAACTAACATGCTTAGCACCTAAACAAACATATTTATTCCTACTAGCATGCTTTTCATTAATGATTGCAAGAGAGCTAAAATAATTCTTAGTATGCTTTTTAACTTTAGAAATTGAAGGTGCATAATTTAAATTTACCTTAGGGTTAGCTTTAGGAGCTCCCCCTACCTGAGATACACCCTCTTGCCCTTTCTTCCTCCCCCTAGGGCATTGGCTTTGGTAGTGCCCCTTTTGATTGCATTTAAAGCACACAATGTGCTCTTTGTTTCTAGTTGTGGGGACTCCGGCATCCTTTGACTTTGTGTTGACTTTTGGTGCCGATGCCTTTTCCTTAGCCAATTTTGAGCATTTACTCTTGTAATGCCCTTTCTCTCTACACTCAAAGCATATTATGTGATTTTTATTTAAAATAACAACACTTGAGTTACCTAGGGAGGTGGAGGATTCTTCTTGATCACATCTTCCGGAGGTAGATGCTTCGTTTTGACTTTGCACCGGAATAGAAACCCTTTCCTCCCCCTCAATGCTAGAGGTGGAGGTCTCCACCAAATCATCAACATCTTCAAATGTTGTGGGTGCTTCTTCCTCGGCATTCTCCTCTACTTGTGCCGGTTGAGAGTTTTCTTGGAATTTTATTATCTTATTCCATAGCTCCCTTGCATCCCTATAGTCACCCAATCTAGACCAAATATGGTTAGGTAACAAATCACTAAGTAATTTTATTACCTCGAGATTTATCTTGAAGTCCTTGATTTGGTCATGGGTCCACCTTGACTTCTCAATGGGCTTGTTGTCTTTGTCCCTAGGCATCTCAAAATCATTTTCTACAATAATCATATAATCAAAGTCGGTTTCGAGATATACCTCCATCCGTTTCTTCCACAAAGCAAAATCTCCATTGAATTTCGGTGGATGGATGTTATAGACGGCCATCTTGTATTGCTTGTGTCAGCGGTTAGTCCTCGACAAGCCTCCTTGGCTCTGATACCACTTGTAGGGGATCGATATGTGTGTGTTGGCCGGCTAGAGGGGGTGAATAGCCTAATACGTAGACGGTGGAATACGATCGTTCTCGTTGCGTGTTCATCTACAATTGTTGTTAGTGCAACGAAATACTAATAGAAACAATAATAATACTAACAACAAATACAATTACACGCAAACACACACGATATACGTGGTTCAGAACCGAATGGTTTCTACTCCACGGGCGAGCTCTCCGAGCTCTAGTTATGTGCACGACACTAACTAAACTCCTTCTCAACTACACGTCGGAGGTGGAGAAACCCCATACAAGCTATTACAATAGTAATACTACAAGAAATACAAAGACACAAGAAATACAAGTAAAGAACGCTTTAGAACTCTTTGCTTTGAACCCTTTCTTGTTGCTTGCTTTGGATGGCTCTTGAAGGACTAGAATGCAGCAGCAATTCCCCTCCAATCGCTTCCTTAAAGTCTTGGCGAAATCCTCCCACTTGAGATCCATTTATAACCTGCATCAAGCTAATTTTGCACGCATCAGTCGACTACCAAAAGGCCCCAGTCGACTGGTCCTATAGCCGTTGTCTCACAACGGTCAGATCCACGTTGGTCAAGTTCCAACAGATCACACATCAGTCGACTGATGGCACCCATCAGTCGACTGGTAACTCATCGATCAGTCTTTGGCGAGATCGACTAGCTTTGTGCCCGTGCAGCGGTCACGATCGATCATTGCTTCCCTTGGCGATCGGCGTGATGTTGTCAACGATCGACTCCTCCCATGGCGATGATCGGCCCGGACTTTCTGTTCGATCGAACAACGGTCAAACCCATACGACCTAGCGATCGATTGGAACCTATGCGGCAAACATCAAGTTGTTTGAGCATCCGACAACCAGTCTTAACCACTTGGCCAAGTCCACCTCATCCCTCATGGAGTTCCCCACTGAAGCTCTCTTCCCTCTGCCTACGTCCCTCAGATGCGCCAAGCGCACGGCTTCGCAACGCCATCCTTCGCGTCTCATGCCCTTGAAGTATGCTTCACTCCATTCACTCCCCGTTCGGCGATCCCCCGGATGCACCAAGCGCACGCCTTTGCAATGCCATCCTTCACCGACTCAAGGACCCCGAGCCTAGTGAACTTGCCATGTCCTCAACACTTCCCATATGCACCAAGCGCACGGCTTCACAATGCTTTGGACTTTTGCACACCAAGCTCCATGCTTGGATTTTCCATGCTAACCCCATGTTGGACTTTCCCACACCAAGCTCCATGCTTGGATTTTCCTTGCCAACCCCATGTTGGACTTTCCCACACCAAGCTCCATGCTTGGATTTTCCATGCCAACACCATGTTGGACTTTCCCATGACAATCCCATGTCATGAGTTTTGTCTATCATCAAAATACTATCAAAGTACTGCTCGAGTCAAACTCGAGTCAACCTGGGCCGATTGCACCAACACATTTCACCCTTTATATTGATTCTGTATATTCCTAAGGGTCTTCTCTAATTTCTCAAGCCTTCACATCAAGGTTTGATTTTCCTTTTCTAATTGCCCAATTTTTGAATATTGATTTAATCTTTGGGCATTAACATTTCCTCTAGGAATATGCCTACCCTTCTTAGGGTTAATGCCTAAATGATTTTCTATTTTTCTAATGCTTTCCTTTGGAAGAGTTTTTCTAGGGACATTAGTCCCAAATTTCTCCTTACTTGAAAAATTAACACTCTTAGCACCTTGACAAAAATATTTATTATTTCTAGCATGCTTTTCATTTACAATAGCAAGATTGTTAAAATTATTCCTAGCATGCTTTTTGACATTTATATTAGAACTAGAAGGTGCATTAAAATATACCTTAGGGTTTGCCTTAGAGGCTCCCCCTACATGTGATGCTCCTTCTTGGGTCTTTTTCTTCCCCTTTTGACATTGACTCAGGTAATGCCCCTTTTGATGGCATTTGAAGCACACCACATGCTCCTTGCTCTTCTTTTTGGGGACTTCGGCTTCATTTGACTTCTCTTGACTTTTAGGCGTCGGTGGAGTCTTCTTTACTCTTTTTGGACACTTGCTTTTATAGTGCCCATTTTCTCTACACTCAAAACATATTATATGCATTTTATTATTAACACATATGTTTGAGTTACCTAGGTTTGTGGTGGAAGCCCCTTGAACTTGTTCATCTTCTCTACCGGAGGTAGATGGTTCCTCTTGAGGTTGCTCCGGTGTAGGTGCTCTAATCTCCTCCCTCTCAATTCTAGAGGTTGAGGCTTCTCCTACTTATTCCTCTTCTTCCACCGATCCCGATTCACATGTTGATTCTCCATCAACTTCTGAACCGTCACTTTCTTGTGATGAGGATGATGTGCTATCTTCTTCGGTCTCCTCCTCCAACTGAGTCGATGAGCACTCTTGTTCTTTGGGGTACTCATTGAATCTTGCCAACTTGCTTCATAGCTCCTTGGCATCCATGTAATCTCCTAGCCTAGACAAAACATCATTAGGTATCAAATCTTCTAGAAGTTTTGTTACCTTAACTTCGGTCTTGAACATAAGACGTTGCTCTTGGGTCCACTTCTTCAACTTCAAGACCTTTTCCTTCTTGTTCCTAGGTGGTTCAAAACCTTCCATGACGATGAACCAATATTCTATGTCCATCATCAAGAATGTCTCTATTCTATCCCTCCATGCCAGAAAATCTTCTTGATCATATGGTGGTGGTGTGTTGATGTCCCATCCTAACTTTTCTTGAAAATCCATCTTCTTTCCCTCTAGCGGTTTTGCTCCCAGTGGTTAGTCTGTAGAAGAGCCTCGGACTCTAATACCAATTGTAGAGCATTCAGTGATAGCTAGAGGGGAGGGGAGGTGAATAGTATCTTGAATGAGTCGATGGAATTCATTCGTGATGCTTGCTACAAATGATTAGTGCGCAGCGGAAATAAAGCAATAATAATATACAAACACGCAAAGACAACTATGTAACGTGATTCGGAACCGAATGGTTCCTTCTCCAAGGATCGAGCACAAATGAGCTCTAGCGATGCAATAAACACCACTAAACAATAAAACTCCTTCTCGGAACAATCCCGAGGTGGAGAAACCTCATTCAATAATTCTTACAACAATAAGACTAAAAATACAAGAAAAATATACTAAATGCAAGTAAAGAAAACATTACAACGAACTTTTGGATGCTTGCTTGTTTGGTTGCTTGAATTGCACTTGGAGACTTTAATTTGCAGCAGCAAATCGCCCCAAAACTTCTCAAGAACTGGTTGCAAAATCCTCCTCCATGAGCTTCCATTATTGCTGCTGCCTAGGCTGGATTTCGCCTATCATTCGACTTATCGAGACCATCAATCGACTCATGACACTATTGTTGTGAGACAACGGTACGATCCACGCTAGAAAAATCCAACAGATATGACATCAGTCATCTGATCGAGCCTTCACTCGACTGCTAACCCCAACAGTCGAGTCAGACTCCATTCTGTGCTCGAAATATCGAGCACCTGTCGACTGATCATAAGATCTGTCGACTACTCGGTCCAGCAGTAGACTGCCCACCTCTGGCAGTCGACTGCTAGGGCACTCCCCGCATTCAAACCCTAGTTGACTCACACCAGTCGACTACCACATGGTACTAGTCGACTGATACACCTTAAACATGAGGTTTAACCCAAGTATGGTGCCCCCATACTTGCTAGACCACCCGTAGCCTAGACCTAAGCCTTCTAGCCACCTCCGTCAGCCTCGCGCCTATCGGATTCCTCCAAGTCATCCATGACTTGTTCATCCAAACGCTAGCCTTCAGGTGCTTCCATCGTCTATGTCATGCTAACGGTGTCTACACCACCAAGGCACATTGGACTTATGCTGCCAAGACTCTGTAGAGGAAATGTTGACCGCTAGAGGGGAGGGGTGAATAGCGGCGATTCATTGCGTGATAGATTTCATTGTGTGCTTGTCTACAAATCTTTGTTAGTGCAACGGAAATAAAGCAATAACAATACAAGCACACAATTACACAATCATATAATGTGGTTTGGAACCGAATGGTTCATACTCCACGGATCGAGCTCTAAAAAGCTCTAGCGATGCCAATCACACACCATTAATAAACACTCCTTCTCGACACAAATCGAAGGCGGAGAAACCTCATACAAGTGATCTTACAACAATAAGATATAAATACAAGCAATATACAAATGAAATACACAACAAGTAAAGAAAACAACACTTTACAATTGCTCTTGGATTGCTTGCTTTGTGGTTGCTTGAATTGCACTTGGAGACCCTGATTTGCAGCAGCAAATCACCCCAAATCACCTCAAGAAACGCTAGTGAAATCCTCCTTCATGAGCTTCCTTTATAGCTTCTGCCTGGGCTGGATTTTGCCTATCAGTCGACTGATCGGGACCATCAGTCGACTGATGCCACTGTTGTCGTGAGACAACGGCTAGATCCACACTGGAAAAATCCAATGGATCCATCATTAGTCAACTGATCATACCCATCAGTTGACTGATGGAGCCTTCACTCGACTGCTAACCCCCGCAGTCGAGTCTCGACTCCATTCTGTGGCAAAATTCATGAGCACCCCGATCGATCACATGATCACGCCGACGCTGAGCCAGCAATGATCGCCCACCTTCGGCAATCAATCGGCCGACACTTCGCATCAAACCCTAGTTGACTCACACAAGTCAACTGACATATGACATTAGTCGACTGGCACACCTCAAACATGAGGTTTTAACCTCAAACATGAGGTTTAACCCAAGCATGGTGCCCCCATACTTGCTAGACCACTCGTAGCCTAGACCTAAACCTTCTAGCCACCTCTATCAGCCTCGCGCCTATCGGATCCCTCCAAGTAATCCATGACTTGTTCATCCATACGCTAACCTTCAGGTGCTTCCTTCAGCTATGTCATGCTAATAGTGTCTACACCACCAAGGCATTTTGGACTTACGTTGCCAAGACTCTGCTTAGACTTTATGCCGCCAACCATTGGACTTATGCTACCAAGACTCCTGCTTGGACTTTACGCCGCCAATATACAACCCCTTGGACTTCTGAAATGCCAAGACTCAAGCTTGGACTTTCCCTTGCCAACCCATGTTGGACTTCCCATGCCAAGACCCATGCTTGGACTTTTCCTTGCCAAGACCCATGCTTGGACTTTACATGCCAAGTACTCAAGACTTGGACTTTCCATGACATGGTTAACTCTAGTCAACCATCAAAATCCCCTCGAGTCAAACTCGAGTCCGGTCAATCATGACCTAGGTCGATTGTGCCAAAAATCTCCCCAAAACATTATCAGACATCAATGTCAAACATCGATGTCAAACTTCCATGTCAAATATCAAAACATCGCTCGAGTCAAACTCGAGTCTGGTCAATCGTGACCTGGGCCGATTGCATCAACAATCTTCCCCTTTTTGATGTTTGATAAAAACACATACCTGTAACGCCTGTAAAATTTTTAGCAATTTTACGAGAATTTTTGGCTTTACGATGATGGGCTTTATGTGGGCCTTTTCGAAAATAAAAGGAAAATAAGCCAAAAAGAGATGCAAGGCCTAGGAATTGAACCCCAAACCTCTAGATATAGCCAAGCCCTATAGATGCACCCACTAACCAAAAGCCCAATAGGATTATATCATTAGAGGAATAGGGGAAATTATGGTTAAGTGTAAGGGAGATCAAGGGGCTCTTCAAATGAATAAATAGGGGGAACGAGGGGGCATGAGCTATCCAAACTTCATTTCTCCTCCTCTTCTTCTTCCTCACCGAATTCTAGAGCTCCCTCTTCATCCTTTGGCCGAACCCCATTCAAGCAAGGAGAAGGCTAGGTTTTTGTTTCCTTAGGTCATCTTACCCCTTAGAGCAAAGCGAAGGAAGTAAGATTCTCTCACCTGCAGTATATTTGTTTTCGTAGATACATGGAAGAATATGAAGCTTATAGCCCCTACATGTTTCGGCCAACCAAGGTTTTTGGGGCTAGGGTTGCATGAAAATGATTCTAAGGATATTTTATAGGTTGTATGCTTCATGTAGGAATTTTTAGGTGACCAAAATCCAAGCTTATAGCCTCTACATGTTTCGGCCAACCAAGGTTTTTGGGGCTAGGGTTGCATGAAAATGATTCTAAGGATATTTTATAGGTTGTATGCTTCATGTAGGAATTTTTAGGTGACCAAAATCCAAGCTTATAGCCCTTACATGTTTCGACCAACCAAGGTTTTTGGGGCTAGGGTTGCATGAAAATGATTCTAAGGATATTTTTATAGATTGTATGCTTCATGTAGGAATTTTTAGGTGACAAAAATCCAAGCTTATTGCCCCTACATGTTTTGGCCAACATTGGTTTTTAGGGTTAGGGTTTCATGAAAACACCCCTTATGAAGTTATATTATGTTGTGTGCCTTCATGTAGGAGTTTATGTAACAAAAATAAAGAAATTGGTACCCTACATGTTTCGGCCAACATTGGTTTTTAGGGTTAGGGTTTCATGAAAACACCCCTTATGAAGTTATATTATGTTGTGTGCCTTCATGTAGGAGTTTATGTAACAAAAATAAAGAAATTTGTACCCTACAAGTTTCGGCCAACAATGGTTGTAGGGCTAGGGTGGCATGAAAACACCCCTTAGGAAATTAGGATATGTTCTATGCCTATGTGATGAATATGTTTATGTTTTTAATATGCCATGAATTATGCCCATGTGATGAATATGTTTATGATTTTCATATGTCATGAATTATGCCTATGTGATGAATATGTTTATGTTTTTAATATGCCATGAATTATGCCTATGTGATGAATATGTTTATGATTTTCATATGTCATGAATTATGCCTATGTGATGAATATGTTTATGTTTTTAATATGTCATGAAATATGCCTATGTGATGAATATGTTTATGATTTTCATATGCCATGAATTATGCCTATGTGATAAATATGTTTATGTTTTTAATATGCCATGAATTATGCCTATGTGATGAATATGTTTATGATTTTCATATGTCATGAATTATGCCTATGTGATGAATATGTTTATGTTTTTAATATGCCATGAATTATGCCTATGTGATGAATATGTTTATGATTTTCATATGTCATGAATTATGCCTATATGATGAATATGATTATGTTTTTAATATGCCATGAAGTATGCCTATGTGATGAACAAGTTGATGATTTTATATGGCATGAAATATGCTTATGTGATGAACAAGTTGATGATTTTATATGCCATGAAATATGCTTATGTGATGAACATGATTATGCTTTAAGACCCCTTTAGGGTACTCTTATGTTATGAATGCATATATGTTATGACATGTCTAAGAGATGCTTCCCTTTCAAGTAGGGATTAAGAGCTCTCCTTATGATAAGATAAGATGGAGATGCTTCCCTTTCAAGTAGGGATTAAGAGCTCTCCCTATGATAAGATAAGATGGAGATGCTTCCCTTTCAAGTAGGGATTAAGAGCTCTCCCTATGATAAGATAAGATGGAGATGCTTCCCTTTCAAGTAGGGATTAAGAGCTCTCCTTATGATAAGATAAGACGGAGATGCTTCCCTTTTTGGTGGGGGATTAAGAGCATTCTTTATGATATGACAAGAAAGAAAGGAAAGAAAATTAAGTATTTTACTTTGTAAGAGGTTAAGTACCCGACCTGTTAGGTGGTCGTTAATCAAATCCAAGAAACATAAGAAGACGTAAGAGGTCTTGCCCTGGTAAGAAGTAAGAGGTCTTGCTCTAGTAGGTCTGGTGGCTCGCTACCCCAGCATATTAGGGAACGCGCTTTATGTGGTACTTAGCCTGGGGCCCCCCATGCAAGTTATGATTATGTTAAAGTACCTATATGTATATGCTTTGAAAAGAAAGGACTTGTATGAAACTATGAATGCTTATGTTCAAGTTTAAGAATGCTTATGATTATGTCCTTTATGCATGATTAGGATTTATGATATTATGAATGCTTATGTTCAAGTTTAAGAATGCTTATGATTATGTCCTTTATGCTTGATTAGGATTTATGATACTATGAATGCTTATGTTCAAGTTTAAGAATGCTGATGATTATGTCTTTTATGCATGATTAGGATTTATGATATTATGAATGCTTATGATTATGTCCTTTATGCATGATTAGGATTTATGATTCTATGAATGCTTATGTTCAAGTTTAAGAATGCTGATGATTATGTCCTTTATGCATGATTAGGATTTATGATATTATGAATGCTTATGTTCAAGTTTAAGAATGCTGATGATTATGTCCTTTATGCATGATTAGGATTTATGATATTATGAATGCTTATGTTCAAGTTTAAGAATGCTTATGATTGTGTCCTTTATGCATGATTAGGATTTATGATATTATGAATGCTTATGTTCAAGTTTAAGAATGCTTATGATTGTGTCCTTTATGCATGATTAGGATTTATGATATTATGAATGCTTATGTTCAAGCTTAAGAATGCTTACGATTATGTCCTTTATGCATGTTTAAGATTTATGATATTATGAATGCTTATGTTTCACTTATGCCCTGCTTAGATTTGATTATGCTTAGCATGCTTATGTAAATTTTATGTCATGTTTATGTTTCATTACGTTAGTATGCTGATGTGTAGTGTTGTTATGCACTACTTATGTTGTTTATGCTAGTATGCTCATGTTGTCTAATTATTGATGAGGTTTGTGGCTTTTGTGAGTAGGCAAGAATCTTACTAAGCTATATGCTTATAATTTATGTTGTCCATATACTGCAGACAAAGGAAACATGAACTAGAGGAAGTAGCAGGAGGGGCCAAGTGTTGGATCGATTGGATCGCTAGAGGGGGGGGGGGTGAATAGCGATAGAAACTTTTTAATACGAATTTGTTTTAAAAAAACTTATATGCAGTGGAAAGATAAACAAAGCAAAAAGTAAAGGAGACAATAGACACAAGAGATTTACTTGGTTCGTAGCCGAAGGCTACTACTCCAAGGCCCTAGTGGTCCTTGACCACGTACGGAGGGCAAACTACTAAAGAACTCCTCCTCGTTGGAGGTAGGAGTTAGACAGATACAAAAAGCCCGAGGTAGAAGGACACTCCCCCTCTCCTCGTTATAATGAAAGCTTTACTAAAAGGAATAAACTGAAATACAATTTAGAACTTTCGTTACCGATGACTTTAAAGGTTGGAGGTTGAAGCTCTAATCGTCGTCTCGGCAGCGCTTCGTCGTAGGGATGTCGGAGAGTCGGAGCGTATCGGAAGCACTTGGAAGCTTTTTAATTGATTCAAAACCCTAGGTTTGGCCCTCCTTTTATAGCCTTTGAGCCCCTCATCGAATGGGTCTTTAGCCAATCACAAATGGGCACAAAACCCCTTGAAAAATGGTGATAACTCTTGACTACTCGAGGCTGATCCTTTGACCTGATGGCCATCATCACGATCGATGGCAAGATCGATTCTTGCGTTCGATATGATCGCTTTGACGACATCGAAGTCCTCCAAGCTGGCAATGATCCGATGCTAGCTGCAAGGCAAGGTTAGCTCAACAAAAACATAATTTCGATGGTCGTCGACCATCCGATCTTGACCTAGACCATCTATAAGAAGTCTTTGGTCGGATCTACGCTTAAGATCATCCCCGTAAAGAGGATACGACCTTATATACGCTTGCACACACGAGCTTACCTCAGTACTTACGTGTTGCTTTTGCTTCCGGCCTTCCACTCAATTCCTTCGGCTCCCTCCGAAGTCTCTTGAGTGTCGCCCGACCACCGCGGCTTCCTCCGGGTGTCGCTAGCCTTCAGCTCCAGCGTTGAGACTTTTCTGCACACTTGATTTAGCTCATGAGATAACAATATATGCTTAACTTTGTATCATTTGCTATAATCAAAACTTAAGTTCGACTTAGGTGCCTACTGCATCAACAATCTCCCCCTTTTTGATTTATGCCAAACCCACATACAAAGTTAAGTAAATAGCAAGCATGAAGAGTAATAATGTGCATGAGAAACAAAAAATATGAAGATTAAGTTCAAGTACTCCCCCTTGAGGAAACCTCCCCCTTGACCGAGGGTGAGTCTTGAAGAAAGACCTTAATCCTCCCCCTTGAGGGTTGCTTTAAGTAATTAACATTACTTAAAGTTGGCCTTAGTAAAACGTTTTAGTTAAGCCCTTTCTCCCCCTTAAGTAAAACATTAACGACATAAAGTTTAAAAAAATAAGTTTAAGTAAAACGTAGACAGCACAAATAAGTTTAAGTTAAGAATTCTTTGGCCTTTTGGTAAAAGTTAACTAAGTTTTAACTTTTGGTTTAAATATGAAGTAAGAGTTAAGTTAAAAAAATTTTTGACCCCTTAACTTTGGCCTTTTTCTCCCCCTTTTGCCGTATATCGAAAAGAGTAAGGGGTGTATGGAAAACAAAATAAGTGTTAAATTTAAAGTCCAAGCTTGTTCCCCATTTTTTATAAAAAAAATAATATACTGAAAATAAGCTCATCTATAAAATGTTCGACTCATATTTGGCTTGATTGATATGTAGTCGGTTAGTATGTATGATTATACTCCGTGGTTCATAGCGATGCACTAGCTCTACATCTGGAACCAGGAGTAAGGTCCTAACATCTCACGCCCATCTACGTGGCTAAGTACACAAACACATTAGTCCTATGTGTTGTGAGATGTACTGGCTCCTTAAATCTATAGGTGCATGATATCTAAGGTATGTCCTATGCTAGTTCCATAAAAATGAAATTAAAGAAATAGTAGTAAGAACATATAATTTGCATGTACCTATTCTATTACGCACATGCCCAATTTTCATCTTAATAGACTAAATTCGGCTTTGGGTAGGGGTTTAGTAAATAGGTCTGCTAAGTTAGACTTTGATTCGACGTATTCGAGTTGTATTGCTCCGTTGGCCACATGTTCTCGAATGAAATGGTGTTTGACCTCTATATGTTTGGTCCTAGAGTGACATATCAGATTCTTTGTAAGATTAATTGAACTAATGTTATCTACATGAAGTTTAGTATTCGTAAAGTCTAACTTAAAGTCGCGGAGGGTGTGCTTCATCCAAAGAAGCTGCGTGACACACTCACCCATCGCGATGTATTCGGCTTTGGTGGTAGATAAAGCAACACAGTGTTGCTTCCTACTGCACCAACTCACTAGACTCGAGCCGAGTAGTTGACAACAACCACTCGTGCTCTTTCTGTCGAGTTTACTACCGGCATAATCCAAATTGGAGTAGCCGATTAGTTTGAACTCGGTAGATCTAGGATACCAAATACCGACATTAAGTGTACCCTTTAGATATCTAAGGATACACTTAACTAGGGTTAGGTGAGACTCCTTGGCACAGGTTTGAAACCTGGCGCACATACTTACTGCAAATAAGATATCATGTCGGCTTGCAGTTAAGTAAAGGAGACTCCCTATTACGCTCCTATAGTATTTTAAGTCAATGGACTTACTTTCTAGGTCTTCTCCTATGTTAACATTAATCGCCATTGGGGTGTTTATTATCTTAGCGTCTTGCATTCCAAATCTTTTAATTAACTCCTTAGTGTATTTTTGTTGATATAGGTATATACCATCCTTAGTTTGTTTAATTTGTAGACCTAAAAAGAAACTTAACTCGCCTACCAAGTTCATTTCGAACTCACTTTCCATGAGTGAAACGAACTCGTTTAGTAAGGCTGAGTTAGAGGTTCCAAAAATTATATCGTCTACGTAAATTTGAGCTATAAATATTTCTTTACCTAAGGTTTTTACGAAGAGAGTTGGGTCAACTAAGCCTTGGTTAAACCCTTTTGACTTAAGATGGATTGAAAGTCTCTCGTACCAAGCTCGAGGAGCTTGTTTAAGTCCATAGAGAGCTTTCTTAAGTTTTAGAACATGGTCGGGTTTATCTAGATTTTGAATAGGGTTGGCTAACATAAACTTCTTCTTTAATGTATCCATTTAGGAATGCCGACTTAACATCCATTTGAAACCTTAAATCCTCGATAAAGTGCATAAGCTAGCAACATTCGAATGGATTCGAGTCTAGCTATCGGGGCATAGGTTTCGTGTAATCTAAGCCTTCGACTTGACTAAACCCTTTGGCACTAACCTAGCCTTGTTTCTAACTACTTCACCTTTATCATCAAGCTTATTTCAAACACCCACCTTGTTCCAATTATCGCTTTGTCTTTAGGTGGTGGTACTAATTCCCACACTTCATTCCTAGTAAATTGAGCTAGCTCTTCTTGCATTGCAATAATCCAATCGGGATCAAGAAGAGCTTGTTCAATTGATTTGGGTTCTATCTTTGAAATTAAGGAAATTTGACTAAGGTTCCTATAGGATGCTCTAGTTCGAACTCCTAGATTAGGATCTCCTATCACTTGATCGATAGGGTGGTTAGTCTGAATCCTAGATTGGGTTGGGTTTGTATCACCTAATGCTTGATCAATGGGGTGACTTGGTTGAACACTAGTTTGACTCGGATCACTTGTCACTTGGTCGACAAGAGAAGTTGGTTGATGTGGATTAGACTTGATCTCAGGGTCGGAGACGAGTTTGGTATCAGTGGGCTCAACACTTGGGGTCATTAAGGGTTTTGTAGGTTCGGGTACTTCATCAAATACTACATTGATAGTCTCCTCGACTCTAAGGGTGTCGTGGTTATATACTCTATAAGCTCGACTTGTAGTCGAGTATCCTAGAAAGATTTTGGTCGTGGTTTTGGATGTAAATTTCCCTAGGTAATCCTTAGTGTTTAGGATATGTACCTTACACCCAAATACCCTAAAGTACTTAATGTTAGGTATTTTATCATGATAAATCTCGTACGAGGTCTTAAGGTGCCTTTTTACCATAAGGATCCTATTTTGGACATAGCATGTCGTGACTACTGCCCAAAACCTATCGGGTAGGTCGTATTCGTTCAACATGGTCCTAGCGGCTTCTTGTAGAGTTCGATTTTTCCGTTCCACTAGGTCATTTTGCTGAGGGGTCCTAGGGCAAGAGAATTCATGGTGGTATCCGTTTAGGTTACAGAAGTCGGTAAACCTTTGATTTTCGAATTCACCACCATGATCGCTTCTAAGTCTTTTAACCTTAAGGTCTTTTTGATTCTCGATTAATTTGAATAGATTGATTAATTGATCTAGGGTATCATTTTTATGTTTGATGAACCTAACCCAGGTAAATCTGGAGTAGTCGTCAATTATGACTAAGCAATATTGACTTCTATTGAGTGACTTGGCTCCATGTGAATCAAATAGATCCATATGCAGGAGCTCAAGTACACTTGAGGTTCGTTCTTGGTTAGTTAACTTGTGTTGTGTCCTAGGTTGTTTTCCTTGTTGACAAACATTACAGATTTTATTAACCAAGTTGTTGAGGTTGGGTAAGCCTCTGACTAAGCCACTCTGACTCATCTTGTGGACGAGTCTTGGGTGCGAGTGACCGAGTCGTCGGTGCCATAACCATGATTCCTCTTCTTGTGTCATAAGACATTTGGCTGAGGATTTGATTAAGTTAATTGTGTAAATGTTATTTGTCCTAGTTCCTTTGAGTATTGTTTTAGCTGTTTTAATTACACATTCATTTTCTAAAAATACGACCTTATAGTTATTGTCACATAATTGGCTTACGCTAAGCAGGTTATATTCAAAATTCTCTACAAGTAATACATTTTTAATAACAAAATTCGAGTTAAGATATCACCTGATCCGATGATTTTGAGCTTGCCGTTATTCCCAAAGGCTACCGATCCTTGTCGTTTGAATCGAAGCTTTGTGAATTTGAGTTGATCCCC
Organism: Wurfbainia villosa; assembly: GCA_025175895.1. Taxonomy (NCBI): domain Eukaryota; kingdom Viridiplantae; phylum Streptophyta; class Magnoliopsida; order Zingiberales; family Zingiberaceae; genus Wurfbainia; species Wurfbainia villosa. The sequence continues at coordinate 56,643,173 of CM045993.1, forward strand.
GGTCATGTGTCAAGAGTAATCCGTCCAACATCCATTGATCCTACACACAAGGTGGTTGGATTGGATGTTAGATATTTTTTTTAAAAAAAAAAATTGGTTGTAAGTTGTTAAACCTAGGTCATCTCACCTGTGTCTATATGATCAATCATGTTATACTTATGTGTTTTTTGTGAGATGACTTCCAATTAAGTTGATTAAGTGCATTTAGGTTCAAGTAATTTTATGTTAGATTTGGATTTAAACCTAGGCTTGTCAAGTTTACCTTTTCAAGATCATGGCTTCCAGGTCGTGCAGGCACAGGGCCTTCTTTTATCGGATCATCGACCACTTCCTTAGACAAAGCCATTTTCAAGAAAATGATGACTTGACTCACCTAAGACTATCTCCTAGTCTAACTGGTTATTTTTGAAAAGAGGCTCCCCGAGGCTCAATCTTTTCGAAGAATTTTAGTTGGTTATGTTTTTGAAAAGAGGCTCCCCGAGGCTCAATCTTTTTGAAGAATTTTAGTTGGTTATGTTTTTGAAAAGAGGCTCCCCGAGGCTCAATCTTTTCAAAGAATTTTAGTTGGTTATGTTCGTGTTCTAAGTGAGTTCACAAGTTTTAAAGAACAAACTTTCTAAGTTAAAGCATGCAATTTCTAAGTTAAAGCACAAACTTTCTAAGTTAAAACATGCAATTTCTAAGTTAAAGCACAAACATGTTTTGTACTGGCTCCCCCTAGACCGTTGAATCGGTTCGGTCTATCCACATAGTGGATTTGGTCCTTGGGAATCCAAAGACGGTTGGATCCTAGAGTTGAAATCAAAGGTTCTTAGGGACCCATGCTTGACATGTTTCCTATGTCGACTTACAATTGATATATACGACCTATTAGTCGTGTTTGAGTTAAACCCTAGTCCATCTTGTTGTACACGGCCCTTTGAGATCCAAGTAGGAGGTCAAGTCCTTTGATCCCGGCGAACCTTTCCAACGTGTTCCTAAGATCTTAGACTTGACTTTTCAAGAGTGAGTTCTCAACTTCGAGTTTTTCAACCCGAGTTGAGTCCTTCTCTTGAACTCGACTAGTCGAAGAGGTTAGGGAGACCTTGTATTTGAGGAGTTTAACCTCTCAACAAGGGTCTCGACCTTGGACTCGGACTTAGCTAACTTCCTAGACAAAAACCTAACCGTATTATGTAAAGTATTAAATAAAGTTCGACTTACTTTAAGGGTATCTTGAACCGGATGCGTATCCGTGGCTTGACTTGAAGGTAGCTTGTAGTCCGAGTCATCCTCGTGTTCCACTCAAGTTCGTTCTGGTCTCCGTGTCCGACTCAATCGATTTCGCCATGAAGACGTGGTCTTCGCCTTCTTCGGATGACGCTTCTTCCCATGTCGCGCTGAGGGCCTTCTTGTGCTTAGGTGCTTGGTGGTTGAGCTTGGGGCACTCGGACTTGATATGTCCAAACCTGTTACACTCATAACACCTAATATTAGAACTTTTAGGCTTACTTGGTTGGGTCGAGGTTCGCCGCCCCTTGGCTATCCTTCGAGCTAGGTTCATTAGTTCTAACTGGTCAACTTCTTCGACTGCCTTCCTCCTCGGTGGTGGTGGCTTGCATGATTTTCTTCTTGATCCCAAAGGCTATACCTCTCGTTCGCTTGACTCATAATTCAAAATCGAAAAGAGTTCATCTAACCTAATTTTAGAAAGATCCTTGAGACCTTAAGCATCGACATGGATGCCCGGTAGTCCTGAAAATGAGTTTAGAATACCTTATAAGGTCGTGGTTTGACCTTGCCCAATATGAAGGTTGTTGACTGTCTGACTCGACGTGAAGTCAGACTCTGTTCTGCATTTTTAGGTTATGCATTTATTGAAAAGAAGAAGATACCTTGGCTTCATCTCCTTGTAAGTTTGAAAGATCTTTTAAATGAAGGGCCAACGCGATAAGCTCCTCCTTGATAGTAGATTGAGGAATGTTTCCTATCTTGTCGCTTTGTTATGGTTCATTGATCATAAAGAGTCACCCACTTCATTAGTCGTGAAAGTTGATTATGATATATCGATTTGTTGAAGCATTCCATCCGTTTTCCAATAAGAAGTCATTAAAAATGGAGGTCGACGGTGCTAAAACCCGAGATGGGCCATTAGAACAAAAAGACTAGACGAGAGAAGAAACTAACATACAAAAACAGAATAAGTACCAAGATACCTTGGATTATGAGAAAAATTAACAAAGTTTAAATAAATAAAAAAACAATTAAAAGAAAAATAAATCTGTAAAAGGCTAGATTGGTGGTTTCAAAATCTTAGCAACGCTGATACCAATTGTTGGATCGATCGATCGCTAGAGGGGGTGAATAGATAGAAACTTTTTAGTACAATGCTTTTAAAAACTTATATGAAAGATAAACAAAGCAAAAGTAAAGAAGACAATTGACACAAGAGATTATTTGTCTGAGGTCTATACTCCATAAGGCCCTAGTGGTCCTGACCAGACGGCGGGCTATTAAAGAACTCCTCCTCATTTGAGGTAGGAGTTGGGATCGACAAAAAGATAGGACATCTCTCCTCTATAATGAAAGCTTTACTAAAAGAATAAACTGAAACTAATTTACAACTTTCTTCACGACTTTAAGAGGAGGTCAAGCTCTAGTAAAAATAGTTGTAGGGGAGTCGGAGAGCAGAAAAGCACTTGAAGGAATTGATTCAAACCCTATCCTCCTTTATAGCCTTTTCCTCATCGAATGGGTCTAGCCAATCAAAATGGGCACAAATGAAAATGGTGATAACTTGATCACTGAGGTGATCCTACCAATCACCGATGGCCATCACGCCGAATGGCATCCGATCGAGGCAATGATTATTTGCGACAGCGAGAGTCCTCGCCGCAAGATGCTGCAAGGCAAGGTTAGCTCAATAAAAACATCGACGACCGGCCCATCTCGATTCCAGACTATAAGAGTCGCCTACGCAAGATCATCCGGATACGACTTACGCCGCAGAAGCACGACTCCTAAGATTTCATGTGGCTGAAGAGCTTCTACTCCTCCACCCTTCACCTCAGAGTGTCGCCTACCGCGGCCCGTGTGTCGCTAGCCTCACCAAATGCTGACTTTTTCTCTCGCACACTTGATTTAGCTCGAGATAACAATATAGCTTAAGTATCGCTATATAATCAAAACTGTTTTAGGTGCCATCGCATCAACAAGTGTGTGATAAAGATGGTGGAAATATTACTATTGCTGAAGATGTTCAATACATTGTCATATAAAGAAGACTGAGATTTGTTAGACCATGGATGTTATGCTAATTACGCTTGAGTTCACGAGGATTTTCTAGTTGGCGATAGATCAAATTAAGATCTAGGAGCAGAAAGGATTTTTATCCATGAAACAGAAGATGTAGATTGTGAAACCATAGATGTTAAGAAAATGGTGGAGAAAAAAAAATGTGGTATCGAGGAGTATTTGAACTGAATTACCAATAGTCGAGATATAACGATTAACCACCAAGGCACCCAGAAGCCACGATGTTAAACAAGAAAGAAGAGTTACTTACAGGACTTATCCGCCTAGTCACTCACCATGGGGAGCTCTCATAAAGAAAAAGATGGGTCCATGCTAATGTGTATAGACCATCGGGCAACAACATAACCATCAAGAATAGGTACCCTTCCCGTGATCGACGACTGCTCACCAACCACCAAAGATCGATTCGTGTCCGCTATCACCAAGTAAAAGTAAAGCTAGGCGACCAAGATGGCATTCGACGAGATACATTATGAGTTCGAGTTATGCCCTTCGGAGTAACCAATGCTCTGCGATGTTCATGGACTTGATGAATCGAGTAGGCCTTCTCGACAACAAATTTGTAATCGTTATCGACGATATTCTTATCTACTCGAGGGATCGAGAAGAGCATGTCAACATCCAAGATAGTATTTCTTCGTAAAGAGCAACTATATGCGGTTCTCCAAATGTGAGTTCGCTCGATCAAGTGTCATTCTTGGGTCATCTCTAAAGAAGGAATCATGGTAGACCCAATAAAGATTGAAGCCGTGAGGAACCGGAATAGGCCATGGAATGCGAGTGAAATTAGAAGTTTTCTCTGCTATTACGAAAGTTTGTAGAGGACTTTCTAGAATTGCAGCTCTATGATGTCACCCAAAGGACAAGCAATACAAATGGATCGAGGACCGCAAGAGGAGTTTACTGAATCAAGAGGAGAGTGACGCGCTCCATTCTCGACTCTCCTCAAGATAATGAAAGCTTCGATATGTATAGTGACGCTTAAACCGGGGCTCGAGTCTTATGCAAAACGGCAAGGTTGTCTTACGCCAGATACTCAAGGAGCACGAAAGAAATTATCCTACCATGATTTAGAACTAGCTGTGGTATTCGCTAAAATATGGAGGCACTACTTACTGAGCTAGGTGTATACCTCAGTACCGAGATATTTCTTCACCAAAGACCTAAATATGAGGCAATGCAGATATCGAGCTAGTCAAAGATTATGATTGTGAGATATTCTATCATCCAGAAAGGCCAAAATGTGATGCACTTAGCGTAAAGTCCTGCCGATGTCCTTATCAATGCTATCTCAACCCCTGAAAAGGAAAATAATTAATTACGGAATGGAGATTATTTCTGGACAACTTTCCACCATGATGATAGCGCCGACGTTGTTCGACGATATATTGGGAAAGCAAGATGGTGATTCAGACATCCAGAAAATCAAACAGGAAGTCCGAAGGAAGGGATAATGGATTCGATGCGATGGCGATTATTATACTCGACCGACTATGTATTCGGACGATCCGAATTACTAAGAAGATACTGAGGAATCCTATGGAACACCTTATACCATGCATCCGGATCTACAAAATGTATCGACTTAAGAGATAAATTTTGGTGGTGCATGAAAAGGGACGTGGCTCAAGACGCCAACACCGTCGACCGCCAGAGGGTTAAGGCAACACCGTAAACCCGGAGGATTACCAAATGATACATTCCAGTGGAAATGGGAAGAAATTTCTATGGATTTCATCTCAGATTGCAACAACCAATGGTTATGATGCGATATGGGTAACCATAGACCGGTTGACAAAGTCTGCCCATTTCCTGGCAATTAAGATGACCTATCCTGTTGAGCAGCTAGCTCAATTATATGTCAAGGAAATTATTAGATTACATGGAGTGCCTAAGGCTATTATTTCGATCGATGGCCGTTTTACCTCCCATTTATGGGAATGTGTTCAGAAGGCTCTTGGCACTAAGTTGAGTTTCAAGATCGCTTCATCCTCGATCACAATGACAGAAGAGTGAACGCCGAAGACATGTTAAGAGCTTGTGCTCTAGACTTTAAGGGAGTTGGTGTCATATGTGCGTAATTTGCTTACAACAACAAGCTACAGCTACTATTGAATGGCACCATATGAAGCTCTATATGAGAAGATGTGTCTCCTATCTGGTACGAGGTGGTGAAGGAGGGAAATGGGTCTTCGATATAGGACGATACCACCCGAGCTATACTGTATCCGCCGAGAATCAATCAGAGCCGACAAAAGAGCTATGCGGATATGCGCGAGACGTTAGAATTCGGTCGGACCCGTATTCTCAAAGTGGCCCTATGCGAAGGAGTGATGAGATTCAAGAAACCGAGTCCACGCTTACGTGGGACCGTATCCGATATTGGAGGGTTGGCAAGGTAGCTTACATGGGAGCTCAAGAGATGTCGGCTATACACAACGTGTTCCATGTCTCTGTACTCAAGAAATGCATATCTAGTGCGGACCAAGTGATCGAGCCACAAACAGTACAAGTTCAAGAGGACCTGAGTATGGAAAGTTAGCCTATCCAGATATTAGACCGAGAAGTCAAGAGGCTAAGGAACAAAGAGGTGCCCTTAGTGAAGGTCCTGTGGCAAAATCAACGGTACGAGGAAGCTACCTAGGAGCGTGAGGAGGACATGAAGCAGAAGGACCTAGAATTGTTTTAAGTTTCGAGGACGAAACTTTTACAAGGTATGGAGGATTGTAACACCCATAAAATTTCTAGCAATTTTACGAGAATTTTTGGCTTTACGATGATGGACTTTATGTGGGCCTTTTCGAAAATAAAAGGAAAATAAGCCAAAAAGAGATGCAAGGCCTAGGAATTGAACCCCAAACCTCTAGAGATAGCCAAGCCCTATAGATGCACCCACTAACCAGAAGCCCAATAGGATTATATCATTAGAGGAATAAGGGAAATTATGGTTAAGTGTAAGGGAGATCAAGGGGCTCTTCAAATAAATAAATAGGGGGAATGAGGGGGCATGAGCTATCCAAACTTCATTTCTCCTCCTCTTCTTCTTCCTCACCGAATTCTAGAGCTCCCTCTTCATCCTTTGGCCGAACCCCATTCAAGCAAGGAGAAGGCTAGGTTTTTGTTTCCTTAGGTCATCTTCACTGAGCAAAGCGAAGGAAGTAAGATTCTCACCAGATATTTGTTTTCGAGATGAGATATTATAGCTCCTACATGTTTCGCCAACCAAGGTTTTTGGGGCTAGGGTTGCATGAAAATGATTCTAAGGATATTTTATAGGTTGTATGCTTCATGTAGGAATTTTTAGGTGACCAAAATCCAAGCTTATAGCCCCTACATGTTTCAGCCAACCAAGGTTTTTGGGGCTAGGGTTGCATGAAAATGATTCTAAGGATATTTTATAGGTTGTATGCTTCATGTAGAAATTTTTAGGTGACCAAAATCCAAGCTTATAGCCCCTACATGTTTCGGCCAACCAAGGTTTTTGGGGCTAGGGTTGCATGAAAATGATTCTAAGGATATTTTTATAGATTGTATGCTTCATGTAGGAATTTTTAGGTGACAAAAATCCAAGCTTATTGCCCCTACATGTTTCGGCCAACATTTGTTTTTAGGGTTAGGGTTTCATGAAAACACCCCTTATGAAGTTATATTATGTTGTGTGTCTTCATGTAGGAGTTTATGTAACAAAAATAAAGAAATTGGTACCCTACATGTTTCGGCCAACATTGGTTTTTAGGGTTAGGGTTTCATGAAAACACCCCTTATGAAGTTATATTATGTTGTGTGCCTTCATGTAGAAGTTTATGTAACAAAAATAAAGAAATTGGTACCCTACAAGTTTCGGCCAACAATGGTTGTAGGGCTAGGGTGGCATGAAAACACCCCTTAGGAAATTAGGATATGTTGTATGCCTATGTGATGAATATGTTTATGTTTTTAATATGCCATGAATTATGCTCATGTGATGAATATGTTTATGATTTTCATATGTCATGAATTATGCCTATGTGATGAATATGTTTATGTTTTTAATATGCCATGAATTATGCCTATGTGATGAATATGTTTATGATTTTCATATGTCATGAATTATGCCTATGTGATGAATATGTTTATGTTTTTAATATGCCATGAAATATGCCTATGTGATGAATATATTTATGATTTTCATATGTCATGAATTATGCCTATGTGATGAATATGTTTATGTTTTTAATATGCCATGAATTATGCCTATGTGATGAATATGTTTATTATTTTCATATGTCATGAATTATGCCTATGTGATGAATATGTTTATGTTTTTAATATGCCATGAATTATGCCTATGTGATGAATATGTTTATGATTTTCATATGTCATTAATTATGCCTATATGATGAATATGATTATGTTTTTAATATGCCATGAAGTATGCCTATGTGATGAACAAGTTGATGATTTTATATGCCATGAAATATGCTTATGTGATGAACATGATTATGCTTTAAGACCCCTTTAGGGTACTCTTACGTTATGAATGCATATATGTTATGACATTTCTAGGAGATGCTTCCCTTTCAAGTAGGGATCAAGAGCTCTCCTTATGATAAGATAAGATGGAAATGCTTCCCTTTCAAGTAGGGATTAAGAGCTCTCCTTATGATAAGATAAGATGGAGATGCTTCCCTTTCAAGTAGGGATTAAGAGCTCTCCCTATGATAAGATAAGATGGAGATGCTTCCCTTTCAAGTAGGGATTAAGAGCTCTCCCTATGATAAGATAAGATGGAGATGCTTCCCTTTCAAGTAGGGATTAAGAGCTCTCCTTATGATAAGATAAGACGGAGATGCTTCCTTTGGTGGGGATTAAGAGAGCATTCTTTATGATATGACAAGAAAGAAAGGAAAGAAAATTAAGTATTTTACTTTGTAAGAGGTTAAGACCGCTAGGTCGTTAATCAAATCCAAGGGACATAAGAAGACGAAGAGGTCCCGCTCGTAAGACGAAGAGGTCTTGCTCTAGTAGGTCGTGGCTCGCTACCCCACCTGGGAACGCGCTATGTGGTACTTAGCACAGGGCCCCCATGCAAGTTATGATTATGTTAAAGTACCTATATGTATATGCTTTGAAAAGAAAGGACTTGTATGATACTATGAATGCTTATGTTCAAGTTTAAGAATGCTTATGATTATGTCCTTTATGCATGATTAGGATTTATGATACTATGAATGCTTATGTTCAAGTTTAAGAATGCTGATGATTATGTCCTTTATGCATGATTAGGATTTATGATATTATGAATGCTTATGTTCAAGTTTAAGAATGCTTATGATTATGTCCTTTATGCATGATTAGGATTTATGATACTATGAATGCTTATGTTCAAGTTTAAGAATGCTGATGATTATGTCCTTTATGCATGATTAGGATTTATGATATTATGAATGCTTATGTTCAAGTTTAAGAATGCTGATGATTATGTCCTTTATGCATGATTAGGATTTATGATATTATGAATGCTTATGTTCAAGTTTAAGAATGCTTATGATTGTGTCCTTTATGCATGATTAGGATTTATGATATTATGAATGCTTATGTTCAAGTTTAAGAATGCTTATGATTGTGTCCTTTATTCATGATTAGGATTTATGATATTATGAATGCTTATGTTCAAGCTTAAGAATGCTTACGATTATGTCCTTTATGCATGTTTAGGATTTATGATATTATGAATGCTTATGTTTCACTTATGCCCTGCTTAGATTTGATTATGCTTAGCATGCCTATGTAAATTTTATTCCATGTTTATGTTTCATTACGTTAGTATGCTGATGTGTAGTTTTGTTATGCACTACTTATGTTGTTTATGCTAGTATGCTCATGTTGTCTAATTATTGATTAGGTTTGTGGCTTTTGTGAGTAGGCAAGAATCTTACTAAGCTATATGCTTATAGTTTATGTTGTCCATATACTGCAGACAAAGGAAACATGAACTAGAGGAAGTAGCAGGAGGGGCCAAGTGTGTGTGATAGTGGCATGGTGGAAAAAGACACTATTACTATCTGCTTATATTTATATGCTCAATGAATAACTTAAGACATTGCTTCCGCTTATAAGACCTGTGATTTGTTAGTACCATGCTGGATGTTACTGTTCATTTACTTAAGAAAGTTTGATATGTTAGAACTCATGAATGGATCTTTATGTTATGCATGTTATAAAAAGAGACAAGATATGTTAACATGCTAACGACGAATATGATAGGTGATGCATGTATAAAAGAAGGTTTATGCCATGATAACATGTTTAAGTATGTAGATTGTGAAATGAGTCCTATATGTTATGTTAAGAAAAAAAAAAGTAGCGCCGCCCTGAGAGCAGATAAGGGCGGGCATTACAATACCTTTGAGTTAGAACACTGACTCAAATCTCCTTACCAATCATCCCAAATTGGTATTCCCAAACATTCTCCCAAATTCTCCGAATTAACATTTGATAACATCAATTGATAACACTCTCCATAACATTCTCCCCCAAAACATTCTCCCCCATTTTGACTAACATTAAAAAGGTTTACTTTTCAAGGAGGTCAATGTCTCATATCCAATGAGATCTTACAATCTCCTCCTTGGTCTAGAAATACCTAGGATGCCTACCATCTTCCTAGTGATAAGTCCCATATCACTCAAGAGAGGCAATCCTATACACTCTCCCAATTTCCAAATTGGATATCTCAAAATCCCTTTTCCCCCCTCATGAGGAAAAATACCATCCATCATCCCATGATGGATACCTCTTCCTAAAGGCTTGCTCCCCCTTGACCATTGCACCAACAATGTCCTTGGGAAGTCCCTAAGCCAATAGGAACTCTAAACCATCAAAAATAAGGTTCAAAGTTCAAACATGAACTCTCCACACCTTAAATTTGATAAATCATCCTAACACCTCTCTTAATCCATATCCAATGGATTTTCACCCTTCATAATACTTCCCAAAGCATATCCTAGGATTAGTAGTTAGGAACCCTTACTATAGCTGAACACGGGCTAAACAACTTTATTTTTCTCAAAATCAGCCTGGCAGTCGACTCTATCAGAGATCAGTCGACTGCCACCAAGGGCAGTCGACTGATAACTAAAATTTTCAAATTTCAATTATCAGAAATGAATTTCAGAAATTCATAAATAAATATACATATATCGAAAAATCATGAAAATTCATACGTATAATACTTATGACCAATACAATGGGTGAAAAATGTTAGAAAAATATTTTGCCCACAAAATATCGAAATTGATAGAAAGTTCAAAAGTGAAGAAAAACTTTAATATTTTAGCTCACTTTGTATCAACTTCATCAATGGTGATTGCTATCAAATGATAGACTTCACCAAGGTTTTCTAAATTGATTTTAAAAAGTTTTTGAAAACCTATATTGGATCATATTCCTTGCGCTTAATGTACATGACTTGTACACAAGCTTTCCCAATAATCCACACTTAGTAAAAGATGAGTTTTAGTTCATCTAGATGCAAACACTATGCACCTTGAACTTAACTCATATCCTAGCATCTCACATGTATCTAGGGTGTATAAATACACATACATGTCAATTTAATGTGAGATGTGGATTTTGGTTCATCTTAAACTAAAGCCTCATGCATTTTCTAAGGCAACTCTACTTGATTCCCTAATAAATGAGACTTCAAGTCATGCCATTGTCCTTGAATCATTTTTAATCAATTTAAATGCATGAAGTATGATAATGACATAAATGATAACATAATAAAGCATGACCAATGATCATGATATTATGACATATGATATAATCTAAAACACATGATATTAAACCTTAATCCAATCCTAAACATGATCATGACATATTAAATGGTAAAAATAAATATGATATCATGACATGTTATATGGCAAACAAGGCATGACAAATAAAAAGTATAGGTAAAAGAATAGCTAAATTTTAAAGTTAATTGCCATTTGTTATAATTAATCTCATTTTGCCATATTATTAATTTTCTCCCATGTGTACTAAAAACACAAAATGACACACTATAACCTCTAAACGTAAATTGTGCCAATTTGATTGATTTTTTATAATTCCAAAAATGTATTGGCACATCCTAAAATCTTTTAGGATTAACAATCAAATTTATTTCCAAGGTATCCATAACCTTGAAAATTACCTAAAGTGCCACCTTTACTATGGTTAGGTTAACTACCCATCCATTTAAAGTTGGCACACCTAAACCCATCTAGCGTGAATCGATCATGCTCTTAGGAACCCAAAACCTATTTGAGCTCCTAGGATTTACTAGGTATTCCTTAGGGATAACTTCCCTAGATACCTTCCTAATGACCCTTCTAGGCTTGTTAGCCTTGGTCATTTGGATCTTGCCTAGGTTAACTCTAGGGGTAACTCCCCTTGCAACCTTCTTAGTGGCCACCCTAGGTTTCTTAGAAACCCTAGCCATTAGGCACACACCTTGGTTACCCTTAGGGATGACTTCCCTAGTAACCTTGGTCTTCCTAGACCTAGTTTGTATTCCATAATCAAATGAAACGCTATGATAAGCCACCTTAGGCTTAGGTTTGTGACCCAAACCCTTCTTGCCCTCGGTTGACTTTTGTCTCTTAGGCCCTAGGTGTTGACTCTTGGACCTAGACCCTTGACTTTGACCATTTGACCCTTTTATTTGGTTTTGCATAATCTTAAGGGTCTTCTCAAGTTTCTCAAGCCTTGACCTCAAGGCTTGATTTTCAAACTCTAATTGCCCAATTTTAGAATTTTGATTTAATCCTTGGGCATGATTCTTCCTAGGCATATGTCTAGTCCATTTGGGGTTAAAACCTAGGTGCCCTTGTACCTTTCTAATTATCTCTCTAGGTAGAATTGGTCTAGAATTATTTGACCTAGATTTGTCTCTAGATAAATTATTTTTAGGGACATTAGTCCCAAATTTCTCCTTATTTTCAAGGTGATTATTCTTAGCTCCTAGGTAAAAGTATTTGTTATTCCTAGCATGCTTTTCATGAATAATTGCAAGATTACTTAAGTTCTTTCTAGCATGCTTTTTGACATTAAAACTAGAAGAATGAGCATTATTGAAATGATACACCTTAGGGTTTGCCTTAGTGGCTCCCCCTACTTGTGATGCTCCCCTTTGTCCCTTCTTCTCCCCCTTCAGGCATTGACTCCGGTAGTGTCCCGTTTGTCGGCATTTGAAGCAGATCACTTGCTCCTTACTCTTCTTGGTGGGGACACCGGCATCCTTTGACTTTTCTTGACTCTTAGGCACCGGTGGAACTTTCCTTACTATTTTTGGACACTTTCTCTTATAGTGCCTAGATTCCCTACACTCAAAGAAAATTATATGATTTTTGTTTAAAACTAAATTGCTTGAGTTACCTAGGGTGGTGGTGGAGTTTTGAGCTTCCTCATCTTGACCAGATGTTGAAGGCTCTTCTTGAGGTTGCTCCGGTGTAGAAGCTCTAATCTCCTCCCCCTCAATCCTAGAGGTTGAGGTTTCTTCCAATTCTACCTCTTCCACCACTTCTTCCTCCTCGGATGTCGAACACTCCTCGACCTCCGAATTCTCACTTTCTTGTGAGGATGAGCTCTCTTCCTCATCTTCCTTATCTTCTTAGATTGAGTGAGGCTCTTCATGGAATTTTCCCAATTTGTTCCAAACCTCCTTGGCATCTTTACAATCCCCTATCTTGATCAAAATATCATTAGAGATTACATTGAGCAAAATACCCATTACCTTATTGTGGATGTTATAATATCAGAGTTGTTCTTGGCTCCAATTCTTCTTCTTGATTTTTCTTCCTTCTTCGTCTTTTGGAGTGTCAAAACCTACTAAGACACTAATCTAATTGTCAAAGTCACACATTAGAAAATGCATCATTCTACCTTCCAATACGCGAAATCTTTACGGTCGAAGGAAGGCAGAACGTTGATGTCATCACCCAATCTCTCCATCTTTTCCTCTAGCATCTTTTGCTCCTGATGGTTAGTCTGTAGAAGAGCCCCAGGCTCTGATACTAATTGTAGAGGAAATATTGACTGCTAGAGGGAGGGGGAGGGGTGAATAGCGACGATTCGTTGCGCGATGGATTTCGTTGCGTGCTTGTCTATAAATCTTCGTTAGCGCAATAGAAATAAAGCAATAACAATACAAGCACACAATTACGCAATCATATGATGTGGTTCAGAATCGAATGATTCCTACTCCATGGATCGAGCTTTAAAGAGCTCTATCGATGCTAATCACACACCACTAATAAACACTCCTTCTCGACACAAGTCGGAGGCAGAGAAACCTCGTACAAGTGATCTTACAACAATAAGAGATAAATACAAGCAATATACAAATGAAATACACAACAAGTAAAGAAAACAACACTTTACAATTGCTCTTGGATTGCTTGCTTTGTGGTTGCTTGAATTGCACTTGGAGACCCTGATTTGTAGCAGCAAATCGCCCCAAAACACCTCAAGAAATGCTGGTGAAATCCTCCTACACGAGCTTCCTTTATAGCTTCTACCTGGGCTAGATTTTGCCTATCAGTCGACTGATCGGGACCATCAGTCGACTGATGCCACTGTTGTCGTGAGACAACGGCTAGATCCAAGCTGGAAAAATTCAATGGATCCATCATCAGTCGCCTGATCATACCCATCAGTCGACTGATGGAGCCTTCACTCGATGGCTAACCCCCGCAGTTGAGTCTCGACTCCATTCTGTGCCCAAATTCTCGAGCAACAGTCGACTGATCGCATGATCAATCGACTGCTCGAGCCAGCAGTCGAATGCACACCTCTGGCAGTTGATTGCTGGGACACTTCCCATAGTCAAACCCTAGTTGACTCACACCAGACGACTGACATATGCCACTAGTCGACTGGCACACCTCAAACATTAGGTTTTAACCTCAAACATGAGGTTTAACCCAAGTATGATGCCCCCATACTTGCATGACCACCCGTAGCTTAGACCTAAGCCTTATAGACACCTCCGTCAGTCTCGCGGCTATCGGATCCCTCCAAGTCATCCATGACTTGTTCATCCATACGCTAGCATTCAGGTGCTTCCATCGGCTATGTCATGCTAACGGTGTCTACACCGCTAAGGCACATTGGACTTACTCTGCCAAGACTCCGCTTGGACTTTACGCCGCCAACCATTGGATTTATGCTGCCAAGACTCCCGCTTGGACTTTATGCCACCAATATCAAACCCCTTGGACATCTCAAATGTCAAGACTCAAGCTTGGACTTTCCCTTGCCAACCCATGTTGGACTTCCCATGCCAAGACCCATGTTTGGACTTTTCCTTGCCAAGACCCATGCTTGGAATTTAGATGCTAAGTACTCAAGACTTGGACTTTCCATGAAATGGTTAACTCCAGTCAACCATCAAAATCCCCTCGAGTCAAACTTGAGTCTGGTCAATCATGACTTGGGTCAATTGTGCCAACAATCTCCCCAAAACATTATCAGACATCAATGTCAAACATCGTCAAACTTCCATGTCAAACATGAAAACATCGCTCGAGTCAAACTCGAGTCTGGTCAATCGTGACCTGGGCCGATTGCACCAACAGACTTCGCTTGGACTTTACGCCGCCAACCATTGGACTTTTGCTGCCAAGACTCCCGCTTGGACTTTACGCCGCCAATATCAAACCCCTTGGAATTCTCAAATGCCAAGACTCAAGCTTGGAATTTCCCTTGCCAACCCATGTTGGACTTTCCATGCCAAGACCCATGCTTGGACTTTACATGCCAAGTACTCAAGACTTGGACTTTCCATGACATGGTCAACTCCAGTCAATCATCAAAATCCCCCTCGAGTCAAACAGGAGTCCGGTCAATCATGACCCGGGTCGATTGCACCAACAATCTCCCCAAAACATTATCAGATATCAATGTCAAACATCAATGTCAAACCTTCATGTCAAACATCAAAACATCTCTCGAGTCAAACTCGAGTCTGGTCAATCATGACCTGGGCCGATTGCACCAACACAACTCACATTTCCATTTCTCCCCTTCATGAGGAAGAACACATCTATCATCCTATGATGGATACCTCCCCCTAAAGGCTTGCTCCCCCTTGACCATTGCACCAACAATGTCTTTGGAGAGTTCCTAAGCCTATAGGAACACTAAACCATCAAGATTAAGAGTAAAAGCTCAATCTTGAACTTTCACACGCCTTAACATTGATACACACCCTAAACAACTCTCCTAATCCATATCCAATGGATTTTCACCCTTTCCAATGCTTTCCAAAGCATATCCTAGGGTTAGAAGCATTTAGGGTAGCCTAACATAGCTAAAACATGGGCTATACATTCTTGTTTACCCGAAATCAGCATTGGCAGCCAACTCTGTTTGTAATCAGTCGACTGCCCTATTCATCAGTCAACTTCCCTCAAGCGATAGTTGACTAATATCTGTAAATGCAGAATTTTAGTTTCAGAATACGAATTTTTGAAAATCATAAGTAATTATACATAAATAAAAAAATCATGAAAATTCATATGTATAATACTTATAACACACATTATGGGTGAAAAATATGTGAAAAAAATAATTTACCCACAAAGTAGTGAAATTGATACAAAGTTCAAAAATGCAAAAAACTTTATTGTTTCGAGCTCACTTTGTATTAACATTATCAATGGTGACTTCTATCAAAAGATAGACTACATACTTGGACTTGCGCTGTCGAGACCTTGCCTTTGGTCTTCCTTTGCCAAGGTCCACTTGGACTTTCCCTTGCCAAGACCCATGCTTGGCCTTTCCATGCCAAGTAGCCATGACTTGGACTTTTCATGCCAAGTACACAAGACTTGGGCTTTCCATGCCAAGTACACAAGACTAGGACTTCTCCATTATATGGTCAACCCCATGTCAACCATATTGTCAAACCATCGTCAAATATCAAAATACCCCTCCAGTGAAACTCAAGTCCGGTCAATCATGACTCAGGTCAATTGCACCAACAATCTCCCCAAACCATTGTCAAACATTAAAACACTACTCGAGTCCAACTCGAGTCTAGCCAATCGTGACCTGGGCCGATTGCACCAACAACATCTTGACAGATTAGGAGAATCGGACACCAGGCATGATGTTCAGATAGGTCAAGTGGACTGGACATCTGGCATGAAGACCGATTGGGTCAGGAGACCAGCCAATCGATAAAAAGTTCAGCTAGGTCAGGTAAATCAGATAGCTGATGGAAGCCTCGAGTGGAGAGGTAAGTCTCGAGTGGAGAGGTAAGTCCGAGTCCTCTATAGGGGACAAATCTAGGCATCGATCAGACGGATAGTCTGCGTGGGACTTAGAAGCCGAGATCGAGCATTATTACTACTACTATCATATTTTATATTATTTTTTTGTTCTAATCTTGTTTTGTAGGGATTAGTCGAATGAATGGATTCTAGTCGACTGGGTATGGGTCAGTCGACTAGATACCCAGTTGGTAGGATTAGCTAGTGATCGATCGAAGATCTGGCAGCACAGATGGAAAGAGTTTCAGTCGATTGAGGAGGTCCAGTCAACTGGAAAGGCAAACTTCCTGATGCGGACCGTGTGACCTGTGTTGGGATGTATACTGAAAGCCTAGCTCTTTTGTATGAACATCTTTATTTTGAAATAAGAATCATATGATCATTGTTTGCACTTTATATTTATTATATATGTGCATATTGTCTAATACTTTACATTGTAGATAACATGGTACTTGGGTGTGGCATAGAAGATCATGTTATCAGTCCCTTGTAGAGTATAAGTAGAGGCTCACAACCAAGATGGTTTTGGACAAACCATTGGCATGGTTGTAGTGTAGCTTGGTATTGGTTTGTCATGACCATAGAGTTACACTAGTACACTTAGGTGTATTGAGCAGGACTGACATAGAGGTGATTCAATTTATTGCTGACTACATAATTGAATCGGACCTCGGATATTATGTTGTACATGCTCTTAATCCCGATATAATAACTGGCACATGTACATAGTATTTATTTCTTTGATTTACCAATGGGTAAGATTTAGATGGATTAAATCAATATGCCCGGTAAGTTGGGAAATGATATTATTTACATGGTGTGCCGTTGATTATAGGAAGAAATCGTGTCCTATATATTAGGTTGATGATGTCCCCTTGAGGAGCTCATAAGGTTCATCATGTAAACCCTGCAGGTTGACTAAGTCAACATGATGATAAGGTTGAGTGGTACTACTCGAGGAGTTAGATGTTAATTAATTGATGGTCAGTAAATAAATTAATTGACGGACATTCGATATCTTAAACACGGGGAGATGGATGCACAAATAATATATGGAGCCCATATTAATTTATGGGGGTTGGTGAGGTAGTTTTATGATGATCCTCTAGTGGAATGGAACATCATTGATGGATCAAGTTTGTATGGTTCCGATCCATCGGGTGGCCAAGACCCAACTCCTCCTCATGGTCCCTATCGTAGCCTAATATAAACCTCATGAAGTCTAGATCAAATGATGGAAAACAAATCTCTAGAACCGACGGTGGAGATTAAATCTCTAGATCCGACGGTTGGGATTAAATCTCTAGATCCGACGGTTGAGATTAAATCTCTAGATCCGACGGTTGAGATTAAATCTCTAGATCCGACGGTTGGGATTAAATCCCTAGAACCGATGGTTGAGATTAAATCTCTAGAATCGACGGTTGAGATTAAATCTCTAGAACCGATGGTTGAGATTAAATCCCTAGATCCGACGGTTGAGATTAAAACCCTAGAACCGACGGTGGAGATTAAAAGGAGGCTTAAGCCTAACTCTATAAATAGGGCTTCTTGGCTTGGGCGGCAAAAAGAAGGATGAAGGATTAGGGTTGAGAACCCTAATGCATGGGCGGCAACCATTAGGGTTTAGAACCCTAATGGTTGGGCGGCGCCCATGGCCTATGGGATGTGGCTGGCGGCAAGGAGGGAAGGGAGAAGCTTCTCATCTTCCTCTCATGGCCGGAGCATCCTCTCCTCTTCTCTTGGCCGGCGGCAACCTTCTTCAAGGTTGGTCGGCAATCCTTTTGTTCTCTTTGGGCTGGCGGCAAACATCATGCTTGGAGCTTGATGGTTGGTCCTAGATAAGAGATGAGTTTTGTTTCCATTTTGTTCTCTCTATTCTTGGGGCCAGCGGCATCAATCCTTTGTGGATTGGTGGTTGGCTCAAGCAAGAAGGGAAAAAGAGTTCTTCTTTCTTTGGATTGAAGAAGATCTAGGAAGCTTCAACTTGTGGAAGATCTTCGCCCACACGAAGTCTACAAGGAGGTTAGGACATACGACAGAAGATCGAGAGGTATAAAACTTTTACAAGTTTTATTATTGATCTTTGCATGTTCTTATTTATATATTTGTATGTGTTGATTATACTAGTTTGCATTTGTATGTATTTGTATAATCATGGACCCCGAAGATAAACACAAAAACCAGCGATCCGTCCGTCGTCTCTTCCGCGGCTAAGCGACTAGAAGAGTTTGGTTGCTTGAATAACTAGTTTGTTCAAGTGATCGCTCAAGTCGTTAGCACGACGATGAATTGGTTGTGCTTAGGAAACTCATCCCATCCAGATTAGTTTTTCATTAGTGAAAATTTAAATCCGGGGACATGGGAGCCGATGAGCCTCCGAGGAATAGCACATTGCCAACAATTGGTATCAGAGCCACGGTTTCCGGTTTTGTGTGTTTTGGATTCGGTTACTTTCACGCACTTATCATATATTGTCTATACCGAATAATAGTAGGATGTGTGTAGGCTAACTTTTTGGTTGCAGGCATAAGATCCGACTATTATGGCTATATGTGTGTATGTGGTTGTTTGTGTGTGATTGTATGTATATCATTTGAATCCTCGGGGTTGACGAGGCTAAATTAGTATTTAATTTTTGTAATTGAATACGACATTGTTTAGTCACTCTTTATTTTATTTTACTTTCGATCTAGATTTCATGTACACTCCCTTGTGGAGTATAGGATCGATGGATGTAAAATAAAATAGGTTTTATTCTCGGCTCGGATCTCCGGATGGCTCGTACATGGCATAGGAGGAGCGGACGAGGTGGCGACACGACGGGATGTATATTGGAGAACAATGCCATAATAGTTGGAAAAAATTCTGTTTTTTTCATATTTATTGCTGATTTATTTTATATTCATGTTGTGTGTGCTTGAAAATTCCTCATTGTCAATTTACTAAGTGGGAGAGGGATATTTTAATTAATTCCCGCGGCCTCCATTACAATTTGACGTGTGATGCAACAAACTTGCGTGTCGGCTCTGAGTGCCTTCCTCCCTGCGGATGGGTTTGTTTGCGGATCACTAGGTCAAATAATGGTTATAGGAAATTATTTAGGAGCGTGTGTACTTCCACAGCGGTAAGGCACATAATCCGAAATAATTCCCTTAGTACCGTGTAATGGTGCACACTTAGATGCAAATAAAAAGTATCCTCCCCATCGGAGTCACTGCTTTTATTTGTAGGGCCAAGGAGGAACCAACTATTAATTTTATTTGTCAAAAAGTAAGGTTGACAAGATAATAAAATTAATGGGTAAAACCTCCTCTTACAAATGTAGAATTCGTATACGTCCACACTATCGTGGCATGCGATATTCTCGGTGTTTGAGGTGTTGGTTGATTTCGAAATTTTATTGTTTGAGGAATCAATAATTTTTATTGAAATCTACAGTAATAATAAGCATGTTGTGTGTGCTTGAAAATTCCTCATTTTCAATTTACTAAGTGGGAGAGGGATATTTTAATTAATTCCCGTGGCCTCCATTACAATTTGACGTGTGATGCAACAAACTTGCGTGTCGGCTCTGAGTGCCTTCCTCCCTGCGGATGGGTTTGTTGGCGGATCACTAGGTCAAATAATGGTTATAGGAAATTATCTAGGAGCGTGTGTACTTCCACAGCGGTAAGGCACATAATCCGAAATAATTCCCTTAGTACCGTGTAATGGTGCACACTTAGATGCAAATAAAAAGTATCCTCCCCATCGGAGTCACTGCTTTTATTTGTAGGGCCAAAGAGGAACCAACTATTAATTTTATTTGTCAAAAAGTAAGGTTGACAAGATAATAAAATTAATGGGTAAAACCTCCTCTTACAAATGTAGAATTCGTATAAGTCCACACAGCGTGGCATGCGATATTCTCGGTGTTTTGAGGTGTTGGATGAATTCAGAATTTTATTGTTTTGAGGAATCAATAAGATTTGAAATATAATATTTTGATCATTGTGATCCTTAGGATTTTCAAAATTGACTTTCAGTCCACTTACTATGATACTAAAGGAAATAAACTTACTGTACCCAAATAATGTTGATAGGAAAAGATTCTAGATATTGTCTTATCTGCTAAGGAGTACAAGTATGCACTCTTCGAAGAGTGTCCTCAAGCCATCATTGCTCAAAAAGGTTTCTACTTCTAAGCCGAAAGACAAGAAGAAGAAGAAACAAGGTGAAGCAAAGATGGTGGGAGGATCTCAAGGAAGAGTGAAGAAGCCGAAAGGCAAGTACTTCACTTACAAGCAGGATGGACATTGGAAGAAGGACTGTCCCAATCCAAAACAGAACAAAGGTATATCTTTTGGACCAGTCATTGAAACATGATTAGCGGTGATATCTATCGGCACCTGGTGAGTAGATACGGGAGCCACTAATCATGTCTGCAACACTTTGCAGGGGTTCCAGGAAACCTGATGACTAGCTAAAGGGGAGATTACCATTTACTTGGGCAATGCCATGAAGGTGGCGGCTATTGCAGTGGGAGAAGTTTCATTTATCTCTTGAGAATAATAAAACTTTGGTTCTGGAAAATTCCCTTTGTGTACCTTTATTTAGAAAGAATTTAGTTTCAGTTTCTAAATTATTATGGATGGATATTCTATTCTTTTTAATGACAGAGTTGTTATAAAAAGGAATAGGGAAAATATCTATTCAGGTACATTGAAAGGAAATTTGAACCAAAACCTCCCACGATGCAAATTGAAGTTAATAACTCATCTTCTAATTCCAATAAGAGAAAAGAACCTTCGAAGATGAACCAAACATATCTTTGGCTTCTTAGGCTTGGTCACATTAACCTAAGCAGAATTCAAAGGTTGATAGCTGATGGACCTTTGGGTTCATTAGTGGTGGAGGATCTCCCAACCTACGAATCTTGCTTGGAGGGTAAGATGACCAAGAGGCCTTTTTAAGGCCAAGGGGTATAAAGCCAAAGATGTGTTAGAAATGGTTCATTCTGATTTGTGAGTTCCTATGACTATCTAGGCAAGAGGTAATCTTGAATATTTTGTCTCTTTTATAGACGATTATTCAAGATATGGATGACACTACGATTTGATCATGGTGGTGACAACCTCTTGGGAGAGTTTAGGAACTACTTATCAGAGGTTGGGATTCAATCCCAATTGACTGCACCTGGCACACCCCAGCAGAACGGTGTAGCAGAGCGAAGGAATAGGACTCTTATGGAGATGGATAGATCGATGATGAGTTATTCTGACTTGTTTTATAGTCCTAGAGATCAGAGGGTGATCGTTAATACGAACGCCAGATTTCTAGAGGAAGACTATGTGATAAGCCACAAGCCCAAGAGTAAAATTGTTCTGGAGGAGTTAAAAAGAGGAAGTCACTTCTTTAGTATCGCAGGTACAAGAGGATATACCACATGTCACTGCACCGCGTGTCACAAAGGATACATAGATGATACCTCGTCGTAGTGGGAGGGTTGTTAGGCAGCCTCTAAGATTCATGTTTTTGGGTGAATCTTCTGATTTGGTCCCTAGCAAACATGAACCTGATCCCTAGACATACGACGAGACAATCCAAGATATAAATACGACATCTTGGCAAAGTGCAATGAATACTGAGATTGAATCTATGGATTCAAGTCAGGTCTGGGAGCTCTTATGCATAGCAGCTCATATGGATTATGAGGTGTGGCAGATGGATGTCAAGACAACTTTCCTTAATGGAAGTCTTGAGGGAAACATCTATATGAAGCAACCAGAGGGATTCATTGCTAAGGGCAAAGAGCGTATTGTATGTAAGCTTAATCGGTCCGTTTATGGACTGAAGCAAGCTTTGAGGTCTTGGAACATCCGCTTTGATGAGGTAAAACCAGACTTATGGATTTATTCAAAGTATGGATGAGTCTTGTGTATACAAGAGATGTGACGGAAACGTAGTGGTATTTCTTGTACTATACGTAGATGACATTTTGGTAGTTGGGAACAATATCAGAGTGTTATCAGACGTAAGGGTATGGTTGTCCAAACAATTTTGAAGGACTTGGGAGAAGTGGGACACATCCTTGGGATCAATGTTAGTGCGCTAATCCCAAGCTTCATACATAGACACAATCTTGATCGTTTTAGCATGCAAAACTCCAAGAAAGGTTTTCTACTTTTTTGGCATGGAGTACCTTTATCTAAAGAGATGTGTCCCAACATCAAAGAAGATAGAGGAGATGAAGGCGGTTCCTTATGCTTCGGCAGTAGGAAGCCTCATGTATGCGATGCTCTGTACGAGACTAGATATCTGCTTTGCCGTGGGCATGGTCAGTAGATATCAGAGTAATCCAGGACAGGGACATTGGACTGTGGTAAAGCATATATTGTAGTGCCCGAGAAGGACTAGGGATTATATGCTAGTTTACCGGGCAGACCAATTACTCCCTGTGGGTTGCATGGATTGCGATTTCCAATCAGATAGGGATAACAGTAAGTCTACCTCAGGTTTTGTGTTTACTTTAGGAGGTGGAGCCATTGTATGGAGGAGTGCCCAGCAGAAATGCGTGGCGGACTCCACCATGGAAGCTGAGTATGTGGCAGCCTATGAGGCGACCAAAGAAGTTGTGTGGCTCAGGAACTTCTTGATGGACTTGGATGTGATTCTTGGTTTGCCCAGAACTATCACAATTTATTGTGATAATAATGGTGCAGTTGCAAACTCGAAGGAACCACGAGCCCATAAGGCTAGTAAACACATAGAGCACGAGTACCACCTGATACGAGAAATCGTAAAGGAGGTAGAAGTTGCTGTCGCCTAGATTGCATCAGAGGATGACCTGGTAGACCCTTTTCACTAAGGCCCTTCTAGCGAGATCTTTGATAGGCATGTGGAGGGAAGGGGAATCAGATGTATGGCAGTGTGATGACAGCATAGTCTTTTAGTATAAGTGGGAGATTGTTGGGATGTATACTGAAAGCCTAGCTCTTTTGTATGAACATCTTTATTTTGAAATAAGAATCACATGATCATTGTTTGCACTTTATATTTATTATTTATGTGCATATTGTCTAATACTTTACATTGTAGATAACATGGTGCTTGGGTGTGGCACAGAAGATCATGTTATCAGTCCCTTGTAGAGTATAAGTAGAGGCTCACAACCAAGATGGTTTTGGACAAACCATTGGCATGGTTGTAGTGTAGCTTGGTATTGGTTTGTCTTGACATAGAGTTACACTAGTACACTTAGGTGTATTGAGCAGGACCGACATAGAGGTGATTCAATTTATTGCTGACTACATAATTGAATCGGACCTCGGATATTATGTTGTACATGCTCTTAATCCCGATATAATAACGGGCACATGTACTTAGTATTTATTTCTTTGATTTACCAATGGGTGAGATTTAGATGGATTAAATCAATATGCCCGATAAGTTGGAAAATGATATTATTTACATGGTGTGCCATTGATTATAGGAGGAAATCGTGTCCTATATATTAGGTTGATGATGTCCCCTTGAGGAGCTCATAAGGTTCATCATGTAAACCCTGTAGGTTGACTTAGTCAACATGATGATAAAATTGAGTGGTACTACTCGAGGAGTTAGATGTTAATTAATTAATGGTCAGTAAATCAATTAATTGACGGACATTCGATATCTTAAACACGGGGAGATGGATGCACAAATAATATATGGAGCCCATATTAATTTATGGGGGTTGGTGAGGTAGTTCGATGATGATCCTCTAGTGGAATTGAACATCATTGATGGATCAAGTTTGTGTGGTTCCGATCCATCGGGTGGCCAAGACCCAACTCCTCCTCATGGTCCCTATCGTAGCCTAATATAAACCTCATGAAGTCTAGATCAAATGATGGAAAACAAATCTCTAGAACCGACGGTGGAGATTAAATCTCTAGATCCGACGGTTGGGATTAAATCTCTAGATCCGACGGTTGAGATTAAATCTCTAGATCCGACGGTTGAGATTAAATCTCTAGAACCGACGGTTAAGATTAAATCTCTAGATCCGACGATTGAGATTAAATCCCTAGATCCGACGGTTGAGATTAAAACCCTAGAACCGACGGTGGAGATTAAAAGGAGGCTTAAGCCTAACTCTATAAATAGGGCTTCTTGGCTTGGGCGGCAAAAAGAAGGATGAAGGATTTGGGTTTTGGAGAGACCATGGGCGGCAAGGATTAGGGTTGAGAACCCTAATGTATGGGCGGCAACCATTAGGGTTTAGAACCCTAATGGTTGGGAGGCGCCCATGGCCTATGGGATGTGGCCGGTGGCAAGGAGGGAAGGGAGAAGCTTCTCATCTTCCTCTCATGGTCGGAGCATCCTCTCCTCTTCTCTTGGCCGGCGGCAACCTTCTTCAAGGTTGGTCGGCAATCCTTTTGTTCTCTTTGGGATGGCGGCAAACATCATGCTTGGATCTTGATGGTTGGTCCTAGATAAGAGATGAGTTTTGTTTCCATTTTGTTCTCTCTATTCTTGGGGCCAGCGGTATCAATCCTTTGTGGATTGGTGGTTGGCTCAAGCAAGAAGGGAAAAAGAGTTCTTCTTTCTTTGGATTGAAGAAGATCAAGGAAGCTTCAACTTGTGGAGGATCTTCGCCCACACGAAGTCTACAAGGAGGTTAGGACATACGATAGAAGATCGAGAGGTATAAAACTTTTACAAGTTTTATTATTGATCTTTGCATGTTCTTATTTATATATTTGTATGTGTTGATTATACTAGTCTGCATTTGTATGTATTTGTATAATCATGGACCCCGAAGATAAACACAAAAACCGGCGATCCGTCCGTAGTCTCTTCCGCGGCTAACCGACTAGAAGAGTTTGGTTGCTTGAACAACTAGTTTGTTCAAGCGATTGCTCAAGTCGTTAGCACGACGACGAATTGGTTGTGCTTAGGAAACTCATCCCATCCGGATTAGTTTTTCATTAGTGAAAATTTTAATCCGGGGACATGGGAGCCGATGAGCCTCCGAGGAATAGCACATTGCCAACAACCTGGAGTCGACTGGGAGTGTCCAGTCAACTAGAAGACCCAAAGTAACATATTGACGGGCTGATGTGGAGTTGACTGGAGGGCTTTCAAGTCGACTGGAAAAGGTCTATAAAATAAATGCACGACCAACTCCGAGGAGAATTTATCTACTATGTCCAAGTGTTGTTACTATTGTTCGTCGTCCATAGAAGCTTCATCCCTTCACGAAGACATAATTCCGACACTCCATGCCTAATTCGATAGCCCTAAAAAGTGTCGGTATATTTTAGTTATACTTATTTGTATTCATTTTCACTTTTATGTACTTAATTTCAAAGAGAAGGTAGAGCGTTACCTTTCTCTTATTCTTTGTAAAAAGTGAACCCATCCGAAGTGTAGAGATCTCGAGTTGGAGGGTATTATAGTGATTGCCCATCGAGAGCTACCTTAGAGTTGCAACCCGACTAGGATTGTGAACCAAGAAAAAACACCTGTCTCTCTATTTTATTTATTCCGCTGCATATTCTTGTTTCAAAATATAAAAAATAAGTTTTAAAATCTAAAGAAAATTTGTAACCTCTGAGATTCACCCCCCTCTCTCGGAGCAATTCGATCCTACAAATTTGAGGTATCAAATGAAGAAAATCAATAAATTAGAAAAGAACCTTATAAGGATGGTGTAGAATCGGAGATTTCTAAGAGAAACGATGAATCTCAAAATAAGATAAGACAAGTTTTTTATTTGGTTCACAACTCAAGCCGGGTTGCTACTCCAAGGCACGTAGCTCTCCGAGAACTACCTCGATGGCCAATCCACTAAAAGACCCTCCGATTCGAAACTCTCGAACTCGGAGGGTATTCCCTTTTTACAAAGTATAGAGAGAAAGGTAACATGCTACCTTCTCTTGAATTAAAGTATAAGCAAAATTAAATACAAGAAAAATAAAGCTATACCGACACTTATAGAGATGAAAAGGTAGCTCAGAGTGTCGATCTTGCAAGATGTTGAGTCTTTTGCAGATGAGGATTGATAGCGACAGCAATTGGACATGTTTGAATTGTTATTTTATAAGCACTTTCCAATCAACTCTAAATCAGTCCGTCGATTTGGTACATCGGTCCTTCCAGTCGACTAGACCTTATATAGTCGACTCTAGATCACCTGGATCTGCATCGAGAAATTTTCCTTTCTAGTCGACTGGACCTCCTCAGTTGACTAGAGCTCATGCCATCTTAGTTGCTAGATCTCCGGTCGATCAATAGATATCTTGCCAATTTGGCATCCCAGTCGACTGGACCATACCCAGTCGATTGGACCTCAATCAACTAGAAACCAATCAGTCGACTGGATACCTGCAAAATGTGATTTGCACAAAATACAATATGAAATTGAATAGAAAGAGTAATATTGCCTGATCTCGACTTCTTAGTCCTACACTGACTATCTATCGGATCGATGCCTAGCTTTGTCTCCCTACAGAGGACTTGACCTCACTTCTTCACTCGAGGCTTACCTGTCGACTACCCAGTCGAACTTATCATGCTTGACATCTGATCTGACCCACCAGGGCTTCCTGCCAGTTGTTCGACCTCCCTGACCCATCTGGACTTCATGTCAATTGTCTGGTCTCCTGACCTAACAGTCTTCATACTATATGTCCCGTCTCTTGACCCATCTAGACTTCCTGCCTAGTGTCCGGTTCTCATGATCTATCAAATCTTCTACCTAGTATCCTGTCAACACGACCTACTAGGACTTTGCATTCTTTGCCTAGTATCCGGTCTGCCTGACCTATTAGAGTTTTCCTGTTAATCTTACACACTTAACATGCATATTAAAACACACATAAATCTTAACTTTGATTATGGTTCATATATTAAAACTAAGGAGTGATGCTCCTTGCATCAACAATCTTTCCCTTTTTGATGTATGATAACACATCAATTAAAGTTAGGAGAATCAATTTGCAATATTCAAGTTTAACATATTCTCATGCAATGTATCAAATTAAAATGTATTTAAGTTCATATGCATGAATTCATGAAATGCTTTCTTACTTTAAACCTCTCTAACTTTAAACCTCTCTCTATCTCCCCCTTTGACATACATCAAAAATACTTTTAATTACCAAATGCCAAAATTCAAAGGTGAGTTTTAAGTATTAGTCTTTCAAAATAGGCGAGCATTGGTTTAAAATAAAAGCATATCAACTCTTTTTTAAGCTTTTCAAAAGACTTGAGATTTTTAAGGTTCAAAAGTATTTTGAAGTATTTAAACATTTTTAGAATACTATAGGAACTTTATAAGGAATATACATAAGCTTATCAAAAGTTTAGGTATTATAAGCTTTTCATAAGTACTTAGTCTTTTTCAAGCTAAGCTAAAATGAGCTTGTCAAAATAAGCTAGGTACGGTTTTAGAAAATAAGATTTTCAACCAAGTCATATGAACTTCTAGAGAATAGGATTCTGAAGGTATATAATCTTTAAGCTTTTTAGACTTTTCAAAATAAATTCATTTTTAAGTTTAAAATACTTAAGCTTTAAAATGAGCATTTCAAAAGTAATCTATTCAAAGTAAGATTTTTACTCCCCCTTAATTTATGATTTTAAATTTTCAAAACTCCCCCTTAATTTAAGATTTTAAGTTTGAAATTATTTTCTCATCAAAATTTTAAGGTAATGCAAATGAAATAATAGATGTCCAAGCATGAATTCCTATTCATTATTGAGTAAATAATATATTGAAAGTAAACATCTAAAAATTGTCCTTAAAGAAAATGTCTAACCCTTTTAATAACTCGAATGATATGAGCTTATCATCAAGTTTAGGTAGGAGTTAGTCATTGAAGTGATTGATTTGCTTAAAACCCCCTTTTTGGTTCATGTCGATGCACTAAGTTTACATCTAGAATCAGGGGTGCAGTCCTAGCATCTCATGCCCATTT
The DNA here is from genome assembly GCA_025175895.1 of Wurfbainia villosa. Classification (NCBI taxonomy): domain Eukaryota; kingdom Viridiplantae; phylum Streptophyta; class Magnoliopsida; order Zingiberales; family Zingiberaceae; genus Wurfbainia; species Wurfbainia villosa. Next base: position 56,671,716 of record CM045993.1, read on the forward strand.
TCATGGCTTAATACACAAATAGGTAGTCCTAGGTGTTTGTGAGATTTGAAGGCTTACCTAGGTCTAGAAGATCATGAAATCTAAACTTGATCTAGGCTAGATCAATTTTTAATTTCCCTTTAAGAAAATAATATTACTTAGTAGAAATATAGATTTTGAATAATGAAACATTAAAGAAGTCTAATCTGTTAGTAATATATGAGAGATGTCCTAAGGCAATCGCCTTATGTATGAACCATTTATATGATAAATGAAGATTCACTATTTGAGTATACATGTTTTATGTATTTGATTGGATCTTAAACTCATTTACTGAATGTCCACGATACGATTCACAGCATGAGAGAATTTGTGATTGGATCACAACTAGTGAGTATCTCTACATGTGTAATTGTGATGTATCGGAATTATCCCTAGTCGATGAATTGATGGATCTGGACACCATCAATTCTGTTGAGACTAGCACGAGGTATACTCCTTGGTGTATCCAAGCAGCTGATTCTCACTGGCTGGAGACATAGTGATGTCCGGAGTTAATCGTGGATGCTAGTTATGGTAACTAGTTCATTGGAGTGACCAGCCGTAAGACTTCATATGGTTCTCTGCATATATAGATATGTCAATGAAGTTCTTACTGTGGCTTAAGTGCGATGTTCCTTTGACTTGCGGTATTCAAGTCATCTTGATCATGGAGACTTATGCTTTGACATCTTAAGCAAACATCTCTAAGGAGATGTGGACCCGGGATGATTGGGTATAAGTCGAAGTGATCGAAGGTGTTTGAATAGCCTATAAAGGATTCACCACTCCTTGCGAGGAGATGTATACCCATGGCCTCTCGTCGGATTGTTACTAAAGTCTTTGGCCAAAGCATTACATGTTTAGAGTAAAGTACTCTTCGATACATGTGGAGTAACTAGAATCCGTAGGACGAGGAAATGATACTTGGGCTAGGTGTGACGTAGTCAGCCTAGTGGGGACTGACACAATAGACCATGTCCTGAACCAAGAGGGTATAAGATGAGTGAAGGGAATGGGGCACGATTCATTCGAGCTGCTGAAGGGTTTCAGAAATAGTTCTGGATCAACCGTTGATCTTTTCGGTTAATTGGGGATCATGATGTACTACTAGGTGCCACTCATGATCGTTCTATAATTAATGGTTAATTATAGACGGCCAACATAAACCGAGAACCTATTTGGGCACACGCACAACGAGTGTAATCCAAAGGATTTAAAATGAGCTTGAGAATTGGATTCTCAGACCGAGAGAAACTAGGTTTGGTTGGACCAAACATAAAGCGAGCATGAAATCGTTTCAGTCACAATGGAAGCGTGGATGGGCTGCGTCTTATGAAGACGTAATGGATGGACCAAAATGGTTTGGTTCTAATCCAATGGATAAGAATAAACCTAAGGGTTTGGTTTATTTTAAACGAATGAACCAAAAGTTGGTTCGGTTCGTTTTAACTTAAAATAAACCATCATGGTTTGGTTTATTTTAACTTATCTTAATGGAGCGGGTTAACGGGCTTTATGGATATGATCCATTAACCATTAAGAGAATTAGTTCTCTATAAAAGTGGGCTTAAGGGATTGTTAAACCCTAACTAATCCAAAATCATTCAAACCCTAGCCGCCCAACATGTTTTTGCCGCCCAACACATTGTTGCCGCCCAGCTTGTGGTGGCGCCGTCCAGCTCCTTGCCGGCGTCCAAGCTCCAGCCGGTGAACCTCCGGCGACCCTCCGGTGATCTCCTATAGGTTCGGCATCAAGGTGAGCCTTTTCTCTCCTTGTTTTGGCCGGCGCCTACTCCTCCACCAAGCTGTCCAGTTTTCTGGACAGCTTCTCCTCCTCTCGTCGGAGCATCGTTTGGACGACGGTTAGTGCTCCGACAGCGGCTAACTTACCGGGGATTTGATCTCCGGTAATCCTCTGAGGTGGAGGACGAAGGATTCGTCAAACGGTTGACGAATACCTCTCCGGAGAAGCGAGTTTTGAGAACTCGTTTTGGATCCGAATTTGGATTCGGATCGTGATCATCTCTCGATCACGTCGTCTTCAACACGAGGCTAGTAACCCGTACGAAGACAAAGCTCGTGACTTAGCGAAGTCATCCCGAGGAGCTCGGCGTGGATACGGATAGAGACGATTCTTACGAGGATCGTTCCGGTTGATGCCGTTCCCGCTACACGTCATACGGAAGGTATAACGTAGTTTAATTTCCTTTTATTGCAAATTTTAATTTACGGTTATGTCTACACTTGTTGTAATTGCATGCGTGTGTTGTGTGTATTGTAATAAATATAGATTTATTATTTTTAATTGCTTCCGCTGTGCTCATGTTTATGAAACATGATCGAACACACACACGCCGCGGTGCCGGAAACCCAACAGTGGTATCAGAGCCCAGGTTGTGTTTCGACATAATCGTAAAAATGGTTTTGCGATAGTCATAATGTATTTCTGGAAGTTTTCTAAATTTTGGAAATTTAGAAGTATTTATGGAAATTTTTCAATTTTGGAAAGTCTAGAAGTATTTATGGAAATCTTCCACTTTTGGAAAGTTGGAAGTATTTATGGAAATTGATATTTTCCATAAATAAAATATTTGATTAGATTCTGGAATTTTGTTTCCTAATTTAATCATGATTTGATTTGGGAAATCAAATCTTAAAATATTTTATTTCCATAAGTAGTTTTAATGATTTAGGAAATTGGTTTCCTAAATAGATTTTCCTTAATCAAATAATTCCATGAATAAAATATGTGATTAGATTTGGAAATTTGTTTCCTAATTTAATTATGATTTGATTTGGAGAATCAAATCTTAAACATATTTTATTTTCATAAATAGTTATGACATATAAGGAAATATATACATGACATAATTGTATGCCATGTAATTGCATTAGATGCATAACATTATGCCATGCGTGTCGTGACATGTATATGTATGCCATGTATGCCATGCCATGTAGATAATAGTTATTTGCATGCAAAGAGGATGAGACATAAAACCCTAACTCAATATTAAAGCCTACACCTTCCATTAATATGGTTAGAACCAGAGTTCTGTTTCTTGTTTGGGTTGTTGGACTCACTCCAAGCCCGGCTCGAACCTGAACATGTTCAAATGATTGGAATAGTTTAACTCTAATATGGTAAGAGTCAGAGGTCAATCGTTAGTTTGGGTTGTTGGACTCACTCCAAGCCTGGCTAATTGGTTGAATGCGCTCTAACCATATTAAAACTATTTCGCGATTAATGGGTCGGCTTTAACTTGGAGCATCGATTTGTTGGACTCACTCCAAGGTCGATGTGAAGAGAGGTGAAGTTGGGTGCTATGCATATGATGCATACTTGTTAATGTGTTAACAACCCAATGTATGTGTAAACATTCAATTAGTTGATAGCACATTGTGATAGTTACATATACATGATATGTAATCGGTATTCTTGATACCCACCATCATAGCTAAGAATGGCTTGTTGGACTCACTCCAAGGTTGTTCTTATCTATGATGGATATCAGCCCATTCGGAGATGGACCTACAATCTCCCGAAGTGATTTTGGGGTTTTTGAAATTCGAAAAATGAATGGGATTTATAAATGTATATTGATGCATTTTAAAATCATTTTCTCATATATGCTCATTTTGTATTTCTAGGTCAATAAATTGATCATGACGTCTTTGAATTTGCGCACTATTTTGGATTCGAACAAACTGACTGGGCCTAACTTCCTGGACTGGCTTAGAAACCTGAGAATTGTTCTCAAGGAGGAAAAGCTTGCATATGTCCTTGAAGAGCCTCTTCCTGACCGTCCTAAGGACGATGCAACTCCAGACTAAATGTTGGTCTATCAGAAGCATGTGGCAGATTCTGAGCTGGTGAGTTGCATCATGCTAGCAGCGATGGTACCTGAGCTGCAGAAGCAGCATGAGCATATGGATGCTAACACTATGGTCTTCCATCTTCATGAGTTGTTCGATGAGCAAGTGAGATCCGAAAGGTTCGAGGTCTCTAGGCTCCTCTTCACCACGAAGATGAAAGAAGGTTCGTCTGTAGTACAGTTTGTGCTAAAGATGAACGGGTACATCGAGCGGCTAGCTACCCTCGGTTTTGTGATGGATCATGAGTTAAGTATTGACTTAATTCTGCATTGTTTACCCAAGAGTTTCTCGCAATTTGTGATGAACTATCGGATGAACAAATTGGAATCCACCATTCCCGAGCTCCTCAATATGCTGAAGACTGTGGAGCCTTCTGTGAAGCATGAGGAGAAGGCGGTTCTGTTAGTTGATTCCTCAAAGAAAGGTTCTAAGAGGAAGGCAAAAGAACAGAAGAAAGGAAAGAAAAAGGCAAAGAAGGCTGAACCAGCGCAAAAGGGCACTTGCCATCACTGTGGCAAGGAAGGCCACTGGCTAAGAAACTGCAAGATTTATCTTGAGTCCATGAAGAAGAAGAAGGCATCCGATGCCCCATCCTCTTCAGGTATCTTCGTTATTGATTGTCATTCTATTTCCTTAGACACTTGGGTATTGGATACTGGGTGTGGCTCACACATATGTAATGACATACAGGGGCTAAGGAATAGAAGAAGACTTGTCAGAGGGGAGTCAAATTTGCGAGTTGGCAATGGAGCAAAGGTTGCCGCTGGCCGCCATCGAACTTATTTGTCAAGCTCCTAGTGGACTAGTCTTGAACCGGACAATTGCTATTATGTTCCTTCTCTAATAAAGAACATTGTTTCTATTTCGCTTAAATAGAAATGGTTTCCATTTAACGCTTAGTAACAATTGTTGTTATATAACTTTGAATGGCGACTTTATGGAACCGGAACTTTGAGTAATGGCATTTATACGCTGGACGATCCAAAGGACATCTTCAATATCGGCGAGTAACACGCTGCTTCGAAAGGATAATCAAATAGACTCCTATATGTGTTTGTCGCTGCCATATAAGCAAGAAACGCATGTCCGAATTACACCGATGTGGAATTCTGGAATCGTTTGAATTGGATTCATACGATACATGCGAATCATGCTTAAAAGGCAAGATGACTAAGTTACCTTTTACTGGAAAAGGTGAACGAGTGGGAGAGTTACTAGGTCTAGTACATACTGATGTATGTGGACCTATGTCAACTCAAGCTTTAGGAGGCTATAACTACTTCATTACCTTCACCGATGATCACTCACGGTTTGGGTATGTGTTCTTGATGAAACACAAGTCCAAGCCTTGAAAAGTTCAAAGAATTCAGAATGAAGTAGAGAAACAACATGACAAAAGTATTAAAATACTGATCGGATCGAGGTGGTGAATACTTAAGTCAAGAGTTTCTTGATTATCTAAGAGACAATGGCATATTGTCTCAATGGACTCCGCCTATACACCATAGCATAATGGTGTATCCGAGAGGCGAATCGATTTTGTTGGACATGGTCAGTCAATGATGAATCATGCGACTCTTCCCAAGTCCTTTGGGGTTAACTCGCATACCGCTTTACTTTGTTAAATGTAATGCCTACCAAGGTAGTCTCTACTACTCCATATGAGATATGGGCTAGTAAGAAACCTCATGTATCTTACTTGAAGATATGGGGTTGTCTCGCTTATGTGAAGCTGATCAGACGCAAACCGATGCTAAGTCTGATAAATGTCTATTTATTGGATACCCTAAGGAAACAAGGGGTTACCAATTCTATCATCCTGTGGAACAAAAGGTGTTTGTTTCAAGGCATGCTGTGTTTCTAGAGAAAGAGTTTCTCTTGGAAGAAAACAAGGGGGAGTGTCGCCGAGCTTGAGGAGGCTCGAGAGACTCAAATAGACATTGAGATACCTGTGAGCACAACAAACTGACAACTCATAGTGATGAGCAATCGGTCGACTTATTGTAACACCACATCTTCAGATCCGCAGAACACGCAATATTCCCGAGAGATATGGATTTCTCGTAAGTGAATCGAACGACGTGTTACTCATTGATGATGAGGAGCCTACCAGTTATGAAGAAGTGCTGACAAGTTCAGAAAGGGATAAGTGGCTTGGTGCCATGAAGTCGGAAATGGATTCCATGTACGAAAACCAAGTTTGGAACTTGGTTGACCCACCTGAAGGCATAAAGCCTATAGGGTGCAAGTGGGTTTTCAAGAAGAAACCGACATGGATGGTAATGTGATTACCTATAAGGCTAGATTGGTGGCAAAGGATATCGTCAAAAGCAAGGTGTTGATTATGACGAAACCTATTCGCCTGTAGCTATGCTTAAATCCATTCGGATGCTCCTGGCCATAGCGGCTCATTATGATTATGAGATATGACAGATGGATGTGAAAACAGCTTTCCTTAATGGAAACTCGCCGAGGATGTGTATATGATACACCGAGGGTTTCACATCGGCTGATAAAACCAAGGTATGCAAGTTGCGACGATCCATTTATGGATTGAAGCAAGCATCCAGAGTCGAATATCCGTTTTGATGAGACGATCAAAAAGTTTGATTTCTCACAAAATCCAGACGAACCTTGTGTGTACAAGAAGGTTAGTGGGAGTGCAGTCGTGTTTTCTAGTATTGTATGTCGATGACATATTACTTATAGGAAACGATGTGTCAATCTTACAGTCAGTTAAGGTTTGGTTATCCAAGACATTCTCCATGAAAGACCTGGGAGAAGCAACCTACATCCTTGGGATTAAGATCTATAGAGATAGATCAAACTTGCTTGGTCTTCGCAGTACATATATAGACCGAAAGTGCAAAGAGGTTTAGCATGTCGGAATCCAAGAAAGGTTATCCGCCCATCGTGCATGGGGTACACCTTTCAAGTCTATGTGTCCGCACGTAAGACGAGAGGATTTGCATGAGTAAGATTCCCTATGCATCCGCAATAGGATCTATCATGTATGCTATGTTATGTACGAGGACCGAAGTATCGTATGCACTGAGTGACACGAGCATATACCAGTCACATACATGAAAGGATCATTGGCCGGCGGATAAGACGATCCTTAAGTACATTAGAATAACAAAGGATGTGTTACTAATATATGGAGAAGGGGACATGGTGATACGCGGTATACGGATGCCTTCCTGCAGACAAGGATGATTCCTGTGTCTCACCGATACGTGTTCACCTTGAATGGGGCGCAAAGTGAGTTGGAAAAGTTCCAAACAAGAGATCAGAGCGGATTCTACCACCGAGGCAGAATATATTGCAGCCTTCAGCAAGAGGAAGCGGTTTGGATCAAGAAGTTCGCTCATGAACTTGGTGTGATTCCGCCATTGTTGAAGCAATACCGGCCCATCGCGACAACAATGGAGCAATTGACAAAGCGAAAGAGCCAAGGTCTCATCAACGATCCAAACATGTGCTTCGCCGCTATCATCTTATCATAGAGATCATCATTAGGAACGAAATACAAATCGAGAAAATTCCCACTGAAAGGAACTTAGCGGATCCTTTGACTAAAGAATTACCTCTAAGTAAGTTTCGAGGGTCATGTTAGAGCTTATGGTATCGATACCGTAGCGATTGGGCATTAGGCCAAGTGAGTCCGTTAGTAATATATGAGAGATGTCCTAAGGCAATCGCTTTATGTATGAACCATTTATATGATAAATGAAGATTCACTATTTGAGTATACATGTTTTATGTATTTGATTGATCTTAAACTCATTTATCAATGTCCACGATACGATTCACAAAGATGAGAGAATTTGTGATTGGATCACAACTAGTGAGTATCTCTACATGTGTAATTGTGATGTATCTAATTATCCCTAGTCGATGAATTGATGGATTTGGACACCATCAATTCCGAGACTAGCACGAGGTATACTCCTTGGTGTATCCAAGCACCGATTCTCACCGGGCCGAGACATAGTGATGTCCGAGTTAATCGTGGATGCTAGTTATGGTAACTAGTTCATCGAGTGACCACCGTAAGACTTCATATGGTTCTCTGCATATATAGATATGTCAATGAAGTTCTTATCGTGGGCTTAAGTGCGATGTTCTTCGACTTGCGGTATTCAAGTCATCTTGATCATGGAGACTTATGCTTTGACATCTTAAGCAAACATCTCTAAGGAGATGTGGACCCGGATGATTGGGTATAAGTCAAGTGATCAAGGTGTTTGAATAGCCTATAAAGGATTCACCACTCCTTGCGAGGAGATGTATACCCATGGCCTCTCGCCTGATTGTTACTAAAGTCTTTGGCCAAAGCATTACATGTTTAGAGTAAAGTACTCTTCGATACATGTGAGTAACTAGAACTGAGGACGAGGAAATGATACTGGGCTAGGTGTGACGATACACTAGTGGGATCGGCTACAATAGACCATGTCCTAACCAAGTGGGTATAAGATGAGTGAAGGGAATGGGGCACGATTCATTCGAGCCATCAAGGGTTTCGTAAATAGTTCGATCAACCGCTGATCTTTTCTTAATAATGGGGATCATGATGTACTACTAGGTGCCACTCATGATCGCTCTATAATTAATGGTTAATTATAGACGGCCAACATAAACCGAGAACCTATTTGGTCACACGACAACGCAGTGTAATCCAAAGGATTTAAAACGAGCTTGAGAATGGGATTCTCGCATCGAGAGAAACTATGTTTGGTTGACCAAACATAAAGCGAGCATGAAATTGTTTCACTGCAATGGAAGCGTGGATGGGCTGTCTTATGAAGACAATGGATGGACCAAAATGGTTTGGTTCTAATCCAATGGAGGAGAATAAACCAAAGGGTTTGGTTTATTTTAAACGAATGAACCAAAAGTTGGTTCGGTTCGTTTTAACTTAAAATAAACCATCATGGTTTGGTTTATTTTAACTTATCTTAATGGAGCGGGTTAACGGGCTTTATGGATATGATCCATTAACCATTAAGAGAATTAGTTCTCTATAAAAGAGGGCTTAAGGGATTGTTAATCCCTAATCATCCAAAACCCTAAACCTAGTTGCCGCCCAACATATAGTTGCCGCCAACATATTGTTGCCGCCTAGCTGGCGCCGTCCACCCCTTGCGGCGTCAAGCTCCAGCCGGTGAACCTCCGGCGACCCTCCGGTGATCTCCTATAGGTTCGGCATCAAGGTGAGCCTTTTCTCTCCTTGTTTTGGCCGGCGCCTACTCCTCCACCAAGCTGTCCAGTTTTCTGGACAGCTTCTCCTCCTCTCGTCGGAGCGTCGTTTGGACGACGGTTAGTGCTCCGACAGCGGCTAACGTACCGGGGATTTGATCTCCGGTAATCCTCTGAGGTGGAGGACGAAGGATTCGTCAAACGGTTGACGAATACCTCTCCGGAGAAGCGAGTTTTGAGAACTCATTTTGGATCCGAATTTGGATTCGGATCGTGATCATCTCTCGATCACGTCGTCTTCAACACGAGGCTAGTAACCCGTACGAAGACGAAGCTCGTGACTTAGCGAAGTCATCACGAGGAGCTCGGCGTGGATACGGATAGAGACGATTCTTACGAGGATCGTTCCGGTTGATGCCGTTCCCGCTACACGTCATACGGAAGGTATAACGTAGTTTAATTTCCTTTTATTGCAAATTTTAATTTACGGTTATGTCTACACTTGTTGTAATTGCATGCGTGTGTTGTGTGTGTTGTAATAAATATAGATTTATTATTTTTAATTGCTTCCGCTGTGCTCATGTTTACGAAACATGATCGAACACACACACGCCGCGGTGCCGGAAACTCAACATAATCTACTAAGTATAACCCAAATTATGTTTAAGAATAACTAGAATTTTTAAAAAATTAACATGTTAACTATATAAGTTCAGACTACATCAACTAATGTATCTAATAAAGTCCTAATCTAAAGAAGGAGGTAGAGGAGGTGGATGGCTCATGCTCCATGATCAAAATAACTCCATCATTTCTCGATGATCATCCCTTTGCATCTGGAGCACCTACATCAACTCTCTATGATCATCTCTCTGTGTCTGGAGCATTTGCATCATCTCTAGATGATGTGCTTGATGCTGTTGCTCCTGACGCTGCATTGTATCCTCCAGTCTAGATAATCTAGACTTATCTTAGCTAACGCAAACTGTCTAGAGCCTATCATGTCATACTTAGTGAGTTGTTTGACGTTACTTGTGGTAACATCAAATCCTAATGTGGCTAGTAGAGATGTGAAGATGTGAAAATAGGGCAGATGTGCCTTACCACTAGTAACTACCCTATAATGATGAATGATCGAATGAAACATATGTAGACTAATATCTAAGTCTAATCTATGACTAAGTGCATAGAGTAAAAATGAATGATAGGGACACATCTATTGGACCTTCGGTGAGCGCTAAAGGGGGGTGGGGTGAATGATGCATTTTAGACGGTTGATGGAATTCGATCGTGCTTGCTACAATTTGATTAATACATAGCGGAAATAATAGAAAAGCATAAACACAATACAAGCACACATATACACAATCGATTTAATATGGTTCGGAACCTTAGGGTTCCTACTCCATGGATTGAGCTCGAATGAGCTCTAGTGATGCATACACCACCGCTAATCAATAACCCTCCTTCTCGGTGACACACCGGAGGTGGACAATCCTCTTACAAGAGATTACAAAAGTAATACAATGAATTACAAACAAATATAAAGACAATAATGAAATACAAGTAAACAAAACTTTACAATAATGGCTTTCAATGCTTGTTTGGTTGATCGCTTGAGCTGCACTTGAAGACCCTAACTTGCACCAGTAAATCGCTCCAAATTACCCAAGAAATTAGTGCAAAAATCCACCCCTTCGTGCTCCTTTTAAAGCTACAACTTGGGTTGATTTTCGCCTAGCAGTCGACTTCTCATACCGATCAGTCGACTGCTCCTGTAGCCTTTATCTCACAATGACTTAATCCACGTTGGAAAAACTCCAACGGATACCTCAGCAGTCGACTTCCCTTACGAGCAGTCGACTACTGATTCGGTAGCCGACTGATCAGTCATCTACCGAAGATTCTGAGCCCGTGACCACAACCAGCAGTCGAGGTGCCACCTCGACTGGGGCTCCAGTTGAGGTGCCAATCGAGGCTCCTTGCATCTATTCGGTCGTAGTCGAGGCCAGTCGAGGCAACGCCTTGACTAGGACTCCAGTCGAGGCGCTAGTCAAGATACCTTGCATCTGAGGCTGCAATTCGGTAGCAGTCGATTGCCAATCGACTCCCATCAGTCGACTGGTCATAGTTCCAGTCGATTGCTCAGTGTCGACTCAGCTGCCAAGTGTCAAAACACTTGACCAGTTGATAGGTCCATGACCCCAGTCGACTGATACACCTCAACCATGAGGTTTAACTCAAGTATGATGCCCTCATACTTGCTAGACCAGCCTAAACCTAAGCCTTCTAGCTACCTCCGTCAACCTCACGCCTATTGGATCCCTGCAAGTTATCCATGACTTGTTGATCCATACGCTAGCCTTTAGGTGCTTCCATCGGCTATTGTCATGCTAAGCTGGTCTACACCGCTAAGGCACATTGGGCTTACGCTGCCAAGACACACGCTTGGACTTTACGCTACCAACCATTAGTCTTATGCCTCTAAGACTCCACCCTTGGATTTTACATCGCCAATATCAAACCTTGGACTTCTCAAATGCCAAGTACCCATGACTTGGACTTTCTCTGCCAAGACTACACACTTGGACTTACGTGGCCAAGGCTACAGTACCCTTGGACTTTCCTTGCCAACCCATGTTGGATTTTCCAATTTCCAAGACTCAAGCTTGGACTTTCCCTTGACAAGACCCATGCTTGGACTTTCTAAATGCCAAGACTCATGCTTGGACTTTCCATGCCAAGACCCATGCTTGGACTTTCCATGCCAAGTACTAAAGACTTGGACTTCTTCATCATATGGTCAACCCCATGTCAACCATATAGTCAACCCATTGCCAAACAATGGTCAACTCATTGTCAAATATCAAAACACTAACATCAAAATACTACTCGAGTCAAACTCGAGTTTGGTCAATCATGACCTGGGTCGATTACACCAACAATCTCTCACTTTTTGATGTTTGACAAAAATAAACCTTTGAGTAAGAACACTTCAACTGATTAGAACACTTCCAAATTGGGAATTCTACATTCTCTCATTAATTCTCACATATTACTTCTCCCTATTTTTGACATACATCAAAAAGGCTCTCCCCAAGGGTATCAATGTCTCATATCCCAATGAGATCTTACAATCTCCCACTTGGTCCAAAAATATTTAGGATGCCTTCACTCTTCCTAGTGATAAGTCTCATATCACTAAAGAGAGGCACTCCTTCAAACTCTCCCAATTCTCAAAATTCTCTCCCTCATGAGGAACAATACATCCATCATCCCATGATGGACAATCTTCCCCTAAAGGCTTGCTCCCTTTTGACCATTGCACCAACAATATCTTCGGAGAGTCCCTAAGCCTATAGGAACACTAAACCCTCAAAATTTAGGGCAAAAGTTCATCCTTAAGCTTTCACACACCTTAAAATTGATACACACCTTAAAAAACTCTCCTAATCCATATCCAATGAATTTTTACCCATTATAATGCTTTCCAAAACATATCCTAGGGTTAGGAGCAGTTAGTGTAGCCTAATATAGCTGAAATCAGGCTAAACAAACCTTATTTATCCGAAATCAGCATTGGCAGTCGACTGTATCAATTAACAGTCGACTTCCCTATGCATCAGTCGACTGAGAAAGCTTCCAATCGAGTGATAGCAACTCCAGTGGAGGTGGCGCCTCAACTGGTTTCTGACTTTGTCGACACTGAATTTTCAGACCATCTTTAGAAATGCATAAATAATTCTAAAAAATTCAAAAAATCATGAAATATTGACCAAACATTACTTATGCTAAACACTATAGGGGAAAAATAGTTTTCTATGAAAATAACTTTTAAAATCAAAGAATGATACAAAGTTCAAAAGCATTGAAACTTTCAATGTTTTAGCCAATTTTGTTTCAATCATCTCCATGGTGATTGCTATCAAAAGATAGGCTTCACCAAGGTTTTTAAAATGATTTTAAAATATTTTCAAAACCTTATATTGAACCATGGTCTATGGACTTAATGCACATGACTTCTACATAAGCTTTTCTCATGATTCATCCAAGTATAAGATGAGTTTGAGTTCATCTAGATGCAAGAACTATGCACCTTGAACTTAACTCATTTCCTAGCATCTCACATGTGTCTAGGTCGTATGAAAACACACACATGTCAATTTGATGTGAGATGTGGTTTTTGTTCATCCTAATCTAAGGCTTATACATGGGACTATAAATAATGTCATTTGTCCTTAAATCAATTTTAATTAATGCATGAATGATGATTATGACATAAGTGATAGCATAAATAAATATGTGTCAATAATCATGATGTCATGGCATAAGATTAAATCTAAATATACATGACATAAAAACTGACCTAAGCATTATCATGATATTTAATGATAAAAATAAGATATGATGTCATGACATGACAATGGCAAATAAGGTATGACAAATAAAAGGTATAGGTATAAAAATACCTAAATTTTAGTATTAATTGCCATTTGTTAAGATTAAATTAATTTTTCCATATTACCACTTATCTTCAAAGTGTGCCAAAAATCCAAAATGACATATTATAACCTCTAAACCTTAATAGTGCAAATTTAATCAATTTTTCATAGTTCTCAAAATATATTGGTACATCCTAAAATATTTTAGGATAAAATCTCAACCTCTATTTCCAAGGTATCCATAACATTGAAAATGTCCTAAGATGCCAACTTTGCTATGGTTAGGTTAACTACCCATCCATTCAAGGTTGACACAACCTAACCCATTTAGCATGAATCGATCACACTCCTAGGAACCCAATACCTATTGGAGCTCCTTGGGTTTACTAGGTATTCTTTAGGGATAACTTCCCTAGATACCTTTCTAATGACCCTTCTAGGCTTAGAAGCATTGGTCATTGTAGTCTTGCCTAGGTTAACTCTAGGGGTGGCTCCCCTTGTAACCTTCTTAGTGGCCTCCCTAGGTTTCATGGAAACCTTAGCCACTAGGCACTTACCTTGGTTACCATTAGGGATGACCTCCCTAGTAACTTTGGTCTTCCTAGACCTAGGTTTAGTTCAAAAATCGAATGGAACATTATGGTAGGTCTCCTTGGGCTTAGGTTTGTGACCAAAACCTTTCTTTCCCTTGGGTGGACCTTGCCTCCTAGACCTTAGATTTTGACTCATAGACCCTAAATTTTGACTATTTGACCCTTGCATTTGATTTTGCATCTTTCTAAGGGTCTTTTCCAATTTCTCAAGTTTTGACCTCAAAACTTGATTTTCTAATTCTAATTGTCCAATTTTTGAATTCCCATTTAATCTTTGGACATGGTTCTTTCTTTTAGGCATATGCCTATCTTTCTTAGGATTAATGCCCAAATGACTCTCTATCTTCCTAATTGAATTCCTAGGTAGGATTATTCTAGGGTTATTAGTCCCAAATTTCTCCTTATTTCTAAAATTGTAAGATTTTTCACCTAAGCAATAAAACTTATTTCTAGCATGCTCTTTATGAACAATAGCAAGATTACTCCTAGCATGCTTATTTTTATCATGAAAGCTAATAGGTGCATAACTAAAATATACCTTAGGGTTTGCTTTAGAAGCTCCGCCTACATGTGTAGCTCCTCCTTGCCCCTTGGTTTACTTTCTCCCCTAGGACATTGACTTTGGTAGTGTCCCCTTTGTTGACATTTGAAGCACACCACATGCTCCTTGCTCTTACTAGTGGGGACTCCAACATCCTTTGATTTTTCTTGAACCTTTGGCGTCGGTGCTTTCTCCTTGGCCAATTTTGGGCATTTTCTCTTGTAATGTCCTTTCTCCTTACACTCAAAGCAAATTATATGATCTTTATTTTTAATTAAATTGCTTGAGTTAGCTAGGGTGGTGATGAAGGCCTCTTGAGCTTGTTCATCATTTCTCTTGGAGGTTGATGCTTCTTGTTGCTCCGATATTGGAGATGGCCTAATCTCCTCCCCCTCAATCCTTGAGGTGGAAGCCTCCTCCGATTCTTCTACTTCTTCTTTCTCCTCGGATGTCAAACACCTCTCGACCTCCGACTCCTCACTCTCTTGTGAGGACGAGCTTGCTTCTCGGTCTCCCTATCCAATTGACCCGACTATGGGTCTTCATGATATTTTGCCAAATCTCTCCAAAGCTCCTTGGCATTCTTATATTCACCGAACCTAGACAAAACGTCATTAGGAATTAAATCACTTAAAAATATTATTACCTTCCTAGTCTTCTCGAACTTTTGGATTTGTTCCTCGGTCCATTTTGTAGGGATGTATAATGAAAAGTCTATCTTTTGTATGAACATCTTTATTTTGAAATAAGAATCACATGATCATTGTTTGCATATTTATATGGTTATGCAATATTGTCTAATATATTACATTATAGATAACATGGTGTGTGGTGTCACACGGGAGATCATGTTATCGGATCCTTGTAAAGTATAAGTAAAGGCTCACAACCGAGATGACTTTGGATAATCCATCGGAATGGTTGTAGTATGATTTGGTATTTGTTTGTCTTGACCATAGAATCACACTAGTGCACTTTGTGTGTATTGAGAAGGACCGACTTCGAGGTGATTCGATTTATTGCTGACTACATAATCGAATCGGACCTCAGATATTATTTTGTACATGCTCTTAATCCCGATATAATAACGGGCACATATACTTAGTACTCATCTCTTTGATTTACTAATGGGCGAGATTTATAGATTAAATCAATAGGCTCGGTAAGTTGGGAGATGATATTATTTATATGGTGCCATTGATTATAGGAGGAAACCGTGTCCTATATATTAGGATGATGATGTCCCCTTGAGGAGATCATAAGGTTCATCATGTAAACCCTGCAGGTGGACTTGGTCCGACATGATGAAAAGGTTGAGTGGTACTACTCAAGTAGTTAGATGTTGATTAATTAATGGTCAGTAAATTAATTAATCAACGAACATTCGAGATCTTAAACACGGGGAGAAAATGTACAAATAATATATGGAGCCCATATTATCATATGGGGGTTGGTGAGGTAGATCAATGATGAACCTTTAGTGGATTGGATCATCATTAGTGGATCGGACTTTATGTGGGCTTGATCCATGGGTGGCCAAGACCAAACTCCTCCTCATGGTCCCTAATGTAGCCTATTAACACCTCATGAATCTTAAATCCAAAGGATAGAAACAAAACTCTAGATCCAAAGGTGGAGATTAAATCTCTAAATCCGACGGTTGAGATTAAATCTCTAGATCCGACGGTTGAGATTGAATCCCTAGAACCAATGGAGGAGATTAAATCAAGCCTTGAGCCCAACTCTATAAATAGAGATTAATAAGTGGGCGGCAAGGCTAAGGATGGATGAGGGGATTAGGGTTTGTCCCTTGGCCGACAACCAATCCTAATTAGATTAGGATTGGGAATGGTGGCTAGGGTTAGGGTTTTGGGGATTAGAGTGGGCGGCAACTCAAGGAGGTGTTCCTTCTTCTTCCAAAGGTTGGCCGACCTCTATTCTTCTCCTCTCTACCTTGGCAAGAGCTCATCCTATTCTTCTTCCCCTCTTCATTGGCCGACAATAAGGAAAGCTAGGATTAGGGTTTGGAAGCTTAGGGTTTGGAGGCTTGGGTGGCACCAAATAAGGAAGTAGTTTGGTTTCTTCTTCCTATCCTTTGGTGGCTGGCACCCACAGCCCTATCCCAGCCCTTGGACAACATCCAAAGACCCCTTCTCCTTCTCCTTAGGTGGTGGAAACAAGATATAGGGTTTTCCCTTGGTGTCTTGGCCTCTTTCCACCATTATCTCCTTCTCCTTGTTGGCCGGCGGCAAGCATTTCTTTTGTGTCTTGTTGGTTGGCTATAGGAAGGAGATGAGCCTTGTTTCTATTCTTCCTCTTGCTTTGGATGAGCAAGGAAGATTTGCGATCTAGGAGCTTCGACTTTTGGTAGAGCGTCGCCCACACGACGTCCGAAAGGAGGAAGGTCATACATTAGAAGATCAAGAGGTATATCTATTCTCTTTTCTCTTTTGTTTGTTGCTTGTTTTTGTTTTTCAATTATAAGCATGTTATAAATCTGTAAATGGATAAATAATACTTGGATCCCGAGCATAAACACAAAAACCGGTGATCCGGACATTGTCTATTCCGTGGCTACTCGTAGAATAGAGGATGGTCGCTTGAACAACTAGTTTGTTCAAGTGACCTCTCTAAACGAATAGCATGACGATGACTTGGTGGTTGGGGCAATACCTTTTGTCTAGGATTATTTTTTTTTTAATCCGGGGACATCGAAGGGATCGACATGGATAAGCTACCAAGGTGAAGTGGGAAGCGAAGTTTCCCCTCACGGACTCGATAAGCAAAACCCTTCACATTTCTTCATCTTGAGGAATCCTCCCTTTGGCCCTCTTGGATACTCGAATCTTTCCATCAAGGTGGACCAATCTTCGAAGTCCTTCATCATTATGAATTCTTCAATCCTTGTCTTCCATTGATTGAAGCCTTCTTGTCCATAGAATGCGTATGGGATTGGAGTGTTGATGTCCCATCCAAGTCCATCTTTTGGAAACTCCATCCTCTAGCACTTTTGCTTCTGATTGTTAATCCGTAGAAGAGCCTCGGGCTCTGATACCACTTGTTGGACCTTCGGTGAGCGCTAGATGGGGGGTGAATGGCGCGTTTTAGATGGTTGATGGAATTCGATCGTGCTTGCTACAATTTGATTAGTACGTAATGGAAATAATAGAAAAGCATAAACACAATACAGGCACACACATACACAATCGATATAACATGGTTCAGAACCTTAGGGTTCCTACTCCACAGATTGAGCTTGAATGAGCTCTAGTGATGCATACATTACCACTAATCAATAACACTTATTCTCGGTGACACACCAGAGGTGAAGAAGCCTCTTATAAGCGATTACAAAAGTAATACAATGAATTACAAGAAAATACAAAGAAAATAATGAAATGAAAGTAAAGAAAACTTTACAACAATAGCTTTGAATGCTTGTTTGGTTGATCGCTTGAGCCGCACTTAAAGACCCTGACTTGCACCAGCAAAATGCTCTAAATCGCCCAAGAAATCACTGCAAAAATCCTCCCCTTCATGCTCCTTTTAAAGCTGTAACTCGGGATGATTTTTCCCTAGCAGTCGATGGCTCATACCCATCAGTCGACTGCTCCTGTAGTTGTTGTCTCACAATGACTTAATCCACGTTGGAAAACTCCAACGGATAGCTCAGCAGTCGACTGCCCTTACTAGTAGTCGGCTGCTGCATCGATAGCTGACTGATCAGTCATCTATTGAAGGTTCTGAGCCCGTGACCACAACCAGCAGTCGACTGCCCACCATGGCAGTCGACTACTCAAGGGAAGTCGAGGTGCCTTGCGTCTATTCGATCATAGTCGAGGCCAGTCGAGGAGCCGCCTCGACTAGGACTCCAGTCGAGGTGCCAGTCGAGCCGCCATGCGTTCTTTGGCCGCAATTCGATCGCAGTCGATCGCCAGTCGACTCCCATCAGTCTATTGGTCATAGTCCTAGTCGACTTGGCTTCCAAGTGTCAAAACACTTTACTAGTCGACTTGTCCATGACCCCAGTCGACTGATACATCACAACCATGAGATTTAACTCAAGTATGATGCCCTCATACTTACTTAACCATCCTTAGCCTAGACCTAAGCCTTCTAGCCACCTCCATTAGCCTCACGCCTATTGGATCCCTCCAAGTCATCCATGACTTGTTCATCCATATGCTAGCCTTCAGGTGCTTCCATCGACTATTGTCATGCTAAGCTGGTCTACACCGCTAAGGAACAATGGGCTTATGCTGCCAAGACACATGCTTGGACTTTACGCTGCCAACCATTGGACTTATGCTGCCAAGACTCCACCCTTGGACTTTTCCGCCGCCAATATCAAACCTTGAACTTCTCAAATGCCAAGTACCCATGACTTGAACTTTCATCGCCAAGACTATGAACTTGGACTTACGTGGCCAAGACTACACCCTTGGACTTTCCTTGTCAACCTATGTTGGACTTTCCAATTGCCAAGACTCAAGCTTGGACTTTCCCTTGCCAAGGCCCATACTTGGACTTTCCAAATGCCAGGACCCATGCTTGGACTTTCCAAATGCCAAGACCCATGCTTGGACTTTCCATGCCAAGACCCATGCTTGGACTTTCCATGCCAAGTACTCAAGACTTGGACTTCTCTATCATATGGTCAACCCCATGTCAATCATATAGTCAACCCATTGTCAAACAATGGTCAACTCATCATCAAACATCAAAACACTACTCGAGTCAAACTCGAGTCTGGTCAATTGTGACCTGGGCCGATTGCACCAACATCATCATGGCGATGTCCCTAGTGGTGAGTTGCAAAATACAGTTCACTATGACTCTGTACTGGGCATAGTCCTGTACTCTAAGTCTAGTGGAATTGAAAATACTCACTGATGGAGTCCTCTCCTCGCCAAAGAAATGCAAATGTATCCTATCTAATGTGATGTGAGAGTAGGGATCACCATAAGTTAATTCCCTAGAGGGAAAACACACTACTGGGCATGATGAATGCATAAGTCCTAAATGATCTCTCAATAAGGATGGGGTAAAGATAAAATTTTTACCCTGTACTCTAGTAGAGTATGGGAGATCATTAATCATAATGAAGTTATTGCAAAACTCAGCACATAAGTCTGTAGTTAATAGAGTTCTTACAATAAACTAGTTTATCTAAGCCATAATGTGCTATACTTCAATGCTAGGTATATATGATCTACTAAAAAAATGATCGACTCAGATACCTAGTAGGCATGGGAGTATAATTGGTACTATTAAATCTAATCCTATGTCCCTCAATGGGAAATCTAATGTCCATATTGGGAGCAGAGGATGACTCCGCCTCAATTGCTCTTCTTTTACCCCTAATTAAATTACAAGAATTTAATATTTATACAAAAATAATTGGAAAAGAGTTTAGAATCATTACCTAGGCATCGTATACAATTTATAGAAAATATTTGAAGACCTAAGCGCTTAAAACGGCTGAACACAATTATTTTTTTGGAGATTTAAGGGTGGATGGAGTCGACTTGGCATTGTCTCAACACTTGTTTTATAAAAAGAATACAGTCGACTAGAAATATTTCAGTCGACTAAGTTTTAGTCGACTGGACTTGGTTCAATCAAAACTTTTTGATTGTCTCATCAAAATGGATATTCCAGCTCCTGGATGCTTGCTTCAATCCATATATGGACCGTCGCAATTTGCATACCTTGGTATTATCAACCGATGTGAAACCCTCAGGCTGTATCATATACATGTCCTCGAGCAAATTTCCATTAAGAAAAGTTGTTTTCACATCCATCTGCCATATCTCATAATCAAAATGAGCCGCTATGGCCAGGAGCATCCGAATGGATTTAAGCATAGCTACAGGCGAATAAGTTTCGTCATAATTAACACCTTGCTTTTGACGATATCCTTTCGCCACCAATCTAGCCTTATAGGTAATCACATTACCATCCATGTCGGTTTTCTTCTTGAAAACCCACTTGCACCCTATAGGCTTTATGCCTTCAGGTGGGTCAACCAAGTTCCAAACTTGGTTTTCATACATAGAATCCATTTCCGACTTCATGGCTTCAAGCCACTTATCCCTTTCTAAACTTGTCAGAACTTCTTCATAACTAGTAGGATCCTCATCATCAATGAGTAATACGTCGTTCGATTACCTTACAAGAAATCCATATCTCTCAGGAATATTGCGTGTTCTACCAGATCTACGAAGATGTGGTGTTTCAATAGGTCCAGCCGATTGCTCATCACTATGAGTTATCGACTGTTGTGCTTCACCAGGTATCTCATCAATGTCTATTTGAGTCTCTCGAACCTCCTCAAGCTCGACGACACTCCCACTATTTTCTTGTAAGAGAAACTCTTTCTCTAGAAACACAACATGCCTTGAAACAAACACCTTTTGTTCCACAGGATGATAGAATTGGTAACCCCTTGTTTCCTTAGGGTATCCAATAAATAGATATTTATCAGACTTAACATCCAATTTGTCTGATACAGTCCGCTTCACATAAGCAGGACAACCCCATATCTTCAAGTAAGATACATGAGGTTTCTTACTATTCCATATCTCATATGGAGTAGTGGAGACTACCTTGGTTGACATTCTGTTTAACAAGTAAACAGCTGTCTGAAGTGTATAGCCCCAAAAGGACTTGGGAAGATTCGCATGATTCATCATTGACCTGACCATGTCCAACAAGGTCCGGTTACGCCTCTCAGATACACCATTATGCTGTGGTGTATATGGCAGAGTCCATTGAGACAATATACCATTGTCTCTTAGATAATCAAGAAACTCTTGACTTAAGTATTCACCACCTTGATCCGATCGAAGTATTTTAATACTCTTGTCATGTTGTTTCTCTACTTCATTTTTGAATTCTTTGAACCTTTCAAAGGCTTCAGACTTGTGTTTCATCAAGAACACATACCCAAACCGTGAGTGATCATCGGTGAAGGTAATGAAATAACTATAGCCTCCTAAAGCTTGAGTTGACATAGGTCCACATACATCAGTATGTATTAGACCTAGCAACTCTCCCACTTGTTCACCTTTTCCTGTAAAAGGTAACTTAGTCATCTTGCCTTTCAAGCATGATTCACATGTATTGTATGAATCCAATTCAAACGATTCCAGAATTCCACATCGGTGTAATTCGGGCATGTGTTTCTTGCTTGCATGGCCAAGACAACAATGCCACATATAGGAGTCTAATTGATTATCCTTTCGAGCACGCTTGTTGCTCGCTTCGATATTGAAAATGTCACTGGATACGTCCAACGTATAAATACCATTGCTCAAAGTTCCAGTTCCATAAAGTTGCCATTCAAAGTTATATAACAACAATTGTTACTAAACATCAAATGGTAACCATTTCTATTTAAGCAGGAAATAGAAACAATGTTCTTTATTAGAGAAGGAACACAATAGCAATTGTCCAATTCCAAGACTAGTCCACTAGGGAGCTTCAGCAAATAAGTTTCGATGGCGACCGCAACAACCTTTGCTCCATTGCCAACTCGCAAATTTGACTCCCCTCTCACGAGTCTTCTTCTATTCGTTAGCCCCTGTATGTCATTACATATATGTGAGCCACACCCAATATCCAATACCCAAGTGTCTAAGGAAATAGAATGACAATCAATAACGACGATACCTGAAGAGGATGGGGCATCGGATGCCTTCTTCTTCTTCATGGACTCAAGATAAATCTTGCAGTTTCTTTGCCAGTGGCCTTCCTTGCCACAATGATGGCAAGTGCCCTTTTGTGTTGGTTCTACCTTCTTATCCTTCTTGTTCTTCCCTTTCTTCTGTTCCTTTGCCTTCCTCTTAGAACCTTTCTTTGAGGAATCAACTAATAAAACCGCCTTCTCCTCATGCTTCACAGAAGGCTCCACAGTCTTCAGCATATTGAGGAGCTAAGGAATAGTGGATTCTAATTTGTTCATCCAATAGTTCATCACAAATTGTGAGAAACTCTTGCGCAAACAATGTAGAATTAAGTCAATACTTAATTCATGATCCATCACAAACCCGATGGTGGCTAGCTGCTCGATGTACCCATTCATCTTTAGCACAAACTGCACTACAGACGAACCTTCTTGCAACTTCGTGGTGAAGAGGAGCCTGGAGACTTTGAACCTTTCGGATCTCGCTTGCTCATCAAACAACTCATGAAGATGCAAGACTATGGTATTAGCATCCATATGCTCATGCTGCTTTTGCAGCTCAGGTACCATCGCAGCTAGCATGATGCAACTCGCCAGTTCAGAATCTGCCACATGTTTCTGATAGGCCAACATTTGGTCTGGAGTTGCATAGTCCCTAGGACAGTTGGGAAGAGACTCTTCAAGGACATATGATAGCTTTTCCCCCTTGAGAACAATTCTCAAGTTTCAAAGCCAGTCTAGGAAGTTAGGCCCAGTCAATTTGTTTGAATCCAAAATAGTGTGCAAATTCAAAGACGTCATGATCATTCGATTAACCTAGAAATACAAAACGAGCATATATGAGAAAATGATTTTAAAATGCATCAATATACATTCATAAATACCATTCATTTTTTGAATTTCAAAAACCCCAAAATCACTTCGGGAGATCGTACGTCCATCTCTTAATGGGCTGATATCCAACATAGATATGAACAACCTTGGAGAGAGTCCAACAAGCCATTCATAACTACGAAGGTAGGTATCAAATATACCAATTGCATATCACATATATGCAACTATCACAATGTGCTATTAACTAATTGAATGTTCACACATACATAGGATTGTTAACACATTAACAAGTATGCATCATATGCATAACACCCAACTTCACCTCCCTTCACATCAACCTTGGAGAGAGTCCAACAATCCGATGCTCCAGGTTAAAGCCAACCCATTAATCGAGAAATAGTTTTAATATGGTTAGAGTGCATTCAACCAATTAGCCCGGCTTGGAGAGAGTCCAACAACCAAAGCTAATGATTAACCTCTGACTCTTACCATATTAGTATTAAACTATTCTATGGTTTGAACATGTTCGGGTTCGAGCCGGGCTTGGAGAGAGTCCAACAACCCAAACAAGAAACCTAACTCTGGTTCTAACCATATTAATGGAAGGTGTAGGCTTTAATATTGAGTAAAGGTTTTATGTCTCATCCTCTTTGCATGCAAATAACTATTATCTACATGGCATGACATACATGACATACATCTACATGTCACGACACGCATGGCATAATGATATGCATTTAATGTAATTACATGACATACAATTATGACATGTACAAAATTTCCTTATATGTCATAACTATTTATGGAAATAAAATATGTTTAAGATTTGATTCTCTAAATCACATCATGATTAAATTAGGAAACAAATTTTTAAATCTAATCACATATTTTATTTGTGGAAAGTGTTGATTAAGGAATGTTAATTTAGGAAACAAATTTCCTAAATCATCAAAACTACTTATGGAAATAAAATATTTTAAAATTTGATTTCCCAAATCAAATCATGATTAAATTAGGAAACAAATTTTTAAATCTAATCAAATATTTTATTTATGGAAAATATCAATTTCCATAAATACTTCTAACTTTCCAAAAGTAGAAGATTTCCATAAATACTTCTAGACTTTCCAAAATTAAAAATTTCAATAAATACTTCTAACTTTTCAAAAGTAGAAGATTTCCATAAATACTTCTAGACTTTTCAAAATTAAAAATTTCCATAAATACTTCTAACTTTCGAAAAGTAGAAAATTTCCATAAATACCATTACGACTATCGCAAAACAATTTTATGATTATGTCGAAACACAACCTGGGCTCTGATACCATTGTTGGGTTTCTGGCTCCGCGGCGAGTGTGTGTTCGAACATGTTTCGTAAACATGTGCACAACGGAAGAAATAAAATAATAAATCTAATTTATTACACCACACACACCACACACATGCATAGTACAACATGTGTAGACATAATCGTAAATTTAAATTTTGCAATAAAAGAAATTTATACTACGTATACCTGACGTATCACGTGTAGCGGGAAAGACATCAACCGGAATGATCCTCGCTAGAATCGTCTCTATCCATATCCACACCGAGTATCTTCATGATGACTTCACAAAGTCACGAGCCTCGTCTTCGTATGAGTTACTAGTCTCGTGTTGAAGACGATGTGATCGAGAGAAGATCACAATCCGAATCAAAAATTCGGATCCAAAACGAGTCCTCAAAAACTCGCTTCTCCGGAGAGGTATTCGTCAACCGTTTGACGAATCCTTCGTCCTCCACCTATGAGGATTACCGGAGATCAAATCCCCGGCAAGGCTACCACTGTCGGAGCTCCAAACGTCGTCCAAACGACGCTCCAACAAGAAGGAAACAAGCTGTCCAGAAAACTGGACAGCTTTGGTGGAGACCTTGCGCCGGCCAAATAAGGAAAGCTATATGCTCACCTTGTCGCCAGAGCCAAGGAAGATCACCGGAGCTCCTCCGGCAACAGCTAGACGCCAGCAAGTTGGGAGGATGGCAGTTGCTGGACGCCAGTTGGAGAAGCTTGGGCGGCGGCAAGGAGTTGGGCGCCGACAAGACTAGGAGAAGAGAGGGAAGTGGGCGGCAATTTTTAGGGTTGCTTGGATTAGGGCTTAACAAAATCCTTAAGCCCTATTTTATCGAGAACAAATTCTCTTAATGGTTATCGGATCATAACCAAAAGCCCGTTAACCCGCTCCATTAATTTAAATTAAAATAAACCAAACCATGTTGGTCTATTTTAAGTTAAAACGAACCGAACCAACTTTGGTTCATTCGTTTAAAACAAACCAAACCCTTTTAATTCATTCTCCTCCATTGGATTAGAACCAAACCAATTTGGTTCATCCATCATGTCTTCATAAGACACGGCCCATCCATGCTTCCATTGCGACTGAAACGATTTCATGCTCGCTCCTTGTTTGGTCCAACCAAACCTAGTGTGTCTCGGTCTGAGAATCTCATTCTCAAGCTCGTTTTAAATCCTTCGGATTACGCTCGTTGTGCGTGTGACCAAATAGGTTCTCAATTTATGTTGGTCGTCTATAATTAACCATTAATTATAGAATGATCATGAGTGACACCTACTAGTACATCATGATCCCCAATTAATCAAAAAGATCAACGGTTGATCCAGAACTATTTCTGAAACCCTTCAGCAACTCGAATGAATCGTGCCCCATTCCCTTCACTCATCTTGTACCCACTTGGTTCAGGACATGGTCTATAGTGTCAGTCCCCACTAGGTTGACTATGTCACACCTAGCCCAAGTATCATTTCTTCATCCTACGGATTCTAGTTACTGCACATGTATCAAAGAGTACCTTACTCTAAACATGTAATGCCTTGGCCAAAGACTTTAGTAACAATCCGACGAGAGGCCTTGGGTATACATCTCCTCGCAAGGAGTGGTGAATCCTTTATAGGCTATTCAAACACCTTCAATCACTTCGACTTATACCCAATCATCCCAGGTCCATATCTCCTCAGAGATGCTTGCTTAAGATGTCAAAGCATAAGTCTTTATGATCAAGATGACTTGAATACCGCAAGTCAAAGGAACATCGCACTTAAGTTGCAGTAAGAACTTCATTGACATATCTATATATGCAGAGAACCATATGAAGTCTTACGGCTGATCACTCCAATGAACTAGTTATCATAACTAGCATCCACGATTAACTCCGGACTGTAGGGAGTTGCTTCGAAAGCTCATTGGCTCCCATGTCCCCGGATTAAAATTTTCACTAATGAAAGAACTAATCCGGATGGGATGAGTTTCATTAGCACAACCTATTCGTCGTCGTGCTAACAACTTGAGTGATCGCTTGAACAAACTAGTTGTTCAAGCAACACAACTCTTCTAGTTGGTTAGCCGCGGAAAAGACGACGGACGGATCGCCGGTTTTTGTGTTTGCCTTCGGGGTCCATGATTATACAAAATATATACAAATGCACACTTGTATAATCAACACATAAAAGAACATGCTTAGATCAGAAAATAAAGTTGTAAAACTTTTATACCTCACAATCTTCTACCGTATGTCCTATCCTCCTCGTGGACGACGTGTGGGCGAAGATCCTCCACGAGTAGAAGCCTTCTAGATCGCGTTCTTTCCTTCCTTGTTCGCTGTGAACAAAGAGAAGAACCAAACAAAACTTCTCCTTTCTAGAACCGGCCACCAAGCCAAGGAGCTCGATGTAACCGCCAGCCAAGGAATGAATGGATGAAGCGCCGGCCACCAATGTATGGAGAACCGCCGACCACCTTGGAGCAAAAGAGGAGTGAACGCCAGCCAACCTTGAAGAGAGGTTTGCCGCCAGCCAAGGAATAAGAGAGGGAATAATGAGGATGGGCGCAGACCAAGACTTGTTGGAAGAAGATGGGCGCCGGCTACTTGTGACAATGTTGCCGCCCAAGCCTTAGCTTCCAAACCCTAGCCGCCCAACCTTAAACCCTAACTCCAAATGAACCATTCTTGCCGCCCAACCTAAGCCCTCTATTTATAGAATTGGGCTTAAGCCTCCTTTAATCTCCACCGTCGGATCTAGGTATTTAATCTCCACCGTCGGATCTAGGGTTTTATCCCAACCGTCGGATCTAGGGTTTCATCCCAACCGTCGGATCTAGAGTTTCATCCCAACTGTCGGATCTAGGGTTTCATCCCAACCGTCGGATCTATGGATTTAATCCCAATCGTCGGATCTGTTGGTGCAGGGGCACCTAAGTCGAACCTGTATTTTGATTATGGCAAAAGACGCAAAGTCAAGGATATATCATTATCTCACGAGCTGAATCGAGTGTGCAGAAAAGTGCTAAAGCTGAAGCTGAAGGCTAGCGACACCCGGAGGAAGCCGCGGTGGTCGGGCGACACTCGAG
This sequence comes from Wurfbainia villosa, assembly GCA_025175895.1. Taxonomy (NCBI): domain Eukaryota; kingdom Viridiplantae; phylum Streptophyta; class Magnoliopsida; order Zingiberales; family Zingiberaceae; genus Wurfbainia; species Wurfbainia villosa. The sequence goes on from CM045993.1 coordinate 56,699,318, forward strand.
TGACTTCGGAGGGAGCCAAAGGAATTGAGTGGAAGGCCAAAAGCGAAAGCGACATAGTAAGTATCAAGGTAAGCTCGTGTGTGTGAGCGTAAGTGAGGTCGTATCCTCCTTACGGGGATGGTCTTAAGCGTAGATCCGACCAAAGACATCACATCGATGGTCTAGGTCGAGATCGGACGGTCGACGACCGTTGAAATTATGTTTTTGTTGAGATAACTTTGACTTGCAGCAAGCATCAGTCGACTGCCAGCTTGGAGGACTCGATTGCCGTCAATCAGTCGACTTCCAGAGGTCAGCACTCGACTGATGCTGCCATCAGTCGACTGATGATGGCCATCAGTCGACTGATGGTCAAGGATCATCCTCGAGGAGTCAAGGCTTATCACCTCTTTTCAAGGAGGTTTTGTGCCCATTTGTGATTGGTTGAAGACCCATTCAATGAGGGGCTCAAAGGCTATAAAAGGAGGGCTTGTCCTAAGGTTTTTCATCAATTAAAAAGCTTCCAAGTACTTCTGGTACGCTACGAGTCTCCGACATTCCTACGACGAAGCTCTGCAGACACGACGACTAGGGTTTCATCTTTCCATCTACGAGTCGTCAGTATAATCTAAGTTTAATTCAATTCTGTACTTCTTTTTATTTTGGTTTTATCGTAACGAGAAGAGGGGGAGTATCCCTCTATCTCGAGTCTCTTTCGTGGTTTTTGTATCCAATTAACTCCTACCTCCAACGAGGAGGAGTTCATTAGTGATTTGCCCTCCGTGCGTGATCAAGGATCACTAGGGCCTTGGAGTAGTAGCCGAAGGCTACGAACCAAGTAAAAAATCTACATGTCTCTTTTACTTTTTATTTATCTTTCCGCTGCATATAAGTGTTTTGAAACGAATTCGTACGAAAAAGTTTTATCGCTATTCACCCCCCCCCCTCTAGCGATCCGCTTCGACCCAACAATTGGTATCAGAGTCGAGGGAGCTCAGATTCGGTGCAATCACCGGTCGAGCATTTTTATTTTCGTATTTATCATTTTAAGATTTCTCCCACACTACTAATCCAAGACCAAGTCTTGGTACATAGTTTTTGGTTGTGTTTTTGCAAGTATTAATCGCCTTCGGAGTACCTCACGATCAAACGAGCATAACTTTTGCTACAAGTGGACTCATGAAACGATCTACCCACCAAATCGAAGCTCTCTGAGAGACCTACACTTACTACAGGGGGTTTACCCCCATAACAAGCTGTTTTCATCCTCAAAAATTAATGTTTAGTACCCTTTCGGGGACATCGAAGGTTGTGAGTACTTATT